>CM062353.1:61730066-63016594 GCA_031216105.1 Dalbergia cultrata
CTCAACCTCACTGAAAGGCGATCACTACACACCGGTGGATCGAGCACCTAAAAAGGGACCTAAAAGTAGCTGATGAAACTTTAATATTTTTATATTTAATATATTATTAACTTACTACATTTGAATTATATTAAATAGTATGTTATTATGATTTTAATATACATTTTTGTGTGGGAATTAAAACTCTGAGATGTGTTGTTATTTTGCTTTCTTTGACCTATTCTATCAATATGGCTCACCTTTCATTTTCCTTTACGTGCGTAATCTACATACGGCAATAACATAAATAAAACCGCAAGATGGTGAAAGCCAGGGTAAAAATAATCTCCCATTTACTCTCGAACATGCAAATGATCTAACAAACACCATTTTTCTTAGAAACATACATTTAGGCACAATTCTATATGCCAATAATAGAATTGGGGGTATGTCTATTATAGTTTTCAAATGCTAACAAGCCTATTTCCATTCATTAGGGTCAGGGAAAAAGATGCCTGAGATATTTACAGTTGAGTTTCCATCAGAGCCAACTGGATCATATGGTGAATCTTCACTAAACTCAATTGGCATCGACTGGTAGTGCAAACTTGGCTCCCAATTTGCTTCTTTGATGACCTTCAATATCTCTTTCGCCACTGTCTTGCTTGCCTCATATGTCAGGTGAACTCCGTCACTAAAGAATAGGATACCAAATCACTTACTCAAAGAAAATGTAGAGAGCAAAATCTCAAACTAGACATTGAAAGCACTGCGAGAGATTAATTTCATTGTAGCCAAAATATTATGAGCAAATTGATGTCACAAATCTTTTGTTTCAAATTTATGTGTCATTACAGCATTTTTTACGACGAATTTGAGGTTTTACTCGTAGTGCACAATTGAGCCTTCTCAATTCAGGGACAAATGAGAGCATACTTACACGAAGCTAACTTCTCGCCAGTCCTCCCTTTTCTGGATTAAAGTCCAGAGATCAATGGCCGTGATGTTCATTTCGCGGCACAGCTCCAAACATGCTTCTGAATATATTCTACAAGCTTCATTTGTCTTTAATGGTCGCCCCCATGCATCACTGGTTTCAGTGCAACACTTTAGTCATCAGAGTTTAAGACTGAAATGTAAATACCAAATAAAAAATGAAAATAAAAGAAAAATCAAGAAATAAGCATGTCAAAGATTCTAGTAAAGCAACCAGCCACACTCTTAAGGACTTTAATCAAATGGTCCAATGTAATCAATGATCAAGTCCAAGACCAACAACCCGTGTTCCATCTTCCAAAGTCCAAATCATTCAATTTCAATGCAAAAAATGCTAACAACATGCAAGCTGAAGATGTCAATTCCTAAGCATAAACCATGCTGTTACGCTAGAGTTCAGCTTAAACATTTCGGTACTAGTTTTATATTTATGCGTCACGAACTCAGTTTAGACACACAAGGTTAGGCATCACTATTATGCAATATGCATATGCCTCCTTTTTTTCCTTTCCCTGAAAAGTATAATTGTGTGGTAGTAAGTTGATTGCAGACAGAACCTGTTATCAACGATTTGTGCCTCATTGACGGGAGGGTTACTGAGAACTAAAAGGCGAGTCTTCTCTGAAAGGCTCTGACAATCATTGTAGGATTTGTGTCAAACTCCACGGTAAGGAAGTATGAATGATTTCTTTTCATATGTTAATGTGGAAGATAAGAAAGTGATACTCTTTTGTGAAAGATTTACCTGTACATGGGTTGCAATCTTTCTCATATTTTCGACATATTCTTCGAGGGGTACATGAGGACCAATGCCATTTGGATTTGAAATAGTGGAATCATTCCCACCAAAGTACACAATTACCAATGATGGTTGTGAAGCAGCATTCTGAGTTAGACAACATGGCAGAGCAAAAGGGTTATTCCTTGTTTATTTGTCAGTCTGAACACGATGATTCAAAGAAATCACTTTGTGTTGTTCATGTGTTTGTTTTACACTTTTGTTTTTATACAGAAAAGTGACTTTTTTACTTTGAAAAAAAAATCATTTTTTCACAAAATCTATTGCTATCAGCTTGTATTTGAAAGTTAAAAACATGTTACCTTAAGCGGTTTTTAGTTTTGAGTAAAAGCCAATATAAATTACCTTTTATAGAAAGTGATTTTTAGGGGGGGAAAAGAAACATTTTTCTATTAAAAAATGAGAAACAAACGCCTAAATCTAAAAGAAAAGGAAAAGCCTTATGTGCATGCTGCTAGTTGTGAAATTTAAGAAGTTCATTATAGAACATTATTGTAAAATTCAGAGTAATCTTCTCACTATGTCTGTGCTAAGTTCATAGACAAGTTCAGAATGTCTTGTGCAAGATCAGTTCTTTGAACTAATCTGTAGCATTGAGAGTCAATTTGCTAACTCTTTTGAGACGATCATTTATCATAGATGATAGACCTCCTTTTGAACCCAAAAAAGTCTTAAAATGTCTTGACATTTTTCAAGAAAGGATAAAAAGTCCAAAGTGAAAGAAAGAGTGGAAAAATCTGATTCAATATATACAGGCACAATGCATTTAATACTCAGAAGCTCAATACCCTGGGAAAAACTTTATCCAGAACCTGCACTGCACGCCTTGAATTCCAACCACTGTATCCCCGCAAAAATATGTCTGCCTATGACATGTAATAAGTGATAATAAGTTGTTAGGTTAAACGCATTTGACCATTATAATACAGTAGACATATGATATTTATCCCATAATTCTAGACATCATTTAGATATTCTGGGGTCGTTGTATAAATAACTAGAAATTTTATCTGCAATTTTTATGAATATGCTGAATGTAGTAATATAAAATCTTTTCATCAAATTCGCCAATAATGTAATTAAAATTAACCTTACTTGTATTAAAATGTGATTATTTACATTTATTTAACATATGCAAATTCACCATAAATATAACTAAGGACCCATTTGGCAGGTTTGATAAGATAAAATCTGATAGTATAAGACCTGATAATTTTTTTAATATCATATAGCATTTAGTATAATATTGTATGAGATACTATATTTTATATTATATAGTATTATTATTTATTTACATATAAATTTAACTAAATATAAATATTAAATATAAATAAAAATAAATAATAGTTTTTATTAATTATTTAAATATAATTGAAATATATAATATTATCATTTACTTAAAAATAAGTCCAACAATAAACAAATATTAAATTACTAGTTTGCTAGTATATATTTTTTTATCATAATTATTTAAATTTGATTTAATAATAAATATTAAACTAAAATTTATTATTATTAATTTTTTTATATATCACTTAATATTTATTATTTATTTTCATATTTTAATAGTATATAATTTATAATTTTTATATTAAATATCATTTATTTAAATATTTATTTGTCATTGACTGTTTTATTCTTTTATTTTCTATTTATTATATTAGCTAAACATTTATTATATTATTTTATTTATTATTATTTATTTAATCTTTATGATTTCATTTTAATAATCATTTAAAATCATTTTTATTATTTTGTCTTGTTAATGATTTATTATGTATTATTTTATTTAATTATTTTAAATAATATTTACTATTTTATTTTTAAAATGCTTTTCATTATATTACTTACTATTATTTAATGAAATAAAGGAAATAATTTTTGTATATTAAAACCTAATCAGACTTTATCTTATCTCCTTAGGTTGCATTAAACTATCAATCTTTTTAACGTATAAAAGAAGCTTCATAGGTAAACTTATACAATACGTTGCTCGCACTAACTAACGAATAAAGTCATTACATATTATATTAGTTTATCTTATCATGCTTTATTTTATGTGCCAATTAGGGCCTAAAATCATTAGTTATTTACACGCAATTTGCATGTCTAGATGGTCCCCCACAAAAGAATTGTTAAAATTAATAATATTATAAGAAAAATGATAGGTATATAATATTTTTGTATAACATACTTACAACACTCCTATTTACCATGATGGAGTGTGGATCCCATTTAATTTGGGACCACATCTCATACAATGGTAAATGAATTTGGGACCACAGCACTCCATAAAATGTGAGTACAAATAACACTACTCGTTCCAAAAATTAGCTTGACTGGGCCAAATGAATCGATCTGAAATTCCACTATAGCTTATAGGCGTCTGTAGAATTTGGATAGCCATCTTTTTCTGGTAGCCAATTATCCTCCCAAGTCATGATAACTTCACCATGCCCCATTTGCCCTCTACCATTCCTTTTCAGAAAATCCCTTCCTTACAGCAAACTAGCTCAAATCCAAGAGGCTTCAGGAAAGAGGAGTTAGGGAAGTAGGTAGCTTTGAGAATCTGAACCCACAGAGTAACTTGATGGATCAGTCTCTAAGCTTGTTTAGCTAAGACTTTTAAAAGATACTTCTTGCTGCCTTGTTCTGAGTTGTTTGACATAGGTAGATTCTAAACTAAGCGTATGCTTGTTCCTTCCGATGCATGTCAAGCGGAATGGGAATAAGGTAGCACATAACTTAGCAAAACATGTTGATAATGTGGACCTTACGGTCTAGTTAGAGGATGGGCCGCCAAACACTGTAAATCTTGACCTTTGGACATTCTTTCTAGAAATCAATAAATTTTGGTAGTATTATTTCAACACTAAAAAAGTGGGTGTCTATAGACACTCAACCTAAAAAATTTTATTTTTAAGCAGGGACCATATAAAATTTAAGGGTGATAGATTGAATGTTGACACAATGTTCAAAGTATAGGTGGTTGAAAAAATATTTCTCATAAATTTTACTCCCATGTCAAAAAAGACAAATATACTCTCTGTATTTTGTGGTTTCCGGTTGTGGGTTATCTCCACCATACATAAAGCTTGGAATCGACCCTGCTAACTAAATATTTAAGAAATCCAATTAGCTATCAATTTTATTAGCCCTCGTGGTTAAACAAAAATAACTTAACTACTTTTTGAGTCCTAAAGTCAAAGCTATTCATACAGTACAATTCCGTCCCTCTTTACTCTTTTTGATGGAAAGAGGTTCTCTTTTTTGAGTTAATGTTTATTCTAAGCACTGAAGTTACAAGTATAACTCTAAGGAGTAGAACGGGTATTAACTCTCCTTCTTTGCATATAAGGAATGCATAAATAGAAAGGAACAGATTGTCATCCTCTATCACGCAAAGTAACCATAATCAATATCATATAAGAAGCCAAGATCTTAAGAAGAGGGAGAAGATAGTACCTGACGAGCATAAAAGTGAGCAAGAAGCGATCCCCAACCTTCATAGTAACCGAATTGAACAATGGAAGAGCCAAAGAGCACAAATTGAGGCCTCAAAGGTTTGCTCTGAAAAATGAATGTATGACACAATGAGACAACGTAACAGGGCTGAAATTTATAGACGAAGTTCTAATGCATGTTTTATTTTCTTAGGTTACGAGGCACATGTCTTCTCACTAAAAGCTCCAACCTAACTATATGTAGTTATAGAAAAATTCTATACCATTGCTGGATAATAACATTAAGGATTGGACAAATTACATTGGCCTTTCATAAAATTTAGTGAAATTTATCCAGCCTTCTCTCTATTTATTTAGGTGACACTAACCTTTCATTGATGCACTTTTCATTGTTTGATAGAGGAGAGTTCGATCTAATAATTTTACAAACTCATAGGAGATTAGTGTAATGATTTCATAAATTTGAATACCTCCTGAGAAAATTTTATAAATAGAGAGACAACAACTTGAATTTCACCAAATCTTATGAGAGATCAGTGTAATTTTTTGTTAAAATTTAAAGCAACCAAAGAGCGTGCCCAAGTTGAGTCATCTATCTTGGGGTGAATGAAAACACAAGGCTTTTGCTAAATTCTCAAACAAGTATTTTTTTTTCTTCTCTTATCACGGTTCATTCATACGTGAAATGTCAAGTAATTGATCCTAAAAATGGAGGGGTATTATGCTATGAAGAATATTGGAACATAAATAATAGTGTAACCTTAGGAGCTAGAATTAATTGGAGAAGGAATGGCAGCTTAGGACCTTATCCAAAAGAAAATTCAATGATGGACTCGGGATCAAGTGATACTAAACACAAGAAACGCTCATATTAATATCTATTTAAAATTTTAATGTGAACTTACTTCTAATAATATAAGACTATTTAGACAACACCTAATCGGTTGAAATAATAATAATAATAAAACTAATGCTACTCGGCTCTACAAATCAAAAGCGACATTAATTTTTGAGTAAATAATTATTTTGGCCCTAAAATTGTATAGTTGACAAACTGTTAGGTCTTATTTGGATAAAAAACTTATTTAAACACTTATAGAAAATAATTCTTAAAAAGTAACTTGTGAGTAAGTTATTTTATATTTAAATATATAATAATAAACGTATTTGTTTTTAGTATATTAGAATTCGCTTCTTAAAAAGTTAAATATTATAACTTCTCAAAAAGTATTCAGAATAATTTTTAAAAAAGTGATAAGTTATTTAACCAAACAAAATAAAAAGTAAAAATAACTTTTCTCTTTCAAAAAATTTTAAAAAAAAAATCATAACTTATACTATCAAAACATACTCTAAATCTTGTTAACATCGTTAAACAAACGTCATCCTAGCTGGCTAACACAATTGCCTCCTCTAACAGCAACCCAAAAAGCAATCTAGAGCCCATTCGGGTCCCTTCAACGACCTTTGCCACGACCTCTCCTCCCTCCACGAAACCATGACCTCACCACCCGTGGCACGCGGCGCTCTGTCATTGACTAGGTCTCATGTGTCAAGGCTCTTAACCTCCTCAACAACCCCGCGACCACATCACCTACCTTCGCTTTATTCTGTTTTTATTTTTCAGAGTAAACACTCAAATTGATTTGAGACAATCAAATTAATCTCTAATAAATATAAACACTTAAATTGACTCTTCATGATTGTAAAAATAGGATAATATGTGTCCCTGAAAGGCTTATCTAGGCTGGACCGAGAGGTACAGATGAAAAAAGAGCTCAACTGAGAGAAGGTGGAGCTCGACTGAGAGAAGGTGGAGCTCACCTGAGAGAAGGTGGAGCTTAGGCAGTACTTGGTGGATTTTAGCTTATAGATGACCGAGACTAACAGGCATGTGACAGAGCTCAATTATCTATTAGTCGAGCTCCTCCTTCTGAGCCAAGCTTTGCCAATTATTGGCTGGGTTCTATTTTCTCTCAGACGAGTTTCACCTTCTCCTAGTCGAGTTTTTTTTTTTCACTTTTGCCTCCCAACCGAGTGTTGACAGGTCTATCAGGGATATATAGTGTTATATTTTAACAATTGTGAGTGACTAATTTGGGTATTTACAATTATTGGAATCAATTTGTCCATTAAAGAAATTGTTAAAGAAAAATTTAAGTGGTCGCTACATTTTTTGTAATTTTGAAGAAAAGTGAATCTATGAATCTCACTGATAATAAACATATTAACCAAATAAATTTTAAAATAATAATACGTAAATAAAATGTCATGAGGACAATATGCAAAAATCTTTAGTGGTTTTTTTTCCTCACAAATTAGAGAGCAAACAAGTCTTGAACATATTATATATTAATAGATTTTTTGTTCTCACATATATAAGAGCATATTAATTCTCAAATAGTCACAATAGTCATGTGTGTATATATATGGAGGAATAAAATATATATAAAGTTTACTTTTGATACACTGATAGTGTAAACTGTCAATCAATTATATGCTCCTATTTGCAAGACTTCTTAGTAAATGGGTGGTTGACTCTTTTATTAATGTAATAACACATTAAATGTTTGTGTTAAATTATTTTACACTAATAATACATTAAATTAAACACATACGCATAAAATAATTGTACACAATTATTCAATTACGACTTATCATATTACCAAAAGTATTTAACTCAATCACTTGCTAACTAAAAAATTTTTATATATAGAAATACATAATTAATTCATGTCAATACATAACAAATTAAACCCTTTAGTTAAAAGGAAATAAGAATACAAAAATATATATTTTTTAAATTAGCAGCTTTATTATTAAATTGTGTGAGTAATTTTATTTTAACACGTAAAAAATAAGTGTCACATTAAGACTCCCACTTTATAATGATTAGTGGTGGTTCCTATTAATCTCATTAATCCATCACACATGATGAAAGAAGTTGTCTCAATGGAACATCAATTTTATGTGTTTAAATAATATTTTTGTTAAATCTCAATAATTATTAATGCAAATGTAATGAAAACTATTTGGCAGAACTCACCAAAATTGAAGAAAAATAAATAAATAAACTACCAACTTGAGTGGCACTTCAAGCCACATTTTTATCTTAGAGATCGATTTTTATAAATAATCAATAGAAAATTAGTTGATATTATATTTAATAGAAACTAAAAGTTTTTTTTATTTTTATATTTTTTTATTACATTAAAAAAGTGGCGAGTAAGAAAGCGAGTAGCATGCAATGCATGCAAAAGCTACAAATAATTTCTCATTATCTTTTCGACAAGACACAAAAAATAAATAAATAAAGAAAATAAAGGGAAAAATCTTGACGAGTTAACAATACTAAGCTCTCTAGCAGAGTAGTAACTTCACAAGAAGATCAACAACATACCTTGCTTTGTGACCCGGCTCCGGCCAGCCACCCGGCGGCGAGAGCTCCTAGCGCGGCGAGAATGGTCCACTTCACGTCCGTCACATCTATCGTCGTCCCTACCACTTCCCCTACAAGGTTCATCGCCACGTTCTGGTCCAGTGACCCCAGCACCTCCAACTGGTGCAGGTACTCCGCGGGCTTCCCAAGCCCGCACGGGTCGAACCCGTAGTGCCCAACCAGGCTCCCGTCCAGCCACTCCAGCGCCTTAACTCCCGGGCACAACATCCGCCTGTCCGAGCCCGGGGTCGCCTTCTTCGTGGCTCTTTTGGTTCCGAATCCAAATCGGGCCGAGTTGGTTTGAAGGCCCGTGAGGCGGGTTCCGATGATTGATGACGTGGCGGCGGCTGCGATTATTGTGGCCATTGTCGGACGTCTGTGCTAACGTGACCTGGCAATGATGAAAAGACTGGTGGTTAAGATTAAAGTGGGATTTTAATAGTGGGGAGTGTAGAGTTTTGGGATTAATTCGGGGCGGAGACGTGAGGGTTTGTAGCCGTTGGATATGGCTACGGGTCTTATCCTTAAACGAGACAACACTCTATTCCAAAGCTTCACCAGATATATTGCTAGTACTTGGTTCGCATGACAGGAATGAGACTCCAATACACTCTGCAAAACCACCTCACATAATTGGAATCAATACTGAACGTAACAGCCTAATTCATAGACTCTAAATCTTCACCACTTTGACTTAAGTAAATAAACAAAGAAGAAACCGATGCTGACACGAATATGGAACGAAATAGTTAAAGGGGTGGTGGAATTATATGAGAGCTCATATAATAGTTAAAGGTGTGGTGGAACGAAATACAGATGTTCATAAAGATGGAAGCCGATCTGAAAAATACAGATCTAAAACCAGATCCAGTTGGCAGTGGAGATGGAAGCAAAATGGAAACGAACCTGAACACGAATATCCCAGCTGAAGGTAGCGCTGCCGTGGAGGTGGAGGTGGAGGCGGATCTTCACGAACAAGGAGAAGGAGAAGAACTCATGTTAGGTTCGTGTAAACATACGAGAATGGTAAATGGTGTAAATATGAAATTATTTTGAGGGTATAGTGTGAAGAAAAGTCATTAAAGCCCACTATTTCCACGCAAGAATCCTGTATCCCCCTTGTCGAGTGGATAGAAAAATGCTTCTAAAATGGTAAAGAGATAGAGACAGTTTTTTAAGATTTGTACTTATCTCTCTTTCCAAACATAATTTTGCCCTCCCGTCCTTGTATTTGTGTCCTGACCCTCTTCCAAATGCAGCCTAAGTTATTGCTTACTCGTACTATAGGTGGGAGTGTTGTTTGTTGTGATTTCTTTTTATTAATTAGAATTTTATTATTTGTACTCACATGAAGTGCATTGGGGTGTCAACACATGTCCCACTCCTGTGGCACATTTAATACGTGCTCTATGAATACATGCAACCGCATGTTTTTTTCTTTTTATATAAGCTTTAAACATTTTAAATCAATATTGCATTATTATAGTTGTTCCTAGAACATGCATTAAATATGCTCTAGGAGCATGTGAGTATCTCTTCATTAAATTAGATGTGGATTTCAATACAGTGTCTCACGTCCAATAATAAATAAAGCTTAAGTCAACTCAATGTCTTAAATTCTGTAAATATAAATAATATTTTTCATACAACTACTACCTTGGATCTAGTACATATAAGGGACAGATAAGAGGGAATACTTATGCTTAAGAAGGGAGCTTTTTCTTTCTCCCTAATGAACCTAGCTGCAAAATTATTAAAAGGAAAAGAGAGAAAAAATTATAATATGAAAAATGAGTGGGTACAATAAAACTTTAACAACAATATTATAATATATATAAAATGATAGTTCTTAATATTCTCACTCCTTTCTTAAATAATTGTCAATTTCAAAAATTTATTTTGTCTAAAAACAATTATTTATTTTAAAAGTTTGGGTAGTATTAACTTTCCTTTTAGCAATATTACGTCTATTAAATATGATTAACTTATTAGTAAACGAGGAAAGAAAAAGTTAAAATATTGAAAAGAAGCAAAAATAGTTTGATAAATTATTCCTAATTTTTACTAATATTATTATTTTTTCAATCATTTTCTTAATTTTAGTGAGTATTTATAATTAGATGATTATTCAAAAAATGATAGAGTAGTCTTTATGTTCCACTTCACATGATACTTTTAATTATTTTTCTATTATTTTATACATATAATATCTTTGTCAAATGTTATTGTACCTCAACCACTTTGCTTCTGGGTAAAATGTATACTATCTTTGTCCATTTTTAATTATTTTTCAGGGAATCAGTGAAAATTTAGTGAATCAAAAACTTAATATACCTAGATAAAATATCAGGTATATTAAATTTTTATTAATTTCCTGAAAAGTAGTTAAAAATGACGAATAAAGTAAGAGGCAAGAACTGGTTGTTGGGGAAAATTATAATTAGTCATCACGTGGTAGACAAAGTAAATGAGCAAATGGAAGGAAAGGCGTGTAGACAAAAGTTTCCTAACACGGGGCTGCAGGAATATCTTGGTATGTTGACTTCCTAACCTTGTCTTGAAAATCTCTCTCTATAACCCATTCAGGTTAAAGATACCAATTTCTTGGTATAATTAATCTTACGAAACTAATAAAATTATACAATAAATATACATATAATATTTTATTATTATTAGATATGATGAGTGATCTCCACTCATCATATCTAATGATAATAAGGTGTATGATATATATTTATTTTATAATTTTTTTATTCACATAATATTACTCGCTTGATATTGGACAGGTATATCCGAGGGATCAATGGTGCAAGCATGTTTCTGGACTTGTCATAGCTTGCTGATGAAGAACCCTTACCTACCTTTGTTCACTGTTCTTAGTTTTACAATAAACTCATGTTAAATTCATGGCTTGACTTTTTCAAGTATGAAAGGGAAACATACAAAATTCCACAACGGCAACTTAATGAGTTTTCACACACTACAAGAAAAAATGAGCTTTTTTAACAACATTTTCAACGGTTTTTGTTAATAAAAATATTGTCAAGAAAAGAAATTTCAATATAAAGTGATCATTGAAAATACTTATAAATTTTTATTGATAATTATCACATGTCAAAAATATCCAAAAGATGTATTTTCGACATATACTAATTGTCGATAAAAATTTATAAGCATTTTCAACGATTATTTTATGTTAAAATTATTTTTTTGGACAATACTTTTATCGATATTTTAATTTTTGAGAATAATTAAAAATACCCAATTTTTTTTTGTACTGAAGTGCGCAATAGTAGCAATTTTGGTTGAAAGCATTAGTTGCATTGATTGATGCACTAACAGCAATTTTGGTTGAAAGCATTATTTGCTTTCTTTCGAGTTTTTGCATGTGAAGCTAATGACGGACCCAAAAGGCCACTAAGC
The DNA here is from genome assembly GCA_031216105.1 of Dalbergia cultrata. Lineage (NCBI taxonomy): Eukaryota > Viridiplantae > Streptophyta > Magnoliopsida > Fabales > Fabaceae > Dalbergia > Dalbergia cultrata. The sequence goes on from CM062353.1 coordinate 61,742,167, forward strand.
AACAAAATAAATATGGAGATGTAAGAACAAATGACAAAACAAATTAACGCGGTTCAATAAAATTAGTTATGGTCATAGGTAAAAATGGCAATTAAATATTTTACTATAAAAATATAATAGAGATACTAAATTGTCGAACTTCACTCTAGACTAAGGATGACAAAAAACCATGTTTAAGCTGGTATTCGCAAGAATTAGTAGCAATAGGGATCAAGATGGAGACAAGTTTGGTCCCACTGAGATGGGGTGAATCCCTATTTACTAAATGGAACGGAAGGTAGGGGATGAGATCCCCAACTCATACAAATTCGTCAAATCTTCATTTATGTGAAATAACATAAATACCCATTCATACATAAACATATATCAAGAAAACATTAATATATTTTCATTTCTAAATAGTCTTTTATTGAATTGGCATTTATATATGTATTTGCTTTTTTAAATTGGATTATGTTCCATAGTAACATTTGTTATTATCGATATGTATAGATTTTTATTCAAGTTTTAGAGTATTCTTTAAATTTTTTCCTTTTTATTTTTTGTTTTATTAATTTTAGTGAACCTATAGATGTTTATGAGAGTTTGAATCCCCATGGTAACCCATTTTTTTGGGAGGGGGGGGGGGTGGGGGTGACATTCTAAATAGAAATGGGGGTGGGGGCATATCCCTACATCCATAGATATTCATTGTCATCCATTCTCTAAACTCAAATTCCAAATAATGAGATGCAAAAGTGGTAAGATTTCAAATACATCTAATAGGGCGCATAGTATTTGCCAATCAATGCATAGTCAAATAAAAAAAAGTTGATCATTTTTCTATAGATTGGCGTATGACCACTTTCATATTTTCATCTTGTTTTTACAGTAAAATATTTAATTGTCTTATTTGTTGAATGTATAATTTATAAAACCATATTAAAATTTTCTTTTTGTCATTTGTTTTTACGGTTTGCATATTTTTTTTCCCCTGCTTTGTGGGGGCTTTTGGACCCGCCATTTTAGGACAACACATTCATTAATTGGATACTTCGAACTTATGTAACGATTCCTCTCGATATTCAAGAAATATGCTCCCATTGGTGGTTATTTTCTATTCGGGCCTAACATTGTCGCCGTGGGAACACTGATATGGACCATACTGTGGCACGTGAAACCGTGGTGCTGGTTGTAATCTTCGACTTCTTGTTTTGCGTGGAGAAGGTGAGGGGGCCACATGATTGAGACGTTGCTGATTTGGTAATATCTAATTAGCTGACGTCCGAAAAGAAAAAAAAAAGAAGAAAAATCAAACTATTTATTTGGTTTGTGATTAGTCACTGTCATTTAGAGTTGGATTTCGATTTTTCAAAGAGCAGATTTATAATGAGGAGTGATATATCAACTTAAAATATTGGGACTAAAAGATAGATACAAGAATGATAAATATATATAAATATGATAATTATAAAAGCTCATATATCCCACCAAGAGTATAGGAGAGAAAGAGGACATACAGCGCAGCATACAACCAGGAAAATGCAAGAATCCATATCTCACATCTATAACCATTAACCAATACTAACACACCTCAGCTTAGATTTGTCAAAACACAATTATACTACTAACACAGTAGTGGAATTGCAGTAGTATTAAAAATGCACGTTATTAAAAAAGGCGTTAACAACTCCAGCGTGTGTGAATTCGAGTCTCATGGTCAGGACCTTAAATTTTTTGCTAGGTTTATTTGATCTTGAATAGAATCACACATAAGCAAGTGATTGAAATTATTTGAGTTTTATTGGACTTTATTCCATTTTAGGTTTATTGCTTCGTGTACTTGATTATTGGTATTTCTTATTTGTGGTGTTTGATAGTATTTGAAAAGTGCAAGACCAAGAAGATGGAGAAAGCCAAGTTAAGACACATTCCGACTTTGTTGTAAGAATTTAGGTATCTATTGTAGTTATCAAATTGAGTTGATTCTGATGACAATGAATAACAAAGATAAAGAACTACAACTTTGATAAATATTTCAAAACCCAATTTCCGTATTTAAAAAGTGAAAATTCCACGCATATCAAATAATATAAGGTAGCGTTTGGTTTCAAGCTTTTCCGTTTTCATTTTTACTGAAAACAGAAAATAATCCCAAAATACGTTTGGTTAGATAATAGAAAAAACATTTTACTGAAAATATTTTCTAAAACAGCCACAAAATTGAAAATGTCATTTTGACATTTCCTGTATTTCCTTTGTAATCTCTAGAAAATGTTTTCACTTCAAAACGCGGCGGCATATTAGTGAATATCAACAAATCCCATCCTTTCGCAGCAAAGAGCCGGGTTCAAATCCACTAAAGGCAGAACCAGCCAATTTTTTCCCTTTTCCTTCACCACGACTGTCTTATGTGAGGAAGAGGAGCTACCACTGTAGTTGCTATTTCTTCATGCCGTTGTTTCGTGCCACTAGTGGCAACCTTAGTCTAGTTATAGGAGAGGAGAAGAAGGCCTCCATGAATTGCAGCCCATGGAATCAACAAAGAAGGAAACCAACCACCATGGTGGCTGAGGAGTGGACCTTCTTCTTCACCATTGTATGACCTAAAGCATCCAGTCCATGTCCTTTTGCTGACGGTGACGCAAAAAACGGGGGCAAGTTGAGACTCTCATGGCAAATCCATGGTGGTGGTGTAAAGACAAAAAAAAAAAAAACTCTCTTAGCAACTCTTACGGCAAATCACAGCCACGACATCTCCTTTGGCTATGTTGATTTTAGGGAAAAAGATTTAGAAAGATGCAGAAACTTTTTAAGGAAAAAATAAAGAAACTAATTAATATTATAATATGGTGTCATTTTAGCTGTTGATTGATGTTTTTGGGCTAAAATGTTGAAGTTCAATGAGGTTACGTGTTTCAACTCCCTTCCTCCCTTTGTTTGGCTGGCTTTTATTGCTGATTCAATGGGGACCAAGTTCTCCTGACTTAGTTGATTTGTAGTTTTTGTTCGGTTTGCTAAGCCCCGTAGACAGTAGAACTAAAAAAAAAGGCTTCATCATTTTAAATTTGATTTTTTAAGGATTTTGAATTTGACTTTGAATACTCTATTTTAAAAATGGACAAACCAAGCTTATTTTATTATTTACTCTATCTGAAAATAAAATTTATCTGTGCAAATCAAAGGTATCAAACATATAAACCATATTTATTCTTTTAGTAAATGAACAAATACAAATCAAATATATATATATATATATATTGTCACAACGTACCCGGAGGGCGCCGCGACGAGAATGACAAATTAGTTTAAAATAATGGAAGTCGCCACCAATTTTAATTATAGCTAAAATTGGAAAACTATTTTAGTAAACTAGTAATTTGAAAGTGATTTTCGTGTTCTGAGTCCTGATTACGATTAAGGAAGGGTGGAAACTTAATCCCACTGCACCCCTAATACGCCCGTATAAATACGGTTACCTTAGAGTTTATTATGCAAATTAATTATAATTTTAATATATTTATTTTTTCCCAAAAATGTAATTATATATTTACAAAAATGAAACTAAAATTAGTAATTATATATCTACAAAAATGAAGATGAAATTGATAATTACATACCTACAAAGATAAAGATAAAATGAATAATTATATATTTATATAAGTAAAGCTAAGATTAATAATTACATATTTATAAAAATAAAGCTAAGATTAGTAATCATATATTTATAAAAATAAAGCTAAAGTTAAAAATTATATATTTACAAAAATAAAGTTAAAATTAAAACAGAAATTAAGGAACTAATTTTATGAAAAATCAATTTTGACTTGATAGTTGTTGGCTACGCCGACGTATCCTCTGGTGCAATGAGGAACTCAAAGTCACGTCGTTCTGTAGAAAATAAATATGTATTGACGAATTTTAATTATTAAACAAAAAATAAATGTGTTGGTTGCTTTTAATTTTGAAAAGAATTTTGATTGATAATTTTTAAAAAAAACTTGTTATTTGTCAGACAGATGAAAACATTTCATTTAATTTGCTTTCCCTAATTTTTGACATTTAATTTTTATTATATGTATATATATATTAGAAGAAAAGGTTACTAAATCCTAAGACTATAAGAAGGATACCATTCATTCTTTAAACAAAAAAAATAAAAAAAAAAATTTAAGCTAATTAAAAAAAGGCTATCATTTTTTGTTGGAAATAGAAAAGAAATAAAAGATAATTAACCCAAAGCCCAAGTGCATCGAAACCCAAAAGAAATTGACTGATAAAAATACTTCAAACTCATGTCCATAGACCCATATTAGCCCAAAGTTTCGACCAGAAAAGTAACCTGATATTCTGGCCACAAACAAAACAAAATCCACTATCTCTAATCTCTAATTAAAGACAAATAAAAAATGGTGCTATCCCATAAGCTTCCAACAATATTAACCCCACTTTCATTCTTAGATTTCCATTACTCACAGCACTAAAACAGACCTGGAACCAATGGCGGAGGCAGAGTTTCTCGGCAATGTCCCGCAGTCTTGAAATTTGGACGATCCGCGGTGGTTTGCGACCGATTGGGGAAGCTGCAGCGACGGCCTCCGCGCGCAGAACTCGCGATGGCGTCAGGCAGGGGAAGCTTCGCGATCTGGTCCAACAAAGGGCGATCTGGTGCGGGCTGTGAGTGAAGGGGGTCACGATTGTGCTGTCGCGATGCTGGGGAGGCTGGTTGTGATGAGCAAGGGGAGGCTGGTTGCGTGCCGGCTTCGCGGCGTAATCCCGGGCAGCGTGGGGTTCCTTCACAACGGCGGTGAGACTGGTTTCGTGTGGCTGCTGGTTACGCGCCTGGGGAAATTCGCTTGGGAAGGATGCTGAACGGCGGCTTGTTAGCGGAAGGGAAGTTGACTCCGAGGGGTGCTGGATGGCAGAGGGCAGAACTGCAGTGGCAGGCAAGACGATGATGATGATTATTCACTTGCTTTGTATTTCAGCTTTCCTTTTCCTTTTTGGGTTGAAATGATGGTGATAGGGGCTTGTGTTTGCAAAGGGATTTTTTTGTTTTTATTTTACAGGTTTGGGTTTTGTGATTTTGATTAGTAATGATGGGTTTGGTGATGATAATGGATGGTAAAGGTGATGATTGTGGTGGCTGTTAGTAGCTATTTGAGTGAGGAAGATGATGATGTAAGTGGTTTGAGTGGTTATTAGGAGTGATGAATTTCAAAATGGAGGCTAGGAATGAAGTTGGGGTGATGATGTGATAACGAATTTGCAGTGATTGTGAGAATAATGACCTTGGAGGTAATAGCAAGATGAATTTTTTTCTCGCTAGAAAATTGCCTCTCTCCCCTCTCTGTGCTTGCTAAAAAATTGGCTCTCTGTGTGTGCTTTTTTTGCCAAAAATTTCTTTTCCTTCTGTCTTTGAATTTTTTTATTTATACCTTGCAATCCTTGACCCTGTCAGTTGAGCAATTAATGTTCTGATTCTTGGCTACTTCGATTGTCAACTTTCCTGACTGAGGCATTAAATGCATTGATTCCTTGTACTGTTGGAGCTTTGAATAAGATGATCAGCATTAAATGCATTGATCTGTGGTCAAAGTTTAAATTAAACTATTGGCCCTTCTCTGTTGGAGCATTAAATGCTTCTGTCTCTTTCATTGTTTTTTATAATCCTTGTCCCAGAATAGCAAATCTCTTTGTCCCTTTTATTTTTATTTTTGTTTTGGTCACAGCGTACATTCCTTCCATTTTTATTCAATGGACCAAAAAAACCAGAATAGGCTAGGTTATTATTTTTCTCCTTTTTTTTTACAAATGGGCCAAAACAACAGGCAAATAAAAAAAGCAGAATGGGCTGACAGTAACATGAGCTAGGAAACTAGAATGGGTTTATGTATATATATATATATTATAAATGGGCTAAAAAACAACAAATAAATAAATCAAAATAGTATGCACTGACAAAAATAGAAGAAATAAAAATAATGAAATGACATTAAAAATGAGAGTAAAATGTTCAGACAAAATGTGGTGTTCACAGTTGCCCCTCTTTACTTGTTTCTTACTAAAAAATATAAAGTCTGTGACTTTAATGTTTTGCTGTAAGGGACAAGTAAAGATATGAACACACATTTTGTCCGAATGCATGATGCATGAGAATGATATTGACGATGATAGATGTATGATGGGAATGAATGAATGCGCATTGCAAAAAGCTTTAACAGATGCTGCTAAAGAATCAATGTGCAATGACAACGAATGCATGATGACAGTGTGAAATGATGTGTATAGATGATTTCATGAAGAATGCACATTGCTAATGTCAAGTAGGGAATGAAACCTATATGAACATTAGATGCATGCAAAAATCTGATAGAAACTAGAAGAGAATGAAGAATTCAAAAGCTTGTGAATGTGGAATGCGTGTGAGATGTGAAGTACATGAAAATGAGAAAATGAATGTGAAGGCAATGAAAGTGAGTATGAAAGCAATGATAGCCTGTGAAATGTGAAAATTTAAAATCTATAAAAACATGTAAATGTGAAAGCATATAAATGTGAAAGCTGGTAAATGTGAAAGCAAGTAAAAGTTTGTGAAAACATGTAAAAATTTGTGAAAGCATGTAAATGTCTGTGAAAGCTGTAAATGTCTGTGAAAGATGTAAATGTCTTGTGAAAGCAGTAAACATCTGTGAAAGCGGTAAAAGTCTGTGAAAGCAATAAAAATCTGTGAAAGCAATAAAAATCTGTGAAAGCAATTAAATATCTGTGAAAGCAGTAAATTTCTGTAAAAGCACTAAAAGTCTGTGAAAGCAAATAAAAGTAAAAGCTTGTACAATCAACAGCTTGTAGAATGGTAAAATTTAAAAGACTTGTGAAAGTGAATAATGCCAATGATAATAGTGCAAGATTGATGTGATGATGCAGTGATGTAAAACTAATGTGATGATATGATGAATGATGCCTAGATGGTGAAGGAATTATTGTAAAACTGATGTAATGATGGTATGATGAATGACACCAGACTGGTATAACGATGAATGATGATGGGATTGTTGTAAAACTGATGTAAAGATGAAAATATTCTTTAAAACTAAAATCGCCCCAGTTTGAGACGTCTTCACATTGTCCTTAAGAAAGCTTTTGTCTCTCGGAATGAGTCGTATACTCAGATGGGTTGTTTTGTCTTTCATGAACCTCTTCATTGTAGTTTTCAAACACCTTCACTTGATGACAGTTCAATAACTCCTTATTGCCCCAGTTTTCTTTGTTTTTCCATCTGTTGTTCTGACCTCTCCTTATTGCTCATGTTTTCTTCATTACTCCATCTGTTATTCTGACCCCTGTTTTTTCTTTGTGAACCCGTTTTGATCTGCAAGTCCCTTATTTGATTTATCATTCATGAGCTTTGTTAGCAAATTAGCCTATTGATTATACTTCAATTATAATATTATGATTATGCATGGTAATAAAAGAAAATATGAGATAAACAGAGACATAGAAGAAGAGAAAAATAATTTTATTGGACTTGAAACTGGAGAGTACTTATAGTGTTTCAACAATTGTCGGAAGATACGGAAGAAATAAAGAACGAAAGGAATAAAGACAAGACTAGTAGTGCTGTTTTCATGTGATTAACCCACTTCGCTGATCCATTGGCTACACCAGACTTGAAATCTATGATAGCACGTACAATCCTTTATTGCATTTTCACAAATAAGCCATGATCCACCAATCTCGAATTGCCCCAGTCTCAGTATCCCACAGTTCCTTGGTCATTGGTCCGATTTTTTACCATAGCATAGGCCGCCTTTTCAGGTTTTCAACCTAGCACTTAAAAATTGCTCTAACTTTTGCCCAGGTTGCCTTTCTAGGTTTTCAACCTAGCGAGCATTTTCTTTTCTCTTTTTCTTTTTGTACTCTAATTTTTGCCTAGGTAGCCCTTCTGGGTTTTCAACCTAGCGAGCATTTTAATCTTCAAGCAAAATATTTCTTCACAGCATCTGAATTGACCGGCTTAGCAAGTACTTGGCCCTCCATATCGGTCAAGATCAAAGCTCCTCCAGAAAAAGCATCTTTGACAATGTAAGGCCCTTCATGTGTGGGTGCCCATTTGCCTCTATTATCTTCTTGATTTGGCAAAATCTTCTTCAGAACAAGATCCCCTGGTTGAAAAATTCGAGGACGAACATTCTTATTGAATGCTTTAGCCATCCTTTTCTGGTATAACTGACCATGGCAAACTGCAGTTAACCGTTTTTCTTCAAGCATGTTCAATTGTTCATATCTCATCTTGACCCACTCAGCTTCCTCCAGTTCAGCTTCTATCAAGACTCTTAAAGATGGAATTTCCACTTCAACAGGTGTCACTGCTTCCATTCCGTACATCAGTGAATACGGAGTTGCCCCAGTTGATGATCTAATAGAAGTACGGTAGGCATGTAATGCATACGGCAGCATATCACTCTAGTCCTTGTAGGTGACCACCATTTTCCCCAAGATTTTCTTGATGTTTTTATTTGCTGCTTCCACAGCCCCGTTCATCTTTGGCCGATAGGGAGCTGAGTTGTGATGTTTGATCTTGAATTGTTCACACAATTTTCTTACTTCTGCATTGTTGAAATTAGTTGCATTATCTGTGATGAGTTTTTCTGGCAACCCGTATATGCAAATGATATTATTCTTCAGGAATTTCACCACCACTTTCTGCGTTACATTGGCGTAAGATGCAGCCTCTACCCATTTAGTGAAGTAATCGATGGCGACCAAAATAAATCGATGCCCATTAGAAGCTTTAGGACTAATTGGTCCTATGACATCCATGCCCCACATTGCAAACGGCCAAGGTGATGTCAGAGTATGCAGTGGCACAGGAGGAGAATGGATTCGATCAGCATAGATTTGACATTTGTGGCACTTTCTGACAAAACCTATGCAATCTTTCTCCATAGTGAGCCAATAATATCCCTGTCTGAGGATTTGTCGAGATAATGTGTGTCCGTTAGCATGGGTTCCACAAACACCCTCATGGACTTCTGATATGATGGAATTAGCTTTTGCAGCATCCACACACCTTAATAAGACTCCGTCATAGTTTCTTTTATACAACACATCACCTGAGAGGAAGAACGACATTGACAGTCGTCTGATTGTCTTTCTATCATTCTCATTTGCTGCTGCTGGGTATTCTTTCTCCTTAATGAACCTTTTGATGTCGTAGAACCACGGTCGGCCGTCAGGCTCTTCTTCAATGTTAGAACAGTATGCTGGCTCTTTTCTGACAACCACTTGCAAAGGTCGTACTTCCATTTCCAGATCGAGTTTGGTCATTACAGCCAAGGTAGCTAACGCATCTGCAAACTGATTCTGTTCACGGGGTAAGTAATGGAAACTCACATCCTTGAATTCCTCCTTTAAGCTCGTGAGATGTTCATAATATGACAGCAATCTATGCTCTTTAACTCGCCATTCTCCATTAACCTGAAAGATTATTAGGTGAATCCCCATAAACCTTCAAGTTTTCCACTCCAAGGGATATTGCTGCCTTTAGACCTGTTATACATGCTTCATATTCAGCTGTGTTATTAGTACAATCAAATGCCAATTTGACAAATGAATTGGAAATTGCTTTCCATTAGGGGACACTAAGACTGCTCCAACTCCATTCCCGTGAACGTTGACGGCACCATCAAAGTACATTTTCCACATTAGGTCTCCTTCTTCCTCGTTTTCATTATCCTCTTCTACAGCTGCTAGGACTTCTTCATCGTGAAATTTGAACTCCATTGGTGATATTCTTCTAATGGATTCTCGGCCAGTGTTCTGCTATCACGCTTCCTTTTATGGACTTTCTGGTCACATATTTGATGTCAAATTCTGCTAAAGCCACTTGCCATTTGGACATTCTTATGGAGATATGTGGGCTTTCAAAAATGTACTTCATGGGGTCCATCCGTGATATAAGCAAAGTTGTGTAATGGAGCATGTATTGCCGTAACCTCTTAAATCGTCCATACTAGTGCACAACAAGTCTTTTCAATAGCCAGATACCTAGATTCGCAATCGTTGAACTTCTTGCTCAAGTAGTAAATGGCTTGTTCCTTTCGACCGGACTCATCATGCTGTCCTAACACCGCTCCCATTGACCCGTGCAATACCGTGAGGTAGAGTATCAACGGTCGTCCTGGTGTGGGTGGAACCAGGAGAGGTGGGTTTGACAAGTATTTCTTGATTTTGTCAAAGGCTTCTTGACATCTGTTGTCCCATCTACTTGGATTATCCTTCCTCAATAGTTTAAATATCGGGTCACAAGTATTGGTCAAATTGGAGATAAATCTTGCTATGTAATTCAAACGACCTAAGAAACCTCGAACTTCCTTTTCTGTCTTGGGCACTGACATACCTTGAATGGCTTTAATCTTGTCTGGGTCAACCTCAATACCTTTCTTGCTAACGATGAACCCCAACAACTTTCCAATGATGCTCAATGTGCATTTCTTTGGATTCAATCGGCTTGTAAATCCTCAACCTCTCGAACAATTTTCTTAGCACAAAGAACATGACTTTCTCCTTCTCGTGACTTTGCTACCATATCATCCACATACACCTCTAATTCCTTGTGGATCATGTCGTGGAAAAGGGTCACCATTGCTCATCGATATGTTGCTCCAAAGATTTTTCAACCCGAACGGCATCACTCGATAGCAAAATACTCCCCACTGAGTGATGAATGATGTCTTCTCCTTATCTTCTTCTGCCATCAAGATCTGATTATAGCCTGAATAACCATCCATGAAGGAGAATCGGTGACTCCTTGCTGTGCTATCAACTAGGACATCTATATGAGGAAGGGGAAAATTGTCTTTTGGGCTAGCTTTGTTCAAATCCCGATAGTCCACACACATTCTGACCTTTCCATCTTTCTTCGGCACTGGTACTATATTGGCTATCCATTTGGGATATAGCGGGACCTCTAGAAAGCCTGCATCAAGTTGCTTCTTGACTTCCTCCTTGATCTTGAGTGACATTTCTGGACTCATCCTCCGCAACTTCTGTCGCTTAGGTTCTATCCCTTTAATTAATGGGATTTTATGAGCCACTATCTCTGGATCCAAACCAGGCATATCTTTGTAAGACCAGGCAAAAACATCTATGAATTCATAAAACAGTGCAATCATCTCTTCTCTTTCTGGGTTGTTAACTATTTTCACCTCTTTCTTATCCTCATCAGTACCCAGATTCACAATTTCGACAATCTCATCATGTGGATTTATCCCCTTTTCTATTGAATCTATGACTTGGGCAAATTGTTGGCACACCAGATCTTCATCTTGTTCATTTTCATTCAAGTCCGTTGTAACACAATAATCAGTTAATGGATTTTCACATTCATTTGCACAAGATATAGATTCTGAAAGAGATGAGTCCCTGGAATTGACACGAGACTCAAAATAAATAAGAGGAAAAAATAAATGAAAAGAAAAGAAAAGAGAGAAAAAAAAATTACGAAAAGAGAATGGAAGAGAAAAAACCATGCATAATTATTTAATTAAAATTGAAGTACAACAAAGGTGACTAAAATGTTCATTACTCAAGATACAACAAATCATCTAAGGGCTCAGAATCCCAATTGTTCAATGGCTCGCTGCTTGGGTAGACTAGCGGAGGCATCTCCTTGACTCCTTCGAGAGTGCTAATGGTTTCAGATGCTTCTATCATTACCACTGCTGCAGACGCAGGAAATGTGTCTTTGATATGTGGAATTTTCTCTTTGGCAGATTCAACAGATTGGAGCTCTCCTGTAGCTTCATATCCAAGGCCAAACTTCCCAGGATTGTCAGGGAGGAAAATTGGATCCTTGATTCCTTATAACTGACTTCCTAGTCCTTTTCCTTCTTTGAATCCGCTCTTTTGCATGATTCGAGTGGCCACTGGAAGTACGTCACCTTTTTGTTTCTCCGGTTCAGCTATTTCGAGATTCTGAAATGAAACCTCGAGAGCGTCTTCAGCGCAATCAATATACGGCACCGCCACTGGTTTGGTCACCAACAACTCCTCTTCTCCTTTTACTGTAATGAGCTTTCCGCAATCTATGAATTTCACCCTTTGATGAAGAGTAGAAGGAACTGCACCTGCCTCATGAATCCAGGGTCTTCCTAACAGCATTGTATACCCTGGTTCAATATCCATCACCTGAAATCTGGTCAGGAATGTGGTTGGCCCAATTTCCAACTGAAGGTCAATGGTACCCGTGATTTCCCGCAATGATCCGTCAAATGCCTTGACAATTGTCTCACTTGGTGCAATTGTGGAAGGATCAATCTGTAATTGCTGCAGAGTGCAGTAAGGAAGCACATTAAACGCTGACCCCCCATCAATCAATACTTTCGCGATGTTGCAACCTTGACTTTTTAGGGTAATGTGGAGCGCCTTCGGACGTCCCACTGCACGAGGACAAACTTCCTCCTCCTTGAAGATGATGGTATTTGTGGCTCTGATTGCATCCACAATCCTTTCAATCTTATCCGGGGTCACATCTTTTGGTACATATGTCTGATCCAATACTCTCTTGATAGCGTTGCGATGAGCTTCTGAAGATAAGATCAATGAATAAAGTGAGATCTTTGCCGGTGTTTTCTTCAACTGATCCACCACATCATACTCACTTTGTTTCATTATTTTCAGAAATTCTTCTTCTTCATCATTGTGGCTTTTTCTTTTGCTTTCAGATATCACTTGAGGGTCTTTTAATAGATTCCCTGGAGTATAACACCTACCACTCCGAGTGATCCCTCCCATTCCTGTGACATTTGTTATGGATTCTGATGCAAATGGTTCTAAGCATACTTCACTATTAGGCTCTTCAATTATTTTTTGTTGATCAGGCTTTGCATGGATTGCGGGATGAGAAGGCAATCTAGACACTTTGAAGACAGGAACTGCCCCTTGTTTAGGGGTTATTTCTCTGGACATTGCAGAATGGGATTCTATGACAGTTTCATATTTCCATGGAACTGTATGATTGCTCTCATAGGGAAATGGCCTAGGTATCTTGAAAACAAGTGCCGGCTCAGGTTTATAAACCTTAAAAACAGGGAGAGCTTGATGGACCATATTGATGGTCTGTCTGATGCCTTTTGGTATCTCGAGCACCCCTAGTTTGACCATTCTTTCAACAAAGAACTTTAGCTCTGGACACTCTTCTATGTGATGCTTCTTTCCGGAACATTCACAAAATAAATTACTTTCATTTACCTTCACTGTTCTTTTTCCTTTCCTTCCTTCGACTTCCATCTCATAGCCTCCTTTCCTCAGGGCTTCCAGGATCTCATTCATTGGGAGTTTAACATTCTCCACTCCCTGATTTGCATGCTTCCCATTACAAATGGAATTTACCTGTCCTCCACCATGATTAGGGAATGGATTATTCCTTATGTGTGGCCTTGGTTCTTCTTCCAGCTTAATGGCACCGCGATCAATTAAGCGCCATACTGCACTCCTAAAACCATAACAATCTTCAACAGAATGTCCAGGAGAGTTGGAATGGTAATCGCATGTTTGATTTGGATTGTACCACCGAGGATATGGCGGCACCAAGGTTTTTCCAGGACGTGGAGCTAGCAGGTTGTCTCCACACAAATGCTTGAACAACTCAGCATTGTTCATATGGAAATCAGGTAATGGTCGATTTTCCATTGGGGGTCTATTATTGGTGTTGAATAATGGGGTTGTTGTGGAAGAATTGGTTTTCTGGTGGGTCAAGGGTACTATTTGGTGGGGTCTAGGTGTTATTGGTGTATACGGTCGTGGTTGGGAGACATGGTTAATCTGGTGCGGTTGATGTGTATATTGGGCTTGAATTGGGATGATTCTTGGAGGTGGATATTGTTGGTGTGAATAAGATGGGTAATGGTTTGGCCGAGGAGTGGATTGATAAGGTTGGGGGTGGATGTAATTGACAGCATTTTCTTTCTTCTTAAAATGGGAGCCTTTTTTTGATTCACTTGTTTCTCCTGTTGCTAGCTCCACCTTCCCTTCTTGGATATTGGTTTCGATTCTTTCTCCTATCTCGACCAAATCCACGAACTCTTTCACATGAGTCCCAAGCATGTTCTTGAAAAAAGGACCTTCCAAAGTACGGATGAAGTAAGAGCACATTTCTTGCTCTAACATCGGTGGAACGACCCTTCCAGCCATAGCCCTCCATCTTTGAGCATATTCCTTGAAAGACTCATTCTCCTTCTTCCTCATTCCCTTCAATTGATCTCTGGTAGGTGCAGCATTTAGATTAAACTTATATTGGTTAGTGAAAGCTTGAGCTAAATCTTCCCAACACCGAATCTGTGTTCGATCCATCTCAGATATACCACTCCCATGCAGCGCCTTCCAAGCTCTCGGGAAAAAAGTCGATCGTGAAGTTCTCATCCTTGGACCACATTCCCATCTTTGTGCAGTACATCCGTAAATGCATAAGGGGATTGGTGCTTCCATCAAACTTGATGAGTTCGGGCATCTTGAAGTCTTTGGGAATAATCACACTCGACGCTAAACACAGATCGCTAATACTCATTGAACCATATGGGCTAGGTCCACGTAGCATTCGGAACTGCTCTTGCATGCTTTCTTGCAGTTCCTGTTTGAGTTTCAATCTTTCTGCCTCATTATCCACATTGTTATGGGAGGCTACATTGTTGTGCGGAATTCCGTTGTTTTCGTTCCCATCCGAGTCATATCCTGGTCGCTCAACATTTTCCTCGTTTTCTTTGGCCATATTCGCAGTGTCCACAATGAACTTCTTGAATTCTGGTCCAAACATGGATTTCATCATGGCCTTAAGCTCATCAATTTCTTGACTCAGATTCCTTCCTTGGTTATTATCTTCAGAGCCATGGTCCTGCTCTCCTTATCTTTGGCCTTTTTCTTCTCAACCCTGGATCGAAGTTAAATGCGGCTCTCTAGCCGACGCACTACTGTCAGACAAAGCTTTCTTTGAAGGAGCAATGTTTGATGACCTGTCTCACAAAAACAGATGATGAGCAAATGAAAAGTAAAACTTAAAAACTCTTTGATAGCAAGGAATAAAATCTATATTTGATGGTAACAGACTGGACTCATATCCTGTTCAGAGGACGTTTTCGTCCATAAGACAGGGTATGTGATGGACCAAAGTACAGGGGCTATTAGTCCACAATATACTTGTTAGGAGCACACTAGCAATGTAAAGCTTGATCTTCTTTCTCACATTCTACACAGAAGGAAAGTTTTCCTATAAGGCAGAAATGTAATTAACAAAAATATTTAAGGGAGATTTTGCTCCACGATAGATATAGTCTTGCACATTTATTCGAAGAGAAGTAGAGAAAGTCAAAGGATGAATTTATTTCATTCACTCAAAAAGTGCAATTACATCATAATTGAGTCAAGAGTGGACACTTTCTTTCTCTTAAGACCTCTAACAAGGCCCCCACTCATGTCCATAAAATCACTCACTTCACCAGGTAAATGAAGCTTGAGATTCTTTTGAATTTCTCTCTCTGCCCTCTCAAAATGGTAGATAAACTTTGGAATATGATAACCCACTTCCTCAGTTAATCTTGCATGTTTTTCTTTCCACATTTCAGCTTTCATTGCCCAGTCACCAGCTTGCTTTTTCCAGAATCTACCTCAAGATCTTCTCAGATGGTGAAGTCGATCTCGACATTGCATAAAGCGAACCCATTCTTGGTCACATTCCTCCTTAGCCTATGCTAAACACGACTTTAACTTTTCTATCTTTAGCTCTAACTCTTCTTTTTGCTTTTGCATTTCGACTTCCAATTCTTCCTTCATTTGCTTTTCTTGACCAAGCTTGTTCTTCAATTCTTCATTTGCTTTATTTAGTTGACTAATATGCTTCAGAAATCTATTCTTCTCATTAGCCATCATCTTAATCTTCTTTTCAAAGTTCTGGATCCTTTGTCTTTCTCTTTCTTGATCAGGGACATCAGCAAGCTCGTCTTTCAGTTGCTCAATCAACTTCTCTTTCTTTTCACAATGACTTCGTGTGATAACAACTTCTAGCTCTGCCGCTTGTTTTTGCTGTTCTAGGAGTTTCATCTGTGCTTTCATGACTTCTAACTGTTCAGCTAGCTGATGATCATTCCTTTTTTCAATAGGAAAGCTAGGAACACTTTGATGTACCTTTCTTGCTTCTCTCCATGTGACATACTCACGAGTACTAATCACAAGTGGTTTTCCTAACTCATTTCTTCCTACCATGTGAACATTTCTCCATGCTTCTTTGACTTCTTGTGATAACATTTTAGTGTGTTCGCCTTCCTTATACCAGAAATAAAGTCCTCCAAGTTGCTCTTCCCGTGGTTTCTTTTGTGTCCAACAAAGTTGTCTGAGTACTATTGCCGGTGTGTATGATATGCAACCTCTAGGACCCATCAATGGTACAGTATGAAATTTTCCACAGCTAAGAATGATGTCACCTCTTTCATGTTCATACCATGGACAAACCCATTTAAATGACTGTTCCTTTATACTATCAAATTCCGTCTTCCATTCATGGGCTCCTCTTGGCTTGGTTGGGATACGATGAAAGCTTCTTAGTGGGTCTGAGATATTTCTGATGTGATTCCTTGCATACATGTGTGTAATAATCCACACATATAAGAGATGTAGACAACATCGTAGCTTCCCTTTTTGTTTCTGTTAGCAGAAGTTTAAGGTCAAGAATGTTTCAGCTAACACAGCAGGAACTGGATTTCTTCATTTATTTTCTCTGACAAAGGAAACATCCATAGCGGCTTGATCAATTATATCTGGAGCAGAAGGAAATAATACCAACCCATAGATAGCAAATGCCAATACTCTTGAAAAAGTAGCCCATTCTTTTTTATGCCCCAAGTCTTTTAAACGATCCTCCATGAATGTTTTAGTCACCCCTTTTGAATCTGTATGCCCTGTTAGCTTCACTCGAGTCATCGGCACCCCTAGTAATTCTCCAAATTGCTCTACTATCTTTACATCTGAAGAGGGTTGTTCCAGATGAAAATAAATAGAAGTGCTTTTCTTCATTGGTAATTTTAACAAGCAGGCATACTCTTCAATAGTAGGAGTGATGTCCATGTTTGGCAATTCAAAACATCTTAAGGTGGGACTCCAATATTGAGCTAGAATATTGAGGGCAGAAGTTTCCACTGATATGAGTAACAGATCCAGAATAGACCCATACTTATTTGAGAAAACTCTTCTATCTTCATTAGGTAACAATTGACTCAACTGATACAACTTCTCCGTGAGAGTGGTATTTCCTATCACACTGAAGTGCCTCTTTGAGCTGGATACATTGCTAGTATGTTGTGCTCCTTCCATCATCTATTATCAAATATGATGTTATTCCTCTACCACCGACAGATTTTTTTATGAAAGAAGAAAAATGAATGAGATGCATGTCATAAATAAAAATAAATATGCATGCTGGATGAAGAGAATGCATGTGACATGAATAAGTGCAATTAAAATGTGATTGTTATTTTTCATATTTGAAAAGTAAATATGCTTGATGAGAAAAAATGCATGTGCTATGCATGATTATAATATGCATAAATTTTTTGCATGTTATAATGTCTATGTTGAAAGTTGCAAGATACTATAATGCATGATGCATGATAAAAGAGGGGAAACAAAATATATATATATATATATACATATATATGCTCCCTTGTGTCCTAACAGGGTGGTACTTAATGTTTGATGGTTCTATGGTCGACCCTATTTGAGGTTAGCCAACTAAGGTCTCTAGTAGTGCACAACTTTTGGATGGATCTAGACCCCTAAAGGATTATGGTCCCCAGGTTGCCTTTATCAATAAGATAAAGACCTAGTTCTATGAGTCAAACCACAGGGACATGAAAGTCACAATATGGCAAACCATAGTTCCAGTAACAACCTGAGCGGTGAGTCAACGACTGTCAGGGAAGCATAAGCCTCACAATAACAACGTCAAAACCCCTTCTTGTCCTCTACGGTTTCCTAGGCTCGGGTATAGAGCCCAAATAATGTGTGAGGACAGTGATAGTACAAGTGTGTGTAGGGAGCATAAAAACCTTGTAATCCTGAAACTACTATTTCCTGAAAAAGAAAACGAGCCAAGATACATTCAAGAAACACAATCAACTATCCAAAATAAATAAAACAAGGTCTTCTACCCTAAGGTTCAAGATATGTACAAAAATAAAAGTCTTCTATCCTAATGTTCAAATAAGAAATATTTATAAGCAAACCAAAATTAATAAATCGATATTTATAAAAAAGAAAATAAAATGTTTACAAAAATAAAACAAATGTAAATAAACTGATATTTACAAAAAGGAGAATAAAATATTTATAAAAAGAAAACAAATGTAAATAAACCAATATCTACAAAAGTTTTAAATATTTACTACTAAAATAAATCATTATTTTAAAAAAAAATTAAATAGCTAACTAAGATAAAATATTCACAAAAGTACAAAAATATAAGTCAATATTTACAGAAAGGAGAGTGAAATATTTACAAAAATAAAACAAATGTCTCATAAGGGGAAAAATAAACACAATAAAATTATAATCAACTGCATAATTAACTATCACAGGCTTGACTCTCTAGGATCCCCAGTGGAGTCGCCAAACTGTCACAACGTACCCGGAGGGCGCCGCGACGAGAATGACAAATTAGTTTAAAATAATGGAAGTCGCCACCAATTTTAATTATAGCTAAAATTGGAAAACTATTTTAGTAAACTAGTAATTTGAAAGTGATTTTCAGGTTCGGGAGTCTGATTACGATTAAGGAAGGGTGGAAACTTAATCCCACTGCACCCCTAATACGCCCGTATAAATACGGTTACCTTAGAGTTTATTATGCAAATTAATTATAATTTTAATATATTTATTTTTTCCCAAAAATGTAATTATATATTTACAAAAATGAAACTAAAATTAGTAATTATATATCTACAAAAATGAAGATGAAATTGATAATTACATACCTACAAAGATAAAGATAAAATGAATAATTATATATTTATATAAGTAAAGCTAAGATTAATAATTATATATTTATAAAAATAAAGCTAAGATTAGTAATCATATATTTATAAAAATAAAGCTAAAGTTAAAAATTATATATTTACAAAAATAAAGTTAAAATTAAAACAGAAATTAAGGAACTAATTTTATGAAAAATCAATTTTGACTTGATAGTTGTTGGCCACGCCGACGTATCCTCTGGTGCAATGAGGAACTCAAAGTCACGTCGTTCTGTAGAAAATAAATATGTATTGACGAATTTTAATTATTAAACAAAAAATAAATGTGTTGGTTGCTTTTAATTTTGAAAAGAATTTTGATTGATAATTTTTAAAAAAACTTGTTATTTGTCAGACAAATGAAAACATTTCATTTAATTTGTTTTCCCTAATTTTTGACATTTAATTTTTATTATATGTATATATATATTAGAAGAAAAGGTTACTAAATCCTGAGACTATAAGAAGGATACCATTCATTCTTTAAACAAAAAAATAAAAAGAAGTTTAAGCTAATTAAAAAAAGGCTATCATTTTTTGTTGGAAATAGAAAAGAAATAAAAGATAATTAACCCAAAGCCCAAGTGCATCGAAACCCAAAAGAAATTGACTGATAAAAATACTTCAAACTCATGTCCATAGACCCATATTAGCCCAAAGTTTCGACCAGAAAAGTAACGATATTACGCCACAAACAAAACAAAATCCACTATCTCTAATCTCTAATTAAAGACAAATAAAAATGGTGCTATCCCATAAGCTTCCAACAATATTAACCCCACTTTCATTCTTAGATTTCCATTACTCACAGCACTAAAACAGACCTGGAACCAATGGCGGAGGCAGAGTTTCTCGGCAATGTCCCGCGGTGCTGGGCTGGACGATCCGCGGTGGTTTGCGACCGATTGGGGAAGCTGCAGCGACGGCCTCCGCCCGCAGAACTCGCGATGGCGTCAGGCAGGGGAAGCTTCGCGATCTGGTCCAACAAAGGGCGATCTGGTGCGGGCTGTGAGTGAAGGGGGTCACGATTGTGCTGTCGCGATGCTGGGGAGGCTGGTTGTGATGAGCAAGGGGAGGCTGGTTGCGTGGCCGCTTCGTGGCGTAACTGGCAGCGTGGGGTTCCTTCTGGCCCGGTGAGACCCGGTTTCGTGTGGCTGCCGGTTCTGGCGCTGGGAAATTCGCTTGGGAAGGATCTTTGAGCAATGACTTGTTAGCGGAAGGGAAGTTGACTCAGGGGTCTTTGGATGGCGAGGAGAAGCGAGCTGCGATGGCGTGCAAGACGATGATGATGATTATTCACTTGCTTTGTATTTCAGCTTTCCTTTTCCTTTTTGGGTTGAAATGATGGTGATAGGGGCTTGTGTTTGCAAAGGGATTTTTTTGTTTTTATTTTACAGGTTTGGGTTTTGTGATTTTGATTAGTAATGATGGGTTTGGTGATGATAATGGATGGTAAAGGTGATGATTGTGGTGGCTGTTAGTAGCTATTTGAGTGAGGAAGATGATGATGTAAGTGGTTTGAGTGGTTATTAGGAGTGATGAATTTCAAAATGGAGGCTAGGAATGAAGTTGGGGTGATGATGTGATAACGAATTTGCAGTGATTGTGAGAATAATGACCTTGAAGGTAATAGCAAGATGAATTTTTTTCTCGCTAGAAAATTGCCTCTCTCCCCTCTCTGTGCTTGCTAAAAAATTGGCTCTCTGTGTGTGCTTTTTTTGCCAAAAATTTCTTTTCCTTCTGTCTTTGAATTTTTTTATTTATACCTTGCAATCCTTGACCATGTCAGTTGAGCAATTAATGTTCTGATTCTTGGCTACTTTGATTGTCAACTTTCCTGACTGAGGCATTAAATGCATTGATTCCTTGTACTGTTGGAGCTTTGAATAAGATGATCAGCATTAAATGCATTGATCTATGGTCAAAGTTTAAATTAAACTATTGGCCCTTCTCCGTTGGAGCATTAAATGCTTCTGTCTCTTTCATTGTTTTTTATAATCCTTGTCCCAGAATAGCAAATCTCTTTGTCCCTTTTATTTTTATTTTTGTTTTGGTCACAGCGTACATTCCTTCCATTTTTATTCAATGGACCAAAAAAACCAGAATAGGCTAGGTTATTATTTTTCTCCTTTTTTTTTACAAATGGGCCAAAACAACAGGCAAATAAAAAAAGCAGAATGGGCTGACAGTAACATGAGCTAGGAAACTAGAATGGGTTTATGTATATATATATATTATAAATGGGCTAAAAAACAACAAATAAATAAATCAAAATAGTATGCACTGACAAAAATAGAAGAAATAAAAATAATGAAATGACATTAAAAATGAGAGTAAAATGTTCAGACAAAATGTGGTGTTCACATATATATATGTAATTTTAATTATTTAATATTAAATATAATTTTATTATCTTAAATTTGATTTTGAGAAATTCATTTTGAAAATAGACAAATCAAACATATTTTCATTATTTTTACTTTTTAAACAAAATTTATGCTTACAAACCAAATGCATTTTCTAATTTTGAAAATCTAAAAATGAAAATTCTTTTGAAGAATTGAAAATAAAAAATTAAAATAGGAAATATTTTCACAAACCAAACACACCCCTATCTAAATTCCAACAAAATAGTATTTACACACCACAAACCAGCTATGCAAGGCCCAATGGCCATTGATATTATTTTTAGGATTTTGCCAATGAATACTGTAGGAGCGCTCTTTAAAGAGTCAAAGTTGAAAAGATATTATCGTTTTTAAAGTATTTAATATATTGAAAATTAAAAATTTTACTTTTCTATCTGAAACTTACTTTAATATCCTTAAAAAATATCCCATAAACACTTATTAGCGAAAGCCTTATCTTTTTAAGGTGCAAAAGCTTTATCTTTAAACCTTTTAATTATTTTGTATGCCTCTAATAATATGTTTTTTTAAGGTTAGTATATAAATAAGATTTTTTGAAATTTTTGGAAAGGAAATGAAAGGAAGCCATCAAGGATTCAGGAAGGAAGAGGATCTCACGTATAGATATTGAAGTCATAATTAATAACCTTTCCTTCTCCATTCCTATCTCCTGTATTTTCCTTTGTTGTTTTGATGTTAACTCACAGATTGTTGATGTATTCTTCGACAACTATGTTTTAAACTCTCCTCTTTTGGATTGTTATTTGCTTTTATTGGTGTGGCATGGCATTGGGGTGGTTTTATATATGTTAGAGTAATCACAAGTACTTGAGGTTCTATGCTTTGTTGTGTTGCTTAAGTTTAGAATCTGATGAAGGTTGGAGGACTAGCCTTCTTTGGTTCAAGAATGAAGATCAAATAGGGATAATGTTTTTGAAGATGGGGAGGCTCACCCGTTGTCACAAAATATGACAGTTTATTTCTCTAGCTCTATATGTGCTTTAAATATGCAGAATGATTAAGTTACACGAGCCGTTTGGCACAACAAATAGAATAAGACCAGACAGTATAAAACTTGATATAATTTTTTAAATCTATTGAGCATTTGATGTGACATTATATAATATATTATATTTTATATTGTATAATATTATTATTTATTTACAGATAACTTTAATTATATACAAAAAATAATTTTTATTTATTTTCCCAATTGATTAAAAATATATAATATTATCACTTTTTAAAAAATAATTCTAACTATAAATAGATATTATATAATTATTAAATTAATATTTTTTTGTATTTTTATCATAGTTATTTAAAACTTAATTTACTAATAAATATTAGATGGAATTTTTTTATTATTAATCCTTACTTTAAGATACCACATATTATTTATCTATATATTTTAATAGTATATATTATAATTTAATTTTATATTAAAAAATTTATTATTTACTTAAAGTATTTATTGATCATTTAATATTTATTTAATTTTAGTAATTATTTTATTATTTACTATATAAATATATAACTATTTAATATAATTTTATTTATCATTTCATCATTTCAATAAATATTTTTTATTTAAATTTTTATTATTTTTAATAATTATTTTATTTATTATATTAATTAATATCATTTAATTAAATAAGCAAAATAAATCTTATACATCAAAAGCTAATCATGCCATACTCTCTCTCTCTAAGCATGACTTAGTTATCCATTATTTTAATATAAAAGGGAGTTTTAATGGATAAACTTATACAATATATTGCTCACATCAAACAACATATAAAGTTATTATATATTGTATTAACTTATCCTATCATGTATTAGTATTATATGGTGTGATAAACCGAGCCTGAATGTTTAATCAAAATTTGGTTGTCTTTTCTTCGTTTGTGTGTTGGACATTTTAGCTTTGTTTTGGTTGCTGGACATGTATATTTTGGGTGCAGTTTTTATCCAACTTACGTGTAGCACTCCCTTCCGTAGTAGAGTGGCCTGAGCCTTTTTTTTTTTTTTCGGATGAAAATAAATAAATAAATAAACAATGGATGAAAAGTCACGAAGGAAGAAAATTGGCGTGGTTTAATCTCCCAACTACTCAAAATGAGTTGCAAGGTGGATTCCTAGGTGGTGACTTATGAGTTTATCACCACCGCGGTGAGTGATGAAATTTAAATAAAAAATAAAATAAAATATCTATTTATTCTCACCATAATTTCTCTCTCTCTTAACATTCCCACCATAGACCACCTCTCACCTCCCCATATCAAACTCAGTGGCCATCATGGTTATCGTCTTCACTGTCGGAACCCCTCGCTGCTCGTGCCAGCCTCACACCCCCTCCATTGTCTCACGCTCCCCAGCTGACGGAGTCCTTGTAGTTGGTGCACAGAGGGCGAGGCAACCAATAGAAAAGGTGACAGGCATTCTTGGAGGGAGCACTAAAAATTATGGCACTGAAAAAACCCTTTATTTTTTGAATTGATAACTACTCAACTCAAGGGAGCACTAAAAAATTCGTAAGCACAGAGGAACGAGGCAACCACAGGAAATACCTTTATTTTCAAAGTGAAAATCTAAGGAATCACCAACTCTGGGTAGAGGAGACAAAGGGACGAGGCATGGGGGCCCTTTCTTCTTGTTGGAATCGAAGCAGAAGAATCTGGAAGAGGAGCCGCCACAGCCACTAGCTACGGTGGTGGAAGAGGACACTACAACATTTTTGGTCTGAGGCAACACTTTTTTAAGGCAACGTTTAAAAAGCGTTGCATTTGGGGGTCTATGGCAACACTTTCACATGGGTGACATTTGTTTTAGGTTAAGGCAATAGAATTTAAGGCAACATCACTTAAAAGGAAATCGCTTTCAAAACGTTGCCATATAATTTAAGAACAGGCTACATTTACAAGCGTTGCCTTGTAAAATACAACGCTTTTAAAATGTTGCCTAAATTTTTAGCACCAACCTAAAATTTTCTCCATTGAAAATTGTAAACTTTTGCACTGTAAACTAAATAATTAAGTCATAAAAAAACCAATTTGAATTTTCTTCTGAAATCCCATAACATACAACTACTCACCCCATTTCTCCATTATTTTCACTAACAAAACCTCAATCCCTAGCTAAACTCCAATCTCTAACTTCACCCAAATCAAAAGAAACTCTCAATCCCTTGGAAGAAGCTCCGCCGCGTGCCCTTCTTCTTCGCGGTTCCAGCCCTGCCCCTTCACCGCTCCACCATCTGTGCTCCTGCGAGTCCTCCATCTCTCTCTTCTCTGCCCTTGGAAGAAGCTCCATCAGCGACGACGAAGAGCTTGAAGTGGTTGCTCGCTCTACTAGCTCCAGTGATGGTGATAATCCACTGGACGAACCTGCCAAACATGCCAACAATGATGAATAGGAAAAAGTAAAACCATTGTTGCATGTTGATTTCAATTTCTATTTCAGACTTCGTTTTGTGCTAGGGCTTTGGCTTCGTTTAATTCATTATATTTGATCCTAGGTGGTAGTGATTGTGCAGCTTAAGTCAACTTCGATTGATAATGCTTTTCCGGGGTGTTTGGAAACCTTTAACGAGATGGAATTGAATTGAATTCCATTAAGAATTGAATTCCATCAAAAATTGAATTGAATTTTTATGTTTGGAATGAACCAGTAAATTAAAGAATTGAATTCAATTCCTTCGTTTGGAATGGATCTAAAAATGAATTAATTTAATTGGTTTTACTATTTTATCCTTTAATAATAGGTTAAGAATAAAACATTATATTTAAGTAAGGTTAGTTTGGTATTTTCATTTGTTGGAATTCAATTCCCACACCAAATCGCACCCCTTTGGGTCTGATTTCAATTCCTTAGTTTTGTTGGATTTCAATTCCCATGAGAATTCAATTCCTTCACTTAAGTTACTTCCAAACAATGAAATTCAATTCAATTCCTTGATGGAATTGAATTCCAGGGGTTTCCAAACGCCCTGTTCTTGTTTGCATTCGTTTAATGCATAACAATAGAGGGAAGGAAAGATTGAAGTATGTCTTGCAGCAAACTGAGTTACTTGCTCATTTTGCCAAAGGTGATTAGTCATCTTCTCATAAGAATTCAACAAGAAGGTAATTTCTAAAGTTTAGAAAGGAAATAAAGAGTTGTGTTGCTTTGTAAGAAGAAGTTGTTTCTCTGTTTTGCTGATGTTGATTTGGTGTAAGTAGTGGAGAATATTAGTATGAATTCACATTGAATATTTGAACTTCATTATGGTGTATAGTGAAAGTAGAAATTTAAGTTTGAGTGATTCAATTGAGATTCTTCGCTAGTATTTAGATACTAGGTTAAAATATTGGGCTTAGGAAGAGAAATTGAGATTAAATGTTTTTCTGGTTGGAATGCTTTTCTACTTAAGCAAGGTGTTCTAATTTTGTAAATTATTTAGAACTTCACACTAGTCTAGATTTGTTAGAATAGATCCAGCTGATACTCACAATTTAGATGAAGACAAAATTCTTCCTTTTTTTTTTCTTTTGCTAAGAAATTGTAATTTGTCAACTAATCATAACCAAAAGAAAGGGAAAAAATGTAGTTGATTATTAAGATGTAAACTTTCTACCCCATATTTTTCTAAAGGCATTTTTTCTCAATTAGCAATATTATTGATTTTTCTTTTTCTTTTTGGTTTGATATAAGGTTTAGTTTAGGAACATCTGTAACTACTAATTGGTTCCCATTATTATCTTTGTAATTTAAGGATAAAGCATATACTATTCTGATGCTAGATGTGGTGGAAAACTTCCTAACTTATTCATTTAGCTTGCATTTGCTGTCGCCTATGGCTATCTAAAGAAGAATATAACTACTATGCTACCAAATATGAAAAGAAAAGAACATTTTTGTCTACTTAAGTGTTTTACAGTTCACATCATAAGTAATTTACTATCAAGTACTATTATGGACGTATCAAGAACTTATGCAATTATGCTTGGCCTACATTCCTCTATGTTATGTTTTAGCCCTTACGTAATGTCATGCTTTAAAATAAATAAATACTTGATTGCATACATGTTATGTTTCGAAAGCTATGATGACTACTCTATTGGGATATTTGCTGATGTTTCAGGTTTTAATCTCACTGTATTTTAGCATGCTTTTGGGTATTTGAATTATTGGCTAAGTATTTTGAAAATTATTCAAGAAACAGCTTCAATATTTCATTTCACTTATATTTTCTATCTAGTTTGTTAAGATGAATTCAAGGATCATTTTCCTAGCCTAAGATATGAGGCTGTCTGGTGTTCTAATAGTTTTGATATTTGGTTTCTAACCTAAGATTTGTACTGGTTCTTTCAGTTGAGGGATTTGAAAGAGATTGATTTGCATAACAGGTTCAGGTGTTGTGGGCAACTGACCCTCTAGCCATGTGGAGGGAAGGAGTTAGAAACAATAACAAGGATAAAGGGTCAATGTCAAAGCTTGTGTGTGCTAAGGTACCCTTGACCAGTTATGGAAGAGGTAAAAAGCTCGCTTCAGCTGTAAGGAATACCAAAACTAGTGAGGACAACTCAGGTAGCTCAGTTCTTGAAGTGCCTTTCAAGGGTAGAGAAATTCTTGCTTATGATGATATCCTCTAGTTATGAAAAATCAGTATATTTAAAGGGCTATCTTAGTTTGTAATGGTGATTTGAGTTTTAGATTTAGATCTTTATTTATAATGTTTCTCTTTTTCTTAAGTTTGTTCAGGAAGAAGCTGCTCAACTAATGAGCTACTAGGAAGTAACTTGTGGAAGCTAATTAATTATATTTAATTTAAGTCCTGTTGAGACGTCTAGTTTCTACATCATAAATGTTAATGAGGTAAATATTTGGTTTTACCTTGTGTTGTTGTGTCAGTTCTTTGGATTTGAGGATGTACAATATTTTTTTTCCTATGATTGCTCACATATATTGCTTAAAAAGTTAGCAACAAGAAAGATTCTCCTGAATTTGATTTTACTAAGGTTCTTCCTCCTTGCATTTTGTGGACATTAGTTACAAGTTTAGTTTGGTGCGGATATTACCTTTTCTCACAAATTGATTTCGTTAGTTGCTAAACTGAGGATCAAAGTGGCTGAATTGGAGAATGAGAAGCTTGAACTTGAGGATGCAAATAGGAGGAATTTGGCAACCATTCAAAAATTGTAGACTGAGTAAGAACTACAAATTGGTAAGTGAGAAGAGCATATTACTGATGCAGAGCTTTTGGTGAATGTGTATGCTTCTGTTGGTGGGAATACTAAAGCGGAGCCTCATGACGCTTCACAAAGAAATATAGATGCTGGACACACTCTTGGTGCATCAAGTATGAAAATTAATTCTGCATTCTTCTTTCATAACTGTATGGATATGGCATTTGTTGAAATATTGAATGTTACTTAATTTTCAACATTATTTAACTAGGTAAGAGTCTTGAGATTATATGCTTCAATAAGCCTCAAGCTGCTTGCTAGTTTTAGGATTGAAATTATTCACATAATTAATTTTCTTAATTCATCTGTCATATATGAAAATGTGTGATGTTACTTGTTTGGATTATCCATGTAAAGATTAATAAGCCAAGTTTATTGTATTTCAAAGTATAACCACTTTGAACATTTGGGATGAAGTAGTTTGGTGCCTTGAACAAAACATGCATTCAGTATATTTACAATAATTCACATAGAATGCTTTTAGATGCTGAAGAAAGTTGTGTCATGATTCTTCCTGCAGTTTGATGAGCAAAGAGATCAGGTAGCAGTAGAGTTGAAGGCTCGGCAGCAAGTTGAAGGCGTTGTTGATTCAATGTAAATTATATAGTGTTTCATTGTTATTTCTTGGGTCAAGCCCTTAATGCTGTCCAATTTTATGTTCAGAAATTGAATTCCTTGCCCATGATTTGTCAAATGTGGTTGAGTGACTTAGAAAAGTGCTATTAAAAGATGGGAAAACACTGAATTTTTAATTATTTAATAATGCCTGTGGTATACGAGTGAATTAATACTATGATCGATTAGACTTAATTGTAATATTATATCATCTCCCATAGCTTGTAGATAGCTTGTATAGTTGAAATGATAGTGTGTGATGGTGAAAATATTCTTATTTAGATAATGGGTTGGTTTTGGCTTTTAATTGATGGGTAAAATTCAGAAGAAGCAATGAGTTTTAATTGATGGCTAAAATATTGGAAAAGGCAAATGCAACGTTTTGAAAACATTGCCTAAAATATTTGAAAAGGAAAATGCAACGTTTTCAAAATGTTGCCTAAAATATTAGAAAAGCCAATGCTTTCCATAAGTTGCCTAAACAATAAGAAAAAGTAACGACATGAACTGTTGCCTTTAACCAAAGAAAAAACAACACTTATAAAGCGTTGCCTTAAATCGGAATAAAATGCAACACATGAAGGATGCAAAAACCGTTGCCTTTGATGTAACAAAGGCAACGCTTTTGTTCACAGATCGTTGCCTTTTCTCTGTCAACCATTGCCTTAGAGAAAAGGTAACGCTAGTATAAACAATCCTCTGAAAAACGTTATCTTTGCTCGGAAAGTGTTGCCTTTGAGAAAAGGCAACATTTTTTTATGTGTTTAGGCAATGCTTTTAAAGCGTTGCCTTTTAGTTAATTTCTTGTAGTGGGTTCGAGGAGAGGAATCTAGTGAAGACCTAGTTGATAATAGTAGCCTCTAAGTTGATGATGGTGTTGGAGGAAGTGGTGGTAGTGCTGGGTAAGAGAGGAGAAAAGGTAAGAGCAGGTCAGAAAAAGAAGACAATAGAATTTGAAGAAGGGATGTGGAAGATAAAATTGGTAATGTGATTTTTAATATGTCACGACCCGACCTAGGCACATGACCGGCATGTGAGAAGTTCTCATCCCATGTAAGCCTTAGAACCTGCTGATTGTCTCTAAATCCATGCTCTGTTCACAAAGTCTATTTAAATTATTATATTTTCTGAAAATCATTCACATATTCTCTAAAATCACAATAATTACCTCTGAAATCTTATAACATATCTTTCAAGTTTAACTCTTGAAATCATTTATCTATATAAGTCAACATACACTTATCTAATTGTCCAAGTCCTTATATACAAACAAATGTAACTATAATGTGCCAAATGCAAGTTACAACATGCTCTAAGTTCGGGATCTTGCCTGCATCTACACTGGAACACACTAAACCCATGAACATCATGCTCACCTCCTGAATCTAATACTGTTGGAAATGCTCTCAGCAACTACGGTATCTGTAAACATAGGAGAAGAATAGAGGGGTGAGTTTTGTAATCCAAAACTCAGTGAGCGAGTCCTCACCTGAAACTCCCAATCATAGGACACCAAGGTAATAATGCATGAAATCATAATAACATTAATAGTACTCTAATACACATATACATATAAATAATACTAGTCATCATTTTCCAAACTCAAACCAATTTCCCTGATTCACTTTCATCTCTGAACTCATATTGGTTTATCATATAGTAACAACAAAGAACAATACTCTCTAATTCTGTTATGTTTACTCTCTTTCTCTATCTCTGTTATGTTTCATCAGTGCTCAATTTCTCGTGAATCCAGTCCCTCGTGGACTAATGTTTAGTGGTTTCTCATAATTTATCAGTTTCTCTAAATAAATTGTCTCTCGTGGACTAAGTTTCATAATTGCCCCTTGTGGGCTAAGTTTCATAATTACCCCTCATGGGCTAAGTTTCATAATTGCCCTTCATAGGCTAGGTTTCATGGTTTCTCATTGTTTGATGGTTTCTCTGCATAAATTTGCCCCTCATGGGCCATTTTCTCTTGTGAGCTGTGAATTTATCTGATTCTAATAGTCTGACCTTAGCATAACTATGGCTATGACATAATGTCTAAGGGATCACCAACTTAAATGCACTGTGATTTCAAGCCATAGAATATGTAGCTGGCAGTTGTTATGAGTTCACAACTTTAACAATCTGACTTTAGCATAACCATGGCTATGAAATCATGCCTAAGGGTTCACCCATTTTTGTAGACATTCATGATTTCATATATCCTCAGAATATGTATCCGTCAACTGTTCTGAATCTCATGAAGATTCAAGCTCTAAAATTGTTTCTGTTTAATTTTCTAAACATGTCTCAAATCATCAAACTTTTCATAGTCTAGACATCTCAATATCACATTTCAAAGCAACTTTTGCAATCATAAATTCATTCTCTTCTCTAAACCTCATGTCTAGTATAAAATCATGTCATGTACATAGACCAATTCCAGAATCAATCCAAACAGTCATAAAAGTCTTTAACAGTTACACAAATAATCAATTCTATCCAAAATCGCGTGACTTGCCAAAAAACAAAATCACTTTTGACCGCTATAGCGGTCCAACCCTTCTCACAAATGCTGCTGCCAACATTTCCTTCTCTGGTGACCACTATAGCAATTGGAGACCACTATAGTGGTCTTAGTAATGCTGGTCCACATCCAAAGTTCTCTTGACAAAGCTCTTGAGCCTTTTTCCTTAATTTGGCACCCAAAGCGGAGTTCCTGTTACTCAATAATGCTCACACAAAAAGTATTAGAAGCACAAGCAATTCTCAAGAACACTTATTCACTCCCAAATGATGTAAAAGCCATGAAATTACTTAACAATGCAAGATGATGGCAAAGTGCAGACTAATTAATTAATCATCAATTAACCATAATTCAATTGCAAATTATTCAAAGATAGGATGGAAAATGGGTGGATAAATGCAACCCATCAAACTCCTACACACTTAAACAATTGAATATCCTTATGCATGAGACTCAGATGGATTCAGTAAAGAGACTGGATTCCTAACTCCGCTAACTCTAAAAATTCATGATGAGTGCAAAATACCAATACACCAATCCAATCACACCAACAATCAACAAGGATCTCAACAAGCAAGGCATGAATAAGAACATAGCATACATGGTATTATTCACATATAATGCATGGACCAAGTACAAAAATCCTCCCAAGGACAGTGTTTGTTTCTTATTCACTCAAGTGTTTGGGTTTTATGATGCACACTCAAATGAAAATATATTACCATAAGCTTGCTACGGGTCTCATTCTCTATTTTGTCACATGCAAATGCATACCGAATCACAAGGACTTGCCTTTAGTTGTAATGGGGCTTAGGTGAAGGTGGGAGAATGTAAAGGCCAATGGAACTAAACCTCTAGTCAAAGAAGAGCAAATGCATACATTAAGAGCACAAGTGCCTAAGGGTACACTTTGTCCAACTTAACCATTCATGGGCCCTTAATTTGTAATGTGACACATCTTCATCCAAACTTTTTCAATTACTTTTCTTTTGCATTTTCTTTTTTTTTTTTCAATCAAAATAGCTACTTTTTCTTGTTTCCTTAGTGTGCCATGACGCGAGCTGTCGCAACCCGCGACAAATTAAAAATAAGTTTTAAAACCAAATTACACTAAATGTAGTTATAGTGCAATCCGAGTCGTCTCACGAGGAAGTATTTAAATTGATTCAAATTGCAAAAAGGGGGTATTATTGACGTGATTAACAAAATAAAATTATGAAGATATAATAGCAAGAAATTACCTGCACAAAGACTCCTTCAGATCAAAATACGCTCTATCATTGGTTCAAACGGATAAAATTCATGGCAGTGACTACCTACGTCAACTATACTTTGCATAGATGACGTTGCAATACTACTTAACAGTCATACAATCGTATTACCATCAAGGATTCAACTAACACAAGAGCCAGTGATCACAATCATGACCCTATAAACCTATGTTAATTTAGTCAACAATTGCAGTAGCCTAAATCCTAACAGATTTAATTCCGACCCCTTATCAATTGGAATTAATCAAATCAATCGACCTAATTTCCCAAACGATATTCAGATTATGTAAACACACGATTACACAATCTACTACTCCTAAAATCATAATTGAATTAATCAGCTCAATTAAAATTTAGAAGAGAAAACAATGAGAGCAAAAAACCAACCATGAACTGAAATTGAGAATCGGAAACCTCAAGAACAATTTTGATCTTCAGTTGTCTCTGTGCATAGTAATGGAATTACTCCTCCATGTACGAAGTTTCACAGTCAAAGATTGATGAAAAACTATAAATTACAATGGTGGAAGACTGAAAATAAATTGTGAAAGGAAGCCTCTAAACCTAGAGAGAGAAGAGAGAGAGAGTTCTCTATTCTCCAAAACCTAGCTCTTGCCTCCCTTGTCTTTGTCTCACTCACTCGCATTTACTGTAGCTTCCAAGAAAAATGGGCCCAAAATTTGGCCCATACGAGATAGCAGGCAAAAATCAAATCATCGTAGGAGCGCTGCAGCGCTCACCAGAACGGGTTTCTTGCAAAGTAGATCAGTCGTGCTCTCTGTCGAGCGGCCCAATTCGAATGGCAAGCTCTTGCATTTTTTCTTCCTTTCAGTCTCAGCTCCTACTTTTGATGCTTTGCACTCAATGCAATGCTCCTGTACACAAAAACCTAACTCAAGGAGACAAGTTAATTGTAACAAGATTTATTTATTAAAAAAAAATGGAGGAATTGTCATTGATTTATCAAAATTGTGCAATGAGGTTCAATTTATAAAACACTATTATTTTCCTCAATAACATATCAAAAACTTATGCAAAAATCCAAGGTTAAGGGGTTAAATATGCGGTGTAAACACTGCTTATCAAACTCCCCCACACTTAAACAATTGCATGTCCTCATGCAAGACTAACAAACAAGCAATGGTCAAACGTCAAAGCAATCAAACCATCTGCAAGCTAACTACTAACGACTCACAAATCCTAAACTTGACACAAAACAAGGAAGACAACTAAAATGTCAATTCTAACGAACTATGAGGAAACAAGCATAAAGGGCAAAAGCAAATTATCGAGCACCAAATCCTTCCAAGCATGACTTGCGCAAAAGGAGAGCAAACAAGGTAAATTTCACTCATAACATGCAAAGATCAAGGACATGGGACCTCACAAGTCTAGTGTTTACCACTCAAGTCTCTCAATATGTGTTAGCTCAAATTTTGACACTCAAAACTTCTCAAATGGAAATGCATTACCATAGGCTTGCAAGTCATCTCACTCTCCACTAGTTACACACATGCATACACAACTCAAGAGGGCTTATTCAGGGTTGTAACGGGGCTTAGGTAAGGGGTAGGAAATATCAAAGAGGCCAAGCAAAGTTAAGCCTAAGATTAAGAGAGCAAATGTATATGCACAAGAGCAAAGATGCAAGAAGGTGCAATTTCCAAATAAAACATGCTCAACAAGCCTCATTTCTCACAACTTAACCAATTCCCCATAACTTTTTATTCATAACAACTTTCATTTTGCAAAATTTTCTTTTTCTTTCCTTTTTTTTTTTAATTTTTTTTGTTTTGTTTTTTTTTTATCATGAAAATGTGTGTACCTTTATTGCCACACTTCCTTTTGGAGCTTCTCTTTACTTGATCATTCACTCCCCCACACTTAAAACAATGCATGTCCTCATGCAACCCCTACACTTATGCTCAAGCACATATGAAGGATGAACAAATGCTCTCCTAAGCCTAGGGGTTAGGTAATTTCGTTGTTTTTCACTTAGGCTTATAATGTGCTAAAACAAAAGAATGGTCATTAAGGCTCAAAGTGGGTGCAAACAAGGGCAATAAGGAAGGTTGGCTGCATGGTCAAGTAGCTTAAAACAAGAAAAATTAAAATGCCTCTATCATCTTAATGCATGCACATGCTAATGACACAGCTTCAAGAAAGACCAAAGGCAAGTTCTGGAATGCATAACCAATGAGAGAACACACAGAAAAACAAAATAAGAATGGCATGCAACATATCCATCCATGAAAGGCTCAAAAGCTCGACCAAGGGTTATGTCCATATACTCAATCCATGCAATGAAGAGCAATTTACCAAGTATGCATTACACAAAGCATAATTCAAAGTCAAGTAAGTTAGGAAAAGTGCCAAATGTGCTAAAAGCCAAGCAAGTAAATCCTCAATAGTATCCATTGAATGACACACAACACAACTAAACAACAACTAACAACCTAAAACTAGTAGCATGTGAAATCCTACACTATACATGCTTTATTGAAAATTAAAGACAGAGAACTAAAAGAGAAAAGGTGATGAGAACTCCCTTATGGTGGCTTATGCTTGAACTGATCTCGGAGCTCCCATCCAAGTTTCCATCTCCTAGCTCCACCTGGGTCCCATATGGTTTGGACCATACCACAAGTCACTGTCTCACACAAATTTCTAGATCCAAATGGTGAAGTTTGTAATGCAGTCATTGGAGCCTTGAAGCTCCTCCTAGCTCGAACATCCCAACAACAAGTCACTCCTATAGGGAAAAGATGCATGTTCCCAAAAGGAGGCTTCCATTCTCTTGCTACTTGCCTATTTAGTCCCCAAGAATTGTGTATTTGGTCTTTTGCAGGAACCTCACATAAGTCTAAGAGCTGAAAATCATTCTCCAAGATACTATGCTCATGCGGCCCAAAAATAGGAATATGTGATTGGCCCCAACCATCCATCTTTGGCTCAATTGTAAGTGGAGATAAATCCCAGCTCACATCAATAACAACATTCTCATTAGTGTCTGGCACCAGAGGTGTTCCTTCCAACATACCAAACTCATCATTAATGCTGATAATGACAGGCTTCCCTTGAATGCTAGCCTCAATCTCTTGGCATATGGAGCATATATAACCATCATGACAGGTATGGCATACAAAAACTTCCCCATCATTCAGATTCATGCTAGGAAGTAGAGGGTATAGATCACTTAAAGGGTCAACAACCTCTGCTTTCACAATCTGCTCTACTTCCAAAGAAGGTATAGGGAATGCAGTTTCCTCAATCATCTCAATCGGGGGCTCCAAGGAAAAATAGGATTGCACATGGAACTCCTCATACACCTCCTCAATCACACTAGAGTGATTAACTTCTATCCTCTCAGTTGATACCGGAGGTGGCTCCTCAAAGATAATCTCTATATCGGACTCCTCATCAAACTCCCCTGCAAGTGCCTTAGCCAATGTCTCTTGTGGAGCCTCAACAACTTACTCCAGAACATAACTCTCATCAGATAATGGCCCCATAAGCTCTTCAATCATACTAGAATTCGGAACATCAATCCTCACAGCTAGCTTTGATGATGGCTTCTCAACATTTGGCTCTTCATATGGAATTAGAGGTTGGGATAAAAAGGGTTTATAATCATCCCAGTCATCCCAGTCAGCACGGAGCTTCTTGCACATTTCCAACAATTGGTCCCACGACACTTGGGTTGATGGTTCAGATGATGGTTGAGGTAGATTGTATGTGTATTGGGGTGGTTGATGGAAGGAAGGTGGGTAACATTGTGGGTATGGGGATGTGTCTAATGATGGTGGCCCAAATTATGAATGTTGGTAGAAGTCATGGTAAGGCTCATAGTATGGGTATGTGTATGGCTCATCGTAGGGTGTTGAATTTGGTTCAGGATATGTTGGAAGCGGTGGTGGTGGTGGTGGTTGGTAATTTGTGAATGGTTGTGGCTCAAAACATGGTTGTTGGGTTTGCATTCCCTTCACATATTGCTCTAGGAAGCACTTTATCTCATTCAATTTCTCCTCCAATCCTTGGTAAGGATTATTCACTGCTCCATTGCCTGCAAAACCATAAGAACCATACTCTTGGAAACTAACATAAAGGTTAGTGCTCATGTTAGCTCAAGTGGAAATGAGTAAAATAAAAGAAAAGGCAAGAGGAAATGAAAAGCTACTCTAAATTGACATAAAAGAACAAATAAAATGCTATGCAAGGTATCGGTGGATAATAAGATGCAAAAAAAAAAAAATAATAAAATGAAAAGACAAGTATGAAGAAGAAAAAAAATGCAAGAAAATCAAAATAAATTGAAAAAGTGGTGTAAACGGTAGAATTTGGCAAAAATAGGGTGGGGTTCACTAAAGTGAGTCTTGTTTAAAATGCCCAAAATACTTGGGATACCAAGTTTTATAGGAAACCGAGATTATTTAAAACAGATGACACCTATTTTCAAAGACCAAAAACACCGTAAATGACCGAAAAAGAAAAAAAAAATGAATGATGAATGCAAGGATGCTCAATTATGTACAGGTATATACAAGCCTATTAGCACCAAAATAAATTAAAACAAGAAAAAGAATCAATTAAAATCACTTCCCCGGCAACGGCGCCAAAATTTGACGCGAGCTGTCGCAACCCGCGACAAATTAAAAATAAGTTTTAAAACCAAATTACACTAAATGTAGTTATAGTGCAATCCGAGTCGTCTCACGAGGAAGTATTTAAATTGATTCAAATTGCAAAAAGGGGGTATTATTGACGTGATTAACAAAATAAAATTATGAAGATATAATAGCAAGAAATTACCTGCACAAAGACTCCTTCAGATCAAAATACGCTCTATCATTGGTTCAAACGGATAAAATTCATGGCAGTGACTACCTACGTCAACTATACTTTGCATAGATGACGCTGCAATACTACTTAACAGTCATACAATCGTATTACCATCAAGGATTCAACTAACACAAGAGCTAGTGATCACAATCATGACCCTATAAACCTATGTTAATTTAGTCAACAATTGCAGTAGCCTAAATCCTATGATTTAATTCCGACCCCTTATCAATTGGAATTAATCAAATCAATCGACCTAATTTCCCAAACAATATTCAGATTATGTAAACAAATGATTACACAATCTACTACTCCTAAAATCATAATTGAATTAATCAGCTCAATTAAAATTTAGAAGAGAAAACAATGAGAGCAAAAACCCAACCATGAATTAAATTTAGAATCGGGAACCTCAAGAACAATTTTGATCTTCAGTTGTCTCTGTGCATAGTAATGGAATTACTCCTCCATGTGCGAAGTTTCACAGTCAAAGATTGATGAAAAACTATAAATTACAATGGTGGAAGACTGAAAATAAATTGTGAAAGGAAGCCTCTAAACCTAGAGAGAGAAGAGAGAGAAAGATGATGTAGAGAGAGTTCTCTATTCTCCAAAACCTAGCTCTTTGCTTCCCTTGCTCTTTGTCTCACTCGCATTTACTGTAGCTTCCAAGAAAAATGGGCCCAAAATTTGGCCCATACGAGATAGCAGGCAAAAATCAAATCATCGTAGGAGCGCTGCAGCGCTCACCAGAACGGGTTTCTTGCAAAGTAGATCAGTCGTGCTCTCTGTCGAGCACTGCAGCGCTCACCCGAATGGCAAGCTCTTGCATTTTTTCTTCCTTTCAGTCTCAGCTCCTACTTTTGATGCTTTGCACTCAATGCAATGCTCCTGTACACAAAAACCTAACTCAAGGAGACAAGTTAATTGTAACAAGATTTATTTATTAAAAAAAATGGAGGAATTGTCATTGATTTATCAAAATTGTGCAATGAGGTTCAATTTATAAAACACTATTATTTTCCTCAATAACATATCAAAAACTTATGCAAAAATCCAAGGTTAAGGGGTTAAATATGCGGTGTAAACACTGCTTATCATGCCACTTGCTATTTATTTTTTGGCCACTCATAGATACACATTGTCCCTCCCCCACACTTAAATTGGAGCATGTCCACATGCTCTTCGCCCTAAACTTATGCTCAAACACATATAAAAATTTGCATCAATGCTCTCCTAAGCCTAAAAGGTTGGGAATTTTCATGGTTTTTCACTTTTGGCTAAGAATGTGCTAAAACAAAAGAATGGCCAATAAGGCTCAAATTGGCTAAATAATGGCAACATGCAAAAGGTAGCTACATAAGCAAGTGGCTAAAATAAGAAAAATTGCCTTAATCATACTCAAGTATGCACATGGAAACATATTTTTAAACAAGACCCTAAGCAAGTTCTAGAATGCAAATCCAAATAGGGAAACACACATAAACAAATAAGCATGGCACATGATAATCCAGTTAAGAGGCTCAAAATCTCATAGGTAAAAGTACATGTACTCAATCCAAACAATAATGAATCTACCAAGCATGCAATAAAATATAAAGTCAATGCCAAACAAGTCAATAAAGTGCATGTGATTTGAGCTTATTCATGTGAACTCTAATATGCCAAAGGAATGGTGTAAGACACAAACAAAAATAAATATGATGCAAGACTCAAAATTAAAATGCAGAAAGAGAAAAATATGGAAAAACCTCACGGTGGTTTTTCTACTACCCAACACTTTGCTTTAACATTCTTAAGTTGAACGGACGGGACCCTCATGGAAGGTGTGCAACTTCAACCTAAAGATAGGCCAACTGAGCCCTTAGATCTGTTGGGGGCTCATAGAGGTGCATAAGCCACTACTCATTAATAGTGCACCGAACCATCCTGGAGTTCTTTAATTCAATTGCACCATCAAGGTGCACATGGATGACCAAGAATAGTCTCTTCCATCTAGACTTAAGCTTTCCAGCCATCAGTTTTGCCCGGGGCTCATATAGCAAGATCCACTGCCCCTCATAGGGCCTTTTGCCCAACATGTACTGGTCATGGAACACTTGGAAAACTGATGACTACTGTTTGGGTGGTGTACATGTATCTGAAGCTTGGAAAATTCTACCATAATAGATTCATCATTTCCCATGGGAGAAGTAAAAATAGGAAAAGGGGGTTGATCATCTTTACCAAGTACCACATGTAACTTGCACTAAGGAGTCAATAACATCAATGCCAAACATAGAGTGTTCCTCAAGGGGGAATTTCATGGCATCAGATAAATAGAACTGGGCTTTCAAATCCCCACACTCCATGGATAATGTACCAACATAAATATCAATCTTGGTTTTGGCTGTTTTCAAAAAGGGTCTACTTAAGATTAATGTATGCTAGTTGGCATTAATGCCATTCTCCATCTCAAGCATACAAAAATCAGCAGTGAATATTAAATCATTTACCTTTATTAGGACATCCTCTAATACCCCATCTAGCTTTGTGATGCTACAGTTGACAAGCTAGATTGTCAACCTGGTGGGCTTGAGCTCCCTAAAGTGTAAGGATATGTAGAGTGATTTTGGCATAACACTGATACCAGCCCCAATATTGGCCATGGCTTGCTTAATTTGCAAGTTCCTAATGGTGCAAGGAACATTGAATGTGCCTGGATCCTTACACTTGGGCGGCAGGTTGCCTGGCTAGATGATGGAAGAAGCATTCACCCTCATAGTCACCTTCTCTTTCTCACTGCCCTATGGTCTCCTCCTGTTGGTGCACAAATCTTTCAAAAATTTGCCATACTTTGGAATCTGTTTGATTGCATCCGATAGAGGTATATTCACCTCCACCTTCCTGAATATCTCTAAGAGCTATTTTTCTAACTATGTTTTAGCTGGCATCTTAGGTCTTTGGATTATTTGGGGGAAAGGTAGTAGAATGGGCCTCTCCATTAGCTCAACCGACTTCTTCTGCTGAGATGCAGATTCAGGCTGTTGCACTATAAGCTTACATAATTCACCATATTCATCACCACCTTGCTCAAGTGGAGTAGCAACCTTAGGCAGAATTGTACCAAATCTCAGAACAATCGCAGATACATTCCTCTTGGGGTTGGGAATTGTTTGAGAAGGAATAGTAGATGCACTACTCTACTGGGCTTGGGAACTCTGTAGCTATACTATTACATTTCTCATCTCTTGCATAGCTTGTTCTTGTTTCTTCTAGTTTTCAAGTACCATTTTCATCATCTCTTGCCAAGGTGCATCTGAGAAGGCATAAAGGGGAGGTAGTTCTAAAGGTGCTGAGGTGTAGGTAGTTGTGGAGCAGGTGGTTACTGGTAGACATGGGGGTTACTCTGCTATCTTTGTTAGGGTGGAACATGCTTTTGTTATTGCTGTGATGAGTTGTTCCACCTGAGATTGGGGTGATCTCTCTAACTTGGGTTACATATGCTACTGTAAGGGTCATACCTGCTGGCTGTTCTAGTTTTGAGGTCTACTAGGGAACACATTACTTGCAGCAACTAAAGTGGCATCCTTTTGTAGCTGTGGACATACATCAGTTGTATGGGTATTACAAGAACAAATACCACAAGCTGTCTGAGGTGAAAGAGCCTATCTCAACTGATTTAAAGCTATCTGTTTTAGGAACTCAGTCATGTCATCTAGTTTTTGTTCCACCCTACTATTATCTATTGGAGACACTTCACTTACATTATGGGTGTTCACACTAGCTCTTAACCCAAACTACTGAGAATTCTCCACTATATTCTCAATTAAAGCTTTAGCTGCAGCAGAGGTCTTGTCAACTAAGGCACCCCCATTTGCATCATCAATTATGCTCCTCTCCATGACTAGCAATCCCTCATAGAAATACTGAATAAGTAACTGCTCTGGGATTTGATGCTGAGGACAATTGGCACACAATTTCTTGAACCACTCCCAATACTCATAGAGAAATTCATCTTGCAACTGCCTAATGCCATAGATGTCCTTCCTTATAGCTGCTGCTCTGGAGGCTAAGAAGAATTTCTCTAAAAATATGTGCTTCATGCCAGTGCAGCTGTCAACTGTTCCATGGGGGATGTAAAAGAACCAGTCCTTAGCAGCTCCTTCAAGGGAAAATGGAAAAGCCCTTAGCGTGATTTAGTCCTCTGTTACCCCCTGAGGTTTCATCATCACACAAATCACATGAAACTACTTGAGGTGTTTGTGTGGGTCTTCCCTAGATAACCCATAGAACTTGGGTAAATGGTGCAGAAGACCTGATTTAAGCTCAAAGTCACCTCCCTAGTTAGGATAAAAAAATCCCCAAAGGTTGGTAGTTCAAGTCTTGGGTAGCGAGCTCCTTTAAGGTCCTATTATTATTAGCCATTTCACCTGAAACACTAGCAGCAGGATTAGAAAGTTTAGGAGAATAAAAAGAAAAATTATTAAATTCCCTAGTTGTATAAGAAGAAGAAGGGTTGCCTGATAAATTAATTCTCTCCCTCGCGACCTTCCTAAGCCTTTTGGCAGTTTTCTCAATTTCCGGATTAATCAGTAATATGGGAAAATTAGGAAGAGAGCGGGTCATAAAATTAAATTATAGCAATAGTCAAATACACCAGGAAACCAAAGAACAAGTGAATAAAATTAAAATTAAATTGAACTAATTTTTTTTTATAAATATAAATAGACAACAATTGAAACTAAGAAGAAAAATAAAAATTAATTAAAATAAATAAATATGAAAATTAAAATAAAATAAATAAAATAAATAAAGAGCAAAAAGAATCAAATAGCACCACTTCCTTAGCAACGGCGCCAAAATTTGATGTGAGTTGTCGCTATCTGCAACAAATTAAAAAGTATTAAAATAACTAAATTACACCAAAAATGCAGTTAGGGTGCAATCCAAGTCGTCTCATATAGAAATGTTCTAATTGATTCAAGAGATTAGGGGTTTTTGGAATTATTGAAAGCGAAATTCAATTGAGAAAATATAATGGGAAGAATTACATGCACAAGAATTCCCTCAAATTAAGAGTTGTTCAATTTCGGATGAAAACATAAATTCATGGTGGTGGTTACTTTCATTAGTCATGCTATCACGGAACAATGATGCAATTCTACTTAATGGTCATACAATCGCACTCCTACTAAGGGTTTGACTAACACATGTACTAGTAATCCATAATCATGGTTCTATGAACCTCTGCTAATTTAATTATCAATTGCAGCAACCTAATCCCCAAACGGAGTTAATTCCAATACCTTACCAATTTGATGTAAATTAATCAAATAACTAAATAGCCCAATCGAATCCCAATTATGCATACGAATGAACACACAATCTAGCAATCCTCAAAAATACAATTGCGATAATTCTCACAACCAGTATTAAAGAGAAAAGATAATAGAGAAAGAAAAACTAACCACAAATTGCGATTAAAATTGGGAACCTCATAAACAATCTTAATCTTCAGTTATCCTTGCACAAGGTAAAACATTTACTCTTGCACAGGGGGAGGTTCACAATTTTTGTTGAAAGAAAATGCCAAATTAAAATCTAGAATGAGAATTGAAACAATGATTGAGAGCTCCTAAACCCAGAGAGAGAGTAGAAAGAGGTAGAGTAAAGTTTATTAGAGGGAGAAAATAAAAGAGGGTGTGAGAATTCTAAAATAAAACTCAGAGCTACGTTACTGAATGCCCCCTAAAACAAATCCCCATGGAATTATAAGTCAAAGCCTTCAAAACAGCGAACCAAAATCGCGTGACTTACCGAAAAACAAAATCACTCATGACCACTATAGCGGTCTAGCCCTTCTCGCAAATACTGCTGCCAACATTTCCTTCTCTAGTGATCACTATAGCGGTCTTAGTAATGTTGGTCCGCATCCAAAATTCTCTTGACATAGCTCCTGAGCCCTTTTCCTTAATTTGGCACCCAAAGTGGAGTTCATGTTACTCAATAATGCTCACACAAAAAGGATTAAAAGCACAAATAATTCTTAATAACACTTATTCACTCCCAAATGATGTAAAAGCTATGAAATTACTTAACAATGAAAGATGAGGACAAAGTGCGAAGTAATTAATTAAGCATCAATTAACTATAATTCAATTGCAAATTATTCAAAGATAGGATGGAAAATGGGTGTATAAATGCAACCCATCACCCCCATGCCATAAATGTGTCCTTTATAGTAGACGACCACTGTCTCTAACCACAGAGCCCCCTCATCAACGGACTCTCGATCCTCAACATATGCAGCTTCATGCCTCAAAACATAATCTCCTTACAATTCATTGCAGACAATTATATATTAGGCTCAAACAACATTTTTTATGTCCTAAATCAGAAAACATAGAAAGAGTAACTATGACCAGGATGCTAGGCAGCACCTTTCTTCCCTTTACCTCCACCTGCCATATTTACATGAAATATAATATATCAAAACCATCATTTTCATCCTTTTTAAGATCACATCTTTGTCTTCAATTCTTTATCTTCAATAATTGAATATATGTGTGTCATACTTATGCTTATAACTATGATCAATTTTTGTCTTCTTGATATAATTTATCTTATAGTCTTATGAATGATTTGAGATCCACATCTACCTTTGCAATTTAAAATTTGATGACTTTGATATTAAAGCTTTG
Source organism: Dalbergia cultrata (assembly GCA_031216105.1). Taxonomy (NCBI): domain Eukaryota; kingdom Viridiplantae; phylum Streptophyta; class Magnoliopsida; order Fabales; family Fabaceae; genus Dalbergia; species Dalbergia cultrata. The sequence continues at coordinate 61,785,762 of CM062353.1, forward strand.
AAATGTAAACCAAGCTAGTGTTAGTTTAAGACCATAATACTACCAGCTAGATCTTTAATGTAAATTTTGATCCTGAAATCTAAGTTTTCCTTCTTTAACCAATAAGATATCCACGATCAAGACAAATGGAGAGAGTTCTTGTGATCTTTGAGTGTTAGAGAGAGCTTTTGATCACTTGAGATGATTAGGATTTGTGAGGAGTGGGGATCTTAAAAGAGAGTTCATGGGAGTTGTTGAGAGACTTTTTAAAGAGAAATTTGAAATCAATATAATTGAGGTTAGTTTGACTAACCTCAATCAAAATAGACTATGGATTTCAATTAATCTTTTTAGCATCTACAATATAGGAAGTGGTTTGATGAAGTGGAAATTAATTATTGAGTTATTATCAAAATGAAATGGATTGTTTCTAAGTGTATCTTGTTCCAAGTTTGTTACTTTGTAAAGCTTGGATATTTAGAGCTGATTCGATTGATTATTAATAATAAAAAGAAACTAAATTTATGAGCATAGTCCACATGACCATAGTAGAGTAGGTTCCTAAATTCTCTAGGTTCTTAGTTTAATTTATGATTTTAATAAGAAAGAACCATTAAGTCATAGAAAATATCATAAGTATAATATCCTCAAAGTAGATACCTTTAAGAAGGTCGAGTATACTCTAAGGAATAAGTGGATAAAACAGAAGAGCGATTCAAATACCTCAAAAAAAGAAAGAAATTATAATTGCAAATTAAAGAAAAATGAATCAATATAAATCTTTAGTTTAAATTAATATGAAAATTATTTCATACTAATATTGACATATAACTTTTAAAGTAGTTATAAAAAGAGTCAAATTCTTTTAATGTGAACTTCGACAGAGTCTCCCCTAATGTATGAATTTTCCTTTTTGTATCTCATGGTAACATTCAATCAATAAAAATTATATTTTAAAATTTTTTGATAGAGTTTCCCCTAAATTAAGACTATGTCAGTAACTAAATATGTCTTCAACAATCAATTAATAAGCCATAATGTTATTGCAATTACACAAACAATTAACTACACAACAAATAATTAAATGCAAACAATTACATTATACTATAGAATAATTAATCAACACATAAATTACACATCACAATCCTAAAATCGTTCTAGAGTGCATGCCGTTATAACTCCACAACATGCATATTCTGCAGTGTATGCAAACAGAAACAATCCTACAGTAAACAATGCAAACAAGTCGGGCAAAAACCTCTACGCCCTTCTCCCAGTGATGCAATCCCCAATCTTACAATTCTACCCTAGAAATCATAAGTCTCTATCCTACATATATTATAACATATCAATAATAAACATATCATTACTGACGTATATGCCAAAGCATTGGCAATAAACACAGCAACAGCTACAAGCATGCACCCAACCAACCCTTGAAAATAAAAAATTAATAAAAAAATTATATTATAAAAACAATCTTTTCAACTTACCATAATCAACTTAGAAACATCAACAAACATAAAAACTTACAAAATCAACTTCCTAATATTATTACTTCCTAAACTCCAAAATGAAAAACATTAACAAATATAAAAACTCACCAATGAACTATAAAAAGTTGCAACCAAAAGTGCTCCAAATTACTCCAACAAAGCTCCAAACATGGTTCAAATCCTAAACAAATGAAGTTTCCACAAATCAATAATACTAAAAACAACAAACAATCACCAATTGAAAACATAAAAATATAACACGAAAAATAAAAATAAACAGATTAAAAAGTAAAGCACCATACCAAGAACACAATGATGCAAACCGTTTGCAAAATGGTCGCTCCAACCAACGGTGGCGGCCAAAAATACCATGGTAGCCCTAGAGAAAAAGGGGGAGATGAGAGAGAGTGGAAATGGAGAATAGGGAAGAAGAAAAAGGTGGCGCGCACTTTTGTTCTGTATTCCGTGCATTATAAATGGATTTTACCATCTGTAATGTGTCGTTTCATTAATCAAATTACAAGTGAATTGTATCATTTGTAACTCGCGCATGCAAAACGCGCTTTTAGTCTCAAATTATAGACGATTTTTCCCGTCTATAAATTTTTTAAATTTTTTTATTATTCCACTCTAAATCCGTCTGTATTATATAGAATAAAAACATATTTTTCCCTTATTTTTCATCTATATTTTCCATCTGTATATATTACCCGCCATGTGGTGGGTCTTCGTGCCAGCATTTACAAACGAATATATCTGGTCTTTACAAAAATGAAATTATTTTCCAATTTTCTATTTTGCCATCTGTGTATCGCGAGTTTCTGGTAGTGGATATAATTTTGAATATTTATACTCAAGAAAAGCAATTTTATACCTAGGGTCTAGGACAACAGCAACACCCATAATGCCAAGAACTTCATCCCAATACTTCTCAAACTTTCTCTTCATATTACATGCCATATGACTAATCAATAGATAAAAAAACAAGAAGCCCATTTTTCCAATGCTAACTTTATTTCACAAATTTTATGAAAGTAAATATTAGCAGTTGGATACTATGTATCAGAAAACAATTTAGTCACATCATAAAACACTTTCAATTTACCACATATGTCCTTAGCAAGTTCCTACTCCTCATTACTTGGCACACTTTTATATTGAAGTTCCTTTGTCTTAAATGAGGGAAGACATCTTTGTACAATGAAGCTGTTTCCACTACAACATTTTCTAGCTACGACAATGCCAAACTTGGCAATGGCCAAAAAACCGTTGCTTAAAAGGGCCTATTGCCATGGTTTTGGCTATTGTTGCTAATGTAGTTGAATTTATATAGAATGTTATTGCAACAATATAAAACCGTACTCTTAGTATAAATAAATAACGATTTATGAATTGTTGTATTGTTTTTATTTTAGACAACAGTTATTTAGATGTTGCTTATTTAAATTTATAACTGATGCACTTTAAAACCATTGTTAATATATATGAAGCTTAGACTAAATATAAAAACTGTTCCCTAATATATTATACCTTAAGTGGCGGGAACAAAATTTCCTTCCCACCACCATTTGCTGAAAATCCAGTCTTAACCCAAAAAAGTTTTGGCCCAAAAAAAAAAAAAAAAAGAGAGAAAGGAAACTTGGCACCACCGCCTGGAAGCATCTTGTTCACTGCTTCTTCCCTAAGCATTGTTCACACCACCTGGAAGCTCTTCTTGTTGCGAGCACTAGTGAAGGAGCATTGTAGGCACTGTTCACACTGCCTTACCTTCTTCCTTCTGGTTCGTTGCTATCCTCGCCTGGGAACATTGTTGCTGCCTCAACCGCAACTGGGAACGTCACGGCTGCCTTCCTCCGTTGCAAGTGGTCATTGATTCGAAGGTGGTACTTCGTGTGTGTAATGGTCTCAAGGTACGCTCTCCCACCATTACATCTCTCTATCTTTCTTGTCTCCCTTATCTCTCTATTTTATCTTTCTCATTTCTCTTTCTCAAAGGAAGGGAAAAGATGGTTGCATTTTGAGGAAGATAATTATTAGGAGAGTCTCTTGGTTTTAAGTCTTGATGGCAATAGATGGAGGGTAGAAATATATTAAAGACAGGAAAAAAATCAGTGCACACTATTGTCAACTCCACACTTTGTATATGCTGCTATTTCTGTGTCTGCTTATGATTATTATATTGTTTTCAGAAGTGAGAAATTAATATGATGAAATTCTTCATATTTGATGCAAGTTCTGTGCTAACTACTAAGCATAACTACTTTCCATGTTTAGGAGATCGAAATTTTTGCTACCCAGTTTGAATGTTTGGCAAAGAATTATAGCAAAATTAAACTTTAATTTGCCTTTTTTTTTCTTTTGGCTGAGTAATTTCTAAGATCTTGTGTGCAAAAAATAAATGAAAAGTGAAGGTAAATGAGAATAGTTTAATCAAATTTCATTATGAGATTGCCCTTGACGACAGTTCAATCTTTTTCCATATAAAATAATTTGAACAGGCATAATAAATAATTACAAGATAAGCACGTGATTAATAGAAAAAAAAAGTATTTTATACTTCATTTATGGATTTTTTTTAAGGGGAGATCATTTAGTTGCTTCCTCACCCTTAATCCTCTCTATTAGATAGCAAGCTTAGGCAAAAGACTTAGTGATGGTTTTCAGTTGAATATCACATGAATCCTGTACCAGTTTCACCATATTATGCACACTTGTTTGCATATAAAGCCAATATAATTATAGAAGCAATGTTGGAACTTGAAGGCAGAAGGTGCACAATCCGTCATTTGTCTTTTATGTTCAATTTTATTACTAATTCCTAGAATAAAAAAAATTGCAATTTTATGCTTGAGGTTGTTCAAGTGCAATTTTTTCTATATCAAATTTCTTTGTAGCATATTATTGAGTAACAAAAACAAATCATTATGAACGGAAAATTTGCTTTAATTTTAGATGTCAAGTTCTAGTACATATTCTCTCTAGTTGAAGCATGTAAGATGCATTTTCTATTGTGTAAAAGATATACAACATGGAATTTGTTAAGCTTACATCGATTGCCACTCAGTTTAGTTACTCTTGACATGTATAATGTATTGAAGCAATGACATTGTTTTGTCTCTTATTTTTAGTTTAATTTGTTGATTAGTTTGTGGTGTTAAATTTATTTAAGCTAATTTGCTGTTAATTTGTTGATTGCTAATTGGTTTGTTGATGATTTAGTCTAGTTATGGACTTGGAGTAATGGGGCCATTTATTTCTTTTTCAAATGATCAGTTTCTTCTCATTTGACACTGACTTCACTCTCTGTAACCTTCTTGAAGCTGTTTCTCAGGTAATGATTCACCACTTCATTACCTAAGAGATCCTATATGTTTATGAACTTATATGTTTGATTATATTTGGCCATTGTTCACTGTTAATTGTATGGCCTTGACACATTAAACCTAGTATTGATAGAGGGACCATCGTGCTATCTAATCATAACGTCTTATATCCGGTTTCAACTAGCATAGAATAGCACATAACTTATCTCATTTAAAATTCTTTTTCGGTCCTATAGAACTTTGATGTTGGTAATGTTTGAGTTGAGTGATATTTGATGTTCTTATTGTATACTATATCTAAATCCTTAGCATAAGTAAAAATAACTAATTTTGTTTATACTTTTTTGTGATGTTAAATAGTCTATTTAGCATCTTGAATTGCCCAAATTGAGGCACTCCTCTTTGCTTTTGCTCTTCTATAATAAGTAATCCATTTAGATTTTTATTTTCTTTATAAATTTAATCTTTTCCTAATAGTTGATTGTTTTGGATTTATCTGTGGACATTATGCTATGAATAGATTGATTAAACTTTATCATACTTGTCATCAATGCTTTAGTTATCAAGTTTTATGCTGAAATTTAGATTGTACACCACTTCTATTTGAGAAAACCATGTGTATCTTAGTCTAATTCATGTGTTGTAACATATTTCTTATCCTGCTAGACAAAAAGTGATGGATAAGGAGTGGACTGATTTGCCAAGATATAGTGAAGAGTATATTTGTGGTGTTGAATCATTTTTGGATTTCGCTTTCTCTCAAGGAAGACGACAAGGAAGAGAAATCTTATGCCCTTGTGCTAAATGTAACAACTCTATTTGCGAGCAAAAGGATATAGTTTTTGATCATTTAATAAGCAAGGGATTTCAGAAAGGCTATACTGTGTGGGTTTACCATGGAGAGCGGATAAGCCCTATGGATGTTGATTGTGATGACACAAATGATGAACACAAATTTCTTGATGACATCGATGGATTACTACATGATACATTTAGATATGTGGCGCAAGGAGATAAATTTTGTGATGAGCCCAATGAAGATGCAAAAAAGTTCTACAAGTTAGTTGAGGTAGCAAAACAATAGTTGTATCCAGGCTGCAAGAACTTTTCTAAGTTTTCATTTGTAATTCGATTGTATTTGCTAAAGTGTCTCCATGGTTGGAGCAATGCTTTCTTTACCGCTCTACTTGAATTATTGAGAGAAGCTAGGCCTCATTTAAATATTCCTGATTCTTTCAATAAAACCAAGGCCATGGTAAAAGATTTGGGTCTTTGTTATAAAAAGATTCATGCTTGTCCCGGTGATTGCATACTATATTGGAATGAGTATGAAGAAGACAAATTTTTTCCTATTTGTGGAGCTTCACAATATGTAGAAAATCTTAACATAGATTCAGAGGATAGACATTTGAATAAAAAACTTGTGCCTGCAAAGGTTTTAAGGCACTTTTCCTTAATTCCAAGACTTAAAAAGCTATTCATGTTTTCAAAAACAACTGACTCATTAAGATGGCATGAGGAAGGGCGTTCAAAAGATGGAAAGTTAAGACTCCCAGTTGATGGCTAAGCATGGAAGGACTTTGATAAGCTACATCCTGATTTTATGAGTAATTCTCATAATATACGACTAGGGCTAGCTTGTGGTAGATTTAATCCTTTTAGAACCATGAGCATTTCCCATAGGACATGGCCTACGGTTTTCATGGCATATAATTTTCCTCCATGGTGGTGCATGAAGCCTGAGTTTCGTATGCTTTCCTTGCTAATCCCTGGGCCAAATTCACCTGGAAATAACATTGATGTGTATCTCCAGCCATTGGTTGAAGAGTTGAAGGTTTTGTGGGAAGTTGGAGAAGAAATGTATGATGCATCAAGGAACCAAACATTTCAACTATGTGCAACTCTTTTATAGACCATTAGTGATTTTCCAGCTTATGCTATGTTATCTAGTTGGAGAACAAAAGGTAAGTTAGCATGTCCTTATTGTAATCATGAGACTTGCTCAAGGTATTTGAAACATAATCGAAAGACATGTTATATGGATCATCATATTTTTTTGACTATGGATCATCCATATAGGAAGGATAAAAGCTCTTTCAATGGTAAGGAAGAATTCAGGTCTTCACTAGCTTCATTAGATAGGATACAAACCTTTGAAAACTTGAAAGATTTTTGCAACGTGTTTGGGAAGAAACAAAAGAAAACCAATAACGGTCCATGCAAAAACTTCTTTTTTTTTAGTTGCCTTGTTGGAAACATAATAGATTACGACACAATCTAAATGTTAAGCACATAGAGAAAAATGTATGTGATAACATAATTGGGACCTTTTTAAACATTCCAGGAAAGTCTAAAGATCATGCAAATGCTCATTATGATCGAAAAGATATGGGCATACGAAAGAAATTTCAGCCAAAGGAGATTGATGGTGGCAAAAAAGCAATATTTTCCAAAGCATGTTTTTTGCTTACTTGGGAAGAAAAATCTATCTTTTGTAGTACTTAAAGGCAACAAAGCTACCAACTGGTAGTGTATCAAATATTTCTTGGTGTGTTCATGTTGTTGAGAAAAAATATTAGGTTATAAGAGCCACGATGCACATTTCATGTTCCATTATTTGCTGCCAATAGCAATCAAATGCACAATGAATATCCAGTGGCTAGCCCTTTAATCTGTCTTGGTTCATTCTTTCATTCCTTATGCCAAAAAGTTGTCCAAAATAATGATTTAGATCATTTGGAAGTGGATATTGCAGAAATTTTATGCCAACTAGAAAGAATGTTTTCTCCTAGCTTCTTTGATATAATGGTACATTTGCTTATCCATCTGGCAAACGAGGTGAGGTTAGGTGGATCAGTCCAACTTTGATGGATGTACCCTATTGAAAGATATTTGTGCATATTAAAATCCTATGTTTGTAATAAGAGCAGACCTGAAGGCTCTATTGCTGAGGGATATTTGGTTGAAGAATGCTTGACATTTTGCTCAAGATATTTGAGTCCTCATATAGAGACAAGGTTGAGTAGAATGGCTAGAGACTTTGAAAATTGTGATGCAATTGAACCTAAATCTACTTCTTATTTTACATGCTTGGGTCATCCAATGAGCGGAAAAAAGAAAGGGTAGGCATTTCCTCTAAATAGCAAGTCATTGATGCAAGCAAATCGATATATTGTATTTAACTGTAATGAAGTCAAGGAATACATAAGGTGCACTTCCTATTTTCTGTCTATAGACTACTTTTTATGGAAATGTACATACAATTTTGATAATAACTAGAATTTATTTTATTTTAGAGAGCACGAGGATTATGCCAATAATCATACTAAAGGCAGAAAATGGAGCAAAGCTAAAACTTAAAGTCAAGATTTCAGTGAATGGTTCAAAGCTCATGTTATGGATGAACATGTTCCAAAGAGACTCAAAGAATTGTCTAGGCGGCCAAATATGGTTGCAAAAAGGTTTTCAGGTTATATGATCAATGGATACGAATTTCAGACTCGGGAACATGATACTGGGCATACAACTCAAAATAGCGGTGTGAAATTGGTCTCTGAAACAGCAAGCTTTGCTAGTTCCAAGGATGAAAATCCAAAAACAAAACCCATAACATACTTTGGAGTAATCAATGATATAATTGAGTTAGATTATTACTCCCATTTTAAATTTATTCTCTTTAAATGTGATTGGTTTAAGGATAAGGAAAAGAATCATGGTATAACTTCTGTTCACTTTGATAAAAGATGTTACATGGATGATCCTTTTGTTATAGCTTCTCAAGTCCACCAATGCTTCTATGTCCAAGACCGTTTTGATCAAAATAAGCATTATGTCAGGGAAACAATACTGATGGATTTATTCAATATGAATGTTGAGTCTAATTTCGATGCTCAAGAGTCTTATCAAAGTGATCTATTTGATAATGCAGCTAATTTGTGTGTACCCAAAGATAATGGTGAAGTTTAATGGGTTAGGGAAGATATGCCAAATACAGTCATTGAGAATCCACTAGTTGTAATACTTCAAGTTGAAAGTGAAGAGGAATCTGATTTTGATTAACTTGAGTGTTTGTTAAATAACTCATGTATGCACATATTGTACTTGAAATAATCAGGTGACTATTTTCCTTTTTTATGCTAAGAGATTTTCTATGTTATGTTATTTATGTGTTTATTAATCTCATGTTATTGTTTTTAAGTTCCTTTGATTATTAATCTGATACTTTCTTTCTTCTTTTTCTTTTCAGAAAATGAACAAAGAATTTAGATTTGATTTCCAAAGCCAAGTATAGTCAAGTTCTGAATTTCTTGCAATGTTCAAAAAGGTCAAGCAATAAAAGATGACTCATACAAAAAAGGGTGCCTCGATCAAAGATAAAGGAGACCAACTTACAATTAATACTCAAGTTGATGGGCATGCTAGACAACAAGAAGACAAGGAAAAGGATCAAAACTCTTGCAACTCAAGAAAAAGAGTGCAAATTAAAGAAAATAAAGGTGCTCGCACCTATAACTATTACCCAATCTGAAGGATTTGCCTCAAGGTAAGAGCTGTAACACCCTAATTTTTAACCCAACTTTCTGGAATATATTAGGTTAATCATTAGGTTATTACTTCTTAGTCTCATCATTTTATTAAAATACTTAGCGGAAATTACGGGTAAATTTTTTTGAAAACATAAACCAAAGTGAGAGCCGTGTCACATCGTATGACAGAAGGCAAGATGCACAAATAACAAAGCATAAAGGACATGGTAAGCAAAAAATATAACAAAGAAATAGAGATGAACACCACAAATGAAAACACTTCACTAATACTTATAATTGAGATACATAAGTAGTCACGCCCTTATAGAAACGGGCTGAACTTGAAATACACAGGAAAATGAAAATACAACAGAAGTGCAAAGGCAAGGAAAGCAAAGGTAAACCATAACTACCTGAGTGCACCTAAGGTAGATAACCTCAAGAAAAAAGAAGGTTTATCTGATCTATGTGTGAGTGTGTGCACTAGTCTACCCCAAGGACATCGGCTACTGGAACCCGGGGTATGGTGGAACGTAACCGATCCACAGATGTAAAGCGGCAGGAGTAGGCACACGCGATGATTGAGCATGAGCTCCTCGGCGGGGTCGCATCTCGGCTCACCTGGCTAGTCTCGACTGCGTGACGGTATCCTCGCTCTCGTCTCGCACGAATTGAGGAGTAGGGGTGGAGCTCTCGCTATACATATGCGTCGGCAGGTCCTCAGAAGGGTCGTCTTTCGAACTGGGAGACCGAGGCACGTAGTCCTGGAAGTCACGGGGCATCGATCCACTAGTATATGTCCGAAGAATCCTCTCGTTGCGCGTCTGGGCGCGCTAAAAAATCATGGCATCGTCGTAGGGTGACATCGGGGAGAAACGATAGCTCTGTACAGGGTGTGCGAAGGAGCGTCCAACAAACATGAAAACTCAAACAGTGCACTGCCCCTCAAAATGGTATGATCCGTGGTCCGGATCAAAGTGAACCTCCCATGTCGATGTGTTGACAAAAACCACAAACGTCGCCATCACTCTTTGAAGATATGACAGAAGAAAGAGAAGGAAGAGAAAGGAGTGAGAATTCTTACTAAAGAATCTCAGTAGGAGTCTCCTATCCTAGGGTTACATAGTTCACATCCTCAGGAACCTTTGGTTTATTTGTAAAAGGTGTGCATGCATATAAGATTCATTATTAGGGTTTATAAAGCCTTTTATCCAAGGTTCATTCCTTTTAGCATGCATCTTAATGTCATGAAATGCAACATGTTAAGGTATGAGTGCATGGCAATGCTTAAGCATATAAGTCAACAAATCATATCATCAAGAAATAATCCATGTGGCATAAAGGGCAATAACTCTCAAATGAAACTTCCATCACTATGTGTGACATCATTCATGGTACTTTAGCAATATAAAAGGCCACCCTAAAAATAAATAGGCTATGAGATCATACCTCAACTATGAGCCACGAAAATGAAGGAAAATAGCTTAATTCATCTAGTCATTCACTTAGCAAATCAAGCATGGATGTAAGTATGACAAAGTATGGTGTAAGTGAGGTGGAAGCATGGCCTTTGGAGTGTGAAAAATTTGCACATGTGATGGAAAATGGGGGAGCATGGCTTCGGCCAGGCCTGGACAGCAAGGGAGGAGGAAAAATCTTCCATGTACTTGTGTGTTAATGATAGGTTTAAGTGTAGATTAGTTTAGGTACAAGGTTAGGAGTCATTAAGCATAAGTTTAGGTAACTAAGAATGAGGTTTAAGGGTTTTATGACAAGATTAGGAGTGCTCATACATCATTAGAGAATTTAAAGCTCATTTATGAATAAACAATTGAAAACACAATTCCATGATTTAAGGAACTGGAGATAGAATTTACTATTCAAGATTCCATGACTAGGAATCTTGAATTTAAAATAAGATTTGAGTTGAAATTAAGCATTATTAGGTTCTAATCAACTTTAATAAATTATTTTGACTCTAGATTAATTATGAAAAATAATTAATCTTTGATTAAAGCCTAATATTGCTTAGGTTTGCTTAATCACACGATTAAGCTCAGATACGCAAAGCTGGGGGCAAAATCGTAATTTTGCACTAATTTTGCCCGGGACCTCTGGGACGAAAACTGAAGTCATAGAAATACATAAAAACGTCTTTTAAAACCATCTGGAGAAGTTTCGGGTTCGTTCGGCACTTGCAAACGGGCAAACACCATAGGGGTATTTTGGTCATTTTGACCCGAAAACTTGAAAAACGAGATTTTTGATCCCGGGAAGGTACACAAGCCAACTAATCCCCTTCCAACATTGAGTTTGCCCTTCGAGGACTACAGGATCGGCCTTCCTCGAATTCCGGGCTGAAAGTGACCTCAGGGGCATTTTGGTCACTTTTACTCTAATAGAAAATCGGGGCGTTACAAGAGCAACATAGGCCTCCTAAGTCTACAACCTTGACTCAAAAGAAGAACACAGAAGAAGTGATGTCTAGAAAGAAACAAGATTTGAAGAGGAAGTTCACCACTGGAATAGCAACTGATAGTGAAAGATGTGGTGACTTTCCTCAAAGCTTGAGTAAGGAAATTGAGAAAATGAGGAAATTTTCAGCAATGTCAATTGACAATTTTCTTCAAGTCAACAAAGAACATGATGAAGTGAAAGAAGAATTGTCTAAAAGTGAAGAAGTGAATGATATAGAAGAGCCAGACAAGGGAGATGTCAATCCAATTATTGAGGCTGAGGGTCAAGAGAAAACTAATACAACAGAAGGTAATTATTCCATCTATTTTTATTCTACTTAGGAATTCTAGAAGTACAGTAGATAACCAGCAAAAAATGAGCCTATGGATTTTTAATTTGTATATTCTACATATATTTTCTTTGTTTACCATTGTATATGTTTATTTTTCAACAAGTGTTTATTTCTGTTGTTTAGGTATGTTTCATTTTCTGCATTCTATATATATATATATATATTGTTAAGGTTTCTTCATATATATCTTACTCTAACTTAACGTATAGAAATATTTTGTTAAGTGATTGATTATGTATGAAAACATTTCATTATGTGTCATATTACATAATGGATTTATGAAATTCTCTGATTGGTTGATTGGTTAATTGTCTAGCTAGAATATGGATGTGCAAGTGTGGATATTCAATATTGGTAGCATTATAGCAATTCATTCACATGAATGAATAGCTTTGTTTATCCCTAAAATACAAGTATATATGTTACACTTCTAAATCATAGCAACACAATACTATTATTGTCTGGCTTTATAATAAATGGTAATTGAATGATGATTTCATGGTAAAGAGTATTTTAGTTGGTATAAGTGTATTTGGTTTGGCCAAGCTATTAGAGTTGCTATCCTCACTCAATTACCTTTTTATTTATAGTGTCATTGTGCGAATATAATAGAGACAATGGTGAAAAAGTCACGGGGGAAGACACAATGCTTGGATATTCATAGAAGGTTAATGGAAGAATGAAAGGAAGTTATCTTGGATAATGAAGAGAAGCCAATTGGACCTACTGACAAAGGAGTATCTGATTTAAGCTATTTTTGGGCACAATAGCAAGGAATTCAGATTTGTGTCCTATGACTTATGCAAATTGGAAAGCTATTCCTGACAAGAATTCTATTTGGGAATTAATGGGTTGCATTTATGCACCCATTTTTCTTCTTAATTCTGAACAATTTACATTTGATTTGTATCTAATTGATGAAAATCATTTTGTATTTTGTCCTCCTCATGCATTTTAGAATAATTTTGGAGCTATCAACATAGTTTTTTTTAGTGAATGCTTATACTTTGGAAGTTATCTATGCTCTTAATTCCTTCTGGGAGTTTTTCTTGGTAATAGGGACTTCCAGATTAGTGCATTGGAACAAAACCAGAGGTTGTGGCAGTTCTGAAGACTGCCCAGACGGCCTATAACCACCTAGGCGGTTAACAGAAAAAACAAGAATTTCTAGGGAACATCATGAGGCCACCCAGGCAGTCATGTAGACCACCCAGGCGGTTATCAGAGGATTCAGCATGGGAAATATGACTAAAGACTGCCCAGGCGGTCTCCATAACCGCCTAGGCGGTCATGTGTTTATGGGCCGTGCCAACGAAGCCCAATTTCACTTTTCTCAGGAGCTAATTGCAAGAAAAGAAACATGATACAGGAGGAGGGGCGGCGAACAGAGTTTTTCAGATAGTTTTTAGGTTTTTGAATAGAGAACTTTCTCTCTCTGGACCATATTTTCTCTCATTCTCTCTCTAGGCTAGGGTTCTCATCTATTGTTTTTATTTTTAGCTTTTCTAATTGTAATTTTTGACAGCTTTTTCTTCAACATCAACTGTGAAGCTCTTTCCCACGGAGAGGTAAATTCTTTACATTGCATAGGGAAGACTGAAGATCAAGAGTGTTCATGAGATTGCCATTTTGTTTCAGTTTGTGATTGGTTTTCTTTCCTTATCTTCTCTCTGAATTTTAATTATATTAATTTTTATGATTAAATTTCTGAGAATTGTTTCACTATATGATTTATATTGCTTTAAGGATTGGAATTAGTTTCGTTAGAAATTGAGTTGCTATAATTGGTATTTAAATTGAATTAGGATCATAGAGTCATGATTGTGAATTATTAGTTCTTATATTCAATTAAATCCTTGACGAGAGTACGATTGTATCTTCGTTAAATAAAATTATACCATTCTTTGTATGAAAATATAATTAATGGAAGCAACGGTCACCATAATATTATTATTTAGATCAATGATTGAACATCTCTTGAACTGAGGAAATCCCTGTGCAGGTAATTTCTTGTTATTATATCCTCTCAAGTTTATTCCTGTTTAACAACATCTACAGTACCCCCCTTTGAGTTTTGAATCAATTTAAATACTTCCACGTGAGACGACTCAGATTACATTATAACTACATTTAGTGTAATTTGATCACAAACATTCATTTTTAATTTGTCGCGAGTCGCGACAACTCGCGTTAGGAATTTGTCAAAGAACATTGAAAATAGCTTACTTTTTTCTAATACATATTGGATTATTACTAATAATGGCATTTTTATTTTTGTAGTCTAAATTCATAATCCAGGATAAAAGGAAAAAGATGGTACTTGCTCGTATCAATGATGTTTGGAGATGACATAAGTCTAATATTAGGAAGAAGCATTTTCTACCCTACAAAAATATGAACCAAATGCTGAAAAATCGTCTAAAAGATATACCATAATTGTAACACCCTAATTTTTAATCCAACTTTCTAGAACACATTAGGTTAATCATTAGGTTATTACTTCTTAGTCTCATCATTTTATTAAAATACTTAGCGAAAATTACGGGTAAATTTTTTTTGAAAACATAAATCAAAGTGAGAGCCGCATTCTTATCTAAACGAGAGACATAAATATCAATCATAAGGAACACAAAAGTTAAGGCAAGAAACAATTGAACAATGATCATCACAACAAAGGAAACATTTCGTTAATAATAATATAGTTGGGGTACATAAGTAGTCACGCCCTTATAGAAATGGGCTGAGCTTACAATATAGAAGAAAAGGAAATACAATAGAAACAAGAAAGTGTAAATAAACCACAACTACCCGAGCGCACCTAAAGTGGATAACCTCAAAACAAAAGAAGGTTTATCCCATCTATGTGAGAATGTGTGCACTAACCCTCCCCCATGACGTCAGCTACTAGAACCCGGGGTAAGGCGGAACATAGCCGATCCATGGACGCAGTGCGGCAGAAGTAGGCACTCGTGACGATTGGGCATGAGCTCCTTGGCGGGGGCGCATCTCCACTCTCCTGGCCAACCATGGCTACACGACGGTCTCCTCGCTCTTTCCTCGCTCGAACTAAGGAGTGGGAGCAGAACTCTCGCTGTACATATGCGTCGGCGGGTCCTCGAAAGGGTCATCCTCCAAATGGGTGACCGGGGCACGTAGTCCTGGAAGTCTCGAGGCATCGATCCTCCAGCATATGTCCGCAGAATCCTCTCATTGCGCGTCCGGGCGTGCTAAAAAACCATGACATCGTCATAGGGAGACGTCGGGGAGAAACAGTAGCTCTGTACAGGGTGAGCGAAGAGGCGTCCGATGAACATGAAGACTCGCACTGTGCACTACCCCTCAAAATGATATGACCCGTGGTCCGGATCATAGTGAACCTCCCAAGTCGGCGTGTCGACAAAGACCACAAACGTCGCCATCGCTCTCTGAAGATGTGACGGAAGAAAGAGAAGGAAAGGAAATGAGTAAGAATTCTTACTAAAGAATCTCAGTAGGAGTCTCTTATCCTAGGGTTACGTCGTTCACATCCTCAGGAACCTTGGTTTTAATTATAAAAAGGTGTGCATGCATAAAAGGTTCATTATTAGGGTTTATAAAACCAATTATCCAAGGTTCATTCCTTTTAGCATGCATCTTGATGTCATGAATGCAACATATTAAAACATGAATGCATGGCAATACTTGAGCATATAATTCAACAAATCACATCATAGAGAAACAATCCATGTGGCATAAGGGCAATAACTCTCAAATGGAACTTTCATCAATATGTGTGACATCATTCATGGAATCTTTAGCAATGTAGAAGCCACCCTACTAATAAAAACTAGGCTATGAGCTCATACCTCAGCTAGTCATCACTAGCTCTTGCTTATTATCTGAATAAGCGAATAATAGAATAATACACCCGACTACTTAAGAGTACGGGCTAGGGGGCTAGGGAACTCCTCTCTTAGGATATACCCTCTTTGAAATGCTCTACTGGCCTTGAGTGCACAGTGAATTGTCCGCTTTGGAAAGGCTCATGTCCAGACCCTCACAGATTTGCCTCCTCCTCACTGTAGCACGAAAAGTACGTCTCAGTACTTGTCACATAAAAATCTCCTGGGGGTGCCCGACACAACCATGTCACCTAGGGCTTTCAATCTCATATAGTACTTTAAAAACATTTCTCAACCCTCTGGGTTTGACAGAAATTCAGCAGCATAACAGCTGTTAAACCGAATTTCCTTCAAACCGACCTTTATGCCACAAGCTCATAACACAAGCATATATCTCATTCGATTCTCATGCTTATAATAGCTTAACATCTCAATGAATCATTTCCTCATGAATCATCAAAACATATATACCTCAATACCATACTTGCATAAAACAAATATCATAAAAATTACCGGTTCTCTTAATGTCTTATGCATTGACCCTTAAGGTCCTTAACTCACAATCTAAGTTATAAATCATCACAACTTAATCTCTCGGGTACCTATAGGCTCACATCTAAGTATTCCTCACTCAACATTATGATCATAAACATCTCTAAACCTCAAAAGTGCAGAATCTAATTTTCTAACTTTACGGGTACCTAGGAGCCACAACAATGACCCTTTCTAAGTTCAGTTCGCTCCTAAGGCTTCAAGATCAAGTCCTAAACTAATTATGAGTCATTGCTACACATTTAAACTAATTTAAAATCATAATTATCATTTCTAAACCATGCTGGACAGAATCTAGAAAAATCATTTTCTAAAGGATCTAAAACTCTCAAATTAATTCTTTTCTAGTTACTAACTTCTCTTATCTTTCACATATGAATTTTAGCATCAAACATACATGAATATACTCATATTATCATCATAAAACAGCACAAACAGTGAGCATATCATGGCAAGGCAGAACCAAAATTGTCTCCAAACAAACAAGGCATAAACTTGATTTCTAAAGCACATAAAACACTAGTTTCTCTTGGAACCTTTCTAAAACTTTCAAAACTCATTAGTAAACATTTTTATCATCTAAAGTCATCAAAATACTTGTAAAGGCAGTGGCTATTTCAAACTAAATTCAAGAGATTTTAAATTCATAAAACTTTGTTCTAAACATTCTTTGAACTCATATGAGCTTAGGAAAATTATGAAACATAGATTGTAGTACTTGTAACAAATCAAACTTTCTAAAGCCGAAATCAAGGAACTAAGAAACATAAAACTTTCAAACCTTTATTTGAGATAATAAAGGGTAAGTCTATGAGCTCTAAATCTCTTAAGTTGTAACATAAAAGTAAATATGTAATGCACTTTATTTTAGTCTTTATTTAGAGGTGGGGACATAAAATAAATATGCTATGCAACTCATTATTATCTTAGAGATTTAGTGAAAGCATAAACATAAATATGGAGATGCAAGTTCATTCTTTAATCTTGAGCATTTAGTGATGACATAAAAGTAAATATGGATGCAAAGTCTTTTATCTTAACTTAGAGCTCATATGAGACTTTTAAAGAGAACTAAAAATCTCAACCCAATATCTATCTCATCAACAAAGTGAGCTTTAGAGTTCTTGAACCAAGCTTTCAAGGAAAACTATATGTCTATTTAAACATCTTCATCAAGCTCCAATGAAACAAACTCAAAGGAAACAAACTCATAAACAAAAGGTAATAGAAACCAAAATATAAAGTAAAAGGAAACTAGAACTGAAACCAACAAGAAAGGAAAAGAGAATGAAACTAGGCCAAGTTTTTTATTAAGTACCCAAAACCCCTATCTAGAGAAAAATCTCTAGAATGTGCCGGCCAACTTTAAGGTTGACAAGGGTAGGCTTGGGCTTTTTGAAATTCTTAGATTAATTTTCTTAAGTTGAAAATCATGTGAGCTAAGTATCATATAGATAAAGTGGAAAGAAAAGAAAAATTCAAGCTTTAGAGGTTTCTTTGAGATGAACGCAAGGTTATCATCTTGAAACTCTCCTCATCAAGCTATCATGCTCATAAATAAGGTCAAGAGGCCAAAATGCAAAAGAGAGGGAAAGCAAAGGAAAGCTCAAAAAGAAACCAAGAGAAAACTAGAGGAAAATACACTTTCAAGCAAAACAAAGTTTAGAAAAAAAAAACACTTCTACCTAGAGTGAAGATGAAAACTTGATCTTTTAAAAGGAAATGAGATGAACAACTCCTCCTTGAGGGATGATGATGATTCGGCCAAGAGAGAATGGAGAGGATGGAGATGTGTTTTGAGTGAGGTTGTGTTTGAGGTCAAGTGTTTGAGAGGTTTGATGATGATTCAAGGTTATGAGGTGGTGTTTAGAGATTGTGAGGTGATTATGTGAGGAAGAGATGAAGAAAATGAAGATGAAGAGGAAAGGAAAACTCTCTTGAAACTTGAGAGAAAAAGAAAGAACTTAGAGAAAGCTTTGGAAACTTGAAACTTTGCAAATGATCTAAAGTGTTTGCAAGCTCAAGTAAGTAAGGTATTTATAGAAAAATGAAACAAATGAAGTCTCATGGAGAGAAGGGAGAGGCCATGTGGTTTAGGAGGCAAAGGAAGAGAAAAATATCTCTTACAACTTGTCATTCAAGCATAGTTTGAGATATGGAAGTTATAGTGCAAAGCATGGCTTCAAGTATGGTGATTTGGAGTGAAATTTCTTTCAAATTTGAAATGAAATATTTCTTCTAGAAGCAAGGAGGGCTGACAAATGTTGGGCCACAAAAATGAAGGAAAATAGCTTAATTTATTTAGTCATTCACTTAGCAAATCAAGCATGGATGTAAGTATGACAAGGTATGGTGTAAGTGAGGTGGAAGCATGGCCTTTGGAGTGTGAAAATTTTGAGCATGTGATGGAAATTGGGGGAGCATGGCTTCGGCCAGAACAGGTACAGCAAGGGGGAGGAAGTGTTGATCATGTTATTGGGTGCTAATGATAGGTTTAAGTGTAGATTAGTTTAGTTGCAAGGTTAGGAGTCATTAAGCATAAGTTTAGGTAACTAAGAATGAGGTTTAAGGATTTTATGACAAGATTAGGAGTGCTCATACATCATTAGAGAATTTTAAAATTCATTTGTGAATAAACAATTGAAAACACAATTCCATGATTTAAGGAATTTGAAAGAGGAAACACTATTCAAGATTCCATGACTAGGAATCTTGGATTTAAGATAAGATTTCAAGTTGTAATTAAGCATTCTTAGGTTCTAATTAACTTTAATAAATTATTTTGACTCAAGATTAATTATGGAAATTAATTAATCTTCGATTAGAGCCTAATATTGCTTAGGTTTGATTAAGCTCAAGAACACGAAGCTAGGGGTAAAATCGTAATTTTGCACTATTTTTGCCCGAAACCTCCGGGACTAAAACTGAAGTCATAGAATACGTGAAAACATCTTTTAAAACCATCTAGAGAAGTTTTGGGTTCATCCGGCACTTGCAAACGGGTAAAACACCACAGGGGTATTTTGGTCATTTTGACCTGAAAACTCGAAAAACGAGATTTTCGATCTTGGGAAGGTACACAAGCCAACTAATCCCCTTCCATCCTTGAGTTTGCCTTTCGAGGACTGCCGGACCGGCTTCCCTCGAGTTCCGGGTCGAAAATGACCTCAAGGGCATTTTGGTCATTTTCACTCTAACAGAAAATCGAGGTGTTACAATAATCACATTTTCAAAAGCTAGTTGCTTATTGGAAAAATGAGGATGTCAAAGTAAGCTATTTGAAATCTAGTACTACAATTATTTACATCATGCATATATTCTTCATGCATATGTAGAAAATGTGCCAGCAGAATGCGAGAAATAGGGCTCTACAAAAGTTTAGGCATCGGATGGGTCCAATAAATTCTGCTAGAATACGTGCAAGATTTGTATCATCTTTATGCAAAATTTATAATTACATATGTGTATATAAGTATATGTCGCTTTTATGTATGGTAATTATATTTTATTGAGTGATATTTGAATTATATATAGTGTGCTGCAAAAGAGAATAATGAACAACCCAGCCAAGCAGAAATGTTCATTGAAACTCGCCAAAGCAAGAAGGGCAAACAATTAAATGAGGATACTCTAGATGCAATTGTAAGTTTCTTGTTGGATGCAAGCTATTATTATGATACATACATTTGTGTGATTTTAACTGTAATTACATTTGTTCAAATTAGGCACATCTTAATAGTGAGAATCAAAATTATAGAGACTTTGCCATTAGCGCCTTCCAATCCTTGTTTGGGAAGGAAAAGCCAAGAAGAGTGCATTGTGGTAGGAGAGTTACTATGCCAACTATGTTAAAGAGAAGTGAAGACAACAACATGCAAAAGAAAAAGCTTCCTTATAAGGTAAGGTTGATGTGATGCCACAAGAAATGGATGATCGAAAGTCTCTTGTTAAACTCTTACTGCAACAAAATAGCTCTGGATTAGATATGGAGGCCTTGGCTGCTCGACTAGGATGCACTTCTACTAGTCCTAATAATTCACCTGCTGATCTAAACAATGAAAAGGTTTAATTTATTTGATGACAATCTCAACTGATGGCTTCTAGTCTTAAATACAATTTATTGTTCTAGTGGATTTGATAATTGGTTCCAATGCTTACAAATTAGAATCACTATCCTTATATATTTTAGTTTATTATCCTTACATGTCAAAGAAGGTTTTCTTCTCATGATGTTGCTACTTAATTTAGGTTGTTTTGTGTTGTCTTGGTGTGATGCTAGTTGTTACCGCCTATAAATGTGTTTGGGCTATTTGTTTGTGCTTTCTTATAATAAAATTATTCTCTATAAAAAAAAATTTGCATAGTAGTGTATGTGTGGATTGTTTAAGTTTGTGAAACTATCTCTATTATAATAAAAAGTTCTAGGAGTTAAGTTTGAAGTGGATTAAAGAATGTAAATTGGTTGAGTATGTATTGTATATTTTAGTGAGAAATATTGTAGTTTAACTTCTTATTATACTATGCCAGTTGTTCTTAGTGTTGTGGTACATTTTTTAATGGATGATGTGCTCTTATATTGCAGTGAATAAATTACTTATTGTTTCTCTTGGTTAATGTTTACTCTAGTTATTATTGTTAAAAATTTTGCAAAGTCACTTATATGTCTTGTGCTTATATTGACCTTGTCTTGTTTTATTAATTATATGTTTATGGTATTTAATTTCATGATTTTATGCAGCAAAATCATGTTGAGGGAAAGGAAGACGTCAACCAAAAAGAATGTGATGATTAAATAGACAAACAGTGAAAGATATCAGGATCTTTTGAGATGATATAGGACTTTGATGATGTGCTTCAAGAATTTTTATACTTAGTTAATATTTTGGAACTATCAATACTTGAGTAGATGTTATCAACATTTATATCCTTTCGTTATGTGATTTTGAAATAGTATTTTGTAGGTGTCATGACTTAGCTTGTATGCTACCTATTAAAGGTTATTAATGTATGCATGTGGATCTTAGGGACTTAAAAATAGGATTTGATAATTGCATGTATAAGCTTGTCATGTATTAATTGATTTATAATGTTTTGCTTTTAATGTAATATTTTTGTTTAGACCAACCTATTACAATATATATATATATGAAATAGGTAACACTTGTAAAATTGTTCTTTATAAATACTAGTATCATTTATAAAACCGTTGTCTATTGGAGCAGACAACATTTCTAAAACCATTACCAATTGAGATAGACAACATGGAAAAAATGCTTATCACTAGGAATGCCTTTTAAACTATTGCTTAAAAATTGGCAACAGTCTAAACAATATTTCAACGGCCAAATATTATCCAACGGTGTGAAACCGTTGCCAAATGAAAAGTAATAGATAAAACCATTGTCTAACATCTATCAGCAAAATCCTTGCCTATTCTATTGACAAAGGCAACAATTTTTTTCTACCGTGGCTGAAAGTACAAAATTGTTGCCTAAAAGAATAGGTAACGGCCGCATACTCACCTATTCTAAAGGCAACGGTTTTCTCACATATAGCCATGGTTTTTTTATCGTTGCTGAAGAACAAAAATGTTTTGGTGTTCTAACATTACATAAGTTGATTTCTATCTAGTTGGGCAATCAACAACTAATTTTCTTGTGTATGGAACACCTGATTTACTACACCAACCAACAAATGTTTATTGTCTTTTAGCAGTTGCTCTCCAATATATTACACTATTATGAATATTCTTCACATTTTCCTTAAATATATCTAAGTCATCTTTCACAATCAAACTCAATATGTGAGTAGCACGACACATATGCAATAATTTCCCCTTCAATACCAAGTAATCATAATCCAACCATCCTAACAACTCTTCTATGATAACATCATTAGTAGAACAATTATCTAATGTAATCGTTGATAATTTTCTATTTATGTTCCATTCTAACAAACCTTCATTAATATCACCACAACATTTTTGTTCTTCAGCAATGGCTGCAAATCGTGGCTATATGTCAAAAAATTATTGCCTTTATAATAAACAACAGTTTTGTAACTGTGGAGCATGCAACCGCTACCTACTCTTTTAGGCAACGGTTTTGTACTTTCGGCCACGGTAAAAAAAAAATTACCATTTTCTTTATCAATTGAATAGGCAACGGTTTTGTTGATATGTATTAGACAATGGTTTTATCCATTGCCTTTCATTTGGCAATAGTTTCACACCATTGGATAATATTTGGTAGTTGCAATATCTTTTAAATTGTTGCCAATTTTTAAGTAACAGTTTGAACGGCGTTGCTAGTTATAAGCAACTGTTTTTCATATGTTGTCTATCTCAATTGGCAATAGTTTTACAATAAGCATTATTATTTACAGGCAAAGGTTTTACAAGTGTTGTCTACCCTAATAGACAACAGTTTTATAAATGATACTAGTATTTGTAAGGAACAATTTTACAAGTGTTACATATTTCAATATATATATATATATGTAGCTTTTTGTAATATGTTGGTCTAAACAAAAATATTACAATAAAAAAAAAATTGTAAATCAATTAATCCATGACAAGCTCATACATACAAGCTAAGTCATGATACCTACAAATACTACTTCAAAAAAATAACAAAAGGATCTAATAAATTATAAAGTGTAGCATCAAATTTCTTTATCATCTCCGATGATCTTGATCTCCTTCACTTTCCATCTATTTGATCATCAAATTCTTTGTGATCAAGTTCTATCTCTCCTTTAGTATGATTTTGTTGTAGAGAATCATGAAATTAAATACAATGAACTAACACATATAATCAATATGAAGAAAAATGAATAAAATAACAGTCAATATAAGCACAAGACACAGATACAAGTGATTGCAAAAATTTTAGCAAATAAACACTAATTAAGTAGAGCAATCAAAAAATAATTTATCCACCACAACACAGGAGCACATCATGCATTCAAAAACAACTACAATAAAAGGCTTAACAAAATCTCATAGTTACCTAGAATTCGTCTTTGTCTTCTTATTGGGCTGAACATGGAGCTTTTGGAATCAAGCTGGTATCGCGTGAGAATGTTTGGTCTTCTAGCAATCAAGAGAATGTGAGACATTGTAACCCTACCTCTATACCCAATAAGATATTAAAAAAAGTATTAATCTTATAATCTAAAGCAAGGGATTCGCATCAAGCAAGTCAACAAAAATAGCCAGAACATAGAAGTGAAGAAACACCTCTAGACCAAAAGGAAGAGAAATGCACCAAAATGAAAAATCAGAACTCCAAAAAAATGGGACTAAATCAATTAGCCCAAAGATAGTATAGATATAGATAAATATATAGCCCAAAAAAAGGATGCAAATATCTTTAAGACATAATCAATATAGCTTGGTGACTTTATATATATAGTTTTAATTAATATTAATCTCCTACTAAACTTACCGAATAAAACGGTTCATAAAGTTCAAGAGTTGGATATAATACTCCATATAATGGACAAAATCCAATAGAACTCCTCACATATTTGCCGGCTATTTTATTTATATGAATAAATTGCCAACACATATAAGGTATCACAATGATAAGAATAAGAAAATCAATTTAATAACCTACAAAATGCCTATGATCCAATTAGAATTACTGTAAAGTATCCCCATCGATTCAGAGCCTACAAAATAAACCAAAAAAAAAAAACAATTATCATTCAATAGGAATCTAGATCAAACATAACCTATAGAGTTTTAGCTAGTTTAAAAATGGTGAATGTCTCTAAGCCACATTTGAAAGCACAGTACAGAAGATGCAAACTATTAGGAGGGTCAGCTCTCATTTTGCTATGCTCTTAATACTCATTAACATAATTAAAATAAGTTTATATGGCAAGAAATATCTCAAAGTATCACAATGATAAGAATAAGAAAATCAATTTAATAACCTACAAAATGCCTATGATCCAATTAGAATTACTGGAAAGTATCCCCATCGATTCAGAGCCTGCAAAATAAACTAGAAAAAAAAACTATTATCATTCAATAGGAATCTAGATCAAACATAACCTACAGAGTTTCAGCTGGTTTAAAAATGGTGAATGTCTCTAAGCCACATTTGAAAGCACAGTACAGAAGATGCAAACTATTAGGAGGGTCAGCTCTCATTTTTCTATGCTCTTTATACTCATTAACATCATTAAAATAAGTTTATACGGCAAGAAATATCTCAAAGTAAAATTAGATATATTAGAAGAAAATAAAGAAATATACTATTAGAGACATATTATAACATAAATATCTACCTATATATATGTGTAAATATTGTGTACATGCTATGGACATGCTAAAACTTTTCTCAGTCTAAACTATTCCAAGATACCATATTTAATTAAAGATTACTTCCAGGATAGCAATAATTTAGATTGTATGATAACTATTTGCTAAGTAGGAAAAACTTGTGGTTAAATATTCTCACAAAAAATATGATGATATGAGGAAAAAACTAACTCATTGCAGATAGCAGAAAAGATATTCCCAAGTCCTTAACTTAGCAAACTCAAGCTTAATTGTTTGAATTTGATATTTCCAATATATTCAGTAAATTAATCACTTAAGACAAAATTTAAAAAAATGTTAAACAAAAAAATTGAATATGAAATTAAGGCAATGCTATTATAAAGAAAAATAAATATGGGATAATAGCTAGCACATGAACAAAGGTCTCACTTGAGCTTAGGTCATTTGATTGCAAGTGGCTACTCTATTGGCCATTCGTTGAGAATGTGGGCATGCACTCTTAAATAATTTATAGCACCATGTGATCCCTAATTAGTATGCCCCTAATCCTTTAACCTCTACTACAATAATTTATCTTAGAATAGTTTTCCATAGCATCTTCAATTCTATAAATAAACTTCTTCTTGCCTTCAAAAACAATGCAAGTTATTGAACAAGAAACTCAGTACCCCATCAAGCCTAAAGATATTAACCAGAAAGTGTTCTTTTCTACTAAAGGAGGGAGATGTTCTATGATACACTTCCTTTTTCCTTCAAAAACATGAAAAGCCATTCAACAATCACTCAATACCCTGTCAAGCCTAAAGTAGATATTCTTTTCTACAATACTTAACAAGTAATGAAAATATTTTTTTTTAATTAACAATTCCATCCTATTATACAATTTCTTTGCTGATTTATTGTCAACAGCAAGATGAATGTACAAATCCATCATGCCTAAAAGAAAGAATTCAATTTAGTATCTTTTCAAGTATATGAAATTTAGTCACTTTTTAGTCAAGGAATGTCTAATTTGACTTATCACAAAAGTAAAAAGGTATCCCATTTCATACATTCAAATGAGAAGTTAAGATGTAAAGGAAATAAATAGTGACTAGAAGACTATGTGAACACCAATAGAGAGTGCTTTATAACTCAATGAAATCTACATAGGCCACAACGATGGATATGATAAATACAACCAATAACACAGGTAGCACAGAATACAAAGAAAAATAATCTTTTCCATGAAGTCTTGTCATTGGCATAATAAAGAACAATCTAATAGAAAAAAGATAAATCTCTTAAGAGAAGTGATAAAAGTAATGTTGGCTTTCAAAATGAGTTTGAAACAGCCCAAGCAATAACAATTCCTAGTAAATCATATTGCCATGGAGTAAAGTAAGATTAACCAAAAGTTCCTTAGACTATAGCGACTTATTGACAAAAGTTTACAACTTTATTGTCTCTTTTCTCTGGCATATTCAATTAAACTCTCTGAAAAACTTGGAAAGCTGAGTTGGTTACAATGATTGAAATCAAGTTGCACAAAAAGTAGCTCCTATTGTATCACAAACTCTGAACCCAACACACTCAATATACATAGCATAAATCCTCATATCAACCATGAAATGTAAAGAATGGAAAAAGAGGGAAATAGATTGAATTGAACATTCCACGATCAAACCAAAACAAAAAGCTTAACTAATTTCACATAAAATGTTGAATTCACACTAGGGTTTTGCTTCTTGACCACTCACTGCCTAAATCCCTGACAATGGCAAAGACATTGTAAATCAGTGTCTTATAATAGAAAAATAAAAATAAAAAATGAGAAGAGACCACCAACTAGTCGCCCTTCAGCTACCACTATGAGCTCCATCACATCTTCCAACCAACCACTAACAGTTGTTATGCCCTTCAGCCACCACCGTGAGCTCTGCCACATCTTCCTCTTTCATCATACCCCGTAGCCATCATGGACTACTAGTGTGTAGCCCTTGCGAGAAGTAAAGATAGAAAAGGAAAGAGAAGAGAGAAATGAACCAGAGAGATTAGAGAGTCAAAAGAGACAGCCAAAGACAGAAAAAGAAAGAATGAACCTGGAGAGTCTATGACCAGCGATCATGAGCTTGTAGATCGATGGTGGTGCCTCTGTAATTTCATGGCAGCCAAAGGACGTCATGTTGGTGGCTCTGAATGTTTTCCTTTCCTTTTTCATTTAGGGATCAAAATGGGTTCTTTAAGTGTTAACAAAAATATTTTAGCAAATTATGGTGGGAAGGAATTTTTCTTTGCACCATTGAGCATAAAGGAATGGTTTTTAAGTGTATCGTTTATAACAATATTTAAGCAATACTTAAATAACTGTTGTCTAATATGAAAATATTGCAACCGTTGATAAACTGTTGCTTATACCTTGCAACAACATACTAAATAAATTGAACTATATCAGCAACATTAAAAAAAATCTTGGCCATAGGCCCTTTTAGGCAATGGTTTATTTGGCGTTGCCACAACTAGAAAATATTGTAGTGATGTGTAAGTGAGCACATTACTTATGTCAACGGTGGGAACATAAGAAAACTTAAAAATTTTAAAAACATATACATTATGAAATGATAAGAACCATTGATTTAATGTTAAGTGTAAGAAGGGAATAGAGAAAAACCTCAAAATGCACATCTGCAAATTCCATGAGCTATCAATGTAGTGTGCCGTGACAACCATGTATCCTTTGCTTTGGTTGGAAGTCCACATGTCTATTGTAATTGCCACCTTACTTTCATTTTGGTCCAATGACAAAGTTGTTTTTAGTTTTTCTTCCTCATAAAATTGAAGAATGTCTTTCTTGATTATGTTGTGACTAAGCACCTTAAATGAAGCTGCAAAGAGGCAGAATACTCTCCCAATGCAATATGTTCCACAACACTCAATGGATATTCATGCGTTATAACCATCTTAGCAAGATACCTTCTTGAGTATGCTGGATGAAATGTTAAATTTTCTTCCCCTTTTTTACCATGTTTCCCAAAACATTCAGCAATAGTTGATTCACTACAAAAAACAAGCGAGTTACCAAGGATTTTTTGGACAGATTATTTCTCTCGATATTTCCAACAAAATTACCAACGGAAAACAATGAAAAATCCGTCGGTAAATCTGATGGTAAACTTCGCACCACTTTATGTAAAGTTTGGCACGCAGATTACCGATGGATTTTTCTATCGGTACTTATTATTAAAACTTTTTTGGCAAATTAATATTACTGACGAAAAAATCCATCGGTAATTTTTTAGAATTTTCAGAGTTTAACTTTACCGATGGAAAAATCTATCAGTAATTTTTCTAATTTTCTAATTTCAGTATTAATATTACCGATGGAATTTTTTATCGGTAAAAATAATTCGTTTTAATTTTTATAAAAAATAATTTTTGAGAAATTACAAACGAATTTTTCTTACTGAAAATCCATCGGTAATTTCCTGATATGGTGGTGGCATTTTGGTCCCTGTTACCGATGGATTTTTCTGTCAATAATTCTAGTATTCATATTAACCACTCCTTCATTATCATATATATCTCTCTCATCAAGTCTCCCACTCCCTCTCTCTCTCTGGAACCCGCGCCCCCCTTTCGTCGACCCAGCACCGTAGCCTGTAATCTGCCAACAGTTGGATGCCGCCCTTGTGACACATAGCTCGCTCGCCACCTGTAAGCCCGATCCTCGAAACCGCCATTCGCCGACCCGCGCCATTCACACACTGCGGAAAACCCAATGCAACGCTCAGCTCACCACCTGGCAGCCCGAACCCCAGTGTTCACTTACCTACGCTGCTCGCAGATGCCAGGATGACGGCCTACGTCCCTCGCCAGCCGATCTGCACCGTCCGCCCTTTCTCGACTGACCCTATCGCAACACGCTAAACCCTATCATGGCCCGCCACCTGCTGCCCGCCTGACCCCAATCCGTCCTCCTACCACTTTCTGCCCTATCATACTCCCGACCACCTCTCTACTTGCAACCGGTTCTCTCTCTTTCTTTCTCTCTATCTTTCTCTATCTCTTTGCCTGGTTCTCTGTTTCTCTCTCGCGACCGCCACCACCGACCTTTGCCACCATTCCAAGCAGGACCAACCCCTTCCATTCTCAAAGTATTAATCCATTCTCTTTTCCAGTCTCTTTCTCTACTGTAACAAAAATGGGAGGAACACTTTTGTAGCAACAATTTCTTCGTTCCTTAATTTGCAAACTATTGGTAAAATTAATTCTAAAATTAAACACTAAATATTATTTATTTGTATAGAAAACACTTGCGGTTAGAGTTTATTACAGAACGTCAATTCCGGTTGGAGCTTTTCTTTGCTGGTCCATATTATTATTTTGTCTCTTTTAAGGAAAGTAATTGTTTCTTCTCCTTATTTAATTATATTGTTGTTAGGATAGAGACTTATGATTTTTAATAGAGTTGTAGAAAATTTGGATTGCATGATTAGGGGGAAGGGTGCAGAGGTCCTTCCTCGACTTGTTTGCATTGTTTGCTGTAGAGATTGATTGTGTATGTGGAGATTGCAGTATATGCATGTTGTGTTGTTATAAGGGGGTGTGCTTTAGAACGATTTTAGGATCTTTAAGTGTTTGTTTGATTGTATTGTGAATTTTATTTGACTGGGTTGATATAGGTACATATTGAAATTAAATTTTTGGGATGTCTTTGTTTCATGGGAGGTTATGTCAAAAAAATTTTAAAATTTAAATAGTGAAATCTTAATTTAAGGGGTGTGCTGCTGAAATTTTGTTAAGTTAAAGAGGATAAACTATTTACTTAAAAGACTTTTACTTTTAGAAATATTTATAAAATTAGATAAAATTTTAATTTGGAAAATTTTAAATAAATTTGTTAGGTTAAATTACATATTCAAGGAACATGAGTTCCGCAAACAGATTATGGATGTATGACAGGGTACACCCCAGTCGATGGGAAATTAGACCTCAATTTTATGTGGGAGTTGAAGAGTTTGTAAAGGTGGCTTGTCAGACAGTACAATTTATGAATGAGCAAAAAGTTATGTGTCCCTGTGCTAGGTGCAAATGTAGAAAATATTTTGATATGGACACCATTAGGTATCACCTATATAATGATGGTTTTATGGTGGATTATTGGGTTTGGACTATGCATGGAGAAGTTGCCACACAAAATTTTGAACACGCTAGTGTTGAAGATACATATGTTAGAGGTAGTTCAAGTAGAGTTAATATTGGTGAGCATGTCATGGGAAATATTAATTCGGAGGATAACTCTAGACAATATGAGGAAATGATTTATGATGCAGTTGATCCTCAAATTCATGTAGATTATAAACTTTCTATTGAGGCTCGTAATGCCAAGTTTGAGAAAATTTTCTCTATATTGAAGGCTGTAAAGGCCCCTCTATAGGAAGGATGTGTACACTCAAAATTGTCTCAAGCTGTTAGAATATTAGTTATAAAGTCAGAAGCTAACCAAAGTCAAAATTCATTTGACTAGTGGACAACATTAATGAGTGAGATTAGTCCACAACCTAGTTGTGTTCCAAAGTATTTTTATCAGGCCAAGAAATTAGTTTCAAAACTCGAGCTGAAATCAGAAAAAATATATTATTGTTTGAAGGGATGTGTATTGTACTACAAAGACGATGCATGCCTAACCCAATTCAAATTTTGTGAAAGCCCTAGGTTCAAACTAAAAAGATCTGGAAATGGAAGATATAAGGATGTTCCCTATAAAAAGAATGCATTATTTGCCCCTAATTCCAAGGTTAAAGATATTGTATACTTCAATGAGTTCAGCACCTCACCTGAGATGACACTTTGAGAATAAGAGAAATGTTGGTGTCATGACCCACCCTTCCCATGGTGAAGCCTGGAAACACTTTGACCAAACTTACCCTGATTTTGTTGCGGATCCTAGGAATGTAAGGTTAGGGCTTTGTGCAGACGAATTTACTCCCAATAATCAGTTTAGCAAACCCAATTCCTACTAGCCTATGATTGTAACACCTTAGAATTTCCCTCCTGAAATGTGAATGAAAGATCATTACATGTTTCTAACTTGTATAATCCCTAGCCCGATAATCCCAAAGCCAAGATTGATGTTTACCTCCAACCATTGCTTGATGAGCTTAAAGAGTTGTGGTATTCCGGTGTACAAGCTTATGATATTTCTATGAAACAAAATTTCTTGCTGAGGGCATCATTGATGTGGACTATCAATGATTTTCCAACCTATGGAATGTTGTCAAGTTGGATGACGCAGGGAAAATTGGCATGCCCAATTTGTATGGAGGATACAAAGGCGTTCACATTGAAACATGGTCGGAAAAACTCCTGGTTTGATTGTCATAGGAGATTTTTGGACCTTGATAATGAATTTAGGGGTAAGAATGATGCCTTCAAAAAGAAGACGATTGAACATGATGAGCCTCCTGTTAGGCTTAGCGGTCACCAGGTTTGGTAAAGAATTAGAGGCTTTCCAAAGATAGCTAAACTGGGTAAATCCATTCGATTTCCAAGATATAGGGTAGATCATAACTAGACCAAACAAAGTTTATTTTGGGAGATGCCTTACTGGGGGGATAATCTAGTTCGTCATTGTATTGATATAATGCATGTAGAAAAAAATGTGTATGATAACATCATAAACATTGTGATGGACACAGATAAGACTAAGGACAATGTGAAAGCAAGGAAAGATTTGGTAGAGTATTGTAAGTGGCCTGAGTTGAGTTTACAAAAGTTGTCAAATGGCCATGTGTATAAGCCAAAGGCCAGTTACATATTAACCTCTATGCAAAAATAATCTGTGTGTAGGTGGATGCAAGAGCTGAAGATGCTTGACGATTATTACTCAAACTTGGATAGATGTGCCAATGTTGCACAAGGACAATTTTTTGGCATGAAGAGTCATCATTGTCATGTATTCATGGAGTGTTTTACTTCCAATTGCATTTAGAAAATTACCTCTCCCTATTTGGAAGCCATTGACTGAGTTGAGTCAATATTTTAGAGACCTATGCTCGTCCCCTCTAAGGGTTGAAGATCTCCTAATTATGGAGAGAAACATCCCTATAATTTTGTGCAAATTAGAGAGAATATTTCCTCCTAGTTTCTTTGATTCTATTGAACACTTGCCTGTACACTTGGCATACAAAGCACAGGTGTGTGGGCCAATTCAATACAGATGGATGTATCCATTCGAAAGAAATATTGGAAGTTTCAAGAGAATTGTGAAAAATAGGGCTCAAGTATAAGGTTCCATATGTGAGGCATATATCTCCAAGGAGACATCTTTCTTTTGTTCCTATTATTTTGAGTCACATGATCAATCTAGATGAACAAGGGTTGGTTGGAATGATGATGGGGGTGAAAGTTCAGTTCAACATACTTTGTCTGTATTCAATCAGCTCGGATGTGCTGCTAGAAAATTCAAACCCCATTGGCTATCAGGGAAAGAGGGACATGCTGCACATTTGCATATCTTAATCAACTGTGATGAAGTGAAACCATTTAAAACATTCGTGATATGAATGTATCACTTTCAATTGCTAATGCATTGACATAAATCAAATCTTATTTTATTTGCAATGTTTAATTTACAAGTATTTTGAACAAGTTGATGAGCGACACACCCTTCAACAATTTCCACAATGGTTCAGATCATTTGTATGTGACCTAACTATCTAGTAACCATTTAATCCAGAATCACACATGTTCTAGTTATCATCTTTTGTGTTGATGTTTGAATTTCAATTATTCATGTAAGTGTTTGATAAAAATAATAATGTTTCATGTCCTTATTTACAAAGTTTGGCATGTGGTCCTTCTAACAAAGCAAATGGTTGGCCAATGTATTATATGAACAGATATAAGTTTCATACATTTGAATGGGGCCGGGGAGAGTAACAGACAATAGTGGGGTTTGTGTCAGAGGGGATGGAGGCAGTGGGGATGGTGATTGGTATGGAGTAACCAAACAAATACTGGAGATTAAATATGTGGGAGATGGACCTAAAAAATTGGTAGTGTTGTTCAGTTGTGATTGGTACGACCCAAGATGTCCTAATGGAATACGCACACACAACCAATATAAAATTACCAAGGTGAATCATACCAAGAGATACGGTGCAGATCCCTTCATTATTGCTCAGAATGCAAGACAGGTATATTATGCATCATACCTTGGAAAGTGTAGAAAAGATTGGAAGATGGTCATGAAAACTAAACCTAGGGGTCAAGTTGAGGTCGAAGAACTACCAGATGATGCTTTTCAAGTGAATGATCCAGTCCAATCTCAGGTAGTTATCGATATAGGAATATTGCCATGTTTATGTTCCGATTCGGGTGAGGTTAAGATAATTCACTCTTCCAGTAAACAATTAGTGAATGAACACAACGAAAGCGATGGTAGTGACGATAAGGAAGATGAGTTTGAGTATAATGTTGAGATTGAGAATGATGAAGATAGTCCTCAACTTTCATATTAAATGTGATGTGTCTGGTCTCATACTTATTACATATTTTTATTTTAAATTATCATATTATTTGTTTTTCCATGCATTGTCATTTCTTTTTCATACATGGCACCTAAAGCGAAAGACAAGGCCAAGGGAAGGGGCAGGGGTGTCACAAATAATCAGACAATCAACTCTCCTAGTCAGGCATCTACCACAACGGCTCACACCTCCACTTCTACCTTTTCTATGCCACTACCCTGTGCCTATAAGGAATTTACCATGATACTCGCTCCTGGAGAGGTGCCTTCACCTCCACAACCACTACCACCACCACCAGTAGATCCTGTCCCCTCCCCAGTACATGACTCATAAGGAGTGATGAAAGCGGGGCTATTGGTGCCTCCTCGGTAGGGCAACCAGGACATGGGCCACAGGGGATGAACGGGTATCATTTGTACGTCTTGGTAAGAAAAGGTAAGCATTTTTATCGTTCAATTAATGAATCTTGTTGTAATAATTAGAACAATTTCTTGACATATATTACACATTATTTTGTACTATTTCCTATACAGTTGGCATCCAAATTCACAGGCCATGCATGAGGTGACATGCACCATCTAGAAATTGTATGATAGGCCAATTAAGTTCTTCAATAAGCTGATGAAGGATGAGAAACTGCATCGGTTTATTGAGTGGAAGGTAAAATAAAATAATTATTAGGAAAATGTGTAATTTTCTTTAGAAACTACTTTCAATTACCTTTTTTTTCACTTCTATATGCAGTCCCACTTCATCATCGATGACAAAGATGAAGAATTCATGTTTAAGCTCTTCAAATCTAAGGCAGCTCACAGGCCGCAAGACATGTACATTGACATCCGGGAACAACGAAATGAGATCCCCAGGTGGATGACTCAGGCCAGCTTGGACTATTTGTGGCAATACTAGAGAAGTCAAAAATTTAAGGATAAGACTTTGAAGGATAAGGCGAGCAGAGCGTCGTAAAAGGGTGGATCTGTTCATTGTTATGGTTCTGCTACGATAGAGACTACGCATCACCGAATGGTTCATTCATTATTTTAACCATTTTTAAAATTCCTTTTGTTATATTTATATTTTCACTTATTAATGTTTTATGTGTTTCACTCAAATTCCAGGCTATTGAGTTGAAAAGGCCACCTACATAGAGTGAATTATTTAGAAAAACTCACACACGCAAGAAAGAGAAGACATAGGTCGATCCTCGCTCAGAGACAGCTTGGGTATATATGTTCTGAGCACTTATTATTTGTATGTATGTATTTAATTTATTATTTCATATGTTTGATATAGGTTTAATTAATTTTATTTTGTTATAGCATGCCTATAAGCAGTGCTATCAAGAAGCTATGACCCAACAGGAGCAGAGGATTGCAATTGGTGAGGAGTGCCCACTGATTAATGAGGATGCATTGTGGCAAGAGGTAGTCGGCAGTTCTTACAAGAACCGCATCTATGGCATGGGGTCATTTTATGGGAGTAGTTTTTCCTTTACCTCTGTCACTGGTGCATCTACAGGCATTGGGTCCACTATTGAAGATGCGGTCCACGAGCGAGTTCACCTGCTCAACGCGAAAATTCATCATATATAAGAGCAGGACAAGGAGAAACAATGCTAGCGACAGGAGAACAAGGAAAAGGCCATGGAGATGAAGATGAAGAAGATAAAGAAGGAGATTATGTCTTTGTGAAGAAGATGCGGGCAGGCTCCTCTACACAGCCAGATGCCGATGATGATGATAATGATGACGATGAAGGTGATAGCGATGGTAATACTGACGACGATGATGATGCTGCTGACTTCTCATGATCTAAGTTCTTATTTTTTCTTTCTGTATATGCTGAACTTTTATATTTATGTCTGTACATTTTCTGACATTTTTATCTATTTTATATTTTAAACTTAAATTCCTTGCTTTTATTATTTATTAGGAATTTTTTATCATTTTTTATTATTAAATATATTTAGGTAATTATAAACAGATTTAAATAAAAAATAAATTCGTAAATGATCAGGTAACACACAAATTATAGAGTAATTATATTTAAAAAATATAATATTTACTGACGGATTTTTTCATTGGTAAAATAAAAAATAAAATCTTTCTAAACTATTATCGACGAATTTTTCTGTCGATAATATAAATTCAAATAATTAAAAAAATTTTAAAGTGAAAATTTTCAACAGAAAATTCCATCGGTAATTAGTTTAGAAAGATTTTATTTTTTATTTTACCAACGGAAAAATCTGTCAGTAAATATTATATTTTTTTAAAATAATTACTCTATATTTTATAAAATTTGGAAATTACCGATGGATTATTCCATTGGTAAAGTTTAAATTAAAAAAAAAAACTAAAATTCTTAAGTTATCGACGGATTTTTTAGTCGGTAAAAATCAGATTTTTAAAAATAACAAATTAAATTGATAAGCTACCGATGGATTTTTCTGGCAATAATATAGAAAATTATGTTGGTAACTTTTTTGACAAATTTTTTTGACGAATTGCTGATCACGTTACCGATGGATTTTTCAAAGAATAATCCGTCGATAAAAATTTTTAACGGATTTTTTTTGTCGATAATGATTTCCAACTACGTTATTTCCGGTGGTCAAAATCCGTCAGAAAAAAATTTTCCATCGGTGAAGGCAAAAATCAGTCTGTAAAATCCATTGGTAACAATGTTTTTTCTAGTAGTGATTGTTTTGATGTGATTAACTTTATTCTTTTGCAATGGTTAAGCGCATGATTTTTCAATGCCTTGGTCCCATCCTTTGAGTTGCACTAAGTACCTTGCCATAATGAAGGCATTTTGCTTTCCATTGTCCATCTACTTTATTTATTTCAAAATACTTCCAATAAACACTCTTTAGATTAAATTTGTTGTCATTTTCAACTTCAAGTGTTTCATTTTCATTTTTTGGGATAGATGTTGCTCCTGTAGTTGGATCAACACTTTCTCTTCTTGTAGGCATAGAAACATCCTTACATACCATTGTTGTATTAGCCTCCATTTGAAAAAGCTATAAATTCAAATAAAAAAGAACAAGACGAGACAATTCGTCGAAACAAGAACCAGAATCTAACCAAAACTTAAATCCAGTGTCTAACACAATTAAGAAAGGCAAGAGGAATATTTAAAAATAAAAAATTAATAAAAATAAGAACCATAACGTTGACCATAAGTCGAAACAAGAACTAGAATATGACCAAAATTTAAATCTAGTATCTAACAAAATTCATAAAGGTGAGAAGAACCAAATGTGACTCCGGATACTTGAATATTGAACCAGAGGAAAAACTCAACAAAAGCTAAAGCTAAACTAAGCAGAACAGAACCTCAACCTTGAATTAAATAGAAAGAACTAAGAAACTGAACCAGAACTAAGACCTAAGCTCCACAAATATGAAACTAAAAAAGGAAATCAAGAGCAATGGAATGAAGATCCATCATCAACTCATCAATTTATCTATCAAACATAAATTATTAAAAAAAAGGAAATCAAGAATAGTGAAACTTACCTTTCACTTTCACTTTCAACTTCAACCTGCCTGCAACAGCAGCGGAGGCGATAGCAGCAAGTGTGATGAAAGGCACAGGTGCGGCAACAGGCATGGGCACGACATGATGGTCCTCTTTCCTCTGGTGAGATCTAGCAGTGGTGGCTAGATTTGCTTCTCTGCGCTTCTCACAGAATCACAAGCTTAAGAGAAAATGTGAGATTAGGTTGTGATGTTATGTTTTGGTCAAGGGATGCTAAAGAGTGAAGACTGTGTGAAACGACTATTTTCAATATAGGGAAAAAAAATTGATATTTTGGTGTTAGAGTGAATGTGAAATTCACAGATTGAATGGGTATAGGGTTAGGTCTTAGGTAATTTTTTTTAGAAAAATATATATACATATATATAATTATATA
This sequence comes from Dalbergia cultrata, assembly GCA_031216105.1. Taxonomy (NCBI): domain Eukaryota; kingdom Viridiplantae; phylum Streptophyta; class Magnoliopsida; order Fabales; family Fabaceae; genus Dalbergia; species Dalbergia cultrata. Next base: position 61,823,053 of record CM062353.1, read on the forward strand.
ATAATATTACAAATATTAAAATATTATATATATATATCTATAACACAACATATATTAATAATAATATTTTTCAAATATATATATAGGGTGTAGGGCGGGTTGGGGCGGGTTCACCCTAAACCCGTACCCGTCCTGACCCCATAAGCAAAACCTGTCCCGCATCATCCCGACCCGAGCAGGGTGGGTAGTACGGGTAACCCGCTGGTCTAGTTGAAATTGCCGCCCTTAAAATTATGCTTAATGAGACTACATTCCCACGCTTACACCCCTTTTGAAAAAAAAAAATGAAATCATCCCCCACCCTCTGAAGGCTACATGGCCAAACACAACACAAATATACATACCTCACATTTTTATTTTAAACCCTCTACCATACTCTCCAAACCCTCATTCTCTTTTTCTTCCTTTCCTTCTTCTCCATCTTCTTTCTTTTGATCAACTCAAACACTAGAATAAGAGCTACCCTCCTCGGAGCTTAAATCTCCCTACTTTCTTTGTAGTGATTTTGGTTTTGGGCAAGGAGGAGGATTTTTGCTTAATTTCAACCTTTTGAAGACTTTAAAAACACATTCTCATGTGGTTTATCACTTACGGTAGGAGTTTAGCGCTTTCTCAATTTGTATGTTAGCTTTTTTGAACCGCTCAAATACAAATCTAAATTTTGTCGAGTTAGTTTTTAAAACATGTTATAGTTGGATTTTATTTCATTGATTAGTAATTATTGTTGATGAAAAAAAATTATGAAAACCCAAATGTATGATTAAAATTTGGCCATATGTTGAGCACCTTACTTATACCCTATTTTTGTGATGTTTATATCCATATCTGTACTATATGAGTATAGTATGGGGGTACAGTATCTTTTTAAAAATTAGGATATAGGTAGCGGGGTATAGCATGTATATACATTTATTTTATAAAATATAATGACTAGAGTATTATGCCAGATGTACTTTGACATGTATTGTTAAGTGGGATGATGGTAAATGGGCATAAGTAAGAGATAAATGGTGATAAGAATTGACGTACTATTGGATATTGATATTGGTGGAGCTTTAGGAAACTTGAGTGGATGTTGAGCCATGTGAATGGTGTCATAAACATGTACTATTGAATGGAACATGTGTTCCCATTTTGAAATGTACGGAATATGAGTGCAACAGCTTGAGATCATAATGGTGCATCATAGGTTTATGGATGTGATTTCGATGAAATTTAGGTGTTTGATCTATATACATATGAATTCCCTTGTTTGTGATACATAAAAGCTTGTAAATATGTCTTTTGGAGGTGTGTTTGAGGGTGTGAAGCTTTGTACATGAAAATTGATTTATTAAATATTCATGTCAAGTGTTTGATAAAATTTCTAAATAGAACTAAGGGATGGTTTGAGGGTTGTTCTTGTGTTTTCAATAATCCTCACACATCAAACATAATTTTTTAAAAAGAAAAAAAGTTTTTGGTAATCTTTACACCTAGAACATAGTTAAAATTATGTTTTTCCTAATCATGACACCTAAAATATAGTTAAAATTATGCTTTTAATAATCCTAACACTTGAAACATATTTAAAATGATGTTTTTGGTAATCTTAACACCTGAAACATAATTAAAAGGGGATTTCTCTAGTACCCTATAAAGTTCATGGGTACTGGTACCTTTTAGATAATTTGTGACTGAAAATTTGTCACGTATCCCAGTAACTAAATTTATTAATAATTTAAACATTCATAATTAAATCACAATCTTTGATTTAAAAGGGTGTCGGTACTCTTCGGTGTCAAAACAAAAACCTAATTAACATAATACTTTTTTGTAATCTTGACACAAGAAACATAATTGAATTGATGTTTCTGGTAGGCCTAACACATAAAACATAACTAAAATTATTTTTTTAATAATTCTGACACCTATTATGTTTTTTTAATAATTGTGACATTCATTACACAATTAAGATGATGTTTAGACTCTTGATATACTAAAGAATTTTTATTTTTTTTTTACATTTGGTACACCAACAAAATGATATTTGGCATTTCTGAGACTTGGTACATTTAAGTTCTAACTAAACTAATATTTTGGGAAGTGTAAAATTGTTTTCAAAAGAGCTTTTGCTAGCATACATATTCAAACTACACATAATTTAGGAGGTCTGAATTGATTTTTTGTTTCTAAAGCTTGATACATGTAAAAGTTAGCTAGAATAATACATTGCATGAGTATAATTAATTAATCAATTGTGTGGTGATGTGTTGAAATTAAAGAAATGAAAGTTGGAATAATAGTTTAGGTTGGATTGTTGTTGAATAAAATTGATTTGAATGAGATTAGGTGGATTGTGCTAAAAAGGAAATTTTATATAGGTTGTTGGACAATGTAAATTTTGGCCTTGATGATATTTTTAGTTTTAACTCTATTGTTTTGGTTCTTGAGCTAATATGGTATGAGCTTGGGATGTGTCAACAAGAATTACAAAGCTCGATTTATCCTAGTTCATTGCAAAGTAATGATTGAAGCAACAAGACAAGCTAAGGACATATTTTGTAAATCTTATGGCATGAACCTTGAAAATGGATAAGTATGCATGAAGTTATGTTTTGTTTCACTTTGAAACTTGAATTATGTTTTATGTCTATCTCATGTAACTTATTGGTTTATTTTGAATTCATAATGATGATACTTATGGTATGTTTGTGACTTTGGATTTTGAAGGAGAACGGAGGGGAGAGGAGGACTTACAGTGTAAAATTATATTGCAAGTCTTCCCTTCCCCTTTCTTCTCCGCCAAAACCCAAACTCACAAATATACCCTTAAAGAATTTATCCTAACTGTTGAAATTGAAAGTAATTAGAATTCTAGTGAGGAAATTGCATGTGAATTATGTTTTTGTGTTGGAATACACAAATGCTATGCTGACATAAGAAGGAAGCAATTTTGGGGAGTTTCATTTACTGCAGTTATACTGTCAAAATTTTTCCAAAATTGTGGACTTGGAACATTTATAAACATGAAGTGGATGATTATGATTAAGAGAAATGATTGCATGATATGACATTTATGAAATGGATGTTATGTTACTCATGATATAAGCATGAGCGTATAATTAAATTTTTTGTGACAATTAAAGTATAAGATATTAACTTTTAGTTCCTAGTCATATGTTGGAAAAGGAAGCTGGCTACTTCGATTCCAAACTATATGCTAGAAAGGGAAAGTGAATTAATTATATCCCCTTTACCCCACAAGGCATAAGCACATAACCTAGGTGATTGGTGATGCGGAGTTTAGGTGCTCTGTATACATTGTCAAGAAGGAGATGTGGTTGGATTAGGAGCCACGAGAAAAGGCAGTTAACCAAAAGATAAAATGTTTAAGTTACCTAAAATTAAATACAGAGAGAAGAAGAAAGAAAGTCATGTGATGATTATGTAAACTATATGTGCTCTTTTTTTTTTGTCTTATATGTGCTCATGTTTAAGAGTTATAATTATGTATATTCATTAAAGGTATATTGCATTCATGCATAAAGATCATACTAAAAAGAAAGCCCACTTTGGAATGTTTTCTATATTTAAAAATAAACCTATGATATATGCTCACTTTTCATAACAAACTAAAGTTGTTGAGAATGACAACAATGACGCCTTTTGAGTGGGAAATCCCTACTAAGAAATTTATGATTTCTCACCTCTTTTTCCATATAGTCTTCATGGACTTCCATGCTCTTTTACTTTTAGTTATATTTAGTGCTAAGTTTCTTTTATGCATTTACTGAGTAATAGGGAAGATTGATTAGTTTACTGTGTTTGTATAAATATCCTATTTAAATATCTATTATGTAGCAATTGTTTTGTATATTGATGGCATGCATGATGATTATGTGTTTTGTCCGGGATGTGTTGTGTGGATTTAAATCATGTGGACTAGTATGGATGTTTAAGTAAATTTCTGCATTTTATTATTATTCTTGATTAATATTTGTAAGTAGTCAATATGCCTAATGTGCACAGGCTCATGTTTTGTTCAAACAATTTCAAAAAAAAAAAGGGTTATGGATATTTTCCATATATCATATTTTGAACATAAAGTTTGAGACTAGAACGTAACAAGTAGTGATTAACATTAATATGACTTAAGCACAATAGGTTAAAAATTAGAATATTACAACAATACTAGTGGCAGTTGCCAGACTCACCAAATACTCACATGTCCAAGGTTTTTCTCATCCTTACATGGCTTGAGATGTTGCTCAGCAATGTGTAAAGGAAGTTGTGAAATTACATGGTTTTCCCTCGACCATCATCATTAATTGAGATAGAGTATGTTTAGCTCTTTTTGGGCTAAACTATTCAATAAGCTTGGAACTAAGCTTAAATTCAGCCTAGCTCTGCATAACAACCACAAACCAATTGTCAAACGGAGGTATGGAATTGATGCCTGGAAACATATCTCAGATGCTTTGTGTAAACTAGGCCCAAGCTAGCCAAAATGGCTTTGCTGGGTGGAATTATGGTTAAATAACTCCTACCATGCTTATACTCAAATAACACCTATCAAGGCTTTATATTGGAAGGGCCATCCAACCTTAATCAAAGGTAATATCTCAACCTCTGTAGGTAGACCAATTGCTACAAGAAAGAGATGTTGTTCTAAATTAGTTAAAGTGGCAGTTGACTAAGGCTTAAAACAACATGGAATCCCAGGCTAATAAGAAAAGAAGAGATATGGAATTTGCTATTGGAGATCTAGTTTACCTTAAGTTCCAACCAAAGAGGTTGAAATCCTTAGCCATGGGGATTAATCAGAACCTAAGCTCCTCCTCAATTTTATGACCTATTCCAGGTGAAAGAAAGGATAGAGGTTGTGGCTTATAGGTTGAAATTACCCCCTGATTCAATAATGCATCTTGTTTTTCACGTATCTTTCTTTAAGAAGTGTGTTACTCTTCATGTAATGAGTCAACCTTGCCTGCGAGACTCGCTGATGGCTGGGAATTAAAGTTTTAGCCCTCTAAAGTTTTGGCAGTTAGACAGAACCTACATGGACAGCTGGAAATGCTCATTAAGTGGCTAGACATACCGTATTTTGAGAATTCTTGGGCGCTAGCTGAAGATATTAAAATGAACTTCCCTTATTTCCACCTTAAGGACATGGTTGTAGTTTAAGAAAGGGGATTGTTAAGGATGGAGCTCCACAAGGGATAAAAATGTATAAAAGGTAAAAAAAAAAAATACAGGAGGATTAAGGACAATATGAGTAGTGGAGTAACTAATTAATGACCTGGCAGTGAGTGCATGTGTGCTAAGATCATGAATGGGCATGGGATGAGAGTTTATTAAGCCAAAGGGGTTATTTGTATATAGGTAGGGCAATGACAACACAGGCTTAATTTTAGGCTTGAGCGTTAGGAGAGTTGGACTACTATAGAGTCCATTCTTTCTTTCTTATTTTTGCTCATTTTCATACTTTTCTCTAACTACAAAATATTATGGGAATTATCGCAATGAAATTAGAGCGGTTTCTTAAAACGCCATAATTACTGTAAATTATGAAGGTTTCATTGACCGCCATAATTTTTATAAAATAAATGCTAGTGAATTACGACGGTTCTATAAAACCTCCACAATATATAGTAAATTATGGCAGTTTAGGTAAATTATGGCAGGTAAGAACTGCCTTTATTTACCACTCTTATTTTTATTTATTTTTTTACTGCTTTCTAAATTTAACCTTGCTTGCAGCCCCCCAAAATTGAATGCAGCCCTAAATAACACTTAAAACCCTAACTCCACTCTTCCTCTGCACTTTTATCTAGCTCATTCACCATCACTGCCACATATCCCCCTCAAGCTTCGAAGCTCGTGCCTCTGCCTTGCATAGTGATTTCAACTTCTGCTTTGTGTTAACAGAGACCTTCTCCATCGCGGTTCCCCTCTAGTTTACATGACCTTCGATGTCTTTGCTAGTTTCTTTGGTCCACTTTGCCATTGTTTCTTTGTCCGCCATACGCCACTCTTTCTTTGATCGCTAAGTGCCACGCCAAGCCCCGCTGCTCTCTGCCGATCCCCTGCTTTGTTACGCCACCAAGCCCCTGCTTTGTGCTCTGTCATGACTCCGCTCCACCAAGCCTCTGCTTCGCTGCTCCACAGCAACTCCAATCCCTCAAGCTCGCACTTCCAAACGGCAGTTGACGCTATGGCTAAAATGGAACACAGGTAGATGCAAAGACTTCTTCTTTTTCCTTCTTTCCTTGTTGTTTACTTTTGATTTTTGGCTAAGCATTTTTGTTTAGGTTTATTGTCAGAGTATTATGGCTATAGGTATAACAAAGCTTGGTTTAATTTTGTTTGGAGTTTGGTTATGTTTTTTCATTATGATGTGGTGTTTGCTGTGATTCTTGATTTAGGATTTTTATTTATTTTTGTCATGTGTTGGATTTGGTTAGTGCTTTATGCATTTTATAATCATTTTCTGATCAATTTTTTGCAATGGCAGGTGTAACTTGAAATGTTACTTGGGTTTTTGTAAATATTTGGCATGGTATTTGAGGATGGTGAAATGGCATTCAAGTGAGAAGGATTAGATGGTAATGTGATTTCATGGATGAATTGCTTTGCAAACAAGCTTAAACCCTACTTAATGAAAGCAATGAATACATGGGATTTTTCTTTGGATGATTATAGTAATGTTCTTGCTTCAATATGCCAAGATATGCCTGAAAACTAATTGGAGCAAAATTATGTATTTGCTACTAGTGAGCACTCAGCTAAGCATTAAAGAAGATTTGTTACGGTTTCAAAACGTAGCCGGTGCGAGTTGTGAAGTGTAAAACTTGTTCTTTTTAATTTGTTTTATTCTTATTGCTATATGTTTTAGATTTACCTTTTCAATTATTTGATTATATGTATTTTTGGTATTTGTTTTTGTTAAATAAATTCTAGTTGATGATTAGATGAATGTGTTTCTATATATTTTACATAGTCAAAGTTTTATTTCGTGTGTTTTTGTTTGTGTGGTGTCAAAACGTAATTGTTGTGGTTCATGAAATTTGTTATGTTATTTTGCGTAAGTGTTAGTTTTATTTTTCCAATTGAATTTAATTTGGTAATAGTAATACATATGCATGGAATTGGTTTTAAAAAGAGTAATATCCATTAGCAATCATTGTCATCCCAAATTGTACTGCATTTAAAGCCACCTGGAATTTGCAATTTTTTATGATAGTTCTTTATTCTTTGTTTTGTTTACTTTTTGGATTGATAATTTGTGGAATTTGCTACTTTGTTGATAATGGGTTTATTGATAAAAGTATTTATTCTTGTTCTTATATATGCAATGTGTGTGATTGTTACTGTCACTATGTGATATAGGCTTTGGACAAAATTTGATTTGAGAGTCTGACAGACAAGAGCAAGCTCGATGCTCAACCTGAGTTGTTTATCCACATTATCCCGGACAAGACAAACAACACACTCACCATTGTTGACAGTGGTATCAGCATGTCCAAGGCTGGTAAGAAAAAAAATATGGTTCTTTCAAATCTTGGTAGAATCTATTCTTGTTTGTTTGTGTGATTTTTCCATTATCTCTAATCAATGTTGTGATTTGTGTATTTTGTAGATTTGGTGAACAACCTTGGTACCATTGCAAGGTCTAGTACCAAGGAGTTCATGGAGGCCCTAGCTTTAGGGTCATGTCAAACAAGAAGACAATGGAGATCAACCCAAAGAACCCCATCATGGAAGAGCTGAGGAAGCATGCCGACAAGGACCATAATGACAAATCTGTCAAGGATCTTGTTCTCTTGCTCTTTCAGACTGTTCTCCTAACTTCTGGGGTTCATCCTTGATGATCCTGACACCTTTGGAAACAGGATCCACAGGATGTTGAAGCTTGGGTTGAGCATTAACGAGGATGCTGGTAAGGTTGATGCTGACATGTCCCCATTGGAGGAAGTTGATGCTGAAGCTGAGGGAAGCAAGATGGAAGAAGTTGATTAAATTTGAGAAGAATTGCACTTTGTTAGTAGCCAACTAGTGATTTGATAGTCTCTGTCTCCATCTTTCAGTTGTTGTTATAATCTTTTTATTGATTAAAATGTTAAGAAGTGTTAGAGAAGATTGAGAGTAAATAGAGGAATTTTTTTTTTTCAATTGGAATGCAAATTATGGCAGTTCAAATCGCCGTAATCAATAATTTTTTTTACATACTATAGCAACTTGCGGCGGTTCTAAACCGTCATAATTAACATTATACTTTTTTTGACTGAAAATTATGGCTGTTTCAAACCGCCGTAATTAGTCATATGTAAATTGTGGCGGTTAAAAGAAAATCGTTATAATTAATCGAATGCTGTTGATAATTACGGCGGTAAAAAACTGCCCTAATTTGCAAATATAACCGCCGCAATTTACCTCTTTTTGTAGTGTTTAAGTTTACACAAAAAAAATTATTCACTATTTTTCGCTAAAGTATTTTTAAGTAAACTAAACTTTTGAAATTAAAATGTATGAAATCTAATAATTGGTCAATTATGATATACGCATAAGAGGTTAATAATTAGGATATTACAATTTAAATTTGTTTAATAATTTTATTTATAAGCAATAATGGAACTTGAACAAAAGGTTTAGAGGGGCAAGGAGTTTATCATATAAATTAGTTGATAATAGTTAAATCAAAATTAACAGTATATTACATATATAAACACGGTAAATGTTAATGTATATTTAAATTTTTTGTGAAAATAAAATCATTTGAATAATCAATTACTAATTTTTAATAATTGATTATTTAAAAATTTATTTTATATTCGAATGTGTTAACCTAAAGTTATTTAAATTTTTTATGTTAAAGAAAATTTTGTTTATAAAAAAACCTAATGGTAGCCTAAATATAATTTAAAGTAGCGTTTTCTATTTGAATTGTATAAAAGTAATTGGTCCTATGTAATAAATTATTAAAAAATTATGAAATAGTTTTATATATATATATATATATATATATATATATATATATATATATATATATATATATATATATATATTCAATACTTAGGATTATTTTGACAAAAACATTAACTTTCTGAAATAATTTGTTTTTACATTTAAAATTGTTTACTTTTGCTTATCATCCATTCAAATATTTTAGGCAAACACATAGAATTATTTTAATACAACTTTTATCGAAAAAGATGGCATTCTCATATATACATCTAACAATCTTAAAAATGTTGTAAGTATGGATCAAAGCAAAATTTAGAGTTAACGAACTCATGAATCTATTATTCAATTTTTATATTTGTTTGTTTATATAGTCACAAAATATTTATACTCTAAAATGATATTCAACTGTGATATGATCTGTTTCTGTTTTTAAGTTTTCAATTAAAAATAATAAGCTAATGGATTTATAAGGTGCAGAAACACGTTTAGATATAATAGCATCATCTATATCAAGTGGCATACTTAGAGTTTTTGTGTAAACTCAAAGTATCCACTGCTAGAAGTTCACTTCAAGGTGTAGAACTTATAGAAATAGATTTTACTTTTGGCCATGAAACTTTCTCTATATTCATACTTTAACAAAATTGTATTTTATCTATTTATTTATATATACAGTGGTGGATCTTGAACGAAAAACTTAGGGGGGCAGCAAAAATGTTCATCATATATTAGATGATGGTAAGTAAATTAAAGTAAACAGTATATTGTATATTTAAACTTTAAAATAAATAACTAACACAACAATATAATTGTATTTGGATTAGTTGCAAGATTAAATTAGTTCAACAACCAATTACATATATAATCGCTTTCTATTTTATAAATGATCATTTGAAAATAAATTTTATATTTGACTATATTAATTTAAAAATAATGTTAAAGTAGTGTGTTTTATTTAGATTGTATAAAAAAATTAGTTTTGCATAATAAAATTAGTTTTGTATAATAAATCACTAAAAAAAAGAAATAATTTTATAATGTTTGATACCTATGGTTATTTTGATATAAAAACATTAAAATTTTGCAATAATGTTTTTTACTTAGAATCAAAAGCTTTAATTTAAAAAGATGTTTTTTACTTAGAGATGTATTTTAAACTTAAAATTAGATTTCTTTTCTTAGTAACCATTCAAACATTTTACTCAAGCATATAAAATTTTTTAGCAAAATTTTTATTGAAAAACAATTGCATTCCCAAACATAGATCTATTAATATAATTTTTTTTGTAAGTATCCTTATTTGATCACTAAATCCATTATTCAACTCTTATAGTTATTTATATATTCAACAAAAAATATCTTTACTATAAAATGATGCTCAATTGTGATATAATTTTTTAAGTTTTAAATTGAAGAGACTCATTTAAATAGAGCAAGATCATTCATAAAACAACACATTTGAGCCTAGCTATTTTTTAAATAAAATTATATACATATATAAATTTAATTTTATGTATAAAGTTTTATATATATATATATATATATAATATTCACCGCTTCGGAGGCGGCGCGAGGGGGAGCTGTCGGCTCCCACCCTTAGGAAGACTTGCGGATATTTATAAGATATATATTCAATTTTCATAATGTTATTTGTGTAAATAATTTTTCTAATTTCATATTTATATATATGTATATATATACACACACTTTTATATATATATTCTTGTTAGGTAATGCAAAATAAAAATATATATTTTTAATGTAATTGGAATAGAAAGAAAATTTTATTAAAACACCATTTTTAAAGAAAAGAAAAATAGAAATTTCAATGCAAATTTTTTTTATCGAAAATATGAGTATTTATATTGAAATTAATTTTTCTTTTCAAAAATTGTTAGTTATTAATATTTCTTCAGTACTATACATTTCTCATCTAACGAAAAGAAAGTACTATACCTTTCTCCGCAAAGCATAAACATGCCGATATAATCACGTGTGGATGAGGCAAAATACATTTGAAACACAATCACTATAAATATAGATCCAATAATACTTTCTAAGTACAAACAATTTGAAATGGTTTTCGAATGCAATTTCAAAAAATTTCACTAAATATATGAAGACGAATAGCTATTGTCACTCCTTTTTGTTTACGGTCTGTCCCAATTTAATAAGCTTTTATTTTATTTTTCCTAAAACACTCGTCATTTATATTTCTTAATTTTTTATTTTGCAAAAAAGTGATGATAATAATAATTTTATATGACTTTTATTAAATGATAATTTATTTAATTTTATTAGTGTAGGACTTCAACCTTCCCAGCCATCTTACAATTTGTAATGACTCTTCTCTAAAAGTGTTATATCTAGCAAGACAATATGGGTTTTTATCTCTATTAGTGTTTAGTTTGTTCTGTCTTTCTTTCCACCGTACCATAAATATTTACTTAATCTGTTCAACATAGCTATTAATTTATAAATGTTAAATTATTTTAAAATTTATAATGTGATAATTATATACTGCCATGTGGCAGTAAGTATGTTAGATAAAACCTAATTTCAAGAGTGAACAAATATATTGTAATATACATCAGACATACTCAAGTACTTTTGATAATATATTTTCACATCTTTTAAGATGTTTTAACAATATATAAAATACTGAAGTCATTAAATAAAATGATAAAATACTATCAGATGATAGTAATTTTTTAAATTAATAGTGAAAATTATTTTTTTCAAAATTATTATCAAGAATAATTATATTTAATTCAAAATGTATTAATACTAATATAATTCAATTGATTTATACATAGAACGTTCTATTATAACATATTGAATAGATAGTATAATCCTATACTAATAAAGTTAAACTACGTATCATTTAATAAAATTTACATAAAATTATTTTGATCACTTTTTAGCAAAATAAAAAATTCAGAAACTCAAATAATGATGAGTTTGAATCGGTCAAAAAAGAGTTTAAATAACATTAAATAAATTATTAGTTTTATTATAAAAGGGAGGAAAGACAATTAACTAGAAACTCGTTGAATTGGGAGTGGTGATAAGTGGATAGATGAAAATGTAGAGGAGTTGATATCATTAAATATAGTACAATTAATATTATTAAGATAGTTTTATGAGTGGTTACAAAAATAATAATTTCTGACTTTTCATATTCTTCATAGTAGTATTTTTAGATATAGATATAATATAAAAAAGCCATAATCGTAAAGCATTATTATTTAATGATATCATAGTAAATGTACCCTTATACTTGGGCATGTCAACAGCAGATAAGGTAGTTGGATGGGATTTTGACATAAATATTTTGGGAGGACCCTAATCTTATGCTTCCTTCAATTTATTTACGACAAATTAAAAACAAAACATGCATGTATAGCGAAAAACACCTCAGCATTTTTATTTATCAAACTAAGCTTATACATTTTATAAGTCAAAGAATCCCTTTGAAGAGCATTACCAAACTCATCTCAATGCTAGAGCTACTTTCTCACAATGGGATACTAGTAATATGCCCAACGCATGAGAAAAAGCAGACTTAAAGATTATACAATACAAAATCACACCAATACCACCCAGTGCAGCCACAAAGTACAAGATCCATTTGGGGAAGAAGTTGTAGAGCAAAATAGCGCCAGATGTTGCAGAAAAGATAACCATGACTGCAATAGAGATAAAAAGTGACCAACAACCATATGTAACCCTTATTTGTCGAGAGTTGACATATCTAACTCCTTTTTGCTTTAATATTGAACAGATTATAGCTAAAACAAAGAAGAGCATAGACACTGCACACATAAGTATTCCAACTGCAATTGAGAGAAGAAATATGATATACCATTTCTTCTGGCTAAAAAGAGGAGTCTCTCCTTCAATATTAATAGTACGAATAGTGAGGGCTCCTGTTATCCCTAAGGTCACAATAAGAGTTGCCACAAGGAGGAAAGTATTTGCCATTTCGTTTATATCAGATGCAGCTTTTTCAGATAGCTCTTTGTGTTCCCTAAGAAACAATTCTTGTGGAGTCCATCCTTCTTTATTTCGCATGATTTTGAATGTAGATGGAACCATCCTCTCAACTGCCTATAAATAGTTCAAAAATCAAATGGATGTTAAATTAGATGAAAGAGTATAATTAACAATATGATGAGTAAGGTAATTAACTAAATATCAATTATGCTAATAATGTAGGTAGATGCACCTCAAACCACCACTCCTCTTTACGGATTAGAACATGATTTATTGGTAACGCAGATCTCCCTAATTCAGCAGGCAACTTTCCAGCTAAGTGAAGAACATTGTTTCCTTCACAGTCAACCTCTTGCATGATAGCATTCTTGTATGCACCCTTGCTCAATATTAGTTGGTACACGGTTACTTGGCGAAATAAAATAGCAATGTGAAGTAAGCTTTGCCCCTTGGAATTCATTGTCATAAACAAATCTGGATTGCCTTTTAATATAAAATCCAAAATTATTATGTTTCCTGTTTTTGCTGCGTCAAACATTGCTTTTGAAGTTCTTTCAAAGTCAAGAAACTCTTCCTCCTCTTCCATATGCTTAAACAATGAGCTTAGGACATATCGGTAATCGAGAGCATCCTTGTCAAAGGCTAACATTGAATGTAGTTAATTGGATAATATTTTGACATATATAATGCATTGTAATACTGCATGATTGTATTTTTGTTGAAGTGAATTGAAAAGTACAATTGAAAGACTCCTTGTTTAATATATATATTTAGGAAAGAAATCTTTAGCTAATGCATGGTATATAGAAATAAGAAAGCCATAGTATAAATTTAGAGGACTAACATAATTGAGCAAGCACTTCCAATGCAATTAGCCCCTCTTCATTTTTTGTACTAGAAAGTTTTGGATATGTTTTCAACAACTCCAATGCCGCAGCTATGTTGTCCCAAAAAGGAAAAAGTTAAGAAGTATTGATAATTAAGTCATTAGAACAATTTAAAAATCTACAGAAATAGAAGAATTTAAAAACAATACTATATATATACATGGTGGGGATCCGTTTACACTAGAAATAAGTCTTGTACACTTGTGTGTGTGTGTGTGTGTGTGTGTGTGATCAGTTAACTAAGCTTACTGTAAACGCTGTAGGAAAGTGCCAAGAAAAACAGCCTGACAATGTCTTGGAAGGTTAGATTCATCTGCATATCCTTTTGAGTACTTTTAAATAAAAATTTCACCATATCAGGCTGGCCAAATGAGAATGCCAATTGAATTGGCAACATGTCTTTGTGGCCTTTAATCCATGTCAACCTTGTATTCTTGTTAAAAAGAATTGTAGCAATTTTCACATTCCCTGACATGGCAGCCATGCAAAAAGCAGTGTTCCCATGTGCATTAGGAATTTCCATATCTTGCATGCTCATACATTCCACTAACTTTTCAACAAAGCTGGTTTGTTCCAAGCTCACAGCAATGTGAAGAGCTATGTCTCCATTCGCAGTCAAGGGAGTATAAACCCAGTCAGGATGAGTGTTAGCATACGATGAAGCCTCAACCCAATTTCCTGAGGAGACAGCCCTACAGATATGTCTTTTATATGCTCCTGGACATTAATTTCATGCAATTTTTATATCGTCAAAGATTTAACACAAATCATGATTAGGTATAACAGTGGATTTTGTTAAAAAACAATCTTCAACAAATAAAAAGTTATAAAAAATGTAAAATATGCATCAAGTTTTACACCGGTATAAACGGATCTTTTCTTATATTATAACTAAAATAACAAAGCCTCAATAGGTTAGTGCACATTCAAATAATATATAAATTGCGACCTTATTTTATAACTGGAGAGTTCTAAACAATTAACAACATTATTGTTTGTTAGATTGAGAGTTGTTAAAAAAATAAATAACTATATTTGATTATTATTAAAATGTTTAAGACATGCACAAATTATATTCGTGTGTATTTGACATGATAGTTTTATTTTATCTGCACGAATTATGTTGACTAATTAAATTTGTCCAAAAAGATTTTTCAAATATAAGATTATCAAAGAACAAAAATGTTTAGACACAAAAAGGAAAAGGAAAACTAGCTATCTGGTCCCAAAAAAATCTGGTCCCCAAAACTCGCACTGGAACGAGAGGCTAAGTGGATGCCTAACCAGCATTCTGTCCATTATGAGGCGAGGGATCATGCAAGGGAGTTCCTTGGGAAAGGGGAGAAAAATGCAAAAAAGACTTCAAAAAGTAGCTGTGAGTAAAGTTGTGGGTACTTTTTTTTTTTTTTCAACAATGGTATTACAATGCTCCCTTTCACTTTTGCACACCAATTTTTATCAACTTAGATATGATAATAGTCCTCATTTTTTCTTTCCATTTATCACATTAAAAAATAATGAATGTCTAATTATATTCAATAATAATAAAATAAATATCTCAATTAAATATAAATAATAATGATATTTCTTTTACGACTTGCTTCTTTATTTTTCAGATGTAACCCAGAATACCCTCTGCAGTGGGACGAAGAGGAGACACGTCAACAACCAATTCAGAAGGAAGGAAGCTAGTACTATCAAAAGACTTTCAGAACAGATAATAAAGAACGAGCACATAACCACTACTTATATATATATATATATAACAACAATCGTAAAGCATTATTAATGATGTCAGGTAGTAAACTTACTCTCATACTGGGGCATGTCGACAGCAGCTGATAAGGTAGTTGCACTGGATTCCGACATAAGTATCTTGGGAGGACCCTAATGTTATGCTTCCTTCTGTCTATCTATGATAAATCCCAAAATTGCTGGTCAAGGAGTGAAATATGCTGGTATACCAATAGAAAAAAAAAGCCAATTTATATATGGATGAAGCTCATGTACGGTTTCTAGCCAAAATGTCATCATTCACACATTTTCTGTTCCCAAAATACCTCGCGCACGCCACCTGCAGCAAGAGATTCTCTTGTCCTAGGATATATGTTTGTAAATTTTGATTTTGAAGAGAAATAAAGGGGAGGAGATGACTTGTAATATAATTTTACACTATAAATACTCTCTTCCCTTTTCTTTCCCTCTAAAATTTAAACTTATAAACATACAGAAAATCCTCTCTCCTATTCCCATCAGTAATATTGTGCCACATGAAATTATGAGCCATACAGCTTTTTCATTAAAACTATATTTTATTGTAATTCTTTTTTTTTTTTATAAAATATTTTATTCTAATTCTAATAATGAGCAACATTCAACATTACTGTCATATATTTTAACCCACTGCACAAAATGATGTGAAGCAAAGTTACTTTCCATTTTCTGTAACATTTTCTCTTCCCTCAAATCATGTATCTTGTTTACGTTTTCACTTCCTTGGACTCCATAGTTTTACAGCAACACAGAAATGAACGAGAACAAGTAGAAGCGATTTTTCCACTCATCCAAAAGCAATGATCCCTTTTACTGTTTTATTCAGGTACATTTATGTTTATTTAATAAATATTAAATTTGATAAAAAAATTATTATGAAATATAAATATATATAAATCTATCGATAGTGGAAAATCTATTGTTTAATTTTTTAAAAAAAATAAAAATATTGAATTATTTTAGTAAAAATAAAATAAAATTCAAGAAATAAAAGCCAAATCATTATAGATTGACTAAAATTAATAAAATTAAAGAGATAACAAAAACACGATGCATAAGTCGTAAAATAATTAAAGAAGAGCATAGAAAAGCACTGAAAATGATATAACGAAATCAAACAAATTGGTAGTGCGTTTGGATTTTGAGAGCTTTAGAATTGATTATGGAGGACAAAAATTGACTTTGGGAAACTTTAATGTAATTTAGTTCCTGGATCTTATAATGGAAAAAGTGAAATTTTTTTTAATTTTTTTATGAACATTATTTATAAATGGATTACTAAGTATAAATCACTTCATATATTTTTGGCATTGACAGTAAAGTATATGCCATATTTATTATTATTGTATAATTTAAATATTTTTTTTATCCCCATAAATATTGATCATTTTATTTTGATTTTAGTCAATATTTTTTTTTTTTACTTTTAGTCTCTCTTTTCTCTAATAATATCTTTTTTATCCTTACACTCTATATTTAGATCTCTAAAAGTAGTTGGGAATATACATTTAGTTTAGTTATAAAGAATATTGAAATATTTTTTTATACTTATAAATATCTTAATAATCTTCCTTTAATTCTTATCAATATTATGATTTAATAATACTAATTAATGGAAGGAACTAGAAATATAATATTAGAAAAATGACAGACTGGCCCTGGAAAATAATAAAAAAATTTACAGAGACTAAAATTAAAACAGCCTATATTGTGTCGGTGGAGAGCTGAAGCTCCTCAACCTGTCGGAGGGAGAGTTTCCTTCGACAACATACTGCACACAAAGAACTCCATCCCCACACTTCTTGCAAGGACAACAGTGAGAAATGGAGTGTGTTGGAGTTGGAGGTGGCTGGCAGAGATGGCGGTGGGCCATTGTGAGCTCCGGTCACGAACTCACAGTGATGGCAGAGATGAACGGAGAAAGAAAGCAAAGGGTGCTTGCTACAAGGAAAATGATAAAATAGAGAAATCACGTGCCAAAATCATAAATATAAATTTTAATTTTAATTCATTTGAACTGTCAGATCTATTAATAAAGAAAGGGCAAAGAAATGGTCATAACAGGCTGTTCGGTATACACCACATGCGGCATCCCAATGTAGTTTTGCGTCAACCCGAGATACTTTCATCAAAAGGAAAGCAAACCTGCTCTTACCCAGTGATAGTTTGAGAATAATATAAAACAAACGGGTCGTAAGTCATCCCATGTGCATGTGTGTATATATCATCAGCATGGTGATAAACTTATCATATATATATATATATATATATATGTATGTATGATAAACTTCCGGGCACAAAGCCCAAGCAAACAAGGAATCAAACAGTTGTTACTCGGGGAAACAAACTTCTTTTTATAAGTCGCTAAACACGTGATCAATATTTAAATAATATTTCTTATGTAAGGCAACTACGCACTAGTCCCCACTCCCCACAAATTTTCCTTGTTTCTCGGCTCTGTCCACCACTCCATTGTTGGCAGCACAGCACCCTATGGCCATGTGATCGTGTGGTCATCAAAAGGCCATGATTTGGACTTGGGTAAAGCGCGGGTCGGGCTTCCATGGGCCATGGCCCCAAAATAAGAGTAAATTTTTGTTTTGGTTAATACTAAAGACTAAAAAGTTAGTTTGGTTTTTTAAAATTTTTATTTTTGTTTTGGTTGCTGATATTTTAAATTTTGTTATCTACAAATATTTAAGAATATTTATTTAATTTTGATACACTGGTAATAATATAAAAAATTTTATACTATTATTTAATCAAATCCTTCCATTTATTATAATTATAATTGATAATTTGTCAAATACATAATTGAATTACAATATAAATTTTATACAATATCACGAACCAATTTTAATTAGAATCACAAACCATACACAAACACATATCATGTTCTCTCTTAAATTAAGAGGCACGGGATTTAGTGTAAGTTAGGCATCATGCATTAACATATGCATAATAAGATGAATAAATCCAGAAATTAAAAGTGACAACTTGTGCTTCAACTTCTTCCAAAGGACTAGTTCACATCACATTTTTCCCTCACAATGAACGTCTTGCATAATAATATTCTTGTATGCGCGCTTGTTTAATATTATTCGGTACTTGTCGATATGAAATAGCAATGTAAAGTAATTTTGGCCCTCGGAATTCATTTTCATTAATAAATTTGGACTGCCCTTTAAATAATATCCAAAATCATGATGTTTCCATGTTTTGCTCCATCAAACAATGCTTTTAAAATTCTTTCAGAGTCAAGAAACTATTCATCCTCTTCCATATGCTTAAACAACGAGCTTAGGATATATCAAGAGCGTCCTTGTCAAAGGCTATCAGGAAGTACTCTTAGAAGCACCCATTGTTTTTAAAAGCTGAGTAAAAACACCTTGGCTTCTTAGTTTACCAAAGTTTAAAAAAAAAATTGCTTATACTTTTTATAAGCCAAAATAGCCCTTCAAAGAGCATTACTAAACCCATCCTCGATACTGCAATTTCTTTCTCACCATGGGATAGCAATATGCCCAGGGAGTAAGAAACAACAGACCTAAAGATTAAATAAGCCAAAATCAAACCAATACCACCAAGTGCAGCAATTGTACAAGACTCATTTGGGTGAAAAGCTGTAGATCAAAACAATACTGAATATTATAGAAAAAGATAATTAAGACTCTAACTAAGAGAAGAAGTAACCAGCAACCGGTTGTAACCCTTATTTGTCGAAAGCTAACATAACCAACTCCTTTTTACTTCAACATTGAACATATTATAGCTTAAATGAAGAATAGCATTGACACTGCACACATGAGTATTACAACTACAACCGATAAAAGAAATATGATATACCTTGTCTTTTGGTTGAAAAGAGGAGTCTCTCCTTAAATATTATTAGTACGAATAGTGAAACCTGACTAGTGGTTATATGTCATGACTCCACTTGGATTATGACTGGAACATGACTCCACTTATATGTCATAAACTCCGATCTA
Source organism: Dalbergia cultrata (assembly GCA_031216105.1). Lineage (NCBI taxonomy): Eukaryota > Viridiplantae > Streptophyta > Magnoliopsida > Fabales > Fabaceae > Dalbergia > Dalbergia cultrata. The sequence goes on from CM062353.1 coordinate 61,842,644, forward strand.
GTGGTTATATGTCATGACCAAGGTTCTGAAAATCGGACCGAACATTGAACCGGTCAGGGCAAGGGTTCAGAGGTTCAACCGGTTCAACCGGGGGTTCAACCGAAATATAACCGGTATATAATAAAACCTGTATTTATATAAATATATAAAAATAAAAAATAAAATATATGTTGTAAATAACTAAAAATTAATTTAGGTATCAACAAAACCCATAGAATATAACATAATTCATCTATTAATCAAAATAAATATTATCTATATGGATTAAATCTCTTAAGTTACTAATTCCCATACTAGAAAAGGAAAAGAATTAGGAAAAAAATATGAGATTTTAGGTTTTTTAAAAAAAAACCCAAAAAAAAGGCCATTTTGAACCTCTTTTTGTAAAAACAAAAACAAAAAAAAACCGATTTGACCGGTTTTCCCAGTTCCCGACCGGTTCTTGGCCGGTCCGATCTCCACCAATTTTGTGGGCTAACCTGGACCGGACAGCAGGCCGGTTCCCGGTTCAACCGGTCCGACCGGCCGGTCCGATCCGATTTTTAGAACATTGGTCATGACTCAACTTGGATTATGACCAGAATGTGAGGAATCTCAACCCCACGTAAGCCTCATGATCACTGAGTCGTACTATATACATACTTTACTCATAACATTCCTTTCAAATCTTAAGCTAATTTGCATAACTAAACCATAATAATCATGAAATTACCCTCTTTTCTCATAAATCAACCTGTAGCTGTAATTATCATACCAAATATGATGAGTTGCTCTTTATATCAAATAAACCATGAATGATACATCATTTTAAATACAAACAAATCATGGAATCAAAAAGCAAAACATACGTGTATATGCATGTGGTCCGAGACCTTGCCCACAACATCACTAGAGCACTCCACAAAAAGACAAGTATTTCACAACAACATTAAGCTCACCCAAACTGGAAATAATCTACTGCTGAGGGGGTGGAGATGGAGGATCCAAAGTAGTACCTATATCTGTAAGGAAAAAAGGGAAAGAGGGGGTGAGTTTTATCACAAAACTCAATGAGTGGATTTTCACCCATAACCGTACATGAGACAATAAGGAAAATACATAAATAATAATGCAACAATTGTAAATTATTTCGAGTATAATGCATAATAGCTATATTAAAATTGTTAATGTCTTAATTCATTTCCATTTCTCAAGGAATTACAAAAAAGAACAGACTATTCATAAACAAAGAAGGGTGGTGCTCAATACTTCACAAACAAAAGCAGCTAACTTGGATCTTAAAGGTCCTTCGCAAACTGCATCCCTTGTGGATTGATCTAACATGTGGATAATTGCCCCTCGCGGGCCTTGGTATATGAAAGTTAATGAAATAACTGGTGTTAAGTCCCACATCTATTACTCTCAGTAATTCCCTAGTCTAAATCCCTACCAAGTCATGAAAATGGGAGTACTATCAATTCTAAGATCAACCCGTCACAGTTCCCATGAATAAACATAAAGCTTAAATTTTCATTCCATTAATAATAACAAATTCCAACTTTCATAAACAAATCAAAATCAGGGTTTAAATCATATAAAACAATTATAGAGCAATTATGGTTCCATACATTTTCCAAATTATACATTTTCATGTATCATTTCAACGGAAGCATTTCTAACTATTGCATATTTTTATAAAAAACCATATCATGTAAAAATCAGTTATTCAAGTCTCTAAATACTCTGTGGTGCCAGAAAATGATAATATGATGATTAAAATAAGGCCATGAGATCAAACTTACTCATTTAGGGGGATGGAAAGTGAAGCATCAACACAACGGGAACTCCGAGAAGGAAGGATAACACCAATGTCTGCCATTACAACCATAAAAGTCAAAATCAATCTATGGGTATCTCTATTTTACCCTAAATCAACTCTAACAACATTGGGGGAGCACCCCACGACAAAACGAGAGAACAATGACACACCCAAACCAAGAACATAAAAAAATGGAGAGAAATGAGACATAATCTATTGACTAATGCGTACCTTGAGATTGGGGAAGTTAGATTTGAGTGGAGTTGAGAGTGGAGAGTGGAAGAGAATGTTGGAAATGAGAGTTTTCGAGTTTAAGGTGTGTTTCACGAGTGGGGAAAGTTTTTATAGGGAATGGGGTCATTTAGCAAAACTGTGTCGTTTTGATATTGTGCTGTCATGGATAGTTATAGTGGTCTAGAGGCCTACGTGACTGCTATAGCAATCCTGGACTACTATAGCAGTGGGCAAAATCCTCAAACATGCCAAACCTCTCCCTGTTATTGCTATAGCGGCCCTAGACCACTATAGCTGTGACAGTAACTTCAATTTATGCATTAAGAGTCTTTTAAGCATCTGGGGCGGCCCTCATAGCAATATGGGTAGGTCTTGAGGGACCCTAGGGCTATACCGAGCTTGTTTAGAAACACATGTACCTAAAGTATTACATTATATATGCATGATCTAAACCATGCATTTCATTTAAAGATTACGTATTTATTTTCAGAATTTATGTACATCCCTTTATGTTTTTAGAATTTAAGTATGAATTTGAATTATAGATTATGACTAAGATCATGTAACAAACCAGTTATGCATTTATGTTTTTGTTTCAAGCTTTGAATCAATTTTCAAATTATTATTAGGATCATGCAAGGAAACAATTTATGTTTTCATGAATTGTAGTAACACATGTTAAATTTAGTTGAGATGAATTCAGAGTTATTTATGTCAAAACATTTCGGTTTTATGAATTCTAATTTGTTCACCAAAAAAAAATAATTCTAATCTTATGTTTACAATAGAGAAAATAATAATGGTTTAGACAAAAATTATGTTTTAAGAGTAAAAAATCATAATAATTTATGTATTTAAAAGGTCACACTATCTAGGAGACTTACGTGGAGACCCTATCTCTCACGTGCCAGTCATGTTTCAAAGTCGAGTCATGATAATAAACTTATACAATACATTGTCTATATCAAACAATGGATAATGGTATAACACGTAGTATTGGTGTATACTATCGTGCCTAATACAACATATCAAACACACCCTTATACTTGATAATGTGTCAATATATAATTAAATTACAATATAAATTTTTTACAATATCAATTCAATTTTATAATCACAACCATACATATCATGCTCTCTCTCATTATAGAGGTTTAGGATTTGGTGTAAGTAAGGCATCATGCGTTAACGTAGACATGCAAGCGTAAAAAGGACTAGTTGTGTATCATTTTCTTCCAATGGACTAGTTTACTAATTGTGTATCATTTTCTTCCAAAGGACTAGTTTACATCACATTTTTCACAAAAGCCTTATTTATTTATTTGGTTACCACAAAAGCTTATATGATCCACTGGCAAGCGTAAAAAGGATCCCACTTAATCCCAAATCTTGGGAGCATTCTCAGTGTTGCTTGCTCCACCAAATGGCAAGTATTGTCCAAGAGCCATTACCCACCAAGCGCAACAATATAATAAACAAGCCACAAATTGAATATACCTATTGCATTTTAAATATACTAGTTGATGCCCGTACCTTGCAAGGTAAAATAATATTTAAATTTATTATTAATTTAATGTTATTCAAATTTAATTAATGCTTTACTGGATGAAATCTTAAACTCAATTTTATAATTTTATTTGTAAACACACAACAAAAACTTATTATCATAATAATAATAAAAATAATTTGAAGGAAAATTTTAATATTTAATTTATATACTGTTAAATTATAACATTTTCAAAACTTAAAAAAAAATATTGTCACTTCCATGCATCAATTGATATTCCTATATATTTAATTGAATTTTATAAAATTTGTCTAAATGCTTTTCTTCCTTTCCTAATCAAACTAGTTATCTAGAATTATTTTTATTATAACATATTTTTTAAAAAATAATCTCTAAAGTATTTTAATTTTTAATTATCACTTGGAAAATAATTTTCTAATTATTTTATTATCACTTAAATTTTTAAATTTGTAAGCTGATACGAGCTATCGCTACCCGCAACAAATTAAAAATAATTAAATAACTAAATTACATAAAAAATGTAGTTAGGGTGCAATCCAGGTTATCTAACATGGAAGTATTCTAATTGATTCAAAAGTATTGTAGGGGTTTTTGAAGTTGTTGAAAGCAAAATTAAATTGAGATAATATGATGGGAAGAATTACCTGCACAAGGATTCCCTCAAATTAAGAGTTGTTCAATCATCGGTTCAAAAGATAAATTCATGGTAGTGGTTACTTTCATTAGTCATACTATCACACAACAATGATGCAATTCTACTTAATGGTCATACAATCGCACTCCTACTAAGGGTTTGATTAACACATGCACTAGTAATCCATAATCATGGTTCTATGAACTTATGTCAATTTAATTATCAATTGCAGTAACCTAATCCCCAAACGAAGTTAATTTCAATCCCTTACCAATTGGATGTAAATTAATCAATCAACTAAATACCCCAATGGAATCCTAATTATGCATGTGCATGAGCATACAATTCGGCGATCCTCAAAAATATAATTGTAATAATCATCACAACCAATATTAGAGAGAAAAGATAAGAGAGAAAGAAAAACCAACCACGAATTGCAAATAATATTAGGAATCTCACAAACAATCTTAATCTTCAGTTATCCTTGCATAAGGTAAAAGAATTACTCTTCCATAGGGGGAGGTTGACAATTGTTGTTGAAAGGAAAATGTCAAATTGAAATGTAAAATGAGAATTAGAACAATGATTAAGAGTTTCTAACCCTAGAGAGAGCAGAGAGAGAGAGAGAGCCAAAACTCAAAACTAAAACAATAAAATGTTCTGAATCCTCCCCAATATCCGAAACGGAGTTCCCTAAATGCAAAAAGCTCAAAAATGTGGAATGAAGTTGTGTGCTCGCTGAAGCTCATTCACTTATAACCGCTATAGTGGTCCTGCCCATTTGCTCACGAGCACTGCAGCCAATGCCTCTCTTTGGTGACCGCTATAGTGATCATGTACTCACTCAACACCGCTTCGTATACTTCCAAACCCATTTTGAGGCCTAAAACATTCGAATTAGCTCTTCTCTCTAGAAATAGAAGTTGTAGCTCTTTGAACAAACTTTCCAATGCCGCAAGAATCATCTCAATCAGACATTTGTAGCTCCAAATATTGGCAAAATACCAACTGAGGGTAAAATTAGACAATATCATAACATCATAAACCTTTAATCTTACAACCTGGAAAGTTTCTACCAACAAATGACACTTACAAAAGAGGGTTGAAAGTACAGGAAGCTCCAAAATATATTTATTTATCAAAATTGTGCAAAGAACCATGATTTTATTTAATGATACACCATTAGGACCAAATGTAAATCTACCAAATGTTAACCAATTAAACACATAAATGATGCATATGCTTAGAGTTGAATAGGAAATGGGGTGCATGAATGCAACTCATCATAAGCCATAAAAAATAAAATAATTTAGATGGAACATATGTATTTTTTAAGCTTTGATAACCTTAACACATGAAATCATCATTTTTTTTAAAAATTCTTTAAAAATACTTTAAATTAAGTTAACTTGATTCGTATAAAGATTATTTTAGATAATTGGTTTGAATGCCGAAGGAAGAAGATTATTTAGATAAATTAAATATAATTCAATTAAATATATATAAAAGACAGTAAACACCATTCTCAGAGGTTTGAAAAATAATAGATCTTTATAAGAACTACGTGAAGGAAAAACTAAATTAAGTCTCTAAACTATTTTTATTTTTGTGATAAATATATTTTTTGTCTATCTTTTGTTTTAACATGTAGTCCAATGTATCATATAAAAAATCTGTGTAGTTGAACATTTTCATAATTTAATTACCAAATATAAAGAATAATATTATAGATAAATTAGTTAGTAAGGTTGTTGGATATTAGTGGCAACAGTAAAAATGACATAATTGGATCATCATATTATAATTATAAAGTTATAACTACAAAATAAAGATAACAAACCACTAAATGCAAAAGATCGTTGATGAAGCATATATTTGACTACCCAAAGTAGTATTATTGCATTGCCATCATTCTTTTTCGAAAAATATACATTATTAGTCTCAGTATATCGATCACAAAGAGTTCAACAAAGCTTGCTATTTAGGGGGAAAAACAAATTAAAGCACCTAATCTCAATTTTTTCATTAACAAAATTAGAGAAAATGTTAATTTTTTTAATACTTTATAAATTGAAGGCTTGGCCCCATTGGGGAAACAAAAGAACATGGATACCTCAAAATCAAAAGGAAAATAGGGCAGGCCCCCAACACAAAAAAAAAAAAACACACACACACACACACTCGGATGCCACCACAAATACATGTGTAGAGATACAGTACATCCAAAATAAGCTGAGAGTGCTAATGCGGAATATGCAAAAAACATAAAATGACAACGTACTCATGCATAAAGGATATTAGCCAATCGTAGAAACAGAAAGAATCAAATTTAAGCACTGGGATTTAAAAGAAAATGATGAGTAACCCTTATTGAAACACTCCAGTAGTAATGGTCCTCCCAATAGAACAAAAACAGTGTACTGCAATAGAAACTAAGCAGTAACCTGCATCCTAATCATATATGAACAACAATTCTCTATGATTGTTTAAGAAAACAAATATCAAGAACTAAGTCAAAGATGATAGCCGTAATGCAGATGTACATGAAAAGGAAGCAAACAATGATAGGAAGAGATGAACAATCTATTCGCATCATCAAATGCCCACTTCATCTCATATTTATAGATAAAAAAAAATGCTAAAGGAATGAGATACGAATTGTTATTGGGAACTCACGATTTTGCAGGGCATGAGTTACCGAGAATTGGAAAAGCCTCAATAAATTTGTAGTGCTGCGCATTTTAGGAGATTAGATGCATGCGAGTGCAAAGGACAAAAAAAAAATAAAATAAAATTGTGATGCAACTCGCTGAATATCCAAGTTTTGGAAGATTAGAAAATTTAACAATAGGTAATTGTTCACGATGAGAAAATTTAATATTTCAGTGCTTATTAGCAGCGAATGGTGGATAGAATTGTGCAATTAAGTGGATAGATAAAAACATGAAAAATTCTTGCATGGGTAGAAGTGTAAGAATTTTCTTAGACACACTCATAAAAAAATGTAGAACCTATAAATGAGTGAATGTATACTTAGTAAATTTGAAGGGACTTATCTTTATTATGAGTGTGCCTAAATATGATATGTTAAATTTGTGTTTATACAAGAATCTCTCTAAAAATATTTAAAATGATTGCAAATAAATTTAAATGTAATATAGTTCCAAAAAAGATAAATTAATTACTGTAGCTTAAAATATTAATTTGTACTTTTGGTATGCAGAAGATGAAATGTTGGACATTTTAGATTCTTTATGGTGTTACTTTAAGATATAGATACTAGATGATACCTGAGCACTGAACAAGAAACAAATCTTCAAAATCATTATTGATTTAAAACTATTTAAATTTGTTTAATGATTTTATATATAAGCAATAGTGGAACTTGAAGAAAAGGTCTAGAGGGGCAAGGAGTTATCATATAAATCAATTGATGATAGTTAAATTAAAATTAACAGTATGTTACACATACAAACATAATAAATGTTAATGTATGTTTAAATTATCTGTAAGAACAAAATCATTTCAATAATCAATTATAAATATAACTGATTTTTAATAATTGATTCTTTAAAAATTAATTTTATATTCAAATGCGTTAACCTAAAGTTAATCTTTTTATGTTAAAGAAAAATTTGTTTATAAAGAAATCTAATGGTAGCCTAAATATAATTTTAAAGTATATACCTTGGCTAATTCACTGTTACATCAGTATAAGGGATGTGAATAATACATATACTCTTTTATCTCTTGTTCTTTTTTGAGGTTTCTAACTTAGTAGTTAGAGAATTTATGAGAAATATCATTCATGTCACATTTTGGGACATCTTTGTCCCTAAAACATTGGTTTAAAAGTGTAAGTTCGAATTTCCCACCCCCCAAACCATTTTTCAAGAGATATTTTAATGCGTACCCTTAAAGACGATTAAAAAAAGAAAAAGTCACAAATCATTACTAATGTTATTACTCCCCAAGAAACATGACAAATGTAAACTCACCCCATTTTTCTTCTTATGTTTCAAAAAGTCAGGCATCCCATATGCATAGTGATCTTAATTTATTCTCATTGAAACGATTAGATAAAACTAGTATTACACTAATTCAGTACTGCTTTGTGCTTATCCTTATAAAGTGAAACCAAATGCAAATCAAATAAGAAGCTCAAACCAAATGCAAATAAAATATAGTTATTGACAAATATGAAAATTATATAAGCACATTCCTACAAAGAGATGAATGAGGCCAGAGAATAAGTGAATGGGAAAAGGCTGAGAAAGAAAGAGAAACTGAATATCAAATCATTTGAATTGACTGATAGTTTACACGAGTGTTTTCTGTTATATACATTTCATCAATGATTCACACGCATTACTGTCTAGCCGTGTTCTTGACCAATGTTTGAAAGACACGTCAGCGTGTCCCTAGCTTTGAACGATCGATGTCCCCAAATGTGATACAAGTATATGATGGTTATGAGTTTAACTTATGCATTGACATGACACATTCAGATATCATTTTTCGAGGATATGATTTGTGATACGCACAATATGTTTACTTTGATTCTTGCTTGGACATACAATATGAGGAAAGGAATCAGTATCACCCACTTACTCTGCATCTTCTTTAACTCAGGATGTCAGTGTGCACAGCCATCACTGGTTATAGTTTATTTTGGCTTCACCCATAGGATCACGATGGAGTTGGTAATTTTGAAGGAGGGACTAACTTAGTTAATATAAATAATATAAAATAAAATAAATTATTATATAAAAAGTATAAAATAAGTTATTATATAATTTTTTATTTAAATTATTGATAAGTTAGATTTTATCTGATCATTCATCCTATCTTTTCTATTAACAAATAAGTTAATATTTTCTTTTTAGACATTTTTTATGCTCAATAAAAATGAGTTAATAAGAGAAAAATCCTAAAAATAATATTCTAGAGACATTTATATGTTTCATACTTTCACATCATATAAACTACTATACTAAAAGATTTTTATTATTTATTACATATACCATGTATAAAGGTGATCAACTTTTTCAAGTAACCATAATATTAATCTATGTATAGTTATGCAATAAAAGTGCAAAATTTGGGGGCATTGTGGCACCTGCTGGCCCCATTTCCTCTGCCACTACCTACAGCCTCATGTACCCATCGAAGAATGTGTTAATAATATGAGAACCATAACAGAACATCCACTGGTAATTAATTTTCCACGTCTAAAGTCTTCTAATTTTATTCACTAGTGCAACATTTTTTTCATTATTATTATTATCATTTGGATTTCCATCACCACTTATATTTGGAGGTATGATATATGAACCAAAGATGTCGATGCAATTGCTTGACATCCTATACAATCACCGTAGGATGACATTTGTATTTTTCTTAAAATATTTTTGAAATATATTTTCATCCAGTATCACGGCTTTCAAGGTGTGTGTCTCATGAAATCTCTGCGTTCAAATATCATTTTTCTTACATTTGAATTGCAAAGTTCAATTAATACAAACCATAAATCTTACTGATTGCCAAGTCCTCTTAGAGAAGACTCGAATTGCATTTCGCAGTACTCCTCCCATCAATGACGACAAAATTCCTGGAGACATGTTCTAACTACAACTGATTTTCTATTTGATCATTATAAACTGACAAAAAGAAAAGATAGCAAGATACATAATATAGTGGTTCCTACTTATATCCTGACACTGACTACAAAGTGACACACACATATAGCTCCACTCCATTGTATTCCTTTCTCCTTATAAAGGCAATGCCGATGGGGCAAGGGCAATCAGCCGTCAGGAGTTGTTAAGATTCAAGTGGAGATTTTCCCTGCATCACAAAGATAGGTCACATGGACCTCTCCACTGTAATCTATTATAATTTTCATTTCCAAAACCATATTTGATCACTTATTACGTATTGATTGTCCAGAAAATGTTAGACTTATCTATTCAATCCGTTTTACATCTTTTTTTTTTCCCCTCTTCAGCAAAACTTCATTTTAAATCTTACACTCTGATCAATAAATTGTTGGACTGAAACCTGTGATCAAATTGTATGGTCAGAGTTAGGTTGGTATTAGAGATTAGTTGGACTTGTTTATGAAGTTAGTTGTTAGTTATTAGTAGGCTAATTTTTTTTTTTTGGTTAGCATTAGTTGGCTAATCTATTTTATTCTATATAAGCCACCTGATTGGGCTTTTGTACGCAATTTTCACCACTGAGTACAATTTGAGCTTTTAGTTCTCATTCAATAACTGATTTATGAGAGCAAAATTAACTAGAATTGGATGCGGTAAAAAAACGCACCCAATTCGTCTTGTGAGCTATGTCATGATACTTCCATTGAACTGTTATATTAACATGGCTCACTATTGACTGTCTTTATGGATTTGGTGCGGCCTAATACTTGTACAACCTTTTGCAAATCAAAGACTGAAAAAGTGATAAGATTATTAGGCCACCTTAGAGATTGGTTCAATCAAAGTACATATTTAGAGTCAAATTCTCACAAGTTCACAAAACTGAAATCCTGAAAAACCAGGGACAGGAAGAATTGATCCCCTTTCATTATTGAAAATATAGAATAGGCACAGCAGGAATAGCTTGCTATTTTGTGACTGCTGCCTAAGGGTATGTTTATGAATTTGAATTTTGGAGAGGAAGGGAGGAAGGGATTTATAGTGTAAAATTATATTATAAATCCTCCCATCCCCTCCCTTTTCCTCCAAAAATCCAAACTCACAAACACTTCCTAAGGATTCTACGAATTGGCACATTAGTCCCATTCCACCCATTGAGGGAAAACCTCCCCAGAGACATTTATAGTTGTCTTTCCGTCCGGGGCAACTGGATCATGTGGTGAATCTTCGCTAAACTCAATTGGCATTGACTTCCAGTGCAGGCTTGGTTCCCACTCTGCTTCCTTGAGGACCTTCACTATCTCTTTCACCAATATCTTGCTTCCCTCAGCTGACAGATGAATCCCATCATCACTAAGGAATAACCAAACCAGCTAATCAAATGAAGGAAATGAAGATTTGCAATCCTTTTCTGTTTAGGGACATATGGTAGCATACTTACAGGAAGCAAACGTCTTGCCAGTCATTCCTTTTCTGGATTGCAGACCAGAGATCAATGGCCTTGATATTCATCTCGCGACACAGCTCCAAACATGTTTCTGAATATCTTCGACAGGATTCATTCGTCCTTGATGGCCGAACCAATTGATCACAGGTTTCAGTCCAACAATTTATTGATCAGAGTTTAAGATTTAAAACGAAGTTTTGCTCAAAAAATGAAAAAAAAAAGGAAAGAAAGAAAGATTTAAAACGAAGTTCACAAATAATGATCAGGAAATAAGAATGTTAAAAGTTCCAGGAAAGCAGCCAGTCATCCTCTAAACTTATCATAGGGTATTATAAGTAGATTAAATGTAATATAACTTAGGTTATATTTGTCACCATGTAATTACGGTCTCCATAGGCATCACAATTATGTGTATCTCTTGCTTTTCTTTTTGTAAAATTATAATAATCAAATAGCGATTCAATTGCAGTCAGAACCTGTTTCCACTAAGTTGTGCCTCATTGACGGGAGGAGCACCAACAAATATAATGCGAATCTGCTTTGAAAGGCTCTGGCAATCATTGGCATTTATGTCAGACTTTGCAGTGATAGGTATTGGATGTAAAGAAAACCCAGATTTTGCAAGCAGTGCAAAAAAAATACTTGAAGGACGAAGGATATATATATTATCAACTATAACAAGAAAACTGCTACACTAGTGTGAAAGTTTACCTTCAAATGGATAGCAATCTTCCTCATATTTTCAATGTATTCTTGAATAGGTACATGTTGTCCAAGGCCACTTGGATGTGGAAGAACAGAATCATTACCACCGAAGTACACAATTACCAATGATGGTTGCTCAGTAGCATTCTGAGTCATAGAAGATGACAGAAAAGGATGGGTCCTTATTTGTCAGTCGGTGCAAGAATCAATGTAAACCATATTGTGCAAGCTACAACTTGAGATAACGTATTTTTAATATTGTACATTTAATATTGTAAAAATCAAACGTGTTTTTAATATGCCCATTATAGCTTCGTAGACTTAAGATATCAGGTGCAAGATTGTGAGGTTCATTTATCATAGACTTCCTTGTAACTTGTAACCAAAAAGCAAAATCCACAATATCTATTGAAGAAAGGATGAAAGATTTAAGCAGAGGAAAGAAGGGAGAAACTCGAATCAACAGAAGCATTTAGCAATCAGATGCTCAATACCTTGGGAAAAATTTTGTCCAGAACCTGCAGAGCACGCCTTGAATTCCAACCAGAGTATCCTCGTAAAATTATATCTGCCTATGTCATGTCAATGTCTGATAAGTTAATCCATCACCAATGCATTATTACTCCCGAAAAGGCATAGATAAATGTAAATCAATCCATTATTCGCCTAGTATTTCAAAAGGGATGCCATTGTATATGCATGATTCTCTTCATATCAGTGTACAATGACGACAACGATAACAACAACAAAGCCTTTTAGAATTTAGTTGAGCGAGCTACATAGATAAAATGGCACCATTGTGTTCTTTGTTAAACCAACAAACAGGCCATTTAGATCCAGAAAAATTCTTGTATGCACACAATTCAAAGTCTTTTCTATCCCTAAAGTTTTGTTTTGGTCTCCCTTACCTTTAACTATTTGGATAGTTCCATTCTATCAATTCTCCTTTTTTGCAGTAATTAAAAAATTACTCATAAACCCAAATAGGGTGGAGTATTACAAAACCGCATCACACACAGAAACACGGGGGAACAACAAGCAACACCATTAACCAAACCAAAACGGTAAACTTCACCTGCAAGCACACACAAGCAGGGATTATTGGGGCTCCTATTGGTATTCCTACAGGGGCGCTTATAATAGTCTCTTTAAAACAATTAGATGTTACTCTAATGTTTAGCCCAGTACTGAAACAGGAAGGATTACTGAAGATTGAGTAGTTATACAACCACTTGATCAAAAAGTCCTCAGTATTGTGATTTGCAAATTGCAACTCTGCAAGTAAGGATATTCCTCAATAATTTAGGTTTATTTTGGATTTTAAGAAATTTCCCACTTGAAAAAAAGCTGTATTATCTTGCATATGTTCATGAGTTTAATTTTAATGCATTGACACTATCATTCAATTAAATCCTCCTATTTGCATGACCTTTCAAAGTAGTGGCTGATTAATCTTTATCAATGTAGCAATACATCATTAGATGACATCAGTGCACTTGCATATAGAAGTTAAATCCTATGCTCATATATCCGAGTTATAGGCAAAAATGGGAATCCCTTTCAACACCAGATTATGGACCTATAACACTGTACACTCTTGTTCTGGTAGATGAAAAGTAACTCATGCTTATCCTCAAAAACTCAAACAAAATCTAAACAAAATTGAAATAAAAAAATCTCAGTATTGTATTCCACAAAAACATTGAAAAGGAAACAGGGCAGCACATTTCTGCGAAGCATTAGAGCATAATAACTATGCGAAATTATTATAGAATACAACAATTTCATCACCTTCTATGTCAAACACTGTAACAAAAAGAAATCAATCCACTTCACAGCCTTTGAAACCATTCAGAACTGACGAAAGGACTAAGATTGAATAGATGCAAATCATTAGATATTATATATGCAGTCAAAAAAAAAAAAAAATTATCTAAGATATTGCATACATTATCTATAACTATAGTATTATACAAAAGGGATTATATTTATATTACTAATTTGTCAAAAAGAAAGTTACAGCACTCTCTCCTTTCCCACTTTACTCCCCATGTTCCCCAGGCTCTAACAGTTCCCCATGTTCTTTGAACAGTGATCTGGACCATTTCTTTGATGTGCGTATGTCAAATTATTATTGATTAAATTAATAATAAAAAATATAAAAATATTTATTTAAAAGAAGAAGAAGAAGGTACCTTGCGAGCATACAAGTGAGAGATAATGGCTCCCCAACCTTCATCATAGAAACTGTGCTGAACGATGGAAGAACCAAACAGAACAAACTCTGGCCTCGTTGGCCCTACCATTATGACTCTTATCTTTCTCAAACACAAACACTGGAACAATGGTCAACGTGGCGGAAATTTTATGGACACTTCCGCTGCTTTTTGTAAGCCAAAATGATCACGAGCGCAATTCGTGTACAGGTATTAGGTGTACCAGGTAGTCAAGGGTTTGGACCACGTCATGGTTTGGCTGTCAGAACCGTCAGATCAAGATTTAGTGAAATCTAAGGGCTGAAAATTATCCACTCTTTTGTAATATAAAATTAAGATTTAGAATATCAGTTTTTCTTCTTTTGCAGATCAGTCCTCTTGTTACAGTGGAGCACACTAGGGTTAGATTCAGCGGCGGTGGCAGGTGGCTGGCCCAAGTTGAGGTGAACCAAACCGTCGTGGATGACACGCGTTCGTTCTCCTCTGGTAACCGTCATGGATTCAACAGGATAGGTTGCTAATTGAAACTTGAGCTTCTATTTTTCTTTTTTTTGGGATGAACATTGTTGATTGTGGCATCGAAGGACAAAAGCCCCGAGTTTCCATTTTGTGATGCAGGAGAATTTGTTATATATCTTTACGTGCTTATAGCTGGGAGGCATGCTATTTAATCTGCACGGTGGCTTGTAAAGATGTTGTACTGTTTGGCTATGTCTATTCTTCCCATCGGAATTTTAATTTCCATAAGCTGTTCGAAAATTCCAATAATTTAATTTTACGAAATAATTGAATTATTTTCCTTAATTTGGAAGCCATATAACTTAAGATATTGAAATCTGAAAAAAGCTAAAATCCATCACATGAAATTTAAATTAGGGCCAAATGAGTGTGATTTGATATGAGAATTGAATTTTAACAAATAAAAATATAAAAATAACCTTACTTAAATATAAAATTTTATTCCTAACATATTAATGAAGGATAAAATAGGAAAAATAAGAATTCTAAACATAAGAATTCAATTAAATTCTTTACTTTACTAATTCATTCTAAACATAAGAATTCAATTAAATTCCTAATAAAATTCAATTCAATTCCATCTCATTGAAGGTTTCCAAATGCCCTGATAGAGTTGACTTAAATTGCTACTCATTTGTATTTTTAACCACCAGATTTATGTTTAATGTCAACATTTAAACTTTATGAAAACTTGAATCTCTAAGCGCTTATTGAGGATGAAATTTTGAATTTTTATTAATAGATTGAAAGTGTAGATTAGTTATCTGGTTTTGAAGGGAGAAAAAGGAAAGTAGAAAATACTTGAAGCAAATTGCTTACAATAACACCTTATTATTGACTTGTTCCTCTAAAGGCGGGTGTCATTGCTACAGCATGAGTTGCTATCAAAATTATAATCCTTTTCTTAAGCTATGCTCTAGCATAGCCATAGGCACACTACAGCGTAGGTGCACAAACCTAACATGTGGAATGGGCTTCCATACTATTTCTGACAGCCCATTATTGACACTAAACCCTAAACCCTAAACCCTAAACCCTAAACCCATTATTGACACTAAAACCTAGGAAAACATATTGGGAAAGAGGAGGTGAGAGCAATAGAGGGCAAGAGGATTAAAGCTTCAAAAACTTGAGTAGAAAGCCTCTTTTAGGATTGTTCTTAAACTCTTTGTGTATTTCTCTTTGTTCATAGCTTCTTCTCATCTCTCTTTCATTTATATTGCTTTTATTTCATCTTTCATGAATTGTAACTAAACCCTTTTGCCAAGGTTCATTTATGGAGGTTATGTGTTTGATGTTATGATAATGTGAATAAATGTATATCTTGTTCTTATTTGATAGGGAGCACTGTATTTGAGTTTATTCATCTTGAATTGTTTGATAACCAATTTAGGATTATAGAGGTTTTAACAAATTTGAGAAAAGGAGTAAGAGACATGCCTATAAATGTAATGTCGTGAATTGAATGACACCTAGAGATTGGCAAACATGATTCAGGTAGTGTTAAGGGTTTGAGAACTACTAGTAGACTTAGGTGTTCGAAGAGATTAGGTGTTTAGCTCTACCTGAATGGTATTGAATGATCTTGGGAAAGACTGTTAGTGAACATGACAACCCTACCATCACTTAGTTGAATTCAGACAAGGCATATTGATGTTCACGTTGCATATTGTTCACATATAGTTGAAGTAAATCACCCTAACATTTAACTCCTTAAATTCTCATATCCTTTTAATATTATTTTAGCAGCTTAATCTTTAAATTCCTTTTGATATAATCCTTTTTCAATTGTTCAACTTGTCATCTAATTAACTAAAATCAGTACTTGAATTATCCGTATGGGCACGACAGCATTCTCTTTTACTTTGTTAGTTGACGACCTAGTATACTTGCTAGTGTCACTTTCTTTTGAGAGCAATCAAGGGTTTTCCTAACCCGTACCTTTAGGACAATGGCTAAAAATATTAAAAAGAGTACATATCTATTGGGTGTCAAAATAAATTTGGGTACGCATGTCTTTTAGTCATTAAATGACAAGGGTATATGGAAGAAGTATAGCATCAAACAATAGGTGGGAATTAAATGAGAAAAAGTGTCAAAATACGACTTGGAGTGTTGTTGAATGTGATAGAGTAATGAAGATTTAGGAAAGGAAAATATTCTTCAAAAATAGGAAGTGCAATTAATGAGATCATGGGTCTGTAAGTCCTTGGAGAGCAAGTAAACAAGAAAAAGGAGCAAGCACATTGGACTAATCAGAGTAAAGAATTCATAGGTTGTTAACAAGATTTTAGAAAATAATTTGTCTATAAATAAAAGCCTTGGGATCAGTTGTAAGCCATGTAATTCGATGCTCATTAACTAAGTTTCAATGTTGCTTAGCACAAATGAAGCAACAAATTTTGGTCTATAGGTGAGGATTGTTTCATTTTATATAGTGTATTATGTTCTTTCTTGTCTAAATTTACACTAAGCTGTTCATTTTCTTTTATACATTTGTCTTTACATTTTTTTCCTATATCCTCTTTGATTGCATTTCTAGTTTTAGTCTTCTGAATACTTCATACAAACTTAGTCTTGCTTATTTAAGAGAAAGTGATTCCTATCCCCAAATTGAGATTTGGAAATAAAATTGTTGTACCTTTCACATTGTGATAAAAGTTATTGAAAACAACAAACAAATTGGCATGCCTAGTGGGACTGGGTTGAGTGTTTTTGTGTTTATGGAATAGTACTAAGATACCTATTCATATGCCAACTATATCTTCATCTAGCGATCCAAGTACATCCCCTGACAAAGGGGGTGGAAACAGAAATGCTAGTTCAATGAACATACCAATCACGAGTAATGATTCTCAGGGAATGACCTGACTCCAATCACAAGAATTGCTATAGGAGTCTCCATTCCTATGACTTTTATGTCATATCCTTATGGGTTACAACTAGAATACACTCCCCTTAAAGCTACGAATCCAGTTAGTAGCTCAGGCAGGAGCCTAGTTGGTTTATGCATATTGTTGCTACTTGCAACAAATTAAAAATATAGTAATTGCTAAATCATAGCAAAAATACAATTAGGGTGCAAATGTTGTCTTACGTGGTAGTATTTCTAGTCAATTCAAGAAATTGAGGGGATTTTAGAAATTGTTTGAGAATAAAAATAAACTGATAAAATCATGTTAAAAAAATTACTTGCACAAGGAAATCTTCAGATTAAGAGTTGTTCAATAATCAATTTAAAGAATTAATTCATTGTGGTGGTTACTCTTATTAATTGTGTCTTCACGCAACAATGATGCAATTTTACTTAATGGTCACATGAACGCACTCTCACTAAGTATATGCGTGACATATGAACTAATGATCCGCAATTGTGGTTCTATGAACTTATCCAGTCTGATTACCAATTATAGCAACCTAACCTACAAATGGAATTAATTCCAATCCCTTGCCAAATGAGTGTAAATTAATCAATTGGCCAAATACCCCAACGGAATCCTAACTATGCATGTAGCTCACAAGTTGAATGAACACTCAATCAGGGAACTCTCAAAAACACAATTGACAATAATTTATACAATCAACATTGAAGAGAGACAACAAAAAGGAAAGAAAAATCAACTACAAATCATAATTAAAATTGGAGCCTCAAGAACAAATCTCAATCCTCAATTACCTCTGCATGAGGTAAAGGAAATTACCCTTCCATAGACGAAAAATCACAAACAAGGTTAAGAAAATTGTAATCGTAATCTCAAACAGGAGCCAAAACAAGGATTGGAAGCTCCCAAAACTTAGAGAAAGAGCTTTACTATCTCTAATGTTTAACCTATTGTTATTTATAGTGTACCAAAAAAATACATAAAAAGGGGTCCAAGGGGTACATTAAAAAGTCTCGCAGATGTTGATCAACATGCACGATCGATATAGCAATCCTGCCTTGCCTGCTTAAAGTGCTTGCTCCCTGTTGATTGCTATAGAGGTCCTGCCTTATTCCATCATACAAGCTTGCTTTTTTCAACTGCTATAACGGGTTGGACCGCTATAGCAATCCTGCTTCTCCCTAGATCCATGATGTGCTTTCTGTTAACTGATGCTTTTGTAGTCGTAGACTGCTGTAGCGGTTCTAACTATAAAAAATCCAATTTGAGGATTATTCTGAGTCTTTTTTGGTCCAATACACCAACCAAGGAAGTCCCTATTACTAAACAATACTCACACAAAGAGATTACAAGCATAGGTAACCTCAAAGTATGATTGATTAAAAATGGTGCTATTAGCCATGAATATTTCCAATGATGCATGATGAGGACTAAACACAAATTCATAATCCAATCAATTAGATGTACAAATACGACCCATCAAACCTCCCTAACGTTAAATAATTGCATGTCCTTATATAAAGAACTCAGATGCAATAAGAAGGAGGCTAAATGCAAAATTCTATGATCCTAACAATGCATGATGCATGACAATCAAACAGAATACAAGAACTTACTAATTTAAGAGGTCAGCGAGATATGGTCAAACAATAACTGGCACAATCAAATAAATAAGAATCTAATGGCATTCACAAAGTTAGCCTAGATAGCACATGATAAGAATGAACCAAAACAAATATGACAAGGTTGATGAAACAAATTTCATCTGTAATAAAACAAAATACATTGGTAATTTATTAATCCCTGACGAATTTGCTAGTGATTTTTTGTAGCTCATTATCGACGAATTTTTGTTTTTGTAACAAAAATCTGTCAGTAAATCCATCGATAACATTTTTCGATGGATTTTTTCAACTGATAATGATTTCTGACTACGTTATTATCGACTGACAAAATCCATCGGAAATGAATTTTTCTGTGGATAATTCAAAAAATCCATCAATAATGGCATTTTTTCTTGTAGTGAAATTGTCTAAGGAAATTTGCTTGGCTTTGGGTTTAAATGAGAGATCGTTTAACATGTTTGGACCATTGGAAGAAAGAGGTATCCTTGGATGGGCCTTTCTACATGCCAATGTTAAAGAGTTTTAAAATGAGTCTAGGCTCCCTCCTCCAAAGCCCATTGATATGAAGCTTATGTGGGTGCTTTTTTAAAATTCTTCTGAAAAGCCCAATGAGTTGGCCGCTATCTCACAACTTATTAGTCCAATTTTCCTTCAATCATGTCATGTGGTGAAAGCTAGTGTTTTGGGATTGCCTTGTGCACAGGTGGATAATCCCACAGCTAAAAATGACAATGGTGGAGAGATTTGTGTTGATCTCTCCTCTTGTTTTGTGGAGGATGAGTTCTTGGTTAGGTTTCTTTAAAAAAAAAAAAGGCTAAGGATAAGAAGAAAGTGAAGAAGAAAAGTAAAGGATGTAATCCAGGGGGTGTGGTTGAGTGGTTCAGACTCATTCACCCTTAACCAAATGTCAGGGGTTCAGCTCCTGGCTTTAGGTATGGAGAAACCTTAAATCTCCGGGCCAGCTGTCCTACCCTTGAGGTGCCAACAAATTAGCGTGGGGATTAGTCACTGTGATCAACGGTGGATACCTTTAGTCGTGCACCAAAAAAAAAAGAAAGAAGTAAAGGATGTACTCCATTCAAGAAAAAGGCTAGTAGAAAGGCTTCGAACAAGGAGCATAGTCAATTTGATGATGAACTTGATGGCATACTTAAAGTTCACTGTGCATGGGAAGTTAGGAAAGGCATGGATTTGTTATCTTCAATTCACCTGATGAGGGTGCGTTGTTTTGACTCTGGCTACAACTCAAGATGTTGATCGTGTGATGTAGTATGCCATTTCTTGGGGTTGTGTTTTGGCTCTATATGTTGTTCTCTTTTTATTTTTTCGGGTCTTGAGCTATTTTGCTTTGCCAATGTTTTGGTGCCTTTTTATGGTTTTATTGTGAGGTCCAGCCGTCGGCCCTGTTTACTGTTGAAAAATTTGAAGAAAAAGGGGAAGAGTTGCAATCTTTCCACGCATGCACAGTAAAATTACTGTGCACGAATTGAAAAATTTGTGCAACAGCTGTATGCATTCATTTTTCCTTCGGTGGCCACAACGCACAGATCGTATTCAAACTGTGCATTGCTTCTATAAATAGAGGAACGCTTCAGTTCAGAAATCACAACAAAGTAGCAAAAACAAGAGCTACAAGTGTGAGAGAGAATTATTCTCTGAAAGTGAGAGAAAAATAGAGAGTGTGAGTAAATCCCTTAGAGTGTAGGGTGTGGGTATATACACCGGGAATATTTTTTGGGTATCATCTCTATTGCTTCTTGGTACTGCAAAATTGTAGTGTTTGAATAAGAGGGTTCTCACTAGGATACACTATATTTACCTCTTGGGTTGGAGAGTGTGGAAAGGATATTTTGTAATTATCCTGAATATAGTAGAATATTTTTTCGGAGTTTGTCCTGTGGTTTTTCCTCCGGCATTTGGGAGTTTCCACGTTAAATATTCAGTGTGCAAATTTCTTGATACTGGTGTGGTGAATAGTACTATTCGTGAATAGTGACAAGTGGGCCCCACCATAGAAAATTTTTTACTATTCACCACTGATGCTTATTTTGCTGTGCTGTGCTGATTGGTAGATTTAATTCTATCAGATTTAGTTTTGGTACTCATTGCCACACATTGGCATCATTTAATTGCACTGTGAATTAGTCTCTGAGCCTAACAACTGGTATCGGAGCTTTGGTATGGTGGGATTTATTCTTAGTATGCTCTGTGGTTGCAGTTTAATCTGATCTTCCACATCAGAAAAGAATTTCTCCCTAGTACTTGAAGAGCCACTTGGTGTCAGAAGTGGGATAGACCTCCGGATTATGCTGTGTAAATTAAATGGAAAAGAATATAGGTACCATGATCAAGCTAACAGTAGCAAATTACTCCATCTGGAATCCAAAAATGGAGGATATACTTTTCTATAAGGATTTGTATGATCCTGTAGAGAAGTGAGATGCAAGGCCAGAAGAAGTGTTTGAAGAAAATTGGAAAAAGATACACCGGAAGGCTATTGGGTTAATTAGGCAGTGGGTGGATATCAGTGTATTCCACCATGTGGCCACAGAGATGAATGCAAATACTCTGTAGAAGAAGTTAGAAGATCTCTATAAGAGAAAGAATGCACAGAATAAAGCTTTCGCAATCAAAAAGCTGGTGAATCTCAAATACAGAGATGGAAGGTCTATTGCTAAGCACTTGAGTGACTTTCAAGATATGGTGAATCAGTTAAGCACCTTGCAGATAGTACTGGATGATGAGTTACAAGCACTATTACTTTTGAGTTCTTTGCTGGATAGCTGGGAGAGCTTGGTGGTGTCACTGAGCAACTCTACTTCAAGTGAAAAATTGTCTTTAGTCCAAGTCAAAGACAACATGTTTAATGAAGAACCAGAAGAAAGGACTTGGTGGGAATTGATAATTCCTAGGCCTTTGTCACAAGGAACAGGGGGAGAAGTAAGAGCAGAGAACAGTCCAGAAAACCAAAGGATCGATCGCAGTCCCAGTCAAGAAGAAGGTTTAAATGTTACCATTGCGGCGAAGAAGGGCATATCAAAAGGAATTGTAAGGCTTAGAAGAATAGAGGCAATAGAAATCAGAGAAGTCAGGACGTGGCTAATGATGAAAATACTCCAACCCCTGTGATAAATGGGGAAGTGGTTGTGCTTTCTTTTGTAGATGAAGAATGTCATGTTACAAATTCATGTGTTGAATGGGTTGTTGACTTAGCGGCTTTGTATCATGCCACTCCCAATAGGGAATTCTTTACTTTGTATAAAGAAGAAGACTTTGGCAAAGTGAATATGGGCAATAAAAGTAATTATGACATTGTGGGGATTGGTGATGTGTGGATTCAAACAAATATAGGATGTATACGGACATTGAAGAGCGTGCGACATGTGCCGGATTTATGCCTGAATCTGATCTCCGTGCATGCTCTGGATCTAGCCGAATATCATAGTAACTTTGGTGATGGCAAGTGGAAGCTCTCCAAAGGATCGATGGTGATTGCCAGAGAAGTAGCATACAACACTTTGTACAAGACTCAAGTTAAGCAGATTGGAGGATTAAATGCAGTTGAGGACGATGCTTCGCCAAATTTGTGGCATAAAAGACTGGCTCATATGAGTGAAAAAGGATTGTAGATTTTGGCTCGGAAATCCCTCATTCCTTATGCCAAAGGTACAAAGTTAAATCCTTGTGATCATTGTTTATTTGGCAAGCATCATAGAGTTTCTTTCAGCAAAAAGTTAAAGCTGAAGAAAAATATTTTGGATATGGTTTACTCTAATGTATGCGGTCCCATGGAGGTGGAGACTCTGGGTGGTAGCAGATATTTTGTGATGTTCATTGATGATACTTCATGAAAAGTGTGGGTTTATTTCCTAAAGAGGAAAGACTAGGTGTTTTTATACTTCAAAAGGTTTCATGCCATGGTGGAGAGAGAAACTGGGAAACCTTTGAAGTGTCTTCGCAGTGACAATAGGGGAGAGTACACTTCCCATGAATTCAAGAACTATTATTCTGAACATGGCATCAAGCATGAGAAGACAGTTCCTGGCACCCTACAGCATAATGGTGTAGCCGAAAGAATCAACAGAACCATTATGGAGAAAGTCAGATGTATGTTGAGAATGGCTAAGTTGCCTAAGCCATTTTGGGGTGAAGCTGTTCAAACGACATGCTACTTGATTAACAGATCTCCGTCTGTTCCTTTGGGCTATGACATTCTGAAGAGAGTATGGTCCGGATATGATGTTAGTTACTCTCATTTAAAGGTATTCAGATGTAAAGTTTTTGCTCATGTAAGTAAGGAGCAGAGACAGAAGCTTGATGATAGAGTCATTCCTTGCATATTTATGGGATATGGAGATGAGGAATTTGGCTACAGGCTATGGGATCCGGAAAATAAGAAGATTATTAGAAGCAGAGATGTAGCGTTTCATGAGCAAGAAACTATGTCGGATTCTGCTATTCTAAAGAAAACTAATGAATCTGGTGATAAGGTTGATTTTATACCAGTCTCTCTTCCTAAAGAAAATGCCACAACAGAGGGAGAGGTTCAAGATCATGGGGTGGATGATGAGCCAGCAATTGATAATGATGGAAATGGAGGAGGTGTTGAGTAGGGGGAGCAAGCTCAAACACCATAGCTTAGAAGATCTAATAGAGTGCCACAACCATCCAAGAAGTATCCCAGATCGGAGTATGTCCTTCTCATTGATGAGGGGGAGCCGGAGAGTTTTGTAGAAATTCAGACTCATAAGGAAAAAGTTCAGTGGATCAAAGCCATGCAAGAAGAGATGAATTCCTTGCAGAAAAACAATACTTATGAGCTGGGAAAACTCCCTGAAGGCAAGAAAGCCTTGAAGAATAAATGGGTGTTCAAGCTAAAGAAAGATGGCAACAAGCTAGTGAAGTACAAGGCTCGCTTGGTTGTTAAAGGCTTTAGTCAAAAGCGATAGATAGATTTTGACGAGATTTTCTCTCTAGTTGTCAAAATGAGTTCTATTAGAGTTATACTCGGATTGACGGCTAGCTTGGATTTGGAGCTTAAGTAGTTAGATGTGAAGACTGTGTTTCTCCATGGTGATTTGGAGGAAGAAATCTACATGGATCAACCAGAAGGATTTGAGGAGGCTGAAAGGGAGAACATGGTTTGCAAATTGAAAAAGAGCTTGTATGGATTAAAGCAAGCTCCAAGACAATGGTATAAGAAGTTTGACTCATTCATGATGGGTCATGAATATACCAGGACAGATGCAGATCACTGTGTGTATGTTAAAACATTTCCAGGTGATAAGTTTATTATTCTTCTGCTATATGTAGATGATATGTTGATAGTAGGACAGGAAGCAAAAATGATTGCTGATTTGAAAAAAGAACTATCAAAGTCCTTTGATATGAAAGACTTAGGCCCTGCAAAGCAAATTCTGGGCTTGCAGATTTTGCAAAACCGGATGGCTAGAAAGCTTTGGTTGTCACAAGAAAGATATGTGGAGCAGGTTCTAGGCAGATTCAATATGAAGAATGCTAAAGCAGTTAGCACACCATTGGCCAATCATTTCAAACTCAACAAAACGAGTTGTCCCACTACTGATGAAGAGAAGAAGGCTATCGCTGATATTCCTTACTCCTTTGCAGTTGGGAGTTTGATGTATGCTATGGTCTATACTCGGCCAGATATCGCTCATACGGTTGGAGTTGTAAGCAGGTTTCTTTCCAATCCAGGTAAAGACCATTGGGAAGCTGTGAAGTGGATCTTTAGATATCTGAAAGGTAGTTCAAGAATGTGCTTGAGCTTTAGCGGACCAGAACCAGTTTTGGAAGGCTATGTAGATACTGATATGGCAGGTGATCTCGATAGTAGAAACTATATTTCCGGATTTGTGTTTACTTTTGCAGGTGGAGCTTTGTGTTGCCAGTCAAAACTACAGAAGTGTGTTGCCTTGTCCACTACTGAGGCAGAATATGTTGCGATGACTGAAGCTGGGAAAGAAATGCTTTGGTTGAAAAGATTCTTTAAACAATTGGGAATGAAGTAGAATAGGTTTGTTATCCATTGCGATAGTCAAAGCGCTTTGGATTTGAGCAAGAATGCGATGTATCACTTGCGGACGAAGCACATTGATGTCAAGTATCATTGGTTAGGTCAAGCAATAGAAGAAAAGCAATTTAAGCTGAAAAAGATTCACACTGATGAAAACCGTGCTGATATGATGACAAAAGTTGTAGCACGAGATAAGTTTTGACTTTGTGCTGAATTGATCAGCATGGATCCTAGATGATTACTCCCAGATAATTTCCCCATCGGCTGGAAGGGGAGAATTGTGAGGTCCAGCTGTGGGCCCCATTCACTATTGAAAAATTTGAAGAAAATGGGGAAGAGGAGCAATCTTTCCACGCATGCACAGTAAAATTACTGTGCACGAATTGAAAATTTCGTGCAACAGCTGTATGCGTTCATTTTTCCTTTGGTGGCCGCAATGCACAGATTGTATTCAGACTGTGCGTTGCATCTATAAATAGAGGAACGCTTCAGTTCAGAAATCACAACGAAGCAGCAAAAACAAGAGCTGCAAGTGAGAGAGAGAGAATTATTCTCTGAAAGTGAGAGAGAAAAATAGAGAGTGTGAATAAATTCCTTAGAGTGTAGGGTGTGGGTATATACACCGGGAATATTTTTTGGGTATCATCTCTATTGTTTCTTGGTACTGCAAAATTGTAGTGTTTGAATAGAAGGGTTCTTATTGGGATACACTATATTTTCCTCTTGGGTTGGAAACTGTGGAAAGGATATTTTGTAATTATCCTGAATATAGTGGAATATTTTTTCGGAGTTTGTCCCGTGGTTTTTCTTCCGGTATTTGGGGGTTTCCACGTTAAATATTCGGTATGCAAATTTCTTGATACTGATGTGAATAGTGACCAATGGGCCCCACTGTAGAAATTTTTTACTATTCACCACTGATGCTTATTTTGCTGCGCTGTGCCGATTGGTAGATTTAATTCTATCAGATTTAGTTTTGATACTCAATGCCATACATTGGTATCATTTAATTGCACAGTGAATCAGTCTCTGAGCCCAACATTTATTTGGCATGGATCTTTCCTATAAGCACTTAGTGCTATATTTTGTTTCTCACTTGGAGAGTAAAGCTTTTCTAATAATTGAAACAAAAGGGGGGCTAAATAGATTAATCTATTACGAGATTGTAATTTTCTTAGGTTATTAGTTCTAACACTGGAAGCTATTGCCAATTTGACTTAGGTTTTCACTTTGATAAGAATTGGAGTTTGACTATAAGCCTTAGTGTTGTTATGCCGCAGTGTATTTAATTGAATTTGAGAGGGTTAATTTTCTTTTTAATATTCTTTTCCTAAATTCTCACTGAAGTCCCTAAAGATACTTTTACAGAGTAAATTACGGAGAATTTGTTATGCTTAGATTATATTATATATGAACCTTTTTACCTTATGAAATATTGATTATGTACCTGAAAACTAAGTATATTAACGAGCAAAATAAAAAAATAAATATAAATGTGAACTTGATTATTATGAAATTAAATTATTATCTTAAATTTTTCTAAAATTATTATTCAAAGACTCATGTGATTTTTTTTTTTGAAAAAAAAATTGTTGTGTTTGTTGGGATTTGAATTTTGCACTAAATATAATTGAGCTAATAAATTAAATTTCCATCAACCTTTTTCTTCTATGGATGTATGAAAGAATTTATAACCATATTATTTATAGAGTTATGTCGCATGTCCTTACTATAAGACCAAAAAGAGGAGGGGTTTTTTGTTGTTGGTTTATTTAGACTAAAACCTTTTAAGCGTCTCCTATTGAAGTTAATTATACTTAACAATAAAAATTTCTTTATTTTGAATTTTTGTTTTGTTTTATTCAATGCAAATTCTTTACCATTTTCTTTTCTAGAGAAAAAAAAACACATGAAGAGAGAAAGTAACTCATAAAGAGGGGTTGATGGATTGATGTTCCATCATTTTATGCATGTTTAAGAGTCTAGAGCACCCATTTTTTGCAAAATTTTAACCTTTGATGAGAGTCTTTTGTTAGTATAAATTTTAAGCATATAATTGGTTGGTCTGGTATGTTTTCAAATATATTTTATTGGTTTAGTATAATTTTTCATTTTATTTTTATGTTCAAGGGATAAGTTACAAAGACAGCATTTGGTTGCTGTTCCGGGACAGAAATACAAGAACAGTTTGTCCCTATATCATGTTTGGTGGTGGAGACAGGCTATGAGGATGGAAAATTCCCAGAAACAAAAATTTTCTGTATTTCTGTCTCTCCAAAAGGTGGGGACAGTGGAGACAGAAAATGAAGACAGTGGTCCGACCACCTGCCACTGCCAGGCACCGGTCAACGTCACCAGTCAACGGTGGTCAATGGTGGTTAACGGCCAATATTTTTTCTGTCTCTATCTCCACAACCAAACATGATACAAGGACAATATTTTTTCTGTCTCTGTCTCCACTATCCCCACTATCCCTGCATTTCTATCCCACACAGCAACCAAACTCGAGCAAATGGAGCAATGCACTAGAATTAGGTGCCCCAACACTTGCAAGATGAGCATTTAGGCAGCACTTGGCGCTCTAGTGCCCACCCCTGGTACCTCACCCGCATAGCCCCTCAAATTGTTGCTAGTAGATGTGAAATAGGCGCCTCAGCCCCAGTCTAGGTGCGCCAGCACCAATAGCACGAGTTTTCAGGTGGAGTTCTGGAGCCCCAATGACCAGTCTTGGCGCCCCAGTGCCCATGGTCCTTTTTTCTATTTTTCTTGTATTGTGTGTCTGTTGGACTACTAATAAGGGTATATCACTGGGGATGAAAAAAGAAAACAAAGATAGGGCAAAGACACATAGAAAGGAGAACTTGATGGTGGCTGAGGAAGACTAGGAACGTGAAGAGGAGAAGAGATTAGAGGAATCCATCACTTCAAAGACTTTGGGTTTTATGGCTTCCACTTCCTTCTTTTGTTTATTTGCTATTATCATTATGAGTAGCTAAATTCCTCTATTAGGGGTAGGGTTTTTTCTGATTGCAATGAATTGGGGATGAGCTCTTGATACTTTGAATGTTGGAATTGACAATTTCAAGGTTCATTACTTGTTTTATAGTTAATCTATCTGTTGACTCTCATTAATAGTTTAGGGTTCTTGCATGCTTTGGTAGACTTGTGTATGAACTAGCTCTAGAAATGAACTTCGCAATTCTCGATGTTTAGGAATAAAATTCTGAATTTTGCAAATTGTGGATTGGAAATTTTTGCACTTAATTAAGCTCTCTTTTGTAGAAACATGGTTGAGAGATTGACATGTTGATATGTAAAGAAAATGATTGATTTGCCAAGGAATTGGAAGTTAATCAACTGTAATTCGTTTGTTAAGTTATTAATTCTCAACTCAAATTTCAAAAGTTGTTCTCATTTCAAGAAGAATTAGTTGAACTCCGAACCTCCAACGTTTTCGTTGTATCGTTATAAAATTGAGTTGTGCTTGGCTACAGAGTTTATAACAATTGTTTCGAGTTCTTGTTGAACAGTAGTATAGACCAACCTTCAATCCAAAAATTCCCTTTATTTAGAAGTACAACTACTTTAGTGATTTGGTACACTTGTCAAAGAACTATCATGGATTTTTCACTTTTATTTCTTTTGTTCGTAAATTTTCATTAAATTCTGTTGAGAATATTTCACTTAAATAGATTGTGCCTTTGAATTTATACTGTTTTTGTTATGAGATTTTATTTATTTATTTTATATGAATGTTAAATATTTTTTCTTTATCCAAGAATAATAATTAGTGGGGAAGATGACAGAATGATGGATTTTTATCTTTATCAGTATTAGTAGTTGTTACTCAAAATTTGTTTCAATAATACTGTTTACGTTGATAATTTTGATTACGAATTTGTTCCATATAGTCTTATACATTGATATATGATTAAAATTCCAGTGCCTGCGTAAGTCCTTAGATAGTTAAAATGTGACATTAATTTAGTTCCTAAAAGTTAAAATGTTTATCACTTCAATTCCTAAAACTTGCATGAAATCAAATAGGTCATGAAAATTTACCATTGATCAAAATATGACCAACCTATTTGATGTCACATATATTTTTCAACTACCAGAATGATATCATATATTTATATTTTTAAAGGATCTATTATTTTCAACGACCAGAATGATATCATATATTCATATTTTCAAGGGAATTATCTATTAACAAAAAACTTCAAGGACAATTTTGAGTGGTTTTTAACTTCCAGAGATTTATTTGATATAAAAAATATTATAAATTAAAGTGATGTCCGTATATATTTTTAGGGATCAAGTGCATAGTTACTCAATCTAGTTAATTATTAATTTTTTTTATATTCTTCACAATAAATTTTGATAATAAATTATGATGATAAGTTTTTATCATTATATATTATCGAAAGATTGAATTCCCCCTTGCATTGCATGGTAGTTTTTATCATTATATATTATCTTTTCTGGAGAATTTGCAGAAAGAACTATGGACAGAATATGAGAAACCCTTATGCAAGAGGAGCTTTTATGGTTCTAGAAGTCTAGATGTAACTGGCTTCAATGGGGGGATAAGAATACCCGCTATTTTCATGGTACCACAGTGGTCAGAAGGAAGAGAAATAGAGTTGAGGCTTTACAAACTGATTCGGGAGACTGGGTTGTTGATCAAGTCTCTCTCCAACAGATGGCTCTCACCTTTTTTCGTGATCTCTATTGTGCAGATTCTACCTCATCTCCTTTCATTGTTGGAGGCTTGTTTCCATCTTTAGACAATAGAGAATTAGAGATGTTGGAGGCACGCGTTTCTGAGTTGGAGATTAAAAGGGCCTTGTTTGGAATGGGAAGCCTTAAGGCTCCGGGGGTTGATGGTATTCAGGCTTTACTTTACCAGAGTCAATGGGATGTTATGGGACTTTCAATATGTAACTTGGTGCAAGAGGTTTTTGCTGATCCGACTAAGGTCAGAGATATTAATCAAACCTTTATTACTCTCGTCCCTAAGGTTGACGCTCCAATTCATATGAAGCAATTTAGACCGATTAGTCTTTGCAATGTTTCTTATAAGGTGGTCACTAAACTAATTGCAAATACACTGAGAAATGTTATGAGTAAGCTGGTGGCTCCAACGCAGTGCAGTTTTGTTCCTGAACGTCATAGCTCTGATAATATTATCATAGTTCAGGAGGTAATTCACTATATGCGTCAGAAGAAAGGAAATAAAGGGTGGATGGCTATGAAGATTGACCTAGAAAAAGCTTATGACAGGTTGAATTAGGACTTCTTGAAAGATACTCTTCTTGATATTGGGCTACCTGACAATATTGTTACTGTAATCTGGCACTGTGTTTCATCACTGTTAGACCTCCAAATCAAGTGCTATTGTTTTACCTTATGCTAAGTTTGAATTTGAAGAGTGAGACCAAGATGGGATGGAGGGAAGTTGTAACTAACTTTGCCTAGCTGGCAAGGTTAGTGGGAGAGTGGTGTGTGCATTCCTGATTCTGTTATGGGAAGAGGTGGTAGTATATAAGGATAAGGGGAGCTATCAAGGGGGGGTATCAGGGAATTGGAATTGGGCTTGGGAGAGTAGCTAGGTCTCTCTAATACTTAGCAACCATTGTTTTCTTTCAGTTTGTTCTTAATATACACGTAATACACACCCTTTTTCTGCTGTGAATGGCTTGGTACCTATCAAATGGTATCAGAGCTCCCGGTCTTGGGAGCCCTGTGCCGCGAACCACGCGTGTCGCTGCTACTGCCATGGAGTCGGAGTCGGAGATGAAAATGAAGCAGCAGATAGAGATGGAGCTGTCTAAAAAATTAAAATCTGAACAACTTGAAGATCCCACCTGTGCTGCCGCTCGACAACCTGTTTGGGAGGGTGATGAAGATTGGTGGTGGAGGAGAAGAAAGAGATCCTCCATAGCCGATTGGAATCCTAATGTTCGCGTGCTCTTTGAAAGCATGCAGCATGAAGGGGAGGAAAGGGGAGCCAATGAAGATGCACATGAATCTGAGGAAGAAATGGAGCTGGAGGTGCTAGAGCCACCGCTGCTGCCGGAACCACCAGATTTGGAGGTGGTGGAGTCCGACGAGGAAGCTACAGAAGTTTCAAGGATGGCGGCCAAGCGTCCATTGCTGGAAAGTCAAGGTCTCGAAGTCAAGCCGTGCATGAGTGTGAAAGCATGGCCGGAGACGACGGAAGCACAGCCGCCGACGGCGGCCAGGCGAACTGTCACAGGCGGCGACATGAGGGAGAAGAAAGAAGAGGAGCACGCAACAGTGGAGGGCTCGTGTGCGGTGACCGGCGAGCCGCCGCCGGGGCCAAACCAATCGGCGACTGAGGAAGCTTCTCGGAGCTGTTGCTTGAAGGAAGCTCGACCCCCGCCTAAACCACTGGAACCACAAGATCGGGGGGTAGCAATACCGCTGTTGCGGCATGGACGACAGCGAGCCGCCAGGGAAGGACCGACCGGCGACGAGGAAGCAAGAGACGGCAGCACCATGCTCACTGTGGAAGCTCTGAAGGTGCGAATGGATGCCTTGAAGTTCTCTCACCGCAAGCTGTAGAGAAAACTAGATGGGAAACAAGCAGGGCATGCAAGAGTTTGGGTCAGTTTTTTAACCTAATGGGCCAAGCCCATATGTGGAAAAAGAAGAATTGCTGGTCTGAAGAATGGGAATTAATTGTGAAGTAGGGCCAAGCCCAACTCAATGAGGAGAAGGATTGTGATACTGACGATGTGGGTTTACAAATGGGTCCAGCCCAACTCATTAAGAAGATTACATATTCAATGGAGGCCCAAAAGAAAAATGGTGCACCAGTAATGCTTAATGACAAAACTGGAGCGGACAAAGCATGGCAGAAGTTGGGTCAAATACTGGACCCAATGGTCCAGGTCCAATTATGTGAGGTAGCACTTATTCTCTCTGCTGAAACAATCATAAGAGTTGGGCCTCATTTCCTTGCGAATGTTGAAATAGGAATTAGTAGCCCAGCAGATATCACTACTAATGTGGAGTCCAGAAAAGCTGCCAAGAGGGACCCGTGGATGCAGGAGACCTGGCGCAACAAGCTAAAGAGAGGAATGAAAGGGAAACGTCCGGAGAATCCACACAAATGGTTCCAATTGAGAACAACTCTTCTTCTCAAGGTAAAGAACTTAAAATTAAGAAATTTTTGGAGGGGATCTGACGTTAATATATGGCAAGGGGGGGTTGAATCTACAGGTCAAGATACTCTCACACTGCCATTAAACAAGAACACGTTGCAACTTTCAAAATTACACACAAACATCCTTCCTCTTTTGGAATGTTTATTACTCCTAGTTGATGGATTGGACTATGGGTTTCCCTGTGTTACTGGACCTGTTTGTAGACAAGGCATAAATGGCAAGGAATTCTTTGTAAGCTCTCTTGCGTTGCTCAATCAATCATATGAAACTCAGGTAGTCTACTCTTCAGGAGCTCATCCCTTGGATTCTCTATGGTCTTGGCTTTTGAAAACAACTAGAAGATTTAGATTTCAATGAAGGGTTTAGAACCCAAGCGGCATCATTGCTAAACGAATTTTGATCGAACGAGCAAGTTGCCCTGCCTTGGGCAAGATCCAAAGAATTCACAAGCTACAAGGCTTATTGAGTATAAAGGACTGGTTAAAAAGGTTGCTGTTATGGTTATGAGAGCTGAGCATGGAACTGATGCGTTGGATCGAGAATTTGCAAGTTTGAAGCATGTGCATCATAGAAAGTTAATTCACTTTGGTGAAGTAGGAACAAAGTATAGGCTAGGAGGAGATGTCTATGACAGTTCATGGTCATTAATGCCAGTGATTCCGGGTGCTGAGGATTTTGCAACTTTTGGTACCAAGGGTGCTAAGACATATGGTGATGCTTTTGGTATCAATTACTTAAAGGACAGAGCAAGGGAACTTGGGGCAGCTTCATGGGACCCTGGAGGACATTACAACCATGCAAGCTCACTTTCCTTCTTCCTCAAGATATGGGACCCAAGAGGAAGTCTTCTATTTTTCAGCACTATTGTTTTCTTTTATGTACATCACCTTGAGGACAAGGTGATTTTTTCAGGGGGGAGTATTGTTAGACCTCCAAATCAAGTGCTATTGTTTTACCTTATGCTAAGTTTGAATTTGAAGAGTGAGACCAAGATGGGATGGAGGGAAGTTGTAACTAACTTTGCCTAGCTGGCAAGGTTAGTGGGAGAGTGGTGTGTGCATTCCTGATTCTGTTATGGGAAGAGGTGGTAGTATATAATGATAGGGGGAGCTATCAAGGGGGGGTATCAGGGAATTGGAATTGGGCTTGGGAGAGTAGCTAGGTCTCTCTAATACTTAGCAACCATTGTTTTCTTTCAGTTCGTTCTTAATATACACGTAATACACACCCTTTTTCTGCTGTGAATGGCTTGGTACCTATCAATCACCTACCATGCGCTTACTTTGGAATGGGGAAGCAACGGATGAGTTTATCCCATCTAGAGGTATTCGTCAAGGAGACCCTCTCTCTCCGTATCTGTTTGTGCTTTGTGTGGAACGCTTATCTCATCTTATTAATATGGCGGTGGAGGCTGAGGAGTGGAAACCGATTTGTATTGGCAGAAATGGTGTGCCTCTCTCGCACCTTATGTTTGCTGATGATCTTATTTTATTCGCGGAAGCCTCACTTGATCAGGTTGAAATAATCAAGGAGATTCTCAGTCTTTTTTGCAATAGTTCTGGGGAAAAGGTTAGTTTGGAGAAATCTCGAGTGTTTTTCTCGAATAATGTTCATAATAGTAGAAGGCAGCAAATTAGCGAGAGTTTGGGTTTTTTGCGAACTGCTGATCTTGGAAAGTATCTGGGGGTTCCAATCATCCATGGTAGAACCAATCGTAATAATTACCAATTCTTATTAGATAAAACGATGAAGCGCCTTTCCTCGTGGAAAACTCATTCTCTAAGCTTGGCAGGGCGAAGCACGTTAATTTCTTCTGTGCTTCAGGCTATGCCTAACTATATAATGCTAACCACCTTGCTGCCCGAGAGTACTTGTCAGGAGGTAGATAAATACTGTCGAAGTTTCTTATGGGGCTCTACAGATACCAGCCGTCATATGAGCCTAATAGGGTGGAATAAGGTTTGCCAACCTAAAGCTTATGGTGGTTTAGGCTTTAGGCATTCTAACCTGGTCAACGCAGCTCATATGATGAAGGTGGGTTGGGGAATTATTCAAAAACGAGATGCGCTCTGGGTGCAAGTTTTACGGCGGAAATACGGTTGTGGAAATGACATTATTCCCAGGATTCAATATCGGCAAAATGCCTCTAACTTGTGGCGAGGTGTCTGCAAATACTGGAATTGTCTTTCTGATAATGTGATTTGGCGTATTGGAAACGGGTCCCAGATAAATTTTTGGGAGGACAGATGGGTTCCAGGAGTTGGTATGCTTAAAGACTATATTCAAGGGGAAGTGCCCATGGATTTTCGTGATGCTCGGGTAAGTAGTTTTAGCTTACCTACTGGGAATTGGAATTGGTTAGCTATGCAAAATGCCTTGCCAGCTCATGTGATTAATCGTATTGCTGGCTTGAGTGCTCCAACAGTAACTGGTGGTAATGACTGTGTTGCTTGGGGGCTATCCCCTTCAGGGGAGTTTAGCCTTAAGAGTGCCTATGAAGCATTAATGGTAATGGAGCCACATCCCCGTGGCGACCTTTTTAAAAGAATTTGGCGATGGCAAGTTCCCCAAAGGGTTCGTATATTCTTATGGAAGACTGCCCATGAGGCTCTTATGACAAATCAGTTTAGAAACCGGCGTCACATTAGCTCAATTGATACTTGCCCTGTTTGTGGCATTCATGCGGAATCTCTCATGCATACTCTTAGGGACTGTGGTAGAATTTCTCTTGTGTGGAAGAAATTCGTGGATGATAGGAACTGGCGAAGCTTCTATGATATGGATAGTGTAGGAGATTGGTTGGAAGTTTTTTTAAGAGATGGCGATAACTCTCCTTGTCGGAATTGGAGTATACTTTTTCCGGTTGCTTTAGATACCTTTTGGTTGTGCAGGAATCTTTTGGTGTTTGAGAACAAGCATATGAACCCGGAGCAAATCCATAATCTAATTGTTCAGAGGGTGATGGATCTTGTGTGCTTGGATGCCTTTCGACCTATATCTAAGCAAATTCAGAAAGAGGACATTCAGATTAGTTGGGCTCCTCCTGCTATTGGTTGGATGACTGTTAATACAGATGGGTCGGTTTTAAATGCTGGGTCTCAAGCTTCCTGTGGGGGTCTCGTGCGCAATCCTGATGGTGGTTGTGTTCGCTCTTTCAGCTGTAACTTGGGGAGTTGTTCTATTACGCATGCAGAGCTGTGGGGTGTCTTCTATGGTTTGAAGATAGCAGCGGAGGTGGGCGCTCAGCGAGTGGTAGTGGAGCTCGATTCTAAGACTGCTATTCAACTAGTTCAATTGGGATGTAACACCATGCATGGTGCGTATCCTTTGGTTCGTCAAATTCATGCTGAAGCGCAGTGTTTTGAAGATATTATTTGGAGACACGTATTCCGAGAGGCTAATACCTGTGCAGATTCTCTCGCTTGCCATGGTCATTCCCTTTCTCTAGGACTTCACGTTTTTGATGTGGTCCCTGCATTTCTCTCTTTGCCTTTGTTTTATGATAATGTTGGGATTTGTTTGCCTCGTAGGATAGCTAGTTAGCCTTTGTTTTTGGGTCTTAGACCCCATTAATCCATCAAAAAAAAATGCACACAAGTTTAGTCCCATTCATTAGGGTCAGGGAAGGAGGCGCCTGAGATATTTATAGGCTTTCCATCAGAGCCAGTTGGATCATATGGTGAATCTTCACTAAACTCAATTGGCATTGACTTCCAGTACAAACTTGGTTCCCAATCTGCTTCTTTGAGGACCTTCAATATCTCTTTTACCACTATTTTGCTTGCCTCATTCGTCAGATGAATTCCGTCACTAAAAAATATGTAAAGGTACCAAATCACTTAGTCCAAATGAAGAAAATGTAGAGAGTAAAATGCTAGATTAGTCCTAAGAAAGAATTTCAAGATATTAATTTTAATCTGGTCCAAGTATTAAGACTAAATTTATGTCAAAATTTTCAGTATTAAATTGATGTCGTACATCTCTTTTGACAACTAATTTGGCATATTTTACTCGAAATGCACAATTGACCCTCCTCAATTAAGGTACGAATGAGAGTATACTTACATGAAGCTAACTTCTCGCCAGTCTTTCCTTTCCTGGATTGCAGACCAGAGATCAATGGCCTTGATGTTCATTTCGTGGCACAGCTCCAAACACGCTTCTGAATATATTCTACAGGCTTCATTTGTCTTTACATTTAATGGTCGCCCCAGTGCATCTCTGGTTTCAATCTAGCACTTTAGTCATCAGAGTTTTGAGATCGAAATGTAAATGCCCAAAAAAGAAATAAGCATGTTAAAGCTTCTAGTAAAGCAACCAGCCATCCTCCAGGACCAAAACTCCATCATATTCTATCTTCCAAAGTCCAAATCATTCGATTTCAATGCGAAAAATGCTAACAAGTAACAACACGCAAGCTGAAGATGTCCAATTCCTAAGCATAAGCTATGCTAATAATAATCTGGAGTCTAGCTTAAACATTTGGGTACTGGTTTTATATTAATGCATTACGAACATATATGTGTCATGCAACCCGATCATAGTTAATTTAGACACAAGGGTAGTAGGCATCACTAGTATGTATTCCTCTAAACTTTTTATTTTTTTCACTTTCTATGAAAAGAATAATTGTGAAATAGTAAATTGATTGCGGACAGAACCTGGAGTTATTAGTGATTTGTGCCTCATTGATGGGAGGAGTGCTGAGAAATATAAAGCGAGTCTTCTTTGAAAGGCTCTGACAATCATTATAGCATTTGTGTCAAACTCCACAGTAAGGAATTATGAATGATTTCTTTTTATATGGTGACGAGGAAGATAAAAAATTGATACTCTATTGTGAAAGATTTACCTTTAGATGGATTGCAATCTTCCTCATATTTTCAACATATTCTTGGAGGGGTACATGAGCACCAAGGCCATTTGGATTTGGAAGAGTGGCATCATTCCCACCGAAGTACACAATAACCAATGATGGTTGTTCAGCGGCATTCTGAACCAGACAACATGAGAGAGGAAAAGGGTGATTCCTTATTTGTCAGTCTGAACATGAATAAAAGAAAGAAAAATGCTACTTTGACACCTACATGGGTGTAGACACCCGTGTGGGTCCCATGTATTATGAGAGGAGTAATGAAGAGAGAATAAGTTGGAAAAAAAGTAAGTGGTGGGACCCATATATATTTGTGAGTGGGGTGTTTGGGTGTTTGAGAATGTGGGGTGTTGAAATAGCAAAACCCTAAAAGAAATCACATTGTGCAAAAATCTAAATCTAAAAGAGAGGGGGAAAACAGTTAATACTCATTTTAGTCTATAAAGTTATATTTATGAATCATTTTAATGACTAAAATTTAGAATGAGTCAAAATGATCCCTTACTTTACAAATGTTGATCAGGTCAATCCTTAAGTTCAGATTCATTAATAAAAATGAGTCATTTATGTCTCTACACCACATTAGAAGACACTTGATATACCCATGTGCACTTAATGTTTATTATTCCCTCCATTATGCAATAATGGTTACTTTGAACAAATTGGATAATTGAAAAGTCAATGTATCAAGCTAAAACCCTTCATTGTTCAAAATGACTATTACTATGGAATAGAGGTGGTATTATTTAATTGACGAAATATTAATTGATCTAGATTGAGGAACCCACATGGTTCACATTTAATTTGTGAAGTTAGAAATCAGTTTGACTCATTTGAATTTAATCAGGAATTAGAATGAACATTAACTTAAAAACCTAACGTGGATGTTGCTAATTGCGATACATAAGAAGTTCATTATAGAATAGTATTTTAAAATTCAGAATAATCTTCTCAATATGCTCATTCTAAGTTCTTTGACAAGTTCAGAATGTCATGTGCAAGATCAATTCTTCACACAAATCTTTAGCACACATCACAGATGATAGACCTCCTTTGCAGCCCAAAAGGTTTAAAAATGTTTTGACATTTTTGAAGAAAGGATAAAAAAGTCAAAGGGAAAGAAACAGGGGAAAAACCTGATTAAATATGGGCATAATGCATATAACACCCAGAAGCTCAATACCTTGGGAAAAATTTTATCCAGAACCAGCAGAGCACGCCTTGTATTCCAACCACTGTATCCTCGCAAAACTATGTCCGCCTATGCCATGAAAGGAGTAATAAGTTGTCAAGTTAAACTCATTTGACCCATTGACCATCCTAATACTATAGACATATGATATTTATCCCATGATTCTTGAAATCATTTAGATATTCTAGGTCCTGGTATAAATGACTAGAGATTTTATCTACGATTTTTGTGGATGTGCTGAATGTAGTAATATAAAATCTTTTCATGAAATTCACCAAATATAATTAACATTTACCACTATTAATTTTAACTCCTGATTATTTACGTTTGTTGATGTATAGATTCTCCATAAATACAATTAAAATCATCAGCTATTTATAAGCGATTTGCATATGTCTAGATGGACTCGCAAAAAAAAAAGTTAAAATAATAATACAAAAATGCATTAATATTACTGCCAAATAGGCATCATTAATATAAAAACATCTATGTACTTTTAGCCATCAATTTAAACTTTATAGATAGATGGTTTTATGAGACGAATCAAAACCTCCATAACTAAATAATTTCGGATTTAAACTCCCATTCTAATAATTGTTAATACTTCTAGCCGAGATAGAACATTTGCACGAGGAAACAAGTATTATAATATAAAATTATTTATGTGAATATTATTTTATATGCATTCTTTTCTTATGTTAGTTATCTTTCAAAAATAAGGTCAAATGGGATAATTTATGTGCACGACAACTTATTCACATTCGTCAATTTGGTCAAAGGCATGTCCAATTTAGGAGTAAGACTTTTAGAAGATATTTCTTGCAGCCATATACGAAGTTATTTTGCATAGGTCTGAACCTACAATAATACTTGGAAAGAAAAACAGTTTGATCATTATTATTATTTTGGAAGAATTTAGTTAGTTTAAAGAGTAATTATTGACTGTAGATAGATTTTGAAGAGTTAATTGTTAATCTAATGCGTGGCCACTGAAGAAAGAAGGATTGAAGAGTGCAGTTAGACCGCCACGTCTTCACCGAAAGGTCCTAAATAAATTTTCCTCAATTACATATGTTTGCTTCCCTTTAAACGTTTCGTGCATTGCACTTTCTAAGTGCGAAATTTTTTTCCAAGGATATGCACCGTTGGATTGGAATTAGGGAGCTCTCATGAAAGGTTACAAAAAATCCCAACGGTCTATGCACATTTCGTCGATCTTTGTCCCAGAATTTAATTTTGGCCCATGTTTCCAGTAAAATAATAATAATAAAAGAAAAGAAATAAATCCATTATTACATATGGCGTGCCACGGCCACCTTGTTCTTGTCGATTAAAAATACGCTTTAAGCTTTCACGTGCAAATAAATATAAAAGTCTCAAATGGGTCATCCAAAAATACATGGAAAAAGTGAACACGTTCCTTCGTATGAAGCATGTGAGCATTAGAAATTATGACAGAAAACAGCAAATTCATTCTCTTATTTATATGTTGATGCGTAATTAGAAAAGAAAGCAATAGAAAAGAAAGCAACTTCTTCATTTTCTTTGAACCATCCAAAATTGAAGCAAGTGCAACCAGCTAAACTATTCAGTCTGAGATGAAGTGAAAGCGTAATTCGTGCAGTAAAAGAAACTCTGAGACTAATAGCATTTTTTCACGAATGATCGATTTACACGGATTGTTTTGTAAAGAGTTAAAACGGCCAAATTATAACCCTATTTTAGTTCCTAACA
The DNA here is from genome assembly GCA_031216105.1 of Dalbergia cultrata. Taxonomy (NCBI): domain Eukaryota; kingdom Viridiplantae; phylum Streptophyta; class Magnoliopsida; order Fabales; family Fabaceae; genus Dalbergia; species Dalbergia cultrata. The sequence continues at coordinate 61,882,921 of CM062353.1, forward strand.
TTTAATTATAGTTCCAATTGTGCTCAAATGCTTTATTTGTAAATTATTTCGTTATCACATTTTTTTAGTCCGTTGTCTGTTGCTTACGTTTATAAGGACAAATATTAGGGATTATCTTATATAATTAATTATGCCTCACCCTTAGATTTACTTTTTGTAGGTCACTTTAAAAACTTATACACAAATATATCAATAATTTTTCACCTAGCTAGCCATACATAAAAACATGACTTGAAAGAGTCAACTTAGCAATAAGTGAACAAAAAGTGAACAAACATGTGATGCGCAAGTAGTTACATAGTGACATCTTCGAATCCAAACAATATCAGATACTTAGGTCATGCTATAAAAAATATCCCTATCATCGACATCCCTATATTAATTGGTCACAAGTGGCATAATTTAATTTGCACGCGCAAAATGATCCTCATCACATGATTGAATATTAACAAAAGTTGAACCTAATACACTTTTATAATTTTGATGTTAGATATACGCATTACAGCAAATCTCGAGTATGCATTATTCCTAAAGTCGGTAGTTTTTTTTTTTCTCTTTTTTAAAATGACAACTCTATGATTTGAATCCCTAACAATATGGTTATTCATCACAATTGTGAGAACAACATGCTCAATTATAAAGTTGGATGCGGGCTTTTTGTAGATTATATGCCTGAACGAAAGGACTACGTTATGGTTGTTATTGTTACGGATGATAGGTCCCATATGATATGCTATTTCCTGGACTCTATTACGACCAATTCAATATATAGGAGATGCTGCTGAAGTTGGAGGTCTAAAATGGTTGCTGGAATTTGCTGTCTTGGAAGCAGGGACGAAGGAATTTGGATTATTGTGAATCATTTCATATTTTTTGTGTCATTTGTACTCACTGAGTATAACATATCGTATCAATTCATATATTGTTTATTATTAGGGTGTGAATCCCATTCAAGTAGGGCTCAACCTATCCAAAAATAATGAATAAAATATGAGTCAACACAATATCTCATATACAGCAAGTATAAATTATATTTCTCTTATGAAATATATATATCATCAGGACTGGTTGAAGAATATAATTTTTAAGTATGACCCTGCGGCTTTTTTGAGATGGAAAAAATGGTATCCTTGCCTTAATAGTGGTATAACCAGGTGATGGGTGATGGGTGATAGGTTCACAAGGGATGTCATATTTGTCTGTGCTTTCCCTTGTAGGAACTATTGAATTTATGCGGAAGCGATTTAAGGACTTAGTACATCGGTATGCTTACCGAATCATCATTGTTTCATAAACACACAAGGAATATTACCTCTCGGAGTGCGGATCTTTGATGATCTCCCTCGCCTTAGAATCCTTGTGTCACCACACGATTGATCTCCTTGTAATCGGTTGATGGCAGACCTTCCAGACTATGTCTCAAGGGGGAAGGAGATAGTGTGTGGGCACTTTCTCTCAATCAGGAGATGACTTTGCCTCTACCTCTGTGACTATTCATACTTTAGAGAGGGTTAAGTGTAGTATATATATATGGGTTCCTAGAAAACCTAACCCTTAGATGTAATAGGCTCTAGGTTTCTTGGGCTCTTTTTACACACTAGGCCCCTATTGGGCTTTAGTGAAAGAGCAAAAAACCCAACAATCTCCCACTTGCTCTTGAGTACAAACTTGAGCCTAAAGCCCAAGACCATGTAACTCACTAGTCGTCATAAACTAAAATTTCCCATCCCTTATCTTGAGCTAGCCTGGGGATCTACTAGCTGTTGTTAATCAAGGCTCCTGATAATCAACAAATGATTATCTAATTCGGTGCTACTCCACTAAAAGCCCGAACTTGAACTCCAAGATTAATAACATATATAACATGTATATGCATCACCCTTTTGTAGAACGTCTATAATTGATTGACTAGTTTTATGTTACCCAATCAATTATTTATTCCCTTGACCATGATAGTTTCTCTTGTGGATTACATGCACTGGCCAGTGTCTTCAATATCCAAGTACCGAAACATATCAAGGGAACATTTCCTACAAATTTCATATTGTTTATCTCATAAATACCGATAATCAAACAATCTCACTCCCAAAATACCTAGTTATTGGTCGTCAATAGATCGCACCTCACCCATTGGTAAATCAAAGAATGAAAACTATTTGATTACCTATTTATAATAAACTCATAATTAAGAGCAATCTTATAACTATAGTTATCTGGAGATTTGATACTTTATGACAGAAAAACACACTTAATCAAATCTCTCCTTGATCCTTTCAATGTGAATGTTAATTCACACCAATATTTTACAATGATTCGGACAAAACCATTTCATAAAATATCGCAACCTAAATGAAGTGCCCAACTTTATTTAACAGCTGTGAATCTGTTCATCAATTATGAGAACCTATGATCATGTCCTCCATGAACGTATCCATATGATCATATACTTCACAATTGATCCGGACCTTAGTGTTTGTAAATAGTGTGCGGAATAAATGAATAATACCTCATTTATAACATTCAGAAAAATTACAATATTATAATGTCTTGCTCAAAAAAGCACAAAACAACAAAGTGAAATAACAACTTCCTAAAGCTATAGCAAATCTGGAATCCTCCTAAGACCCATAGATGTTACATGCCTCTCAAACACACGTTCAGGCAAACTCTTAGTAAAAGGGTCAGCAAGGTTTTCGTTCGATGCTATCTTGACTACCACTGTATCTCCTCTTTCAATTATATCTCAGATCAAGTGGTACTTCCTCTGTATGTGCTTTTGTCTTTTGTGACACCTTGGTTCCTTGGATTGTGCTACTGCCCCACTATTGTCACAGTAAAGTGTGATGGGATGACTAACACCTGGTATCACCTGAAGATCCGTTAGGAACTTCTTTAACTATGCGGCTTCCTTTGCAGCCTTAGAAGCAGCTACATACTCAGCCTCTGTGGCAGAGTCAGCCACACATGATTGTTTGACACTCCTCCAACAAATGGCCCCACCATTAAGAGTGAACACATACCCAGAGATGGATTTTCTTGAGTCAATGTCTCCTTGGAAATCTGAGTCTGTGTAACCAATGGTTTCAAGACTCCCACTAGAATAGACCAACATATAATCTCTCATTCTCCTAAGGTACTTGAGTATATGTTTAACCGCTATCCAGTGTTCCTCTCCAGGATTAGATTGGTATCGACTTACTACTCCCACTGCATAGCAGATATCTGGTCTGGTGCATAGCATAGCATACATAAGGCTACCTACTGCTGAAGCGTAAGGTATCCTATTCATGCGTTCTCTCTGCTCAGGAGTTTTAGGAGAATGCTCCTTAGAGAGATGAATCCCATGCCTAAAGGGTAAAATTCCCTTCTTAGAATTCTCTATGCTGAACCTATAAAGTATTTTGTCGATGTAGTTAGCCTGAGATAATGCCAATACCCTATTCTTCTGGTCTCGCAAGAGTTTAATACCAAGAATATAATTGGCTTCCCCCAAGTCCTTCATATCAAAATGCTTGCTTAGTCAGCTCTTTATGCCTAACAATACCTCCGTATCATTTCCAATAAGGAATATATCATCCACATAAAGTACCAGAAAAGATACTGCGTTACCTTGGATCCTTTTATACACACACGGCTCATCAGGACTTTTTTCAAAACCATAAGACTTAATGGCTTGATCAAACCTGATGTTCCATGATCTGGACGCTTGCTTAAGTCCATAAATGGACCTTTGCAACTTGCATACCATGTTTTCTTTCCCTTTGGCAATGAACCCTTTTGGTTGCTGCATATAGATATCTTCTTCCAAATTTCCATTTAGAAAAGTAGTTTTGACATCCATTTGCCAAATCTCATAATCAAGATTTGCTGCAACAGCTAAGAGAATCCGGATGGACTTGAGCATGGCAACCGGTGAAAAGGTTTCTTCATAATCCACACCTTCTATTTGGGTGTACCCTTTCGCCACCAATCTAGCTTTGAAGGTTTCAACCTTCCCATCCGATCCTCTCTTTCTCTTGTAGATCCACTTACACCCAATGGGTCTTACCCCTTTTAGTTCATCTACAAGAGACCAAACTGAGTTGGAATACAAAGAATCCATTTCACGATTCATAGCCTCAAGCCATTCCTGAGCATCAACATCTCCTAGTGCCTCGCCATAACTCGTGGGATCATCATTTCCTTCAATGATGACATCCTGAGACGATTTGCCCAACAAGAGAAATCTTGCGGGTTTACGAATCAATCTCCCACTACGACTTTGCCGCACTTGTTGTTGTGCATCTACAGGGGGATCCAAGTTTGGTGGGTTAACAATTTCTAGATGAGGACCCTCATTAAGTGGATTAACCAATTCATAATTTTGTTATTCTTCCACAAGCGGTAACTGCATCTCTACAGGTTCCACTTCTGGTTCTATTTCTGGTTCCTGTGTATATTCAACAACAGGTATATTTTCCCCTATTTGAACAACCACAGGAACAAAAGCTGGAACCGCCTGAGGTTGAGGTGAAACTTGATCTGAGGCTAGCTCATCAAGAATAACCTTACTCCTTGGCTTATAATTTTCCATATAGTCCTCCTCTAAGAAAGTCGCGTGTGTGCTCACTATGACCTTCTTTTCTTTCGGACTATAAAACAACCAACCTCTAGTTCCTTTAGGATAGCCTATAAACATGCATACTTCTGTACGTGAGTCCATCTTATCTGGCTTCTTTTGTAAGACATGTGCCGGAGCACCCCAAATTCGAATATGATTCAAGTAAGGCTTACACCTTTTCCATAATTCTATTAGTGTCTTTGAAACCGTTTTGGACGGAGCTAAGTTCAATAGGTACATAGCATTTTCTAAGGCATATCCCCAGAATGAATTAGAAAGAGATGAATAACTGAGCATAGATCTTGCCATTTCTAAAAGGGTTTTGTTTCTCCTTTCAGTAACTCCATTCTGCTGGGGTGTCCCTGGAGAAGATAATTGTGAAACTATCTCCTCTTTGGTCAGGTAAGGCCTGAACTTTCCAGATAGGTATTCACCCCCTCGGTCAAACCGAAGAGTCTTAATTTGAACACCAAGATGCTTTTCTGCCTCAGCCTTGAACTCTTGGAATTTTCCAAAAGCTTCAAACTTGTGACGCATCAGGTACACATGTCCAAAGGTAAAGTAATCATCAGTAAATGTGATGAAATACTGATACCCGCCTCTGGCCTGGACATTTATTGGTCCACATACATCAGTATGTACCAATTCCAGCTGAAGTGTGGCACGATTTCCCTTGGCCTTGAAAGATCTCTTAGTCATTTTACCCTCTAAACAAGATTCACAAACTGGTATCGGTTCAAAGTTCAGGGATTTTAAAATCCTACTATTGACCAAACCTTGTATTCTGTTAGAGTTAACATGACCTAATCTCAAATGCCAAAGATAAGTTTCATTGGAAACTTTTCTTTTCTTTGATGAATGAACATGCTCAACATCTCCTAATTCAACGTGATTAACTTCACTGGGCACAGGACTAAGGAAATAAAGACCATGAAACATTACACCGGAACAAATAAAAGAAGATGAACTTCTTATTGAAACTGAGGAATTAAATCGAATCACAAACCATGTTTAACCAAACAACTAACAGAAATTAAATTCCTCTTAAAATCCAGAATAAATAAACAGTCTTCTAAAACCAAAGTTCTGCAATTATCAAAAGATAAAACAACTTGTCCCACTACTAGTGCAGACACAAGCTCCCTATTTCCAAGCTTCAAAACTCTTTGTCCTTCACTTAAAGGCAACCTATGTTTGAACCACTGCAAAGAGTAACAAACATGGTTAGTGGCTCCTGAATCAATGATCCATTTATCATTGTAATTCTCCACTAAACAAGCCTCAATCACACGTAAATTACCCATACCTGGTTATTCATACGTGGGCAATTTTTCTTCCAATGCCCCTTTTGTCAGCACTTGAAGCTCTTGCCTTTTGGCTGCTTCATTGCAATTGGTTTGGCAACTGGAACATCTGATTTCTTCTTTTTCTTATTTTTGTTCCTTCCCTTGGGTTTCCCCTTAGGTTTCACAGAATTCTCACCAGCAAAAAATGCATTGCCTTGCTTGACTAGAGACTGTTCAACACTCTCAAGCGCGTGCAAGAGCTGAGTAAGGTCAAGATTCATCTTATTCATATTATAATTCATCTTGAATTGATTGAAGTATTCAGGCAGTGATTGCAAGAGAAGGTCAACTTTTATTTCTTGTTTAAATTTGACCCCATGATCTTCAGCCTTCTTGAAGTTTGCTATCATTGTCAGACAATGATCCCGCACACTTCCTCCAGACATCACTGTCTTGGTGATTGCATTCAGCGCATTATGTCTAGCAAGGTGACTGGCTATACTGGCTAAAATATAGCAGCGAACTGCCACATTTGCCTTCTCCCATCTTTCCTTCCTCTGCTGAAAACATGTCTTTGTTGCCTCAGGCGCATCTTCAGCAGGCTGTGCTGGCATAGGGATGGTCAGAACAAAGTTGAGCTTTTCATATTGAAGAACAATATCCAAATTAGTTTTCCAATGTTTGTAGTTTGTACCATCCATAGGTTTTTGGCTCAAGATAGTAGCTAAAGGATTGAATGAAGACATTTTTCTGAAAACAAGAAAAAACACACTAATTACAAACTAGAATAACAACAAATAGATATTGCGTTATTAGATTCTAATAACTACTACTCGTTTGTAGTTTAACAATCCATTAGTTATCTTTACAAGGCTTGCGATGGGCAAGATACTTATAAAACTAATATTGTTATTTGGGCCTTGAGTTCCATTGCCAGAGCCTCGATAGGAAGGTTAACAACTTTACCAAAGTTGAATGTTTTTAACCATTGTTTACTTTCAAAATTATCTTTAGTTTCTAAGTGTTGCCGACGATGGGCCGTACAAAACTTTACTAAAATTTTGAAAATATTAAGGTTTAATCTAGCGAAATCCGATTATCCTTATCCGATGGGGCTTCAGCGATAACCATTTCACTAATAAACCCACAATTGGAGCCGTAGGTTTTAAATTAATTACTTAATTAAAACCTTCACCCATTCAATATTTTAAAATTTAGAATTTTCCAAGAATTGTTTAAATTCGAGTATTCTTCGTTTGATTTCAAAAACTATGTAAGCACCCGCGAGCCGATGAACGTGCAAGCTTAGCTTGTCGGAATTTTAAAATCATTAAGGTCCTAAAATTCGGTCATGATAGGCAGTGTGTGCTCCACACAATCATGATACATGATTGTGATATGCAGTGTGTGTTAACACATGACCATTCTAGAAGACCCACAAATTACTCGCAATGTAAACAGTTCTCTTAGGAAATAATTTGGATTATTTGTCTTGATTTTAATTATTCAAAATTAATTAATTCAATCATTAATATAGATTTTTAACAAAAATCATAATAATTTTAATTAATTTTTTAGAATAATTTTGAATCAAAATAATCCTATAACAACTATCATACTAGTCACGGAATGACAAAATAGCTATTATGCTCATGTAATTATCAAGTTATGCAACAATATGGCACCACCTATTCTATATGACATGTTATCACAATAAGCATGTTATCAATCATATAATTCATCCATTCATAAAATAAAGCAATTTAAATAAAATAGACTTTAATCCATGGTTTCCTAGAGAAAAAAAAATACATTAAAATAAAAATAACCAAAAATATTCCAACCCTTCTTGTCCTTCCTTTTAGTCCATAGGTATTTATCTCAAGCCCTTTTATGGTAACCATGGGTCCATAAGCCCAAAATACCAAATTTTGGCAAGAAAACCTAAGACAACTTCAAGGAACCCTAACTGTTTCGTCCACTACGTCGTCACTCGAACTCGGATCAGCGCGAAATTTTAGGGTTAGGACCTCGATGAAGAGATGAAGCCAACGCCACTGGAATCACCCAATTTGGATGTCCCACGCGCCCTCACTCTCTCCATCTTCACAAGCACGTGGGAACCACTCTCAGCCACTTCTGGAGGCGCGTGTGAGCGCATGCAGGGTTTTCTGGAGGACCTCCGCCCGTCGTTCTGCTCGGTTTTGTGTCCTCTTTCATCTCATATGGTTGGTTTCTCAAATCGACCACCAGAAAGTCACGAACATGTCCAAACAGTGACGAACGTCCTTCTTTTTGCATCTTCTTGATCTTCTTTTATTACAATTTTTGTATAACATCAAAAAAGTATACAAGAATTGAAATAAAAAATTAAGGAGGAAACCTAATCATATGGGATTAGCCTCCTTGTTACAACCCAAGAAAATACATTCAAATCTCTACCATGGATGAAAGTTGAAAACCTAATAAAGCATTGATTTTTTATGAAAAGAATTATAAAGATAAACATACAACACATATGATCAACAAATATAGAATCCTAGGTGCCATATTTCACAAAGCAAACTAATTACATGAATAGTGAAACTAGATTCACATACCAATGTACAGTCACGCTCTGATACCAATTGTAGGAACTATTGGATTTATGCGGAAGCGATTTAAGGACCTAGTACATCGGTATGTTTATCGAATCATCATTGTTTCATAAACACACAAGGAATATTACCTCTCGGAGTGCGGATCTTTGATGATCTCCCTCGCCTTAGAATCCTTGTGTCACCGCACGATTGATTTCCTTGTAGTCGGTTGATGGTAGACCTTCCAGACTATGTCTCAAGGGGTAAGGAGATAGTGTGTGGGCACTTTCTCTCAATCAGGAGATGACCTTGCCTCTACCTATGTGACTACTCACACTCTAGAGAGGGTTAAGTGTAGTGTGTGTGTATATATATATATATATATATGGGTTCCTAGAAAACCTAACCCTTAGATGTAACGGGCTCTAAGTTTCTTGGACTCTTCTTACACACTAAGCCCCTATTGGGTTTAAGTGAAAGAGCAAAAAACCCAACATCCCCCATTTCATAATGCTGCCAAATGGGGTTTGGATTCTGACAATCTCATGGGACTATCTCCAGCTTATGGTGAAGTGGTGCTAGGAGGGGTTTCGTGGATGCTTATAGTGCATTACATCTCATCATGTGTTATGTTTTGGACACGATTGAAAGATATGTAACAGATGGAAGGCGGTCCGAATTGACACTTGTTGCATACGTGGCATATGGTTCTGAGTTGGTGTCAATTTCGTGTTGATTGAGGGCTTTTCTTTTCTGAGTTTTGTTATCTAGTTTTTTCTCATCTTTGATGGCAATGTCAAAGGGTGGGTTAGTATCAGTGAGTGTGCATAGGTGATTAGCTTGTGTGCTTTGATACCTTTTGTTTTATAATTATCGAATAAAAAAAATCACAACCCACTCCAATTGACAATAATTACGTTTCAATTTCAACATGAGGAAATGATATTCCTTCGTAGTGAGAACTAGCTAGCTAGAAGAAGGAAGAAATTATAGGAGATGAAAGCGGGTGTTTGTGGCATCAGCGAGTGAATCTACAGTTTTGAGGCCTAAAGTGTACATTTTAATTTTTTTTTTCCATCTCTCTTCTACACTTTTTGATGGATAGAGGTTCTCCTTTTTGAATGCATAAAGAGAAAATTATAGAGATTATGTGATGTATGAACAAACACAAATCAACACGGTATTAATTCAGTCATCCAAAAGCAAAGGTCCTAATTAAGAAGAGGTAGAGGGAGGAAAGTGCATGCGTACCTCACGAGCATACAAGTGAGAAAGAATGGCTCCCCAACCTTCATAGTAACTGTATTGAACAATGGAAGAGCCAAAGAGCACAAATTGAGGCCTCGCGGGTTCTAAATCTCGTACTCTCTTTTTTTGGGTAATTGAGTGATAAAATCTCAGGCAACGTGAGACTAGGCGATATAATAACATTTTTAATTCCCTCTTGTAAAATGAATATATCACACAATGAGACAACAGGGCTCAAATTTATAGATGAAGTTTCAATATATGTTATTCTGCTGTTTATGTTGCGAGTCACATGGACATGTTCCCACCACAAGCCACAGCCTAGCTATATTTAGTTGTAGTTTGTTTAAAAAATTATATATCATTGCTCGATAATAATAACATTAAAAATTTAAAGCAGCCAACGAGCACGCCAAGTGGAGTCTTCATTAACAATTGGGTCAATGAAAACATTTGTACGTCACATGTATGGCACCTAGCATTCACAAGGTATATACGTCATAAGATTTCATAGATATTTCTTTATCCGATGTATAATGTTTTTGTCATCAAAAGAATAACGATAGACGTAGGCATTATTGTTGCAGGTTATCAGCAATATATATATATATACATATATATATATATATATATATATATATATATATATATATAGGTACTAATACCTTCTAGATAATCTATGACTGAAAATTTATCATATGTTTCACTAACTAAATTTATTAATATTTTAAATATTCATTATCATAATCTTTGAATTTAAAAGGATATGAATACACTTGGGGTACCATAACAAAAACATTAAGAAAGTAATTAGTGACTAATATTTAGTTATAAATTTACTAGCGTAAAAGTTAAAATGTATGTCTTTTTAGAAAAGAAAATATGTAGCTTAACATTAATTATCTTATTGGTTACTAAAAGATTCAATCATCATAATAAAAAATAAAAAGATTTGATTTCTATACACTAACAAGGCAAGAGTTTTTTGCACCAACTAACCCATCTAATCAGGTATTTTCATATTAATCAGGATATTTGACTCTTCTATTCACTACTTGAAAAATCATAAAAATAAAATATTTTGATTGAATGATAATAATGTAAATGCATTTTACCCTGTCAGTGTATGAAAATTAATCTCAAAATAAAAATACCAGAGAAACTACCAATATTTTTAACTAAATGACTTTCATAACATATTTGATAAATACAAAACTTTTAATATTCAGCATAATTATTTGTTTTTTCAAAAAATACTAAAGAGCTAAATTTTTATTCAGAATTTAATTATTAGAATGATGCGCAGCGTACTTAATGATTTGTGGACTAATAAACTGATCATTCCATTATTTTATCTAATAACTATTATGATTTCTATGAAATTTTTTGACAGTATATTTTTTACTATATGACGTTCTTTCAAAAATTTCTATCAATGTCCAGTGTTAATAAATATAGTTTCTCTTATCTCATGATTTATTTTTCGTAAATTTTTTTGCTACCTAGACAGGTAGTTATTAATACATGGTGAACTTTATGTAATAAAGAACGTAGATGTATCATACTATTTCTTTTCTTGACGAAGACATATCAAACTAGTTTTATTTTTACATAATTATCCAATTTTAACTGTGCATATCAACTATGAAAATAATTGTGAAAGCCGCCATGTTAAAAAAATTTAAGTGTGTTTTACCAAATTACCTTTACTATTTATCCATCTCTTTCTTAATTATCTCTTCATATTTTTCCTCTTACTCTCTCTTCCACTATTTAATAGGGTATAGCTATAAAAAAAATCAATATTATCTGAGTTTCTTAAATAAATATTTATTTGCAAAAAATAAATTTTAAAATGGACAATTTTGTTTAAGAATGGCGATACTAATTTATTAGAAAAAAAATCTAAAAGTACAAACATATAAAATATTTAAGAATCATTGATCTTTTGAGAAATATTAAGTATGTTCATTTTATTTTGGACATTGTGTGTAACTTATCTATTTTTACTACTGAAGTAATCATTGTTTGTTTTAAATATATTATTAGCGGTTGAGGCTTGTAGCTATAGTCAAGTGGCAACAGTTGCCTTTGGAAAGACACATAATTGAGGATAACATTATTAGCACGAGTTTAAAGCGAATAAAAAGAATAACATTAGTGGATCTCTTTGATGTGGTCAATTCAACTATGTACAAATATATAATAATACACTTAATAGGCTAATACCACAGCAACTCCAAACTTTATCCAAAAAGTATCGCTATTGATGGATTGATGATGACTAGGTGCCAACAAATCAGCGAGTGGGGTATATCGTTTGTTGGAAAATTAATTTTACTATTATTTGTTCATTCCGGGCAATAAGATGAGGTTTTCTTTCTGATATGATTACGTAAAAATATAACACAACATATAAACTCGCTTAAAATAAGTTAAGTTATATTAAAATTTGTAAAATCTTATGTAGAATTTGGATGACAAGAAATTAGAACAAAAATAAGAGAAAAAATTATGATTTTTTTTTTTGGAGAGTTTATATACATAAAATACCGTGTTTTTATATATTAAACTCAAAATTAGAGTAGATCAGAAGGGAGTACAAAGAACTTAAAAAATATTGTCTGTAAACAATATAGATGTTTAATTCCTTTCTTTTACGGTATAGCTTCCAACAATATTAATAACATTTTATATTATGTTCATTTACTAATTTCTATATACGAAGGATGCTTTAGGGTTGAGTTTTTGGTAGACTTTTTTTTTTTAATTTGAGGCTTTTTGTTTATTATTGATGAAAAATAGATGCACTAATTTATCCAAAAAAAAAAAGAACTAAATTGTTAAACTTTAGGTAAGATGAAACCCAATATTTAATGGGTCTATTTAGTTTAAATTTTTAATTTTAAATATTTATTTTTAATTTTTAGTATTTCTTTCATAAAATTTTAAAAATTAAAAATAAAAATTAAAAACTGAAACCAAAGCTGCTATAAACATCCCGAAGCTTCAACTTCATTCACTTCTCAGGTTAGTGGGATGGCCCATGTTGCAGATGCTAGGATATTTCCATCTCCATCCATGATTATGGACCCCACTACCCCTCGAGCCTTCATTAGTAACAAGTGCACCGTTTACATTAATCTTGAAACTTCCTCTACTCAATGGTTCCAAACAAGGTGTCAAGCCGCGAGAATCCAAGACCATACCATATGTGGCTCATGGAGAAAGTGAATTTCTACTATATGCTTCTTTGCCATTGTTTTTTTCAATAGTTGTGAAAGGGTTACACCCAAAACATGATTGCATACCAAAGTAAAAACCAGCACCCGACACAAACAAACAAAGAAACAATAAGATGCATACAAAATTCCAGACTAGAAGCCCCTCATAATCAGCAACATTTTTTCAACAACATACCCCTTTTTATCTTAGAATAGTGCCTCCTTTGTACTGTAACATGAGCACAAAATTGTTTCTCAAACAGACCTCTTTGACACCCAGAAAACTGCAATTAAAGCCACAAAACACATGCTTCTTTTAGAATTCCATCATATTGAAATAAGTCATCATACGAGGATCACAATAGCTCCTTATCACAAAGTTTTATGGAGACTAATATATAGAAGTAGAACTATCATTCAAGAACATAATCAAACCACTACTTGCACATACATAACACCCAAACATAAACTACAGACCCACTTGGATATCACACTAATTCACCAACTAAAACATACACAACACACAATCACACCAGCACACGCACCCAATGATGGGTACTAGAGTTATGGAAACAGATTAACGCAACTAAAATAGAGTTGAGAAAAATAAGAACTAACACAAAGTATTTACGTGGAAAGCCCCCTAATGAAAAGGAAAAAATCACGGACAAGACCGAGAAAGATTTACACTACGTGGAAGATAAAATTACACCTCTCTCTAAATATAAGGAGAGAACAATAGTACCCTCTCTTATACTAGGAAAATACACCTCTCTCTATAAAAAATAGGTGAAACTCTCAGAAGACACTATGTATATTTATACTAGCTCTGGAATGAGAACTGAAGAAATTGGTGATTTGAACTGATAGGGTAGGGCTCTATTTATAGGAGAGCACCTCCCCCGTTTTCCTTCTGCCTCCGGCTCCTTGCATTCCGGTTTGTATTAGAAAATATATTTATTGCAACCTTGCATTCCTCGCTTTGAATTATTTTAACTTTGTTGTTGCTGAAAGTTGCTTGCATTCTGATGGTGGAATGCTCCTTCAATTTTTTTTAATCATTTTAGTCACAAAAGCGACTTTATCACGAGTCCACAATCTCCCACTTAAAGTCATAATCTCCTGCTTAAAGTCACTTTTGTCTGAGCATTCAAAATCTTTTCTCATCTTGCCAGTTCCATGCTACCTTCATTTCTGATAGGCCATAGGATGATCTACACCATTCAAACTTGTCAGTATTGATCGGCTTTGTCATGACATCTGCTAGGTTGTCTTTAGTGTGAATCTTTTGTATATCTACACTCCCTTCTTCTACTACTTCTCGAACAAAATGATGTTGGACTCCTATGTCCTTCATCCTAGAATGAAAGGCTGGATTCCTTGCAATGTGTAAGGCACTCTGACTGTCACAATATATAGTAATATTTGATTGTTTGTGCCCGAGTTCCTCCATTAACTTTTGAATCCAAATAGCCTCCTTGCAAACTTGTGTAGCTGCCATATATTCAGCTTCTATAGTAGACAAAGCTACAACAGTTTGTAACTTGGATAACCAGCTCACAACTCAACCTGCAAGTATGAACACATAGCCAGTAGTAGATTTTCTTTTATCAAGATCACCTGCAAAATCTGAATCAACATATCCTCTGATAATGAACTTTGATCCTCCAAAACATAGTGCAACACTCGAGGTTCCTTTAATGTATCTAAGGATCCTCTTTACAGCATTACAATGCTTGTTTCCTGGATCTGCCATAAACCGACTGACCACTCAAACTGCTTGAGCAATATCTGATCTCGTACAAATTATGGCGTACATAAGGCTTCCCAGCACCGATGCATACGGTACTCGAGACATTTCCATCCTCTCCTTTTCACTGCTAGGACACATACCCGAGGGTAATTTGTAATTCACAAGAAGTGGGGTTGATACTAGTTTACAATTTTGCATGTTGAAGCGCCGCAAGATTTTCATCAAATAATTCTTGTGAAAGCTAGATCTTCCAGTCCTTTCTGTCTCGATGAATTTGTATCTCTAAAATCTTGTTTGCGGGTCCCAAGTCCTTCATATCAAATTCCCTAGCCAATTGTGTCTTCAATTCTTGGATTTGATCTTTGTTAAAGCCTACCACCAGCATGTCATCCACGTACAACAAAAGAATGATGAAAACATTATTATCAAACCTCTTGTAATATGTACAATGGTCTGAACTCAGTCTGTTGTATCCAATGCGAATTATGAAGGAATCAAATCTCTTGTACCAACACCTTGGCGCCTGTTTTAGACCGTATAGAGATTTGGTGAACCTACAAACCAAGTTTTCTTTTTCTTGTTCCTCAAAGCCTTCTGGTTGGAACATATAAATCTCCTCTTCAAGTTTGCCATGAAGAAAAGCAGTTTTCACATCTAATTACTCAATATGTAAATCAAATGCAGCACACATGGCTAACACTACTCTGATAGTGGTAAGTCTGATAACTGGAGAAAATATCTCGTTGAAATCGATACCTTCTTTCCGAGCAAATCCTTTTACCACTAGTCTTGCACGATATCATTCTACTTGATCATTGCCATCTCGTTTGATCTTATAGACCCATTTGTTTCCAATGGCTTTCCGACCTTTTGGAAGTGTAACAAGTTCCCATGTCTTGTTCTATGCAAGGCCTCCATTTCTTCCTGTATTATTGCTATCCACAAAGAAGCATCTGGACTACTCAAAGCCTCTTTGAAAGTTGATGGCTCTCCTTCTTCTATTAGAAGACAGAATGCATTGTGACTAACCATAACATAGTATGAATGCCATGCTGGTGGCTGTGTCTGGCATAATGATCGCCTAACTTCTGTATCATTGGCTACTTTTGGCACTTATTCATCATGCTCTGGCTCAACTGCAAAATCTTTTTCTCCAGATTTCTCATTTATCTGAATCGTAGTTGTCTCCTTGATAGTGCTGTCATTTTTTTCTTTACTTTGCAGTTCATTTTCTGCAAATAGAACATCCCTACTGACAATAACCTTGTGGGCAGTGGGATCCCACAGGCGATACCCCTTTACACTGTTAGCATAACCCAAGAATATACATTTTCTGGACTTTGGGTCCAACTTTGTTCCTTCTTGGGAATTGTACATTACATATGTGGGACATCCAAACACATGTAGAGAAGAATAATCTATTGGCTTACCATTCCACATCTCCATTGGTGACTTTAAACCAATCGCAGTTGATGGCGACCGATTAATCACATAACAAGCAGTTTTGACTGCTTCTGCCCAAAAAGACTTGGCTAAACCTACTGTTCTCAACATAGCTCTTGTTTTTTCTAGGAGAATCCTGTTCATCCGCTCTGCTACACCATTTTTCTGAGGTGTGTGTAAAACTGTGAATTGCCTTTGAATACCCTCATATTTGCAAAATGTTAGAAAGTCTCCATCTGTATATTCTCCTTCGTTGTCTGTCCTCAAACACTTGATCCTTTTCCCGAATTCAAGTTTCACTCTTACTTTGAAGTCTTTGAATACTTGAAACACATTTGACTTCTTCTTGATTGGAAACACCCACAGTCTCCTGGAGTAATCATCAATGAATGATACAAAATATTTTGCTCCTCATACGAACATTTCTGGTGACTCTCACACATCGGAATGAATCAAGTCTAGAATGTGTTTACCCCGAGCTGTTGATATACCAAACTTCAATTTATGTTGCTTGCTTGTAACACAGTGCTCACAAAATGATAGTTCACCGATTTGAGCCCGGGAATGAGATTACGTTCCGCAAGAATCTTCAAACCACATTCCGACATGTGGCCTAATTTGTGATGCCACATCATCGTCGTTTCTTCTTGACTTGCTTATGCAACTAATGTATATGCCTCTTGCAACATATCTCATTGAAGCCTATATAGATTTGCCATGATCTTTTCTGCTTTCATCACCACAAGAGCACCTTTCACAACTCTTAAGATTCCACCTTCAATATAGGTTTTGCACCCGAGGTCATCCAATTGCCCAATAGATAATATATTCTTCTTTAAGCCCTTCACATGTTGCACTCCTTGAATTGTTTGAATGGCACCATCAAACATTTTTATTTTGATAGTACCAACACCAGCAACTTCTAAGGCACGATCATCTCCCATGTACACAGATTCTTCCGAGACAGGTTCGTAATGATAAAACCAGTCACGGTGTAGAGTCATGTACCATGTTGCTCCTGAATCTATTATCCAAACATCAATGAGCCATTTACTGCCTTTAAAACCAATTGCTGCCTCACTGCATAGGATTTCTCCATCCTCAGAGGTATCTGCAACACATGCTTGAGAGGTTGATGCTTTTGGAGCTTTGTCTGCATTCTTCTTATTATTCCAACAATCTTTCTTCAAGTGCCCTCTCATGCCACAACGGTAGCATTTGAAGTTCTTCTTTCTTCTTGACTTTGATATACTCCGACCATGATTCCCACTGGAGTCATGTTCCATTTATCTTCCTCTTGTCACCAACAATGCCTCTGATTACTTTGAGCTTTCCAATTTATCTTCCTTATTCTTGCCCCTGGACTCTTCTTCAAGAATAGCACCGATGACATCATCAAAGGATAGATAATCGGCAATATTATTATTTGTGATGTTGATGATGAGCTGATCATATGAGTCGGGTAGACTTTGAAGTAGAAGCTCTGCACGTTCATTCTTCTCTATTTTGTAATTTGATGCTGTAAGTTGGGAGAATAAGGTATTCAGATTGTTGATGTGGTTCGTCACTGATGTGGACTCACTCATCTGAAGAGTATACAGCCTCCTCTTTAGAAATATTCTATTATGAAGTGACTTGACCTTGTACAGTTTGATAAGATTATCCCAGATCTCCTTTGCTGTCTTTTTTCTACAATACTTGACAATGTTGAATCTGCCATTGCAAGATGCAGATTGGCAACAGCATTATCATCCATCTCCTTCCATTTGTCATAAGCTATTTCAGTAGGTCTGCCTTCAATTGTTGGTAAGCAATTGTCCTTCCTCAAGATTGCCTTCATCTTCAATTTCCATAGGGAAAAATTATTCCCATTGAACTTCTCAATCTCAAATTTTGCTGCCATGGTATTTACCGGGATCTGTTTCGTTACTAGATTGGTTCTCACTTTTTCACCGTAAATAGTACAGTATACGTGAACAGTACCATATATTTATATTGTATATGGAACAAATCCAGTATACATTAACAATACTGTAAAATGATACAACTACACATATGACAGTGACCATAAATAGTAACCCACAGTGTGGACTATAACCAGTGGTTCTGATAGGCACCAGGGAGAAATTCTTTTCTGATATGGAATATCAGATTAAGCTGCAACCATAGAGTATACTAAGAATAAATCCCACCGAACCAAAGCTCTAATACCACTGATGGGTACCAGAGTTATGGAAATAGATTAACGCAACTAAAATAGAGTTGAGAAAAATAGGAACTGAAACAAAGTATTTATATGGAAAGGCCCCTAATGAAGAGTTTAGGGTTTAGGGTTTAGGGTTTAGGAGAATAATTTACACGGGCAAGATCGAGAAAAATTTACACTATGTGGAAGATAAAATTACACCTCTCTCTAAATATAAGGAGAGAACAATATCACCTTCTCTTGTACTAGGAGAATACACCCCTCTCTATAAAAATAGGAGAAACTCTCAGAAGACACTATGTATATTTATACTAGCTTTGGAATGAGAACTAAAGGAATTGGTGATCTGAACTGATGGGGGAGGGCTCTATTTATAGGAGAGCACCTCCCCTATTTTCCTTCTGCTTCCCGCTCCTTGCATTCCCATTTGTATTAGAAAATATATTTATTGCAACCTTGCATTCCTCGCTTTGAATTATTTTAACTTTGATGTTGCTGAACGTTGCTTGCATTCTAATGGTGGAATGCTCCTTCAATTTTTTTTAATTATTTTAGTCACAAAAGTGACTTTCCTCGAGTATCACGAGTCCACACCCAAACACCCAAATAACACACACCCATTTACATATGATGATACAGCGGATTTCATCATTTTGTAACAAAGTCACCTCACAAAGTGTATTACTCCACTCACTTTCCAGGTGTTTCACTGTCTCACATTCACTCCTTTACACATTCCTATACCCACGAAATACCTCACACACTCCCTCCAAGTGTTTCACTCACTCATTGCTCACGTGTTTAGTCTCTGAAACTTCTTAATGAAGCAATCTTGCATTCCCTCATAAGCTCTCCCTTCTAATATCTATCACAATGTGTATTACCTCCCACTCATCCAAAGATACAAAATTAATGCAGATTGTTCATCGGAGTTGTCCAAACCGAACCTGGCTATATGTTCAGAATAAAAGTCACAAAAATTACATCATATTATAGAGAATAACCCTAATGGTCCCAATGATTGTCATGCCAGCTCCATGAGAAGCTTTGAAATATGGGTACTCCAAAATGGTTATTGTACACATACCCAGTGTGGTACTTGTTGGGTATTTTGGGTATTTGTTAATCAATAATTTTAATAAGTAAATATTACTTAAATACAAATTAATTCTTATAAAATATTAAATTTTATTTATAATTAAATGAGTTAAACTACTATTTTATTCTTAAAAATATCGTATTTCATTATATATTTTTACTTAAGCATCATAAAAAATAATTTATTTTGTAATATAATTATTTTATTTGTTATAATAATTTTATATAATATATCTTACCGCACCTGTACTTTAGTTATTGAAAAAATTTTGTATCCCATACCCTATCTTTACTCAGTATAGTTATTGTACCCATACCTATGCAGTATAGATGAGAAGTTAGATTCTGTCCAAGACTCAAATATGCAAAGAAAGAATAGCCGGAACTCAAAATACAACTACCACCTAAAATGTTCTTATCTTTTCCAAGATAATCACCCAATCGAGCATTCCAAACATATGTTCACCAACCACTAAATTCAATTCGCTGTACACAGTAGAACTAAGGTCTAAGATGCAATATTAGTAATTTTAGTTATCAAATATTAATCCGCCAATCATCAGTGCATCATTCTGCAATCCACAATAAAGCAATTTAGAATCAAGCAACCAATACCAAATAAGATGAAAACAACTTGGTTGCATGCATCCATACTTTCAAACCATTATAACATCCCTACACACAATTATTGCAACTCTCGAATCATTAGACCACATTACTAAATGAGTCTTTATAAATCTATATACATCACTTTACATGGAATTCCTGGACCAATCTACTTACCAAAACTCAGCCATATTCATTGCTTCTTCACAACAGATTATTTTATTTTTCAAAAATTCCATTGTTCCTACAAATAGACCAACCTTCAATCCAAAAATTCTCTTTATTGAATCTAAGATGTACAACTACTAGCGTGTTGATCAATAACATTAGTCCTTGTGGGAATAACACCCACTCTTGTAGTACTACTTTAGCTATTTGGTACGCACTAAGAACTATCATGGATTTTTTTTTATTTCTTTTGTTCATAAATTGTTGAGAATATTTCACTGAAATAAATTGTGTCTTTGAATTTATATGGTCTTGTGTTATGAGCTCTTTGTTATTTATTTTATACGAATGTTAAATAATTTTTCTTTACCCAAGAATAAGAATTAGTGGGGAAGGGGACAGAATGATGGATTTTTATTTTTATCATTATTATTAGTTGTTACTCAAAATTTCTTTCAATAATAGTATTTGCGTTGATATTTTTAATAATGAATTTGTTTCATATAATCTTATACATTGATATATGATTAAAATTCTAGTGCACCGCATAAGTCCTTAGACAGTTAAAATATGACACTAATTTAGTTCGTAAAAGTTAAAATGTTTATCACTTTAATTCCTCAAAAATGCATGAAACCAAATAGGTCATTGAAATTTATACCATTGTTCAAAATACGAGAAATCTATTTGATGTCACATATATTTTCAAAGATGAAAATGATATCATATATTCATATTTTTAAGGGAACTATCTATTGAATAAAAAACTTCGAGGACAATTGTGAGTGTTTTTTAACAACTGGAGATTTATTTGATGTGAAAAAAAAGTTATAAATTAAAGTGATATCACGTAAATATTTTAGGGATCAAATGCATATTTACTAGATCTATTTAATTATTAATTTTTTTAATATTCTTCACAATACATTTTGATAATAAATTATGACGATAAATTTTTATCTTTATACATTGGTGAAAGATTGAATTCCCCCTTGCATTGCACGGTAGTTTTTAGATGCACACAAGTCTAGTCCCATTCACCAGAGTCTGGAGGGAAGGAAGCGCCCGAGATATTTATAGGCTTTCCATCAGAGCCAATTGGATCATATGGTGAATCTTCACTAAACTCAATTGGCATTGATTTCCAGTACAAGCTTGGTTCCCACTCTGCTTCTTTGAGGACTTTGAATATCTCTTTTACCACTATCTTGCTTGCCTCATTTGTCAGATGAATTCCGTCACTAAAAGGTATGAAAAGGTACCAAAGCACTTAGTCCAAGGGAAAAAAAAAATGTAGAGAGTAAAATGCCAAATTAATCCTTCAAAGAATTTCGAGATATTAATTTCAATCTATTCCAAATATTAGTATCAAATTGATGTCAAAATTTTTAGTAATAATAAATTGATGTTTTACGTCTCTTTTGACGACTAATTTGGTGCGTTTTACTCAAAATGTACAATTGAGCCTTCTCAATTAAGGTACAAATGAGAATAGACTTACATGAAGCTAACTTCTCGCCAGTCTTTCCTTTCCTGGATTGCAGACCAGAGATCAATGGCCTTGATGTCCATTTCGCGGCACAGCTCCAAACACGCTTCTGAATATATTCTACAGGCTTCATTTGTCTTTACATTTAATGGTCGCCCCTGTGCATCTCTGGTTTCAATCTAGCACTTCGTTCAGTCATCAAGGTTTTAAGATTGAAATGTGAAATGTAACTACCAAAAAAATGAAAAAAAAAAAGAAAAATCAAGAAGTAAGCATGTTAAAGCTTCTAGTAAAGCAACCAGCCATCCTCCAAGACCAAAACTCCATATTCTATCTTCCAAAGTCCAAATCATTAAATTTCAATGCAAAAAATGCTAACAAGTAACAACACACAAGCTGAAGATATCAAATTCCTAAGCATAACTGTTACTACCAGGCTAGAGGTAGAGAATTGGTGTGTTTAGTTAGAGAATCTGTTGTCCTCTCCCTCTACAAGAGGGGGTGTATATATTGGCTTGACATTAATGAGAGAGTCTGTGTCTTTCACCCTCATGTGTTTGGTGGCGCCAGTGGGCTAGGTATGCCCAAGGTTGGTCCGCATGAAGATCGACCGGTCCAATAACCTATACTAATAATACTCTGGAGTCTAGCTTAAACATTTGAGTACTGGTTTTATATTTATGCATTAGGAACATACATGCAACCCGATCATAGTTAATTTAGACACAAGGGTAGGCATCACTAGTATGTATTCCTCTAACTTTTTTTTTTCACTTTCTATGAAAAGAATAATTGTGAAATAATAAATTGATTGCAGACAGAACCTGGAGTTATTAGTGATTTGTGCCTCATTGATAGGAGGAGTACTGAGAAATATAATGCGAGTCTTCTTCGAAAGGCTCTGACAATCATTATGGCATTTGTGTCAAACTCCACAGAAGGAATTATAAATTATTTCTTTTTATATGATAATGAGGAAGATAAGAAAGTGATACTCTATTGTGAAAGATTTACCTTTAGATGGATTGCAATCTTCCTCATATTTTCAACATATTCTTGGAGGGGTACATGAGCACCAAGGCCATTTGGATTTGGAAGAGTGGCATCATTCCCCCCAAAGTACACAATAACCAATGACGGTTGTTCAACGGCATTCTGACCCAGATAACATGAGAGAGCAAAAGGGTGATTCCTTATTTGTCAGTCTGAATATGAATCAAAGAAATCACATTGTGCAAAAATCTAAATTTAAAAGGAAAAGAAGGGAGGGGAGGGGGTCATTAATGCTCATTCTAGCGTATGAAGTTATACTCCCTAGTTATTTTTGTGATTGAAATTTAAGATGAGTCAAAATAATCCATCAGTTTATAAATATGGGTCACATTAATCCCTAAGTTTAGATTCGTTAATAAAAATGAGCCATTCTCCATATACCATATCAAATGCCACGTGATATGCCTAGGTATCACTTAATGTTACACATTATTATTTAATTGACAGATTATTAACTGATCTAGATTGAGGGACCTACATAACCATTTTTTCTGATTTTAAACTTCATCAAGACCTAGAAATGGACATTAACTGAAAATACCTTAGGCCGATGCTGCTAATTGTGATATATAAGTTCATTATAGAACAGTATTTTAAAATTCAGAATAATCTTCTTAATATGCCCATTCTAAGTTCTTAGACAACTTCAGAATGTCATGTGCAAGATCAATTCTTTGCACTAATCTGTAGAATATATCATACATGATAGACCTCGTTTGTAAGTCAAAAAGTTTAAAATTATTTTGACATTCTCGAAGAAAGGATAAAAAAGCCAAAGTGAAGAAAAAGGGGAAAAATCTGATTCAATACAGGCATAATGCATTTAACACTCAAAAGCTCAATACCTTGGGAAAAATTTTATCCAGAACCTGAAGAGCACGCCTTGTATTCCAACCATTGTATCCTCGCAAAACTATGTCCGCCTATGTCATGTAATTATTGAAAAATAAGTGGTCAAGTTAAACTCATTTGACAAATTGACCATTCTAATACAATAGACATATGATATTTATCCCATAATTCCAGAAATCATTTAGATATTCAGGGTTCACTCTATAGATAAATAGAGATTTTATCTACGTTTTTTTTAATGTGCTGGATGTAGTAACATAAAATCTTTCCGTCAAATTCACCAATAATGTAATTAAAATTGACCACTATTAATATTAACTCATGATTATTTACATTTAGATTCTCCATAAATACAAATAAAATCATCAACTATTTATAAGCGATTTGCATATGTCTAGATGGTCTCGCAAAAGAATTGTTAAAAACAAAAATACTATAATGCATTATATTATTACTCCCAAATAGCTAACATTAATGTATAAAATTATTTATATGCCTCTATTTATCAATTTAAGATTTAAAAGAGAGACGGTTTTATGGCATGATATTAGAACATTTATAATCAAATAAATAGTCTAGAATTTAAGCTTTCATTCTAATAAAAAATTTTATATTTCAAATCCCAAAGGAACATTTGTAAGAGGAAGCGTGTATTATAGTATAAAACAATTTATCTGCATATTTTATATGCATACTTTTCTTATGTTAGTTTTCTCATCTTTAAATAAGTTCAAATGGGGTGTGGGATAATTTGTACGCACGAAAACTAATTCACATATATCTATTTAGTCAAAGGCATGCCATTCAAGTTAGGATTGATTTAAACGACATTTCTTGCAGCCTAATACCAAGGTATTTTGCATAGGTCTGAAACTAAAGTTATACTTACAAGAAAAACAATGTGATTTTTTTTTAATAGAATTTTGCTAGTTTAAAGAATAGTTATTGACTGTATAAATCTTGAAAGTTAATTGTTAATATTCGTGGCCACTGAAGAAAAGAAGGATTGAACGGTGCAGTTGGAACACCACATCTTCATTGAAAGGCCCTAAATAAATATTCCTCAATTACATCTGTTTATTTCCCTTTAAGGTCTTTTGCATTGCACTTTCTTGCATATTTTCATATTGTCCTACGTATATTGGTACATAGGACTATTCGAATGAGTAGCAACAAGTGCATCAAAACCATAAGACATACCAAGGATAACAGCCCTAAATTAATTATTTGCGTGCACTCTTGTTCTTGCATATAAGAAAGGCAACTTTGTCATATTCAAACAAAATGCAAACAGAATAAATCTCAATAAGTCAATATCCACTAAGAATAATATAATAAAAGTGCACGTGGCGATCTTGCATATGTAATTTTGGCCTGTGTTTCCAGTAAAATAATAATAACAATAAGAAGAAGAAGAAGAAGAGGAAATAAATAAATCCATTATTACATATTGCCTGCCACGGCCACCTTGTTCTGGCTGATGAAACGTACGCTTTAAGCTTTTCCGTGCAAATAAATATAAAAGACTCAAATGGGTCATCTAAACATATAGGCAAATTAAAATTAAAACACGTTCCTTCATACGAAAGTGAGGAAGTTGCTTTCTCTTTCTTAGATGCTTCAATTCTCTTCACTTTCTTTGAATCATCCAGAATTGAAGCAAGAAGTGCAACCAAATAAACTATTCAGTCTGAGATTAAGTGAAAACGTAATTCATGCAGTAAAAGAAACTGAGTCTAATAGCATTTTTTCACCAATGATCAATTTTACACGCATCGTTCTATAAAGAGTTAAAAGTCAAAACCGCCAAATTGTAACCCTATTTGAGTTCCTAACATTTGATTAAAGTAGCAATTATGCTCAAATGTTTCAGTTGTACCTATTTCGTCCTAGAACTACTAAATTATTTCATTATCACAATTTTTTTTTGTCCGTTTGTCTGTTGCTTACATTTATAAGGACAAACATTAGGGTTTACTTATATATATATATATATATATTGGTGTACAGTTTACTTTTATATAATTATGTTTCAGTGAGATATAGCTTTTCTAGGCCCACTTTAAAAAATTTATACACAAATATATCAATAATTTTGTAGGCCCACTTTTGTTTTATTATCCGGTGCTTTTGATGGCCATCATTCCATCAACGATGGAGTTGGTATCAGTGGACCCGCGTGCATGAGCATTCTTATCACCTTTTAAATGTGAAATGTGATTGATGATGAGTAGAGAAAATTTGGGACACCATTATATTTAATGGTGATAGAATAGGTGTCCCAATTAGACATTTATATTTAGGTGTTGGAATAGTTTGTGTGCTAAACATTTTTGCAGCGTGCATAGATGATTAGTTTGTGTGCTTTGATGCCATTAGTTGCCCTTGATTTTTTAGGTTCTGGTTATTTGGTTTTACCTTGACTGACTTTTGCTCTGTCATTGAGCTTGTTTCATTATTGTGGGAAAATAAATCACAACCCACTCCAACTGACAATAACCATGTTTCAGTTTCAATACTATGGTATGATATTCCCTAGTATTGAGAACTAGCTAGAAGGAGGAAGAAATTAAAGGAGATGACAGGGGGTGCTTGTGGCATCAGCGAGTGAATCTACAGTTTTGATGAGTCCTAAAGTGTACAGTTTTTTCCGTCTCTCTTCTACACTTTTTGATGGATAGAGGTTCTCCTTTTTAGGGTATAATTGAATGCACAAAGAGAAATATATATAAATATTATGTGATGTGTATGAATAAACACAAATAATCAACACACTGTTAATTCAGTCATCCAAAAGCTTAGGTCCTAAGAAGAGGTAAAGGGGGGAAAGTGCGTACCTTACGAGCATACAAGTGAGAGAGAATGGCTCCCCAACCTTCATAATAACTGTATTGAACAATGGAAGAGCCAAAGAGCACAAATTGAGGCCTCACGGGTTCCAAATCTCGCACTCTCTTTTTTTCGGTAATTGAGTGATAAAATCTCAGGCAACGTGAGAACAGGCGATATAATAACATCTTTAATTCCCTCTCGCAAAATGAATATATCACACAACGACACAACAGGGCTGAAATTTATAGACGAAGTTTCAATATGTTTCCTTCTCTAAAGTTACAAGTCACATGTGTTCTCACGGCAAGCCACAACTTGCTATATTTAGTTGTAGTTTTGTTTAAAATATGAGAAATACTTATTATGTATACTAAAGTAGAGAGATAACACCTATTTTGATTCATTTATTGATTGGTACATAAATTTTATAGATAATTATTGTCTCTCGTCTCTTTTACATTTTAACATAATAATTAATTTATTAATTATTAAATCAAACAGAATAAATATTTTATCTTATTTTAATAGTATTTAAGAATTTCCGTTGAAAAAAATTATATCATTGCTTAATAATAACATTAAAAATTCAAAGCACCCAACGAGCACGCCAAGTGGAGTCTTAATAATGTTTGGGTCAATGAAAACACTTGTACGTCACATGCATGCCACCTAAGATTCACAAGGTATATACGCCACAAGATTTCATAACATATTTCTTTATCCGATAAATAATGTTTTTGTCATCAAAAGAATAATGATAATAGATTTACTCATAATTATTGTTTGTTATTATAGCGATTTTTTTTTTTTTTGTGTGAAGGGCATCAGCGATTCTTTTTATACATTGTATGTTTAAGCGAGTTATTAGTAAGTAATATTTAGTTAATAAATTTACTAACTTAAAAGTTAAAATGTATATATTTTTTTAAAAAAATATGCAGCTGAACATTAATTATATTATTGATTATTAAAAGATATTATCATCCTAACAAAAAATAGAGGGACCTAATTTCTATACACTATAAAAACTTTTTACACAATCATCCAATTATGTATTATTATATTAGTTATGATAGTTAACTCTTCTACCCACTATTTAAAAATTTTTACAAATAAAATATTTTGATTGGATAATACTATAAATATATTTTACACTATTAGTGTATAAAAATTAAACTCAAAATAAAAATATAAGAGAAACTATCAATATTTTTAATTAATTGACTTTCATAACATATTTAATAAACACAAAGCTTTTAACGTTACCTGTAGTTATATAATTTTTCAGAAAAATCTAAAGAGTTAAAATTTTAATCAAAATTTAATTATTAGAATGATATGACATACTTAATAATTTGTGGAGTAATAAACTGATCATACCATTATTTTATCTAATAACTATTATGATTTATTTCAAATTTTTGGACAATATATTTTGACTATGTAACGTTCTTTCAAAAATTTCTATAAATGTTTAGTGTCAATAAATATAAATTCTCTTATTTCATTATTTTTCGTAAATTTTCTTGCTAGACAGATAGTTATTGATACATGGTGAGCTCTACGTGATAACAAACTTGGATATGTCTTACTTCCAATCTTAAATAACAATCCAATTTAAATATATACATGAATTAATTAAGAAAAGGTTGACAAGTCTTTATGTTAGGAAAAATTAAATATATTTTACAAGACCGTTATTACTTATCCCTCTATTCCTTAATTATCTCTTTATGTTTTCCCACCAACTCTCTCTTCCACTATTTAATAGGATACAGTTAGAGAAAGATAACTAATATTGTCTTAAATAAATATTTGTTTGCGAAAAATAAAATTTTAAAATAGACAATTACTTAAGAATAGAGGTATCAATTTATTAGAAAAGATAATTTAAAAGTACAAGCATACAAAATATTTAGGAATCATTGATCATTAGACAAATATTAGGGGTATTTATTTTATTTTGGGCATCATGCAACTCGTCTATTATTACTATTGAAATAAGAAAACAGCTATATATTACCACTCTCAAATGACTACTACTATCATTCCCATTATCATTTTTTTTAAGTTTCTTCAAAATGTTCTTTTTTTTGTTTGTCAATTAAAGTAATAATATTTTATTAAGCATCCGTTTGGATACTATAACTTTTAATTTTTTCTAATTTTTTAGAAGTCAAAAATCATATTTTTACTTTTTGTTCTAGTTAGTTAAACAATTTATTACTTTTTTAAAGGTTATTCTTAGTACTTTTTGATAAGTGAAAATATCTAGCTTCTTAATAAAGACTTTCTAAAACACTAAAAATAAACACTTTTATTATTATATATTTGAATGTAAAATAACTTACCCATAAGTTATTTTTCAAAACCTAATTTTGTATAGGAGTTTAAATAAGTTATTTAACCAAACGGGATCTAAATATTTTTGTTCTAGATAGCCACTACTTGGATTGGTCACATAATTGATTTTATTGTTGTTAATTTATTGTCTTTGGATTCTGGTCTTTAATAATATTATTTCTTTCCCATTAAAAGAAATAATTCATTTTTAATGTATTATCAATTTCGTCCATTTGTCATTTCTTTATAAAATTAATGTTCTTAACACAATTATGTGGATTTAAATATTTGAGTTATCTTTCAAATTTTTATCAATATAATAATAAATATTAAACTATAAAATATGATATTATAAAATATGACACAGATATCTACTATTTTGTTCAAAGTGAATGCTTATAATAAAAAAAAAACTATCTTTCAATTGTTTAAGTCATACTTAATTTATATTTTTATACGAAATTAAGAAAATATGTGATCATTAATTGAATGAAAGAATTTTTTTCATTTTTATGAAATGAAAATTATAAATTTATCATGTTTCATGGGAACATAAATAAGTAAAAGATGAGCTGTTTTTTAATTTAATAAAATATTTCTAAAAAAATTCAACGCTTAAAATGATAATAGAATATTAAATCTTTAATGATATTACATTTGTATTTTAACGTGAAATTAACATAATACAACTACTTTATATTAAAATATCAAATTTAATTCTTTAATCCATTTGAACATAACAATTATCTAACTAGTATATATAATAGTGAGTTATATACGTAGTATATATAACTAAATTTTTAAACTAATATAGTTGTGTTTAATAAGTAAACTGTATATAAAATGAACAATTGATAATGTTTAAGATAAAAGAAAAAAGATTACTTTTAATTGAAATAAAAATAATCAATTTATGTAAAAGAATTCAATTACTAATTATAATAATAATAATATAATGCAACTTTTCCATGAGGATTAATAAATAAATAAAAAGGTATGATAGTAAAGTTAAATAAGAAGTAGTTAGAAATAAGTAATAATAGTCATTTGAAAGTTTGAATAGGTGTTCCCTTAAAATAATAGTTTTTCACTTAAAATATTTTATTATTTTTAATAATAAATTATAAGTAAATCAATACTGATGTTACATATAACAAGAATTTAAATATCATGAATCACGACTTTAACGCGAAGAAAAAGAATAAGATTAGTGGATAGTGGTCAATTCAACAATTTACAAATAATTCACCTAATACCACTCATCTCCAATGTTTCACGAAAAGGTCTCCCTCTTGATGGATTGATGGTGACTAGGTGCCAACAAATCAGGAAGTGGATATATTGTAAGATTTATACAATTCTAACGTATATGGATTCTTTATATATGAAAAATAAAATAAATATAATATTACATGATTTTTCTAGTTATAATTTATTTATATATATGTCATAATTTTTATATAATAAAAATTAATTATAATTGACTTCCAGGTAAAATTTAAATTTTTATTGACTATTATAAAGAAATCGACTATAATTGACTTTCATATAATCTTTTACCAGTCATATTAAGCATTTCTGTATGTGCCATAATGGTGTGAAATTGACTTTAGTGTGTGTTGGTAGTAATCAACTTTTGAGAGCATTGTTAGGAAGTGATAAGTCAATTAAAATCAACTACCAATAAAATCTGATACAATTAGTAAGATGAGTGGGTCCACGTGGTAAATCATTTTTTAGTTCTTTGAATATTGAGAAATTCATGATTTTTACGGGACAGTGCCGTTGACATTGAAGTCTCAGTCTAATATGTCAGGAACTTCCTTCAAGGTAGAAATCAAAGTAAATTGCATGTTGATTCCTCTTTTTTTTTTTTTTTTTCCTTTTCTTGTTTCCCGATTTTTTGTTACTGTTTCAAGCTTAACTGATATATTTTGATGCAGAGTGTTAATGGCTAACTAATGTAAATGAATATTATACTGAGAAAACTTTTGAATTATTAGTGATAAAAGCTGAATCTAACCATTATGTTAGCCTGTTTGTGTTTGATATGGAATGGAGACATCATGTCAGAGCGCGGGACATGTGGTTCTGATTAGGCAGCATGTGTCGGCTTATAATAAAAAATCTCCTTCCTATCCCGTAAAGATTCTGAATTTCTCAATATTCAAAGAACTATAAAATGTTCAAAGTATTTCCAATTGCAGGGTGTTTTTTTTTTTACTTATAATTTTTTAGTAGTGTATTTATATCAATATGGTATTTTGAAAAAATTTTCGGTGTTTTCAATATAAAATCTGCCAAAGACAAATTCAATACAGTTCAATAAAAAATATTTATGTATTGAATCCATCAAATCAATAATTTTTTATTAAATTCACTAATAACAGATTCTAAAATACCATATACAAGTAAATTTATCCATTTTATCATATTAGTATAAATCACCTATATAAACACCATATATAAATTATTTTTCCTTTTGCAGGTTGATTCCTCTTTTTTTTTTTCCTTCTTTTCTAGTTTCCCGTGAATAATTTATGTTTTTTTGTTACTGTTTCAAGTTTAACTGATATATTTTGATGCAGAGTGTTAATTGCATATAAACGAATATTATACTGAGAAAACTTTTGAATTATTAGTGATAAAAGTTGAATCTACCCATTAGGTTAGCTTGTTTGTATTTTATATGGAATGGAGCAAAGTGATGGGACATCGAATGGAGGCATCATGTCAGAGCGCGGGACACGTGGTTCTGATTAGGCAGGATGTGTTGGTTTTATAGGAAAAAATCTCCTTCCTATCCCGTAAAGATCCTGAATTTCTCAATATTCAAAGAACTAAAAAATGTTCACCTCGAGTTTGCTATTAGAAAGTCGATTAAAATCGACTAATAGAAGTCGATTGTGATCGGCTACCAAACACACGTTAAAATTGATTATAATCGCAACAGGAAAGAAGTCAATTTTAATCCATTTTCCACACCATCCTGGCACATGTAAAAAATACTCAATGTGGCCATTGAAGAATTATTTGAAAATCGATTCTGGTTGATTTTATTTTGTAGTAATTCATAAAAATTTAAATTTTACACAAAAATTAGTTATAATTGACTTCTATTATATAAAAATTAGGATATATATGTAAACGGATTAAAATTATGAAATCTATGTATTATTATATTTATTTTATTTTATATAAAAAAAAATTCAATATCTATCGTTTGTTAGAAAATTAATTTCAACTATTATTTATTTATTCCAGATAATAAGGTGAGGTTTTCTTTCTCATATGATTACGTGAAAAATATAAAAAGTATACACTCGCTTAACATAAGCAAAATTTTATTAAAATTTTTAAAATCTAATGTAGAATTTCTATGCTTGTTTCTTACATATTTGATATTTGAATGACAAGAAATTATAATAAAAATAAGAGAAAAAAATAACATAATGAGTTTTTTTTTCAAGAATTTATATACATAAAAAATAAAAAAATGGAAAATAATTCCGATTCCTCCCCTTTAAATGCCACCTTTTTTTTTCAACTCAAAATTAGGGTGGTTTATAAGGGAATACAAGCGACCTAAAAAATACTATCTCTAAGCAATATAGATGTTTAATTCTATTCTTTTACGCTAAAGCTTTTTTTTTTATATATTTATCTTTTACGCTATCGCTTCCAATAATATTAATAACATTTTATTTTGTTCATTTACTAATCTATATCTAAAAATGATACTATCTATATCTAAAAGTAATATTATAAAAAATGCGAAGGGTCTAGTTTTTCATCTTCTGAGTAAGAAAATTAAAGGATTTGGATCCTCTCCTTTTGATGTTAAACTGGATGCAATCCTGTTGGAGACATCAACCTTTAAACAAAAAAATAATTTAAATTACCTCTTTATGAACGAGGATGTCTATCCTCCCATGTACCACAGTATCGTTGCTTTCAATCCACCGTTTATGGACAACATTAATATAAATATTTTACTAATATAAAATATAAATTTAATTTTAATACCCTAATGATATAAAAAAATTTTATACAATCATTCAATTATATATTATAATACTAACTAAGAAAGTTTGACTCTCACTCAACTATTTAAAAGTAATGCATATAAAAAAAATATTCGAATGACAGTGAATATTATTTCTTTACAATGTCACTGTATTAAATTGTATTTTATTTGTTTATAACTGAATACATTAAATTATACTATTAGTGTATTAATAAATAAATTTGACTATTTCAGAAATCATGGATATAAAAGAATTTACTCAGACAACAATGTAAATGTTTTTTACTGTACTAGAATACTCTAATTATATTATATTTTATTATTATTTTATGGATGATTATAATAAAAAATATTTAAAAATGAACTAAATATTTTTAGAAAAACTAAAATCAATTTTTTAAAAACAATTGATCAAAAACAAATTAAAGCTTTTTTAAAACATCAGCAATCGAAACCAAAACCAAAATTTTCTTAAAAAGTTGATAAGAAACGAAGTATGTCTTTTTTATTGACCAAAATTAAACTAGAATTTTCAAGACACTTAGTTTTCTTTTTTCTTTTTGTCTTTTACGTTCTTTTTATATCGAACGAAGTAATAGTGACTATAATTTTTTTTGTAAATCTATATAATTATAAATAATTATACCATTATTATAGTTTTGTAAATTTTTATTATAAATAAAATAATTACTTTTTTATAATTATGCTTAATACAAAAAAGAATAAAAAATAATTCAAATATACTGACATTGTTAAAGAAATATTCATTGCCATCCAAATAAGTTTTTTTTATGTACATGACTTTTAAAATAGTTGAGTAAGAGCCAAACTTATTTAATCACTAGGAACAAATATATGCACAAAACACATTTTAGTATAATATTCCAATAAACCATGCATATTAGGCAAAGAGTAATAATCGAGAAATATTATGCATGATTGCCTTAGTTGATCTTGATATTTATGAATCATGCATATTGAGATATTTTAAATTGGATTGCATTTTTCAAGCAAGTTATCTTGTGTTAGATAATCCAAATATCAAGAATGAACTTTGAAAAGGAAAGGCGATTCATAGTTGAAGCCAAAAGATGAGATTAGTTGAAGAATACCAAGTTCAAGAAAGATGATTCATGGTTAGTCAAATGGTGAGATCATTTGAAAAAGACACAATAGTATAGATCTTTAGGACCTAAGTTTCTTGATGTTAAAAGGTTTTTCTCTTGGTAAAATCATTGGTCACTATATTGATTAAGTTTTAAATTTAATTTCAAAACAATTTTCAATTATCTATTAATCAAACTTAATCATAAGTTATGTACTCTGATTAAAAACTTTGATTTGGAGACAAAGAATGAATTAATTGTGTTGTTTGATGAAAAATTGGAAGTAAATTGAAGAAAGTGTGAGTTTAATTTGAAAGAAAATTATTATAACATGTTTAGATGTGTTTGTAAGGTCAAGAAATTAATTTAATTATGTTTCAAATGGGTTTGGGCAAAATATGGGCTCTTGTAAGTGTTTACATTGATCTTCATCTTTTCTGGAATTTGAAATTTGAATATTGTAAGTGCTTTATAAGTGCTTACAACCGTAAAAAATGTGAAAACAAACACATTTGTGAAGAGACAACTTTTTGGATAAATCCCCATAGGTTTGTACGATTTATGGGTTTATAAATAACCATAAAATGACATATTTTTGGGCATGAAAAACCAAGTGCAAACTTCACTCAATCATCTTTTTTATTCATCAAATTCTTGTCAAGTTTTGT
Source organism: Dalbergia cultrata (assembly GCA_031216105.1). Lineage (NCBI taxonomy): Eukaryota > Viridiplantae > Streptophyta > Magnoliopsida > Fabales > Fabaceae > Dalbergia > Dalbergia cultrata. Next base: position 61,917,502 of record CM062353.1, read on the forward strand.
GGCCAAAAAAAGTCTTTAATTTATCCTTATAAAAAATTGGTTCTTCAACTTGTATAATTTACTCTTCAAGAGAGTTTATTCTTCTTCTATACACTTCAAAATTCTATGAGGGTAAGACATCCCTCAAAGAAAAAGGGTGTGGTATCCCAGTTTTGATGAGTGACTCAAACACAAGGGTAAGGGATCCTTAAGGTGCAAGAACACTCAAGTGATGTAAAGGTTTCCAAACACCTGTAAAATTTAGAAGATAGTAGAAACTCCCAAGCGTTGACTTGAGGATAGGATATAGGCTATAGGTGGTGATTAAACTAGTATAAATCTTGCATTTGTATCTCTTTTCCCTTAACTATTTACTTGCTTTCAAGATTAAGTTATTATCTTGATTATTCTTATTAATATAAGTGATTATCTTAATTCCTCCATCAATGCAAGTTATATTTGAGTAATCTACAATATTTATGTATTTTCTAAAGTTATTTCACAACGTGCATAATTTAAGTACATGAAATTGAATAATTTGTTGAAGTTGAAATAGTTTTCGAATCACCCAATTCATGTCCTTTTAGCCGATGGTTGCCATGAATAACACAATTTACAAAGTGTAAATGTATGTTTAGTTATGATGGGTTGCATTTATGAACACATTTTCCTTTCTAACTCTGAACATTTGCATCATAGTTATGTTTAATTGATTGATAAGTTGCACATTTGTGTTTAGTTCTCATTTTGCATCATTGGACATTTCAAGGCTAATAGCACCATTTTTAATGAATAATTATATTTTGGAGTTACCCGTACCTGTAATCTCTTTGTGTGTGGTTTGGTAATAGAAACTTCTCGAGTTAGTGCGTTAGAACAAAAAGGACTTGGGCGAACCTTCACACTTAGATTTCTAACAATTAGGACCACCATAGCAATCCATGACCACTATAGTAGTCAACAAAAAAGCAACATGTGGATCGAGTGGCAGAGGCAAGACCACTATAGTGGTCTACAATTGCTATAGTGGTTGACAAAGGCAAGAATTTTGGATCATGTATGGCAAGCTTTAGGCCACAATTAGCAGGATCGTTATAATGGTCATAAATGTTGCATGCATAATGCGTCTTGTCAGTGAAATTTTTAATTTTTATTTAGTGGACTAATGTATTTTTCTACTACACTATAAATAGTAGTAAGTTAAACATTGTAGACACCTTTTTATCATTATTTAATTTTTATTTTTGCCATCAAGAATTCTTTCTCTACTCTCTCTCTCTCTCTCTCTCTCTCTCTACTGTCTCTCTAGGTTTTGGAAGTTTCCAATTCTTATTTTGGCTCCCGTTAGGGACTGCAGTCACTTTTTCTACAACTTTGATTGCGATCCTCCACATATGGAAGAGTAGTTTCTTTTGCCTTGTGTAAGGGTAATTGAAGATTAAGATTTTTGTTGAGGTTCCTATTCTAATTACAATTTATGGTTCGTTTTTTTTTTTCCTTATTGTTTGTCTCTCTTTAATATTGGTTGTTTGAATTATTGCAATTGTATTTCTGAGAGTTACCTGATTATGTGTTCAGTTGCATGCATAATTAGGATTCAATTATGGTATTTTTGTCCATTGATTAATTTACACTCATTTGGTAAGGGATTGACATTAACTCTATTTGGAGATTAAGTTGCTATAATTGATAATTAAACAGGCATAGGTTCATAGAACCACGATTATGAATCACTAGTTTTTGTGTTAGTCAAATCTTTAGTGGGTGTGCGTTTTTTTTACCATTAAGGAAAATTGCATTATTATTGTGTGGAAACAAAATTAATGAAAGTAACCACCATCATGAATTTTTCTCTTGAACCAATGATTGAACAACTCTTCTTGTGCAGGTAATTATTCCCATATTATTCTCTCAAATTAATTTTTCATTTAAACAATTTCAAACCCATATGACTTGGATTACATTCTAATTGCATTTTTTTTTTTGTGTAATATAGCATTTACAATATTTTTAATTTGTTGCAACTAGAGACAACTCACATCAAATTTTGGTGTCATTGCCAGGGGATAGTACCAATTGATTTTTTTCATTTTTTATTTTATTTTTCCTATTTTTCTTATTTTATTTATTTTATTTCTGCCTTTTTATTTTTATTTATTTATTTTATAAAAAAATGATTTAATTTAATTTTTATTTTGTTTCATAGCTTATTACATTGTGTAGTTGATTGTTGCTGTAATTTAATTTTATGATCCGCTCTCTTCCTAGTTCTACTATATTTTCACTTAATTCAGAAATTGATAAAACTACAAGGCAACTTAGGAAGGCTGCAAGGGAGCAAGTTAAATTACCTGATAGCCCTTCTTCTTCTTCCTCTTCTTCAGATACATCTTGGGGATTAGCTAATTTTTTAATTCTCCTAAACTTTCTGATCTGTTTGCTAGTGTTTCAGGTGTATTGGCTAACAACAATAGGATCTTGAAAGAGCTTGCTGCTCATGATCTTACCTATAAGCCATTGAGGATCACTTACCTAAGCTTGAAGTTGATTTTGAACTCATGTCTAGGCTCCTGCACCACATGCCTAAGTTCCATGGGTTATCCAAAGAAAATCCACACAAACATATCAAGCAGTTTCATGTAGTTGGTGTCACAATGAAGCCTCAGGGGGTAATGGAGAACCAAGTCAAACTAAGAGCCTTTCCATTTTCTTTTGAAGGAGTGGCCAAAGATTAGTGCTTTTACATCCCCTATGGAATGGTAGACAGCTAGGTTAGTATGTAATGCATCTTTCTGGAGAAGTTCTTCCCAGCTACCATAAGGAAGGATATTTGTGGCATTCGATAGTTACAAGGTGCATGAATTTCCATATGAGTTCTTCTAGGAGGGTTCAAGAGATTGTATGCCAGTTGTCCTTAACATAAGATCTAAGAGCAGCTCCTCATTCAATATTTCTATTAGAGACTGCTAGTTATAGAGAAAAGCATGATTGATACTGCTAGTGGGGGTGCCTTAGTTGACATGACTCCTGTTACAGCTAGGGCCTTGATAGGGAATATGGTTGAGAAGTCTTAGTAGTTTGGTTCAAGATCTAGTAGAGCACCCACAGTGTGAGTGAAATTTCTTCGATGGACAATAGTAGGGTGGAAAAGAAGCTAGATGAACTGACAGAGTTCTCAGAGCAAATTGTGTTGAATCAAGCTCCTCCAGTTAAGGCGATAAAGGGATGTGCTATTTGCTCTTGTAAGACACACCTCAGATATTTGCCCAAAATTAGAAGATCCTACCTCAGTTGTATCTGGCATCGTATTTCTTGGTAGGCCTTATAATCAAGGTAACTAGTAGGGGTACAACTAGAGCTGGGTATATAGGTCGCGATCCGTAAATTGACTCGTTTAACTTGCAATCTACAAGAAAATGGACTATACAATTTGTAGTCCCCAACCCGTGAATTTTTTTGGTTCACACTGCTCAACCTGTGGGCTAAATGGGTCTAGCCTGTGGGTTCGCAAACCAATCCACTAGCTTACATAAGTGAGGGAATGCTTCCATTTTTTAGTATTTATTTATATTCTTGATGGATGGAGTTTGGTGAGTTAGTTTATTCTACCACTTTTGGTACTTGTATTTGGTATCTGATTTGCTTATGTTTGATATTTGATAGTTAGCAGTTAGTAATTTATATTCTTTTGTAGTTTTACTATTTTTTGTAATCGGAAGAGTTATGCATATTTGATTGGTAATATTTTGGATACTGTAATGAAAAGTGTGTATATACATATTTTGCGAGGTAAAATATACTGTATAAATATAAATATATAAATATAATATAGTATAGGGTATAACAAAATAAAAGAAATGAAAGAAAAAAAAAAGATTGGTCCGCAGGCTAGTTCGGGCAAAAAATATGAACAGAAACAAGGGGTTACGCAAACAAGTCCACAGACCCATGCGCTTATGCGAGGCAAACGTGGATTAGTCTAAAATAAAATCCATTTATGAAACTGGCCCGATCCGGTTTGTTAAATTGTGGTCCATTGTGGACAGGGCTAAATGGACCGAATCGATCCACATACCCACCTCTAGGTACAACCTACATAGTAATGCCTACCTCTTAGGCCCTAGCACTACCTGTCCCTTCTATCTCTTCAGATGCATCATGGTAGGAGATGATGAAGATGATGCTTGAAAATCAAAAGAAACAAGAACAACCTATGCAAGATATGTGAAATGTAATTGTACAACTACATAATTCCCAAGCCTAGTAGGGTAGTGCATCCACTATTCCTTCTAAGACAGTTCCTAACCCCAAGGGGAATGTCTTTACTATTGCTATAATGTTTGACAGTTTTGCTTAAGCTTGTTGGTCTTTCAGAGTATATTGTGGTTGAGAATGACGAAGATGAGACAATTTAGCCTGAGGAGTAACAAGACTACACCTCAACAGATGATATCAAAAGAGCAGGTTGACAGACTCATTCCATTGCCCTTTCTATAGCAAGTTGCGAGACCCAAGAGGCCCATTGAGTTAGGTTGGAAAAGGGCCTTTTGGAGATTTTCTAGAAGGTGGAGGTCAATATCCCTATATTGCATGCAATCAAACAGATCCCTAAATATGCTAAGTTCCTGAAGGATCTATGCATCAACAAGAGGAAGTTGAAGGGCAATGAGAAGGAGAGGGTGACTATAGGCTAACTTCCTACTAAGCACAACGAGCTAGGTGCATTTGATGTTTCTTGCACCATTAAGAACTTGCAAATTGATCAAGCCTTGGCAGATCTTAGGGCCAGTATTAGTATTATGCCTCAAATTGTTTATGAGACTTTGGGTGGGGAATAGTTGACATCCACAATGTCAAAAGTTTAGTTAACCCATTTAGAGTCTAGATGGGATATCAAAAGACGTGCTTGTCAAGATAAATAATTTAATTTTCCCAGCAGATTGTTATGTTTTAGCAATAGAGGATGACCTTAATGTTATTGAGCACACATTGATCTTAGGGAGACCATTTATGAAAACTGCAAGAACCAAGACCAATGTGTATACTGGCACCTTCTCCTTTGAGTGTAGGGACATAAAGGCTCAATTCTGCTTGGCTAATGCCATGAAATACCCACCTCAGGAGCATTTTACCTTTAGCATTGATGTCGTTGACTTCTTGGTTGATGATGTGTTTGCTAGCATAATTGAGGATTTAGATGAGTTGTTGGGGTTGGTACCAAAATTTGAATTTCCTGACTATGTCTGTGCCACTAATTTGTGCAAGGAATGTGCCATTATTGATGCATCTTTGACTAGGCAAATTTTTGAAATTACTTTAGCATCAAAATTCCATAAACCCCATCGTCAATACACCAAGTAGTAGCACTCCCATCCCTGATTCTACTTTACTTTCTGAGCCCAAATTATCTATTTTTCCCATAGGATATGATGATTCTACTGTTTTAGAATTATCTAAGCTTATAGGAATAGGTACGCAACAAGTAGGGCTACAACTTAGGTTCCTCCCTAGTCACCTCAAGAATTCATTCTTAGGGAGGGTCAAACACTACCTGTTATCATAGCCAATAGCCTTTCTACAACCCAAAAAGATAATTTGGTTACTGTATTGAAGAGCACAAAAGGGCCATCGGTTAGACCTTGGATGACATCACAGGATTAGCCCTTCCACCCATACGCATAGGATATTTCTAGAAGAGGGAGCTAAGCTGGTCAGACAACAACAATGCTGGCTCAACCCACTAATTCTTGATGTGGTAAAAAATGAGGTGCAAAGCTCTTGCAAACCAGAATCATCTACCCTATTTCAGATAGTGTGTAGGTGAGCCTTGTGTAGGTGGTTCCTAAGAAATCGGGGATCATTGTGGTAAAGAATGAAAAGAATGAGTTGGTCCCTACTTGGGTGCAGAATAGTTGGAGAGTCTGCATTAATTAGAGGCAACTCAATCAAGCCACCAAGAAGGCCCATTACCCTTTGTCTTTCATTTATAAGATGTTAGAGAGATTGGCAAGGAAGTCTCACTTCTGTTTTTTGGATAGCTACACAAGGTACTTTCATAGTCATATTGCCCTAGAGGACCAAGAGAAGACCATTTTCACGTGCCTTGTTGACACCTATGCTTACAAGCGGATGCCTTTTGGGCTCTGCAATGCACTAGCTACCTTTTAGCAGTGCATGATGAGCATCTTCTTTGATCTACTGGAGGATTGCATGGATGTGTTAAGACTTGCTTAAGTAGCCTAGTTAGAGTCCTACAAAGATGTGTTGAGACTAACCTTATTCTAAACTTTAAAAAATGTTACTTTATGGTTGAACAAGGTATAGTCTTAGGCTACGTAGTCTCTAGCGAGAGCATTGCTATTGATCCTGGTAAGATAGATTCTATTACCTCCTTGCCTTACCCAACATGCGTGCGAGAGATTGGTTCTTTTCTTGGTCACACAGGCTTCTAGAGGAGGTTCATAAAGGATTTTAGCAAGATTACCCAACCTCTCACCTTTTTGCTGGAAAAAGGTGCTGAGTTTGTTTTTGATGATAGGTGGAGGCATTGGAGAGCCTGAAGAAGGCCTTGACCACCATTCTAGTCATACAGCCACCTGACTAGAGTCAACCATTTGAGCTCATATGTGATGCTTTTGATCATGCAAGGGGTGTTATGCTTGCATAATGCGTGGGTAAGGTTCCTCATGCTATTTACTGTGCTTCTTGGATTTTGGACGTTGAATAGTTCAACCACACCACTACTGAAAAAGAGCTTCTAGCCATTATTTTTGTTGTGAATAAATTCCATTCTTACTTGGTAGGCCTTAAAGTGGTGATGTATTTGGACCATGCAGCTCTTAAGTCCCTACTTAAGAAGCCAGGAGCCAGAAGCCAAGCTAAGTTCATTATATGGATGTGCTACTACTCCAAGAATTTGATTTGGATATTAAAAATAAAAGTAGAGTTGAAAACTTAGTAGTGGACCATTTAACCAGGCTTGAGCATCTTCAGCTGGAAAACATACCACTTAATGATAATTTTCCTAATGAGAAGTTGATGGATGTGTCTGTTGTTTTATGGTATTCTAATACTGTGAACTAATTGGTTACACAAGTGGGACCCTCATATTTTTCAGCAGCACAATTTGCAAATCTAAAACAGCAATGCAAAATACTATGTGTGGGATGACCCTTACTTTTGGAAAATATGCAGTGGCTAGGATAGTTCGACGATTTGTGCCCCAGGAAGAATTCAAGTCCATACTCAGGTTTTGTCACACTTATGCAATTAGAGGTCACTTTGGACCCTAACACACTGCTAGAAAAGTATTAGACTTAGGTTTCTATTGGCCCACCTTATTCAAAGACGCCTACAATTTATGTAAAGCTTATGAACAATGCCAGAGGATGAGGAATATCTCTTGGAGAAATGAAATGCCCCAACAACCCAAACAATTTTGTGAAGTTTTTTATGTCCAGGGCATTGATTTTATGGGCCCTTTCCCTAGTTCATTTGGCTATGTTTACATCTTTCTTGGTATGGATTATGTGTCAAAGAATATTGAGGAAATTTTCATCCGCACTAATGATTCTTCTGTAGTTGTCTATTTTGTTCTCTCCCATATTTTTTGCAAGTTTAGCCTGCCTAGGGCTATCATCAGTGACCAGGATACTCATTTTTGCAACCAAAGCATGGAGGCAATGTTTCATAGAAAGGCGGTTGTTCATAAGATATCCACCTCTTACCACCTCCAAACTAATAGACAAGCTGAAGTGTCTAACTGAGAAATAAAGAGAATCCTGGAAAAGACAGTGAGGCTCAATCGAAAGGACTAGAGCATAAAGTTTGATAATGCTCTGTGGGCTTATTGCACTGTCTATAAAACACCCATTGGGATGAGTTCCTTTAGGATTGTTTTTGGGAAGGTGTTCTATTTGCACGTGGAAATTAAGCTGTGCAACATGGAGTAAGTTTGGTCACTAAGAGAATTTTCTTTTTCATTCTTTTTACATGATTTGAAAGTAAAAATCACATTAAAATATAACTCATCATAATTTTTTTCAAACATGTTGAAATTCATTTTACTCTCTTTAAACTATGGCTTGAAGAATGGGAATTGAAATCCAACCGAATTAACCTGGAACAGAATAGTTCTTTAGCTAGAGGAGTAAATGCCTATTATTTTTGTGGTTGTTGCCTATGGAATATGGATTCAATAAATATAATTGAATTCTATTTACTCCCATTCCATAGGGTCCTTTAGGAAGGTCCAGCTAGAGACATTGGTAGCTGTTTTTCCATCAAGATCTATTGGATCATATGGTGAATCTTCTCCATATTCAATTGGCATTGACTTCCTGTGCAAACAAGGTTCCCATTCTGCTTCTTTGAGGACCTTCAATATCTCTTTTGCCACTATCTTGCTCCCCTCCGAAGACAAATGAACTCCATCCCTATCAAACACCAACCATTAAAATGAATAGGCATGTAAATTTTGAACTTTAGTTTCACGATAAATGAAAAAGGCGTAATACTTATGTGATGAATCATTTTTCCTAGAAGCTTATGATACTCAATAAAAACATATGAATGATTTTGATATCTAACAACTTACGCAAAGCAAACATCTAACCAATCATCTCCTTCTTGGATTGCAGACCAGAGATCAATGGCCTTGATATTCATCTCGCGGCACAGCTCCAAACACACTTCTGAATATATTCGACAGGCTTCATTTGTCTTTGGTAGTTGTCCCCACCAGACCGCTGGTTTCATTTCAAAAATTTATTCATCTGGGTTAGTGATTGAGGTGTAAGTTCCAAAAAATTAGGAGATGGATCACTCGGAAAGTAATCAGACATGCTCTAAACAATCATATCCCAATATAACAGCTTCAATTCTATTTGATTCCAAGCCGAAGATGTCACGTTTTTTATACCAGCCATTCTATTACCCAATTTTAATCTCAATGAAGATAATCTATCACACAAATTTCCGGGGACATGCTTTATTTGTATAAAACAAAGCAAAAACTACATTATCCTTATGTAAAGTTTGATGAAATTCATCGTAACTCTAAAATTTAATTTGCTCTATATATCCTTAAATTTGTGAAATTATTACACTAATTTCCCATAATTTTTTAAAATTATTGCACTGCCCTCTTCTCTATTACATTATATTCAAGGAGGTTAGTGTCACTTGAACAAATAAAAAAAAAATCGAGATAAATTTCATTAAATCTTACGGAAAGTCAGTGTAATATACCTAAAACAAACTTCTTGACGTAAGTATATGCCAGTGAGAGTTAGAGAGGCTGGTAAAGAGATTGCTTGCAGACTACAGCATTATACCCTAAGCAAAGGTAAGTGAAGCACTTTCTTATCATAGCTTCAATATAAGAGTAGGCATGACTGTTAGGCATCTTTCTGTAAAATTATAATTATCAGGTAGCAAATCAATTAAAGACATAACCTGATTTGACGGAATTGTGCCTCATTGATGGGAGGAGTACTGAGAAATATAATGCGAGTCTTCTCTGAAAGGCTCTGGCAATCATTAGGATTTGGGTCTAAACTTTGCAGTGATGAATATAATTTTATTATGAGAGGTAAATCAAAACCAGTGAGTGAAACTTTAACTATGAATGATTTTTTTCATGTAATAAAGACAAGAGAGGGAAGTACTACTGAAAAGTTTACCATCAGATGGATAGCAATCTTCCTCATATTTTCTTTGTATTCTTGGAGAGGTACATGAGAACCAAGTCCATTTGTACTTGGAAGAATGGAATCATTACCACCAAAATACACAATTATCAATGATGGTTGCTCACTAGCATTCTGAGAAGAAGATGACAGAGCAAAAGAAAGGGTGGTGTCATCAAGAATCAAAGTAACAACATCTTGAAAACCTAAGTGTAAACAACAAAAGTGCAACCTGAAAATTGTCGAGATTAGAAAGTTCATTGTAAAACTCAAAATAATCTTCTTGATATATCCATGCTCACTAAGACAAATTTAGCATATCATGTGCTAGTTCCTCAAGCTGCTATGTAGCTCAAGTAATTGTCAATGACCATGTACAGAATAACCAACTTTTAACGGGGATGAAATTTTCATGGCTGATTTTTATATGTAAAATTGCATGTAAAATTCATCCATACAAATTTATAGTCGAGCTCCATGTGTAAATCTATGAAAATTTTCATTCCAATTTTGCTCCATACCAAACACGCCCTTGTGAATGATTCAAGATGAAGAGGGGGGGAATTCAATCGGACAGGGGGCAGGGGCGTTTAACACAGATTCTACTTACCTTGGGAAAAATTTCATCCAGAACCTTCAGAGCACGCCTTGTATTCCAGCCACCATATCCTCGAAGAACTATATCCACATTTGTCATGTCAATATGTGATGGGTTATGCTACTTGGCATCACATATGCATCCCAAAAAGGCGTATGTAAATGTAACTTCTTTTCATTTTTTTGCTGATATTCAACAATGTTAGGCATTTGATATGTTGCTTTCTTATATTATCCTCTTTGAAACAATCAGATTTTACTAAGTAATGAAAGAATATTCATGAGTAGTGCTATTTATCCCCCACTGATTTTATGCCATCTGTGTTATAATTCATACGCAATATCTTGTGGTTAGTCAGTTACAAAGATGAAGTCCACAATCAGTGTGTATGCATTCCTAAAAATCAGTTCCCAATATTTAACATAACTCAATATCCAATTCACAGTTTCAGTTACAGAAATCATAATCATTATAACACACCATAAGGCCTTCAGAAGTTAAAAGAAGAAGAAGAAGAAATTAAAGTTACCTTGCGAGCATACAAGTGAGCAAGAATAGCTCTTGAACCTTCATTATAATAACTGTGCTGAATAATGGAAGAACCAAACAGCACAAATTTTGGCCTAGCTGGTCCTACCATCTCTGTCTCCTTCAATATCTCGCACGCAGACATGTATGAGTCTAACACAATGGAGCTGAACATTTATAGTTAGATTTGAAGTGTCTTTTCTTTGTTGAGCATTTGCTACTGATCTTTCTATTTTTTTTTAGGATAAATCAATCTAAATCATTAAAAGAAAAAGTTCTATTAAGAGTAAAGAGTATATCACATCAAAAAAAGAGCAAAGAGAAAGAAACATCCTTAGTTTCTTACATAAAAAAGAAAAAAAGCAGAAAAGCAAAGAGAAAGAAACATTCCTGAATTGTATATGTATATAAATAGGTATAAATTTTAGTATACTTACATTCTTTAATAACTTTTTACAAGTATAAAATTCCATTAATCCAACAATCGAATTTAATGTTCTTTATAGTAGATTAAATATATCAAATTTCATATAATTTGAAAATGATTTGATATTTCATCATATTACTTATTTTGACAGAGAATATGTTTTTGAAAATATTAATAAATATCAATCATTATAATAAATATATACTATTAACCGATTTTTTGAAATTTAGCATACTTGATCTTTAATATAATATCACATAATTCAATAATAGAATCAATTAAATTCAATTTCTCTTAAGAGTTATCGATGAGTGTAAGTATATAAGATTTACACCTAATATAAATGGATTCCCACCTTATATATACACATATGCTTTCAGTATAAATGACTCTTACAAACTTTATTTACAATGAATTCAATTGTTTATGAGGTGGAGGACCTCTCTCATTAGTTTTTCTTAGTTATCTTGGCAAGTTTAGTGTACATGCTATAAGTGGTAGAATATTTCTTGGATGATGTCTACCCAAGGGTAACACATGTAGCACGGGTATGGGTACAATTTCGATGCTCTCAAAGTAGGGAAGAAAATAGGTTAGGATAAGCTTTGATCTAAAGAGGTCTAATATGTTCTTAAAAAGTAGCTTGAGTTTAAGTTTATTACCTGACTTAGGTATTTTTTATTACCTTAACCTGGTATGACCCAAAACCTATTTAGAGATTTACTTGATAGAAGTCATGATAAAAAAATAGGAATGATAGAGAAATGGACTGGATAATTTGTCTGTAATGTATTATTGATATGTTGTATATAATTTCCAAAGAGGTGCACCTATTTATAGATCAAATATAAAATCAAAACATAAAGACAAAATCAATATAATATCAACCTAAATCAATCCAAGATATATCTAATAAATCAATTTAAATTAACCCAAAGTATACTATGATATTAGTATATTTTTAACACTCCCCCTTAAACTAAAGCCCATCAAATTTTAAGTTTGTCACATTTGAACGGACATTGGCAAAGGAGGCAAGAGCATAAAGGCAGGAAACATGAGGCCTAGCTAGAATCAGAAAACATAGAGACAGGCTCTTGAATGGAACCAGGGAGCAGAGATCGACTCCTGGGCATAACTAGGAAGCGAATATGGGCTCTTATCTCTGCAAAATGGGCATAGAGAAAGTGTGTGGAAGGTGAGAAAATATAAGAAAGTGAAATAAATAAATGAAAGTATTAAATAAGGAAAGGAAATTTTGCTCTTCCAAGAGAGCCTATCGCAGCGGAGAGGAGAAATTCATAACGGATGCCATGTCTCTGATACGATGATAGAAGTTATTATAGAAAATAGGAACAATAGAGAAAAAGATTGAATAATTTTCCTATAATGTATTATTTGTGTGTTATATATAATTTACAAAGAGGTGTGCCTATTTATAAGCTAAATATAAAATCAAAACATAAAGACAAAATCAATTTAGTATCAACCTAAATCAATGTAAATCAATCCAAGAGCACATAAATCAATCTAAATTAACCCAAATATATTATTATTATTATTATTATTATTATAAGTAGATTAGTCTGTTGAGTTTAATAGGCTATTTTCATTACTCAAATCTTGGCTTGTTTAGCTAAAAACACTTTTTGAAAAGCCTCAACCAAGTCTCACTTGTTTACTAAATAGACTAGGTCAAATTAGGCTAAATATATTGTTGAGTGGTTTGGCTTACTTCTATCTCTATATGAAAGTCAGTTGTAGATTTCATGCTATTTTATCATACTAGGGTCTATATGTGATTAAATTTTAGAAGGAGAATCTCTCCCTCTATCGGAATGCATTTATCATTTTTTTATGGTTTTTCCTTCAATACACTATGAGTACTTGTACCATTTTATTTTCAACGGTTATGATAAAACTATCATTTCACTTCCAAAAGATTATGTTGTTGATAAAATAGTCTTCACAAAAAATATAATTGCCCATGAGCCTTAAAAGATTTATTTCATTTGACAAACTCACCTAAAACATCAACTAGTCTCCATTTTCATCAACATACCAGAAGTGATTACGTGTATGTTAAATTGATATTATATTGTAGAACTACCTCTTTAGTCTTAAAAGATCATATCTTTCATAAAATAGTATCTTTTTATGACAAATTAAAGCTATAAAACCCCCCACTTTTGCCTCTTAAAAGATCACATTTTTAACAAAATAACCAAAAAAATAACTTTTGTTTAATAAAAAAAATATATCAATAGACGTTTTAATGCATTTGTCAATTTTTGAAATGCCATAAGTGAATATAGTTTTTTTTAGGGACTATTTTATCATTGGCATGGGGTCAAAATGTTGGTTCTCTCTATATTTTAATAAATTGAATTAATAGGATATATGAACTATTTTTAGACACAAATAACTAAAAACTAAGAAAAATAATTTGTATATGGTGTTTTTATAGGTGATTTACACTAATATGATAAAATGAGTAAATTTACTTGTATATGGTATTTTGGAATCTGCTAGTGGCGAATTTAATAAAAAAATATTATTTTGTCAGATTTTGCTTTTGATTTTGACAGCGAGTTTTTGTGTTAATATTATTTTATTGAATCTGCTATTAATGGACTCAATAAAATAATATTTTTTACACTGAACTCACTGCTGCGAATTCAATACAAAAATATTTTTTTTTATTGAATCTGCCTTTGGCGTATTCAATGTTAAATTTACCTTTGGTGAATTCTATACTGAAAACATCATATTATGAAATTTTTTTCTAAAATACTATATTGATATAAATATACCACCCAAATTCCATATGTAAAAAAAAAAAAAAAGCCAAAAACTATTAGTATCTCGGAGAAAGTTGTTTATAGGCGGAAATTTTGGATCTACAATATTGTGGTATGAATAATGCGCCTAGTTTTGTCTTGTTCGAGTTTAGGTGCTGCAATTCAAGGGCTGTCATTGTGCTGCTCAAGCCGAAAGGCCTGCTGACACGCGGATTTGGCAAATCTCATGAAAAAGACTTGATTTCGCTATGCCCACGATGGTGTTTTCAGACATTTATTGGCGTAGGATTGATTATATTTGGGCCCTATGGTTCCAACAAAAGAATTATTTGGTCCCTATGGTGCTATTTCTTGTCTTTAGGTTTCTCTTTTTTGCCTTTTTTGTTATAACTTTTTCAGATTTGTTGCTCTTCATGTTTAGCAAAAAAAAAAGGACTTGTTGCTCTTCACTATCCCTAGGTGAGTTTGAGCCTTTTTTGTTCTCAATATCTAAGAAATAAAAATAAAAAACTCTCAGTTGCTTATAATGCCACAACTTTATTTAGAAGTGTGTATAAAAATAAAGTATTAAATTTATATTCATCCAAGAATTTTTTGTGGAAAAGAATATAGCACCAAAAGTGGTTACTATAGATGAAAAGTACAACAAACTCTCAAATCATTCCCTCATAGTATCCTCGGTAAATACATTAGTTGTTGTAAAATTTTTTTTATGAATGACAAAAATTAATTAGTCTAATGGTTCTTGACAATTTGAAAAATTAGACACTTGTAGTCCTCGTCTAGCTTACAAGTAAAGAGTGAGATGTAAAGGTAAAATGATGATTAGGACTTTCATAACTCTCTCCTGCATGAGAATTTGCCAAGTGAATCTTGCATATCATGGGTATCCAATTTTTTCAATTGCTTGAGACATGAGTGTTAGAGGCCACCAAAGATATTTTGAATGACTAATTTAGGACTTGCTCGGGAAAAAAATGTCTTTTGACTTATTTGAATGAATTTCTTGGAAAAAAAAGGAGTTTTTTACATTAATTTTAAAAAAAATTCTAAAAAGTAAAAGTTATTTTAGATATAGATGTCAAATTAATTTACATTTAAATATAATATTAAAATATCTCCATTATTTTTAAGCATCATTTTTATGTTTTATAGATAAAATTTTGGGTAAAATTTCATTCATGTCCCTCAAGTTTTACCAAAATTTTGATTTAGTTTCAAAAGTATTTTTTATTCTATTTATGTTTATAATGTTTTCAAAATATTTCAATCTTGTCTTCTCAATAGATAACATCCAAATTATAAATGAAAAAAATTGATGAAGTGGTCAAATTACTATGTTAAAAAAACCACATAAAATGTCATATAATAATGTTAGGGATTGCAATTTTAGCTTTTTATAGAAATAAAAATGACAGATTTTGAAAAAAGAATGTACCCTTTCTAGTGATTTTGTTTTAACTAAAATGTTTTACACAAATTATTATGAAATGACGGGTCCAAAAAGAAGAAATTGAGTAGCACAAGATACATATGCAAAAATGTAAACCAAATATGATATAAAAGGATCAACGCGGTTCGTCTTAAAGACTATGTCTATGGACAAATATGACAAATCAATATTTCACTATGGAAATATGATGAAGATACAAAAGGTAGACATACTTCACTCAAGTCAAACCCCAAATAATAGGGATACAAAAGTGGTAAGATCCCACTCAAAACTAAGTTCAGAATACACCCAAAATATTTTACAGTATTTTCCTCATCAGTTTATGTACTGAACACTCAGAGAAAAATAGAAAGAAAACAAATACTTCTCTATAACCAATTGAGTGGAAATGAACTTGGAATGTTTTTCTCCCTATGTTCTCTCATGGTGGTGTGTGCTGGAGTGCCAATAATGCTATACATATATAAAGACAAAAAAGGACAATTTCAGCTTATCATTTAATGCTTCATGTTCATCAATTAATGCTGCCATCCTATTTGCTTCAATTGCACCAAAAAAGACTTTGGTGTTTCTGCATTTAATGATTCACCCAAATTCAACATTGGTGGCTATGACATAAAAGTCAAGCCACCTATTCTAGTCTACAAATCTCCACCTTAGCTTAAGGTTTATCAAGTTTCAAATTTCTGAAGCCGTCTTCTCCAATATGCCCAATAGGCATACTCAAATACCAAAACTACTTGATGACAGAATAGGCACTGGGCTCTATAAATTAGAATCAACACCCTTACTCCTATGAATAGTAATGCTAAACCTGATGCTAGTTTGCTTCCCACAAACACGATGTTTACAAAAGTCAGGCATAATAAATTTTTTATCACTAAGCCAGCTATGCTTACTCACCATAGGCATCCTTGTCTTATGCTTATGATACAAGCGAGTAATATCTAAATCACATGAAGATGATCCTTATGTAGCACCAATAACCATGTTACCTTGAAGTAGATAAACACCATTAACCAATCTACCTCTAATCACTACAAGAGCACCTTTGGAAACTTTCAAAACTCCACCTTCAGCATAATACTTATACCCTTGAGAATCAAGAGTACTCAAAGAATAAGATCTTTCTTTAAGTCAAGAATATGATGAACATTAGACAAAGTTCTCATGGTTCCATCATGTGATTTGATTCAGATTGTACCAATGCTAACAACTTCATAAGATGTATTATTTCCCATAAAAACAATACCACTATTAACTGACTAGTAAGTTGTAAACCAATTCCAGTTCTAACATATATGGTATGGCAGCCTAAATCAAATATCCAAGTATCACTAATTGAATTGGTTGATGTTGTGAGAACATTTTTGGCATCTTTAGCAACATTTGCTGCATCACTTAAATCTTTCTCTTTCTTGTCTTTGAGTCTTGGATAATCTGCTTTCCAATGCCTTTCTTTCTTACAATATCTACATCTATCTTTGCTTTTGCTACTGCTCAAACCAACATTCTTCCAATTACCTTTAGTTACCAAGCCAGATGTGGAACTGTTATCATGCTCCATCCTTTCACGAGACAAAAGTGAGGACTTGACCTCATCAATATCAAGATACCCACGTCCATAGATAAGTGTTTCATGAAAATGCTTGTAGGAATAACATAAAGAACAAAGCAACATCATTGCTTGTTGCTCACTAGAGAATGTCTCATCCATGTTTTTCAACTCCATCATAAGTGATGTGAACTCAACTATGCGAGTTCTCATAGATGTTCCTTCTGTCATACGAAGCATATATAAGTGTTGTAACACACTGATACTGTTGGCCACCGTCTTAGCCATACATAATGACTCTAACTTAGGCCACAGTGATTTTGCTATTTTCTCCGAAAGAACCTCTTATAGCACATCGTTTGTAATGATAACTGTATAATAGAAAGAGCCTTTTGATCGACATTTTCCCATTCAGATTCCTTCAATGTCTCAAGCTCATTTTCTTTGTCAGAAAGTGCTACTTACTACACAAGAACCACCATCATATGGACCTTCCACATTGCGAAATTAATACGCCTATCAAACTGCTGAATATCAAATTTTGCAGTAGACATTTTTAAAAAATTACCCCTGAACTCTGTAAAAGCTCTGATACCAGTTTGTTGTGAAATGGAAGGCCCAAAGGCAGAAACAGAGTAGCGCAAAATAAATATACAAAAGCGTAAAGCAAAGATGGTACAAAAAGATTAATGTGATTCGGCTTAAAGCCTATATCCACGGGTAAGACGACAAATAAATATTCCACTATGGAAATATAATGGAGATATAAAAGGTGGCACACTCACTCAACCCAAACCCCAAATAATAGGGATACACAAGTGGTAAGATCCCACTTAAAACTAAGTTCCAAATACAGCCAAAATACCTTATAGTATTTTTCTCACCGGTGTATGTACTCATCACTCAAAGAGAAGAATAGAAAAAAAAAATACTTCTCTATAACCAAATGAGTGGAAACGAACTTTGAATGTTTTTCTCCCTATGTTCTCTTGTGGTGATATGTGCTCTCCAAGTGCAAATAATGCTCTCTATATATATAGAGCTAAAAAAAGGACAAAATTTCAGCTTGCCATTTAATGCTCCATGTTCATCAATTAATGTGCCATCCTATTTGCTTCAATTGCACTGAAAAATACTTTGGTGTTTCTATATTTAATCCTTCACCCAAATTCAACATTGATGGCTATGACATAAAAGGCAGCCACCTATTCTAGCCTACACAAACATATTAGACAACATAAAAAATACTCTTTCAATTAAAAAAATTCTTTTTTATCAAAATAATGACAAAAAAATGAGTTTATTATTATCTAATAAGAGAAGTTATTGCATAGTCATTGAGCAACAAAGTGGATTATGCTCTACCTAATAATACAATCGCATTGGTAGGGAAAATTTTTTATATGGTTTTAGAGTTAGAAAAAATATTTGTTTTGTACCATTTATTTTTAGAAAACTTTGCTTTATCCCCCCTCAAATATGGGTCATCTTCACTTTATCATTTATTTTTCTTCCACAAGGCATGAAAAGTATCATCCATTTTTTTTCTTTTTAACAAAGCTCATTTAGAATTAGTTATGACTAGGCTTGGTCTTTGTCAAACAGAAGTAACAATATTCGACTAGAGGTCAATCAGAGTGATGATATCAAGGACTTGAGAAAGGGGGTTTGAATCAAGTCTTGTACCTTTGTTTAAAATATATATTTTTTGCACACTTAAATACACGAATTAAAACAGTTCACAAGTAATGCACTAGATATTAGTGAAAGTCTAGTATATTTCTATGAGATTTTCGACAGCAAATTTTTCACAATATATATATATATATATGTATAATTGCACTTTATAAAAAACCAGTATAGATAAGAAAGATTGTAGGGTAAGAGATACTTGACACCACGATATTATACTGGTTCATTCTCCAAATGGAGTCTACTCCAATCCTCACCAGCTGATGAGATTTTTCAACTAACTATCGAAGTCAAATTACAAACAGGCCTTTACTCTCTAGTGATTCACTTTCATATTCAAGGCCAAAGCGCCAAACAAAAAAAATGTTGAACAGAGATTCTGAATATTGTAACATCATAATTTTTAACCCAATACTCTAGAACATATTAGGTTAATCATTAGGTTATTACTTCTTAGTCTCATTCTTTTATGAAAATACTTAGCGGAAATACGGTTAAAATTTTTTTTTGAAAACATAAATTAAAGTGAGAGCCGCGTAACAAAGACTAACATATAGAAAAGAGATCTTATATCATTCATGGTCACAAAACACAAAGGTTGTTCATTACATCACAGCATGATCATATTATCATAGGTACATAATTTACGACTATCATAGTCCTATTATTGCTTCAACAGAAATACACTTCAATAATTTATAAAACTAAAGCAGCGTCTGCGCGTGTCCGTTGCATCCCACCAACCTGACTTATAGTGTATGCTTCATGCCCATGCTTTAGTAGAAATCACGAACCGCGTCACGAGATACACCATCATCTTCGTCTGGAGATGACACGGAAGAAAAGAGAGAGAGAAGGATGAGAAACTTATTCAAGATTCTCAGTAGGGAATTCCAACTCCAACACACGTGTCATCGTCGTCGTCCCCAGCCGCTTCGGTTTTAGTTATGAAAGAGGTGTTCATGCGTAAGGTTTGGTTTTAAACTTTCCAAAGCTATTTATCCGAAGTGGGTGTCTTTTAGTATGGGTCTTAATGATATGAATTCCGCAGATATTGGATGAATGCATGGCAATACATTATGCGAGCAAATCAATAATCATAACATCAAGTAATAGATAAGCGGCATAAAAAGTACAGAACTTTCCTCTATTCTTTTCTTATACTTGAACTTTTAAGTTCTTCTCCTCAAAAATCACTTTCTTTTCTCATCACCGAATCCAACCATAAACACCAGTGCCCGGCGATATCTATACACATCACCAAAACCAACCAAATACACCCTATCGCCTAGGATTGAGCTCAACCAACGAGCTCAAACCTAACTAGTCATCACTAGATTTCTAAGAGGCCATAGAAGGGGTAACTTAGGATCAGTTCTTTCTTTACTCATGACTATGTGACTTGAAAAGAGACATCACATCTCTTTTCTCACGTCCGAACTCTTGAGTTCTTTCTCTCAAAGACCACCTTCTTTTCTCATCACCAAATCCAACCGTAAACACCACTAGCCGGCGATATTCACACTCATCACCAAATCCAACCAAACACACCCTATCGCCTAGGAATGAGCTCAACTATGTTTATACTCATCACCAAATTATTCTCATTATCATGTCCAACCACATACACCCAAATCCAATCGTAAACACCCATATTGTCTCAATGAGCTCAAACCTAACTAGTTTTCACTAGATTTTTAAGAGGGCAAAAGAAGGGGTACATACTCTCTCTCATTCAATTCTCACAAACATGGTAGACATAACATCTCAACAATTCATACAATTCATCATAACATGCCACACCAACTCACAATGCATGTACTTACACATTCAATTCCACAATTCATAATCAATTTCTACATCATCATAACATCATCATAAAAGATCACATCATCATAACTCATATAGATAATGTTCTAGTATCACACATCACACCTCATACATCATCACATCATGCATATCAACATATCATACTTGCATTACCAAACTAAAAGCGATAAAATCTCTTAATATCTTATGCATTGACCCTTACGGTCCTTAACTCACAATCTAAGTTGTAAATCATCATATCCTAAACTCTCGGGTACCTATAATCTTATATCTAAGTATTCCTCACTCAATACTATGATCATAAACATCTCTAAACCTCGAGAGTGCAGAGTCTAATATTGTAACTTTATTGGTACCTAGGAGTCACAACAATGACCCTTTCTAAGTTCGGTTTACTCCTAGGGCTTCAAGATCAAGTCCTAAACCAATTATGAGTCATTCCTACATATTTAAAATAATTTAAAACCATGATTATCAATTCTAAACCATGCTGGACAGAATCCAAAAAAATCAATTACTAAGGGATCTAAAACTCTCAAATTAATTCTTTTCTAGTTACTAACTTCTCTTATCTTTCACTTATGGGTTTTAGCGTTAAACATACATGAATATACTCATATTATCATCATCAAAACAACATATAACAGTGATCATTCATAGCAAGGCAGAACTGAATTCATCTCCAAACAAACAAGGCATAAACTTGATTTCTAGAACACATAAAATACTAGTTTCTCTTGGAACCTTTTTCAAACTTTCAAAACTCATTTATAAACATTTTTAACATTTAAAATCATCAAAATATTTATGAGGGCAGTAGCTAAATCAAACTTGTCTCAAGAGGTCCTAAACTCATAAAACTTAGTTCTATGTATTCCTTGAACTCATAAAAGCTTAGAAAAATTATAAAACATAGTTTTCATTACTTGTACACAATAAACCTCTTAGGGGCCAAAAACATAAGCTAAGGAAATACAAACTTCAAGCCTTTGTTTGAGATAATAAAGGGTAAGTCTATGAGCTCTAAATCTCTTAAGTTGTAACATAAAGGTAAATATGCAATGCACTTTATTTTAGTCTTTATTTAGAGGTGAGGACATAAAATAAATATGCTATGCAACTCATTATTATCTTAGAGATTTAGTGAAAGCATAAACATAAATATGGAGATGCAAGTTCATTCTTTAATCTCAAGCATTTAGTGATGACATAAAATGTAAACATGGATGCAAAGTCTTTTATCTTAACTTAGAGCTCATATGAGACTTTTAAAGAGAAAAACAAATCTCAACCCAACACTTATCTCATCACAAAGAGAACTTTAGAGTTCTTGAACCAAGTTCTCAAAGGAACTACATGGTTCTTGAACATCATCATCAAGCTAAAAAAGAAGTAAACTTTAGAAGAAAACAAAACTTTAAAGAAGTAAGGACCAAAACAACATTATTTTTAGGGATGAAATAAATATAAGAACACTTTAAAATTTTTAACAAAACTTTTAAAGGAAAGCACATGGAGGCTGAATCATATAGGAAGGAAAAAGGGAAGAAAAACCAAAACCTTGCTAGATCAAGAAACAAAACTCAAGCTTTAGAGGTTTCTTTGAGATGAACTCAAGGTCATCATCTAGAAACTCTCATCATCAAGCTATCATGTTTAAGAAGAAAAGGCCAAGAGGCTGAAATGGAAAAAAAAAAAAAAGGAATATAAAGGAAAGCTCAAAAAGAAACCAAGAGGAAACTAGAGAAAACACATTTTTTTGAGTAAAACAAAGTTTGAAAAGAAACTCCCTATCAAGTGTGAAGACAAAAGCTTGATCTTTGAGGTGAGAATGGAAAGGAAAGCTTCTCCTAAAGTGATGATAGTGCTTCGGCCTTGTGGAGAGAAAAGGAAAGGAAATGTGTTCTTGGTGAGCTTGTGTTTGAGAATGGAAGTTTAGATGTTTGTATGATGATCTAAGGTGGTGGGGTGGTGTTTCAAGGTTGTGAGATGATGATTCAAAAGGAAAAAGAAGAAGATGAAGAAGAAAAATGCTCTTGAAACTTGAGAGAAAATGAGAGAACTAACAAGAATGCTTAGAAATCAAAACTTAGCAAATGAACAAAAGTGTAGCAAAGTTCATCTAGGCATGGTATTTATAGAGAAGGATAAGGGTGAGTATGTGGAGGAGAATGAATCCTCATGGAACATGAGGTAATGCATATGTGGAGAAGAATGAATCCTCATGGAACATGAGGTGAGAGAATTGCATTTTGATGGCATGGTGAAGTATGGTGGTGAGTATGGCTTCAAGCATAGTCTTTGGAGTGTGAAATAAAATTAAATTGTGATAAAATGGAGTGTGAATTTCGGCCAGGTTTGATGCAGCAAGGGAGGAGGGAGTTTTGGTCATGTAATTGTGTGTTAGTGATGTGTTTAGGGGTGTATTAGCTTAGGTGCAAGGTTAGGAGTCATTAAGCATAAGTTTAGGTGACTAAGAATGTGATTATGAACCTTTATGACATGATTAAGGAGTACTCATACATATTTAGGAGATTTTAAATTCATTTTATGAATAAAACAATGTAGACAAAATTCCATGATTTAAGGAATTGGAGAAAGAAAACACTATTCAAGATTCCATGACTAGGAGTCTTGAATTTAAAATAGGATTTTAAGTTGTAATTAAGCACTTTTAGGTTCTAATCAACTTTAATAAATTATTTTGACTCACGATTAATTATGGAAATTAATTAACCTTCGATTAGAGCCTAATATTGCTTAGGTTTGCTTAATCACGCGATTGAGCGTAAAAACACGAAACTAGGGGCAAAACCGTAATTTCGCACTAATTTCACCCGGGACCTCCGGGACCAAAAATAAAGTCATAGTCTACATAAAAACGCCTTTTAAAACCATCTGGAGAAGTTTCGGGTTCATCCGGAACTTGCAAACGGGTAAAACTCTACAGGGGCGTTTTGGTCATTTTGAGCCGAAAACTCGAAAAACGAGATTTTTGATCCCGAAAAGATACACAAGTCATCTAATCCCCTTCCAACATTGAGTTTGCCCTTCGAGTACTGCCGGATCGGCTTTCCTCGAATTCCGAGCTGAAAATGACCTCAGGGGCATTTTGGTCATTTTCACTCTAGCAGAAAAATCGGAGCGTTACAAATATAATACTTAGTAATATTCACTCAGAGAAGAACTAGAAAAACAATTAAAGTATGTTGCATGAATTTTAAACTTAACAATGTTTCTGTGTAGCTGCAATATTTTTCCTGTTCCTTTTTTATTGTCTATATGTTGCTGTTGCATTGCTAAGGCAATATATGTAACAGAGGTAGAAAAGCCGTTGCCACATAAGGGAGATTCTTCATATCAAGCTAATTTCCAGTGCACAAAATTTTCTTTGCTATCTCAACATTTCCTGAATAGGCGTGATCTTTCCATGTGAAAGAAATATTTCCTGCATCAAATAATCTTTCCCATTCTATATTAATGAGATATATTCCTTTTACCATTTAGTCACGAGACCCCTATTTTTTTGAAAAAAATATTTCTTTATATTTTGCAATCAGAGGCTACAAATAAATGATTTATATTGGGCAACATATCAAGCTCTATTATATGATAAAATAAATATTGATAGTGCACGCTAAGAGCAAGTCCGTGATCAAGCTTTTCTGACTTTGCACAATATATATCTTATCATAATATAGTTACATGTGATTGTATCCATTCCTTTTATTTATTCAATTCAATCAAGTGAGTTTTACACATGGCAACTATAGTACAAAGTATGATAATTATATTGACCACATGGCATGATGCATGATGCCTGTAAAATGGATTTGACCCATACACAGTATGTTTGTTATCATCATCAGAGGCCCTAAAATTAACATTCTCCCCCTTGATGATTGACAAACATTGAATATTCAAGTAAAAGAGAAATAATCCCCCTTAATAGATACTACCCCTGAATATATGCCTTTTATGTGACAAAATTTTCATGTGGTTCAAGATTTTTAAGTATCAGCACCAAAAACAATTAATCATGGTTAGCCCAAAATGGAGATAAGCTTATATTGAGACTAATGATAAAGGTACCAGAGAGTGAGCTAAAATTAATTTACTATCTTGATGAATGAAAGCACGCATAAAGTATCATCATTTTATCAAATACAGACAAGTATATCTTGTCTATACATACTGCTATCACTGTTTTGTTAAGAATAATTGCAATGTTTCAGAAGATGTCTGTGATGACCGTTAAAAATAAAAAATAAATAATAATAATAATAAAGTGAGGACCACCGTGCACCTTAAGTGGTATAGACTACCATAGTTCTCTCTCTTTCTTTATTTTCTTCTTCTTCCTCACTCTCCCGTGAAACTCTAGAACCCCTCCCCTCCTTATTCCCTTCTTCTTCTCTTCTCTATTCTCTTCTCCCTTCGTTCCCTCCCTCCTTCATCTTCTCAAATTCACAAACAAATGACACCACCACTTCCATTATCATCATCTCCTCCTCCTCTTCATCACTTTCTCTCTCTTTCCCTCTCCTCTATCTCACTTTCTCTCTCTAACCTCCATTAGAGAGTTGAAGATTTTAGAAGCTTTGGGAGTGATTTTCTTCACTAATTATACTCTCCAAGTGGTAAGTAAGCTTCTACCATGCTCCATTTAAATTATTGAAATTTCTAAATTTTTTAGGATTAAATTAGGTTTCTTAAACCCATGAATTTGGGGATTTTAGTGAATTGGAGTTAATTGATATTAATTGATAGTGTAATTGGCTCACAAATATTAATACTGTCTTATTCCTAGAGCGATAGAGCAATCGGACGACAATACTTGAGTTGGTGGCATCAAAGGCGTTGTTCTTCGGTTCTTTGAACCAGTATTTGTGATTAAATAGTGTATCTGTAGGTTACTTTATGCATGATAAATAATATAAAATTATATAAAGAGCTGAAAGTATGTTGATATAGAAGAAAATAATTTATTTATTGAAAATGAGGCTTTATGTTTGAAGTGAAAAATATCTAATTGGAGGCCATTATGTGATTGTTAGTCTTATTAAAATATTTTTGGTTGAAATGTGATAAACATTGCATTTTAGAACATTTTATATCAATTATTGAATTTGAGTGTATTTTATGTCTAATGAATTTCATATAACATGAGAATGAATTTTGTGTTGGAAAATGTTCTGGAAGTGGAATGTGCATGATTTTGAGTTAATTTGGGGGAAAATTCCTAGTTAGAACCTGTAGTTAACGGCAGGGACGTTAGCCTCGGTGCACCGTGAGAAACTCTAGTTAGCAGGAGGAATGCTAACCCACACATAGCTGCAGCTATGTCTAGATTTGTATTAGGTCATGGGTCAACTCTAGTTAGCAGGAGGGATGCTAACCCATACATGACTTTTGTCATGTCTGAAAATATATGGCTACGGGCCAATCCCAATTAGCAGGTGTGGTGCTAACCCACATATGACCTTGGGTCATGTCTGGACTTATTATTGTTCTGCTTCGGATAATTCCCCATTATATTTGAAATCATGTGATTATGTAAAGTTATGTTTTCAAGACATCTCATGTTATAGCTATATATATGTTCTATGAGTATATGTACATTATTATGTTTATATTGTTCTATGATTGTATTTAGTAAACTATGGATATCCTATCTCTCGCTGAGTTGCAAAACTCACCCCGTTGTCTTCCATTTTTTTACGTATACAGTCTGTCTTTGGATCTAGTTCTATTCCTCCGGCTCAGCCTTAAGTGCATTTCAAGTTGGTGAGCCTTCTTGAGAAGGCCTTTATATTAGAACCTTATGTTGTCTAGTTTGTTAGTTGCTCCATATGTCACAGGCAAGGTCCTCGAACTTATATTGTGTTTATGTTTAAGAACTAATGACTTAGTTATACAAACTATGTTAAAGAAGTGAATTGTGAACTTAATGTGGTATTATGTTGGAAACATATGTTAAGATATCATTATATGCTGGAAGGGCGTATTCTGAGAATGCTTGATGCCCATTTGCTGGAATTTAAACTGTAAATGTTGCAGGTTGTATTTTATTTGGGAAATGTCCGAAAAACAGAGGAAACTTTATCCGTTTTTTCTGGAAAATTTGGTGTTTTAAGGCTTTCTAGGGAAGGTGTTCCCTATGCGCCGGTCATGGCCTAAGTTGGGTCGTGACAATGTCCATCTAAAAAAAATGAGAATCATGTTCAAAAAAGATTAATATTCAATTCCAAATTTAAAGTTATCGATATTGATATTAGTATCCATCATCCATTTAGTAAAGTTATGACATCCAAAATGGAACTCAGTTAGCCAAAAAAAAAAAATCATTCAAGCATTCAACATTCAACTAGCTTTCTCCCCCTTTTATCAACATAAGTAGATTAAAATCCAAGAAAAGTAAGTAGACTAAAATGCAAGAAAAAAAAGACTTGGAACAAGCCTAGATATTCCAAGGCAAAAAGTATGAGTTCATGGCATTAAGGACATGGATTGTCATCAGAGGATTCTGGTTCAGCATAAGAGTTAGCGGCCACAGAGATTGCAATTAATCTGTCATGGAGAACATCCCAGTGATGAAGACTATACTTGATAGTGTTATCATTCTTTTTCTCCTCCTGGTGAATGACTTGACTTTTACTCTGCTGACAAACTAAAAACTTCTTCATTTCTCCAATAACTTGGATTAGAACATCCTTGAGCTCCATGAATTGTGAGTTTCTGGATTTCTTTACTGAAGCGGAAGGAAAAGAGCCAGATTTTGGCTTCTGGAGTGGTGGTGAGGAAGAGGGAAAAGATCAAAAGAAGAATCCTCAAAATCAGAAATTTCATGGACCACTTTTTTAGTTTTTTCTAGCTTGGCAGGAGCCTAATTGGTTAGATTTCGCTGACTTCTTCTTTGAGGTTATGCAGGAGCTTTGGAGTTCCTACCTTTCATAACACTGTTCACCACAATTGAGTGTTCACTTTTAAGATTGACTTTAAAGTATTTCAGAAATTTTGTTATGATAATATCATAAGGAAGAGAAACGAGTTTGTTATTCTTAGCACAGTCCTCCATGTGCCTTACCATGATGTAACCAAAGGAGATAGGAGTTTTGGAAATAAGACAGTACAAAATGAAGGCATCAATGTAGGTGACCCTGTGGTGACTCCCACTTTTTGGATAGATAATGTAACATACAATCCTATGTAATTGAGCTATTTCTTGGCCAAGGGCATCATGGGTGATGTTTAGCCCATTTAGCAAGGACATATTCAGACAGAGTTTGGGAAGAATTTCTGTGTAAAAGGTAGGCAGATTTTTTTACCAAGATTTAGAATAATACAGATAACCTTCTCAATCAGGAATTTTGAGAACATCCCAGATAGTTTGAAAATTAATTGTAATGATTTTTCCTTTAACCCAAGAACTCAGCGTATAATCAATTCGCTCAAGATTGCTATAAAAATCCTTAATAAGTGCAGGGTGGTAGACTCTTTCATTGATTTCAGAAGGGGGTAACCAACCTTGAAAATTGAGTAATTCCACATAATCAAGTCCCTTTTTTGGTAAAAGAAAAAAGGTCAATACGTGTTCTAAGGACAAGGGGCTTTGTTGTAATATTGGTTTGAAATCTCTGAAAGTGTACAGTTGATAGAAATCAATTTTTGTCAAATGATGTTTTATGGCTAGAAAAGTCACTATGCACTAAAGAGTTAGAATGAAGAGAGAAGATGTGCACTGTATTAACAGACGCTTGGGAATGAGAAGAGTTAGGGTTTTTTGACATTAAAGGCAATGTATCAGCGTTTTCCTCTTCCTACTGCTGTCGGTGCTCCTCCCCGAGGTCAGCACTGTTTTCATCATCAGATAGAGGATGAGGGAACGACAAGCCAGTTCCATGACCAACTCTCTTGTAAGCCTTTCCCTTAATTAGAGGCATGATGTGAGGTAGTTGGCGAAGAAAATAGAGGGTCTAGGTTTTGTTTGATGGCAATGGTGATGGCGTATGTTGTGAGGAGTTGAATGATATATGAACAAGAATATTGTTTGAGAATTTGGAAAAGTGGTGAGACTTGAGGAAGAAGATAAAAGAAGTAAAATAAATGGCAAGATAGACACAAAACAGAGAAGAAATAAGGAAGAGAGAGAAAATAAACAAAATAAATACAAAAAATATATATTGTTTTGTTAAGGCCCAACCATGTAGCATATTTTTATAAAAAGGCCCAAATTTGGCTTTCACAATATTTCACTTATTTTGATCCAAAATATCCATACTTCGCTCAGAACCATATCCAGATTTATTGTCTAGCTCAGAAATCATTGCCAAAACTAGAGCTCATATTGCTGCAATGGAGATAGCCCACAGAAGCCAATAGACATATTATATGTCTCATCATTTGCCATGAGATTTTCGACTGGACAATGCACAATGATGTAAGATGTCATATGATTGAGAATTTTAGCAAATATTTGATGAGCATATTAGTGCTAATTCTTTTCTTAGAAGACAAAATCTTTCTCCAAGTAATGGTTTTGTTAATATATCTGCAATTTGATTTTTAGATTTTACAAAACACACATCAATATGTCCCTTTTGAACATGCTCACATATGAAATAATGTCTAATTTCTATGTGTTTGGTTCTAGAATGCAACATAAGATTTTTAGTCAGGTTAATTGCACTCATATTATCATAATAAAGAGGAATATTCATATAAGACAATTTATAATCAATCAGTTGATGTTTTACCCATAGTAATCGTGGTGCGATGAGTCGGATGCACCATGTATTCTGTCATGTAGATAACGCCACTGTATTTTGCTTTTTTCTTGTCCATGATACAAGCAAATTTCCAAGATACATGCAATATCCACTGGTACTTCTTCTATCAATCCTGTCACCTGTATAATTGGCATCACAAAACCCAAATAACTCAAAATTTGCAGTCTTAGGATACCATAGGCCTAGACTTGATGTTCCATGAAGATATCTTAGGATCCTTTTCACTACCTGCAAGTGTGATTCCTTTGGATTTGTTTGGAATCTTGAGCATAACCCTACACTAAAGGATATGTCAAGTCTTGAGAATGTTAAGTACATAAGAGAACCAATCATCCTCCTGCATTTTGTTTCATCCATTGATTTGCCTTCTTCATCTTTATCAAGTTTCATCAATGGATGCATAGGAGTTGCCATTGGTTTTGGCTTGTCCATCCCAAAACATTTGATGAGTTCTTTGGTATATTTTTCTTGACAGATAAATATACCTTCTGTGGTTTGCTTAACTTGCAACCCCCAAAAGAAAGAAAGCTCCCCCATTAAACTCATGTCAAACTCATTGGTCATCAGTTTTGAAAATTCTTCACATAAAAGTTCATTAGTTGATCCAAAAATGATATCATCAACATATATTTGTACCGATATAAAATCATCATTGGAATTTTTAGTGAAGATAGTAGTGTCTACATTTCATATTTCAAATCCATTTTCAATAAGAAATGTACTCAATCTTTCATCCCATGCTCTTGGTGCTTGTTGAAGACCATAGAGTGCTTTTGAAAGTTTTAGTACATAATTTGGAAATTTTTCATTTTCAAATCCCAAAGGCTATTTTACAAAAACTTCTTTAGTAATAAGTCCATTCAAGAATGCACTTTTTACATCCATGTGAAATAATTTGAAATTTTTGTATGCTGCATATGCCAGAAGCATTCAAATGGCTTCCATTCGAGCTACTGGAGCATATGTCTCATCAAAATCTATACTTTTTTGCTGGTTGTACCCTTGAGCTACTAACCTTGCTTTGTTTCTTATTATCTTACCGCTTTCATCCATTTTCTTATTATCTCATCAAAATCTTATGGAACAATTTTTAGGCTTAGGAACCAAGGTCCAAACTTGATTTTTGTCAAACTGTAGCAATTCTTCCTTCATAGCCTTAATAAATGCTTCATCTACCAAGGCTTCATTATTTGACTTAGGCTTCATGTTGGATAGGAAAGCTATGTTGTTGTGTTTGAAAGATGACCTTGTTTTTATTCCTTGTGAAGGCTCTCCAATAATAAACTCATGAGGATAGGTGGTCCAATGTTTCCACTCTTTAGGTTTTTTAATTTGAACATTTGTCGGGATTTTTGCATGTTCAAGTTCTTGTGATTCTTTTTCTATAGAAACAGTATCTTTTGCAAGGGCTGTCTCTATTCCAGGTTCAAGAGATATTTCCTGATTTTCTATTAGATTTTCAGGCTTGTCATTTTCTATTTGATTTTTCAGTTGAGATTATGTGTTTTTCATAATCTCCTTTGTCATCCTCAATTATCTTTTCACTGCATTCTTTGTTAGT
Organism: Dalbergia cultrata; assembly: GCA_031216105.1. NCBI lineage: Eukaryota > Viridiplantae > Streptophyta > Magnoliopsida > Fabales > Fabaceae > Dalbergia > Dalbergia cultrata. Next base: position 61,948,404 of record CM062353.1, read on the forward strand.
TTCACATAAAACTACATGCATTGTTTTTTCTACTTTTCTAGAGTTCTTGTTAAACACTCTATAAATTTTACTTCTTAATGAATACCCAAGAAATATTCCATCATCAGTTTTGAAGTCAACTCTGTTTCGATTTTGTTGTTCAAAGCCTAGTCCTGCTCTATCAATTGCACATTTTTGTTAACCAAGAAGCTTGTTTAAATTTTCAGTCCCATTTACAAAGCTTGCGAGATCCTTGGTAAGGGATTTGACTTTCTCATGCAACATGTCATTTTCAGTTTTTAGTTTCAAGGTTTTATTGCTATCAAGATCAGTTTTAAGAGTAACTAACTCCTTTTTTAGATGTTTATTTTCCCTTTTTAATGCTAAGTATTTCGAAAAAATAGTTTTACATTTTTCTAGAAATTCATCAACAAAATCAATTAAATTGTTATGAGACAGTTCAGAAATGTCTACCTCATCATCTTTATTTGCCATGAAACACATATGGGTTGAATCCTCATCATCTTCACTGCTTCATGTATCATTTTCCAGGTCTTCCCAAGTAGACAACAATCCTTTCTTTTTAATTCTTTTACTAGCCTCCTTGTTTTATAGGAGTGGACACTCATTTTTTAAGTGGCCAGGCTGTTTGCAATAGTGACAAATGAAGTCTTTTTTGCTGGATTCCTTCTTGGCAATTTCTTTTCTTGAAGTGTTCCCTCTAGTAGATCTTCTTCTTTTCCATAGTTTCATCATCTCTTTTGCAATATAGCTGAAATCATCTAAATCTGAATTTTCAGATTCTGATCCTTCTTCTTCTTCTGCTACTTTTGACTTAAATGCCAACCTTTTCTTTTTCTTTTTTTTTTTTGTCTCCTACTTCTCCTCTTAAATGTGTGGTTTCATATGCAATGAGATTCCCTTGCAATTCATCATATGTAAGTGAGCTAATGTCTCTACATTCCTGGATAGCTACAATTTTTGAAAGCCAAGGTTTAGTTAGAGATCTTAAAACCTTTCTTACCAACTCTTCATCTGAGTAGCTTTTCCTAAGCTTGTCGAGCAAGGTTGTTTATGATCACTGCAAATCTTTCGAACATTTCATCGATGTTCTCGTCTTCTTTCATATGAAAGAGTTCGTATTCATGAGTTAGCATATTTGCCTTCGTTTGCATTAATTGCTTGGTTCCTTCATGAGTTAATTAGAGCTTATCCCACATTTCTTTTGTCATTTTGCATCTGGAGATTTTTTCATACTCTTCAAAACTGATTGTGCAATGCATTGTGTTGACTGCTTTAGCATTCAACTCATTTTCTTCTCATCTTCTGCTATCCCTTCTGCTATACATTCTGCTTCTGTCTTGGGTATTTTAACTCCACCTTCTCCTTCTTTCATTGGTATTTCATGTCCTTTCATAATGATAATCCAAAGTGAGTAGTCGGTGGATTAGATGTAGATTCTCATGTGCTCTTTCTAGTATGAGTAGTTTTCCCCATTGAAGAACGGTGGACGTGTAGTGCAATGTCCCTCGATTAGGTTGCAAGACACGATGTTAGCCATTGTAGGTCCTTGGATCTTTGTCCTCCTAGATGTTTAAGCTTGACCCTAGATGTTTAAGCTTGACCCCTAAAGATCAAGCTCTGATACCAATTGATGGTATCAAAGGACTTGAAAAAGAGGGTTTTGAATCAAGTCTTGTACCTTTTTTAAAATATATATTTGCTGCACACTTAAATACATGAATTAAAACAGTTCACAAGTAATGCACTAGATATTAGTGAAAGTCTAGTATATTTCTATGAGATTTTCAAAAGCAAATTTTGCATAGTATATATATATATAATATATATATATATATATATATATATATATATATATATATATAGTATATATATATATAATAGCACTTTACAAAATTGCAATGTAGATAAGAAAGAGTGTAGGGTAAGAGATATTTGACACCATGGTATTATACTGGTTCGCTCTCCAAATGGAGTCTACTCTAGTCCTCACCAGCTAATGAGATTTTTCAACTAACTAGCGAAGTCATATTACACAACAGGCCTCTACTCTCTAGTGATTCACTTTCACATTCAAGGCCAAAGCGCCAAACAAAAAAAATGTTGAATAGAGATTCTAAATATAACACTCAATAATATTCACTCAGAGAAGAACTAGAAAAACAATTAAAGTATGTTGCATGAATTTTGAACTTAACAATGTCTCTGTGTAGCTACAGTATTTTTCCTATTCCTTTCTTATTGTCTATATGTTGGTGGTGCATTGCTAAGGCAATATATGTAACAAAGGTAGAAGGGTCATTGTCACATAAGGGAGATTCTTCAAATCAAGCTAATTTCCAGTGCATAAATTTTTCTTTGCTATCTCAACATTTCCTAAATAGGCGTAATCTTTCCATGTGAAAGAAATATTTCCTGCATCAAATAATCTTTCCCTTTCTAGATTAATGAGATATATTCCTTTTACCATTTAGTCATAGTACCCCTATTTTTGTGATAAAAATATTTCCTTATATTTTGCAATCAGAGGCTACAAATAAATGATTTATATTGGGCAACATATCAAGTTCTATTATATGATAAAATAAATATTGATAGTGCACGCTACGAGCAAGTCCGTGATCAAGCTTTTCTGACTTTGCACAATATATATCTTATCATAATATAGTTACATGTGATTGTATCCATTCCTTTTATTTATTCAATTCAATCAAGTGAGTTTTACACATGGCAACTATAGTACAAAGTATGATAATTATATTGACCACATGGCATGATGCATGATACCTGTAAAATGGATTTGACCCCTACACAGTATGTTTGTTATCATCATCAGAGGCCCTAAAATTAACACAAAGTATAAATGTTATACATCAGGTGTCATTATTAGTTGTTTTTAATTTTCATAGAGATGATCAATCTCGCATAACTGTAATTTCTTTGGTGTTTTCAATGGTAAGTTTTTGTTTCAAAGTTTCATATGCAAAATTTTATTTGGATTGGCATTACAATACTTATTAAAATTTCTTACTTGGGCCTTAATATTTTCATTTTGAATTGGGTTTAAGTTTTAATTCAATCTTAAAAGTTATGGCTAGTTTGCACTTGGATAAATTCATAGTTTTTCATAAAAATAAAAATAAAACGGTCTAATGTACTCACTTGGCAAAGATTGACTCAAGTTTAAATGGAGTGGGGAAGGACAAAAATTCATAGCACAAACAGTAGTGTTGGCAGGAATGGAGCAAAAGAAAAATCCGAGTGTTGTAAGACAGATTTCAGTCGATAGGTGTTTATATGCAGTTACAGGCATACCCTTTTGTTTTTGTATCGTGTTGAAAGGAGAAAAAAAAAAATAGTGTTTAAGGGGCATGAGCAATTGCTCAAGCAGTCATGTATCACCTGATTTGGAAAATTAGTATCTGCACATTTTCATTATAAAGTTTCCAATATTACCAAAATGACCATCATAATCATGTATCTGGTAACAATAATAACACAGCATTGAAGTCTCAATAAGTGCATATATATATTCAAATATTTGAAGAAAGAAGGACAGACTACATCTTAATAAACAATTACATCTCTATCAATTTCAGAAGAAGAAAGGTACTGAACATTCAAACACAAATAGAATCACAAGTTCACAAATCACAACACTCCCAGCAAAGGTAGGGACTTCAAGCACCAAAATGACTTTCCCATTTATTACATATTATTGAACATAGGAGAACATCTTCTTGCCAATATCACAGTGCAAAAATCCTTGCCCTTATGTGACTGTTGCTCAGGGGCTCTGCAGAATAGAGCCTCATTCTTATTATATATGCAAAATCCACATGGCGCTATAAATCCCATTGCAAACTTCTCCGAGACATAAGGTATGACACATTTATGGTGCTTGTTCCATCTGGACTGGGAGAGTAATATGGTGAGTCTTCTGCATATTCATTTGGCATTGACATCCAATGCAGACTAGGCTTCCAATCAGCTTCTCTGAGGACCCTTAATATTTCCTTCACTACCACCTTGCTTCCCTCAGCTGAAAGGTGAATTCCATCCCTAAGGAATAATAACCAAATCACCAAAATCAAATTAAGGAAATGCATATTCGAACCTTTTTCAATCATGGTATTAATTTAATTTTGATAAAAAAAAATTTATATACTGTCATAGTATCATCTAATTAAACATTTTTATTTACCTATTTTTCAAGTAATAAATATAAGAATCAACCATATTTATAGATATGGCAAGTAAAGTTTTTTTTTATTACAATGTCAACATATTAAAATTAAAACTTTTGAAATATATAATAAGAATATACTTACGTGAAGCTAACATCTAACCAGTCATCCCTTTTCTGAATAGCGGACCAAAGATTAATAGCCTTGATATTCATCTCCTCGCACAACTCCACTAACGCATCTGCATATATTCCGCATAATTCATTTGTTCTTCCAGACTGTGTTGCACTGGATTCAATCCAGCCATAAAATTATCAGAATTTGTAGAAGTAGAAACAGGAAATGATCATGCAAAGATATAAAGCTTAAGACACGACTTGTAGCTAGCATTTTAGCCGTATCATTTTTTAAGATTAGGCTAAGATCTTGGAAGTTACTATGCTGAATAGTTCGTGAAAACTTGTGAATTAAGTACAAGTGTTAATGATTTATTACATAAGATAATATGATCTAGTTAGAGGATGGGACAAGTGACTGATATGTGCCATGACCCATGATGTGATTGTCTCAATATAACTAGACATGTATATTTCAATATTAGATTCTAAGAAGAGTATGAACCTGAGCTTTTTACGAATTTGTTCCTCGTTGATGGGAGGAGCGGTGAGAAATATCAGGTGAATATGATCTGAGAGGCTCTGCAAAACATTAATGATTTGTGTCAAATTTTGCAGCCTAAAATGTAAGAAGCGATAATAAGAAATTAAACCAAAAAAAGAAAAAAGTTTATCAAACAATCTATAACCTCATGCAAACCACTCAAGTCTATTACCGGTGGCTCACTTCGAGTGGCTTATAACTTACGATGCTTATTGGCAATGAAAGAACAAAGTTTGGTTATCAATCTATACCTTTAGATGGTTAGCAATCTTCCTCATATTTTCAACATATTCTGCGAGAGGCACATGAGGACCTAGGCCAGATGGGTGAGGGTGAATAGAATCATTACCGCCAAAATACACAATTACCAATGATGGTTGTACAGGGGCATCCTGAGTGAGACAAAATGACAGAACAAAAGGGTCATGTGCAAGATTCTTAGTAGTAGACCAATTCAATAAGTTGACTTATTTGAGAGGTGCCATTATCCAATGGCAAGAAGTAAAAGAAAGAGTTTTTAAGACACATAAAAGATTCAAAATGAAGCAATGGAATCTACTTAGGCAATTAACACTTTTAACAGATAATTTGTCAGTACCTTGGGGAAAACTTCGTCCAGAACCTCCAAAGCACGCTTTGAATTCCAACCTGAGTATCCTCGAAGAATTATATCCGCCTGTGTAGCCATGTGAGAATCATGAACCAAGTTTGTTCACCATCACGAAGTACATATACAAAAGGCATAAGTGAATATTCGAAATCCAATGCATAATTTGGCTGATAGAGAGTTCTCAAAAGGAAAAAGTCGTGCTGCTTTTCATCACTTACAAGAAAGTTTTCTTCAATTTTTAAAATGACTAAATTAATTATTTAAATGTGATCTATTTAACTATATGACACGCATCAGTAAAACAAGCTAAAAGGGAGACAAATGGAAGGTACAATTCAATTCATTAATTGAGGCGTACTGCTGCACAAAATATTACATAGTAATGTTACACACGCAGAAAATATAAAATAATACTATAATAACAGTAAAATTACATAATAATTATATATTACACATCTTATTAATATTAGATATGATAAATAAGTGAGATAAATAAGAACTACTTATCACATCTAATGGTTATAAAGTGTGTAAAGTATATTTGTTGTGTAATTTTATTGTTTCCGTAACATTACTCTAAAAGGCATAAAATTTTGACAAACACCATGGTGATTAATTATTGGATAAAATAATATGATATGATATACTAATTCATCTAAGGACTAAAAATTATAACACACCATTTTTTATATAAAATTTGAATTTTTTTTTTTTTGTTTTCTAGCATTTTTCCATATTATATACTCAAGTTACAATTTAATGCAAGAGAATACAAGTGAGTAATTTTAAATTTGAAAACAATACTGAAACTAACTCCATGAGCCAAGGAGCAACAACAATAAGGAAATGACATCACATCTCCTTCCAAAACTTTGGAACTCTTTTGCTAGGTGTTTACACTAATAAAAGTACGTATTGAGAAAGATTATTATTACCATGAGAAGCACAACATGTAGCATGCAGAATGTGAAAGTGTATAGTTGCAGGCGCTATTAGCTCCTCAACGAATCCAAATTACCTGATTAAAGTAAAAGAACAAGGGCAAGAGAAAACTACCTTTCTAGCATACAAATTAGCAAGAATGGCACCCCAACCACCATCATCAAAACTAAACTGAACAATGGATGAGCCAAATAGCACAATCTGAGGTCTCATTGGGCCTACCATTTTTGTGTTATGTGAGTTCCTCTCCTCTTTGGCTCACCCTTTCACATAAACACATACAAACCACTCACACAAGTTTACATTGGCACTGAATCCATAATTTATAGACGTGGATTTGTGAATTTTTGTACTATTTTCTTTTTTCCTTGTTCCAATTTGCCAACTCTGCCGCGTCACATGCGTGCTGGATGGGGCAGGATAGCTGTCACATAGCATTTTCTATTGCCGATTTTCCATTTCATCCATGATCCATGATTCAATTCAGTTTAATATTACTCAAACGCTTGATGATTGGACTCCGAATATTCTTGTTTGCTACAATAATTGGGCTCAATAACTGGTCACTATTGTTGTTTCACAATTTGACAAGAAATGAGATGAGAAAGAAATCATGCATTGCTTTCAGTGAGTGTATTTTTATTCAAAGAATTAATTTATTGACATTGTACACAAATTAAGCAAATACTCTTGAACGAAAATTTGTGTCCTTCAATTGTTACATGGAAATCACAAATCCCTCAAAAAAAAAAAATTCTTTCCAAAACAAAAGCCAATGTGAAAAATATATTTATGTATAAAAGCCATCAAGTTAGGGCATAATTATTTCAGATTGATATAACATGCAATGTAGACCACACATGAGCTTAGCACAATGATATTTTATAACAAGATATTTGCAATTCAAAACCTAAACTATTATGATTTGACATTATAATATTTGTACTATCTCATATTTTACCATGATTTCTCGCACCACTTTAACATTAGCACAGATTTAGCAATATGAATTTTTTCCCCCAAATAATTATAAACTAGCTAGCATTTTCGTTTTCATAACATTCTTATACTACTTCGCACAATATAAATTCTTAAGGGCAAAAGTATAAGAGCATTTGGGTTACGTACCTCTCCTATGCTATTAAAAATCCATAAAAATAGTCTCATATATTCATTGACATGAAAAAAACACATTCTATAAAAAATATAAAAGTAATAACAATAGCCCTCTGATGAGAATAACTTGAGAAGATGTTAATCTCATGGATAAAAGTATTAAAAAAAAAAAAACTTACCCACAGAGTAGATCCAAACCCGTAGCTAGTGCAAATTTTGTCATGCCATTTGTTCATAACTACTAAGCCTTGGTGTGTACAATTATGCCATAGCAGCACATGGATATATTTGTGCCAAAACTTTATTTTTATTGCAATCGAATCTAAAACAGTTATGCCAGCGCTTAATGGCTTTTATACATAAATAAATTTTCATATTGGCTCAAGTATTTGAAAGGATTTTTTTTTTTTTTTTGCGAGGAATTTTAATATCTGTGGAACACAATTAAAATATATGAATTTTAATTCAAAAATATTAATTTATACGCAACAAAAGGAAATGAAAACAGTCACAAGACTTTTGTCCTTTGGAAACAAATTGAGAAAATAAAAACGGACAACTAAGATGAGATGATTTACATCATAAAGAAAAACTAACGTCGATGGAACATAGTTATGTGCTTATTTGTTTGTTATGAATCCATGTATATATGTTTTTGGTTTTTAGCATTGTTATACTTTTAAAATTTTCGGTTGTAATTCTTTTTCACTCGACTCTCATTTAATCGCATAAAGTTTCAAACCATATAGGATAATTATGTACACAAGTCATGTCATGTCACATTATAGAGGGTAATGGAATATTATGTTTTGATTGATATTAATGACAGGGACTTGATTAAAATTTTTATTCAATGTATGTGGATCTAGTTATAAATTTTTAAACCATAGAAACAAAATTAAAAATTGAATAAAATATAGAAATTTACAAAATAATTAAACCTTAAAAAAATACATGAAATACTTAATAAAGCTAAGAAGACGATATATATTGTCAAGAAATAGAGGTAATTAACATTGACCTAATACATACTCCTTCTGTTTAGAAATAATTGTCCAATCTTAAACTTTTTTTTTTTAAATAAATAATATCAATTTAAAAATTTTAGACAACATTTATCATTTTTTTCAATTGTACCCTTTAGTAGTGGAAGAGAGAGAAAAAGGGGAAAAAATTAAAGAAGAGTGATATTAATATTAAGAGTAGTATTATCAAATATATATAGATTTTGTTAAAATTGATATACTTATAATTATTTTCTTAATTCCTATACATATCTAAAATTAGACAATTATTTCAAAATAGAGGAAGTGTTATTTTATCAAACCGGCCAAGTTTGTGAACAAAATAAAATAATGTAATAATAATTAAATAAAACTTTGTAAATAATGATTCTTTTGTTTAGTGAAAAATATGATAAAGATTTAACTATAAGGTTTAGTACAAATGATGGCTAGTTGGACTTCTTATACATTTAGTTAAGAATTTGATTCTTAATAATATATATATATATATATATAAAGTGTCTTGTAATTAGAGTTTATCTCTTAGAAGAGATTTTACCTTAAAGAAATTAGTCATTATTGTTATCAATGAATATCATGAAAAATAAAAAAAATATTTTTTTATTATTATTATCCAATCATATGGTTTTATTTTATAATACTTTTGAAAATATGGCTGATTTGGGTCATTTCGACATAAACCGTAACAGTTGACAATGGATAATTCCTATTATTCTCGATGTGACTAGATTATCAACAAATTTCTTTACACGTTCTGACCAATTAATGTGCATATTTATCTTATATACTATTTAATATAAATAAGGGTTTAATTTTTATGTATTAATGGTATAAAAATTTTATACATATTTATTTAATTATGTATTATTATATTAGTTATGATAGTTAATTTTTTATCCAATATTTAAAATATTATATAAATAAAAAATTTGATTGGATAAAGGTATAAAAAAGTATTAAAATTAATCTTATTAAAGAAATAATGAATTTCCATACTTTACATATAAGAGTCGGTGCAGTTGATATAAGACAATTTATATGTGGTGTGCACAGATAATGATTAGATATATTTGTCCACAATATCATAGTTAAATTAAACTCATGTATTTCCCCAAAAAAAATCTAATATAACATATTTTCTAATTAAAAAATATAAATATAAATTTAGGTCCGTATAAATTTTTTAGTTACCGGATGCCAATATATCCAAAATTGAAGTTGCAAACTAATATAAGTATTTTTTTTAATAAAATTATAGCACATTCTAAAGCGATTGGTGATCAGTACGTGATAATATATAAATGACCTAACAAACGAATCATTAGAGCAAAAAATAATAATTAATTAAAGGCCGCTTGAGTATGAATGTGTGATCGTCAAAACAAAACTTTTCTCACAACGCATAACATGATCTGTCAATGGATATTCCGGAGATTCCTGGCATAATATCAATTGATATACGAAAAACATTATGAGTAAATTATATTTCTTCCCAATTTCTCACTTTAATCACTTTTATATATTCCGAATTGAGTACAGGAAAAATGATCAAAGAGTGGGTTAAAATTACTGTTTGATGGGGAAGTCGGCTAAAAAAAATTAGAAACTAAACAAAGTCGTGTATTATTTATAATACTATTAATATGATCAAATCAAATTCACATATTTTTTAAAAATATAGATCTAGTGACGGTGTTTTTTATAAGATGCATAATAGATTATAAAGTTGAAGAATCAAATTTAATAATGTAAGGTGTATTTTTCGTAGATATGATATATCCTAAAGCTATTGGTGAGTGAAATGATGTTACCTAACATCTAATCATTTGAACAAATAATAATATTTAAGAACCCAACAAGTCATGACCGCTAGCCCAAATATTAACCAACTATATACGCATCACATTATCGTTTATATTAAGATATGCAACCATGCTTATCAAGAAATATATGAATATAGATTACATCATGAATTATTTGGATAATAATTGGTCTTTTTTTATACTTCAAAAAGCTTGACCCATTGTGCCAGATCAAAAAAACCGTGAGGAATGTGCTCTGTTATGATTAATATAATGCTGATACAGGGAATTATTCATGGAGTTTCAAGAATGAGAGGTAAAGCTCATGTTGATTGAGTATAAATTAAGTAAAAAAAATGTCAGACGGAAAAATCAATAAATTTATTATCTTAAATTTTGGGTCAACTTGTAATGTTTGACTCTATGAATTTTCACTTAGTAACCCATTATTTTTAGATCTTCTCACTGGTCATTGACGGATATAAATTATCTTTCTCCAAATAATATTCTCTTTTCGATATCTTTAATTATTTATTAACACACAGAAATAAATATATTTAAAATCTTATAAAATACTATTTATAATATATATATTTTTTACATATTAATAAATGATCAAAGAGACTGAAAATAAGTCACCAATTTAAGACAGAAGATTTTAGTCCGTAGGCTCCCCCTCCTAACAATTACTGCTTATTTGCATTGGTGAACTGCTAAGTGGGAAAATTAACTATATGACATGTGATTTAAAATATGGAACCCCAACCACCTCATCTCTCGTCTTACCAGCCATTTCAACAGCACTAATCACACTATTTAATTATTCTCCTGATCAGTTTTTTCATATATAAATAAAACAATAGTCACCCTCCTGGACCATGAGAAGCAAAGTAAAGAGTAAGCAAAACTACAAATCACGTGTGCAACCATCATGGCAAAACAGACACATCTATATGACCATGGTCAATCCACACTACTAACATGATTCGACCATCACTCAAGCAACACGACACTGATTTATCACTTCACCTAAATTCACTGTCGCTAAACTTTCGCCTTGCATCCACGATCTGTGTTTCTTGTTGCCTTTTCACTAACGTGTCATATAGAGCGATATATCTGCGAGAATAGGCCGTGAAATTGTTAAATAATAGGATGAAATTGTCATATATGCCAAATATATTTATAATTCTACTTATATATAAATAATTTCATTTATAATTTTCAATTATGCTTTTCTTCGTGCAATTTAATTGGTAAGGCCAATTAGAATGTTAGTATATCATCAATAAGTTAATTATTGTGAAAACAAAAATATGAAGACACAGTAATGGAGAAAGGATTAAGGATTAATATGATTCACATTTCATAATTTTAAAGGTTAAAAAGTTAATTTTTAGATTTTAGGGGTCAAAGTGACTAAGATATATAACTTCAAGGATTCAGTTGAACATTTACTCTTCCAATATCTTATCATATATATGGACAAGATTTAAGCATGACAAACATATATAAAATCATATTTAGTCTATATCTTTCAGTCTTACATAGGATAAATTGTTCTGATATCAAAATGTAACATCATAATAATCTCAATTTACACTTAAATCACATTTTGATTCTATTAATTAGTTGCTATCATTTAAATTTCCAAAAATAAAAACTTATTCGAAGTTACTTCTATGAAATTAGAAGGTAATTTCTTCTTCTTCTTTTTTGACAATATTTATTTAGAAACATAAGTCCGGTTGCGTGAATGAGATATAAAGTGGGAACTAAATCTTTATAGGATAGCGCGGAATAATAAAAGTATTATTTATAAAAAAAAAATAAAAGTACTATCGGTGCATAGTGATCGATCAGACACCGTCATGGCTTATACCAAATAATAGTACAATAAACCACATAGTACTAGGGAGTTAGCATATGACCAAACGAAACATAGTAATGGACGGCGGTGTTGCATCTCTGCTCTAGGAGGTAGCTAGGTTCATGTGATGTCGTCATGGAAGTGTTTGAGTTTCTTTTGAAAACAAGTGTGATCATAGGGAAACAGATTTTCTGTCCCCTTTCTCTATCCCTTTTTTCTTTTCTCCTCAATAAAATTTTAACACATATTTAGTAATAATATCACCAATAATTTTTTATTCAATCAATATTTTTTAACTATCCAAGATTCAAATATATGATAAAATTTGATTAGAGAAACATGAAATGGGATAGAAAGTGGGTACAAAAAAATTGGATTCTTAATCATATATATGATTCATTTATTGAATTTTTGAAAACGTGATTAGTCAAAGTTGATTGATTTTAAGAGGCACAAACTTGTATTATCATAATTCATGTCTAATGTAAATAGAGAAATAAATAAATCATGATAATGTAATATTACATACACAATCATGATGTGACAATCTTGTGTAATTGGATCCCTGCTTTTATAGTCAGAGTATTACATGTGAATAAATGATAATAATACATATTTTAAAATTATAATTGAATAAGTAATAAAAATTATTTTATTCATATTTAATATTTATGCATAGTTAGAATTCTCTGTAAATAAATAATTATGTTATATAATATAAAATATAGGATTTTTTTTTACCAAAGATAGATAGAAATTTCATTAATGAAAATTAAATATAGTATATTTTATTAACAAAATATAATATCTTATACAATACTATATACATCAAACACTCTATGATATTATAGAAATATTTATGTGCTCTTAGAATAATATAAAGTATTTACTCTACTTAATTTATTAATTAACAAATAAGCTATTGTATTAAAAATGCAGGAGAAGTAGGAGACAATAATGATCCATAAAACTTATATGTTAATTAATAAATAGATTAGAGCAAATATTTTCTCTTAACTTTTAGTACATCTAAGTATTTATCATTGTTATAAGTTGGTAGGATCTATCATCAATCACCAATAATTATAGGATCTACATGTTCTTTTGATTAAAAAATATTTACAATATTAACTTTCATTATTCAACTTTAGAAGGCATGGAAAATGTGATCGTAATATATATTACTATATTGCGCCATGTTGTCATGCAGGGCAGCAGTTTATCATAATATAATTAAGCTTCTTGACCGTATGGCAGCATAAGAAATCTATATGGAGTGTTTTCGTGTGAACCTTGTGTGAAAAGTTTGATTTTTAAGGATGGTATTAATAAGAACTTGTAAAGTGTTATCAACGTGGGAAGCACTTTTAATATCTATATCTATTATAGTAATTTTTAATTCTAAAAGTAATTTTTTTGGTGGTTTTTTCTTATTGAAAGAGACTTTTACGTTATTTATGAAATAATAATATTATAATTTTTTAAGCAATTTTTGAACAGTCTAAAGAGCCCATCAACTCTTGAAAAATTACACTAATATCAGACCAAGTCTTAGATATCCATGAATACGATAAGATAAGATAATTAATAATGAATGTGAAATTTTTACAGGATCTATATGAGATAATTAAAATTTTCAATTATTAACACAAGGTTTCTAATCTTTTTCTCACAGAGAAATTTATCAATAATATAATTGTAAAACGTTACTATGTAATTTTTTTCAAGTATCCTTAATTCCTTATTATATTTGGTTTCTCATCAAACACCTAAATGAAGATTCCTTTCAACAATATTTTTTTCATACACATGAATTTCATATCAGATCTAAAACCTCATACTTAAGGGACATGAACCCACTCATACTTTCGCTTAGTTGATCTCAGGTGTCCCTATATAATGTCTAAAAATTTGGTCTACTAATATTATAATAGTAAATTAATGATAGTATTAATAAGTTTAATGAAATTATTCTTAATTAATAAAGTTAGAGTTTAATTTCAACAAGTTGATTGTATAATTTCTTTACACTGTCATCTAATTATGTATTGTCTCCTCAACGAAGGTAGTTGAGTTTCATACTCATTACTTAAAAAGTCATGCAAATAAAAAAATTTGATTAAATAACCGTATTAAAAAAATTTATATTATCAAAGTTAAACTCATAAAATTATTGTTAGTAATAATTTTTTTTCCAACTTTTTAAAACTCAGCATTTAGTACCTTGGTCTTCCTTCATGGTTCATAGATTAACGAAATCAACTTTCAATTACATTAAAGATAGAGTTGCAAAGAAGTTGAATCATTGTAAAAGATCCTCACTATCAACAAGTGGCGAACAGACCCTCATTAAAGCAACAAAACGATGATGCAGTTCTGTTGGGGCCAAAAACAGATTGAAAGAGGATGCAATGGATTGGATAGAGAATACTTTATGTAGGTAGAAAATTCATGGAAGCATTGGATTCAAAGATCTTAAAGCTTTCAATCTTGCTATGCCTTCAAAGTAAGGGCAGAGACTAATCACAAAGGAGTGCTCTCAGTTTCACAAGATGTTCAAGGGCGAATACTTCATCTATTCTTCCTTTACGCATATATAGGTGTGGAACAATCCATCTTTGACATGGGGGAGCTTGCTTGAAAGAAGAAAAGTGCTCGAGAGGGAGCTAGGTGGCAGATTGGGAATGTGACGTTGTGAAGATACAATCTGACCCTTGGCTTTATAGAAGATATCCATTCACTATTCAGTTGAGTGATTGCCTCAATAACAACCTACTTTTGGTTGAGCAATTATTTACAAATGATGGCCACTAGAACATGCAACTGATTAGAGGCCTTTACTCAACAAATGGTAGAGGAAATTCTGCAAATAGCTATTGTGCAAGCTAATGATAGATTGGAGTGGACAATACAAAGGAATGTGGAGTATTTACTATTTAGTGCTTCCGATTATGAGATAGCCAGTTTCTGTTACGATATGATTTAGATATTATTAATTGTATAGTGATTCTAAATTGGTTTGTATCAGATTCCGTGTCAAATTAGGATCAGACCGATTTGACTTTGATTTATTGTATTTATTGCTCTAGGCCTATAAATTGGCACATCCTTTCTATACAACGATATCACATCAAATATACAGTTTATTCAGCTTGTTCCCTAACATGGTATCAAGAGCTTTGGTCTTTTTTTTAGGTGTGTTACACATACAATAGTGTATTTCTAGCTATACAACATCATTTTCCAAGTCTTTGAAAGCTTCCCATTGCTGCCATCTCTAATCTGCCACCTTTTCTTGCTCTGCCTTTGACAATGCATACATTGTCAACTCCGCCAACCACACTGTTGAAATTTCACGGCATTCTGACCATCCATGCGTTCTTATGTGAGGATAAAAGCCTCAGTGCATGCAGCCACATGTTTGCTCTAGACTCGCGCTTTGACCTCCTTTTTGCTGACATTACTATGAGTTGCCAAGAAACCTTATTATGCATTATCCAACTCATCCACCAAGGTCTGATTAGGATAAGTATCAGCCTTGTTTCAACTCATCCTAGCCTCTACTTGCCACTGCTAATATTGCCAATAGTTCTGCAACTAGCTCTTCCCTAAGTACCCTTGAGTTTCTCCTTAGACAAATTCTTTCTCTTTCTGCTAATACTTTTGCTACTTTATTTACTACCTCAAGAAATGCTCGATGGAATCTTGACTCTGCCTACTATAGCCACATGACTTCTATGTCTAACACATTTTCTTCTATATCTACCATTGATACTGCACCTTCTATACGTGCTGCCGATGGATCTCTGATGCAC
This sequence comes from Dalbergia cultrata, assembly GCA_031216105.1. NCBI lineage: Eukaryota > Viridiplantae > Streptophyta > Magnoliopsida > Fabales > Fabaceae > Dalbergia > Dalbergia cultrata. Next base: position 61,964,431 of record CM062353.1, read on the forward strand.
GTAAGTTATAAGGGTATCATCTCCTCACCTAATCTCACTTTGCCTAACACATATCTTATCCCCAAATTAAATTTCAACCTTATCTCCATGGGTTAGTTATGTGTGATCTTGGTTAGGAAATCATATTTTCTTTTCTAGCTGTCATGTGGAGGGTCCACAGGCAGGACAAGTCATCAAGACAAGGCGAAAGATTGGAAGATTGTTTGAGCTTATTGATCTTTTTGTTCCTTCTTCAAAGATCCTCTGTGCTACTTCCCCACAATGTTCTCTTCAGCTCTAGCATCAGTATCTTGCTCCAGCTTATTAGGAAAAAAGCATCATCTCATATCTAAAGGAACTCTAGGATCCATCAGTAGTGAGTCTTTTCATTTTGTTTCATGTCAAACTACTAAACAACCAACATTGTCATTCACTTAAAGTATTTCTATTTCTGATTCTTCCTTTGATCTCATGCATGCTGATATTTGGAGGTTGGCTTCCATTCCCATAATATGAGGGTCTTGGCACTTTGTCATATTTGCTTTTGATTACTCGTATTATGCTTGGATATATTTAATGAACAACTATCATGATTTGCCTAAGATTTACATTAACTTTGCCATAGTGATCAAAATACAATTCTCTAAGGTAATTAAAGTTTTTCATCGTGATAATGCCATAGAATATCATGGTTCAAAGTTTTTGACTTTTCTTGCTGAATAGGGAACTTTATCTAAATTTTATCATCTTGGTACCTCTCAACAAAATGGTCATGCCAAAAGAATATATTGTCACATTCTTGATTCTGTCTATGACGTACTTGTTTCCCCCTATTGTCCTGAGTGGGCCTGGGGTAAAGTTGAACCAACTGCTATTTATATCATCAACTGTCTTCCATCATTTGCCTTTGGTAATGTCTCTCCCTTTGAGCGTCTTTATCTACTCTTGTAGACTATAGTTTTGTCATTTTTAGTTTTCTCCCTTTGATCTTCCTTATAATAAGGCACTTATGGGATGCAAGTGGATATTCAAAACCAAGACCTACTATGATGGCTCTATTCAAAGTTATAAAGCTTGATTAGTTGCTAAGGGATTTTCACCGAAGTATAGTATTGATTATGAGAAGACCTTTGCTCTTGTTGCTAATACTACATTAGTCTATATAACATCCCGATTTTTCCTTTCAATGCAAAATAACCAAAATGTCCTTGAGATTATTTTTGCATGAAAATCGAGGACGGTCAATCCTAGCTATCCTTAAAGGGCCCATCCCATATTATTTCTATTAATTAATCTTGAGTCAAAGTAATTATTTTAAGTTAATTGAGGCTCATGATTGGTTAGAGAAGTTTAATCTCATTCTTAATCAAAGATTAGTAAGAAAAAGATTAAAAAAAAGTGCATTATGAGACACAAAAATAAAAGTGGGGGATAAAAGTTACTTCATTTCTCCTACTTTTCCTTGAGATTAGAAACATATTGCATTTGAATTTTGAATTAATTGAATTTAGTCTAAATAAACAAGCAAGACACCCCCTACCGTAAGCTTAAGTGCCCTAAACACTTAATTATGATTTCCTAAAAATTGCCCAAATTAAACCTACACACAACCCTAGTTTCCACACACACAAAATATGTCCCTCCAAAGGCCTCATATAGTTGCTGTATTCTCTCTCTCTCTCAGTCTTATTTTAATTTTTTTTCAAACACACACTCACTCACACTCATTCCTTTCCATCACTTTTTTTTTTGTCACAACTTGAGCTCTAAGTTCCATAAAAAAATCCTCTCATTCTCTCTATCTCAAACTTTCTTCTTCTTCACCAAGATACTCTATTGTTACTCTCCACCCAAGCTGTAAACCTCAAACAAACACACTATTACAAGGGATCATACCCCAAACACATAACTAAGCTTTCATCTCCATATACAAAGCCACCATAAAAATCCTTCCTCCTATTTTTCTCTTTTCTTGGCCAAAAACTTCATTCCCTCTTAAAAGAAGACTTTTCTTCTCTTTTTCTTGCAAAGAGCAAGCATTTTCATCGTTAAGCAAGAAAGCACACTTTGGTGGGGATTTATTTTTATGTTTTCCTTTCTTTTCTTCTCTTTTCTTTTGGTTTTGTTGCGATCATAGTTATGGGTTGATGATGATGGTCGTAGAACCATCATGTTTACCTCTAGAGCTCAAAATTTCATCCTTTGTTAAACAAAAAAACAAAAAGAAGAAGAAGATAAAGAATGTATATTTTTCTTCTTTTGGTCATTTTGAGCTTACATGATGAGTCTAAGGGGAACATGATTCTTGGAACCACAAAAAATGAGAGATCACTCTAAAGCTCATTCATGCCCTTTGAGGGCTAGAGTTCGTTTGTTGTTTGTTTTGTGAGAAAAAGTTTTCATTTTGTTAAGATCAACAAGGTTAAAGTTTCACTCTTTTTTATGCCTTTGGTTCTTGAGGCTCTAGTATTTGTCTAATGGTTAAAAATGGACTTGCATTTCATACTTATATTTCAAGTCATCACTTTATATTTCTAATGGATTAAAAATGAACTTGAATTTATGTTTATGTTCAAGGAATCACTTAATATTTCTAATGGTTTAAAATGAGCTTGCATTGCATATTTATATTTCTAGTCATCACCTTATGTCTCTAATGCGCAAGACTTGTCTCTCTTTGTTGTCTTAAATGAAATTTTTTAACATAGACACACATACATATATGTATTTCGGCCAAGTATGTATAAGGGGTTGAAGTTGATTTTATTTTGTTTTAAAACTTGTATCTTATGTTCAAGGTATTCAAAGGAATTTTGAAAGGGTTAGAAACCTATAAAGAGCAAAAAAAATATGATTTTTGAACAAGTAGGACCCCATGCATGAATAAAATTTTGAGTTAGCCACAATTTTAATGTCAAAAATTAATTTTTGTAAGTATGAAAATGATTTATTGTGTCTTAAATGTCTTATAATAGTTTTTTTTAGAGAAATTACTAATTATAAAGGGGTAAAAATGTAATTTTTAAAGCTTTTCATATTTTCAATTTTTGTCACTATTACTTATTGTTTACTACTGTTTGGGTGTTTTAAAATGTTAATAATTGTTTCAAAAATCATTTTTAGTATCATAGGTGTCTAAAAAGATATTTACAGTATAAGTGTTAGGTTTAGGCAATTTTGTACATGTGAAAAGTTGTACTTTGAACTTCTCAAATATTTGAATTTTGGTCAAATGAGTTTAATTAGAGTCAATAATGATTTTGGATGTGCCCATGTATTCAAAATATCATTTATGATGTTAAGAATGATTTTTAGAAGTGTTGGCACTTACTAAGTGTCAAAAAGTGGAACTTTGCACTTTAGCCCTAAAAATCTAACAAAATTAGCTAATGGCCCAAAATGGTTTTTATGATAATTGGAAATGAGTGGTATCGGGTCTCTTAAAAGTGTAAAATAATTTTGAAAATCATTAGTTCGAAAAAGGTGTAAAGAGAGACATTTACACTTTAATTTATAAACTTTTTGAAAATTTCAATTTTGACCTCCTTTTTGGGGCTAACGTATAAATATTAATGACTTGATGATACTAATATGATTAGCATATCCTAATGTGGGCTATATTCACGTGAACTGTTTAGAAATTGATTATCTAAAGTTACGTATTGATGACTATGCATGCTTGATATTCGAATTATGTGACTGTTGATTATTGTTTATATTGTATATATCCTGTTGAGCACATCATATGTACTAGCTGAGTCCAGTCCTTGATTTTTGACAATTGGGTAGGAGCATGTTTACCTTTCAATGAGATATTGATGATAACATGTTTATAGATATATGCAAATGTGAAATGCATGCTTATGTGCTAAACGAATTAATGATTGTGGCATGTTGAATTTATGTATGAGTGATTGAGATGCATGATTGATATATGAATTGACAAGAAGCAAATTTGGGGAAACTCTGTTCCCAGCCATTATGTTGCTAGATTTTTGCCAAATTCATGGATTTAAAGAAATTATGAAGTTTGTGAGCATGAAAATGTTAAATGATAAGTTATGATGATGACTATGATTATAATGCTCATGTTTGTATCTTTAAATGGCATGCTAATATTAAAGGTGACCTAAGACACATGAAGATGATCCTTTAGACTTTAGGAAAGAATGGTTTTAGGAGGTGGCCATTTAGATTATATGAATTAATGATTATAGGAAGTGATCCTTTGGACTCCAGAAATTAATACTTATGAAAAATTATCCAAGCCCTTATATATATAAATATACATGTTTTCTCGCCATTTCTATTCATAAAAATATGTTGTTAAGTCGAAATCATTAACTAATAATTATAAAACTTGACTTTTGAGGTATGCCTTGACCCAAACACTTGGGCGAGTTTATCCTTAAATTTGAGTCATTTTAAATTATAAATTTATAAATGTTTCTTTTTTTGTACAATAATTTTCTTTTATCTATATTGTATCTCCTTACTAGAAGCAGGAATCCTACTCGAGATGGATAGGACTACTAAGACAGTAAAGTTCACCTTCTAATTTTTAATGTAGCTACATTCCTAGAACATGAAATTGTAGACCTCTGATTACACTATTCACTAATTATATTCTGGTATTTATTAATTCATTAATTAAATACATTTGCTGAATAATTAAGCAACTTCAATTAACTAATTTTTATGTAAAAGCAAAAATTGATTTTTTTTTTTTTTAAGTTATTCAAAACATTAGCCCAGGTAGATCCAAAATCCGCAAAGTCACCTAGAATCAAATACTAAAAGATAAAAAATAAAATTTCTTTTTTAAAAAAAGAAAATAACTATTTTTTGGAAGGAAAAATAATATCAAATCCAACCAAATGCTGTTGTTGTTTCTCTCTCTCTAATTATACATTTACGTGCCGATGATAAAGGATACAAGATTACAAGGCCTTTAACCTTCTTATTTTCACTCTCTTCTCATTTACTTCGGGTCATTGTTCCTCTCCTTGGCACTTCATGGAAATGGTGAAATGACGTGTTCCTCTCCTATTGCATATTTCGTACTTGTAATCAGGAACCCACCTTGTTCACATGGGGAATCTTCATCACGGGATTCAGTTGGTAACAAGGCCAGGTTCCCGCTGGTCGTCTTTTCTAGGACCTAAATTAATTGCTTCACAACAATTTTGCTGACCTCAGATCACAAAAAAAAAAATCCATCTTAATCAAACACCAACAATCATTGGAACTTTTCTATGCAAGGGATTTGAGTAAACTAAAAGGAATGAAATATGAATGTATACATTTTTTATCATAAAAATAAGTAACTTGTACCATGCTACTAAGGAATAACTGTTTAAATTTAATTAAAATATAATAATGATAAGACTAACCATTACCATCACTTGATTTTATATATCTCATATGCAGACATGCTTATATGTTATCATGCGTATACTATAGAATGATGTCAACCATTTGCTCAATTATTGGGTTATCCTTTGTGAATATTGGTTTCTTGCCGTGACTTCTCGAAATTCTGAGCTACACCCGCTTGAATAAAACTGGAGAAATTATGCTGATATAAGACTCATTGTAAACTAGGGAGAAAATTACATAATTTTGTATTTGAATCTTGAAATATCATTTGAGATATTAAATGATTTAAATAACGATTATTGTTATACTTCATTTTAAGGGTATGCTTGGATATGAGAGGTAAAAAAACGGTTAAATTTTTCCATAATTAAACCACATATGAAGTTCAATTATGACCACCCTAAAAATCATAAATCTCCCACAAATTAGACTCCCACAGGCGCAAGTTATCAAATAGCACACTTATATGTAATTTAGATCATTAATTTACACCATGACTGAAGGTCATATGAAATTTACATTATGAATTTTCAAAACGTACATCACGATATCTTAATAATGCTACCAAACAATGCAAAATTAAACATCATCTCTATTAAGTTGACATCCATTTTCATTGTCTATTTTGTGTAATTTGATATCTTGTCTGTTTTTTAGGAAATGGATGTCAACTTTAGAAAAGAGTGTTATGCATTATTTGGCAACTTCTAAGTATCGCGAGGCATGTTTTGAAAAGTTAGGATATAAATTACATATGACTAAAATTCAGAGGATGCATTTAATCTTTTTTCAAATGATGCATACGAGTCCACTTAGAAGTTCATAAAACATTTTTGACAAAATTCTGTTAAGTGTAATTGTTTTCTAAGTATACTAGATCAAGTGAGGACAGTGGCATTAAGACTATCCAAAGAGGAAGATAGTCCCAAAACTCGCTTAATTATCAGTTACAATAAATCCATTATACACAAGCCCTATATCCAACCAAGTGTAACCCTATTGCATTAGCATACTTGCAGCTTGCAAGAAAGCTCGAACTGGGGCTTTTCCAATCTTTGGGCTATTGGGCTTTGTCTTGGATTCGGTTTCTCCACACAGTTAATCAGTTGACAACAATATAACAAGCCCATCCACCACAACCCATGTCATCAAGTGTCTACCATATACTTTTATCCACAGAAACGGTGAGATAATTTCATAACTATCATTATGCAAATAAAGAATGTTGTAAATTAAATCTTATAATTATCTTATACAAGTAAGCTAATTGAAAAAAAAAGAAATTCAGTTAAAACATATAAAATTCCTAAAAACATTATGAATTGAATGATTTCATAAACGATCGATAAATGGAATAACTCGTGGTAACATTTTGTGCTGATTGGCATGTTAACATAAAATTGCCGGCAAAAATTTCATAATTATTATAGTGTCATTTTTAATTTTTTAAATAACAATTTACATATGAATATTGCCATCAATAATAACAAAGGAAGTGGCTTGTCACTGCTAAATGTTTATTTTTACTCTCACTTTTAATAGTTAGTTATTTATTAAAAGTTTATGTACATGGCCAAAACACTTTTAATCAAAATTCTTGATAAACATCACAAGAGTTTTGGGTTAAATAAAGTGATAAAACTCATTTATTCATCCAAAAATTATACAGTGACATACTACATCATTATATACATACACATACACGCACTTTGGCTAAGGTAGAAAAACCATAAGCCCTAAACTCATATATATATATATATATAGAGAGAGAGAGAGAGACATACGAAACCACTCCAAAAACGAAGTATCCGACATGGAAAAGAAGAAGAAGAAAAAAGAAAGAAACAAAACAAAAGAGTAAAGTGTCATTTTCATCCTTGAAATTGAATGCGTGAGCCACTTTCATTCCTGAAAATTGAAAATTAACTTTTTAGTCCTTAAAATTTGGAAATTAATTTTTTAGTCCCTGAAATTACATTCCGTAGGTCACGTTAGTCTCTAGTCAAGTCAACCGTTATATTTTGCTGATGTGGCACATTAAGTGACACGTGGCAATGACGTGGCATGCTGATGCCACATGGCACGATGACATGAGATGATGACGTGGCTGGCCATGTGCCATGCTGATGATGACGTGGCATACCACATGCCATTCTGATGATGACATGGCATGCCACGTGGTATCAGATCAAAATAGATTCAGATTAGTTCTTGAAATTTTTAATATGTCAAAATAGTTACTGAAATTTTTTACAATGTGTCCAAAAAGTCCCTAATCCGAAATTTCTCTTCTTTTGGTTCATAAAATCTAAATTATCGATAATTTTTAAACCCCACTTATTTTTTTTTCTCATTTTCACACCTTATTTGAATAATCCAAATTTTCAAATATCCTAAATATAATTAAGAGCTTGATTAGTCCAAGTTTGAGACCTTCCATGTTTAGTTAACATAATCAATTTATTAGCTATTACATTATATTTCTAGGAATAAAATAGGTATTAAAATATTAAAAATAGGATTCAAGGAAAACATATATTATCAAGTGTGAATAAAGTTTATCTAGGGCTTCTTTGGAATATTTTAATTACAATTTGGAAAGGAATATGATATCAAAAGAGTTTAGCCTGACAATGAAAAGAGATTCTACTCCCATGTCAAATGTAATTGCAAATCAAATGAAATATGAGAGCTTTAATCAAGCTCAAGTAGAGAATTATGTCTCTTATTCCACCTCAACGATAATGGATCGTAGGAAATGATTATCTTTTGGGAAAGTTGATGCGAATAGAATAAACACAATAACACCAATTTATAATATTTCAAAGAAACTCTTGATAAATATGGACCTTCCCAAATTGCAACTAAAATATTCCAATAAGACCCTTGATAAACTCCATCCATGCTTAATAATATAATGTTTACCTTGAATTCTATTTTTTAATATTTTAATACCCATTTTATTCCAAGAAATGTAATGTAACAGCTAATAAATTGATTATGTTACTAAACATGGAAGATCTCAAATTTGGACTAATCAAGCTCTTAATTATATTTAAGATATTTGAAAATTTGGATTATTCAAATAAGGTGTGAAATGAGAAAGAAATACGTGGGTTTAAGAATTATCGAGGATTTAGATTTTATGAATCAAAAGAGGACAAAATTTCATATTAGAGACTTTTTTGACACATTTTAGAAAATTTCAGGGACTATTTTGACACATTAAAAATTTCAAGGACTAATCTGAACCTATTTTAATCTGATGCCACGTGGGATCATCATACCACATCAGCAAAATGTAATGGTTGACTGACAGTTAACTTGATCAGGGACTAACGTGACCCACGGAATGCAATTTCAGGGACTAAAGAGTTAATTTCCAAATTTCAGGGACGAAAGTGACTCATGCATACAATTTCAGGGACGAAAGTGACACTTTACTCCAAAACAAAGCCCCCAAACCAGAAAGTATCGGAAGAGCTTTCACACAAGAACCCCAAACACCCATCACCAACAATAATGCTTGGGTTGCTTTGAAGGGGGTACTTTTTTTTTTATTTAAATAAGGCCATTATAGCTAGCCTGGGGAAATTTGGATAGTTGAATTCAAACACAAAACCTCTCACTAAAAAGATGTAAGAGACAACCACAACTACTAAACTATAAGCTCATCCATACAACACTAGGGACTTGGGCCTTCAAAATTCAACGGATACATGTTTTGCCCCCAAATTATTTTGCATAGCTCCTTCCAATTATGCAAGACGTTGCAATGTTATTTTTCCCTTAATCAATTAATTTTTCCTACTAAGCGAAACAAACGGAAATTATTCAAAAATAAAATAAAAATAAGGAGACGCGGCGCATAGAACTAGCACCTGTCGGAATTGTGCAATGCGTATATGTAAACTCAGCATATTATCATTTAATTACATTAATTAATCAATAGAAATGAGCAATCAGTACCACATAGTTCAGTAGCCTTCAATGGTTAACATACACAACATTTTTTTTTTTCGGTCACCATATGCATAACACAATCATCTCGAAAAATGTGGGTCTTATGGACATGGGTTTTCTATTTTGTTCCCCCCCTTTAACCTGGATACATGGGATATATCTATCAATAACTTCGCAAACCATGCAAGTGTCACTACAGAAATTACGAGCATGATAGCAAACATCATTGCTAATTTGAAATTAAAATTTGAGCTTCATTCGGAGCTTATACCACCCTCTTTTCCATGCACCAATGAACCTCCATCCACTTCTCACAAAAAATCTAATACTTTTAGACCTTCTCATCTTATTGAGCTCCGGTTGATTTTCTTTTGGCCTCGAATCGACCCTAAGATTTTTTGATGACGACGACATTGAATCCAGCCAACAAATGAATCGTGGTGAATATAATTAGGATCTTTTGGCCTTGAATCAAGGCTTTAGATTCTGATTCTCACACAGCTTCTCTAATCAATTACAACTTGCTCGTTGATTTCAATTGTGCCATGTGGTTGTCTTTTTTATTGCATTTTGAGGTTGTTTTCAACTATATCCAATATAACAGATTGTGTTCTGTCTTCGATAATAATGTTTCTTTAGTTTAAGAGTTTGTTTTAACCGTGGGAGTTGGAAAGTTAATTATGGGAGTTTTAACCGTGTTATATGTATGTGTAATTAGTGTGCTGTAGTTTCCGTTTTGTGTAATTTTGTTTAATTTAATTTGTAAACAACCAGTCTTTCTATTCTTGGCTAAAATGAGTATGGAACGTGTTCAATTGGTGTGCGAAGTCTTGGTTGAATGTTGTTGGTTCATACTTGTAGCTTCTCTCTCCAATAATTAGACGAAAAGGAGAAAAATCGGTATATCGCAAAGTCTATTGTCTTCCCATCATGTTTTATCTTTCCTTCCTTGTTGCTAATCCCCATATATATATATATATAGGGTGAAAGATTAATTTTGGTGTACGAAAAGCAGTAAAATACAGGCAGATTATTATAGAAATTTAAATTAAAAACTGATTTAAAGACTGTTTATTGGTGCTATTGGGCCCAAAAATATATACATAAAAAACAAAATTGTTTGTTATTGTATTGAACAGACCAACGAACAAGTAAGTTATATTATGATAAAAAATAGTAAAAAAAAAAACACTTACAGTGACTTTAGATGACAGAAAATAGATGAATGGAAGACAAATTAAGAGAAAGAAAACTTCTTTTGTTATTTGAAAATTTAACAATACATAAAAAGAAAAGTTTTGTAAAGGAAAAATAATTGTAAATATTCTTTTTGGTTCCTTACAATATAATTGATAAATATAATTAATGGATTTTCTCAAAGAAAAATATAATTGATAAATTTTTGTTTCTTTTTTATTAATATTTTTAAAATTTTTAAATAATAACTCTATTCTCTTTCTCTCATTATCTGTCCTTTCCATCGTAGTATCCTTCTACCATTTTTATCCGATCTCCATGATGAAATAGCATTGAAAGTTGAAACACCATGTCAATAACTAGCCACAAATTTCAAAAACCAAAAAGAACAAATAAAGAAAGAAAGCGAGGGAGAAGCAAAGGCGGGAGCCACGTGTACATACCGAAATGACGAAAATACCCCCAATTCACAGAGAGTGTGAAGATAAAGTCCGAAAAGTGAAAGCAACAGAAACAAATAACGGTCACACTCACTAACAGTCTAACAGAGTGACATAGTAGCCAACTACCGTTCCAAGGAAGAAGAACAGACACTGACTCACCGGTTAACACCACCACGCTAGCTAGCTCCTTCACTTCAATGGACCTTCACCTTCTTCACACTCACACTCACTCCTTCTCTCTCCTTATCATTAACCTTTTCTCGGTTTCTCTCTTTTTGTCACTGCAATGGCTGAGCCTCATTCTTCCACTGCAGCTACCAATCTTCCTTCTTCTTCTTCCGCCGGTAACCGTGAATCTGCCGGAGCTTCAGCGTCGTCTTCGGACCGCTGGCGATCCAGCCGCGACGACGAGGATGCAGTAGCGCGCTCTCGGAGTCGGTTCGGGTTGCCGGAAGTTGAACCGAGCGTCGTCGCCCATGGAGGAACAATTATCGGTTGGGGATACGGCGGCGAATCGTCTGTTGCTAGGAACGATGACTGCTCCTGCTTCGTCGTCGTATTCACCTTTTGGTTCTTCGGTAACAATCAAATCTCCCTGTCATTCTCTTCTTTCTTCCTTTTTTTTTTATTTTTTTTATTTTCTGGGGAGTGGAATAGGGATCTTATTATGAGGATGTGGCTCTGTTCGTGATTTAGTTCTTATTTCAACTTAATGTACTTTAAACTACTTAAATTCGCTTCATGCTATTTTTTTTTTCTTGGTTAATTTAGGTTTTGAATCGCAATTGTGATTGGATCGGTGAGCTCTTGATGCTTTTGGAGTAGAATAGTCATGTGTTCATGAAAGATGTACTTTGTTGGCATTTTAGTTCGTAATTTAGCTTCTTCTTTTTTTTTGTTTTAATATAGTTCGTAATTTAACTTAATTGTACATTTACTCAAATTTGTTTTGACTCTTCTTTGTTAGGTGACTTTATTATTTTTTAAGGAGAGGTGATTTATAACATGATATTTAAATGTTTATAACCAAGTAGTATAGAGTCAAAACCTTGTTATCTACTATCGCATTTCATTGTCATATCCAAAAAAATTGTGATGAAATATTTCTCTATTCTATCATTAAAATATCCAAACAATAAAAGAAAATAATAATGTTACTTCACTCTATTCCACTCTACTATGTTGCTTGCTAGGGGGATGTATTTGATATAAAATCAGTAATGTGCCTCTCCCCAATAGTTTTAGACCCAGCTCTTAGGAGAGATCTTTCCTGACATTTTTGCTATTTGTGGTCAATTCACTTTATAAGATTTTAAATTGTGATTGAACGGTGGATATTGCTTTTACTTAAATTAGTTGCTCTTGATGGTTTTTGAGCAGATAGAATTGCATTTTGATCGTGAAATGTACTCTGCACGTAATTTAATTCTTCATACAGAAATTGTGCCTCTAATTATTCAAATCGTTCTCACTTTAATCTTCGGTTGGGTTACTTTTGAAGTACTAAAGTGAACTTGAAGGAAATATGGACCAAATTGTACCAATCTCATCAATTTGCAATACTTTTAAATAGCAAATTTTTGTGTGTTCTTAATGCTAAAGGTTTTTGTTTTGGTCGGATTTTGACATTACGTTTCAACGTTGCAGTTTCGATGACAATGATACTGGGGGTTTACGGGTCAATGAATCTCGTGCTTAGTCCAGCATCTTCGATTGTGTTCCAACCTAGCCCTCTGTTCGTGCAATCACTGGTGGTCAGTTTCAGTTATTGCTATTTCTTTATCCGTTTTCTATTTGCAGGTTCCTGGTTAGTGTCTTCGTAATCTGGATTTGTTTGTATTAGGTAGAAAACTTAGAGCAAAATCCAGGACCCATTCTGTATGGTACGTATCAATATCCAGCTCTAGATGATGTTACCACTTGGGAAGAAACTCTTAATGTATCTATTCCCCTTGACTCACATCAGGCAAGTATATGTACTTCCCCTTTTCTCTTTTACTCTCACATGATACTACTCTACCTTACCATATTTGCAAAAGTAAAGGTTCATTTTTTGTTCTTGAAATTATTTAACCACTTCACTTTTAAGTTTTTGAAATTTAAAAATTATTAATTGAGTCTCTGAAATTGCAAAAACTTATTTAAATTAGTTTTTTTTGGTGATTCAAGTTAGTCTTTGCTAATATTACCAAATGACCAACTTGAATTATTTTTTTAATTTCAAGACTAAATTGATAGTTTCTTAAATTGAAACGCATACAATGTTAAGGACCAGACAAAACTTTTATTCAACATTTGTAGATATACTTAGAATATGTTACCTATGCATAAAAAAGTTTTTCACACAACTCACGTAATTCTCATCAACTCCATTCATTTTTCTCTCTCCCTTTATTCATCAATATTAGTACACAATCCACTATTTAAGTTATATAAGTTGCAAATTATGTGCAACTAACATCACTTTATTTCTTAATATTGTTGCTGAAGCTTCAGAATCCTGTGGTTGAACTAATGTCCATTGTTACGTCTTCCCCAGGATTGGAAATATTATCTGAATAGAGGGTCACAATTAAATATTTCATATCGCTTGGGCTCTGGGGGCTCCTATGTTTTCCTTGTAATTGCAGAAGGTATGCCTTCAAGAAGAGATTTTGGTGATTTCAATTTTCATTTTTTGTAAATTTCTGTATCGTGGAACTACCACTTAGGCATCAATTGTTTATCACCACTGATGGAAAGTAAGCTTAGGTTGGTAAAGTACCACTACCAGTAACACAGATATGCACTAAACCAAGTAATCCACCACAAGACCAAATCAGTAAATCACAGAAACATGCTTGGCACAGTTTCAAGAAAACACAAACCGGGTTGAAAATAGTTTGGCCTCAATGCCTTACATCACCTAGTATGATATTAGCACCAAAATGTACTTTGGCTCTTCATCCTTAATATTGACTAAATTCTTCAGCATCAGGATAGATTTTAGGGACAAAATTAATAGCTTTCTGTGATCTGCTTTGGATTGGAATGTGTTCTGTGGTTCATTTTTTGTTACAGTTAGTCAGTCCTATTGTAGGTTCCCGGGTTTTATGATTTCTTAAGCTTTAATTTTCTACAGTCTGAAAAATTACTGCCTGCAGAAAATTCTTCATATCTAGATTTTCTTTTATGGTGTCATTCACTTTTTCTTTTTTTTTAATCTAGCCGTGCTGGCAATATTTACAGGGAGATTTTCCTTTAGATATTTGTTGGCTGAAATCTTCGTGTTTATCTCGGTTTCACTTTTGCCGTAACAAATCATGTTAGTTACAATCCAGCTATTTCTCTTTTGGAAGATTCTCTTCCTTTTTACAGAAACAAAGCAACCCTGACTTCAGTCGTTTTGGTAGGGCTTGTTTTCTATTTTTTCCAACATGTCAGCTGTGACAGCCTCTAATCTACTCTTTTAGTTATAAAATATTGCTCTACTACATGCTAGATATTTCTACATGTTGCGCTCATTCATACTTTCAGTACAGTTTATTAAGTGAATGAAGGCCATGGAATCAATCCCCCTAATTCAGTAGGAATCAGTTTTGAGGAAAATAACTTGCTTAGGCATGGAAGATCAGAAAAATATTCCATATGCACATCACACAACTTGTAAAGATAATGTATCATGAAGCCCAGGAATTGATTGAACAATTGGAAGAATGGAATGGTTTGAGTTTATCCTTAAGACCTACATTCTGAGGCTGAGTTACTTCTAGTCATCTATCATAAACATTACATTTAGATCCGTAGAATTTTTGGAAGTAACTTTGCAATGCAATCTGAACTTGGTTACCATACGGACACTGGCTACACATCACATCACTATATTGTTTCTGTTACTACTCACTACTTACTACATATTCATTTTGTGATTATTATTTTAGTCGCTCCAACTATTTTCAAGCCTATAATACTCTAGTAAACATGTTATTTGTTGCCGTTACTTACAGGGGCTGAGGGCCTCACTCGATGGCTCGAGGACCCAACATATCCTAATACAACTCTCTCATGGAACGTCATCCATGGTAAGACAGTGGTAAATGGAATATTTGTATTCATATTAATTTCTATTGATGTTGATTCATTTCTTTACAGGAACAGGTATGATTACACAGAAGATACTCAAGTCGTCGACCTATTATGTGGCATTGGGTAATTTGGATGATGAGGTGGAGGTATTTTTCTAATCTGATATACTTGCTATGGTTGTTGGCTTAATTAATTTGAAGATTGAACTCTAGAATGATTGAAAGCAACAGCTTTAATGGATACTGAGGCCATGACTTTTTTCTTTTTAATCGGGATCTACAGACAAAAATTTCTCTCAAAGTATCCCTTTAAATAGTTAAAACTATTATTTTGCAGGATCTCTTGTTCAATGAAATATCATAACTTAAGCAGCGATTATAAAATAGAAATTGAACCTGAAGTTCTGACGGATTGTTTTGCTCGGTTGTTAGATTTATTCTGTGAAAACTTTCATTAGTCTTTTTAACTTGGGGTTGCATGCTTGAAAACCTTTGAATATTCAGTTTATGTTGGCACATGAGATGCTGGATCACCGATCATGAGAGCTAAATTTAAGATATACATAGTTTCAAGCAAAAATCCCGTAAGTAGTATGACACTTTGGCATAGGGATGTCAAAAATATGAACATGGAATTTCTGATAACAATTATATAAAGTAATCTAACTGCATGAGACTTGTCGATTTGAACTGTTATGGGCCGCAAAACAGACCACTGTGAACGTGAATCAAACTGTATTTTGAACCTAAAACAGTGCTGTAGGCTATAGCTCACATCATTCTCTATCTCGACCAGATGCATTTTCTTCACAATTGGTTCTTCTAGTTCCTATCACGACTATTCTTCGCTGTTCCCTCAAACATGTTCAATAAACTATCTCATGTCTTTCCACCCATTCCTTTGCTTGATTAACCAGAAAAGAAACAAAGATCTTGCAAAAACCTAAAACAGAGAAGCCAAACTCAGAACAGATTAGGTTGTTGTTTTACACATCATATTACTTTATAATAAGTATTCAGAGCCTTGTGTAATCTGTCCCTCTGTTTTCCATCTTTTTCCTCCAATTTCAACACATCCATTTTATATCACGATAACCCTGGGCCAGATCATTCTTAGCGTGGGAAAGGTGGCATTTGATGCAGGTGTTGCCAGATTTAGTTAACTATATTTTCAATAGATGGGAATCATCCCCTTCCCCCTCCCCTCTTCTTTATTATGATGTTAACAGGTTTTTATATTAAGGCAGTTGTGCTGAGTTTTGAGCCACCACTGATCATTGTTAGTTATTTTCCTTGGTCATTTCTCAATCAATAGGTGGAACTAAACCTCACAGTGAGGGCCTCCTTGTACAATACCACAAATGCTTTCTACAAATGTGCTGTGACTAATAGTCCATGCAGTTTGACTATTTTCTTTCCCGAAGGAAATTCAGCTATCTTGGTTTCTCCTGGACCACAACGGGCAAGATTATTATCATTTACTTGCTTCATTAATAAAAGAAACTAGTTATCACACTCTTCATGTCCCTCAATTGAGTATATTGTTTGCTTTTCCGTTTATTTATGTTTTCTTTTCTTATGTTCAGAACGCATCCAATGACGAGTGGTATGTCAAACTGTCCTATGGACCTAGATGGGTCACATATATTTTTGGCACAGGTATAGTTTTCATATATTCTTAGCTTCTTACTCACTTACTAATCTTGAATAGCTTAATACATTGCTATTTCTGCTACATCTCGGCGCAGGTGGATTGACTCTGCTTATGTTTTGGGCCTTCAATTTCTTGAACAAGATCCAGTGTACCCGTGAAAATACAGCAGGAGTTAGACACGAGGGAACAGCACCAGAGGTAGCCCCTTTGCTTTCTCGAAAAGATGATGACCTTTCAAGTTGGGGTTCATCATATGATTCAATGTCACAAGATGAGCAGGATCTTGACCTTCTGATTGGAAGTTCCATCGACGGAAAGTCTCTAGCTAATGGTGAAACCAGTAATAATACCCGGCGTCTCTGTGCCATTTGCTTTGATGCTCCAAGGGACTGCTTCTTCCTTCCATGCGGGCACTGTGCGGCTTGTTTTGAATGTGGAACTAGGTAATCATTGTTATTACAACTAACGCTACCAAATTTGTAGGGTGATTTTGTTCGGAAAAATAGCTCCAAGATCCAGATTATTGCCATTTTCACTATCCAGATTCCAGTGCTCGTCTGCATGCCTCTTTGGTTGGTATCAAATAGGAGTAGGGAAGTGTGGCTGCAGCCACAATGTGTTTGTCACGATGCACATTGCGGCTGATGTAGCATGGAACTTTTGTACATTTGCAACTTGAAATGGAACCCATTATGGCCTCTTATAGACCGGATGCGGCCTGTTGGGCTGTGATGTGGCCCATTGCAGTCAATTTATGATTTGGAGTGATACCACAATTTCGGGGCCTGATGTGGTTGTGGCGGTGCCACCAACCGAAATATTGTAGCTGCATTTCATAATGCAATCTGCAATTTAAATCCTCCATGGACAAGCATATATTTCTTTTGTCATTTTCCCCCAATTTTAGTACTCAACAATATAGCAACTAGCAAATGCCCAAGAATTCCCATTAAATGAAAGATCAAGCAAATACAATTTCTTAAGATGGGAATTCTCTGACGTGTGCTAGTTAAAAATGGTTTTTGACATGCATGTCAGAATCTGTTGATCCACTGTGCAAGTCCATGTGTTAACACTTAACAGTCTTGACTATCTGAAGCTAATATTTCCCGTGGCAGGCATCTTAATACATTAGCCGATTTTTATTCTTGTGTGGTGATATATGTTCCTCTAATGTTTCTGTGCAGGTTAGCCGAGGCAGCCGGTACTTGCCCTGTTTGTCATAGGAACATGAAAAAAGTGAGGAAGATTTTTACCGTTTGATTGGTGCACTTTGTTGTGTCACGGACAAAGGAATGGCCACCAAAAACTATGTTTACTTTTACTTTTCATGTACTCATTTTTTTGTGGCAATCATTAACAATGATCAGGCTAATGGTACCTGCTGGTGAGGCTCATATTGACCATTTCGGCAAAGTAGGAGGGGGAGAGGGAAAGAGGAATGGGGAGGCAATGAGTTGTTAACCTGGAAGATTTTTAGTTGGAATTGACCTTGGAGATTTGTATCGTTGGGGTACAAATTTCTTAACGTATTATCAAGCATACTATTTGGTATCTATCAAATCTTTATACGTCAAAATTATAGTCTGATAAGGTAGATCATAGTTGTCGCGTCATATATCATTATAATATAACAATGAGTATAGCGAGGTATTACATGTATAATATATTTATATTATACTTACGAGTTAAAGACAAAATAATAATTAAAAAAATGAACATGAATATATATATAAGTCTCCATTTAAATTTATATAAAAATAATTAATCATGTAAAGCTTAAAGAAAAGCAAAATATAGAACTCGATGTGTGTCTATTATCCAAACAATACTATAATTTTAAAATTTGAATTTGATATTACTATCTTAACCGATTATCATTTTTTTTTTTTTTGCTATCTTAATGAGATATTATCTTTGAACTTTTCATTCTTAAATTTTAAAAATATTATCTCATCAAAATCGTTGGGATACTAGTGACACTATTAAGATACATGCTCATATTAAGATAAAAGCCAATATTATCGAAATTGTGAATTTAGGTTATGTATCTTAAGTTACATATCGCATATTCTTAGATATTAACAACTATGGGTAGGATAAAATCTATTAGCTTTTTTAACATATAGGGTTACTTTTACCACTTTTATTAAATACTAATAATTAATATATTTAAATATGTTTTTTATCCCTTAAAATAAGCGAATTTTGTTATAGTTAATATAGTTTTACAGTATATGTTTTGAAAAAGAGATGATTTTATTAAAAATTATTTACAAAATATTCATAAATTGTTGGTTTTAATTGAAATAAAGCATCTTGGAAGAAGTCTCATATCGCCCAAGAATGAAAGGGGAGAGGGAAGCTTCTTGTAACAAGTCCCACATAGCCTAGGATTGCAAGTGGAGAGGGAAGGTCATGGCTATATATATGGACCCAAGTCCTTTACTTCAACTTGCACCGGTCGGAAACACTTTAAGCTTGTATCTGACTTTTCTTTCTTCCTCTATACTCTTTTGAGTTTTGTGAGGTGTAGTTCAGATATTCGTTTTGGAGAGTGTGGGTGTACAGGGGGTGTGGGTGTTTGAGAGAGAAATCTATGTGTTGTAAAAATTTTCACATAGTATTATTCTCTGGTTGTCGTTTGACAACGATTGTGATTTTCCTCTAGTTTTGGAGTTTTCCATGTTGAATTCGTGTTATGGTTGTGTTCCTGTTTTATTTCTCTGTTTAGGGTGATTCTCAAAGAGAGGAAGTGGCCTGTTTTCCCAACAAGTGGTATTAGGAGCTTAGGTTCGATAGGATTTATTCTTAGTATGCTCTGTGGTTGTAGCTTAGTCTGATCTTCCACATCAGAAAAGAATTTATCCCTGGTGTTTGAGGATCATCCTTGGTTGCTATTGTTGGAAGGTTGATTTATACTATTCTAATACACGATTGCAATAATGTCAAGTTTTTCAAATGTTGTGAAGTATGACACAGAGAAATTTGATGGAAGAATCAATTTTGGCTTATGGCAAATACAAATCAAGGATGTGCTAATACAATCAGGTTTGCACAAGGCATTGAAAGATAAGATCATCAATGGATGATGAAAAATGGGAGGAACTAGATTTGAGAGCAGTAAGTGCAATTCGTCTGTGTTTGGCTAAGAATATTCTTGCAAATGTGCAAGGAATATTTACAGCTAAGGAACTTTGGGAGAAACTCGAAGGGTTATATTAGGCAAAGGGCATCTCAAATTGGTTGTTGTTGAAGGAGCAATTTCATAATCCACACATGGATGATAGCATGAAAGTCTCCGACCATATTAGTGCTATCAATGGTATTGTCTCTGAATTGGAGGCAATTGGAGTGAAGATTGATGATGAAGAGAAGGCACTAAGGCTTATATTGTCTTTTCCGTCTTCCTATGAACAAAACAAGCCTGTTTTGATGTATGGGAAGGAAACTCTAAATTTTGAAAAAGTTGCCAGTGAAGTCATCGCTGAAAAAAGAAGAATGAAAAATGAGGGTAGCACTTTATCAAATTCAGTGTTAGTAGCTAGAAGTGACACTTATAGGAAAAAGGAATCGTGGAAGGAGTATGACATGCCGTAAATGTAGAAAGCCTGGGCATGTAAAGAAAAATTGTTCAAGTGGCGCGGTCTCGAAAAAACACTCTCAATCTGATGCTTACAACGTTGCTCTCCTAGTAGGAGAAGATGATGTTTACTAGAAGATAAGAAGTGTATCCTCATGGCATTACCGTGCTGTCATGGAAAAGGATAAGTTGTTGCTAGCGGATTCACATTTGCACACGGACATTGGTTGGCATTGAGATATAGGGTGGTATGAGTTATGTCGATGGCTAAGGAACTTCCGGAGAAAGCCAACATAGAAATTGCACCATAAATTTCCAGCAAGGTTTCGACATGCGCTAAGGTGTAATTCTTGGAATTGTCTCATTCCAAGTGAGTATACTTTTTATAGTGGAGTATGATAATTCTTTGAACTATGGTTGTCGGTGTAGACAATGGAAACTGAAGATGTGCTCATTTTAATCAAGGTGGAGATTGTTGGTTTTGATTAAAATAAAACTTCTTTGCTTCAACTTGCACCAGTCGAAAACACTTTAAGCTTGTATCTGACTTTTCTTTCTTCCTCTGTACTCTTTGAGTGTTATGAGGTGTAGTTCAAATATTCATTTTGGAGAGTGTGGTGTACTGGGAGTGTGAATGTTTGAGAGAGAAGTCTATGTGTTGTAAAGATTTTTACATAGTGTTATTCTCTAGTTGTCGTTTGACAGCGACCGTGATTTTTCTCTGATTTTGGAGTTTTCCATGTCAAATTCTTGTGTTGTGATTGTGTTCCTATTTTATTTCTCTGTTTAGGATGGTTCTCAAACAGGGAAAGTGGCCTATTTTCCCAACATAAATTATATATGTTATGTACGTGCTGGGCATGAGGCAGTTAAATGGTTTACCAAGACTGTTATAATTGGCTAAGTAAAGGATTTACAATGTTTAATGAATTTTGCAAAAGGATTAACATGTTAGTGAATGTAGGAAATGGTTTACCATCTACTCATGGAGGAAATGGATTATCATTACTCTTCGATGAAATGGATTCTCATTTAAGTAAAACTCTGTTTATTTTCCCGCTTGATGTCTATGGTAGGCTTGTTACGTGGTTGGGAACTCCTCTGGCCGGCCATGTCGTAGCCTCGCACGTAGGATTGTGACGTAAGTTTTGCTCTGAAAAAAGAAAAAACACCATACAAATTATCAAGCGCGCTTGCCTGTGCTCCAACATTAAGCTCTAGTTGTAAGCTACAATGAATTCTGGAAGCATGCTCTCTAGTAAACCAAAGAGGAAAAGCCTTAGGTCACCAAGCAAACCTTATCAAATAACAATATAGAGCAAGGAGATGGAATGAAAAAGAGGAGCAAACGGAAACAACCGTACCGATTAAAATAACAAGCACTGTACATCGGATGCAATTCCGGCAACAATGGAGGGAAGGTGGCTTCTTGCAAAGGAGGGGAGGTAAAGAGAGATGAGAAGAATGATAAGAAATGGGAGGAATAGAGTTTGTGTTGTGGTTTTATGCATAGTTATCAAAATCAACCCAGACATCGACTCATTTGAGATATTGGGTTACTGGCTCACAAGTTCAACCGGTGAGTCACTGATTGAACTAGATTTATACAAAAAATATATATAAAAAATTAAATAAAATATAAAATAACAACTAACAATTTGACATTTTTTAAGGGGTCCAAATATAAAAACAAAAATAAATAATACAAATTCCTAAATATTATTCATATTTCATAATCATAAATTACAATTGACAAGTTCAAAACATAATTACACAAGTAAACTCATAAAGTTTTATATCACAAACTCACAAGTCATGATAATGCAAACAAAGTTACTACATTTTTTTTTATAAATCATATTATAATTTTTTTAAAATTTTAAAAAAAGACATCATTTAGTATAAAAAAAAAGAGCAAAAAGCAAATAAAAAAAAAAAAGACCCAACACAACCTGGTTCAACCGGCCAGGTCACTATTTTTTTATATGAACTCGGCCGAGTCAAACCGGGTCGCACCGGTTTTGATGCAGGACCAATCCAACTAGTGGCTCGGAACAGTTTCATGGCCGGTTCACCAATTTTCTGGTCAAGGCCAGTACAAATCGGTTTTTATAAATATGGTTTTATGTGACCATTATTGATGAATTTTCCAATGACAATGGTATTAATAAATGGATTATTTCATTAACACTGTTATCAACGAGAATTTTACCCGCACATAAATTAACGAACTATTTAGTTTCATTAATAACCATTAATTTTAGTTGTTATTCAATTGATATGGAAAATTCAAATGACACTAGTGCCAACTGTTGGCATCAAATTTCACTAAGAGTGTATTCACGAGTTTGGCTTATAAGAGAAAAGGGGGGGAAGGAAAAGATTTATGAGGGTGTAAACACATTTATAAGATTTATTTTTAGGAGGAAATGTGTTTGAGGATTTTTGCTAACCACTCAAAACTCTCCAAAATCCCTATTTTGTAGTTTTACTAATTTGGAGGATTTTAAACCGATTATTATTTAATTTACTATATTAACCTTATTAAAATATTAAAATACCATTTAAGTGGTTAAGAGAAGCAAATGAGAAGCACTAGCAAATGGTTAAGAGAATATTGAGATATCTCAGTGGCTCTCTGCATCATGGTTTGAAACTTCACAAATGCATTGATTTCAAACTTATGGCCTTTTGTGATGCTAACTGGGGTCTAATATAGATGATAGAAAGAGTACCACCGACTATTGTGTCTATTTTGGACCAAATCTAATCTCTTGGTCCAGCAAGAAACAATAGGCAGTCTCTCAATCAAGCATTGAGGTCGAATTCAAATCCATGGCTACAGTCCTTTCAGACTTCATCTGGCTTCAGTCTCTACTATCTCAGTTGTACATTAACTGCACAACTCCTCCCTCCATCTATTGTGACATCATGAGTGTTGTCTTACTACTAACCCCATACCTCACAACAAAACCAAACACTTCGAACTTGATCTGTATTTTGTCAAGGATATGGTAGTTTAGAAGAAGGTCTTTGTCACTCACATTCCCTACTTAGATCATGTTGCAGATGTCTTCACCAAAGCAATCCCTATGACTTGATTGCACAAATTTTGACACAAGCTCAAGGTCTCCACTCCATAGTTTTAAAAATCGGACCGAACTGGGGAAATGGGCAGGTGGTCGGTCTGAGTAGCACATCAGATCAGACTTGCAAGAGAACTGGCACAAATCGGTCTAACTCGATAGTTTTGTAGAAAACCCGGTGACTAGTCGGTTCATATGGTTCAAAAAAAAAAAAAAAACATAGCCATGCGAGCCGCCGGTTGCCACCCTTCCAGATCCACTTCAATTGTCTTAAAATCTACTATAGTTGTCTTCCATCGCGACTGCTGTCTTCAGATCCGCTTCGGTGGTCGCGATGAGGGGGGTGAGAAAGAGAAATCAACAACCCAAAAAGTGAGAGACAGAGATAGCAAGACCTGGACTTGACAAAAAAAAAAATGGAAGAGGAAAGGACTTAAGGAAGAATAGAAGAAGAAACTAGAAAGGAGTTTGAGAGGATGAGAGGAACATTAAGCTCAGCATGCTGTGCGGCACTGATGCTTATGAGTGAGAGAGAAGAATGAATTAGGTTTTGGAGTTTTGGTTCTATTTTACATATTGGTGATACTGATGGTTTGGGTCAAAAGCTTGGCTTCAAAATCAAGCCTAGTGAAAAATCAAACAACGAGAAACAGACATAATGGACTTGTATTTTTATATTCTGCCACAGCCCACAAACATCATTTAATTTTGTTTTATATTCTTTTGAATTTAAACAAACTGATAAGGAATAATGGGCTTGTCTCCATTTAATTTCACATGTATATATGTGTTGACTAAAAATATTTTATAATTTAAATTAATTATAAATTATTAATCATATACATATATAACTTTCCAATTAGTTAATTATTTATGTTATTTTATTGTATATATTTGAATTTAAATGTATTTTTATATATTTATTTAAATACGTCCGGTTCAACCAATGACCCACAGATTAAACCAGTGATCCACTGACCCGATACTTGGACCTGGTCGATCACCAAGTCAATTTTTAAAACTATACTCCACTCCTTTGCCCCTGACCTTGACGGGGTATGATAAGAGTAGCATAGATAGAGATCAGATCAGTTAAGTGTAACAACTTCATTAGTTGTGATGATTCTGTTAGTTGTTAGATTAGACAGTTAGGATTGTGTACCGTGCACTGCAATCGTTGTAGCTCAGCCTATATAATTCATGTACTTCATCCATTACGAATAATCAAGTCAATACTCAAAGCTCTCTTCAGCCTTCTCCTTCTTAATCACTGAGGCCTTTACTTTGCCTGTTACTGACACCAGAGACCAGACAATTATGTACTTGTACACCAACCATAACTGCCAAAACTTTCACTTCGTCTATATATGGAGGCTGACCTCCAAAGCAATATATATATATATATATATATATATGAACTGAACTTTGCTCCAGATCAATATCAAACAAAATGTTAGGGGGGAAAAAAAACAATGAACGCCACTAAAATCATGTAACATTAACATTCCAATTACAAAAGTATAATATAAAAAAATTAGCATAACAGTCCATACAAATAATGCACATTCAACCAGCTCTAAGGATATTTTGCTGTCTGCACTAGGATGAATTCGACAACCACAGAAATTCACAAGAAATGGGGCTTAAGGATACATAATGAGCCCTGGAACGTCCAGTGGAAGCTTTGAAGCTGTTGGGTTACCACCTCCGGTAGGTCAACTGACCTTAAAAGAACAGGATTTCGGCTGACCACCAGGTGCGCATTAAATGATAATTTGTTTTTTTTTGGGTGGAAATTGATATTTATTCAAACAATCAGAAAAGGCAAAGACTAAGGCCGAAATGAGCAAAGCCCGCAGAGAGAGGGCATACACTGGAAATCTCTGCACAATCCCGCAGATTGGAGGGGAACAATTTGGCGATACAGCTACAGCTATTGCAAATCAAAATTCGAAGTGCACCAGTCACGGGTCACGCCCTGAATTGGTGTCCGTGTTTCAAAGAAAGGTTGGCAAACTCGGATTCAAGGTCTCCACTATTCGTGCGACGATGGCTCGAAAATGCTTGCTGTGGAGACTCCTGTGGTTGCTGCTGTTGGTGCTGATACAACGCACGTAATCTTCCAATCTCTCTTTCCAGTACTTCCTGCTCCACTGATGTCACATTCCATAAATGCACATCAAACTTGGGTAAACAAAAACGTGCCTATATTAAGCGATTAGTAAATAAATAAATGCAACATATTTTCACAATAATTTTGCTAGAAGGAGCACGTGTGTGATACCCAACTGAGAGAAGAAAAAAAAAGGTGAGGTGTACCATACACCTTAAGTGGTATATACCACTGTAGTCCCCACTCCCTCTTTTATTTTCTCTTCTTCCCATCAAAAACATGATCTTCCTCTCTTATTTTCTTTCCTTCTCTTCACGTTCTCTTCCTCCCTTTCTCACTTCCTTCTATTTTTCTTCATTTTCTTTACTTCCACCAATACAAAACATTACCACCTCCTCCATCATCATCATCTTCTCTTCCTTTCCAACATCATATCCACGCCCTTCTCTCTCTATCTCCACTTTCTCTCTCTAACTCCATTAGAGAGAACTTGAAGCTTCGGAAGGTGTTGGAGTGATTTTCTTCACCAATTCTACTCACTAAATGGTAAATAAGCTTCTACATTACTCTATTTAAATTATTGAATTTTCTAATTATTTTAGGAATACTATTAGGTCTCTTCCACCCTAGAGATTGGGGGTTTTGGTGATTTAGGGCTAATTGATATTAATTGATGGCATAATTAGCTCATAAATATTAATGTTGTCTTGTTCCTAGAGCGGTAGAGCAATTGGGTATCAACACTTGAATTGGTGGCATCAGTAGAGTGTTCTTCGGTTCTTTGAACCATCAATCATGAGTAGATAGTGTATCTGTAGCTTACTTTATACATGATAAATTTTTATTATAAATATAAAATTATACAAAGAACTGAAAATATGTTGATATACGAGGAAATAATTTATTTGTCGAAAAGGAGGTTTTATGTTTAAAATGAAAAATTTATATTTGGAGATCAGTATGTGATTATTATGCTTATTTAAATATTTTTTTGTTGAATTGTAAAGAATATTGAACTTTAGATAATATTATGTTAATTATTAAATTTGAGTAATTTGGGGAAATTCCTTAGTTAGAACCTGTAATTAACAGTAGTGATGTTAGCCTTGGTGCACCATGAGAAACTCCAATTAGCAAGTCTGAAGCTAACCCGCACATAGCTGCAGTTATGTCTGGACTTGTATTTGGCTATAGGTCAACTCTAGTTAGCAGGTAAGGTGCTAACCCGCACATGACTTTTGTCATGTCTGGACTTGTATGGCTACGGGCCAACTCCAGTTAGCAGGTGTGGTGCTAACCCACACATGACCTTAGGTCATGTCTGGACTTGTTATTGTTCTGCTTCGGATAACTTCACATTATATTTGGATTTATGTGATTATGTAAAGCTATGTTATCAAGAAATCTCATGTTATGGCTAGATCCATATTTTCATGAGTACATATGCATTTTTATGTTTATATTATTTTATGATTGCATTTAGTAAACTATGGATATCCTATCTCTCACTAAGTTGCAAAACTCATCCTGTTGTCTTTTCACCTTTTTCAGATATAGGTGCTGGTGCTAGTTCTGGTGTTAGTTCTGGTGTTCCTCCAACACAACCTTAGTAAATTCTAAGTTGGTGAGCCTTTTCGTTTAGAACCCATATTTTTTTTTAACCCATAGTTGTAAATTGCTCCATATGTCACAGGCAGGGTCCTTGGATTTATGTTATGCTTATGTTGAAATCCTGTTACTTAGCTATGCAAATTATGTTATGAAAAAGATCTGTAAACTTGATTTGATTTTATGTTTGAACTGTGTTATATTATGTTTAATAGAGTTTGAAAACTAATTTGATATTATGACTGGACTATGTTGAGATATTGTTATATGTTGGAAGGGCACATTCCGAGAATACTTGATACCCATTTGCTGTGAATTTAAATTGAAAATATTGCAGATTGTATTTTCATTTGGGGAATGCATGAAAAACAGAGGAAACTCTATCCGTTTTCCTAGAAAATTTAGTGTTTTTAGGCTTGCTGGGAAAGGTGATCCCTATACACCAGTCATGATATAAGTTGGGTCGTGAGAATGTGAAAGCTTATATAAGCAACTCCCTTGAAATGCATATTATTTAGATTAACATTTCCAAGAAACAAAAGACCTCCAACTTACTTGAGAACCTGTTGACTTATTCTCAATGATAGAAACTTACAATGTTTAATAAGCTGCTCTTGTGCTAAACTTTCTAAGCGATGTCTGAGAGTTTTGTTCTTCATACTCAGGATAAGATTCTGCTGGTTAAGAAACTCAAGCTCAGCTGACACTCCTGACCCTTCAACCTATGAATTTCCATATAAAAAATTAGAGCCAGAATTTTCCAATATTAGCATAAACGTGTTTTCAATAAACATTACTATGAATTCATGCAGATCATTGCCTCATGCAGAGACCTACCTGTAAACCTTGTACATTTCTTTCCAGTTCAGCTATGTATTGAAGTTTACGGACCCGTGAACGTTGAGCAAATTGCCTGCAATACACAACTGCTGAAGATTTTTTGTCCTTGCGAATTTCCATACGTACATCCATTGACAACATAGAAGTCACTAGCCAATCTCATTATGAGAAAGCAAGTATGGTGTAACTGCTTCCCCACACCCAAAAAAGAAATCCCCAATTTATTTTTCCATTTTTATGCTTGAGAATTAGTATCCACAGAGCATTCCATGCCACAACTAATTGTGATAACTTTACTTATTCTAAGTATATTGTTAGAAAGTTATGCTTTAATAATATAATTTACTGTTAAGCACACTATCTGGACAAACTTCAAAAAATAAAGAATAGAGCAAGACATGACTTCATGGGTATGCAATTAAAAAGCATTCTGTGTGGAGAAGAAAGAAGAGAGAAAAAGCAGCAGAAGATCAACATATTCAGCTGAACTTGCAGCCTCCAAGTCAGGTGTGAAAACCAAAGAGAACTATAAAAAAACATAAAGTGAAAAAAAAAAAAAAGTTCATACTGTTTAGCACGTTTTGTATCTGTTTCAGAAGCAGATGGCTTGGCATTCGAACTTTCCTTTCTTTCAGAAGATAATTTTGCTTCCTGATGACCAGATTTTACCGAATCATGCTTTTCATTTGCAGTTGATGGAACCCCACCTGCTTCATGTGGTGGGCATGGCAATCCTGAACTCTGGAAAGCAACATTGTCTTTGCCAGAGAGAATAGTATGTGGATGTGTCGAAGCATTTAAACAAGAGTCCCATGCTCTATTTGTCATCTTTGTTGAGTTTATTTCTGCATACAAGGGTATGTGACGTGCATCTTTGCTGTGATAAAAGTTTTGAGATGACCAAGATGGAGTAGATGCTAAATTCCTGAATTTAAATCCATCCTTATCTGCATAACTGATGTTAGATACATTACTAGTGTTTAAGTATGCAAAAGAATCACTTGATGATCGTCGATGACCACCCCTTCGGACAGGTGTCTCAGGCTCATTAAGGAGATCATCAAGCCATGAAGGCTGCTCCTCTATAACAAGACTCTCAGATGATGTTCGATGGTGGAATGTATTTCCCTCCCTAGGTTTCTGTACAAGCTTTGCACAAATTGCAGGATTTGGCACGTAGTCAGTATATGCTTGGGAAACATTACGGAATGGGAATTTGGGAGGAAGTAAAGCATGCTTTCCAGAATACATCAAATTTCCGATGCCTAATGAGCCCTTTGAATTTGCCATAGCAGGAGAACCAATACCTGTCAAAAACATGCTATGAATCAGAATTACCAAAGAATGTTCCCAAGTAATACATTAAGGGTGTGTTTGGTTTGGGGATAAAAGTGGGGATAAATTTTCCATGGATGAACTTTATATATAAAAAAACACATAAAACTCATCCATGAAAACTCACCCCCTATTTTCATGCTTCAACCAAACACACTGATAGAAACCACAAATAGAAACTATGAAGTAGAAGAAGGTAATGTATTATTAATCACCCTTAGAAGAGAAAAACAGTATAAATCTTGCAGTAAATGAGAGAAAAGTCTTGAGCACTATAGCAGCTCAACTCTCCCAAATGACTAACCAATATTCTGCCTACCTTCTCCTCCCATCCCTTGCATACATATAACCCCCATCATAACAGAATCACATGTATTTCCCTTCCCCACTATCCTATTGCTGACTCAGCAGGCAGTTACACACAGTGTGCCCCTCCTCTCTCATCTCACAGATCCAACAATTACACTTTAGGCCCAAATTACAATTCTGGTACCTAACACACGCCATAAGGGGTAATGCTAAAGAAGGGAATAAAAGCAACATCGACAATTATTGAAGGATCTTCCAGTGAAAATGTAAACAAGATGTGATCCTATGTGTCTATGTTCCTAGTTAGAAAATCTAACAGAACATCCAAGTTACTTCAAATGTCCTCCATAGCAGTCTGATAGAAAAACAAAATAAGGATACAAGCATGTCTGCAAGTATTCCAGGTATTTGAAATTTAATGTTTATGTTTATGCACTCACACTCACAGCAGGAAAACCAGAAGCCATCTTACAAAGAGTCAGTGCAAAAGGCTCATTCCCAGTTCCCATATTTTATAATTACTATTAGGAGTCTAGGACAAGAGGGCACCCACATGTTACCTAGCAAGGCAGCTTTAGGAAAATAAAATGAAATAAAACAACATTGCAATATTCTCAACAACCATAAAAGAATAAAATAAACACTTCATTCAGACAAATGCATAAGATCTAAAAAGCTCAGGAAGCTAGAAAAGAATAAACGTCATTGAGACAAGAACTCCACCCCATGCTGGCAGATTTATGGAGCTCCACTTTTCTCCGTGAGTCCCAAAGTAATTGCAAAGTTTTTCCAGCCATTTCATGAACAACCCAAATTTTCCAGTTTACATAGATATGTTGCATTGTGAGTAGCCACACAAGACATGATAGAATAAGGAATGAATGCATTAGAGAGAAAATAAGGGTGACACCTATCATAGAGAAGATGATAGAATCACGTCTTAGGTGGTTTGGACATGTTTGGAGGAGACCTATAGAGGCCCCAGTAAGAGAGTGGACCAAATGAAAAATAACACCATAAAAAGAGGTAGAGAAAGACCAAGGAAAACTCTGGGGGAAATAATCAAAAGAGATTTAAATATCAATGGTTTTAGCATAAACATGGTTTATGATAGGGCTTTGTGGCGTCCATTGATTAATGTAACCAACCTCACTTAGTGGGACAAGGCTTAGTTGTTGTTGTGTACATAGATATTATCCAAAACAGTGGTACAAATGATGTTTGCCCTTGCCTTGTAGAACAAGAGCATCACATATTGATTGGTATATTCATTTCCATCACCAGAAATGCACACCTCGTGTGAATAGTAAAAAGCACGTTATCACACACAATTACATGAATCATGAATAATGATAAAGCCAGCATGTTGATTTTATTAATTGGTTACATTAGCCCTTAATCACAGGACAAATCACTACCTAAAAGGATTAATATGATCATCACACGATTGTAACTCTCAGGAAACTCGTTCCTAATTTTGTATCTCAAAGATCAAAGTGGCCGACGTCGAATTTAGGAACCAATTTGGTGTTTACTCAAAAAGTTGATCAAAAAGCATCCAAAAATAGATATATGCTGTTCTATCTCAATTAGCTAAGGTTTCTCTTTTATTTCCGCAGGTCCTATGTGAGGGAAAACAGAATAAAAGATCCAAAAATAGGTACGTTTGGTTACTGTATCCATTTCCTGTTTTTCATTTTCTGTGTTTTCTATATGAAATACGAAAAAAGGGAGAAAATAATAAAATCATGTTCGATTTTCATTTCCTGTTTTCTAATGTTTCCTCGGAAAAATTTTGAAAACAGATAACACATAAAATAAAAACGGAAACCAAACGTGCCCTTAATTTCTTAAACAAACATTTTCAACATGCATGCAAGAAAAAAAGAATGAGAAGAAGATCCATAAAAATAATGATAATTAAAAAAAGAGAGAGAGAGAGAGAGAGAAAGAGAGAAAGCAGTTTATACAGAATAACAAAATGCTGCAATGTGGGAGCGTCGGGTGAAAATGGAGATTATGGATTTGTCTCGCAAGCAAAAATCTAATCGTGATTTCGTTATAGAAAACCCAACAAAAAATAATACATAAAATAAAAGGCTCACCTTTGCAGATTGAAGATTCGAGATCCTGGAATGCAATGCGGAAAGGGCTTCAAATCAGAGCAAGGTTTCTCCCTCCAAGGGCTCGCCTTTGTACATGGCAACCACCTCTCTCTCTCTCTCTCTCTCTCTGATTTTCTGTCTTTTGTTGAAGCTGAGAGAGAGAAGGAGGCTGAATAAGGCAAGCGAATAAGGGGTTTGATTTCATGGGATTCTAACCCATGAATGAAGTTTTTATTTTATAGTAGTGTTAGAATACAGGTGGTGTGGGAGTTGGTTATTGTAATTTTTATTTATTTATTGTTATTTTATAGTTATTATCTTTATTTATATTATTCTTAAATGGCTTTTAAATTTATTTTAATAGTTAGTATTTTTTATTTTTTAAAATTAAATTAAGAATTATGTTTTAAAATCTCAATTATAAACTGGTACTGTTTATTTGTTATTTTTATTTGTGATATTTTTAAATATTTTTAATTAGAAACTTATTTTATATTTATAATATATTATTATTATGATATTTTAAATTTATAGTTAATAATTGCACTAATTAATAATAAACATGAAGACTAACTAGTATTAATAGTAACTTCTAGCATACAAAAAATTCCAACTTTAAATATAACGTTTAACTTGAATTAAAAATTATAGTGACATAAAATTTAAATAAATTTTAAATTTAATCAAATATAACATATAATTTTTTTCTAGACACACTTTTGTTTTTGGATTATTCCATTCTCATTGTAGGGATTATCATTTTGCAGGATGATATGGTTCGTTTTATAAATTTGTCTGTTTGTGGGATTGATATGGTCTGTTTTATAAATGTTTCTGTTTGTTATTTAACTGTACCCGGTCTTTGATGTTAAGCATCATATTTCTTTTCTCTTTACAATCTATTAAGTTATGATTTTTTTTTCAAATCTTTTATCATGTATTATATCTCTAGTTGTTAGGTTTATGAAAAATAAATAAATAAAAATGTAAAGGATTTGAATTGAGCAATGATCAACATGAATGCTTCAAGCACCATACATAATTTGTTATGGAGTAATGACTCAATGTGTTTACTATAACCTTTAATTTTTCATGTTTGACTTCAAATTAAGATCCCTATCTATTTTCAAAATTAGTAGATGTGCTCAGATACTAGAAGTACTTAATAAATTCCATGAAAGAGGTTAAGATAGTTAAATTGTTCTTAATTTTGATTTGAAAAAATAAAAGGTTACTTATTAAAATAAGTTTAAGGGTATTTTGGGAATGGTACAGATAAACACAATAAATATGGAGGACAATACACAAATGGGAATGACTATGTGGATGTATAAAAGTTTAAATAAAATTTTTTGGTAAAAAAAAATCCCTCTAAAAAAATTTTGGATAAATTATAGTGACTTCTTCTAAGACTTGGTAAAATCTACCTCAAATTCACTCTATTGATCCAATGACATTGATCTCCTATATATAATTCATTATGCAAATAGAGAGAAGTGGAGTGAATTTCACAAAACATTAGGCAAGGTTAATGTAATTTACCAAAAAACTTTTGTTCTTTTTTTTCTAAAATTATTTTTTTATATTTGCATCCTATATTTAGCCTGCTAAAAGTAATTTTAAATAAATATATATATATATATTGTAAATTTTGTTTCTTATTCTTAAAAATCTTCATTTTATATCAACTAGTTTTTTCATTTGTGCAATACCGAGATTTTACATTTACAAATTTTAAGAAATCGATAGAGAAAATATGCATTAAAAATTAAATTCAATTACAATATATTAATTTTGTATAAATTATTGGGAAAATAATTTAGCAAAATGAATATCTAAAATAGTTATCCGTGCAGTTTTTTTCCATATGGATTTTAGAGGATGAAAGCACTACAATATTGTATTTTCATGAAAATTATTTTGGGATGGAATTTGGTGTAGAATTCGCTAGCAACGGAAAAAGAGCCTCAAAAAGCCAAAAATAAATAAATAAACATGAACACACAAAAATGAGCCTCGCAAATTTAATTCGTGATGCAAGCATGTGGTGTTGTTCTACATAAGCAAATCTTCTAGCCTCTTTCTCTGTCCCACTTCTTATCCTCTTAATAAAATTTTGACATGTATATAATGATGATATCACTTACATGATCTTTTATCTAACTAATATTTTTTAACTATCCATGATTTAGATACATGGTAAAACTTGACTGGAGGGATAGAGAATAGGACAGGAAATGGGACAAGAAGTGAGGACAGAAGAATTGGATTCGTTGTTCTACTTCAGTGCTACAACTCTACTTCATTGTGCTAGGTGGTGACGTATAGGACAGAATCTGCTACCAATGGATTACGTACCATGTAGGGATGGAAATAGGACAGGTAGCTTGCCAAGGGCCTGTGGCCTGGCCTGCTGGCGACTAGCCTACCAAGGGCCTACTGGTGACTTGGCCTATAAAATAAAAACCTAGGCTTAAGTTTATTTAAAAGCCTATTTATTTAAAAAATCTAGGCCAGGCTCATTGTAAAGCTTATTGAGCCTGTGAGACCGACCTGAACTTGTTGGTTTATAGATATATATTTATTGTACAATCTAATAAAAAAAAATATAAGTGGGACTTGAACGCACGACAAGCCAAGTAAGGTACCCACACTAAACCACTAGGCTATCATTACTTTTGATAGTATTAGTCCATGTTGTTAAATTTATTCTCTATTTTTAATTTCATTTAAATTATCAAAAAATACTTTACCAGACTCTTATACAGATGAATTGCCATAATACGGTAAAATTATGGTTTATTGTATTTTCCTTGGAAGATGATAAAACTTTAATAGTGACATTTCCATAATAAATTTTAATAAGTTTACCAAATTTTAAAAAAATAATTAAATTTGTTTATTTATTTTACTTAATAAAAATATTTTTTTAGTTATTTATTTTATTAATTTAATTATCATGCACTGATAGTATAAAAAAAATTTATATAACCATACAATCATGTATTGCCACATGAGCTATAATAGTTAACTTTACATTCATTACTTAAAAAGTCATCTAAATAAAATATTTTGATTAGATAATGGTGTAAAATACTTTTACATTGTCCATGTATCAAAATTAAACTCTTATTTTATTTCTAAAAATACTTTTTAGGTTATGTGTATTTATTTATTTTGTATACAGGCTAATATTAAAATTAACTTTTAAGGTAATTTCAAAGCAAATAATATTTAGTAAAAAATAATTCTACTTTGTTTTAAACATATAAACATGATTGGATCTATTTTGTTTTACGTCAACTTAGAATACGTTTGTTTCGTTTTTAATTATAAAAATCG
Organism: Dalbergia cultrata; assembly: GCA_031216105.1. Taxonomy (NCBI): domain Eukaryota; kingdom Viridiplantae; phylum Streptophyta; class Magnoliopsida; order Fabales; family Fabaceae; genus Dalbergia; species Dalbergia cultrata. The sequence continues at coordinate 61,999,431 of CM062353.1, forward strand.
GTTTTTATAATATATATATAATTTCATAGAACCTATCAATTTTACCTTCAATCAGAATTTTCTTAAAGAATAGTTGTCCTTATTATTTCTAACAAAAATAAAACAAACGTGCCCTTATCTTTTTAGTTGCCAAAATTTTAAAATGGAGGAAGTATAGAACTCTGTAAGCAAAGGATTTAATAGTTTTTGGTGAACTAAGAATATCTACTACTGAAATCAATGACAAGTTAATCCTTTTAAGACATAGAGCTTATAGATATAACTCTAGCTTTTAGCTATGAGACCATCCCCATACCTAATAGGAATCAAAATACTCTTAACTAGATATTTAAGAAGTTTAGCTAACTAACAATCCTTCTAGGTCTTGTGGTTACAAAGGATTTAATTTAACTGTATTGAGAATTTTTTACATTACTATTCAATTAATTTCTCTTATGTGCATACCTTTTGAAATAGTATGATAATATGTTATTGAATAACTATATAAGAAAAACTTCTACATTTCATGGTTGTGTAATATTCCACATTTACCCATCCTAAGGAAGGCCAAACTTGGATGGTGTTAGAGAGAAAGGAAGTTACTTATGCTAGTAATGCAGTTAGAGGTTGTTACAGTTTGTTAGTACTCTGTTGATAAGATTCTCAACTCATCATAAAGCTAGAATCACTTGTATATAAGGTGTATCTTTGTAATACTTCATACATGCAATGAATATCTCTCAGTGAAACTCCACTCACAATTCTCTCTGCTCTTCTCCTTCTTCTTCATTTTCTGTTTCTTACTTATCCAGCCTCTGGCCTTGATACTTTTCATGGTATCAGAGATAGCAGTGCTACCATGGCTTCCGAAAATTCTTCCTCCTCACAAACAATCGAGTCCTCTGCACATAATGCAGTTCATCAATTCTCCATTCCAGAATCAGTCAAGCTAGATAAAGAAAACTTTCTTCCATGGAAAGATCAAGCTAAAGCTACAATCAAAGGTCATGATCTAATGAAATTCATCACTGTTGAAGACATTCCTCAAAGGTTCAGTTCAATTCAAGATCAAGAAAGTAGAGTGGTAAACCCCGAATTCAAGAAATGGTAGAAGCAAGACACGTTGATCAAGTCATGGTTGTTGGTCTCCATGAGTTTCTCATTCACAGCAAGAATGATGGGATGCGAATTTTCTCTTCAAAATTGGAAAAGGCTTGAAGTGTTCTTTACTACTTCACAAACTCAAGCCAAGATTAGATAATTGAAGAATAAGCTGAGCAATACAAGAAAAGAAGGATCAGTAAGTGAATACCTACTACAAATAAAGAAAATTGTTGATTCTTTGATTTCTGTTGGAGCTGCAATATCTGATATGGATCATGTGTATGCAATTCTAGAAGGGCTAGTAGAAGAGTATAGTCCATTTATAACTTCAATTACTACTAGATAAAATCCTATGTCAGTAGGAGAATTAGAAGCATTGTTGATGGAACAAGAAGAAAGAATAGAAAAGTTTAGAAAACTTGAAGGTATTCAAGCAAATTTTGCTCAGTCACAAAAAAGTTATGGGTTAGAATACCTGGGATTCCAAGATTCTTTTGGAAATGGAAGAGGATACATGCCCAACAGAGGCAGAGGGAGATTCAATCTTGGTAAGTATGGTGGTAGATCCAACTATGGTTAATGGGAAGCCAGATTTTCTGGTGGAGGCATCTTTAATGAAGGAAAACCCATTTTTCAAGTGTGTGGGAAATATGACCACTCAGCTATGGATTGCTGGTACAGGTTTGATAGACAATTTTCCAAATCACAGCTCCCTCCCTCTCAACCCCAAGCTTATCTTTCTATGAGTAACATGTTAGCAACACCTGCAACAATATCATATCCCAACTGGTACCTTGATTCAGGTGCCATACACCACATGACACCAGACCCCTCAAATTTGTTTGCAAGATTAGATTGTCTTGGAGATAATCAAGTTGCAATTGGCAATGGTTCAGGTTTGCAAATAACTCATGTTGGTAGTTCCTTGTTTAAGCCATTTTCATCCTCTCATACCTTTGAATTGCAAAATCTGTTACATGTGCCAAAAATCACCAGAAATCTTTTGAGTGTTAGGAAATTCTACAAAGACAATGATGTATTTGTTGAATTTCACTCTGATAATTGTTTTGTTAAATCACAGAGTTCCAAGGAGGCTCTTCTCCAAGGAAATACGAAGAGTGGATTGTACAGCTTTGGACCTACACTTACTATTGCCAAGCTTCACACACCTGCTATATATGTTTCTGTATCAAAGGACTCTACTTTTAGTCTTTGGCATTTGAGACTTGGTCACCCCTCACATAAGGTGGTGTCAAGATTTTTAAAGAATTGTAATCTTCCTTTTTCTGTCAATAACTCACTTTGTCCCTCTTATTGTATGGGGAAGTCTCAATAACTCCTCTTTCCTAGGTCTAAGTCTATTATTTCTACTCATCTTGAATTGGTATATGCAAATAATTGGGTTCTAGCCCCATTTTCTTCAATAAATGGTGCTCGTTATTACATTCACTTCATTAATGCTTTTTCCAAATATACATGGATATTTCTGTTACATAACAAAGCACAAGTGTTTTATATATTTTTGCAATTTAAGAAAATGGTTGAATTCCAACTTGTTGTGAAAATGAAAATCCTCCAATCTGACAATGCTAAAGAATTTGTAGCTTTAAGCTCTATTTTGAAACAAAAAGGAACTATGCAAAGGTTTTCTTGCCCTTATGTTCATTAATAGACTAGCTTAGCTGAAAGGAAGCACTGGCACATTACCACAATGGGACTTACATTGCTGGCAACTGCTTCCCTACCTATGAACTACTAGAGCGATGTTTTCATTACTGCTACTCATCTCATTAATATGCTGCCTACTCGCTTTTTACAGGATCAGTGTCCATCTGAAAAACTATTTCAGCATGAACCCTCTTATGAATTTCTAAAGTGTTTGGTTGTTTATGCTTTCCCTTTACTAGACCCTACAACAAACATAAATTGGCCTATAAATCTGAACCTTGTGTATTCTTACGGTATGCACCACAATATAAAGGTTACAAATACTTAGCTAAGTCAAGAAGGATATTCATAGCTAGACATGTGCAATTTGATGAATCTGTATTCCCATTTAGAGACTATGCTGATGGTTTTCTACAGAAATCTCCTTCTACTGAATCTGTTATACTTTCCTTAGTACATGCTATTCCTCTTCTTTCATCTCAAGTATCAAATTTAGCAAGCAAAACTGCTCCAGCTATTATGTCATCGACTGCACAGTCACTAGCAGCCATTATAAGTCCTGTCCCAACTTCAGTAGTCCAGAATCCAACTTCTAGTATTCTTCCTCTGCCTTATGCCTCAGCTGGACTATTACCCTTACCTAATGCCCCATTTTTAGCTCAAAATACACTCCTTATGAAGACTAGGGCCAAGCTGGAATTTGAAAACCAAAACTACTTTCTATTGCTTTGAACCAAAATTAGCTTCACAAGCACTTGTTAGTCCAAAATGGAAGTCTGCTATGAATGCAAAATGTGATGCATTGATGAAGAACAACATCTAGAAATTGGTGCCTTTACCACAAGGTAGGAAGCCCATTGGAAGCAAATGGGTATTCAAAGTGAAATATAACCCAGATGGTTCCTTGAATAAATATAAAGTTAGGCTACTTGCCCAAGGCTTCAACCAAAGACCTGGGCTGGATTACTCTGAGACTTTTAGTCCAGTTGTCAAGCTAACTTCAATTAGATTAGTACTTTCTATAGCCCTATCTCAGGGCTAGGATATAAGGCAACTAAATGTCAATAATGCCTTCCTAAATGGGGATCTTTAGGAAGATGTGTACATGGTTCAACCAAGGGGCTTTGAGGTTGGTGATGGTTCACCAGTATGTAAGCTAACCAAGGCCTTTTATGGGGTTAAACAAGCACCTAGAGCTTGGTTCCAAAATCTCTCCAATGCCCTTATCCAATTTCGTTTTCAATCAACCAAATCAGATGCCTCTCTATTTACTTGATTCACTCCTACATCAACCATATTCATTCATCAACCACATTCATTCTGGTTTATGTGGATGATATCATTATTACAGGAAGTGCCCCACTAGAAATTTCAAGTCTGATCAATCAATTACATTAGAAATCTGCCTTAAAGGACATGGGAACTCTAAATTACTTCCTGTGGATTAAAGTCAAGCATTCAATAGTAGGTGGAATTCACTTATGCCAGTCCAAGTATATTCAAGACTTACTGAAAAAGGCTCAAATGGGTGATTACAAGGCCTATGCTACACCTATGCCCTCTTCATGCATGCTATCAGCACATGGGAGTACAACGTCAATGATCCAGCACTGTATAGGTCCATTGTTGGCAATTTGTAGTACCTTGTGATAACCAGGCTAGAAATAGCATACTCAGTGAATAGGGTATGTCGGTTTATGCAAGCTCCACTAGAATCTCATTAGATTGCAGTAAAATGTATTTTAAGGTACTTGAGTGGTACAACTTCGTTTGGTCTTCACATTATCTAGTTGACAAGGTATACAGACTTAGATTGGGGTTCTGATTCTGATGACAAGAAGTCCACAGTAGGGTTTTGCATTTTCATTGGACCAAACCCGATTTCTTGGTCAACTAGAAAGAAAAATTTAGTTTCCAGAAGCAGCACTGAAGCTTAATATCATGGTATGCCTCACTCACAGTATTACTAAATGAGCTTAGAGTTCCATTTTCAACCCTTGCAGTATATTGTGACAACTTGGGAGTCCAATCCTCCACTCTAAGTCTAAGCACTTTGAATTGGACTTGCATTTTGTAAGAGATCATGTAATTAAGGGTCACATTAAAGTGTCACACATTCCTACTCATGGTCAACTAGCAGATATTTTGACTAATCCCATAAGTTCTGCTATCTTTATTGACTTCCGAACCAAACTCAGGATTGAGGATGCTCAATGCTTGAGTTTGAGGGGGGATGTTAAAGAGAAAGAAAGTTAGTTATGTAGTTAGAGGTTGTTACAGTTTGTTAGTAATCTGTTGATAAGATTCTCAGCTCATCATAGAGGTAAAGTCACTTGTATATAAGGTGCATCTCTATGATACTTCATACATGTAATGAATATCTCTTAGTGAAACTTCACTCATAATTCTCTCTGCTCTTCTCTTTCTTCTTCATTTTCTGTTTCTTGCTTATCCAGCCTCTGGCCCTTATACCTTTTAGATGAAAGGTAGGGGTGTTGCGGTTTAGATTAGTTTGGTTTTGAAGTGAAAACCAACCAATTCAATCAATAAATTTTATTTTGGTTTAGTTTGGTTTGATTTGATTATTTTTTAAGAACCAAACTAATTTAAATCAAATTGGATTGCTTTAATTTTTCAGTTTCTAGTAAAATTTTTGTAAAACATAAAAAAGTAACTATAAACAACCTTAAATTAGACTAATTGTTATTTATAAACTATATAATTATATATATAAAATCTAAGTTAATTTTTAAAAGTTATGCTAATGTGTAATACTACTAGTGAATAAGTTAAACAAATAATAAAAGATTTGAAACAAAATCATGTTGCTTAAATTAAAAAAATTAATGTACAATTGAAAATCCAAAATATTGAGTTAAAATATGATACAAATTTAGATATTTATAGAAAATTTTGTTAAGTAATACATTTGATTAATATATGTAATTATTAATGTAATATGTTATTGGTTTGATTTGGGTTAGTTCAGTTATGGAAACGAGAACCGATCGGTTCGGTTTGATTTTCACAAATTAAGAATCAATTTACACCAATTTATTTTGATTTTGATTTGTTTCTTATTTTTTTGGATCTGTTTTCATTTTTAATTTGGTTTGGATGGATTTTGAATATATCTAATGGGAAGGCCTCACATGGATCCCAGGGCAGGCCCTGCAAAATTTTATGGAAACCTGCATAATCACGTTGATGCGGGGTTTATCCCATGGAAGCGTGAACTAATAATGTGTGACGCACGATTATTTGATCCGAGAGCAGGATGGGCTTTCCTCAAGAAGTTCTAGAGAGGCTCTAGTTTTTGGAAGGCACGCAGGAGGGCACAAGATGTGCACACACACGTGTTACATAGCACGCGGAAGCGCCATTTTAGCCTACGAATATGAGGTTTTGCGTATCAAAATGCCCAAAACGATGTGGTTTCTTTTAAGTGTCACCTTACACTATAAATACACAACCCCAACCTTGATTTTCTAACATTGATTGTTTGATATCTTCTTTAGTTTTTGCAAGTGTCAGTTTTTCCCAAGGTTCTGAAAACCGGACCGGACATCGAATCGGTCAGGGCAAGGGTTTAGAGGTTCAGAGGTTCAACCGGTTTAACCGGGGGTCGAACCGGTATATAACCGGTATATAATAAAACCTGTATTTATATAAATATATAAAAATATAAAATAAAATATATGTCATAAATAACTAAATATTAAATTAGACATCAACAAAACATATGAAATATAATATAATTCATCTCTTAATTAAAATAAATATTATCCATATAGATTAAATCTCTCAAATTACTAATTCTCATACCAGAAAATAAAAAGAATTAAGAAAAAAATGATATTTTAGACTTTTTTTAAAAAAAAACCCTCAAAATGAATTATTTTGCATTTTTTTCATAAAAAAAAAAAAAAAAACCGGTTCACGTAGGCCGGTTGCCTTTCGATTCGGCCAGTTCAAGCGGTTCGCCGCCGGTTCTTTTCCAGCCGGTTATGGGGTCCAACCCGGACCGGACAGCAGGCCGGTTCCCAGCTGAACCGGTCCGACCGGCCGATCCGGTCCGGTTTTCAGTACATTGGTTTTTCCCCTAACCTCTTTTCCCCTTGTTTCTTTGAGAAGAGTTGGATAGATTGAATTTCTTCGTAAGTGTGCATTGGGATGTTTGATATTGTTGTGTGATTTTACTTTGAGGATTCCATCTTGAGATAAATACTTATCATTGTATAGGTGTATTTTGATTAATCTATGTGCACGTAAAAGCTACCCAACTTGGAATCCACTTGGTGACTTGTTATGTGCAGCTACAATTCGCTATTTTTAATGTAAAGGACAAAATGCTCAGAATGTTATGGAAATTGCAGATGGAGATTTATTTTATAGTTTTGGCATGAGGCCGTACCTAATATGAGTTAGTGAATTATATATATATATATATATTCAAAAGATTTTGGAAAAAAGTTTTTCATGTGTTGTTTTTAGAGTTAGGATCTATAATTTTCATAACTTTAATAATTTAATAATTTTTAAAACATCATAATCATAATTTATTATCTACTATATTAATATTTCAGAGTCATTTCATAAAAACTATTACACGTGTCATTCATACAATGATTTAGGCTTCATGTATCATTTATATTAGGCCATATCTTTCTCAATCTTTATGTCTAAAGATTTTTTTATGCTTAATTTATAATTTACTTATTAATTATTTTTACATGAAATCAAATCAAATATTACAATTTCATTAAATAATCAAATATTATAATTATTAAAAATTATAATTTGCACTAATAGAGAACTCATATGAATATAATTACAATCTATAATTAAATTAAGAACCATTAATAGCCTCATATTATCTACTATTTTAATATTTCAGATCAAGTCATTTTATAGAAACTATTACACGTGTTATTCATATAGTGATTTAGGCTTCACGTGTAACTCATACAGTGATTTAGGCCCCTCTACTTTTCTCAATCTTTATGTCTAAGAATTTTTTTTAAGCATAATTTATAATTTACTTATTAATTATTTTTCATATGAAATAAAATCAAATATTACAATTATTAGAGATTACAATTTACACTAAGAGTGAACCCATGTCAATAAAATTATGATCTACAATTAAATTAAGAATCATTGATAGCCTCACATTATGAAGGTGATACAAAAAATTATAAAGGAAGTATTTCCAAACTAAATAAGTTTTAAAATCATCATTTTTTTTCTAGTTAAAAAAATGGATGGATCATATTGTTAACAAATTGCTAATTAATTGATTTTAATATCATAATAATTCAAAATTCAATTTTTACCAAATTTATTCTTAATCAAATATTTAAGACTCATTATAATACTAATATAATATACATTCTTAATCAAATATGATAATAATTGATATAATACTAATATTTCATACTCATTAAATAAAAAGTCTTCCACATGGAATGAGAAATATGGACTTGTGATGGGGATGTGGATGAGAATGGAGGTAAAATTCTAAATGAGGACGAGATTAGGGAAAAATTTTCGAACTTCAAATCTAGAACTTTTGAAAATCATAATAAAAGAATTAAGTTTTTACAGCATGAACATTCCAATATATCAATTTTATACTTATTTCATACTAATTTTTTTGAAAAAAATATCTTCAATTTTTCAACAATAAAATATTTTAGAAAATCAATATCATCAATTTTTTAACACTAAAATATTGAAAAAATCAATTCCACAATTTACGCTTCTTTGATAATGATGTATTTTAAAAATTTTTCCTTTTTGATTTTTTTAATGAACTCATAAATGTCAATAGGGATTCAAATCTCCACATGGTATAAGGAATGGGACCCATAACAGGGATGTGGATGAGAACAGAGGCAAAATTCTAAATGAGGACGAGATTATGGAAAAAAAATTTTAACTTCAAATTTAGAACATTTGAAAATCATAACAAAATTTTTTTATCTATATACCTATATAGATAATTTTTTACAACTTGAACATTTCAATCTATCAATTCTATAATTTTTTCAGATTAATTTTTTTTGAAAAAAGTACCTTCAATTTTTCAACACTAAAATATTTTAAAAAATCAATTCCACAATTTACACTTCTTTGATAATGATACTGAATATTTATTAATTTTAAAAAATTAAATAATTATAGTACTTCTTTTAATTGAAAATAATATTATAATTGATATATTGCTCTAATAATTGATATTATATAAATTAGAATCAATTTTTTACTAACCATTACACATTAATTGTAACATATATTTTAAAATTGATATTTTAATTTATTAAAAGGATATAAAAAGGAAAGGATATGTAATTGAAATCATATAAATTAAATTTATTCATTATTTTTATGAATTAGAAAATATATTTTTATAAATTAAATATTTTAATTTACTAAAAAATATAAATGGCTAGAGGTGATAAAAAAAAATTGAAAATGGGTACAAGCGATAATTACCCACAATGGAAAAAGGAGTTAGGACATATTTTGTCATCACATAGACAATCGATAGTGACTAAGTTTCCGTTTGTTAAACAGAATAGGGACAAAGATAGTACACCTTCATTTTTTAAATTATTTTCATTGTATTTGCATTATGTGTATATTTTTAATTTTAATTTGGATTATATTGCATTAATAATATTTGTTATTATGGATATTTATGTTTCAAATTATAAAATATTTTTAAAGTTTTTCTCTTTTTGAAATTTATTAATAAATCACTTAATATCATAGGGATTCAAAATCTTCACGAGACATGGGAAATGAGGACCTTTAAAAGGATGAGGATGAGGATAGGGATAAAAGGTAAAATTCTAAACAAAAATAAGAGACGTGGGACATGTTCTATTTCTTATATATACTCATTGTCATATCTATAAATGGCTCATGATATAGTAAAATTATCCATTTATTCTCTTTCTTTATTCAATAATTTCATCTTTCAAAAATTACAAAATTTTCGTAACATAGGCTCTTTATTGTAAGTTATAGGTTATTTTATTGAGATTTTTAACCTTATAAACATAATATTCAAAATAAGATATAAAATAAAATATCACATTTATATTTTATCATCTTATTTAATTATTTAACTATTAACTTACTTTTAAGATAAATTTATATACTCATTTTTTTATAAGATATATTTAAATAAATTATCATTTATTCTCTATAATAATCAACAAGTTATTTTTTATTATCTCCCCGTGCATCACACGGGTCAAATGACTAGTTATTATATTATTATAACATCATTGAAGATTATTGGTATTTAATAGTAGAATTGCATTGTAATAAAAGAATATCAATCACATAAATTATAATTAATTATGAGATATCAGTTATAATCATAATTAATTAAAAAAACAATGATATCAATCATGAATTTATGTTCAATATTCTATATTAAATGCAAATAATCTTGATCTGAATTAAGCATCAATATTTGAAAAATGTTTCAAACTTTCACATATAAATTGATCAAGACCATTTTTCCTTGTGATGTGTTGTTCTCATAGTTTCCATTTTTTTTGGTTTCTTTTTCGATTATTAGAAACAAAGACTCAACCCAATATGAGAGTAGCAACAATATAATATGATTATTTGCTTTTTATTATTGTCTTGATGCACTAGTTCATGGAATTTTCTATATGAACTATATTTTATAATTATTTGCTTTTGGTTTTCTTCTCAATTGTTGTCTTAATTCATTTTTTATATATATTTCTATGGGTTCCATGGTTTATGGTATTTTTTTTTGTCATTGGTTTATACTATTTTTGAAATCAAACTATTATGCACTAATTTATGCATAATGTAATTTCGTTTTTCTATCAGTTTTTGCTTTTCATTCTTTTTATGCAATTGAAAAGAAAGAACCAGGGATGAAGACATCATAACTAATGCCTTGGGAAATGATTGCTCCTAAAGTATCTATTAATAGCAACAACATCAAATTCTTGGGAGATCGCTAAATTCTAAACAAGTCAGCTCTGCCTGCACCGATCTTTGTAAGAGTATCAGCATAATGTTGTCTTCTTGCATAGTGTGCTCCAAGAGAACATTCCAAATCAGCTTGCACAAGCATTTTCTTAGTAGCATGAATGATGTTGAAGAATCTGTACTGTGGCACATCCTTAAAGACTAGCATTGTTACATCTATATGGAATCTGAATAGTATAGGAAATCATGAATCCTAAGCTGAATTGTTAAGTTTTGTTCATTGTTTACATCTTTATATTATATTCAATATGCCTTTTGGAGGACTTTTCATTTAGAAGTTATTATTATGCTCTGTGAATACTTATTTTCTTCTGGTACCATTTTAGTTTATATGAAAGTTGAAATTGTTGAATAAAAAAAGAGAATAAATGGATAATTTTACTTTATCATGAGCTATTTATAGGGATGACAATGAGTATCCATGAGAAAGGGGACATGTCCATGCTTCCTGTTGCTGTTTAAAATTTCACTTCTCATCCCCATCCCTTTATAGGTCCCTATTTCCCATTTCCCGTAGGAATTTTGAATCCCTATGATATTTAGGGGTTTATTAATAAATTCCAAAAAGAGAAAAACCTTAAAAAAAATTTACAATTTGAAATATAAATATCCATAATAACAAATACTATTAATGCAACATAATCCAAATTAAAATTAAAAATGTATATATAATGCAAATACAATAAAAATAATAAAAAAATGAAGGTGTGTTATCCCTGTCTCTATTCTGTTTAACAAATGTGGACTTAGCATCATCGATCGTCTCTATGAAGACAAAATATCTCCCAATTTCTTTCCCCATTGTAGGTAATTCTCACGTGTACACACTTTCAATTTTTTTTATCATCCCCAACCATTTATATCTTTTTGGTAAATTGAAATATTTAATTTATACAAATATATTTTCTAATTAAAAAATAATGAATAAATGTAATCTATATGATTTCAATTACACGACTTTTCCTTGTACATCCTTTTAATAAATTAAAATATCAATTTTAAAATATATGTTATAATTAATGTGTAATAATTAGTAAAAAAAATATAATTCTAATTTATATAATCTTAATTATTAGAGTAGTATATCAATTATAATATTATATTTAATAAAAAATTAAAATAATTATTTAAAATTTTAAAATCAATAAATATGTCATATCATTATTAAAGAAATGTAAATTGTGGAATTAATTTTGTTTAGATATTTTAGTGTTGAAAAATTGAATGTAATTTTTTTCAAAAAAATTAGTATGAAAAAATTATAAAATTAATAGATTGGAATGTTCAAGTTGTAAAAAAATTAAATAGGATATAGTGATATAAGTAGATAATTTTTTTATTATGATTTTCAAAAGTTCTCAATTTGAAGTTAAAATATTTTCCACTAATCTCGTCATCATTTAGAATTTTGCCCCTTATCTCATCTATATCCCTATTACAGGTCCCTATTCATAATTTTGCATGGAGATTTGAATCCCTATTGATATTTACAGGTTTATTAAAAAATTTCAAATTTTTTTTTAAAAATACTTTGAACTTTAAAATATAAATATCCATAATAACAAATACTACTAATGTAACATAATTATAATAGCTTTATTATCATTAATACTATAAGTGTGTATATATATATATATATATATATATATAATTTTTATGGTATAATATATTAAATTACAATTTTGTTTATGTCATTTTTTTTATATTACTTTTGTTAATGGTAGAGATATAAAGGTGTTATTGGAAAAAATAATTGATAATTAGAAGGTCAATTAAATTCAAAAACTTACTTTAAGTATTAAGATTATGAAAATGATAGGGTATAAATTTTCTATGAATAACACATGGAAAAATTTATGTAATGAGTCTTAAATATTAGTATTATTATATCAATTGTTAACATATTTTATTAAGAATAAATTATCATATTAGTATTATAATAAGTCTTAAATATTTGATTATGAATAAATTTGGTAGAAATTGAATTTTGAATTATTATCATATCAAAATCAATCAATTAGCAATTTGTTAATAATTTGACTTGCCCATTTTATTTAGGAAAAAAATGCTAATTTTAAATCTTATTTATTTTGAAAATATTTTCTTTATAATTTTTTATATTACTTTCATAATATGAGACTATTAATGGTTCTTAATTGAATTGCAAATCATAATTATGGTGAGGTTCTTTCTTAGTGCAAAGTGTAATCTTTAATGATTGTAATATTTGATTCTTTAATGATTGTAATATTTGATTTTATTTCGTATGAAAAAATTAATAAGTAAATTATCAATTAAGTTAAAAAAAATCTTTAAACATAAAGATTGAAAAAGGTGGGGCCTAAATCACTGTATGAATAACACGTGAAACCTAAATCACTATATGAATGACACATGTAATACTTTCTACGAAATGAATGTGAAATATTAGTATTATAATAGATAGATAATAATATATTAGTATGATAGATTAAAAGACAAATATAATGTTAAGGAAATGTTTAAAAATGGACATATGATGTAATTTTAAATAATATTAAATTTCAATAATCTAATTTTTAAAACTTATTTAAAACAACACACTATCACTAATTAATTTTAAACTCAAATCAATATAGTATTAAATACTAAGAAAAAATACATCAAAAGTAAAAATGAATAAATCAAAAACATATTTTGAAAGAATAAATTAATCCAAAAATTAAAATTATTTGAAGCTATGGAAGCTATATGAATTAAAATATAAAAAAGGGAAACAAAATGAAAACATGATGAATGAAAAACACTAAGATTCAAATCAAATAAAACAAAAATATTTTGAAGAAAATTACCAACAATAAAATTGAAGAGCCTTAATACTACTGCAAAACAAAAGGGGCAAAGTTGAACCAAAGAAAAATTTACCAACAAATTATTTTAAATTTAATTATATTGAATTGCATATATATATATATATAGCGGCTATATAAAAAGGAAAAATGAAAAATAAAATAGATGATTGATGAATATGCCACAATAGTTTCATCAAATGGCTCTAAACAACTCAGTAGACATCATCTGAACAGGGAAGAAAAAAAATCAAAACATTGAATTAAACTATATTTATTTATTCTTATATAGTAAACTGAATCAATTTATATAGCATGGATCTTTTTTCACTCATATATAAATTAAGAATAAAATCATATATTAAATTAAGATTTGAATCATATATTAATTTTCCTTAAAATAAAGAATCAAGAATTTAAAAAAATAATAAAATGGCAAATGAAAATAATTAGAATTTTGGATGAAAAAATGAGCTAAGAGGGAATTACCATGTAGTATTTTCCTTATGAGGAATGATACACGTGTACCACCAATTCTCCACTAGCTATTTACACCAAGGAAAATGACAAAATTTGCATATTTTTTATGGGATCCATACGGAAGGGTAATTTTGGCAAACAAACAAAAGGAAACCTAAAATGTAAACAAAAGGAAAAAAAAAGAGAAACATGCCTTCTCTGTCTTTGCTTGTCTCTATTCTTTTCATTGTTTCTCTCTCAAGTTCTTCATTTTTTGTAGGAGGAAGAAGAAGGAGAAAGAGGAGGAGAACCAAGATCTAGGAATAATGCACAAAACTAATCCTTTCACATGAAATCCAAAGCACATAAAAGAAAAAAAAAAGAAACTTCTATTCTCTCTCTTTCATGTTTCTCTCGCTAGTTCTTTATGTTTATAGAAAAAAGAAGAAGAAGAAGAAAGAGAACTAAGATATATGGGATAGCACATAAACATAATCCTTACGCATGAAAGCTTAACTCATTTCATTTTTTTTCCCATGTTTTTGTGGTTTATGTCCCAAAACGTGGATGCTTATCTTCTTTTTTTAAGTGTTTTCAACAATAAAACGAACTGAGAATGACTTTATTAGAAGCTGAGATTTGCTATTATTATTGAAAAATGGAGTTAAAATATTATAAATGTGTGTTACGAAAAGTTGTAAACCAGTATGTAAAATATTGTAAACCATTGCATGAAAAGTTGTAAACTAATAGCAAAATGTTGTAAACCAATTGAGGACATATACTAACCAAATTATTGAAAACTAGGGTTGAAAAATTGTAAATGCGTGTTATAAAATATTATAAACTAGTATGCAAAAAGTTATAAACTATTGTACAAAAAGTTATAAACCAGTAGCAAAATATTATAAATTAATTGAGGACATATACTAAATAGGTTCAGAGTGAAATGTGAAACCATATTCAGAAAAGTTGTAAACCATATATGTAAAATATTGTAAATCAGTAAGCAAAAAGTTCTAAACCAGTATGTAAAATATTGTATATCATTACACAAAAAGTTGTTAACCACTTTTAAAATTATTTAGTTCTATTTTATATTCATACAATTATGAATTTTATTAATACAATATTATCAGTATAGTTTTAAAATTTTTAAATTTTTGAATTTCCTATTTTATCCAATTTTAAAATATTTAAACTTAGATTATGTCATTAAGAATGACATTATATGTACATGTGAATATATCTATATATAAATAATCTTACTTTTTTTTTCCTCAACAAATCAAATTAAGCACAAAATAAGACTAATAAATGTATATATTGCTAGTGACTAAAATTTGATTTTATTATTATAGTTAGGTCTATTTTATATTTATAAAATTATGAAGACATAGAGTGTTCAATTGATTTATAACATTTTACTACTGGTTTATAACTTTTTGTGTAATGGTTTACAACTTTTTGCATACTAGTTTACAAAATTTCATAACAGCATTTATAATTTTTCAACTCCAGTTTTCAACAACCTAGTTAGTATGTGTCATCAATTAGTTTACAATATTTTGCTACTGGTTTATAACTTTTTATGCAATGGTTTACAACATTTTACATATTAGTTTATAATATTTCGTAACACGCATTTACAATTTTTTAACTCTATTTTTCAACAACCTAGTTAGTATGTGTCCTCAATTGGTTTACAATATTTTGCTACTGGTTTACAATTTTTTGTACAATGGTTTACAACATTTTGCATACTGGTTTACAACATTGCGTAATACACATTTATAATTTTTCAACTCTAGTTTTCAATAATCTAGTTAGTATATGTCCTCCATTGGTTTACAAAATTTTGCTACTGGTTTACAACTTTTTGTACAATGGTTTACAATATTTTACATACCGATTTACAACTTTTTGTAATACACATTTACAATTTTTTAACTTTAGTTTCCAACAATAACAGCAAATCTAAGTTTCTAACAAAATCATTCTCAGTTCGTTTTATTGTTGAAAACAAAAAATAATCATCCATGTTTTGGGACATAAACCACAAAAACATGAAAAATCAAATAAATAAGGTAAGCTTTCATGCATAAGGATTATGTTTGTGCGCTTTCCCACATATCTTAATTCTCCTTCTTCTTCTTTTTTTTCCTGTAAACATGAAGAACTAGATAGAGAAACATGAAAAAGAGAGAGAATGGAAATTTCTTTTTTTTTTTTCCTTTTGTGTGCTTTGGGTTTTATGAAGAAGGATTAGTTTTGTGCATTATTCCCAGATCTTGATTCTCCTCCTCCTTTTCCTTCTTCTTCTTCTTCTTCTTCCTGCAAAACGCAAAGAACTTGAAAGAGAAAAATGAGAAGAAGAGAGACAAGCAAAGACAAAGAAGACACATTTCTATTTTTTTTTATTTGGTTTGCTTTTTGGGTTTGCTTTTATTTGTTTACCAAAATTGCCCCTCCGTATGGATACCATCAGAAATATGCCAATTTTGTCATTTTCCTTGGTGTAAATAGTTGATGGAGGATTGATGGTGGACGTGTATCATTCCTCTTTCCTTATTGGAGTAAACTGTCTTTTACATAAGAGTTATGTTTTGTATTCACTATACATGAGATACAGTACCAACTCACATCCCATCCACATTAGATAAGATATGAACCTTATTCAAGTGGGATCCACATCCAACCTAAAGGTGGATAAGATGTAAGTTGGTACGGTGTCCCATGCATAGTGAGTACAAATAACATTTTTGTTTAAAGAAATATATTGATTGATTGATTGAAGTCAAGACAAAAGGCAAACACTTTTGAGTGGTCTGCCTTGACATACCAAGAAGTGGCAGAAGTTCTTCCTTATCATGTTGACGAACATCAGCCACTCAAACTCTACTTCATCCCATACCTCGCACCTAGCCACCTCATCCCTCTCTACGATAGAGCTAGGCTCTTCGCTTCACGTGGCCACCACATGACCATCATCACCACCCTTTCCAATGCCCAAACCATCATCTACAACTCCTCCATGCTATCAAGTTTCCTTCTAAGGAAGTAGGCCTCCCCGATGGTGTCAAGAGCCTCTCCGCCATCTCCAATATCACCGACCTCGGCAAGGTGCACCACGCCACCACGCTACTTAGCGAACCCATCGAGCATTTCATCATGGACAAGGAGCAGCATGCACCACCTGACTGCATCGTTGCTGACTTTTTGTTACCGTAGGTTGAAGACTTGGTCAACAAGCTTCATATCCCAAGGTTGACCTTCAACCCTTTTTTCCTCTTCGCCATCTGCACCATTGAGTCCCTCCTTATCAAGGCGCACCCCGTGATGAACCCTCTCGGTGATCCCTTTGTCATTGAGGGTCTTCCTCACTATGTCACCATGAAAGCACCACCACCAACGCAGATGATGGGGTTCCTTGGTCCTATGCTAGAAGCAGAGGCCACAAGCCACAAGCTTATACTCAACAACTTCGCGGAGCTCGACGGAGAAGAGTACATCAAACACTACGAGAAAACCTCCACCGGGCACGAGGCTTGGCATCTTGGCCCTTCTTCTCTTCTTCACTAAACCGCAGAAGAGAAAGCAAAAATGGGACAGAAGATCGTGGTGAGTGTGCATGAGTGCATGACCTGGCTCGACTCCAAGTGTGAAAACTCAGTGCTCTACCTATGCTTTGGGAGCCTATGTCATTTCCCTGATAAGCAGCTTTACGAGATCGCATGTGCCGTCAAAGCATCCAGTTGTGAGATCATGTAGGTGGTTCTTGAGAATAAAGGGAATGAGATTTAGGAAAAGGAAGAGAGAGAGAAGTGGCTACTGAAGGGTTTTGATGAGAGGAATATTACTGGGAAGAATAAGAAGGGGATGATCATAAGAGGGTGGGCCTCGCAGGTTCTGATATTAGGCCACCCCGCCATGGGTGCATTTTTGACGTATTGCGGGTGCAACTCCACAGTGGAGGCCATCAGCAACGAGGTTCTGATGATAACGTGGTCGGTGCACAGCGATTAGTTCTATAGCGAGAGGCTGATATGTGAGGTGCGTGGTATTGGGGTAGTGGTGGGCGCAAACGAGTGGAGCGTCATTGGTTTTGCAGAGAAGAAGAAGTTGGTGGGAAGAGATCGTATAGAGAAGGCTATGAGGAGGGTAATGAACGGATGTGATGAAGCTCAGGAAATTAGACAGCGGGCTTGAGAGTTTGGCAAACAAGCTAGGGCTACTGTTCAAGAAGGTGGATCATCCTATAATAATTTGACGAACCTCATCGACCAACTTAAATAGTTGAGAGACTCCAAGCATGTGGAGTAATTAATTATGATTCAACTATAAACTACTTTCAATTCAGACTAAATTTGTATCAATTGAGACTTAGCAGACAAGAAGACAGTGATGCTATCTAGCATGATAGATTTAATTCGAAATTGAAAGCGTTCAAAACAATTACGGCAAGAACAATAAATGGGTTTGTAATTTTCCTTTGTTGATGTTGCTGGGTGTTGTGCCATTGGTTAGATGAAATACTTATATTATTTGAGACCATCAAATAGCTAGCTAAACTAATTTGGTACTCTAAAACTTAAAAGAATTAATTTGGTAGGGTTGTTAAAAGGAGCGCCATACGGCCATCATCATTTAGAATTAGTGTTTTCTAATAACAATTGCATTTTAGAATTGGTTTTAAATGGTGAAGGATAACTATGATTGGGACTGTCATGATGAGCACTTCCACTTGAATCCTTATGGTTGGTGCTTTTCAACTAGGCATCTCCTTGTGGTATTGATTATGGATTTCGGGCTTAACATTTATGAATAAAAAATGATTGGTTTAATACAAATGCTAGGGTTTTTGCGTTATATTGGTTTGATGTCAATTTCATAAGGAGAGTGTTTTATCTCCTTTTGAAATTTCAACTAGAACAACTGATAGTGTAGGGGCGTTTCTTTCTTAAATTCTCTATGGGTGTAATAATTCATTTGTATGCTTGCATTGATCCATGTTTTTTTAATCACTTCACTAGCTAAACATAATTGGGTTGCTATGTACTCTTTTGAATGAAGAATACGTGAATCTTTTGACCATTGGAATGCCTAAATTTGATCTAAAATAAAAGAGAAATTTGTTTGGTTTGATACTTGAATTAGGGATTAAAATTTTCGGGAGGGTGTTATTTGTCTCACAACCACAACAAAAAAAAGGTAGAAAAGAAGAATTTTTTTAGGAGCTGTGATTGGGTTTGGAATTCTTTAAAGTATCTCTCACGTATATTACGTGGGCATTAAGGAGCTTTTGTAAAGTACCAACAAACAATTTGCTTAAAGGATACAGCATGGTTAACTAGTTACCTGAATATTAAAATCTACATAATTTAAGAACCAGGACACCACTCTTCATCGAAGTTTAGGAATATTTTGTGGCTAGTTGGGTTCTTAGTGAGAGGATTACTAATGATTGGTTTTAGTTTTGTTTGAATCTTTCAAAACTAGCATAATTTAGGTATGAAGAATTGAAGATCTTGTGTGAAATGAAATAAAATTATAGTTTATAGGACGGTAGCTTAAAATCCTTTGTTATATGGTTCTACAATGAATGCTTTTAAGGTTTTTACTAAAGCTCAGTTGATATCTTATTGATATCTTGACCATGGTTGTGTCAAACTTGTAGAATAACATGAATTGGGTGTAAAAGTTTTAATATGTATCATAAATACATGTCAAATATGAAATTTAGGATAGCTTATCAGTGGATTTGTTTTGAAACCGCACAATGATGTTTCTTGTTTTGGTGCAATGTATGTTGAATGTTTTTTTTTATTTTTTATGAGTAGTGTTATTTGAATATCCAAAAATAGATATTTTATAGAGATATACACTTTATCACTCTTAGGGTGTGTTTGATTAGAGGATAAAAGTAAAGGTAAAATTTTCATAAATAAATTTTATGTGTAATTTTAAACATAAAGTCATTAATGAAAAATTTATTTTCACTTTTATCTCAAACCAAACACGCCCTTAGAGATAAAGGGAAAATAGGATGAATAGGGACAACCACTATATCCAAGGGCGATAAAATGGTGTAGAAAAAGACCTCTAACTTAACTCCTTCACTCGCTTTTTTAATTTTTTGTTTATATATCTTTTTCCGTTGGACATGGGATATTTATTATTTAATGTTCAAATAGTATTTTTGTTTTTTAATAGAAGGACCTTACCTACACTACATAGAAAACAATTGTAGAAGATAGTTCTATTAATTAGTAAAATAGTCCTAGACCTTTAAATGGATGTGCTAGATGAAAATTTGTCCAAATCTATCATACTATGCTCATTTGGTAGCGAGGCAATTTTAAATGAAGACCAAATTAAAGGACTAGCCATTGGGCTTGCATCTCAATGGTTTACCCAACAAAGTTATTTCAACACTCAAATTTTTAGACACCCTGGACACTCTTCTCACAATAAGTATGTGACTCACATTACTTTTTATTTTTCATTTATTCTCTCTCATCATCTTTTTTGTTTTTTTGTTTCTCTTTAGGTGTTGGGTGTCTATCACTATTTGGGTGTTGAAATATTATTATCCTAGATATTATATGTGTATGTTTGTGAGTTTGGATTTTGAAGAGGAAGAGAGGAGATGAGAGGACTTGTAATATAATTTTACACTACAAGTTCTTCAGTCCTTTCCCTTCCCATCCAAAATTCAAACTCACAAACATACCATATGTTGCTGTCTTAGCTTTGAGTAAGGGTATGTCTGTGTATAGGCTTGGAATAAATTAAGTCTTCTTGGCCTTGACTGAGTGTATATCTTCAGCTGGAAATGTTGGCCATCATTAATGATCTAGCCATTTCTCTATTCAACAGTCAAACCCTCTAGCAAGATATTTGGTTCATATCCTGGGGAATCTGATGCTCCTTGGGCGATCAAGATATGCTTTAAGAGGCTTAGCTAGCTTAAGGGTATGGGTCGGTCATAGTGGCCTGATGGGGTATGGCTAGTTAGTTTGAGGGGATGGGTCGATCATGGTGGCCCAATGATCTTTGGGCATGGGTCAATCCATGGAGGCTAGATCACCTCGAAATGTAGGGTGATGAGGTCGGTATACATTTGATCGGTCCACAAGCCCAATAATCTCGAAGTCCATAACATTGAAGAGACTGATTGTGTGTCGCTGACTTTATAGGGATAGGATCCTTTAACGGCCGGTACGAATGCTACCCAGCCCAAGTTGGAGATCATGTAGTAAGTAACCAAGATTTGTGAAATTCCAACCAGTCCACATGCCCCCAGGCTTAAGGCTCATGGGGTTGAAGAGGCTAATTTGGAATGGGCTACCTTACGTGAGCTAGAAAATCTTTGCCTAACTTTTCCCAGCTGTAAAATGTTTAGATTTCCTTTCGGATTCACGACAGCTATGTGGTTCTCAAGTTAGTGGTCACGTCTCACCATTCTATGGGTTGGGAAGTCACGTTCATTAAATACGGTTCTGCCACTTCATGATGATAGACACATGTCACTAAATGAATGGTGGTGATGGAGGAGTTGAAAAGCCCCCAACAGCAAAAACCCCGCTAGAGTACGCCCCTTGGATTTTCATTTTGGCCCTTTGTATTTGGTCATTGCCTGAGCTTTTTCCTTCCTTCACTATTGCTTATCCTTGTGTCTTCTTGGAAACATTTCATTTTTTGTGTTCAACTTTCGAAGATTGCAACACTGTGCTCCTTCTGCTACTTTTGAAAAGGTATGCCATATTACCATCCTCCATTTGGTTTATTGTTCTCATTCAAAAGAAAACGTGTTGTGGGTAATAGGTTAACAAAGTAAGGTTCTAGGTAATGGACCAGATAATGATTCACATTTGCAATTTCATATATAAAAAGTGCAATACAATATATGTTTTTGCTCTAGTATTGCCATCTGGATGTTGTCGTACAATGCTATTTGTAAGATGCTATGTGAAAATGGTTGTCTATGGTCTTCTGCCATTAGTTTCTGTCTTATCTTTTGTTTCTTTTGTGGGGGGTCCCCAACCAGGTACCTCTAGGCCGTGTAGGTTTACTGCAATGGAGATTGACTAAACAGCCAGCAGAGGTCCTAGAATCGCTAGGGGAGATAAATTCCACCCTTATTGATACTGGGGAAAGTTTCATAAATTATTAGGATACATAAGTACAATCTTTATGCATTTAAGTGGCTACCACTCAACATACATAATGGAACACCTTATATGTCACTAAGAGACATAATTGCAACCTTTATGCATTGAAATGATAAGCTTAAAGTTTCTACTCAACATACTTCAATTTGCATCCTAAGCAATAAGGAACATAATCCTAATTTATGCCAACGTTCTAATCCACACTTTGTGTTAGAATAAGTTAGGCTATGTCACGTAGTCTAGAAGATGCTCCTTGTAGGCATACTCTAATCATACTTCCAATAATTTAACATTTCACTTTGAGAACTCAATGTATAAACATAAACAGGCCTAAACTAATTGCCGAAAAAAGGACAGGACCTAGCTAGCGTTCATCTAGTTACATATTCAAGTAATAGAGACAACCATGACATTTCTAAATATCATTCACATATAAATATCTCAAACCCATGAAATTAAGATAATATCAAATTTAGATTTAGATATTCAACCCCAAATCAGAATTTTATCTTTCAAGTTAAATAAAGTAGTTCAAGGACTCTAAATTCTCAATCCAAATGCCACTTGTACATAAAACCAAAGTCAAGAATGCAAAAAATCAATGTTCACATTGCCACTTTATGAAAGGAAATAGCATGCTAGAAAGTTTTCAACAAACAACTCCACTTGATTAGACATTTCATAACCCAAAGAACTCATCTAAGCTCCTAATAATTAGAGAACTCAAGACTAATCAAGACTCCTCATCTAGAAATCACAAAACATCATCAAATACTTGAACTATAGTTATTGTAAAAATTTATTGCACTTTGTTCTTAAATTGTCATGAAAAGAAACATAACTCTTGAGCACATATTCAGGGAGCTACAACTCATAATTAGATTCCTACACCTCAATACCCAATTCCCACCGTCACGCATTATTTTTACTGCATAAAAATAGCCCTTAAACCTCATTATTATAGCACATAACATAGCCAGAAAAGTGATAGAAAATTTCCAAGAAACACAAGGCTAAAGTGATAGAAATTTTTTGAACATGTAGCTATCAAACCCAATCCAATTCCTTCATGTTTTCGCTCTTTTTGTCCCTCCCCCAAGCCAAAGGCATATAATAGTCCAAAATAGATAGCAAAATGTTGGAAACTTAGCTGAACTATAAGGCTAGAGTTAAAATTTTCTACACTTATAACAACTAAACCCAACATAATTCCTTCAATTTTTTCTATATAAAACAGCCTCAAAGACAACAAAAATAGCAGTAGCAGAAAATAGTAGTAGTAAAAAATAGTAATAGAAGTATAAAATGGCTCTTAGCTTGAAATCTAGCAAAACATCAATGTTCATGAGTCACAACTCTTATTTATGTATTATCACCTACATTAGCAAGCCAAATAACTCCCAAATATCCATTCACAATATAAATCTAAGGATAAAAAAAAAAGTAAACTCAAATCCTCATTTATCATCAATCTAAATCAAAGAATACAAAACCCCACCATCAATACCCCATTTTTGGATTGGTTTTTCCAGCATCATTATCACACCAAACAATCAAGTTTTAAAGCTCAATAATACACAAAAATGGTAGGTTTTCACAAACAACCCCTTTTTCCAGGGAAAGGAATATTTGAGAGCTTGAGCAGGTGAAATAGAGGCAAAAAATTTGCCCTTTTACCCAAGAAATTCAAGACGAGTAGCTGCCAAAAATGGGAGAAGGAAGAGCTTTTTCCTCGTAAACATAGTTGGGGTTTTTGTGTTTGAATGTTAGGGAGGTGTTAGGGAAGAAAGGGGTTAGAGATTCATGGTGATGGTGATGGTGATTGGAGGTGAGAGTGAGAGGAGGAAGCTAAAGAAATATGAAATGGGGATGAATGGAGGAGGAGCCACAGTTGTGTGAAAAAAAATGCAGGGGGGTTAAGGTTGCATTTTTATTTGGTTTTATTAAGGGTAGTGTGGGTATTAAGTGGTAGTTAGGAGGTACTAGTGTAATTTGCTTACAATCTCATGAAATGATAAAAATAAATGCAAGATAACAAATAAATGACATTCCTTTACACCATGAATTCAAATAAATTACATGATATTGGGTGTCTTGAAACTTTAAACTTTTGGGAGGGAATTTAAAATTTTAGATGGGAGGGAGCTCTAAGTTTTTAAGACACTCTAACCTTGAATTTTAAAATAATTCAACATAACAACTAACATAAACATGCACTCAAATTGATAAGAGAGGAATATCTAATTATTCATCATAAACTTAATTAAAGAAACAAATCCCTAATTAATCTCAATGAACTCTAATGAACATGTAATTATAACTAAAAGAAAAATTAGGGTATTATACGTGGCCAACTATATTGAAGGCCAAGGTTCAAAAAGGAACTCATTACCTCACCTAACGACTAACATCTTAACTATTTGTTCTCAACTAATAGATATTTTGCTATAACTGGGGCTGTCAAACTTGAAAGATGCACTTATAGAGGGGACCAAACCTCCTTAAGTTTTAAGAAAGATTTTAAATAAGTACTCAAATAAATTTAACATAATATAAAAATAAAAAATTGAAATGGCCTTTTTAGGGCTGAAACTATCTCAATTGGGTAAAGTCAAGTTGCCACATTGAAACTCTCATTTTTAGCTTTTTATTAATGTGCATTAATAGTCATTCTGACACTCGAATCTCAGTCACAGGTCAATTAAAGTTATGACAAGTATTTTGGACTCTCATGGTTATTTCAAGGCAATTTTCCTTTATCAACATCTTTTATGTGAATATTATCAATCACCACCCATGAATTGGCCAAACACTATACTATAAGCTGATTTTGACCCTTATTCTTTTCTTAGGTTAATTTCTCCTCAACCATAATTCATCCTTAGAAATCCATTATTTATTTTTGTGTGCCAATTGCAAATAATAATAATAATATTATTATTATTATTATTATTTGATTAGAAAATAGTTGGGCCTACCAAATTGAATTGACATCTAAGGTGCGTTTGGATGTGATTTTGGTCTCCTACAGTCACTTTTTTCAGTAAAAAAATAATTTTTCATATATTTGGATAACTTTTTTTTTAAAATAATCAGAATCCCAAAATAAATCTGTTTTCAACTTTTACAATCATATATAAAATTTAAGTCTTATAATGACTTTTTCAAAATTTGAAATAAACGTGCCTTTATTCTCCTCTAGTACTTGCATTGTATCAGAAGTCACGTGATTAATATTATGATTTTCCCCCCTCCCTAGTATTGAGGAACTGACGAAAGCAAGATATTCTATGATATAATCCTCCATCAACTTTTGTGAGTGGTGAGTGAGTAAGTCTGTAAGTGGACATATAAAAGAGAATATAATAAAAAGGTATAGGCATTGTCTACTACAAGACTCTATAGGTGGATAGAACTGACAAGGATGATGATCTAAAGAAAGCTTATCAAAAGCTTGCCATGAAGTGGCATCTTGACAAGAACACTAACAACAAGAGGCTGAAGCTAAGTTATGGCAAATATATAAAGCCTATGATGTATATAAGCCCTCACAGTATTCTCCATGTGATGCCAATTGTTTTCCTTAAAATGAAAGGAAAAATGGGGCTTTACTATTATTATTTTTTGGGGTTACGAAATTGAGATTTTTATGGCAACTCAAGTTTTGATAATTTTCATGCAAAATTTGCAATTTTTTTTCTTTAGAAGAGGTGTTTTCAGCCATAGAGTAGTCTTTGAACTTGTGGTGTCACTGATAAGGACCATTTTACACCGCTTACCTTACTTCTAAACTTTACTTTTTTACATAATTTTAATTGTATTATTGATGTGAGTTGTTAGGATTTTGATATGTTCCTCATTGTATATTTTTGATAGAATCATTGACTATTGCACTAATTTTAGGATAATTATTGAATTAGAGCTTATTGCATTTAATTTGTCTCTTGGAGTATGGTTTTGTGCACATAAGCTTTGGATCAAGTAAAATGTGAAGAACAAGTATTTAAGGGAATAACACAGACTTTTACCCTAGATTTTGTTTCTGAATAGCAGTAGCTAGGATTCTTTCTCTACATCTCCTTCTCTACTTTTCTCTCTTTGGGGATTTCAATTGGGGAATTGATTTGTTCTTAGAGATTATGATAAGGATTCTTATTATTGTTTTTCGATCCACTTTTGATTTCATTGTTATTAGATATGGGAATAGGCTTAACGACCTATCATGGGAATAGGCTAGACGACCTATCATGGGCCTGTGGCCTGGCCTGGCCTATCAAAAAATTAAGGTCAGGCCTAGGCCTATTCTAAAGCCTATTAGCTTATCACCAGCTCGAGCCTGTTTAACTTTTATACATAAATTTATTTCAGTTTTATAAAAGTTTATACATGGGATTTGAACCATGGCACACCAACACCACATTAGAAAAATGGCCCTTACCACTAAGCCACAAGTTATTTGTGATATTTTTTTGGAAGTTTTTATTAATATCTTATACTTCTTTTAATTTAAATTTAAAAATTTTAAAATCTCTAAATACCTTTACTGAACCACCAAACATTTTGAAACAAAACAACCGTAAATTGAGGGTTTCTTTAAGCCACCACCCTACTAGCACTACAGCACGCCATTACCCTACCACGCTATCTGTCACTGTATCACCTGCACACCACTAGCCATTCGTCGCTCCTTATTTCCTCATCCTCTTAGGTTGCGCTCGTATCCACCATGTACACGGCCCTCGCTCCTCGTCACGGCTCATAGCCACCACACGGCTGTCGTTCCTTGTCATGGCTCGGGGCCACCACATGGCCATCGCTTCACACCACGTAATTGCAAAATAGAGAGAGCATGTGTGAGAATGAGGAATATTGTCTCTCTCATTCTCTGTAAATGGACACACAAGATAGGAACAACAACAATAACATCAATGCTTTTTATGTGAGCTTTATATCTCTAATTTTACTCCATGGGTTTTTTTGTTTAGTTCCACTTTTTGGCTTTTTTTTTTGTCATAAAAAATGGTCTTTGAACCCTGTTGAAGTTAAAAAAAAAGCCCTATTTTTTTGGGTATGTTAAAAAAAATTCAAAGGAAGTCATGTTAATTAGCTTCGGTGATGTAGATATCTTCTCAACTTCCTTACCTTTCACGTTTTCTCTTGTGTTCCATGCTCTTTATTTTTTTGGCTTGATTTTTTTTAATAATTTTACTTTGAATTTATGGATGCAATGTTCTAATGTTTAAGTGTTCCTTTTTAATTTGTGTCATTTTATGTTTAATTGGTATTGTTTGACCTGTAAGTTTCTTCTTTTTATTTTATGCAATAGAGAAAGGAGAAGGAACTATGTCCTGATTTAAAATTTTTAGAATTTTTCTGAATTGTAGCCTTTCAAGATAGGCTTCAGGCCTGGCCAGGCCGATGAGCAGGCCAGGCTTAGGCCTAACAGATTCCCTATAGCAGGTTATAGGCCAGACTCAGGCCCAATATTTGTGGTACAGACCTAACTTGTTAAGAGCAAAGCACGGCCTGGCCTGGCCTATTCCTACTTTTAATTCTTATAATCCTCCAGAGATGGAGGAGTAAATTTTCCTACTAGTGTAAGGGTTTCCGGATATATTTGGATAATGTTTTAAACCCCTTTTGATATTGAATACATTGGTTTTCTCAATGTTCTTTAGTTTCTATTCTTATAATTACTGTTGTGATTGTTATAATTTTTATTGAAATAACTAAATTGGCAATCGTCATTTAGGAAAATTCGTTGAATATAAATTGATAGATCAATTGGTTTGTGTTTGAGATAGAGCATTAGAATTAACTTTCTGATTGACGATTAGGCTATAGCAATTAGTACATTAAATCAATGTGATTTCTAAATAAATTTATATTTCGTTTATTAGTTATTTGCATTGGTCAAATTCTAGAAGTCGATTGATTAATAGTATAATTGCCATCAATTTATTACTAATAGCTATTAATGTGTTCAATATTTGGTATGTGGTAATTAGTTCCAATCCTAGGAATACCTTGTACTAGTGCTTTTAATCATTAAATTTTCTTAGTTAATTTTAATTATGCAAATCCCCAATTTTCCAACTAAATGACATAACCTCCTTGAGAGACGACCTAAGCAGTGCCCTTTACTATATTTTTTGTGCAACTTAGCATTAAAATCAATACTAATTTGAGGAGGTAGCAACATTCTTTGTTCAAATTTTGGCGCCATTGCTGGGAAGAATAGGGACTAGGGGAGCATTCTGTTGAGCACTGCCGCGCTCCACAGCTAGTAAATGATCCAGACTTCATACATCCACTGCCATTCCCTCATAGGATTAGACCTAAGAAAGCAACTGTAGTAGCGCTCGATCCAGAAGCTCTAGAAACCTTCAGGAAGGTAAAGGTGAATATACCTTTATTGGATGCAATCAAACAGATTCCAAAGTATGCAAAATTTTTGAAGGATCTGTGCACCAATAGAAGGAGAATAAAGGGCAGTGGGGAAGATAAGGTGACTATGAAGGTAAATACTTCCTCCATTATTAAGTCATGCAATCTACCAACCAAGTACAAGGATCTGGACATATTCTATGTTCCTTGCATCATTGGGAACCTACACATCACGCAAGTCATGGCTGATCTTGAGGCTGGCATTAATGTTATGCCAAAATCACTCTACCAGTCCTTGTATTTTGGAGAGCTCAAGCCTACTCAGTTGCAAATCCAACTTGCTAACCATAGCATTACTAGGCCAGAGGGAGTATTGGAAAATGTCCTGATAAAGGTAAATGATTTAATATTCCTTACTAAGTTTTATATGCTTAAGTTGGAGAATAACACTAAAGCCCGTTAGCATACCTTAATCTTGGGGAGACCCTTTTTGAAAACTACCAGAGCCATGATTGATGTTTATGCTAGCACATTATCCATGGAGTGAAGAGGCATGAAAGTGCAATTTTGCTTATCTGATGCTATGGAATTTCCTCATAAGGATAACTTGTCTTTGGCATTGATGTCATTGACTCCCTAGTGGAAAATGAATGTGGCAGTTTGCTTAGTAAGGATAACCATCCTCCCTTTCTGCTTTTTCTTCTTCTATGGGATATGATGAATTTGTTGTGTTAGAATGTTCAAGGCCTGTAGATATAGGTATTCTACCTGAGTAGCAGCCATCAGTTTCAAAGGTGCCTCATAATCAAGCCATATTGGGAAGGAAGCCCTGTGAAGGGCAAATGATCTTGTTGCATTAGCCCTGGGCAAAATTGTTTATTGGGAAGGTGAAGTCTAAATAGAAGGGACCATTCTTGGTCACCCATGTACACCCCCGTGGTGCAATTGAGTTGGAGAACCCAAGGTCCCTAATTCGCTATGAAATTGATGGGCACTAACTACAGCACCTCTACGAAGCTCCCATAGATCTAGGAGCTCATATGGCATTCCTGTTGGTTTAAGCTGCACACCCTCCATGAGGGTCCTGACTGTCTAAGTTAGGGATGTTAAAACAAAGTACTAGGTGGAAGACAACCTACCATGAGGGAATTCCTTACTTTTCTCTTTTAGGTTTCTATATTTTATTTCTTGTTATTTTTAGTTTTGATTCTTGCATCATTTTTCATTTTAGTTGTTTCTTACACCATTCTTTTGACACCTTAGAGCTTACATGCATATGCTCACACCACGTGCACTTTATTGACTTACTTGACATTGACTTCATTTTGTATCCCATGCTTGGTGATTCATTGTGCTGTTTGGATTGAGTATATGCAATTTACCTGTGAGATTTTGAGCCTCTTTGATTGGACTATCATGTGGCATCCTTGTTTGTTCATGTGTGTTTCCTTCCTTAGATTTATATTCTAGAACTTGCTTAGGGTCTTGTTTGAAAATATGTATACTTGTGTATGCTTGAATATGATTGAGAAATTTTTTCTTGTTTTTAGCCACTTATCGACAAAGTCATCCCTTGCATATTACCATTGTCTAGCCTCTTTAAACCTTATTACCCATTCTTTTGTTTGAGCACGTCCTTAGCCAATAGTGAAAAACCGTTAAAATTTCCAACCTTTTAGACTTAGGAGAACATTTGTGCATTTCTTATATGTGTTTGAACATAAATATGGGGAAGAACATGAGGACATGCTTTAATTTAGGTGTAGGGGAGGGACGGCGTGTATCCATGAGTGGCCAATAGAATAAACTCAGCAAGTGGGACACCAAGAAAATATATACAAAAAAAAAAGAAAAAGCAAAGTTGGTTAGAAAGAAAGAAAATAATTTTTGGAAAAGTTGGGTTGAAGGTGTACCACATTGCAAATTAATTAAAAGCTTGTAATTGTGTTGAGTTGAAAAAAGTGTACCCTCAAGCATTTATGCTCTTGGTGTATGCAATTACTCTCTTTTGACTAGAGTTTTAACTCATTAGCCTATATCTTTACCCTTCTTCACCTAAGCCTCATTACAACCTAGGACAAGTCCTTTTGATTTAGTATGCATGTATAGGTGACGATTGGAGAATGAGACCCATGACAAGCCTATGACAATGCATTTTCATTTGAGGTGATTGAGTATGCGCCATAATCCAAAACACTTAAGTGAATGAGTAGTAAACACTGACCTTGGGAGGATTTTTGTGCTTAGTCCATGCATCATGTATGTGAATTCTACCTTATGTGCTATGTCCTTGTTCATTCCTTGCTTGTTAAGATCATCTTGATTGTTGCTGTGAAAGCTTAGTATTGTGTCTCTAAGTTCATTAGATTGATGTATTGTCATTTCTTTTCCTTGTATACTACTTCTCATCTATGCCTTGATATGATCTTATTTTCATATAAGGACATGTAAATGCTTAAGTGTGGGGAAGTTTGATAAGGGGTATTTATGCCATTTTATCTTGCTTTTAAACCTTAGCTTTTTTGCATAATTGTAACTATGTTATTAATATGAATAATTAAGATTTTGACATGTTCCTCTTTATGTATTTTTGATAGAATCATTGACTATTGCATTAATTTTAGGATGATTATTGGATTAGAGCCTTTTGCATTTAATTTGTCTCTTAGAGTATGGTTTTGCGCACAGAAGCTTTAGATCAAGTCCAAAATGTCAAGAACAATTTTGGAAGTCTAAGGAAGAAGATTGGAGCTGAAAAGGAGCAAAATCGCAGAAGCTCATTTTTGGATAAGTATTGTAGCCCTTAATTAGTGCTCCTCGGTATAAGTAGCAAAAGATGATACTTAAGCTCACCATTATGATGAGTGCTACAACACGCATTTTAGAGTTGCAAGTCTCGTGTAATGATGAGATTACATATAATTAATCTGTTTTTGGGGCCTTACTTTGGGCTATTTTAGAGAGTAGTCTTTAAGGGATTGACACAGACTTTTACCCTAGTTTTTGTTTCTAAATAGCAGTAGCTAGGATTCTCTCTCTATATCTTCTTCTCTACTTTTCTTTCTCTAGGGATTTAATAAGGGAATTGATTTGTTCTTAGAGATTATGATAAGGATTCTTATTATTGTTTTTAGGTACACTTTTGATTTCATTGTTATAATCCTCCAGAGATGGAAACGTAGATTTTCTTACTAGTTTAAGGATTTCCAAACGACTTAGGATGATGTTTGAGATCCCTTTTGTATTGAATACAGTGATTTTCTCATTATTCTTTAGTTTCTATTTTTATAATTATTGTTGCGATTGTTACAGTCTTTATTGGAATAACTAAATCGGCGATCGTTGTTTGGGAAAACTTTTTGGACATAAATGGATGGATCCATTTATTTATGTTTGAAGGAAAGCATTAGCATTAACTTCCGATTGGCAGTTAAGCTATAGCAATTGGTACATTAAATCAATGTAATTTTTAAATAAATATAGATCTCATTTGTTAGTTATTTGCATTGATTAAATTCTAGAGGTCGATCGATCACTAGTATAATTGCCAATTTTTATCACTAATAGCCACTAATGTGTTCAATATTTGGTCTGTGTTAGCTAGTTCTAATCCTAGGAATACCTTGCACTAGTTCTTTTAATTATTGAATTTTCTAACTTAATTTTAATTCTCTCAATTTAATTCTCCAACCCTCTATTTTTTCAATTAAGTGACAGCCTCCTTGAGAGACAACCTATGTTGTGCCATTTACTAAATTTTTTATGCAACTTAGTATTAAAATCAATTCTAATTTGAGGAGGTAATGAAATCCTCAGTTCCGTCACCTCCTCCTTCCCTATTCGAATGTTGAATAACTATGTATTTTAACACAAGTCATATTTGATTTTATCCTCCAAAATTGAATTTTTTTAGGAAGGATTTTCAATCTTGAGTTTGTGGGGTTTCCTAATTTTAACCTGAGAAGTTATGATTTTATTTTAAACATAGTAAAAAATTTGATCTTTAGAAAAATTCCTCATTTTTCTAAGATTTTCAATTTTGAGTTGTTTAGAAGTTGTGGAATTATTCGTTAGTATTAATGCTATTTTTTTTTCTAATTTGAATTTTGAGCAAGTTTTGAATGATCCTCAGTGTCTCAACGTACCTAAAGGGCGTCATAACACAAATGACAATATGTTTAAAAAATGAACGGGAGTCGCCACCAATTTTATTTCTGGAAAAATTGGAAAACCTTTGATTTGATAAATTGGTCTTTTTTAGAGAATTTTAAGGTTCGGAGTCTGATTATGATTAGGGAAGGGAAATCGAACATGCACTAATACATCCGTATAAATATGGTTACTCTAGAGCTAATTATACAAATTCATTTATAACTTTAAAATATTTACTTTTCCCCAAAAAATGAAATTATATAAAAATAAAATTAACGTTACCAATTATATATCTATAAAGATAAAAGTAATAATCATGTATTTACGAAAATAAAGCTAAAACTAATACTTATATATATTTACAAAAATAAAGCTAAAATTAGTAATAAAATATTTGTAAATTAGTAATTATATATTTACAAGAATAAAGCTAAAACACAATTATGTAAAAAAAATGAAATAAGATAAAATAAGTTAAATAAAATAAATAAATTAAAGGAAAATTAAATTAAAAGAACCTAATTCAATAAAAATTAATTTTGGTTTGATAGTTGATGGTTACGCTGACGTATCCCCTGGTGCAATGAGGAACTCAGAACCACGTCGTTCTATAGAAAATGCTTGTGCGTTAACGGGTTTTAGTTAAAAATAAAAATAAAAATGTGTTGGCTAATTTTATTTGTGAAAACAAATTTAATCGATAAATTATTTAAAAAAAAATCTGTTTTTTGCACAGAATTTAAGTTGGCACTAGGGCACTTAATAAATCCTTATGATCCAATGATAGCGAAGATAACACTTGTTACTTAATTACCATTCTTAATCATTGCACGAAATTTTTTTTTTTTTATATACGAGACTCAACATAACCAAAATTAAAAGAGGAAACCAAAGAAAGAAAAAAAAAAATAGAAGGACAATTAGGAAGCAAACTCAATCACTGAAATAACTTAATTTTTTTTTTTATCTTTATGCTTTTAATTCTAAAGACAACTACAACTCAAAAAGACCAAAGTACACGCGATGACCACCTAAAAGCAATACATATATTTAATTAAAAAGGAAAAACAAAACCTATTAATTAAAGAAAGCAAACGTTGACCAAGTCAAAAAAGAACAAACTCTGACTAGAATAATGACTAACATGAACAACAAAGTAAAACTTATCTAAATGTTAGTCACGCAAGTCAAAACCAAAGGAAGCAAGAACATATGAACTCATGCAGGAAGTGGTGGTGTGCTTGTACAAAGAAACATTAAAATATTTTTTCTTTTCTTTTTTTTTTTGTGTTTCTCGTGACTTTGTCACTAGGCACTTTCCTTTTCTTTTTATTGAAATAGCCTCAAATTTTTATGGCCAAGAATGCTCCACATCAACACAGTAAAATAAGTTTTTTTCAAAAGAAGAATAAAGCTCCTAAATTTATCATTTTACGGACACACAAGTGGAAGTTGGGGTCTCATTTTTCATTTATGCTAGAACAAAGAGCTTGAGTTAGAAATGCAAGCATAAAGATAAAGAGAGAACAACCACTTGAGAAAGAAGGAATGCCAAGGGAGGAGAGGTTGAGCAACCAGATTTGGTTTGGCGGAGCTGCTGGTTTCGCAAGTTCTGCAACTGCTGCTATGTTGCTGTGCGCGGTGGAGGGCTGTGCATGGCTAGCCTAGTGCGCGAACAGTGGGTACTGCTCGCGATGGGGGAGCTGCTGCTTTGGCTTGTTTATGATCGGGTTTCTATCGACAATTCAGATAGCGTTGGGATGAGCAGTGATGGAGCTGTCCAACAACTTCACGGTTGTTGCTCCCTTGATGACTTTGGCTTGAAGTTTTGTTTTAGTTTGGCATGATCAGAGGGTTAGAGGTACTTTTGGTGGTGATGGTGATGCTGAGGGAAGGTGGTGGTTGTGGCTGTGGAAATGATAATGGTAAAGGTTATGCGTGGATGATGATGATAAAGATTGTGTATCTGATGTGGATGGAGAATAATAATGAAAGTGGTTGTGAATGGGTGCTGCCGCGCTGTATTTGTCTTTGTCCTCTCCTTTTGCTCTGTGAAATTTGATCTCATTTATAGAGCTGAACATGTATCTTTTTCAGATTTGGGCAGCAACCATTTTTTATTTTGAAAGCATTTTTTTTGCAGATTTCATGGGATCACAGCTACTCTATCTGATTTTTTAATTCGGTGTCGCTGTTTTTTGAATTTTTACTCTCATGCACGTTCCTGTATTTGACTTTGTTTTTTGTTCGGTGCACTACACTCCCCATTTGACTCTAGCATTGTTTCTCCTTTGTCTTTTCTTTCAGCAACAAGGAACGCCCATTGGTTTTTTCATTACAAATGCAACGAGCTAAAAAAAAATGAGTGGGCTGATCCTAAATAAATACGATTCTGGGCTCAACTCTTTTTTTTTTATTTATCATTTTTTTAATAACATAAAATCGGCTGAAATGGACTTTTTATTATGAATGGGCCAAACAATAGAATGGATTAGCCTAAGGACTTACATTAAAATGAAAATGAGGCTGCTAAAAAAATTAAAATAAAGTAAAATAAGGGAATGGAATAAAATATGCAATAATAATGAGAATAAGAATGTTCAGACAAAATTGTGGTGTTCACACTCAGTAGTGTGTAGTGTATGACCAGTATGGCGAAAAAGGGTTGAAAGGGCAGGTACCGCCACCAGATGCCGATGGTTTTCTAGGTGGGGTTAATGGCTAGTTGTCGACCTTCTAGTTCAATTCCAGAAGT
Organism: Dalbergia cultrata; assembly: GCA_031216105.1. NCBI lineage: Eukaryota > Viridiplantae > Streptophyta > Magnoliopsida > Fabales > Fabaceae > Dalbergia > Dalbergia cultrata. Next base: position 62,034,983 of record CM062353.1, read on the forward strand.
GTAGATAATATATTACTTTTTAAATTGGTTATATTCGATGGAAAATACAATATTGATGTTGGAATACTTCATGTTTTATTGACCTAATGTTGGATAAGGAAACAAAATACAAATTATTGAGGAAAATGGATCTATACCTACCCACAACACTGTGTTATTGCATAAAAGAGATAGTATTGCACATAGCCAAGCTTCATGTCCTAAAGAGTCTAATGTAACATTGAAGGATATTTCATGGGACATGGCTTTCACATGGTCAGTCAAGTGATAATGCTGATCATGTATCATGAGTTTTAAGAATATTCATAAATCTCAAAAGAATTTTAACATATTTAGTAAATACTATTAGTCTTGGCTTTTTGGTATGAGAAAGGTACTTTTAGTAATATTGTAGGATATTATGATGCTGATTATGCTAGAGATAGAGTGGACAGAAAGAGCACAAGTGGTTGTTACTGTTTCTTTAGAGATTGCCTTATCACTTGGTCATATACGAAGCAAAATGTAACATAATTGCTCTCTTAACTGTAAAAGCTGAATATATAGCTGTTGCAAATTTGCACTCAAATGATTTGTATAGAAACCAATGTGAATATTACCACTAAAGGTATATTATAATCCCTATCTATGAGCCAATATACCTTCAACCCAGTCATGCAATCCCCATTTTCTACAATTTTATCTTAAAAATCATAAGTCTCTATCTTACATATATATTAAAGCATATAAGTAACAAGGATTTTGTTACTAACCTCTACTGCAGTGCAAAAAACAAAGAATAAAAAGCTCCTAACACGCAACTAAATCCAATCTTGAAAATCCAATATAAACAAATATTTATTTTTCCATATTGATAAACATTGATGCATAGCAAACGCAAAATAAAAGTAGGAAAAAAAAGTGACAAACCCAAACTCCCAATGTTAATACAGTCAACACCACCCTCTAACAAAACTCCTTCATTAACAAAATAGCAACAATAATTACTCCCTAATGCATTAAAAAATAACACTATGGGCAACCAAAATGAACAGAAAACTAAACCAAATCAAAAAATAAAACTGATTAGAATGTTTACCAACACACCTAGATTGCAATGGTGGTCTTGGTTTTATGAACGAAGCTCTAGTGGTGGCAAACAACAGCAAAGAAATTGGTGACGACATAGAGAGAGGGGCATGGGATAGAGAGGGTTTGCACAAATGGGGAAGGAGAAGGGTGTTGTGTTATAATATCCGCGAGTTATTTACTAGTAATCAATTAATGAACAATGAATTTCATTCGTCAATAATTACTGACGGGTGCTGAGAATTCTAGGTGTTACACACCAATGTTCTACAAATTCAAAACCCGTAGATAAACCCATTGGTAATTATACTAACTTAAAAAAATTATAAAAAAAATGCTATTTTAATGAGAACCCATCAGTAAACTAAATTTAACAAAAACAAAAACAAAAACAATTAATTACTTGTTAGTAATTAAAATTTAAAAAATTATTTTAATTTCATTTTGGCTGGTCGTTATACCCATTGAAAGGGACATCGTGCCACTTGGCACAAGTGCATATACCAATGAGTGTTAAATTATTGATCAACCGATGGGTAAACCCATTGATAAACCCATTGGAAATTGTGCGCGCCATATGGCGCACAGTGGTGCCATCGATTACTGACGGGTGTATTGGCGGGTTGTTATCTAAATTAATTTTTAAGAGCATAATAATTTAAGAAAAAAACTTGTCAATTTGTCGGAAAACCTGTCAAAAGTTACTGGTAGTTTCGAACCCATCAGTATCCCATAGATTTCTAGAAATGTAAATCCATTACAATAAAATAAAAAATATTTTTTTTTATTTTTTATATGAACTCTACAATTACAAAAAAGAATAAGAATATATAGCTAGGGCTGGAAATATGCTAGGTTAAGCTAGACTTTGACTTAAATAGGTCTGACTTGTATTCTTAACAAGTAGCCTGACTTGATCTGAAAACCTATTTAGAAGACTATTTGAGTTTAATATTTTGAGTTTTAAAATAAACCAAAACTAAATATGTCAAGAAAAATATTTTTAAATTGACTAAAATGTTTCTTAAATAAGTTAAAAAAAATATTTTAAGTAGATTAAATATTTCTACTATCATTGAATGTTCTTAACTAATAATAATAATAATGATTGTGATGATAATATAAATAATCTAACTTGTTAGGCTCACTAGGTTATTTTCATATTTTGAAACTTGATCAATTTGGTTAATAAGACCCTTCTAAAATGCTTAACCATGGACCAAATTAGGTTAGACTAAAGGTATTTGAGGAGTAGCCCGACCTACTTATATATTTATCCACTATCTATGTAGTGTGTTGCGGGCTTGTAGATATTGGTCATAAATTTTAAAACAACTATATATTTTCAGGTTGAAGCTTAATTCCTCAACATATCGATTAAAGAAGGTGAGGATTTTTATCACTTGATTTCGGTTAAATCCTAATGGTATATTGGTTACTCATTATTATTATTTTTTTATTTTGGGATTATATTGATTATTCGTTATTTATACAATCACCCCTTCACACTCTTTTTTCCTTCTAAACTCTCTCTCTTCCGTTTGATCCCCTTTGGCCTTGATCTAATTCTTATGCTCTACGCTTCCTGCCCTTCTTCAACATAACTCAACTTCATCTTCAAATCCCATAATTCCCTCTTAGCTTAGATAGATCTCTCAATTGGGTTTATGAAAATGGCTTCCAGCCCCCTCACTGTTGAAGAGATCTTCAAGGACCACAGCGCTCGTAGAACAGCTCTTGTTCGTGCTCTCACTCAAGGTACTCTTCTCTCTCCAAATGCCCATCTCTATCTCTTTTTTTTTTTAAATTTTACCTTCCCGCTTTGCATCTCAAATTTGTTAACTTTAATGCTTTTTCTTTGGTTTAATTTCTTTTTATTCTCTCAGATGTTGAAGAATTTTACGGCCTCTGTGATCCAGGTATGGTTTAATTAATAGCGGATCTGACTTTTTTTTTTTATTTCTTGTTGCTTTTGATCTTTTAATTTACGTTATGAAGTTGGCTTTTTTCTTTTTTTTTGGGTCGTTGTTCGATTGGCTTTGTAATTTTGTTTCTTCGTTGTGTATGAATTGTGCATTCTTGTTGAAGTTAATCGAAGTTGACACCTTTTTTTTTTACAGCCTGGGAATTTGACGGGGAAACAAAGTGAGTGCAAAATTGAGGAAAAAAAAATGAAAAGTTTTTTTTTTCAATGACTCTTGTGCTGTTTAGTTCTTGTGAAGATGTTACATTTGATTAGCATTGAGTTTGTTCCATGTTATTATTAAAAGAATGTGATTAGGGGTTACATACATATTTACTTTGCTGGATTTATATTTTTTAATTTAAAATTGGAATTATAAATTTGTTGAGTGGTAATTAATTAATTAATTAATTTTAATTGTTAATTTTTGTGCCCTTCCTGATAAATTCTAACTTTATTGTGTGATTGTTTAAGACAAGGAGAACTTGTGCCTCTATGGACATCCGAATGAAACTTGGGAAGTAACTCAGCCAGCAGAGGAGGTTCCACCAGAGCTCCCTGAGCCAGCTCTTGGAATCAATTTCGCTAGAGACGGCATGGACCGCAGGGACTGGCTTTCTCTGGTTGCTGTGCACAGTGATTCGTGGTTGCTTTCTGTGGCCTTCTGTCTTGGAGCTCACCTTAACCGCAACGAAAGGTGCAATCTGGCTTTCATGGAGGTCCATGCATAGTGGTGATAATTCAGCTTCACTGTGACATGTTTAAGCATGCTGTTTAATATTGAAAGATACGGTTAATGATTGGAGTTATTGCTCAACATGCAACTGAATCATCATGGTTGATGAATATGTCAAAAGAAACTTTGTTTTTGTGTAAAGTGGCAATGGTTCTATTTTTATTCTGGGTCCGTGGTGATGCTAGATATTCATGCATGCATTTCTTCGATGGGAAGCATTTGAAAAAAAAAATGTGAACTTGAAGTTGGTAATGGGTGTAGAAATCCTTGGTGAGGGTTTCTGTCTGTAATAAACTATTTTCCTTAAAAATGTGACAAACATTGACATTTGAATTTAATTTTTGATGGAGCATGAAGCTCTGAAATGCTCTTATCTTTCCATTCATTTTTCCCCCTTTTTGTGCTAGGATTAATTATGGTACTAAGAGAGTTGAAGACCCCAAATATGCTTCAGGGAAATATGTGTACTTTGAGTTTGATTTATCATATGTATGCAGTCGGATACTCTGTTCCCATGGTTTCTTCCAGTGTTTCTCTTACTGCTTTCCCTTCGACTAGAAACTGCTGCAATTGAAGAAATGTGAATAGATACAACTGTCAGATTCTTTAATGACTATTGCTGCCTTTTCGCTCAACATCTGCTGCAGCTATTAATGGTTCGTCTGATTCTTTATGGCAGGAAGTGTTTATTTAGCTTGATCAATGATCTTCCCACTGTATTTGAAGTTGTGGCTGACAGGAAACCAAGCAAGGACAAGCCCACTGTGGACAGTGGAAGCAAATCCCGGGAAAGCACCAAGGTTAGTATTTTGTTTATATATTTATTTTTTCCTTTTCCCATTGACAATTGTTTTTGTTTCTGTTGGTTTGGTCACCACCAAAGGCTAGTTCAAAGGCTTGGTTTGGTGATGCTTGTGCATTCTGACAATTGCTTCTAAAACTTTATAATGAAAGTTAATATGCCAATATCATTATTTTGTAAAGTAATTAAAATAGTCATAGGAACCTGGTCATGGAACAGTAATTGAGGAAAAATGCTTCTCTATTGATGATAGAACGGAGCTAATCCAGCAGGGATTAGCCTGCTTGATACAAGAAACAAGAAAAGAAAATAGTCTCTGCCCCCTTTTGCTGCTGAGTATCTTCCAAGTCTAGTCACCAGTATTTACCTTTCTCTTCTTTCCCTCCCTTGTATCCAACTCATCACACACACATTCTGCTACCAAACATTACTGCACACATCACACACACACACCCCTACCTACTCCCCTCATTCCCTTTTTCCCTCATATTCAACATTACAATTAGGCCCATTAAGCTTGGCCTAGTCCCTAACAATAATCCTCCCTAAAGGAATCAGCTTGTCCCGAAGGTGATGATGTGAAAAATATATCACATAAACTACCTAAGAACTTCCTCTGGGGTGAAGTAAAAGAGCTTCTACCAAGGTCCCATTGCCCTCTTCCACCACTAGATGCAACAAAAAGAGCAACCAGAGGGGCATTTTATGCAACACCAAGAGTCACTATTCCACTACCAACAAGCCAATAGCCATACTGTTCCATGACTAGGTTCCTATCAAATAGTCATTTTTTTTAATGTATTCATGTTTGATGAAAAAGGGCACAGGTAACTTCTACAAGTATCTCTAACATGCAAGAAACAGAAACCGAATATTGAGACATGCCCCTGGACATATCAGCATGTTAGAGACCCAGCCAATATAGAATCGGGCTTTATTGCAATTACTGAAATGAGAATTGAGAGAGGAAAAATCAGTGATTCTTGTGTAACTAATTATGCTGAGCTGAGAGAGAGAGAGAGAGGGAGGGAGGGAGGGAGAGGAATTGGAGGGAAATTCTATTATGGCTATAGAGGAGAACTTATAAAGGAGGGTAGGTTTCATGAGGGAGGCACTGGAAAGGTCAAGATTGGGTTGGGAGAGTTTTAGAGTCTCTCTAATGCCCCTGAGTCACTTTACATTTTCTATTTGTTCATAATACACACATAATACAAATACTCTGATAGAAACCACAAGAAAGAGCAACGAAGCAAAAGAAATGTAGTGTATTATATTAACCACAAAAGGAAGAGAAAATAGTATGGATCTTGCAGGAAAAGAGAAGTTCCTGAGCACTATAGCAGCTCAAACTCTCCCAAATGGCCTAGTCCAATTCCCGCAAGAAAGAGCAATGAAGCAAAAGAAATGTAGTGTATTATATTAACTACAAAAAGAAGAGAAAATAGTATGGATCTTGTAGGAAAAGAGAAGTTCCTGAGCATTATAGCAGCTCAGACTCTCCCAAATGGCCTAGTCCAATTCTTGCCTACCTCATTCTACTTCTACCCAACAATTATACCCTTCTCTCTAACAGAATCCCTCACACGCACACCCTGCTAGCACACACACAGAGCAAGTGCCAATATGCAAGTTGGTTAGGACCAAGAGGGCTCCATATGATTCACCCCAGATCCTGACCTGTATTACCGATAATACCCTTGCATTATTGTTCTTTTATACGCTCTAATTCAATAATTCCTTTAGGTACTTGATCTCTATCACACTCATCTTCTATAGTGAATTCCTATAGCATTTTCTATCTATATCTATCTCCTATGGCTTGGTAGCTATCACAACATCTCTATTTCTTGTAGTTTGTGTTTAACCTTAGGAAGCAGCTTTTATGAAGTACAGTCAAATACTAAACTAGGCTGTAGAATTTTTAATCTTGATATGGGTAACTATGTTTGGAATATATACTATTGTTATACTCTACTTTTCTCTAAGCTTATGTGAAAGATATAGAAAATTGAATCCAAAGAGTATCACTGGTCTGCGTTTTCGAGAGCTGTTGGCTCCATGATGGTTGGTTTTGCATGTTGATGCACCATTAAGTACAAATGCTATTAAGACGTTTTAAGGTTTTCATGATGTGCACAATCATGCCACACCATGTCTGTATTCCCTATATGATACAAGCTTGTATGTTTGCCTGCAAAGATCAAGTGATGGGCAAGTCAAAAGCTAACCGAAGTTTGAAGATGAGGGTTATTAGGAGGACGAAGACGAGCACAGTGAAACCCTTTGTGGTAGCTGTGGTGGAAATTACAATGTATATGAATTCTAGATTGGCTGCAATATGTGAGAGGTGGTTCCATTGGAAATGTGTGAGGATTAGCCCTGCAAAGGCCGAGAGCATAAAGCAATATAAATGCCCATCATGTAGCATTAGGCGGGGCAGGCCCTAGTCTGAAGACAATACTCGGAGCGAATGTTGTGTCGCTATTGACTGCATCTTGTAATGCATTAAATCACTCAGGTAGTGTTTGATTCTGGTCTTGGGACAGTAGAGACGAAGACACTGAGACCAAGAAAAAGAAAAAAGACCGTGTCTGCATTCTATTTGAATACATGAGGACAAGACCAAAAATACAAAGTAAAAGACCTGTTTACCCCTCATTTAACCATGGCATATTTTGATAAAACAAACACAAAACAAAAATTGGAAGAAAGGTTTTCTTCTCCTCTCCACGATAGGTTTTCTTCTCCCCTCTCCCTCAATCATCGTGCTCTGCCCTCCCATTCCTTCTCCATTCATGATGGTCCTCTTTCATGGCTTCTAGGTATTTTCTTTATCCACTTTATTCTTCCCTCCATAGCTTCTATATCCACTTTCTCTTTGCCATCTATTTCCTTTTTGTGTGACCGTCTTACCTTATGTTCTTCCTTTCATGGCAGTGCCACGATGGGTTGCAAGGGCAAATTGTCGTTGTTGACGGTCTCCATGAGTTCTCGAAGGTGTGGCTGTGGGGACAAGTTGATATTGGAATGTAAGTGTTGAATCTTCCCATAACAATTCATATCTTCACATAACTACCGATAGTTCTTTCATCTCTCAAATTATCCTCCCTAATTTGTCTTATAGATGGGCACGCACAAACATCCTGTTCTGAAATCCATACATCCTCCAATTCCAGAGCTTCAATTCCATTTGCTAATTACTAGATGAAATTTTATTTTGGGTAGCTTTGAATTGGGAAGTTAATATCAAGTGCTGTTAATTTATTTTATTTTGGCTAGATTTTAATTGGGAAGTTAATATTAAATGCTTAGAAGCTAAATGTAGTGAATCTTAAGTTAGAAACAAATTTGAACTGATTGGTGTGTGTGTGTGTGTGTGTGTGTGTAGTGATATGTAATTTGCTTGTTTAACAGAATGAGATATTCATTTAATCAAGATTTTCACTTGACTGAAATTGTTTATACTCTTTGCAGACCCCGAATAGTTATAACTTCTTTAACTGGGCTGATAAGAAAGAAATATCCGAGATTGCAACTACTGCACCTGAAGTGGCTCAATCCTCCTTTGCATTAGATTTGTTACATGAAGAATCTAGAAGAAAGATTATGAAGCTTAAAAAGAAGCTAGTTGCTGAGAGGAGGAAATCAAGTTGGCTTGTGATGGCTCTTGTGGTGTCATGGACAATGGCATTTATTGCTGTTATGTATTGTATTAATGAGGGGGTGTGTGGCTCAGAGGTTTAACTTTGGTTAGGCAGGTTTGGTGCTGACCTTTGTCATTGACACACTCTCTAATGTAGTTGTTGAAACTAATGTATGGTTTGGTAACTTGGCAATGAAATGAAGAGCTAATGTTTTTGTTCTTAATTTTTGGTTCTCATTACTTGATTTTGGTAATGCTTGCCGGATATATAATTATTTGCTCGGAGGCTTGGGCACTCAATCAGTGAATTTGGCTTAATAGCTGCCCTACTTATGCTGTTTATTTCAGTCGAGCATTTGCTAAATTTGGCTTTAAGCTTGAGCACTTGAAAATTTCAGCATTATTATTGTTTATAACTTCAGAATTCAATTACTGAAAAAGCTTCCTCTGCATAATTGCTGAACTTGTTAGTTTGCTGTGATTGATGAAAGACAGAAGGTGTTCTGGTACATACATGTAATAAAATCATGTAAACATCATGCTAAATTTGTAAGCAGCACTTTCCATCCAGCAGTATGTGCACTTTTGATCTGCATGGAGAACTCACACCCCAGCAAGATGAACTGGATCTGTATACTGGTAAACACAAGGAGCTCCTCGTCTTGGTTATTGAGAATTGGTCCCGAATCAGATCAAAGATTGTTGGCCCCCCAACATGCTCCTTCATGTCCAGCAGAAAATTTGAGACAGCCTGAGATTATTTCTTAAAAAATTACTACTTACTTTGTTAACTTTTGCTCTCATTTGATCCCATAGTTTTTATAAGGATAGTAAGTTTGTCCGTGTTAACAGATGCAGCAAATTTTATCTCCAATTCCACAAAGAAACGACTGAAATTCTTTTTCTCCTAGTCTTGATCAGTCTTATCAAGCACCTAAGCCATATATTTGCTATTTTTTATGGTTTTACTTTATCATTTCTTTAGTTCTAGAAATTCCGCAAAATAAGCCCATTTCTCATTCCTAATTTAGTGCTTAACCAGTTTTTCAAACCTTATCATTAGTTAGACTTCAAGTATCTTCTTGTATCATTTGCCAAGGTGTAGTTATATACATACTATATCAACTAAGTTGGGAATGATTGAAAAATAAAAAGAACAGAAGACTGTGAAATTACAATTTCATATCTTGGAACTTTACAGCACCGAAAGAAAACACCAGAAGAATATGTTGGTTCAAAGATGATGCAACCTAAACGAATCAGTTCCTCATGCCAATTACTACTAGTAATTTCAGAGACTTGAAAGCTGCATCAACTTATGTTGATTCTGATTCCTATACCCTTAAAAATAAAATTTAGGCATTTTGATCAGAAAAAGCTCTAACCAGAGCTAACTCAAGTAACATAATTCAGACTTTAGAGACAATGAAATAAAGATAACATACATGAAAGTCTCTGCGGACTTCATCAAGCTTATGGCAGAAACAAAAAGGAACATTGAAACCAGAAACCTGACTAATCCAAAAGAACATTGAAACACATTCTAGTATTGGAAGTAAAATCCGAAAGAATTGAAAGTAGGAATCTAAAAAGATAACATCGAAACATGTTCTAATAAAAAAGTAACAATCCAAGAGAACTTTGCTTTGACAACATGACTATTTATGGATAATTGCTCTCACAAATGCATGTCTTTAGTTCTCATCCAAACTCCAAAAGGTTATCTTCAATTGAGGATTCTCCGAGAACTTGGGTGCCACTAGCACCAATTCTTCATCAATAAAGCCAAGATCTTTATGGGTTTCACCAAGCTTCACCTTGTCATTAACACTTGCTATAGCTTTGGCTAAAACTTGTACATGCTTTCCCTATTGTTCTACTGCAAATCTCACAGATTGAGTCAAATCTTTCAAAATCTCAACTTTTTTGTCCTTTGTAATTGAAGCAATCTCACTACAAGAAATGGGCGAGTAAATGATGCCATCACCGATGGTTTTTCGATAGGTAGTATTTTATACTAACGGGTGTATCGACAGATATGGGGTCATCGGTTACTAGACCGTCGATGAATATTATCGACGACAAGGAAAAAAAAAAACTCGTTGGTATTTTTCGACGCGTGTACCAAGTAATAAAAGGTTTAGCCATCAATACAGTTAGATAAAAGGCGTCATCATGGCCGTCAGAGACATTATATCGACATTTTATTTAATTTTACCGATGGAAATTGAAATAAATAAAATAATTTTTTTAATCTTTTACCGACAAGTTTACCAACAGTTGTTCAAATTATGAAAAACTATTTATTTTAAAAATATAACGTATCACTGATGGTCATACCGTCGGTAAAAAATTAATATATTTTTTAATTTCCTTATTTAACTATGAAGTGATTGGTAATTTATTATTTATTTATTTGTTTATATAATAACCTAATTATCAATTAAGTTGATACTAAATAAGAAAATAATAAAATGAATAAATTTAACTAGTTAAATAAAATAGAAAATTATGATAATAAAATATATACAAATTATAATAAATGTAAAAATATTCAAAATGAAAAAAAATGAAGCTAGATAAAAACTAGCTGAACTCATCATCGGCGGCATCGGCATCATTGGCGGTGTCAGCGACATCATCAATATCATTATCAAGACCATCATCATCAACCACGCCATTCGACTGTGAGTGGCCCTCAGAAATAGAAAGAAGTAGGATATAGGGGAAAGGGATCTGGGAAAGCATTTTGTCAGAGCCAGAGGATCTCGAAGTCTGCATGGTTGCACCTAAAAAAAAAGGAATTATTGACTTACAATCTGAATGGTTGCACCTCATCACAATTTATCAAAATATCTAAGTGCGTAGAATTCTATTCCTCGGAAATCAGCCATTGCGGCACGCTTTTTCCAGTAGCTCAACCATGTTGATTGAATATAGACGAATTTGGTAGAATACAACACTCCCCTCCATCATTGTTACAACCAACCTGAGTTCTCCTAGATTGAACATGTGACTGAAAATAAAATGAGCAGAAATTTGAAGTCTCTTTCGCTAGATAAGCTTGACATATTAATCCTTTCACTTGAGACATATTCTTCATGGTTCTTTTAAATCCTCCTATTTCTTTTTCAAATGGATACATCCACCTGTATTGAACCGGTCCACACACTCGTGCTTCATATGTCAAATATATGGGCAAGTGTTCCACTGAGTCAAAGAACTTGGGAGAAAAAATTCTCTCTAATTTGCAAAGAGTTTTGGGAAAACATTTTTCCATGACAAGCAGATCATCAACCCTAGGTGTATAAGAGCATAAATCCTTGAAATATGACTCAGCTCAGTTAGTGGCTTCTAGACAACATCATGTAGCTCTTTGAATACAATTGGAAGCAAATACTCCATAAAGACGTGACAGCCGTGGCTTTTCATGCCAACAAGCTTTCCTTGTGCAACATTGATGCATCTACTTAAGTTAGAAGCATAACCATCGGGCATTCTTAACTCCTTTAGCCACTGACAAACAGCTTGTTTCTGATTGGAACTCAGAGCATATTTGGCCTTTTGTTTATAGAAATAACCATTTCTTAATTCTTGTAAATGCAAATAAGGCCATGTGCAATACTCAGTCAGATCATGCCTTGCCTTGTCGTTGTCTTTGGTTTAATATGTATCCAATACAATATTCATAATGTTGTCAAACAAAATTTTCTCAATATGCATGACATCTAAACAATGACGCACCAAATTATCCTTCTAATATGGCAACTCCCAAAAAACACTTTTTTTAGTCCAATTATTGTATACCACATAGCCTGGCTGTCACACACTACCTTTTCGATTTCTGTTACTTTTGGGAAATCCTTAACTCAATCCCACATTTCGCGGGCACTTAATCTAACTGGAGGATCATCATGTGCAAACAATTACTTTTAAAACCATATCTACATTGCCTATATGAATGATCAGAATCTAAGAACTTTCTATGACAATCAAACCACAAGTTCTTTCCTCCATGTTTCAAGGTGAATACTTTAGTATCCTCCATGAAATACTAATTTACCTTGGGTCATCCATCCAAATAGTATTCCATAAGCTGGAAAATCATTAATTGTCCACATTAATGCAGCTCTCATCATGAAATTCTGCTTTGTTGAAATGTCGTAAGTAAGAACACCCTGGCACCACAACTCATTCAATTAATCAATTAGAGGTTGAAGATACATATCAATCTTAACTTTTGGATTATCAGGGCCAGGGATTATACATGTTAAAAACAAGTAAGGATCTTTCATGCACATGTTAGGAGAAATATTATTGGGCGCAACAACAGGAATATGGTTTGCTAAATTGGTTATTCGGAGGAAATCTATCTGAACAGAGTCCCAATCTAACATTTCGCGAGCCAAAAACAAAATCAAGATATTATTGATCGAACTTTTTCCATGTCTCCCAATATCACGCCGTTATCCCTTTGATTTTCACTGTGCCACCTCATATTAGAAGCCGAGCTCATTGATGCTTAGGGTCTTGTGAGTCTAGCGATTAAGGGCACATGGTGCTTTCTTTTCTGAGGAACATCCTTATACCTCCTACTTCCACATCTCTTGGATTTAAACCTAAGCTCTTGGCAGAACTTACACTCAGTCAATGAAATATCGTCTTTATAATAAGGCATGCAACCTTTCAAGCAGCAATCAATCTTTATTTCCTTTAACCCAAGTTTAAAAACTAATTTTTTAGCTTGATAAAAATCTTTTGAGATTACATCGGGGTTCGGACTTAGCTCACTTATCAATGTAGCCCACCGATCAAAGAACTTTGGCTTTGACTCCTTTAGGACTTAATGGTCAACATTCAAACTGCTAATGATAATTTAGAGTGCACACAATCCTCCTATAAAGGTTGATTGGCAGCTTCTAGGATACTATAAAATCGAGCGGTATCTTGTTTGGACTCCTCGACTGAAGGCTATAAATAACGAGTAGCAAATTCAGGACTGGCAGCATCAAACACCATCTCTTGATATCTAACTAGGTTATCCTCGCACAACACATTACCCACATCGTGGTGAGTTACATGGATCCCATCAAAACTTCTTCCAGTTTGAAACATACCCACTTGATTCCATGCATTAACTACTTCCCCATGCTCGGTCCAAACCCAATAGTCAGGCATGAATCCCCATTTGTACAAATGAAACCTTATTGTATCATCATCCAAATACTTCCTACATTTGCACCTATTACATGGACACCTAACTTTGCCTCGTTAATGAACTGTTGTGTTTTACATACAACACTCTTAAATTCTTCAACACCACTATAAAATTTCAGTTTAACCCCCCCTCTATTAGGATGCAATCTATTGCACATCCATGATCGTTTTGAAGATAATAATGCTCTTGTGATTAACCCTAGACCCTATAATTTTGTAAAGATTTCAAGTTATTACTTTTAAATACAAGTTCAATTGTTATTTAAAATTTTAGTACAACTACTTTTAATCTTAGTCTTTCAACAAATATTCTAAAAAAATTTCAACAGCATCTCCCCTTAAATTAGGAGCTTCCGTTGTCAAATATTCCTTTTAATTGGTCTTTAAAACATATGCAATTAGTCTTTAAGTTTTATTTAGATTATTACTTTCAAACAAATCCAATTGGCTTTTAATTTTTTTAATACAATAATTGCTTTAATTTATTCTTTTTTCCAAAACAAATTTCAGGAATATTTCGACAGCATCTTCCCATAAATTAGGAGCTTCCGCCGTCAAATATTTATTATACTTGGTCTTTAAAACACATTCAATTAGTCTTTAAGTTTTATTTAAATTATTATTTTTAAACAAATTCAATTGGATTTTAAGTTTTTTTTTAATATAGTTAATTTTATTTGATCTATTATTGGTAACAAAAATTTTCACAAAATTTTGACAGCATTTTTCCCTCAGATTAAGAGCTTCTATCGTCAAAATTTTCTTTTTATTGGCATTTAAAACACAATCAATTGGTCTTTAAATTTTATTTAAATTATTACTTTTAAGAAAATTCATTTGGATTTTAAGTATTTTATTGTTACTTTTATTTAATTTATTATTCCTAAAAATAAGTTAATAAAATTTCGACAGCATCTCCCCTTAAATTAAAAGTTTTCGTCTCAGATATTTATTTTACTTGGTCTTTAAAACATAATCAATTGGTCTTTAAGTTTTATTTAAACTATTATTTCTAAGCAAATTCAATTGGCTTTTAAGTTTTTTTTTAAAATATAGATACTTTGATTTAATCTATTATTCCTACAAAAAAATTCACAAAATTTCAATAGCATATCTCCTTAAATTATGAGCTTCCATCATCAGATATTTATTTCACTTGGTCTTTAAAACACATTTAATTGATCTTTAAGTGTTATTTAAATTATTATTTTTAAACAAATTCAATTGACTTTTAAGTTTTTTCAAATATGGTTAATTTTATTTAATCTATTATTTTTACAAAAAATTTTAATAAAATTTCGACAGCATCTCCTTTAAAATTAGGAGCTTTCATCGTTAGATATTTCAGTCAATTCAACAATTATAAATATTATTATAAAGATCAATAACAGAATAGATATAGTGAAACAGTTACATTTTAATAATTACACACAATTCAGATAATCCTAAAAATTATTTTATTGCGAATCCCCTTATAACTCCACAACATACATCCTGCAATCTTCACAAACACAAAGAATCACATAGCAAACAATGCAAACAAGTTGGGGAAGGACTTCTACGCCCTTTCCCCTAATCATGCAATCCCTATATCCTAGAACTCTATTATAGAAAATATAAGTCTTTATATATCCTACATACATATTAAACCATTAAATGATATAAATAACAAGGATTTAGTTACTAACTTCCACAGCAATAACAAATACAAAATGTAGGAAAGCTCTTGGTGTCCAATTAAATCCAATCCCGAAAATCCAATATGATAAATTTAAATCAACACACTTATATACACAGAAAACATAAAATAACAAAAAGAATAAGAATGGCAAATCGATCCTAAAATCGATAATCGCTATCACTCTTAAACAAAACTCCTACATTAACAAAGTAACAACAATAATTACTTCACAATGCAATAAAACACAGCACTATGGGCACCTATAAATGAATAGAAAAAGTAAACCAAATCCTAAAACTAAACTGATTAAAATATTCACCAAAGCCCCTGGATCATAATGGTGTCCTCCGTTTCTCGAACGAAGCTCCGGTGGCAGCAGACAATAGCAAAAAGAGCGGCAACTATGAAGGTTTAGAAAGATAGTTCAAGGAGTGAGGAGGAAGAAGACTCATAATGGGGAATATACGCGGGTTACCGATGGATATACCGATTACCGACGGTGTACCGACAAAAAATTCGAAATACGAAAGGTTGTGCGGCAACTTGTGAAATTTCAAACACCCGTCGGTAATTAATAATAGTTAGTAATTTTAAAAATAAATACCCGTTGGTAATATCATAGAAAAATACTTCAAAATACAATAATATAATTAACCCGTCGATTAAACAGTCAGTAATATTTAATAAAAACAATTTAGAAACATATGATTAAATAACCGTCATATGATTTTAACAAAAAATAAAAATAAAACATCATGTTAAATATAACTTCAGCAATATTTAATAAAAAAAAATACTATTAAATACCCATCGCTTAATTTTAACAAAAAAATTCAAAGATAAATTAATAAATAACCATCGATACACTCGTCAGACACTATGCGTGCCAAGTGGCGCGTGTTGGCGCCAACATTTACCGACGGTGTTACCAACAGTTGTATGATGTGCACCACAATTATTTCAAAAAATGCGCCAACCTGTCGGAGATAGCATCGGTAATTGCCGGCAGGTGCATGATCGTCAGTATTTTCTATCAATATCCCACATTTTTCTAGTAGTGTCTTCAATTTTGCCACTAGAAGAAGCGATTGTTGCATTAGGTTAGAGTGGAGAATCACTGTCAAACATCTCAACATCATGGACACCCATTTGTTGATCATCCACTTCTTCCGATTGTTCATTGATATCGTTGCCACTTATAGCATAACTTCCATTCACTTTATCATTTCCAAAAATAGTCTTTATTCTTACCTAGAAATGTGGCCAAAGTGAAAGTAGTTCCAAAGTTTGTGTAGGTGGGGGGGGGGTATCTACAAAGATACTATGATGATCAAGTCGGTGAATGAATGGGACATAGAGTGGGAAAAGAGTAGCAAGTAACACGCTTGTGATACCTGAGAGCATTGAGCCCCTTATATAATGTGAGGTGACCCGTGATAAGTTAGGAGATAATCTTCCATGTATAAAGGAGATATTCCTGGGATTTAATAGATATTAGATATATTCCATATTTGTAGGAGATATGATATAACAGTTACATGACATAATGAGAAATACAGAGAGATCCTGTATGGGATTTAGGAGATATCCTCAACTAAAAATGCATTAAATCCATACGAGACCTAGGTGCCTGCTGGCTGATTTCTGGAACCCGTGATTGAACTCTTGTGGTTCAGGATGAGGTGTCCGGCCCAAATTTTTGGTCCAGTACATAGCCCTTAAGCTTGGTTGTAGGCCTAGTTGCTACTGCTGAGGTGTCATGATCGAGGCATGTCTACTGACGACGGCATCTCAAACTCAAGTGAATTGACCTTTTATGCAAGGCTTGATGTGCCTATTCAGTTGCTGTAGCGACAATTATTGGATTTAAAGTGACCAACCCCTAGCAGTACGGAAGGTGGTTCTGATCTCTTGGTTTTCATGATAGATAGAGTAACGAATGTTGAGGAAATTGGGTAAGCTTGGGTTGCTTGATTATGTAAGCATAGTTGTGGTGTATTTTTTTAGCTACCGTGGGTTGTTAGATCGAGGCAATGAGCCCCCGATCTATGATTAAGTAGGGTATCTCTTTTGCAATAATATTCGTGTTGCTCTCTTTGCCAAAAGAAACTTGAGTAAGTAAGGCCTAAGCTTATACCAATTCGGGCAAGCAGTTGGCCTGCGGATTCAGTTTAATTTGTGCATATCTTTTGTAACTGTGTTGAGTCTGAAGTCATCTTGAATGCAATTTTTGTGCTTAAGTTGGTCCACCATCTAGTCTTTGGGTGAATCATCTGGTTGACGTAGTGATTCATCGAGAGCCATAGAGTTTTGAGCTGAGTTTATGACTTAGGAGACAGATAGGTTTCATTGGATATATGAGATACCAAGTTGGGTCATCTGGGTACTGCGAAGCAATAGTCAACTTATTGACCTTTAGTTCAATTTGAGAGATAGTTAGAAATGATAGAGCACTTAATCGATCTTCAAAGACTGCTAATTCAAGGTTAAGGTTGTCCTATTTGTACGTTGGTTGTTGGACTTCGAGTGGTTCAAAGCAGTTCGGCTGGTGCTGAGGCAGACTTTGCTAGTGATTCGGAGCTGCTCGGCTAGTGTCGAGGCTATCTAACTTACACGTTAGAAGATGCTACTCAGTTGGTGCCGAGGCGGACTTCACGACACGTTGTAAGTTTGACTTTGGTGCTCTTCTAGTGGCAAGGTAGACTTCGTGGGTGGTTCGAAGCTGCTTGGCTAGTGCCGAGGCTGTCCTGCTTACACATTGGAAGTTAGATCCAGAGCAATCTGTTGCATGAAAGTATGACTAAGAAATGTAATGTGAAAGCATAATGTATTATTAGAGATAAAATGAAATTACATTAATTATTTGTCGCCGAAGTATTCGGCTCACATATGATCATGCCTTGTTAAAACCCTTGTTGGTAAAACCCAAACAAAGGAGAAAAAGTGTTGCCATTTGTGATTTGAGGCGTTATTCCAGCTATAGTATTTCCTTAAGGACGCGGAATTCCACTTCCTCGGTAATTCTCGTCCTAAGAGCTCGAAATTTGGGGCTAGCTTGGACAACGTCTTGGGTAACTTGGAATGGCCCTTCCTAGTTTGGGGCTAGCTTCCTTTCTCCTGGGGGTTTCCTTTGTGGTTCAATCTTGCCAAGCCTAGGACTCTAGCTTGGAAATTTCTTAGGTCTAGCTTCTTGTAATAGACTCGAGCTACACTTTGCTTGGTTGCTTGTTCTTGGATATGGGATAGTTCTCAGTCTTCTTTGATGAGATCTGGCCCGGCCCTTCGATTTATAGCTTGTTTCTTAGTGAAATTTAGAGCATATTTGGCCTTTGATTTATAGAAATGATCATCTCTTTATTCTTGTAAATACAAATCAGGTCATGTGCAATACTCAGCCAGATCATGTCTTATCTTGTCATTGTCTTTGGTTTAGTCTGTATCATTACAATATTCATAATGCTGTCGAGCACATTTTTCTCAATATGCATGACAACAATGATGCACCAAATTGTCCTTCCAATATGGCAACTTCGAGAAAATACTTTGCTTAGTCCAATTATGGTATACCTCATAGCCTAACAATCTCACTACCTTTCTGACTTCTGTTGTTTTTGGAAATCCTTAACTCGAACCCACATTTGGCGATGATTTAGTCTAACTAAAGGCTCATCATATTCAACACAATTACTTTTAAAGCCATGTCTACTTTGCTTATGTTGATGATCAACATCTAAGAACCTCCAATAACAATCAAACTAGGAGTCTTTCCCTCTGTGCTTCAAAGTGAATGCCTTAGTACTCTCTATGCAAATTAGGCATGCTAATTTTTTGTGTGTGTCATCCATCAAGATAGCATTCCATAAGGTGGAAAGTCATTGATGGTCTACATTAATGCAGCCCTCATCATGAAATTCTACCATATTGAAACGTCATAAGTAAAAACACCCTAGCATCACACTTATTCAATTCATCAATTAGGGGTTGAAGATTCACATTAATCTTAGCTTTCAGATTATCAATGCTAGGGATTATACATGTTAAGAACAAGTAAGGATCTGTTATGCATATTTCAGGAAGGAGATTGTAGGATATAGTTGTTAGCTTCATAACCTTTTAGAAATCTTCAATGCTATATGCTGTGAGTGATAACATAACCAATTCTGAGAAAATATTTTGAAGAAAGAATAATGTTTCCCTTCAATTTTTTTGAGCAACAAACAGGTTCTATCACATTCGCGTACACAGTTCTTAAAACGAAATATTTTCACATGACATGTGCAAACATGTTAATCTCATTTGATGAGATTCTGACTTAATAAACGTGAAAAATATATAGTGGAACAAATGCATACATGCTCAGCAGATTGAAGAAAATTATCATATACAAGAAACCAAGGCTTAGATCTTCATAAAGTAACACAAGACTTCAGAAAGTGCATTTCAAGTAAAGATTTCATGTAACTCTGAATCAAGTGTGTTCTACCATCTTCAATCATCATGTTCGCAATCATAACATTTGCAACAAGCTCTTATTGAAGAATAGAAGATCAACTAAAAGTTCATAAACAACGAGCATACTTCAGAAAGCATGTTGCTCTTAATAAACAGTGCACTTTATAGGAAAAGGAGGGAAATTTGAAATTCAAATTTAAAGTCAAATCCAATCATAGACAGATGTGACATATCTTCTACCAACTTGGTCAATTGCTCCAACTTCTAGAAAGAAAAGTTTAGAAACCTCGTTCAAAAAGTAAAAAATAGTTTCTGAAGGTGGCTTCAAAACCTCTATTTCACAACAGCTTCTGCAATAGCTCTGCCAATGTCAAGCTACTCCTCTAAATTGCATTTCCAATACACAAAAAGAATATCAACACGTGAGACTTGGACAACAGATAAATGGCAATGGTCATAAGTGCAAATCATCTATAAATAAAGATGCCGTACTTATATCTGCAGAGACTTTTGAAAAGAAGAAGTGCTAAAACGTTGAAGAATTTTCTTCTCATCTTTTTTGTAAAGACATTACTACTCGTAACCAGTTTCATAGTTGTAAAAATCTCTTTTCTATGTTCTTTATAGACAACGTTCTTCCTACGAAGAATTGATAGAAAGAAGTCATTCAAGTTTTACAGGTCTGTCATTGTATATCTTGCAAAAACTTGAGTGTTGGTTAATTTGAGTTATAAATCCAAACACAAACCTTTGTAACCTCAATCTGGTAGTGATAGTTGTGAGTTAGCTTGGAGAGACTAGGCAAAGACTACTTGTAACGTGATAATAGGAGTGAACTACTAGTCACGGTGTTAGCTTGGGGAGGCTGATTAAAGATTACTCAATTGTGATAGTAGGAATGAACTACTGGTCACGGTGTTAGCTTGGGGAGGCTGGTTAAAGATCACTCAGTTATGATAGTAGGAGTGAACTACTGGTCAGTGTGTTTACCTGGAGAGGTTGGTCAAAGACTACTCAGATATGATAGCAAAGTGAGCTACTGATCACTGGTAAGAGTTTGCAAATGCTACTGTAATGACTATTCAACTTTTTCAGGTTGAGAAAGGTTTTAGTGGAACTCAACGATGGTTGAGAACTGGATATAGGTAGGTGTGCCGAACAAGTATAAAAATACCTGTGTAGTATCTTCTTCTCCTTTAACTGCCTTTTTATTTAGTGCTTGTGCCTGTTATATTGTGTTTCCTAAAAAACTTGTTTATTCATGTTTTATTATTGTGTGTTAGTTCAGAAAATTACTTTCTAACGCTACTAACGCTATTTTTGCTGCACTTTAGGTTTAAGCCTTGATAGATATCTGTTTAAGTTTTTCAAAACTGAAAAGAGATAGAAAAGGTGAAGCACGATTCAGCCCTCTTCTTGTGCATTTTTCTACCTATAATAATAACTATGGGCCACCACAAATAGGGTTTGGAAAATTGGTTATTCAGCATAAAACCATTTGAACAAAAGTCTTAATCTAACATTTCGAGGGTTAGAGGCAAACTCAGGATATTGTTAATCAAAATGTTTCCATGCTTTACCATGCGATGGATGAGTCATCACACTATCACCTCTTTGATTTTCACTATACCATCTTATATAAGAAGCCAAGCTCATTGATGCATAAAGTCTCTTGAGCCTAGGGATTAAGGGCAAATAATGCATTTTTTGATGAGAGAAATCCTTATACTTCTCACTTCCATGTCTCTTGGGGTTTAGACCTAGGTTCTTAGCAGAACTTCCATTCAATCAATGCAATATCATATTTGCAATAAAGTATGCAATCTTTCGAACTTTAGTCAATCTTTGTTTCCTTTAATCCAAGTTTAGAAACTAATTTTTTAGCTTGATAAAAGTTTTTTGGAATTACATTGGGATTTGGACTCATGTCACTAATTAGTATAGCCCACTGATTAGTGCAATCCTCCTGTAAAGGTTGATTGACAGCTTCTAGCAGGCTATAAAACCTAGCGGCATCTTGGTTGGGCTTCCTCAATTGAAAGCTGGGAATAATGACCAGCAAATTTAGGACCAGCAACATTAAAAACCATTTCTTGATGTCTATCCAGATTATCCTCTCACAACACATTACCTATATCATGCTGAGCTATGTTAACGACACCATAACTTCTTCCAGTCTGAAACATATTCACTTGATTTCTTGCATTAACTACCTCCCCATGCTCAGTCCAAATCCAATAGTCAGGCATGAATCTTCACTTGTACAAATGAACCTTCATGATATCATCATCTAAATACTTCCTATATTGGCACTTATTATATAGAAACTTAATTTTTACGTCATCAATGAACTATTGTGTTTGACATGCCACCCTCATAAATTCTTCAACATCATTATAAAACTCTGGTTTAATCCTCCTCTATTAGGATGTAACCTATCATACATCTATGACCGGTTTGAAGGAAATATTGTGCATGTGAGTAACCCGAAACCCTACAATATTTTAAAGAGTCAAATTATTAATTTTAAACACATTCAATTGGTCTTTAAATTTTTTTAATTCAATTCCTTGTAACTTCATTTCCCTAACAAAAATTTAACAAAATTTCAACAACATCTCCGATTAAATTAGGAGCTTTCATCATCAAATATTGCAGTGCATTCAATAATCATACAATTTTTTTAAAGATGCCAAATTATTTCTTTCAAACGCATTTAATTGGCCTTTAAATTTTTGTAACTCAATTACTTTTAATTTTATTTCACTAACAAAAATTTCACAAAATTTTGACAGCATCTCTGCTCAAATTAGGAGCTTCTGTCATCAAATATTTCAGTGCATTCGATAGTCATAGACATTATTAATGGTCAACAACATAATAGACATAACTAAATAGTTAGATTTTAACAATTACATATAATTCACATAATCCTAAAACCATTCTATAGCCCATCTTCTTATAATTTCACAACATGTATGTTCTGCGACCTTCTCAAACACAAAGAATCTCACAGCAAACAATGCAAACAAGTCCATGAAGGACCTTCTACCTTCAACCCAGTGATGCAATGCCCATTTTCTACAATTCAATCCTAAAAATCATAAGTCTTTATCTTTTATATATATATTTTAAAGCATATAAATAACAAGGATTTTGTTACTAACCTCTACTACAATGCAAAAAACAAAGAATAAAAAGCTCCTAACATACAACTAAATCCAATCCTGAAAATCCAATACAAACAAATATTTATTTTTCCATACTGATAAACATTGATGCTTAGCAAACACAAAATAAAAGTAGGAAAAAAAATGACAAACCCAAACTCCCAATGTCAATACAGTCAACACCACCCTCTAACAAAACTCCTTCATTAACAAAATAGTAACAATAATTACTTCCCAATGCATTAAAAAATAACACTATGGGCAACCAAAATGAATAGAAAAATTGAACCAAATCAAAAAATAAAATTGATTAAAACGTTCAGCAACACATCTAGATTGCAATGGTGCTTTTGGTTTTACGAATGAAGTTCCAGTGGTGCAAACAACGGCAAAGAAAGTGGCGACGATGTAGAGAGATGGGGATGGGATAGAGAGGGTTTGCATAAATGGGCAAGGAGAAAGGTGCTGTGTTATAATATTCTGAGGTTGCTCACTAGTAATCAATAAATGAACAAAGCATTTCGTTCGTCAATAATAGTTGACGGGTGCATGAGAATTCCAGGTGTTACACGCCAATGTTCTAAAAATTCAAAACCTGTAGATAAACTCGTTGGTAACTATACAAACTTAAAAAATTATTAAAAAAATGCTATTTTAATGAGAACCCATCAGTAAACTAAATTTAACAAAAAAAATAATTACTTATCGGTAATTAAAATTTAAAAAATTATTTTAATTTCATTTTGGCTGGTCGTTAGACTCATCGAAAAGGACATTGTGCCACTTGGCGCAAGTGCATATACCGACAGGCATTAAATTATTGATCAACCAATGGGTAAACCTGTTGATAAACCCATCAGAAATTGTGCATGTCATATGGTGCATAGGGGTGCCATCGATTATTGATGGGTGTATTGGCGGGTTGTTATCCAAATTAATTTTTAAGAGCGTAATAATTATAAAAAAACTTGTCAATCCGTTAAAAAACTTGTCAAAAGTTACTGATAGTTTCAAACTCATCAGTGTCCCACAGATTCCTAGAAATTTAAATCCATTACAATAAAATAAAAAATATTTTTTATTGATTTTTTATATGAACTCTACAATTACAAAAAAGAATAAGAATATAAAAGAATAAAAAGAATATATATATATATATATATATATATATATATATATATATATATATATGTGCTGGGTTGAGCTAGACTTTGACTTAAATAGGTCTGACTTATATTCTTAACAAGTAACCTGACCTGGCCTAAAAGCCTGTTTAGAAGCCTATTTGAGTATAATATTTTGAGTTTTAAAATAAACCAAAACTAAATATGTCAAGAAAAATATTTTTAAATTGACTAAAATGTTTCTTAAATAAGTTAAAAAAATTATATTTTAAGTAGATTAAATATTTCTATTAACATTGAATGTTCTTAACTAATAATAATAATAATGATAGTGATGATAATATAAGTAATCCAGCCTGTTAGGCTCACTAGGTTATTTTCATTTTTTGAAACTTGATCAATTTGGTTAATAAGACCCTTCTAAAATGCTTAACCGTGGACCAAATTAGGTTAAGATAAAGGCACCCGAAAAATAGCCTAGCCTACTTATACCTTTATCCTCTATCAATGTAACGTGCTGCAGGCTTGTAGATATTGATCATAAATTTTAAAATAACTATATATTTCAGGTTAAAAGCTTAATTCCTCAACATGTTGATTAAAAAAGGAGAGGATTTTTGTCACCTCATTGCGGTTAAATCCTAATCGTATATTGGTTACTCTTTGTTTTTTTTTTTTTTTTTGGGATTATATTGGTTATTCGCTATTTTGCAATCACCCCTTCGCACTCTTGTTTCCTTACTTAACTGTCTCGCTCCCTCTTCCGTTTGATCCCCTTTGGCTTTGATCTAATTCTCATGCTCTACCTTTCCTACCGTTCTTCAACATAACTCAATTTCATCTCCAAATCCCATAATTCCCTCTTAGCTTAGATAGATCTCTCAATTGGGTTTATGGAAATGGCTTCCAGCCCCCGCACTGTTGAAGAGATCTTCAAGGACTACAGCGCTCGTAGAACAGCTCTTGTTCGTGCTCTCACTCAAGGTACTCTTCTTTCTCCAAATACCCATCTCGCTCTCTCTCTATTTTTGTTTTTTTTTTTTTAATTTTACCTTTGCGCTTTTCATCTCAAAGTCGTTAACTTTAACGCTTTTTCTTTTATGGTTTAATTTCTTTTTATTCTCTCAGATGTGGATGAATTTTACGGCCTCTGTGATCCAGGTATGGTTTAATTAATAGCGGATCTGATTTTTTTTTTTTGGTTATTTCTTACTACTTTTTGTCTTTTGATTTACGTTACGAAGTTGTTTTTTTTTTTTTTGTTTGGGTCGTTATTCGATTTGCTTTGTAATTTTGTTTCTTCGTTCTGTGTGAATTGTGCATGCTTGTTGGAGTTAATCGAAGTTGACTTTTTTCTTTTTGTTTACATCGTGGGAATTTGAGGGGGAAACAAAGTGAGTGCAAAATTGAGGGGAAAAAAAGGTCAGAAGTTTTTGTTTTTTGTCTAATGGCTCTTGTAGTGTTTAGTTCTTGTGAAGATGTTACATTTGATTAGTATTGGGGTTGTTCCATGTTATTATTTGAGAATGTGATTAGGGGTCACATCCATATTTAGTTTGCTGGATTTATATTTTTCAAATTTAAATTGGAATTATAAATTTATGGAGTTGTGATTAATTAATTAATTAATTTTAATTGTTAATATTTGTGCCCTTCCTGATAAATTCCAAGTTTATTGTGTGATTGTTTAAGACAAGGAGAACTTGTGCCTCTATGGACATCCAAATGAAACATGGGAAGTAACTCTGCCAGCAGAGGAGGTTCCACCAGAGCTCCCTGAGCCAGCTCTTGGGATCAATTTCGCTAGAGACGGCATGAACCGCAGGGACTGGCTTTCTCTGGTTGCCGTGCACAGTGATTCGTGGTTGCTTTCTGTGGCCTTCTATCTTGGAGCTCGCCTTAACCGCAACGAAAGGTACAATCTGGCTCTCATGGAGGTCCATGCATAGTGGTGATAATTCAAGTTCACTGTGACATTTTTAAGCATGTTGTTTAATATTGAAGGATACGGGTAATGTTTGGAGTTATTGCTTAACATGCATCTGAATCATCATGGTTGATGAATGTCTCAAAAGAAACTTTGTTTTTGTATAAAGTGGCACTGGTTCTATTTTTCTTTTGGGTCTGTGGTGATGTTAGATATTCATGCATGCATTTCTTCGGTGGGAAGCATCTGGAAAAATGTGAACTTGAGGTTGGTAATGGGTGTAGAAATCCTTGGTGAGGGTTTCTGTCTGTGATAAACTATTTTCCTTAAAAACGTGACAAACATTGACATTTGAATTTAATTTTTGATGGAGCATGAAGCTCCAAAACACTCTTATCTTCCCATTCTTTTTTTTTTTTCCCTCTTTTTGTGCTAGGATTAATTATGGTACTAAGAGAATTATAGACTCCAAATATGCTTCAGGGAAATATGTCTATTTTGAGTTTGATTTATCATTTGGCTGCAGTCAGATACTCTGTTCCCATGGTTTTTTCCAGTGTTTCTCTTATTGCTTTCCCTTTGACTAGAAACTGCTGCAATTGAAGAAATGTGAATAGATACAACTGTCAGATTCTTTAGTGACTATTGCTGCATTTTTGCTCAACATCTGCTGCAGCTATTAATGGTTCCTCTGATTCTTTATGGCAGGAAGCGTTTATTTAGCTTGATCAATGATCTTCCCACCGTATTTGAAGTTGTGACTGACAGGAAACCAAGCAAGGACAAGCCCACTGTGGACAGTGGAAGCAAATCCCGGGGAAGCACCAAGGTTAGTATCCCCCCCCCCCCAAAAAAAAAAAAGAAAAACCCCAGGTGCGCCTTTTTCCTTTTCCCATTGATAATTGTTCTTGTTTCTGTTGGTTGGGTCACCAGTCACCACCAAAGCCCCCAAAACACCAACAAAAAAAACCCCGGGTGCGTCCTTTTCCTTTTCCCATTGATAATTGTTCTTGTTTCTGTTGGTTGGGTCACCACTCACCACCAAAGGCTTGGTTTGGTGATGCTTATGCATTCTGACAATTGCTTCTAAAACTTTACAATGAAAGTTAATATGCCAATATCATTATTTTGTAAAATAATTAAAATAGTCATAGGAACCTGGTCATGAAACACTAATTGAGGAAAAATGCTTCTCTATTGATGATAGAACAGGCCCAATCCAGCGGGGATCAGCCTGCTTGATACAAGAAACAAGAAAAGAAAATAGTCTCTGCGCACAATTGCTGCTCAGTCTCTCCCACGTCTAGTCCCCACTATTTGCCTAACTCCTTTCTCTTATATTCCCTCCCTTGTATCCAGCTCCCGACACACACATTCTGTTACCAAACATTACTGCACACATCTCACCACCTGCACACACCTACCTCTCTCTCCCCTATTCAACATTATAATTAGGCCCATCAAGCTTGGCCTAGTCCCTAACAATAATCCTCCCCAAAAGAATCAGCTTGTCATCAAGGTGATGATGTGAAAATGATATCACATAACTACCTAAGAACTTCCTCCAGGGTGAAGTAAAAGAGCTTCTACCAAGGTCCCATTGCCCTCTTTCCACTTCCACCGCTAGATGCAACAGAAAGAACAACCAGAGAGGCATTTTATGCCATGATTGACAGCAACACCAGGAGTCACAATGCCACTACTGAGAAGCCAATAGCCATACTGCTCCATGATTAGGTTCCAATCAAATAGTTTTTTTTGGTTTATTTGTTCATGTTTGACCAAAAAAAGGGCACAGGTAACCTCTACAAATATCTCTAACATGCAAGAAACAGAAACCCAATATTGAGACATGCCCCTGCACATATCAGCGTCTCTATTTCTTGTAGTTTGTGTTTAACCTTCAGCAGCAGCTTTTGTGAAGTACGGTCAAATACTAAACTACACCATAGAATTTTTATTCTCGATGTGGGTAGCTATGTTTGGAATATATAACATTATTATACTCTACTTTTCTCTAAGCCTATGTGAAAGATATAGAAAATTGAATCCAAAGAGGATCAGTGGTCTGCATTTTCGAAAGCTGTTGGTTCCATGATGGTTGGTTTTGTACGTTGTTGCACCATTAGTACAAATGCTATTAAGACTATGTCTTACGGCTTTCATGGTGTACAGAGTCATGCCACACCATGTCTGTATTCCCCATATGATACAGTCTTGTATGTTTGTCTGCAGAGATCAAGTGATGGGCAAGTTAAAAGCAACCCAAAGTTTGCGGATGAGGGTTATGAGGAGGACGAAGATGAGCACAGTGAAACCCTTTGTGGTAGCTGTGGCGGAAATTACAATGCAGATGAATTCTGGATCGGTTGTGATATATGTGAGAGGTGGTTCCATGGGAAATGTGTGAAGATTACCCCTGCAAAGGCTGAGAGCATAAAGCAATACAAATGCCCATCATGCAGCATGAGGCGGGGCAGGCCCTAGTCTGAAGACAATACTCGGAGCAAATGTTGTGTCGTGGCTGACGGGATACTGTAATATGTTAAATCACTCAGAGATGGGTAAAGTACCTATGTCTAATTTGGTAATGTCTCAGGGATTAAGTCTGTTTCACCAACATGTTTCCTTAGTGTATGTTACATATTTATAGAACAGAATATGATAAACTCTAATTCGTCAATCAATTGAAATTTGCTTGAATGTATACATTCTATGCTTTTTTACTTTGTTCCAGAAAATAAAGGTGGCTATTTCACCTTTTTCCCTCCTCTGTATTTCTTCTAATCACCATCTGATTATGCTGCTTGATTGGTTAATCAAAGGATTGTATGAATGGTATGCCTCATGATGCATGGAAGCTTCTGGAAAAACTATATTGTGTATGTGTTAGAGATGATGTGGAATTTTAATTTTTAAGGAGAAATTAAATCTTGCATTGCATTACAGTTACCTGGATGAATAGATTGTGAACTTGACGAAATAAATATCTCTCCAAGCTGTTTATGAAGTAGGGTTACTTTTAATTTTCGTACTAGATGTAGGGTTACTTTAACATTCAGAAAAAAGATGTTAAAATCAATTTTCTTGCTGAAATCGTAGTTCCCTCTAAATTTGGGAGTTTTATCGGGGAGTAGCTACGCTAGAATAGAGTTGAATAAAAAGGTAAAAAGTGGATTGGATAGAATATTTCAATTTCTTATCTTGCTGTTTAATGATTTGAACGAGGAAAAGAAAGGGAAAGACATACCATTTCATCGTTTTCCAATTTGAAGGGACAATGAGGACTTTTAGAAGCAAGGGAGAAACACTATTCACTTTTTTAAAGTCATTTGCAAACACAGTTTTTAACAAAGTTGATCACTCCTTTAGGCTCAGTTTGAAAGGATGGAAATGGAAGGAGAACTGCTATTGTGCTCGAAACATCAAGGTTTTTTTTTTATTTGTTTTTTTAATAAGCCAATTCATCATTTGGGACTCTGCGATCCACTATTCTTCCTATTAAAAGATTAGCCTTTTATTTATGTGTTTTCACGTCGAGAATTCTTTGCAGAGGAAGAGATGGGACTTCTTGCTTCCCAAACATATCTTCCTATATCTACATATATAAATGCTGGTTTATCAAGAATACTTAAAAGAAAAGTATTTTGAATTGTTAATTCATCACTAGACGCATATCATAACACACGTTTTTTATCAACTGAAAAAAATGAGAAAAAAATATTGAAAGTAAAAAACAAATGTTTTTGCCCTTGATGTGAAAATTGGTTTACAGTTGCGTTGGTTTAATGTGTACAAATAGTAGTCCTCAAAAGGAAGGTAAGAAAGGTAGTGTTTGATAGTTGATAGAAGAAAATAGAGATAAAGATATAAAAAATGCTCTCTCTGTATCTTGTTTGGTTGTAAACTATAAGACATGATAACTATATTTGTATTTTATTTGGAAATATGAGAACAATATAACAAATACATGATAAAAGACATTATGTACCCTTACCTGACCGCTGCAAGCTGGACCGCTGCTACACCACCCATAATTGTGAGGACACAGGGAAATATTAAATATGTAAAGGGCATCATTAGAAGAAAAAATAATAAATTTTTGTCTCATGTCTTGTCCCTACTATTTTAAGAGATACTGAAATTTTCTATATTTCTGTCTTGTGGACAAACAACTTTTCTATCTCTTGTTCCTGTATCCACTACCATATAAGTTTGTGTCTGTAGTATTTTCGTATTTCTGTCTTTGCTACCAAATGCTACCAAAGGGAACAAATTAACTTTATTTAAAAGTGTTTAGGAGTGATTTAATACGAGAGAATAGATGACCGGTTAAGGGGCATCTTGTCCTTTTCTTTTCACTCAAAGATCCTGAATTTGGGAGTCGAGGAAAGAATGATACACATTTTCTCTCATCCCTCTCGTTGAATTTATGAAACAACTAAATAAAAGGATAATATGTTTTGTTTCCCTTTAATTCTCTTTTCCTTGCCATTCCATTTTTGTCTAAGTTACTCTCCTCTCATGTATGTAAACTCCACACATAGCCTTAGGCAACGTACATGACAGGCCATGTTGTAGGATCTAAACCCTATGTTAACAAACAATGACAAATGACAACGACACTATCATATCACAGGAGACAAAAAATCATCTTATTAATTTGAATTGACGAGGAAACTACTCGTGTTACACATATAACAAAGGACATAAACTGAATCATAGGCATTCTCGCCAAATGAAATCCTTGCCTTACAAAGACAACACAAGACTAGGACACGAAATGTTATGGATCGATTGATTTGAGTTTTTAATTTCTAGTTTTTATGTTTTTAAAAAATTTGTAAAGGGAAAACTAAAAATTCTGAAAAAATTTCAGTTTTTAGAAATTTCAATTTTTCCTTCACAAATTTTAAAAAATTAAAAAATTTAAAACAAAAAATGAAAACTAGAAATTCAAACCACTCAAGCCTTTATACGTTGGAACAAGCACATGCCTGGTTGTTTTCAGCAAATTACAGACACTAGCCAGAATCTTAGGCAATCAATATACCTTAGTGAACATCGCCACCTTGGTTAATTCTTAGTGTCCAACTAACGTTTTTTTTTTGTCATTGTTTGCCCCTCTTATGTGCTATAATCGACCTCTTTAGTATCACATGTGTTGGCCCTCTTAGACTCCAAAAGTGTTCGGTTATGGGTTCTTCGAGCCGCTCATTTGGCTCTGCCAATGGCAAAGAACGCCTACGCTGGACACAAGAACTTCATGATCGATTTGTGGAGGCTGTAAGTAGGCTTGGGGGCCCTGATAGTAAGTCTTTGCATGATTTGAAAAAAGAAGTGCTGGGTAGCAATATTAATTTGTGCATGATGATATCCATAGTGCAAATGTGAAATTTGGTTACTATTAGGATTTCTGAAGTTCTTAGGAAAGATGAGTGGTGATGAATCATTTGTTGGTAAGTGTTTTGTCTGAAATGCTACTAAAAATGGGGAGTGCCTGGATGCATCATGTATTTTTAACACATTGATATATTACTTTGAAAATAACATTGGATAAAATAAGATTTTATCGGTGCCTAAATTTGTTTCTCTTCTATTTCCTAAAATTTTAGGAGTATGTTAGTATCCTCCAGGATCAAGGCTATCAAGATTGGGGTAGTCGTAAGAAATTTGAATAGCTTTTTGTGTCATCTCTGTAATGAAAGCATCTTCTGTTGATTAGTTGTGTTTTAAGTCTTTGAATTGAAATATTTATGAAAGTTGTTTGGAATTACATTTTTCTCCCCGAATGATTTTTGTGTTAGTTTTAATAAATCACATTAACAGGGTTGACTCATTTAGTAAGTCTTATGCTCATGATCACCAAGACCCGAGTTTAATTTCTCTATTCCTTCATTGATATGTGCTTTATAAATACTTCTATCAACATTTAATTAAATTAGCGCAAATTTATTTTTCAACGTAAATTTTTTGTCATCGAAAAAAAAGTATTAATAAATCATGATTTATATATTTTTTTTCCAATTCATTTCAGTCTTTTAGACATAGGAAAATGTACACGAGACAATATTATTCAGTTGAAGTTATAGCTAGTGACATTAGTGAGGGTTTAATTGGTGTTTAGTTTGTTATTATATGTGTATGTTATTTGAATAATCAGTCATATTAAATTTTAAGAATTAGGCACTAACATGCTTTGGTTGGTTTGTTAGGGGCAACACCAAAAGGTATATTGAAGGGAATGAAGGCTATGGGTGTTTCTAAATTGAACATTTATCACGTCAAAAGTCACCTGCAGGTTCCTCTTTCTCACGTCACTTTCTTGAAATAAAGCCTATACATCAATCACTAGTTTAATTTGAAAAAAAGTGATACTGTATATGCACATACGCCTAACCTCACATTGCATAAGTGGATATTTTACAATTCATCATTGCTTTTCACTTTTAATTGTGTGATCGGGACCATTCCAAGTTGAAAAAGTGTATGGAATGTGAAAGGTGTGCATGTAAAACCCAAGTAAAGTTTCTTCTATTAAGTAACAGCACAAAAGGCACACAAACACATTTATAGTAAGCATTTCATTCTTACATCAGTGGGCATAATAGAAAATTAACCTATATTAGATTCATTAGCCAACTTTGGGCTTAATGGTTAAAACCTACTTTTCTTTTCTTTTTTTCTTGATGAAATCACCAATATTTGGATCCTATTATTAGGTATCCGATTAATTTGATCTAACCTAACTGAGGTCATTTGGAGAGGGTAAGAGTCTTCCAATAAAATTTTTTTCCATTCCCAATGGTTAACTCCAAAATCTTTAATTAAGGGACGAGTATGCTTACCATCTTAACTTCTGTCAATTTCAGCTTATAGACATATGCTAGAACACACATCATATTTAACTGGGCCTGATTATATGATAAAAACCTTTTTTTATGTATTTAATAATTATACCTGACAAAACATATGCATAATCTATAATAATTACGATGTTTTCATTATCAAACCTTTATTTATTTACACATCAAATAAAGTTAAAAGTTTGTGTCATCAATGGCATGCTTAATTTTGTTTGGAAATTCTTCGTTGTAAACTTTCAATTTCAATATCACTAACTCTAAGTTTCAATTTTCACTTCTAAAACGTGCAATTAAACAATTCAGTTCATCGATGCTCCCAAATTGCACTAATTGCTAATTCATCAAAAGAAAGAATTAATTTGAAAATCGAAGTGCCAGTTGGGTTCCAAAAGTTGACTAGTAAGTTCGTTTTGGATGTGTTCAGAAATACCGGATCTCCAAACTGATTCCAGAGTCTACCACAAGTAAGTTTTTGAAACCTGGACAAGTCATGATTCTGATTAAATACAAACAACACTAACAAATTCATTTGAAATTAGTTACTAGCTCCTTGATTATTTATATTCTATAACTTTTCCTTGTGAAGAAGGAAAGCTTGAGAAGAGAAGCATGTCAGATATCCTGCCAAATTTCAGTTCTATAACGTGAGTCAATAAAGTCCAACAACAATTTTTTTTAATTTTTCCTTTTCAATTTTCAATCTTTTTTTGTTGCAACAATTGACATCTTTATAATTTTAATATTACTGTTATGTAAGCAGTGCTCTTCAGCTGAAGGAAGTTCTTCAAATGCAGATGGAGGTGCAAAAACGCCTGAGTGATCAGGTAGAGGTATTGACTGTGACATCCATAATTTGTCTACAATAAACTTTTACATAATCATGGCTTGTTAAGGAAAAATGTTAAAAATAATATTACGGGTTGTTTGATGTAATTGACACCACTTAGTGGTACAAGGTTTAATAGTCCTTGTGTTTTATATTTTTATTTATTTTTTAATCCTAATTTGCTTACTAGTATCAAATGCCACTAAATAAAGTTTTTACTCTCAAGATTTTATTTGGTCGAGAATCCTAAAAAGTTTTAAAGGGCACCAAAATAAATCTATGCTGCTCTTTTTCGTTAATAGAATCTAACCCATTAGACATGGAAAACATGCATTTTTCATTGAAAAGGACACATATGGATAGAATTTTGTAATTGAATTTTGACTTGGTTGGAAGGTTCAGAGAAGCTTGAAGCTAAAAATTGAAGCACAAGGTAAATACCTGGAGAGAATTGGACAAAATCATCACAACAGAACAATCACCAGAAAAGCTTGCAAGCCATTTGCTGCTAGTGCTGCACCCCTGCCTTCTCTCTCTGAGGAGTCAGAATCTTTGAAAACACAGCCTAAAGGAGAGCACGGATCAGCCAAAAAGCAAAGGCTAGTGGAGGAGGGTGTTTTTCCAACAATTATAGAACTAGGATCATCCACCACCACAGAATTCTACAACCAAACCTGGGATCTTTCATGGAGCCAGCTTGCAGAAGCATGCCAATCACCTTTGGTGCCCGGAATCTTATTATAAGTTTTGTATGATTAAAATAAGTGTTTTCCAAATAAAAACAAAATATGATGATGATTATGATGATATGGTGATGATGTTAATCTTATGTAGTGTTTACATGACCTTGTGGACCTTCAAAGCAATGTCATATGGACACAGTTAAATATTGGAGGACCTAGAAAGGAGCAAAAAGAAAATGTCTGTAATATGTTGTTGGACTAGAATAAATATTTCTGCTTGGCTAGCTAGAAATATCATATATTCTGGTAATGGTCGATTGTGGCAAGTAATTGATATTCTGATTAGGAATTATGGTCATGCGTGCATGTTATCTGTTCATATAAATATAATAGACATTATTTTTGTGGGGCATAAAATGATATATATAAAACTGAGTATAATTAGTATCCAGAACATGCTACCATTAAGTTAGTTCTAATTAAATGAGTAATCCTCTCATTTCAGAACACATCATAGCTACGAAATGGGGATGGAGATTAAATTACCTCTTCAATCCTCCAGAGAATTTGTTCAATTAACTTCAATGTCCAGGTTCTCCTTTACAGTATAGATTTGGCTGAAGATAGCATCAATACCCAATAATTTACAGATACTGTATAAGGTTAGAAGAGTAATTTCATTATGTATATGTCACGAATCTTATCATGAGTACATAAGTTATTATAGAAAAATATTGAGAAGTCACTAAAAGTCCAAAATGATACAATGAAATCGGTTTAAATAATTTATTTAATTTAAGTCAAAGCCAAACTAAATAAATCATTATTATTTGATTATTGAATTTATGATTTTTCAGCATGATACTTCAACCCAATTATCCGATAAATTAAGTGTTTTATATTTAAACATTCATCAATATGTAATAAGGTAACTTTTATAATCTTTGCATTTGTTTTAAGTCATCCATCTATTAAATCATTATTAAGTACTTTATTTAATTGGTGTGTTTATTTTAATTTTTTTTAAAAGGTGATTATGAAATTTAAATATTAAATATAATTGAAGAAGTTAAAAATTGATTTTTTCCCCCTTAAAAATTGATTTTTTTCCCCCTAGAAGTTACTATTTTTAGGTTCTACATAAAAATTGAAAACTGAATCTTTTTGATATTTTGATTATTTTTTAAAAAATCATCCAAATATAGAAAAATGATTTTTCTTAGTGAAAAAAGTGATTTTTAGCCAAAATAACTTCAAACAAACACACTCTATAACCATATCTTTCACTATAATCAGTTTTTATAAAAATAAAAATTTGAAAAATACATTTTTTATTTTTCATTTCAACCAAATAACCCAAATTAATTGAAGCCAATCTTAGCCAATGTATCCGGTTTGGTTTAAATTTGATAAAAATTAATTAAAAAATTAAATGAAATCGATACAACTAAATTTGATCGATTCGAATTTATTTTTCTCTCAAACTTCAATCAAATTGACTCATTTACGCCATAAAATTTAGTATAACGCACGAGAAATCTAAATAAACGAGGTGATCAAATAATTGATACCGAATAAATCAACCTATTTATTCTTCGTATAATTACTAAAAGCCAATAATTTTCGTGGAGGGTGCCTAATCACTTAAAAAAAAAAATACAAGCGACCCCTAAAGAAAGTAACACCAATAATTAAACAACGTAGAACCGGAACAAGCAGAATGATCTAACGTAACAAGTCATTTGGATTCTTTGAAGGATAAGGCTGAAGACTTGAAGCGGATCCCTCATTCACTCTTGCGCAAAGCATGTGATTCTCCCAATTATGGAGGCCGCTGAGAAAAGGATAACCAATATGATACACGTGAATTGTGCATTAATACAGAAAAGGAAAGAACACCAAAAGAAATTTCAAAATATTTTTTTAAAAAAAAACAGATATTTTGTATATTTTGTTGGCTTCGAAGGAAATAGGAAGAAAAGAGAGGGACCGGCAGGAAATTGGTGGCCGCATGTATTGTTGGAGGCGCTGTTATTTTTATTCTTCGGTGACAATTTTAGGATATGTCTTGAATTTTTATTTTCAGTTTTTCATAATTTATAAAGAAAAAATTAAAAATTTTAAAAATTGAGATTTGTAGTTTTTAAAATTTTTATTTTTTTTTTAAATTTTAAAATATTAGAAAACTGAAAACTGAAAAATCAAACCAATAACATCATTAGCTTTTATCTTTTCGTTTTTGAAGTGTTGTTTTCTTTTATTTTTATTATTTAGGGTTTTGTGTCTTATTTTTCTTATCTCTTTGTGGTATTTTTGTTATGCCCTTTAAGAGTCTGGAATGTATTTATTTTTTTGTTCAAGTCGGATCTTATATATCTATCCTGATTTATAATAAGCACCATTAAGCCTTTGTATTCATACAGTTTCCTTTTTGCTTAAAAAACAAATACGTAACCTATGTAGATGTTTTCAAATTTTTTAAGTTAATCAATCAAGAAAGAGACAGAAAGAAGAAACACGACAAAAATAAAGAAAATAACTCTATGTGATGTCTCTTTGTTAAAAGGGCCTATTCATTTGTCAATACAAAAAGGTACGTCTACTTTATAAGTGATGGGACAGCTCATAGCAAAATTAAAATAGAGAAATATTATAATGCATTCGTAGAAATAACATAAAATCGTTGTCGGCCTGGCTTGTTTCACGTGAACAAGTTCTACATCAAATCATTTATATGTATATATTAGGATGGTTTTATTGGAGAGATGGAATATTGTTTTGGATAAGGTTACATACCTTATATATATAAAGTTACACCATTAATAACAACTTTCTATTAACAGAAACATTATTTTTACTCATTATTTATAGAATATTGTACCAATATACTTTATCTATTATTAGATAGAGATGAAAGCTACTTAATTTAGAATCAACATATCATTCAATAATAAATAAAAGTGTGTCGATACAGTATCTCATAAAATGTGAGTACAAATAACACTACTATTCTATTAAATAACTTTCTTCCATACACTTGTTAGTTTCTCAATAAATAAATTAAGTGCTGGTGCATGAAATTGAGTATAAAATTGGAGTATGGAATTAAAATTAAATGGTTCATTTCCAAATTTTATATTGGATAACTCGTTTAGAATTACAATCATAATTTCATTGAATTGAAAAATAAGTAGTTTAGGTATTTTCTAATTCTTAAATCATATACCTTAAAAACTGCCAATTTTATATCTCAATTTTTATCATTATTCAATTGTGACAACCTCTCATCGCTTGCCACTAGTGGCTACCTGCCCTCAACCAATGGCCGTTGTCATCGATGGTGGCTAACCCCCCTCTGTTGGTGACTGATTGCCTAACATAGGTCGCCAACCGACTTTTGTCGATGTCTTACCACTCATTGCTAATTGTCCACCTATCACAAAGTTAATATAGTGAAAATATTTTGATGTTTCAGATTACATATTTAAGCACTAAAAATGAAATTAAATTTAGAATTCTAGTTATGGATCTTAATTCTTTGTAAGAGTCAAATATAAAATTAAAAATTTTGAGCCAATTCAAGTTCTAATAGAATTACAATTGAATTTAAAATTATGAATTCCAATTCTACATGCCAAGCCAACCCTGAGAGTAAAATATAAACATATTTTTTTGTGAAAAGGCTTTATTATACTCTCATTCTCTCTATTTCTTAAAAAGTAAAATACAACCCCCTCCCTTAAGAGATAGAATTAGTACACTCTTCTCCTCTTTATTTCTAAAACATAAATTGTTCTCCCCTACATAATTAGAACAAGATATATCTCCATCCCTTGAGAAATATGATTATTATACTATCCCCATTTATTTAAAAAATATACACTTCCTTCCTCTATAAAATCAAGATAAGGTATACTTTAATGTATTTTTAATTTTTTTTAGTAATTATTTATTTTCTCATGCCTTTATTTTATTTTCGACTAAAATAACCTTTATTAATTATGCAAGTTAACTATACAAATAATTTGTGAGAATTATTTTTATGGTTATTTGTAAGAACTATCTTTAAACATAAAAATTATGTAATTTTTTTCAACTATGAATTTTATAATATTAATATATTTTTTATTGTAACATAACAAATTCTTCTGTCATGCTCTCTATGATTTATCTTTATATACAAAATTAATAAATATTTAATATATATTAACATTAAAAATATTTTTTATTTTTTTAAGAAATAGTTATTAAAAATTACTATCACTAATTTATTTTCTTAATATAGTAACAAAAAATATATATGAAGCACATGTATATAAAAAATATTTTGTATTGTTATAAACCATATATATTCTAATTTGTGAAAATTATATATAATATAACTATTAATAAGTATTTTGGTCAAAAATAAAATAATAAGTATGAGAAAATGAAAAATTAATAAAAATATTAAAAATAAATTAAAATGTAGCATTTTAAAAAAAATTAGAGGAGAGTGTATATTTTAGAAAGAGGGGGAGAGAAGTGCATGTTTTATAAATAGAGGGGAGGAGAATGTATATTTTAAAAATAGAATAGGAGAGTGCAATAAAATCTTCTCTCACAAAAGGGTGTCCTCTCCTTAGAATATAAAATAAAAAAAGACTATATTTGAATTTGTTATCAATTTTTTTTATTAATTCTCCATTTTCAGACTTATCGGTTTATTTTGACCAAAATAGTTCTATTAATAGTTATATATATTAATTTTTTTTCAAATTAAAATGTAAGCCTTGCAATTATATAAAATAATGATATATATATATATATACACATATATCTAATTTAATTTTTAAAATTTTACTATATTGAGAAAAATAAATTATTGATAACAATAATAATTATTTTTAATAATTATTTTTTGAAAATACAATTACGTGTTTTCAGCTATTTATTTTAGAATATTAAGATATATATATATATATATATATATATATATATATATATATATATATATAATATAAAAATATTTATTAATTTTATGTATAAAGAAAAGTTATGAAGAACGTAACATAAGAATTTTGTGATAGTACAATGAAGATATACATTAATATTGTAAAATTAATAGTTGAAAAAGTATATAGTTTTTTATTTAAAAATAATTATTCCATAGTATTGCTACTATTTATTTTTTACACTTCTAATAATTTTTTTCTTAATATAAATAATAATTTAAAAATTATATATATACAGACACACACACAGATAGATAGATATATATATATATATATATGTGTGTGTGTGTGTGTGTGTGTGTTTTTTTATCACTCAATATTTTATATTATTATAAATCACATATTTTTATTTTATAAAGAAATTAAAATGTATAATAAATAAATGGCATTTTAGTGAAAAATAAAATAATAAGCATGAGAAACTGAAGAATCAATGAAAACTTTGAAAATTAATTAAAATATAGCTTATCTTAATTTTTTAGAAAAAGATGTGTATATTTTAAAAATAGATATGAGGAGAGCATATGAGTTAGAAATAGAGAAAGTAGGAGTAAGATAATACTCTATCTCACTCGTAAACTAAATACCTAAGATTAACACATGATTCCTCACTAATTAAGTGTATAGGAACACAAAAAACAAAGAATAATGTGTTTTAGTTATCAAATAAATATGTCTCAAAAGTAAACACAGTGTCCTTTTACTGTAGATGCGAGTTCGGAGGAAATATCCTATGGTTAGAACAATTTTCGTAGAAATTTGTAAAACAACTATGACACACAAGTCACAATTAAAACTAAGTATCATGTGTGTAATTTGGTCTGTTGAACATATTTCAAATCTTAAGGTCGAGGTTACTTTTGTAAAAAAATGCCCAAAAGCATTTTTGAGGTTCTCGATACCTTCCGAGTTTTGGGGAATTGAATTCAAATAGTTCCTTGTGTTAGGTCTGGATTCATTGCTCAACATAACATGTTGGATAAACTCAGTTTTCGGAAGAGGTGATTTCATGATAACTAACGGGCAGAGTTATCACCATTGGCCGATTGAGCTATGCTCCTACGGAATTGCTTTCAAACTTGGTCATAATCCAAGATTATGCATTGAACTCTTATTATTCATAACTTATGGCAGCTGAAGAAGGCAACCTTTCACATAGAGAAGGAGAAAACGCGGGTGAAAGGAGAAGAGAAAGTTCTGTGTATTTAGTATCGCAGAAATGATACAATGAGTTGAACTCCAATGAGGTGATTTTACATCTTACATACATGTGTCAGTTAACAACCATACAACTTACTCAGTTCCAGAGCACTAGCTGAATGAATGCTAGTTGGCTTCAGATATGGGCTTGAACTGATCTCCCTTCATGCCCCCCTCAAACTTCGGGGTGGATATATCAATCACCTTGAGTTTGGATCTGAACTGTAAAAAATTGAGTACTTGACACACTTTTTGGAAAGTACATTAGCCATGTGTGAATCAGTAGGAATGTGGCTAACAAACATCTTCTTAGCAACATGATCTCTAACATAATATAGATTGTTTATATGGCTTGTTTTCAAGCATTAAATGCAAAGTCCAAAAGCATTTAATGAGGTGGGGCATATGCATTAAGTGCTCCACAAAAAGCATTAAATGCTTACTTGATAATCATACATTTGAGCTCTATATATTTAGCTTGTTTTGGAGTTTGAAGAAGACTCCCATATGCATTCGGGTTTATGGCATTTGGTTAGTCAAAGAAGATTTGACTTCCTTTGTTTATCTTCTCTTTGTATACTACTACCACTATGGGTGGTCACTCAAGGTTCACTCAATGTAGTAGCCTTGCTACGATAGAAGTTTGTTTTGATTCTGTACCTACTTCTTTTTGTGTGTTGAGTGTATACATTGGTGAGAAAATACTGTATGGTATTTGGATATATTTGGAACTTAGGTTTGAGTGAAGTGTAAACTTTTGTGTATCTCCGTCATATTTCTATTGTGAAATATTTGTTGTCACCTTTACCCGTGGACGTAGGTTTTATACCGAACCACGTTAATCATTTTGTGTTATCTTTGCTTTACGCTTTCACATATTTATTTTATGTTGATCTGTTTTTTCCTTTTAGGCCGGCCATTTCACAACATAGATAGATCTCAAAGTGATTGGTTCGGTTGTGTAAGATAGGATTTGCTGGTTGCTGCAAAAAGCACAACACTTTGATTATCACATTAAATGGACAGAGGAATAGAGCAAGAGACTTGAAATTATGCAAGGAGCTTTTACAGCCATGCGATTTCTGAAAGAATAGTGGGCTTGCTTCATTCAAAATTCAACTTCAGTGCTTAATCTAGATACAACATGTTTTTTCCTACTGGACCAAGAGATTAAATTGGAGCCCAAGAATACACAAACCTCAATTCTGGATCTTTTATCATCAACATATGATGCCCGATCGAAATCACAAAAGGACAAGATTATGAAATCTAAGACATGATGAAAAATAAGTCCATAAGACCTAGTTCCTGACAAATATCTCATAATCCTTTTGATAGCTTTCCAATGAGACTCCTAAAGTGCTTCCATGAATTGAGACACCTTATTTATTGCAAAGGACAGATCCAATCTAGTGATGGTGGCATACTATAATTCACCCACCATTGGTCCATATAGAAAATGATTGGAAATAGAGAACTATGCCTGCAATTGATAGCTTCATGCAACTGACTAGAGGTGCAGGCATGGCCTTTGTTGACTCCAAGCTAGCTTCTTAAGGAGATGTAAAGCATATTTTGATAGAAACAAAGTAACTTCTCTTGAAGAAGAATGCTTAATTTCAAGGCCAAGAAAATAGTTCATTAGACCAAGATTTGTCAAGGAAAATATGTTGTTGTGTTTTGCAACCAAATTACTTATTTCAAGAGGATCTAAACTAACAACAAGAATGTCATCCACATAGGCCATGAGATAGGTAGTGGAGGTTGTTGTGAATCTGGTGAAAAGAGGTGTATCAGCCTTTGTAGGACTAAAACCAAATTGAGCTAAAGTGCTGCTCAATTTTGTAAACCAAGCCCTTTGACT
This sequence comes from Dalbergia cultrata, assembly GCA_031216105.1. NCBI lineage: Eukaryota > Viridiplantae > Streptophyta > Magnoliopsida > Fabales > Fabaceae > Dalbergia > Dalbergia cultrata. The sequence continues at coordinate 62,077,199 of CM062353.1, forward strand.
TGTTTAAGCCCACACAGAGCTTTTTGTAGTCACAAATAGTATGAGAAGTTGTAGCAACTCATGACCTTCCGATTGTGTCATAAACACCTCTTCTGCTAAGTCTCCTTTTAGGAAGGCATTGTTGAAGTCGAATTGCCTAATTTCCATCCTTTTGAGAAGGGCTATGAAGAGAACTAGTCTTACTTTGAGGGTTCGACAATAGAACTAAAACTCTCTTTAAATTAAAATATATCCATTCTCTTTGGTAAAACCCCTTAGCCACCAAACGTGCCTTGTACTTTTGCATTGAGCCATCCAAACTATGCTGGACCCTCAAAACCTACCTTGGGCCAATAACTTTTCTATTAGTGGGCAGGGTTTCTAACTTCCAAGTAATGTTTCTCACTAGTTTTGTGAATTCCTCATTCATGGCCATTTTTCAATAAGGACCTTCTAAAGCTTCTTGGACCCACTACTAGAAATCCGTGGGATGTCAATGGTTGTTACTAACGGGATTTTTGATGGGTTGTCACATTTTTGCATTATTAAACTTGTGAGAATTAATTTACATGACAATCCGACTGTAAACTCATAGGTATTAATAGTGCCACTGTGCGCCACATGGCATGCACAATTTTTTATGGGTGCACCGACGAGTTTACCAATTGGTTCAATAGTAATTATTAGCTCGTCAGTAACATGTGGCATGAGAAACTTATTGATAGGCACACCAACAGGTGTTTAATATTTTATTTTATTAATCTTTTCAATAACTTAACAACATGTTTATTGACAGGTGTTTAAAAAATATTTTTTTAATTGTAATTTTCTAAAAAAAGTTATGTTTAAAAAATATTTTTTCTACATTTTTAGTATCTTTTTTAATTTTTTACTAATATATCAACAGGTTTACTAACGCTCAAATGTAAAAAAAAAAGTACCTTTTTTGTAATTTTTTAAAAATGTTTTAACATTATCGATGGTTTACCAATGGGCTTTTGAAAATTTTGTATGTTGGCGTGCTACTCTTGGATTCCTGCATACCCGTCAGTAAACCTATTGATAATTAGTGCGAAACGATACGCACCATTTCATTAAATGGTTACTAATGGGTTGCGGACATTTTGAACTGAAACACCTTCTTCTTCCCCACTTCTCCTTCACGTTTCTCTCTCTTCACACACACTCTCTCTTATTGTCCGCCGCCACCACCCTTGTTTACCACTGTGAGCCACCACCAGAGCTCTATTTGTGAAACAGAGACCACCATTGCAATCTAAGAACGTTGGTAAGTATTTTAATTAGTTTAGTTTTTTATTTAGTTTAGTTTTTTTGTTCATTTATGGATACTTATAGTGTTGTGTTTTATTGCATTGCAGAGTAATTATTGTTAGTATTTTGTTAATGTATGATTTGCATTGGAGGTTGACAATAATGACTTATCGACATTCAGAGCGATTTGCCATATTTTTTCCTTATTTTGTTTTATGTTTTGTATGTTGTAATACCCAGTGTACACGTGTCAGTAAACAAGTTTTATATAGCCTCAAGGTCCCCCAGGACCCATCCATGTTGTTGGATCCGGGATTTCATTGAGTCTGGAGCCCTACACCTCTTTGGAGGGCTATATGTTAGAGACACATTCTAGGAACCAAAAGTCTCGGTGATGGCTCTCCAAGGGAAAATAAATTGAAGAGTGATTTTTAACGAATTTTTGGAACCCTCTAGATATTTTGTTTTTAGCCCTCAAGTTTAGAAAATTGCCGGAATTCCGAAATTTGAACTATAACTCAAAAATGAGATTTTGATTGGTTGGAGTTTTGATTTTTTTGATATTTTATTTGAATCCAAATGGGAGGTATTTTCTTATTTACATTTATATTTTAAAGTTAACTTAGAATAAAGAAATGGAAATAAGTGAGTGAGTATGGAGATAAGCCATATGCTTGTGATGGCAAAATTCTGAGTCTGGAGTTTGCTGTCACCGCTATAGCGGTCACAGGAAGACATGCAGCATGGTTGAAGCTTCTGGAGACCGCCATAGCAATCATAAGTGCACAGTACTTAACACGGGAATGGCCAAGACCGCTATAGTGGTCATATACCACTATAGCGGTGTCAGTTTGACAGAATTGGTGCAAACAATGTCATTTCACTCAAATGATCCCCTACCTTTATTTATACCCCCCAAGCTTGGTTTCACCCCTAAAACTCCGAACCCTAACACTCTCAAAATCTCTTCTACTCATTTCTCACTCAAATCCACTCCATTCCTCTTCCTCCCAAGAGATCAAAGGTAAGATTTGTTGGTTTATGTCATGTTCTTCCTCCCCCATATTATGGATATTTATTTTCTCTCATTGTTGTCAAGTGGGGGTACTCCCCTAATATTGTTAGAGTTGTGTTAGAGTAATCTAGAGTTACCGATAGAGTATTGATGAGTTTTTATGATTGTTATATTCGACGTTGATGCCCTCCCGGCTCCTTGGAGCTTAGTTGGTGTTGACGTTATCTATCCTCCCCTTCCAGATGAGTGGGTTCAATCCTGTGACCTTTATTTTTTGGTCATTAAAGTTAATTTCCTTATATTGTGGCATAATAGATAATGTTAGAGCATATATCAAAGAGATTTTCGATAGGTATCAAATATGTTAAGTTTATGAAATGTATGATTTGAGGCTGTTTTAGAAAAGATTAGAGATTGGTAATGGTCCTTTTAAGTTGATGAGATATAGTTTTCAATGAGCATGAAATTATACTTTTAGAAACTCATGGGATTATTGTTGCAAAAAATTGATTTTCTTTATAAGTAGTCATCAGGCTTATGATAATATATGTTAGAGAATGTAAGTTATAGAAGAGCTTAGCACACAGTATTTAGAGAAAATGAATATATAGAGCAAGTATGATTACTTTTTATTAAATATGTTACTTTGCTTCAGAGTTATGATTTTAGATTTATTATATTTATAAAGATTTATGTTAGCTTGAGATTTAAATTGAGAACTATAGTTTATGGTACCTAGAGGTACGGAATTTAGTATAATTCATAGCAACTGCCAGATGCATATTCTGTATGCTTGAAATCGGAATGCCTACAAGCGGTGAACCCTTGGGCTCGATTTTTATAGCCACAGTTATGCTAAAGCTAGATTGTTAGAATTACATGAGTCTAGAACTCTCAGAGTACTAAGATTTAGGGGCTCTTGTTCGCCAGGGACAGAGCACCTACTTTTAAAAATGTTGAATTTATTTAATTATGATGAGAATTAGTAAACAACCATCAAGGCAACAGTAGTAACAGCCATGGAGGCAATAGTATTAAACGGCTATGGAGGCGATAATGTTAAACAACCAAGGAGGCAATAGTATTAAATAGCCATGAAGGCCATATTATTAATAGCCACGGAAGCAATAACAATAAATAGCCATGGAGGCCCATAGAGAATAGAGATATTTGCAGCAGTTATTATTATTATTATGCGCGTTTATCAGAGTACTATTGTTGACTGTGACTTAGAGGAGCTTAAAGCTTTGTTTATTATGTTTATATATATATGATTACTAGAAACAGTTTTGGAATTCATTTTATTATTGATTATTAGAAATATTATGGTTTTTTTTATGTATCTTTGTTGTTGTCCCATGAAAGGGGTTACGGGTGAGAATTCACTCACTGAGTTTTAGATGAAACTCACCCCTCTCCCTTTTTCCATTACAGATACTTTAGTTGCTGCGGGTCCCTTTTATCCACCTCCTCCCTAGCAGTAGAGATTCCAGTTGGTGAGCTTCACTTTGGAGTGAAGTGTCTTTTGCGTTTTAATTAGAGATAAAGTGCTCCAGTGTACATTACGGGCAGGGTCCCGGACCATAAAGATAGATTTGCATTGATATATCATATTTATTTTGTATTTACATGATGGTAGTTTTATGGATATCTTGTATAGAGAGCAACTCATATATATTTTGTATTACGGAGATAGATTCAGAGTTTAATTATAATATGTTATTGATGATGAGCTCAATTTCAGAAGAGCTAAGGGTTTATTAGAGAGTAAATGATGTTTTATAAATGGATTTATTATTATTTTATGCATATAGAGCGGACTCAGAGGTCACGAGGCTTATGTGGGAATAAGATTCCTTGCGTGCCGGTTACATTCCCAAATCGGGTTGTGACATATGTATAAGTGTTTTATAAGTGTGTTAAATAAAATATTTATTCATATTAGATTTTCTAGACCGGATTTGGTTGCCTGCTGGAAACATTTTGATTCTATGTTTTTTTTTTTTTTTCTGCCTCAGAGGCTAATAATGAAATTCTTAATATTTATTTGCTTTAATATATATGTAAGATAGAGACTTATGTTTTCTAGGATTGAGCTATAGAAAATAGGGATTGCATAACTGGAAGAAAAGGCATAGAGGTCCTTCCCCGACTTGTTTACATTATTTACTGTGGGATTCTTTGTGCTTGTGGAGGTTTCATGATGCATGTTGTTTACATTATTTACTGTGGGATTCTTTGTGCTTGTGGAGGTTTCATGATGCATGTTGTGGAGTTATAAGGGGATGCGCTCTAAAATGGTTTTTAGGATTATGTGAACTGTATATAATTGTTAATATGTAACTGTTTAACTATGTCTTTTATGTTGTTGACCTTTAATAATGTCTATAATTGTTGAATGCATTGAAATATTTAATGACGGAAGCTCCTAATTTAGGCAGAGATACTGTCAAGATTTTGTAAAAATTTTTGTTATTAAAAGTACATATTAAAAATATTTAAAGACCAATTGAATGTATTTGAAATTAATAACTTGACATCTTTAAAAAATTGGATGCCTATGTTTTAGGGTTGCACTGAAATATATGATCATGGAAGCTCTTAAGTTAAGCGGAGATGCTATTGAAAGTTTGTTAAAAATTTTGTTAAGGAAATAAGATTAAAAGTAACAGTATTTGAAAAATTTAAAGACCAATTGAATGTGTTTAAAAGTAATAATTTGATGTCATTAAAAAATTGTATATCTATGGTTGCATTGAAATATATGAGATAGAAGCTCCAAATTTAAGTGGAGATGTTGTAGAAATTTTGTCAGAATTTTTGTTAAGGAAATAAATTTAAAAGTAGTTGTATTAAAATTTTAAATAGCAATTGAATTTGTATTTGAAAGTAATAGTTTGATGTCTTTAAAAAATTGAAAGGTCTAAGGTTACTCATACGCGTAATGTTTCATTCAAACCAGTCATAGATGTACGATGCAAAATAGAGAGGGGATTAAACCATAATTTTATAGTGGTGTTGAATTTATGATGGTAATATGTCAAACACAACAGTTCATTGATGAGACAAAAGTTATGTAATCACCTGAAAAAAAAAAAAAAAGACGAGTGGGCCGCTTATAGGTCGTAAGTGGTATGACATCTATAGACCCCTACCTCACTTTTTTCTTTCCTTCTCTTCCCTCCATTCTTGTCACTTATCTTTCCCTCATTTCTTCCTTTCCTTCTCCATTTCTTTCTTTCTTACTCTCCATCTCTTCCCCATCTTCTTTCCTAGCACAACCACCATCCTCTTCCTCCCCATCATCATAATCATCATTTTCCTCATCTTCACCAACATCACCTTCAAAATCATGACTCTCTCTTCTCTCTCTCTAGCTCATAGTTTCTCTCTCTAAGTGGTAGAAATGGTTAGAACGGTGAGTTGTGGATCATTCTCTATCTTTAATCTTCCTCCTAGAGTAGTAGGTAAGTAACAATCTTACTTTATTTATCTTATTTAGCTCTCTTTGTAGTCATTCATGTAGATTGGGGGTTTATGGGACTCTAAGTGTATAAATTTAGGGCTTTCTAGTATATTAGGCTAATTAGTGTAAATTGATGGTATTGTTAGCTTACTCATATTGTATTTATCTTGCTTCTAGAGTTATAGAGCATTTGAGCATCAATTGCTAGATTGGTGGTACTTGGAAGTTGGTCTCCGGTTCTTTTAAACCAGTTTGTGAGTAGACATTATGTCTATAATTATTTTTAATTATGCTAAATTATCTCTAAATGTATTTTAGTAAATTAGAAGTTGAAAAACAATTATTTGGCTATGCGTATAAATTTGATGAAAGTAAATCTGATGCATATAGCTTAAGTTTTAATTGAAAATTTACACATGAGACAATATGACATGATTTGAAAATTGCATAATGAAATATTAAATTTCATAGATTTGAAATAATTGAAAGTTATCGACCCTTAATATGGATTTGAGAAATAATTTATGGATAGTGAGGATGATCCTTTTTGCTGATATGTATATAATTGGTTGAATATGATATGTATAAAAAATTATATGTTTTGGGGAGAATCTCTGACAAGATCTGTAGCTAACGACAGTAAGCATTAACCTTGGTGCACCTTGACTATATTTTATTTGGATTATACAGTGGATCCTTCTGTTCTATGACTATTCGCATGAGTAAGACTGTTCTATTTCAGGATCACACAAAGGAATGGCCGCCTGAGTATGAATCCTTTTGTTTATCTTGAACTTGATGATTCCATATTATTTTATATAAAGTGGGTTGTTTTTAAGAACCTTTTTGTAAACAAAAGGATTTGTTGAATTTATATGAACTATGAAACTATTATTGTTCTACTCATTGATTATATATTGCCTCATGTGGGTTATAGATATCCTATTTACCACTGAATTGCAAAACTCACTCTATTGTTTTCTTCTCTTTTCCAAATACAGGTGGAGCTCTAGGTTTCAATCTCACAGCTCCTTAGTAGTCTATTGTCTAAGTTGGTGAGCCTTCCTGAGAATGCCTTTTCGGCATATTGGAACCTAACCATTTTTTAATTTTACCATATTAGAATTGTTTTAATACTCCATATGTCATATATAGGGTCCTTAGATTAGTTTTTTTGTTTATTTTTATATTTATGGTTAAGCATGTGTAGTTAAGACTTAGGTATATATAGACAATATTATAAAAAGGATTTATAAACAAAATGTAGAATTATATTTTGAACTACATTCCTAGTTATGGTTGGACATGTACTTTATCGTTATGTATTTACATTTGGAACTAGTTTAAAAACTAACTTGATTCATGCTTGATTTTAGGATTAGATTTGATTTAGATTACATATCAGAACTTGCATTGAAATTTATATGCTGAGTTGATTATTCTATTGTTAGGGGCACATTCTGAGAATGCTTGAAGCCCAATCATGTATTTTATTCTTATTTTCATACAGGTTGTATTTTTAAATTTGGGGATGTCTGAAAAATAAAGGAAACTTTGCTTATTTTTCTGTAAAAACTTACATGTTAAGACTTGCAAGGGAATGTGTTCCCTATGCACTGGTTATGACCCGGGTTCGATCGTGACAAGTTAGGTGTCCATGTAATAAATGTAAATGTAAGAAGTATTTAGATAGTGATACAATAAGGATTCATTGGTGCAAGTGGAGATTCATGCATGACTATTGGATTTGGACCAAGCATGGGGACGTAGTTAATACATGGAATCAAGTGGTTATGTTTCAGACTAGAATTTCTAGTGGGGTCTTAGCACGATGTGGGTAGTGTGTTGTGGGAGGATAATCTAGTTAGACATCAAGAAATGATTTTTGATATTGCTGGTCCTGAATTTACAGCTCATTATTCGCAGCCTGCAGTTGAAAAGTCCAACCAAAATACCATTAGATTTTATAGTCTCCTAGTGGTAACTAATCAACCTATATGGGAGGATTGTGTGCACTCTAAGTTGTCATTAATAGTTCCAATGTTGAGCATTAAGTCTAAAGGGAACTAAAGCCAAAGTTCTTTTAATCAGTGGGCTGCATTGATCAGTGAGCTAAGTCTGGATCTTGATATAATTCCAAAAGATTTTATCAAGCTAAAAAATTAGTTTCTCAACTTGGGTTGAAGGAAATAAAGATTGATTGCTATTTGAGAGGTCGCATGCTTTATTATAAAGATGATATTATGTTGACTAAGTGTAAGTTCTGTCAAAAGCCTATGTTTAAACTCAAGAGACATGGAAATAAGATGTGTAAGGATATCCCACAGAAAAGAATGCACTATTTGCCCTTAATTCCTATGCTCAAGAGACTCTATGCATCAATGAGCTCAGCATCTTATATGAGGTAGCACAGTGAACATCAGAGGGGTGATGATATGATGACTTATCCATCACATGGTGAGGTATGGAAACATTTCTATTGAGATATCTTGAGTTTTCCTTTGACCCTCAAAATGTTAAATTGGGACTCTATTCAAATGGATTTACTTCGAAGAACCAACTTAGCAAACCCTATTCAGGTTGGCCCGTAGTTGTTGTACCTTACAATCTCTCTCCTGAAATATGCATGAAAGATCCTTACATATTCTTAACATGTATAATACTTGGCCCTGATAATCCAAAAGCTAAGATTGATGTGTATCTTCAACCCCTAATTAATGAATTCAATAAGTTATGATGCCGGGATTTTCTTACTTACGACATTTCAACAAAGCAGAATTTCATGATGAAGGTTGCATTAATATGGACGATCAATGACTTTCTAGCTTATGGAATCCTATCTGGATGGATGACTCAAGGCAAATTAGCATGCTTGATTTGCATAGAGAATACTAAGGCATTCACTTTGAAACGTAGAGGAAAGAACTCTTGGTTTGATTGTCATAAGAGGTTATTAGATGCTAATCATTCATATAGGTGAAGTATATATGGCTTTAAAAGTAATTGCGTTGAACGTAATGAGCCTCCAATTAGACTAAGTGGTTGCCAAATATGGGTTTGAGTTAAGGATTTTCCAAAAATAACAGAAGTTAGAAAGGTTGCAAATGCCAAGCTATGGGTATACCATAATTGAAACAAACAAAGTATTTTCTAGGAGCTACCATCTTGGAAGGATAATTGGATGCTACATTGTTTAGATGTCATGCATATTGAGAAGAATGTGTTTGACAACATTATGAATACTATTATAGATGTAGATTGAACCAAATACAATGACAAGACAAGACATGATTTGGCTGAGTATTGCACACAGCCTGATTTAAATATACAAGAATTAAGATATAGCCGTTTCTATAAATCAAAGACCAAATATGCCCTAGATTCCACTCAGAAACAAGCTGTTTATCAGCAGCTTAAGGAGTTGAGAATGCCTGATGGTTATGCTTTTAACTTAAATAGGTGCGTCAATGTTGCACAGGGTAAGCTTCTTGGCATGAAAAGCCACAATTGTCATCTCTTCATAGAGTGTTTGCTTCTAATTGCATTCAGAGAGCTACCTGGTATTGTCTAGAAGCCCCTAACTAAGCTGAGTCGGTATTTTAGGGATTTATACTTTTCTACTCTTAGGGTTGATCATATACTTGTGATGGAAAAAATTATTCCTGTAATTTTGTGCAAATTAGAGAGAATTTTTCTTCCCGGGTTCTTTGACTCAATGGAACACTTGCCTATACATTTGGCATATGAAGCACGAGTGTGTGGACTAGTTCAATATAGGTAGATGTATCCATTTAAAATGAAAATATGAGGGTTTAAAAGAATCGTGAAGAGTAGGTCACAAGTGGAAGGATCAATATGACAAGCCTATCTAACGAAAGAGTCTTCAAATTTTTACTCATTTTACTTTCAGGCACTTGAAGCAATCAATCATTGTCTATGCCACCATGAAGCCTAAGGGACTTACAAAGGATCATATTAAGTTGAGAGCCTTTCCATTCTCCCTTGAGGGTGCTGCCAATGATTGGTTCTTTTACATTCCTCAAGGGGTAGTTGACAGTTAGGTTTAGATGGAGATATTTTTTCTAGAAGAGTTCTTCCCAGCCTCCAGAAAGGTAGAGCAATAGATATAAAATCCTTTTATGTTACTTGTGCCTTAGTTGGTGTAGCGTAAAAGTCTTGTTTTATTATCACGATGTTGAAGAGCAGCACTGAAGAATGAGAATTCCTTATGAAAAGGCCTCTGACTGTGTGAGACAAGCAGACAAATTAAAGTAAAAACTAAAGTAAAGAAATCATAATTCTAGTAACATGTTTGCATGATTTTTATTATTTATGTTTTGATAATTTATTATATAATGAAATTGTAGCCCTATATATTTTCCGTACAAACACCATTAAAACTAATCATAGTTCATAAGTTTTAAAATAAATTCATTTTTCTACTAATAATTTTAAATTCATTTTTATTTCCAAAAGTTTCAGATTAGCTAAGTAACATTCAGGGGAAGGCAGATTCCTCTGGTTGCTAGGAATATAATTTCAGATTAACCAAGTAACATGTGATTTTCTATTACGGATTCTGGGATGTTCCATTTGTAATTGATGGCATTACTTACTTTTACCAAAACACTCTGTTTGTACTAATGTTGGTTAATGATTTGTCATACACTCATACTTCATGTGTAAATTCATGTCTTTAGATTTTTTATGCACGAGTGTTATAATATCCAAACACAAAAAGTAAGTCATTTCCAAAGTAGTTGAACTATTGTCAATAATAGCAGTGTGATATGGTTTGCGGATTTTGTTAATAAACGTATGTTTCATTATAGTTTTGAGTTTATATGTTTGCATACGTATGTTGAGGCAAATTGTATAGACACACAATATCAATACAAAACTTAAGAGCGCACGCATTTAGTTTGTGAAAAGGTTTTCTATTTTTCATTTCCTATTTTTATTTTCTGAAAATGATTTTCATTTTAGATTCTTAAAATTTAGGAAATGTTGTTAGCTTGTTAGAGTAGATCTTGTTTCCGAATAGAGAATGCAATGAAAATATGTTTGGTATGTTTGTTCGCAAAATAACATTTTCAAAAATTAAACAAAGAATGTAACTACATTTGTTAAGCAAATAGAAATTATATTTGTTATTTCATTAAAAAATATATTTGTTATCAAATAATATTAAATATATTTTTGTTAAATAATAACAATTAGATATATGCATATATATATTTGGTTTATACATTGGACTTATCCAAAAGAATATTTATTAAATTAAAGTACTTCTAATAAAATTACTTCTAATAACAAAATATATTTGATTTTTTAGTAACTTGTAGTGTTAATAATAATAATAATAATAATAATAATAATAAATTGAACCTCATTCAAAGTAAGTATATACAACAATTAAACAATTAACTTGTATCCACATAACATGTATGTACCAGTATCCACGTAAATAATTATATGTATGTATATATTTTTACCCTATATATTAATTAATTTTTGCCTCACATCAACTCTGAACAAGACAAAATAGTAACATATAATATATCTTACTTATTATTATGTTTAAATATTACTTTTGCCCTCATTATCAATATTTTATGGATCCGTCACTGAGTTTTCATTGATCTCCTTTGTTTACCTCTTTTCTGTTGCCGCTCATTAGCCAAAAGTCCAAAACGCTTAATCTTTTTGGGAATCTCCTTCAAGAATTTGAGATGCATATTGGAACAGCTTGAAAATTCAATTATCAAGTAAAAAGGTCCCTCTCTCAGCCTCAATTGCATGATATTAAGGATCGATTGTACCAGCCAAATTTCTTGACTATCTTGGAATAATTTACCAGCATGCCTCGATTGAGACTTATTATTTTTTTTACCTAAATTATGAGCAAACTACATATTAAAATTATTCTGAAAAATAATCTTTTGTATAAAGCACATGAAAATCAGAAAAAAATGTGAAAAAACTTATAAAACAAAGATATAATTCCCTATTAAAGTGATAACTCTGTTTTTGCATTATTATTTACGAAAGCTTAGGTTAAGTGGAAGATTTGCCCAGTTTATTGTAAAAGCATACATTCAGACTCATTAAATACTTAAATTTATACTTATAGATCACTCATTAATGACAAATCTAGAAGTTAAATCCAAATTATAGTAATGTATTAATAGAATGTCAATGATGTGGGTCAAATCCGTTGCATAGCACCGCTATTTACCATGGCAGTAATGTTTTACTGTTTGCTTTCGTTAAAAAAAAAAGGTAAAGAAATAAAAAGAAAAGGAAGAACCTGTTTGAGAATTGTAAGAATCTTCCTACGTTTGAATTTGTGTCACTTATCAAGTTATTATCATACTTCCTCATGCTTGAGTAATTGTTACTTATAAATATTTATTGAAATTAAGAAAATAATTGATAAAATATTAGTGTTAATAAAAATTAGTTTACTAAATTAGACTTATTTTTCTCAATACTCAAACTCCCTCTCTCCTATTTTATTAATAAGTTAATAATATTTAAGAAAGATATTGTTGATAAAAAGTAATGAATACTACTTAAATTTCTGAAATGAACAATGATTTTTAAATAAAGTAAATTTTTAAAATGAAAACTAATTAAGTGCACCACAAACTCGAGCTACTTTAAATAGCAAATACCTTATTTTTAGCATGGGTTGAATATTATGCAAAAGCGCTTTGCTGTCCTTCGCTATTTTTCGTTTTAATTTTGGGAAAAAAGAAGGAAGACATCATTTTCATCATCTTCCATCGTACGGTTGTCCCAAAAACAAGGTGATACTTACTCCATTAACGCGTTATGTGAAAAGGTCCACTCCTGAGGCCGATGTATATATAGGTGATTGAACCCCCCACGCATTCGCCAAAAAATTGACAACGTGATTGAATTGAAATTGCTCCTGCGGCTTTAAATCGTACAATATTATATTATTATTATAATAGGGTGCGTTAATAAAAACGTGCCGCTGAGCTGCCACCCCCAACTAGATTGAAAGTAGGCGTAAATTAACTTCTAATGGCTTTCGTTTTAATATTTTAATTCTTAAAAGATTAAATATTTACCTTTTAATCTTTAAAAGATCTTAAATTAAAGATATTAATCTAAAAATAGAAAATCATGTATACAAGAGTCCTTGAAGAATCGATTTATAATATGAGATGTTTTAGCGACTAAAACATATTTTTAATCTTTTAAAAATTAAATTGGTAAAATAAAAATGTTTCAGGGATTAAAATATCAATTTACTCTTAAAATTAGTGTCATATGAAGAGTTCCTATAAGTAGATATGATATTAATAAGGGATTTTCTTTTGTGATATCGGAGACATCGACACCTTCTTAAATTTAAGAAAGCTGTAATTTAATCATATGTTTTATAAGCTTTAATAATTTAAGTGAATGGAATATGTTGCTAATTTTTAGTCATGAATAGTAAAATGGTATAAGTACTCTTGAATACGTTTATTATCAAATAAATCTATTAATTATAAAATATATTTTCACATTCATAGAATACGTTTATTTATTTTATTACGATACAAAAGTAATTTAATTTTTACCTATATTCATTCATGTTTTATATATTGTCTATACATTTCGTATTTTTAAAAAATATCATTGTAATTTTCTGAAGTTCAACTGTAGGTATTAAAAGTGAAAAAAGATAAAAACAACGAGAGTATAATTTAATCTCATAATATATCGATCCAATTTAAATTAAATTATCACTTTGAGTAAAGACATAACACCGGATGCTGATTCTTGGAAAAGAAAAAAAAAAATTCTATGAATTATTGATTGGTCAAATTCATGCAGTGTGGTCCATGATTTTATCTCTTTTTCCTTAACCATCACTGCCAGTGAGCTTTGGTCAGCATCCCACTAGGCAACGAGGGAAAAAGTATATATGCTCAACCATTACACTCGCCATTATTCGATTTCTTCCCTGAATTGGCGGAGGCAATAACTCAGTTTGAGATAAGAAAACACATGAAGGGAAAATTCGGACATATGATTCAAGGTGCTTCGTTTCAATTCCAAATATTACGTACACCCCAAGCAGAGCGACATTATCATACAACTTCAACCAACCAATCAATATGGTGTTCAATTATTTAGATGCAATTCAATTGCCATTTTGCAAATCACACCATTTTTTTTTCTTCGAAAGAGATATTCATTAAAAAGGGGCGGTCCACAAACAACTACAGTGAAAGATAAAAAAATTCTAAGACATAAAGTCCCTTAATTCAACATGCCATCTCTAGATGGCTAGGCAAATTACACAGTTGGAATCACCTTTGGGAAGTCAAAGATTCAACTTGGGCTTTCCCACAAGGCCCATTCATCCTAATGTAAAGTCTGTACTCATCATATGTCATTGGTTGGTACAGAGCTGGCCTATCCTTTGTTACAAGCTCCTTAGCAGGTTGAATCAGCAAATCACTCTTGGGGTTATAGAAGAAGGCCAAGGAGACACGATCTTGGTTTGGGTTCACAATCACCCTGTGCTCCACACTCTTGTAAATTGCATTGCTCAGCACCTGAAAAGTAAACATGACACTAATTAATAATTAAGAACCACCAACTATTGTTGAAATTTGCACTGGTACCTTAATAAATAAAACGTAATGACTGAAATAGTGGGTGCGTTTGCTTATTATACCTTCAAAGAATAGTATTTCTTAAATTTATGCCACTTGAAAAAATAAAAAATAAAAAAAAAACATTTTTTAAATTTTTTATTGTGTTCATTCAGATTTTCTGCCTTTAGAAATAATCGGTCATGATAATTAACAACTTGAGTAGTTAAAAAGAGAATATTTTAGGTATTTTTAGAGTAAGAAAGAAGTTTTGTTATGTACCATTCAACGCTTCACATATTAGCTATGCTTTTAAAAATGTAAGAAACGTGAGAAATAACATAGACTCCACAAAATTGTATTTCAAAGTGCTAAATGCTAAAGAGTAAAACTTTTTTGTTATTTTCCGAAGTAAAGAGAGAAATGTTATTTGAATATAATATTTATTTGATATCATGCTAATACATACTCTTATCTATCATTAAATCTGCTATTAGATGGGGTGTGAATGTCATTTTGTTTGAGTTCCACATCCCTTCAAATGATAGATAAGAGCATGTCGGCACAATATCCCCCAAATTATATATGCAAATAACATTAGTCAATGTAAGAATTTGTTCAGCTTGAACATTCTGAGTGTTAGGACCTGAATTTGATCACCAATGTTGATGATGAAAGCATTTGGGACAGGCTTAACAGTGATCCAATCATTTCCTCTGCGTACTTGAAGTCCAGACACAAAATCATCAGGGAGAAGAATGGTCATGCCACCAGGGTCTGAGTGAGGAGAGAGGCCCAAAGTGAGGTCAGGTTGTGGACACTTTGGATAGAAATTCACCCTTAGGCAACCACCAAGCTCATCTTCTCCACCAAATGCTTTTAGAAGATAATCCTCTTTCAGGCCAAGATTTATTGACATCAAATTCAGTATCCTCCCTCCCAGCTTAACCACTTCCTCTCCATACTCAGCAATCACTTGCCTATTATCACAGTACATCATCAATTAGGGAAAAGTGCAACGCTACAAATTTGGTTAAGGAAAAGGTTTTCACCGTTTTCCTTCATCCAGACAGTGACAAGATTGTACCATCAATATAAGCATCATAATTCAAGCAAAAAAGTACTGCATGCATTTATTATCGCACTGAAAGCTAAAACCACTTAGCCAAAAATATTTCCTGATGATCATACTTGTAGAGCAATTAGGTCCCCGTGAACATTCTCTAAAATATAACTATGCAGCTCGTGAGTTTAGCTCTGGTAGTTGAGAGAAAACAACAAACTTACTGGCTTCTTTGTGTAAATGAAATAATAATAACAACAACAACAATAATAATAATAATAATAAAACCATGCATGGTTTTAAATTGTGGTTTGAAACCGCAACAGCTATCACAATATTACAATTGCGGTATCCTCTATAAACACATCATTAACGCATCATTGCAACATATATTTGCATTGCAACTTATGCGCAATTACAATCACAACCACAATTACAATTTAAAACCTTCAACCATCCACTAATTTACTGGTATACAATTTATTTCCACGTAGCCTATTTTATTGTAGTGTCCTCAATAATAAGTCTAAAGTTTATTTTTCTTTTTATATACTATGGTATGTACTATACAACACCGCACGTTTTTCATGTGGGTGTGGAGTATACGTGTTTTCGCTTGAAAAAAGTGTTCAACAAGCGTTAGTTACTGGATCATACGAAGAGGCACCACCACCAGTGGTAGGTTAGTCTCCAAGGCTGAACGTGTCAAAAAGCTTTACTTCAAATTAATTAATTAAAGATTCACTTCATGTGTAACACGGCTTTGCTCAACTCCTTTCAATCCATTTTGAAAGGTCCAAACCTTTTAAAGCCCCACTTTTATTTATGAGACCTTAACTAATGTAATGGAAAGCATGCGCCACCTTGAATTGGTTGGTAAGAACATTAAATAGCAAGATATATTAAGTGACATCTATATCTTAACCAAAGTACGAGGCACAACCAGAAAAAAAACAACTTGCAAACGAAAAAAAGAAAAAAGAGACATGAACAGGGAAACATGTATATTCTTCTCCGCCATGAATAAGGAAACATCTCTATCCTTCTCCGAGAAAGCAACCTATCTACTTAGCTACCAATAAATATATGCCAATAGAGTAGGTTGATATTGACTGGTTCAATTTAGATAGTTTACTGTGGGTAATTTTTAAGAAGATACAATTTATATTATTTATATTATAAATATTAAAAATATGATCGAACATAAGTAGGAACAGTTTCTAAAGATAAGCATATTTTCAATATAATCAACTCAATTGAATCATGGGATAGCATATAAAGTTGAGAGAATAAATACAGTAAGTTTTGCGAATGGTATGAGAATTATACTTTTCATCATAGTTCGTTCAAACACCAGTGTAACAAAGGAAAAGTTTACCAAAAGAACAAAAAGCTAAGCTAGTTATGAAATAAACTTTTTGGAATAATAGGGACAGAGAATAGAGAGATTAATTGATATATTATTAATATAAATAATTTCAAGTTGCTATTTAATCATATATTATATTTTTAGAGTGGTGAGTGCGAGAATCAAATATTATTTGTGCGGGAGAATAACAGAAAAATTAATATTATTATATGCATAGATACCTTAATGATAGTGGAAGTGCAGGCCACTTAGCTTGGTTCCTAAGTGTAGAGGGCATATAATGGAGGAAGAAGTAGTCACTCCAATCCAAAATGGCACCCTTATTCACTCCCAATCGACTCCCATAACCCTCATAGGTAGCAGGGGAATTGGCATACTCCTCCTTAACCTCAGGAGGCTGGCTGAAGAACTCACGCCACAACTCCCTAGAGCTCCTCATCAGCTCATGACTCACCCCGTGGTTCACCACCTGGAAGAAACCCCAGTCCCGGCACGCCTCTGAGACGTGCCAAAGGGTCTCTTCCCGGAGGACACGGTCCTCCCCTGAGAGGTGCTGGAGGTCAATGACAGGGATGTTAATAGCGTGATCATGGGGAACTTGAGGGGATTGGCGGGGAGAAACAGTGGGGGTGTTGGTGGGCCTCTGAGAGCGTGGCTTGATGTAGCGTGAAGGGATTGAGCTTAGGCCACTTTCAGCTAAGGATTGGACTCGAACCACTGGCTCTGGCCATGCTTGCAAACTCGTCATTTTTCTTTTCTTTTTTGTTTTATCAGAGAAAACAAATATAACTAGAGAGAAGGCACAAAGGCCAAGAGGGATTGAAGGAATGAGTAACTAGCTAGTAGTGTGTGTTTGTGTGATTGGCAGAGCAAACTAAGAGGGCTATATATAGATAGCATGAGATGCCGTGATTTCGGCGCCGTGATGAAGTTGAGTTGCTTGTGCGTTGTGAGTTGTGACCATAATATTCTATACGTCTGAAAAATATACACAAAAATATATGACTGGCTGAAATATCTCTACGAATGAGCAAAAACCGAAACTTCTTTTCGGCAGATGGGTCAGCTGCATAAAACAAATAAATGGCATATGTTATTTGTGCCATAAAGACTTTACAAATTTTATATTTATTGTCGACATTCTAATATCATCTTCCCCCTTGGCCCTTTTATCTAATTTTAGAAGCATTTATATGAGAATTTACTACAAAAACAAAACACGCAGAGTTATGATGAGTAATGATACAGAGAAAAAATACCTCACAAAAATTATCCAATTAAATCATGGCCATTCAGCCCCCCCCCCCCCCTGGTTCTCTCTGTTTTTTTCATCCAATCAATCTTCCTTACTTCCTTACTTCATTTAAGCACTTAACTTTATCAGGCCAAAATTAATAATGTTATTTCACTTTCGGGTGTCCTAAACTAATCACATCATTATTATCGGATAAGATGGATAGGTGGGAATGAGGGCTGAGCAAGGATTACAATCTCATCCAATGATGACAGGGTAAGTATCTAAATAGAACACCAAAAAATGGATATTGAAATAACATTATTGGATCAAACATACATT
Organism: Dalbergia cultrata; assembly: GCA_031216105.1. NCBI lineage: Eukaryota > Viridiplantae > Streptophyta > Magnoliopsida > Fabales > Fabaceae > Dalbergia > Dalbergia cultrata. The sequence goes on from CM062353.1 coordinate 62,095,560, forward strand.
ATTATGAGACTAAATACCCAAACTTATCCCTCAAGTTTCTATGAGGGGACAAGTTAGTCCCTCATATTTTGAAAATTTCAAATTAGTCCCTCAGATTTTGAAAATTCCAAATTAGTCCCTCAAGTTTCAAAAGGGGACAAATTGGGCACTCTGTACAGTTAAAAATGGGACAAATTGGTCCCTCTGTACACTGTATGAAAATTGTATGGAGGATTAATTTGTCCCTTTTTTTAAATCTGAGGGACTAATTTAGGATTTTCAAAACTTGAGAGACTAACTTGTCCCCCGATATAAACTTAAGGGATAAGTTTCGATATTTAGTCTTATTATGAAGACAAAATGCTAGCATTGCTTTTAAGATTTTGATTGGAACTATACTAGGTTTTTTTTTTGGACGTAAAAGAAAATTTCATTTATAGATGAGTCTAACGACACCTACAAATCAAAAGACATATTTTAAATCTAAATTGAATAAGAAATAAATGTATTTCGTATTCTGAACTAACCAATTATCATTGGCTCTACTCCTCATCCAAAGACTAGCAATGCCAAAACATCTTTTATAATAGAGACTAACATGAAAAGTGTTATAGCTTGAAAAATGTATTACACCTTCTTCCAAGATAGATCTAAACATCTCTGTATCTTTAAGACCATAAAAAAGAAAAAAAAAACAACTAAAACACTCATAAAAGGGATAAAAACAAGTCAAAGGAGATAGAAAAATACCCATAAAGAGAATAAAGAAGATATCCACAAAGGGACTTGAAAGAAACAAAAAAACCTAAATGAAAAGAAAAAGAAAAAAATGATAGGACTACCACCATGAAAGAAATATGACAACCCCCTTCAACAACACTCCACAAGAGAAAACCAGAGAAAAAAGAGAGAGGAAAATTAGAGGCTTTTTTTATTCTAGGAATTTAAAACATGATCATCTAAATGGAAATAAAAATTAATAATGTTGCATACCTTATCAATACATAATAATAAAGAGTAGAGTACTATTTGTGAAACCTATTGCAAAAAGAAAATGTTCTCACTTGTCTATGCAGAGAAACCACTCCATTCATTTCTTCTTAATTATATAGACAATAATGATGGATCAGTGAATCATCAAAAGGTGCTAAGACTACAAAATGGGGATTATGCATATAGCATGAACTTATTGTAATTGGCTTTGTCTATCAAAGACCTTTGTCATACTAAATCTTTGTAATATAATCTAGTATGCTCACTATTAGGCTCAAATCTAATAATTCATAATGACTTTTAAACCTATAGTGAAACACATGTAAATTGCATGAGTTTTCAAAAAAAAAAAATAGGCTTATATTCAATTTGTTTTACAAAATTAAAAGCCATTAATCAATAAAAGCTCAAACAAAGAAAATTCTAACTTGTTGTATGTTTATGAATCTTAGTCTATTTCAAACTTAGAGTTTATAACAAGTCCCTCATTACCTAGGTACAGTCTTAAAGAGACTTTATATATGATTCAATTAATTGGTAGATACCTTATGGTATTGAGGTAGCATTGTGGACTTGAATCTATTTAAATACACACACGCATGCACCCTACCCCTATCTCACTCATCCGTGTGGGCCTACTAACCTTTTACCATATCAGAAATTATTTTTTCACATTGTTAAACTAATGTTGCTATGGACCTATATCCTACCATTGGCACTACCTATTTGTATGTTTACCTTTGGAGGCCCATAAAAACCCGTTGCAGCCTAACCTGAAAATACACCTCTCCAACCCAATTTTATATCTTTCTTTTTTTTTTTTTTATTCATGTTGTGACTACCCTGCTTCTATCTTCCTCTTTATTTCTTCTTTAACTACATTCACCTCTAAGGTTGCCCCCATAACTTTTGTTACAACATCTTCATCTAGAATGGGATTGTTGCTATGCTCATGATCATAGTGTATCACGAACATCATGTGGATGAGTTCTTAGGGAGAACCACATCTAATCCATGGCGGGGTTTCTTGTCAATGTCATTCCACCTAGCATAGCTCCAAGTAGGACGAATATAAACCCTTAAAGATAGTGATAAGCTCATTTCTTTCTCTTTTTTCTAATCTGCTCTATTCATTAAGGTTTGAACAACCTAATATTTGGCTACTGAGTTATTGTTATCATCCACTAAATTGTTTCCTACACTACTAAGACTAAATAATATTTTCCTTTTTGTGAACTAATTGAAACCAAATAATTAACTGATATACAGTTCTTATTAATTTTGCATGCTTGCTATGCATGTTCAAGTACAAGTGGCAGACACTCATAAATAATAAGAACTTTTTGTAGAAAATTATTCATGATATAGTGTTGAGATTGATTGAAATAAAATATCTTGGAAGAAGTTTCACATCGCCTAATAATGCAAGGGGATGGTAGCTTCTTGGAACAAGTCCTATATCACCTAGAATTACAAGTGGAGAGGGAGGCCAAGGCTATATATATAAATCCAAGTTCTTTGTTTCAACTTGTACAAGTCAGAAACATTTTAAACTTGTATTTGACTTCTTTTTTCTGTGTACTCTTATAACTTGCTTTTGAGAGTGAGTGTACTAGGGTGGCCATGGGGTATAGGAGAAAGAAGCTTATATGTTGTAAAAATTTTCACATAGTATTATTCTCTGGTTGTCATTTGAAAGCGACTGTGATTTTTCTTCGATTTTAGAATTTTCCATGTAATGCCTAGGGATGAAAGCGGGGAGTGATCAATGGTGTAAAGAAGGCACGGACAATGAGCGGCTCCTCATAAGACCTTCTAAGCAGAGGGGTACATGAATGAACAGATTACACACTAGAATGAGGGGGATCCTAAGACTATATAGGTATGGGACTATAAGTTGAGAATGACTTATATAAATTGATTTGTACTCCTTATACAAACAAGATGCATCTTCTTTTCAGTAGCCCATCACTAAAGAACTCTATGGTTAAGCGTGCATGACTTGGAGCAATTTTGGAATGGGTGACCTATTGGAAAGTTTTCCCAACAAGCGTATAAGTGAAGACAAAGCATGTTGAAAAGACCCGTGTTGGTTTGTAGGAATATTCGTCAATCCGTAAAGCAACATGGGCTGTTACATTCCACATTAATTCATATCTTGTGATTGTGTTTGTATTTTCATTTCTCTATGTTTAAGGTGATTCTCAATGGGGGAAATGACACTTTTCTCAACAAGTGGTATATGAGCTTATGGTTTTGTGGGATGTTGTCTCAGTATGCTTTGTGGTTGTTGCAGCATTTTCTGATCTTTCATATCAGAAAAAAAAAAGTATAATACTTAGTTGAGAATTATCCTTGGTTGTTGGAGGGAAGTGTGATACTGCATAAAAGTAGTTTAGGACACGATTTGGTTAAGAAAGATTTGGTATTTGAGTGTGTCTATTGTGACCCACCTCTCTTTCCTGGAAACCTTCCAGGTGCACACATATTACATTTGGCGTACTCCTTTTTAGTATACATTTGGATAGAAAAATTGATAGGAGAATCAATTTTGACTTGTGGCAAATACAAGTCAAGGATGTCATGATACAATCAAAATTACTAGGGAAAAAAAAAAGGTGTTGCTAGCATGTCCACGATTGCACACACTAGCATTTATTGACTTTTATGCAAGGTATGTGGTGGATTATGTAAGTGGAACTAACAGACCCACAGTTGCACATAGACATTAGTTGGCATTGAAAGTTATACCATAAATTTTCAACAAGGTTTCGACATGTGGCAAGGTGAAATTCTTGGAATTGTTCTATTCCAAGTGAGTATTCTTTTATGGTGGAGTATGGTAGTTATTTTGAACTATGATTGTCGGTGTAAACAATGGCTGCAACAGATTGTTGGTGTTGACAATAGAAACTAAAGATGTTCTCATTTCAATCAAGGTGAAGATAGTTGATGTTGATTGAAATAACACATCTTAGAAAAAGTCCCACATCACCCAGGAATGTAAGGGGAAAGAGATACTTCTTGGAACAAGTCTTACATCGCACAAAATTACAAGTGGAGAGGCAAGTCAATGCTATATATTGGGCCCAATTCCATTGTTTCAACTTGCACTAGTAAAAAGTAATTTAAGCTTATATCTAACTTTTTTCTTTTCTCAATACTCTTGTCTTAGAGTATTTTGAGATATACTTTAGATCCTTACTTAGAGAGTGTGGGTGTATTGAAGCTATAGGGTGTGTGTGAGAGATGTCTTGTAAAAATTTTCACATAGAGGTGTATTTTTTTGTTGCATCACAGATGTAAAGTTAACAAAAAGGTTGATTTGTACAGTTAATAAAAATTAAGGATTTACACGATTTTAAACTTTTGGGGGGTAAAGCTTACAACAAAGTGTATAGCTCATAGATAAAGTACAATTTGTTCTATTTTGAGTGGTATTAATTTTTTTGGAAAGGAGTAAAAAAAAAGTATAAATGAAATGCCTCCTTGACCTTACGCACTCTGTGCTAATAACTTTTGGGCCAAGTGGGTAGTTATGCTGGCCGTTTTGCTGATAGCTGAGATCGCAAATTGCTCGTAATTGTTATTATGGTTAACAGCAGTCGGGCACATTATCGCCTAAAGTAATCACATCATGTACAGCCCCTTCTAGCCCAAATAGGAACAGTGCCCATGTGATTTATTTGTCTCTTTTCTTACTCCTCTGTTTTTAGCTGGCACATTGAATCTGAATATTATGATTTCAATCTCATGTTTAAAGAATGAGATTAATTTTTATGCAAGGAAAATATTTGATGTACAATAAAATATGATAATAATCTTACACCATCATTATTTTTCTCTCCTATTTTAATATTTTAATTTTGCCTGGCCTACTCTTCTTTTTAACTCTTTTTCTACATCTATACCGTTGATATAAGTTTATTATCATATTATGTTTTACATGAAATATCTCTTTCTATATATTAAAAGTGTAAAATAATATGAATTTATGAATGTATGCAGATTAAATTCCTAAAGAATCCTCCAATATTATTTTTAAGTTCATGTTCGCAAAATAGTTGTAATAATTATACTAAACTAAGTTCAATTGCCACTGGCCATTACCCGTTTCGGTAAGCGTATATAAGCACAATCTTAAGATTAATTAGGTTTAAGATCTTTTTTAGTAAAAATGAGTAAGAGGCTGAAGTGTGTGTTTTTTAATGTAATTTTTCATAAATTTTATAATTTTTTTCATCTTTATTTGTAAGATTTAAACTTGCTTGGTTAGATAGATTGGGTGTGTTTAGTTAGAAGGTAAAAATGAAGGTAAAATTTCTATTAATAAGTTTATGACTAAATTCATACATATAATTTATCTATGAAAATTTTATCTTTATTTTTACCTTCTCACTGATCACACTCTATAAATTAAATTTGCAGATGGTCCCATCTACTTGTCCACTCCAATTAAAATATTTGACCCTTTTTCTTTCTATTAAATTCGGTGAATAGTAAAAATGAATTTGTTTGGTTTTTCTTTAAATCTTATATTTGAACGATCTTTTTTAAACTGATAAACTGACAATTAAATCAATTATATATTTTTTTTGTGCGAATTAAATCAATTATTTCATCATTTAAGTATATTGAAATGTCTTTAGTTCTTTATTAGACACTAATTACTCTGAAACTAGTTTTTCAAATATTGCTGAAATTAATATAATAGCCTCTTAACAATTTTTTTGAAGTTATAAGATCAATTAAGTGAAATTGCATAAATCCAGATTAAAAAAAAACCCCTCATTAAAAAAAAAGAAAAAGAAAAAGTGAATTATAGAGCTTCCTCTCAACTGGTCGTGTAAAGCATGTAAAATACAAAGGATTAACTCCTTACTATTTTGATAGTTTGTGAAGCATATCCATATGCGTGGTCACAAACTAAGATGGCATCAATGAGTCATTCAATGTGTGACAAAAAGAAAAAATCGAAGGCAGCCATTAAAGTCTTCAGAAAGTTAAAACCATAGCTTCTTGATTTGATCAAAACACAAAGGGATTGGGTCCGTGACTGACTTTGTTGTCTGCTGCTGGGACGTTGGTTTTCTAGATAACCCATGGCATGTTGGGAAATAATTAAGGGAGTGGATATTGCTCCTCTTTTTTTTATTTATTATTGTTACTCTAATTTAATAAATTTATTTTTTAAAAATTTTTAACCGAGTGTCATAAAAAATCACGAGGTTAAAAATATTATTAAATAAAACGACTAACATAAGACTTAAATTTATTACCGTGGCAATAAAAAAAATTATAACTGAACTCAATTCCTATTCCACACAGCTTTCAATGTATAATATTTTATACTCTTATATTTTAATACTAATAAAAAACATGTGAAAAGAAATTAAATAATTTTTTATTTGTGCATCAAATTATAAATTCAAAAGTTTAGTTCTTTTTTTTTTTTTTTTTGCAATGATCTCAACACCTGAATTTATCATATGTTTCAAGAATTCTTAAAAAAAAAAATTGAAATCTCATTAATTTGATACTTAAGGATTACATTTGTATTAAACAAATAAATATATAAATTCATAAAATATCTAGTTGCCAAAAATAAAAATTACAAATCAAGAGTGATGATAACAGAGTCAGACTTTCAAGAGTTATAATAAAAATAATTTAAAACAATGAATTTGATTATGACAGGAGCAGAGGTATTTTAGATAAATCAATTAAAATTATTAGGGGATTTCTCTTGTAACATTATAAAATTTAAATATATTGATTCCTCCTAGTTATCTATGGTTAAGGATGAGTCACGTGCCCTATTAACTTAAGTTTTTTAAAATCTTTTAAATCACAACCGTTGATTACACAAAGGGTATCGATATCTCATGTATATTGGTACCCTTTTTGTACTGAAACAAAGGCCAAATTATTATATCTTAAAAGTATGAAAAATGTTATATCCTCAAAAAATAAGTAATTATTGAATTGATCCTCCAAACTATTTTCATTTCCATCATAAAAATAAATAAAATATAGGTTGAAACTAAATTATTTTATTTACTTTAAAATTCAATCTAATATATTTTATAAAATTTCTTGGAGTAGAACACTTTTGTTAAACCACAAAATTAAATAAAGAAAGGTATTTGAGATAAATTAATAAATACATTTATTAAATGTTAGTGGCAATCGATGGAAAAAAAAAGAGAGAAGGTGACAATAGTCACTTTCCTAGAGTTAATTATGAGCATAAATAAGGCATTGATCCAAGTGGAAGAAATTCAGGTCCCTTAAATATAAATATGAGGTCATGGGATTTGATCTCGTGATTTATGCATATAGAAAAATACCAATGAGAGGGATCTCTGCCTGGATACTAACCATACCCTGTGAAATTAATCTCTCACATGCTAAATGAGTAGTTACTATAGAAAACCAAAAAAGAGTTAATTATGAGTTATCATTTTTATTGGTAAATTAAATTTAAAAATTATGATCATAAACTTTTTTAACCCGGAATAAGCTAATCAAAATACACATATTATAATGAATATGCCCATGCGCCAAATATCAGATATCCTAGATCAATAACTTTTTTCGGTAACTCATGAACTGTTTGTATTTTTAATCTTGCAAACTCTATTGCACATGTATCTCTAAACAAATGTCTACAATTTAAAAATATTAGTGACTAATCTCCTTGATACATAGAGTTTACATACATGAATTTTCTTTTTGGTCAAAAGAAATTCTCTCCATAAATTAGTTTAATTGAATTTTATTTAATTTCCAAAGTCGTGATATTTTTCTTACATCTCGCACATTTTATTTTTATTTCTTCATATCATTTTTATTTAGTAAATTATAATATAAACATTTGAAATTTTATGCGTTATGGGGAGAGTTTTACATAAGCTATTATAGACTCTGTCTTGGTCTTATTTAAACAATTTACGACTCTATCATAGACATTTTATAGAGATAAATCTTTTAAGATATTTAATATACATTAATTAATTTCATAATTAGAGTCTTATTTTATATAAATATTTTTTATATGAAATATTATGATTCTTCTGTTACTCCCTTAAAGCACCACAATTATATTTTCCATTTGGCCAATATTTTTTTTATCATTTAATCCATTTATGCCTTTACCCTTAACGTTCTACGTTGGCAGTAATTAACGGCATAAACTAACATAATACTAACAATAGGACCAAACTAGAATCAGGAAAATAATTGTTCATTAAATGGAAACTTTTTAAAATCAAGACTCAAATGAAACAAAAATCGCAATATTTTGGAGGAAAGAAACATCACAATTAAGCATATTTTAATTTAGTCTACTGTTTGGATATCAAAGATTATAATAGAAAGAATTTTCCATTTCATTATTTAGAAATATAATAGAAAGGAACGAAATAGCTTCTTTGATTTCTTTATGCATTTTTTTAATTTTCTATACTTTTTATTTTCAAGATTTTTTGAAGTAAATAAAAAATATAAAAATTAAGATTTATTATGTTTATTTATAAAATTCTTAAAAAATTATAGAACAAGAAAGAGACCAAACAAAACCTAATATTTTTAAGCTAAATTTTCTCAATTTATTCTAATCAATCCCATTCTATTCAAATTGGAAAAAAAAAAAGAAAAGAAAAATAAAAGTGGTAAATAAAATGCAATGAAACTAATTTCATCCAAGACTTTCTATTTGATCTTATCTATTAACAATAGAATCTGATATTGTTCAGTTCCATTTCACTCCATCATATTACTTTCATCAATTCTATCACAGCATAAAGATCATCACCAGCCAGAATAGAGCAAATTCTAATGAAAAAAAAAAAAAAAAGTCCTATCGACTTATTTTTGCCGACATCAAAGATCCAACTGGTTTGCGATGCTTCCAGATTGCTGACACGTGGGAAACATTCGCTTCCGCTGTTCTAAATGTCACGTGACAATATGGAAGATGGTGACACCCCACTCATACTCTACCTATCGTACATGTACAATTTTTCAAACTTTTAAATAATTAAAAACTAGCTATATATTTATGAGTAATCCTTAAAACCATTTTAATTACTTAAAAAATTAATATTTTTAAATTTTAATGTATTAAATAATTTATTGCATTAGTTACATAACATTTTAAGTGAGAATGTTGAAGAATCATAATAGAAATCAGGACATAATTAATTAAAATAAGTACTTAAATAAAATATATAATTAGGCCATATTATAAGATATAGAATTTAAATGTTTAAATTATTAATTATGAATTTATGATTAATAAACGATAATAAACTATGTATAAAGGTTAACTTGTGCTCTGAAAACATACAATAAGACAAGCAAATAAAAAGATGGAGAGGATAATTAGAAGGATATACTTATATTAACTTTTTTATTTCTTGAAAATAATAGTCACTACTAGTAACCGTGACTTACTAATAGATTTTTTTTTCTCAGTATTATCAACAAATTTACCAAGGAAAATAAGATTAATTAAAAAAAATTGAGGAACAAGAGAAATTGTTTTTTCACTCCTTCTATGCCAGTGTCTAAAGTTGTCAAAATGGCCATCAATACTTTAGACTATAACTAAGGAAAAAAAACTCACTAATTTACAGTTCATAGATCTTGACCAACTGGCAGAAAAAGTGCATCAGATAGAGCAACTAAGAAGAGAAAAGGAAAGAATGAAAAAGAGAACACTTTGTGGTGAAAAAGTTGCTTATGTCGAAGTTTATGGTAGTAGCATCAGAGTTAATGTTGCAAAATTAAAATCAAGGCCAATATATGTTTGTCAGTCATTAAGGCTTCTGAAAAATAAAGAAAAAGTGCCAACATAAAAAACTTATTCTTTTGACATTACTATATTTGACATACTTTTTAAAAGGCAAACAAATTATTCTTCTAGAAGGGAAGAAAATTCCTTCAATTTCAGAATTGAAAGTACAAAAGTTTTCTAAATTTCATCAATTGACTAGACATGCAACTAAAAGTCGTATTTGTTTCAAGGACCTAATACGGAAGGCAATTGAGGGGCCTTTGACATTTGAAGGAAAGGAAAAAACCATGAAAGTGGACATCATCTCTTCCAAGTCCATTCGAGTTTTGTCAAACCAACCTTCATGGACATCAATGTTGCTGGATTGGGGAGGATGTATGATTTTGATGCTGAAAAGAAGTTTTGTCAAGATATTGAACTCGAGTTCTTTGAGGTTGTCAAATAGCTGATTTACCCAAAGGCAAGGGAGGATTTCTTGATTTTCCTAATCAAGCAGAAAGACAATGGTGGAAACATCTCCTTATGTCCAAGGTGTAGCATTATGTTTGATCGAACAGCTCGTTTTGACATACAAAAAGTAGTGAATTAAAAAGTTGATTGCTGAAAACAAGAAGAAAGAAAACCTGGAATTGAAAAGACAAGTAGCAGGTAAGTCGAAAATTGATTTTGGTCCATTTGATCCTAAGTTTCTAAAGCTTGGAACAGGACAAATCAATCAAAAAATAAAGACTGTCGTCATGTTGGATGGCAGACCCAATAATATGCTTGGTCGAACTCGAGTTCCTCTAGTTAAGCTTGCTCAAAACCAGTGGATTATGAATGTCAACCATGGTGATGAAGCATCATAATCCAAAAGAAAGAAAAGGCCTAAGAAAAGACAAATGAGGACAATAAGCAAACCCAGATCCTTATGTCTAGAGGAGGGTTGACGAAAAGAAAGATGAAAGCCGAACCAGCTCCTAGCAGAGCAAACCAAAATCACCTATTGGGGAAGGCCTTGTTCCATTAAAAGCTATTATTCAAACTAAAGAGGAAAATTTGCCAAACCTGAAACTGAAATATCAAAGGTTATAAGCAATAAGCCTATGGCACATCTAGAACCAACAATGCACTCAACGACACATTAGAATGACAAAGTGGTGCCAAAATATCATACATTGACTGAGGAAGATCTATTGTCAAATAACTTTGAAATAGGTTTACACAACAATCTCCATACCATTTTCAATACAAACTTGGTTGGGGTAGTGTCTGTCATGCCTGGAGAGTATGTTGTCAATGGTTCATATGTCAAAATGGAAAAATGACTGTGAATATATGATTATGGGCTATGAATATGTCTTTGTCTATGAGGATTTCCACAATGATGGGATCTTTGAAAGCTAGACGAAGTGACAAAAGAACATTTATGACTGTTGCACATCAAGGTGACAGTTGAAGGCAAGTTGGTCAATAGGGTGCTGATTGATGGAGGAGCAGCTATCAGTTTGTTGCTAGAAAGTATGCTGACTAAGCTTGGAAACACATACTTAATGAAGACTATTGTTGCTATCATAGACTATAATGGCAAATCTTCTACTGCCAAAGGGTTGTAATGTTGAACATTAAAGTTGGAAGTGTCAGTTGAAAGACTATGTTTGTGGTAGTTCCATCTAAAGCAAGTTACAACGTCCTACTTGGAAGAGATAATCATGTAGCCAGTTACACACTGAACTTTGTTCAGAAACAATCTATGTATGTGGGTAGAAGAGTTGAACATGCTTGGCAGTTATGCTTCAAACTTGGGTAGATGTGTGAATGTTGCACAAGGGTGGTTTTTTGGTATGAAGTCTCCTGATTGGCTTGTATTTATGAAATGCTTACTTCTTATTGCAGTTAGAGAATCACCCACTCCTATTTAGAAATCATTGACTGAGTTGAGTGAATATTTTAGATTTATGTTCATCCACTCTTAGGATTGAACATATCTTAGTGATAAACACAACTTCCTTCTTATTTTGTGTAATTTAGAGAAAATATTTTTTAGTTCTTCGATTCCATGATACATTTTCATATGCACTTGGGATACAAAGCACATGTATGTGGGCTAGTTCAATACAGATAGATGTATCCATTAGAAAAGAACATCATAAGCTTCAAAAGTACTATGAAAAATAGGCTCAAGTTGAAAGATCCATATGTGAGGATATATCTCTAACGAGACATCTTTCTTTTGCTATTATTACTTTGAGGCACATGTTCAATCTTGAAGAGCAATGGCTGGTCAGAGTGATGACAATAGTGAAAGTTCGATTGAGCCTATATTGTCTATATTCAATTAGCTTGGTTGTGCTACTAGGAAACTTACAAACCATTGGTTGTTAGAATGAGAAAATCATGACATGCATTTTCAATCTCGATAAATTGAATGAAGTGGAGCCATTCAAGATGTAAGTGATATCCACATGTCGCTTTCAATTATTTATATTGATATTCTCTTATAATTCTAATCTCATCAATGCCACATCTATTTTGAACAAGTAAATGACGAACATTCCCTTGAACAATTCCTAGCATTGTTCGAATCCTATGTATGTGATCTACCCAACAAGTAATAATTCAATTTAAAATCATTCTCTTGTTTTAATTGCTTTCTTGTATGTTAATGTTTGAATCTAATTTGTTCATACCTACTTGATCATACCAATGATATAACTTGTTCACATTTACCAAGTTTGATTAGCTTAGGGTCCTACATACAAAGTTATTAGTTGGTCAATGTATCATGTGAACAAATATAAGTTTCATATATTTCAATGAGGAAAAGAGAGAAAAATAAACAATAGTGGGATTTGTGTCAAAGGGGATGCATATAGTAAGGATGGTGATTGGCATGTAGGCAGACAGTGTAATGCCCGGGGATGAGGGCGAGGAGTGATCGCCCCGGTGCAAAGAGGACACGGACAAGGAGTAGCTCCTCGCAAGGCCCTCTAAGCGAAGGGGTACATGAATGAACCGATTACACACCCAAATGAGAAGGATCCTAAGACTGTATATGTATGGGACTATATAGTTGAGGAAGGCTTGTATGAATTGATTTGTACTACTTATACCAACAAGATGCATCTTCTTTTCGGTAGCCCAGACTAAAAGAACTCCACAGTTAAACGTGCTTGACTTGGAGTAATTTTGGGATGGGTGACCTCCTGTGAAGTTTTTCTAAGAAGCGTGTGAGTGAGGACAAAGCTTGCTAAAAAGATCCGTATTTGTTTGTGAGACAGTCATCAATCCATAAAGCAGCAGGGGATGTTACAGATAGCAATGAGCCATCGATTGCCTACCCAATGATAAGAACATGGTGTGTGAAGAAATGGTCAGCGGTCCTTACAAGAACTGCACCTACGGCATGGAGACACTCTATGAAGATAATGTGTTCCCAAGCTTTGTCACAGGGGCATTACTTGCTAGGTCTGTTGGTGATGAAGAGGTTTGCGAGCGAGATAAGTTGCTCAATGCGGAACTTCATGCTCAAACACAACATATGTAGGAGGATAATAAGAGACTCTATGAGGCGCACAGCAAGAGATGCGAAAGGCAATGTAGTGAAATCTCTAGGATTAAGGCTTACTTGTAGGAGATGATCAAGTTGGTGGAGGAAGATTTGAACAAGGATAATAATAAGCTGAAGTTAGACATGGAGCATGAGATAGAGCAGGAGATGGGGAAGAAACGAAGTCTTATTAGGAGAGGAACCATGCATGCAAGCAGTTCCAAGGAGGCCAATCTATTGGCTCTAGCTGCTCTGATGATGAGGCCACTAACTAGTCTTGGTGTTGCAGTCTGTTGCCACCAACTATTGATATTGTAGTTACTCTTTTTTGCATTTTTTTATTCTCTTTTGTATAGTATTTTGATTTTTGTCTTTTTATTTCTAGTATTGACGATATTAAATTAGTGATTTAATTATCTTCATGCTTTTTCAAAATTCTTGTGTCTTATTATTAATTTTATTCTTATATTCATTTTTAAATAAAAAATAAAAAATATTAATTTTAAAATAAATGTTAAAATTCAAACTAATAATTATGATTATATAATAAAAATATGGAAATTTAAAAAATTAAAAAACCGATTACCGATAGATATTCCCACAATAATTATAGCGTGTAAATTGTTTTTTAAAAATTTCTTCCAACTTTACCAACGGATGTCCCATTGTAATATTAAATAAATTTTGTTTCAAAAAAATTAATCATTATAGAGGGAATCATTTTTGTCAATAATATTAAATATCTGTCGCTAGCTAATTATTTATTTTTTACCCAAAAAAATATGGACAATTTTTTATTACTATTATCAATATTTTTAATTAATATCCGTTGTTAATTTTCTCAGGAATTAAGAGATATATTCCTTTTCCATCTATAACAGTTGCTGACGACGATTTTATCTGAGGGTTTCTTTCTCGATAAATCCATTGGTAAATGTGATTCCCAACAAATTTTGTCCTCAAATTCGTTGATTAATTCTGTTGGTATAAGATTTATTTCTAGCTGAGAGTTCCAAATACTTCTAAAAGTGTTTAGAATAATTTTTTGGGAAAATAAAAAGGTTCTGCTATGGCTTATTCAAAAGCTAATAATCTTTAGTTTTGACTTAAAAAAATCTTAATTTCTAACATAATTTGAAGGATACATATTTTTAAATAAACATCTATTTAGTATATGTGCTTATCGCATACCAAATTAGAGGTGTTTGTGGGTGTTTGTGGGTTGCATTGAGTGGATTTGAATTACTTTTTTGACTTAATTCACCTATTTACATAATCGGTTGAGCTGGATTGGGTTTAACAAAATTTTCCTTTTAATCGAATCTGGTCCAACCCACTTATTTGTAGTTATAGTAATTACAAATATTTTTTATTTTTTATTTTTAAGATTATAATTTAGATTAATTATAATTTATTATTTATTTTAATTTTTAATAATTATTCATTAATTTAATAAAATATAAAAGATAAAAAAAATAATACTCGGTTTCTTTTAAATATATCAATTTTTTCACTTGCAGTTTTCCTCATGTGTTATATTAAAAAATAAAATTGTATCAAAATGATGATTTTTTTTCTTATTTAAATTTAGTGGAGGTGAAGTGTAATTTTCTTAACAAAGGTTTTGTTTCATTTACCTTAGAAGTTTTACAATGAAACCATTACGGAGGGAAAAAGAGATTGGTACATAATTTAAAACGTAAAAGGTTAAAATGAATATTAAATATTAAAGGCGAGATTAGAAAATAAAATAACGATGGAATAATCATTTTACAGTAATATTATAAATTATATTGTAATATTATGGTTTCTTTTTTGAAAATAAAATAAAAGATGAATTGATGTATATGTATTTTGGGAAATTCTAAACAATTAAAAATTTATTCATAGTTTTATATCTAGAATAATGTGGCACAATTATTAAATTTTAGATGAATTAATGGATCATATTGTATAATTTTATTAAATAATTATCATAATTTCTGTTAAATAATTTATGCATATTTTTCTAAACGTACAACATTATTCGTATATTTTATCCACTAAAACTGCACCTGAAAAACACAGTAGGTCTTTTAGAAATAATTATATTTATGTGCGACTTTTGGCCGACATTTGCTTTTCGCCATATCAGCTTTCAACTCATCGGCTATTTGGCTTAACATTATTATTATGTCGAGTCCTGATAATTCAGTACAGAAATAGGGCACGTTTAAAGTTATACAAAGCCTTCGACAAAGAAAAAAAATTAATTATGCAAAGTCATCAAGATCTTTGACGATTCATGGACCTGGCTACCACTGAATCATCTTATGCTAAAATGCAACTGGTATACCCAACACGTGGCTGCTTTGTGTCCAAGCATAACGTAGTAACTGAATTCGCAAAAATTTGGGCACGATTAAATTGAAAAACTGATAACTTGATTTCCTAGTCATATTGTTGAACGCTCGGCTAAGAAAGAAGGCTAGCTCTGTTCATACTAGAGGATAAAGTCCCAACGTTTTTTTTTTTTTTTTTGATAGATAAAGTTCCAACGCTAAACATTTATTAAATCTTCGGTCAGCACCAATTCCGATCACAAAAAATACAAAGGAGATTTTTTGAACGCTCTAATGTGTCAAGTACTTTTCAGTTTGACCCTAGTATAACTTAGCAACTTGTTGAAGATTAAGAAATTAGCCATTTTTTTATAATTATTATTCACCATCAAAATAGAGAGATATAGAATAACATAACAATAGTCTCAATCACAAAATATTAATCAAAGTTCTAAAACTATCTAATAAAATATAAAATATTATCAAAACATATAGTGTATTTATACTTAATCAATACCCAAACATGTTATTTATTGATTTAAGCACTTTTAACATATGAATAAGTTATTTTATCCCATAGGTAGTACATAAGATATGAATTCAATATTGTAAATTATAATTTTTTAAAAATAAATATTTAACATATTTAAATTTATTTACTTTTAAAAGAATTATATTTTAATAATTTCAATAAAAATATTCAATTAATTTTTTATTCAAAAATAATTTGATGTGAATTGTAGCATTTTAAAACATATTTAAAAATCTTGTATCCAAAATTTCGAAGTTATTTATTTAAACTTTAATTTGTATGTACGTAATATATTTGTATAATTAAATCAATGAAAATTATTATTTTATTTTAATATTTTTATCAAATTATTTTTTTGGAAGTGGAAAAAAATAATAATTGCAACTTTTTTATAAAATAATACTTAAATTAATATTAACATATTTTAATAACTTTTCTGAAATTCATTGAGTGTAAAATTTCAATTCTTCATGTTATCTAATATATATCTATAAAATATTTTATACTTCATATTGTAAAATTAAAAATTATTCACCTTGATTAGTGATTTTAAAATTTTCCAAAAATTACATGATCATAAAAGGTTAAGAAATATGTAAATGAAGAATATGAATGATCAAAATATAATAAAATATATGAGTATTAATTAAAATAAATTTAATCACATAATTATAATCCTATTGAAAGAACATAATTGAAATTACAAATAATATAATTTAAAAATAACAAAATTTCAAAAAATTTAAAAATTGAAAATAAAAAATGCCACTTGACAAGAATATATAGTGGAAGAACTTTAATATTATATTATAGATATATTATAGATTTCGGATACTTGCATAAAAAAAATGATTAAGTGGTTCGACACTCAAAAGCATTAACAAAAAAAAAAAAACAATGCATCCTTATAATTTCTTTTAATTAGTTCATATTATACTATTTCTTGCAATATATGTAAGTACTTTTAGTAATCGTGACTCCCCTTTTGCACAGTAAAAAAGGGATTCCAATTTTATTGTAGAAGCATCAACTTTTGCTTTTTTCTTTTTTGTTAGGTAAACAAAGGCTCAACTCATCCAATAAAGGCAACAAGAATGACGAGAGATACACCAAATCCGGGTTTACAAAACAAAGGAAACAAGACAAATAAACAGGACCACCTATAAGCTAAGTTCAACAATAAACTCTATGGCAAACAAAATCTAATAATGTACAAACAATTTAACCCTAATTTGGACTAACCGACCTCAAAATTTGACTCTATAACTATGATCCTATCTCGTAGGGGTGTTTATGCTGGACGCCTTATACAGGTTCACTCACCGTCTTTTTCTTTTCACATTTGAATGGAATATATATATATATATATATATATATATATATATATATATATATATATATATATACATCATGATTCGACCCGGCATGAAGGGTCCAGCACAAACACACCCCTAAGTCCTGATGACGATTCATTCCAGGCATAACTTATCTCCTTCTAAATTTTTAATTGGTTAGCATATTCATTTTCTTTTTTCTTTTTTCATTTCTTTTTCTTTCTCTTTTCTCCAATTCAAAGCAATTGATAACTGCCACTCAATTTTAAGAGTCCGTGTAGGCCTCGCAATTAGTAGTTATCATGGTAGGTTAGCTATGGATGGTCGTAATCTGTCACATACTTTTTAAAGTGAATTATATTTCTCACTTTAAGGGATGGAGATCTTCAAATCTAATTTCCTTATAGCAATGATATTTAGGCACTTTTTGATATATGGTATATGATAAAGCATAATAGTAAAAGGTCTAACAGCATAGTATAATAAATTCATTACATATATAACTTTTTATCATATATATTGATTGGTGTACGTGTTACATGACCGTCGACGAACGAGTAGGAAGGCAGTGACCAGTGAGGCATGGGCGGCGACTGGCATGAGGCGGGGGGCAGGCAGGGTCAGGTGGGTGGTAGGCGATCGGTGGGTGGTAGGCAGCGATTGGTGGCTAGTGGGAGGTGAGCATTGATGTGGAAGAGTAAGTTAGGATTAATTTGAGATTGACTAGTAAAAATAATATTATCAGATATTATCATGTCTCTTAAAACTTGATAACTTAATTCGATATATAATTATAGGATAAAAATGGTTTGACCGTATAACATTATACTATCATATATGACACCAAATATGTGAAAAAATTGGCTTTAGGGCGTGTTTGATATGATATATTAAGTATGATAATATAAGCCAATACAATACATTATGCTCTTATCCATTGTCTACTACAGCTAACGTATTGTATAAGTTTGTACATCATAACCCTCTTATACGTCAAAATATTATATAACTTAATGCAACATGAAAAAATCAGATTAGGCCTAATTGTTTTTTAACATATAAGGTCACTTTTATTTTTTAATATTTTATTAAAATAAAATAATTCTTGAATAAATAATAATAAAATAAAATTATAAAAATAAAAATAATTCATATTAAAATTATTTTATAATAAATTAATACAAATATAATATGATATTAATTTAGTTATAGATAATAAAAAAATAATTGATGAATAATAAACAAAAATAAAATAATTAATATTTAATAAAAATAAATATTTCAAATAAATAATATATAATATATAATATATAATATAAAAATTATTAGTTATTAACAAATAAAATATATAAATAAAAAATAAATATTATGTAATATATAAAAGTAAGGATTAATAAATTAAATTTAAATAATTATAAATAAAAATATACAATATTAAAATATACACAATAGTATTTTGTATTTATATAATTTATTGAAATAGTAAATAATTATAAAATATTGAAATAAATAATAAAATGTAATATAAATTAAATTAAATTAATAATTATTTATGTAAATATAATATTTGAAAATTATATTTAAATAATTAATTAAAATCCCTATATTATTGTTATTTTATTTTATTTAGTATTTACTTAAGGTATTAGAATTATTAGGAAACAAATGATAATATTACAGAATATAAAATAAAATATCTTATACAGTGCTATACCAAATACTGTATAACATTAAAAGTTTACTAAGTCTTATACTATTAGGCTTTATCTTATCAAGTCTTATATTATCATATTTTATCGTATGTGTCAAATGGGGCCTTAGTTTTGTGATCTTTTTATAATAGAAAAGATAAATAAATAGTATTAAAAGTTTACTTATTTTGTTTTAAGTAAAATTTCTTGTTCAACTATAAATTTATAGTCATGCCTTAGTTGTCTCAAATTGGAGTCCCGGATATGGAGTAACTAATATAGGAGTATTAGATATATAAATTGATTCATGTATCTCTACCATTTAGCTTAAGTTTTGAAGAGAAATAGTTTAATGGCATGATATATATTGTCATATCAAAATTTTCATAAGTACATGCTTTTGTTTGCAAGAAACAAAAACTAAAAAATAAATCCATGCCTCATTATATATGTTAATTTGAGCTTTACAACGGAATAATTTTTTCATTAGTTGTATAAGCAAAGAGAAAAACTATGTGAATTAATTCAAGAAATCTTTCTCTCTCTCTCTCTCTCTCTATAATATATATATATATATATATATATATATATAATTGATTTGTCTAGTTTCTTGGTTTCTCGGTTCCCCGATCCCCTAACCTTTCTCACACTTTTTGGCCTCTTCGTTCTTTTAGAGCTCAAGGATGGGTCTTGTGATTTGTCTAGCCTCTCGGTCTCCTGGTTCCTTAGTCCCCAAACCTTCCTCACGTTTTTAGCCTCTCCACTCTTTTAGAGCTCGAGATTTGGGGCCTCGTGGTCCATACGTCCATTTTTCTACCCATTGACTCAGGCTCATTTCATTATATAAGAAAATTCATTGCCCCTTATAAATACCATAGCATGGGAAAGAGTTACGTATGTTCATCTCAACTCAACTGTCAAACCCTCCCCTACTCTCTAACTATAAAGTAAATTTCCAAGTTGGTCCCAAATTGGCCTTTCAAGATTTGTAACCTATAGTCCTTCACTTTTCACAAAAGGAAACACGTTAGTGCATTTATTAACTCATCACTTCAGTACTTGACAAAAAAAGTACACTTAGCTTGTTAAATTGTTGATTTGACTCTTCGTTAAGGTCTACAATGACATATTACTAGTTTCTTTAATTGAAATATGTTTTGACATTTTGCTTCTTCATTTTCATATGTCTCAAACCAAAAGAATGTCCTTTAGGTAGTGTTTCATAAATGTCTCAGAACAAAAAATACAAAGACATGAAGAATATAAATGTGTTTGGAAAAGGAGACAGAGACAAAAATCCCAAAATTGTCTCCATCCCAAGCCAATTTTTGTGTCAATTTCTATATCTCCAAAAAGAAGGGATGCTAGAGACATATTTGTTGGACACAAATTTAAAATATTTTTTTTCTAAGAATATCCTTTTAAACATTTTGTATTCCATCTATGCCCTTCTCACACTTCAATTTTATATCAAATTATAATATAACCTTCTTCATCTTTTCATCAATCACTATATCTTATATATCATTACCAAACACACTTCTATATTTGTCTCTAGTATCATCTCCGTCTTTACTGTCTCATTGTCTTCGTCCTTTCTGTCCCAGGATAGATACCAAACACAACCTTAGTGCTATCATAGAGTTTAATAGAGTCGCATCAATAATTTAATAGTCCATATATGTTTTTTTTGTCAAATATTGAAGAATGAGTTGACAGAATTACTAATGTATCCTCTTTTGTGAAAAGTAAGGGACCACATGAAGACTTTCAAATCCCGAGGGATCAATTTATCCCCTACAATATTGGTCAGGGACAAATGTGGGGGTTTACTTATAATATAATATAATGTAAATCTTGGCAATTTTACTATATTAAATGGTTTTATGTATATTAAATTTAGGATAAATTACGTTAACCCCCTATGACGTTTAGTGTAGTTAAATTCATTGCACCTTTCTTTCTATTTTGTAAAATCACAATGACCTCCTCTACATATGTTAATTCATTAATGTAAGTGACCAAAAAAATGTACCATGTACATGATTATTAAAGATAAAATTATAGTGTTTTAATAATATTTCATATATATATATATATATATATATATATATATATATATATATTAACAAAAATAATTTCATTTTATCATAAGTTATAATTAAAAGTTTTGTTTCTATATGAAAAAATGTATTTTATTCGCTCAATATGTTAAGTTTTGCGAAAATATTATAATTTTTATCATTAATAATTACGTATGTCACATTTTTTTTTTGTCACTTAAATTAATAAACCAGTATCTGTAGGGGAGGCTAGTATAATTTTAGGGGAAGATTGTAGTTAACCTCATTGAACAATAAATCATGTGCACTTTAAACTCTAAATTTTAAAATTTGCATTTTGACCCATTGAACTATCTTGAATGTTCAAATTAACCTTTTGTTCATTTTTTTTATCGATTATTAACAACAAAATAAAAAATTTAAGAAATTTCAAGATATAAGGGTGCATGTTTAGGAAAGTTCATGGGTCAATTTGCATATGTTCCAAAATTCATAAGGTATATTTATCATGACCCGATTTGTAAATGTGACCGGCACATGAGGACTGGCATGTGAGGAGCTCGATTCCCATGTAAGCTTTATGGTCACTAAGGTGTACTATATGCATAATTTAAATGTCAAATCCATTTCCAAATATAAATTAACGAGCAAATTTCTAAATCATCATAATCATAAATAATCCATTTCATAATTCAAATATGAAACTGTAATTATATCTCAAAGTATATTGAGTTACTCTATACAGAAGAACCATGAAAACTATATAATTTTGAATACATAATAAATCTGAATCATAGTAAACAAAATACAAAAGTTATGTAAGGTCTAGGACCCTACCCACACTATACTGAAGCACTCTATACAAAAATCGAAAGGCACTTCACCCCAAAGTGAAGCTCACAAACTGGAATGCCTATTATTGTTGGGGAAGAGCCTGCAAAGAATCTGCAACAACTACTATATTTGTAAGGGAAAAAAAAGGAGAAGGGTGAGTTTTATCTAAACGTCAGTGAATAGATTCTCACCTGTAACCCTCACATGGGATGACCAACAAGGATACATAAATATATAATAAACCAAATGCAATATCCATGAAATCATTTTTATACTTACATACATACTAATATGAAAATCAGTAATCTTTGTAAGTTCATAACTACTAGTAGTCTAATGAAAAAATAGAAATATTTGGTTATGCATATACATATATGGCATAACAATAATAATCTTTGGGATTTCTCTGATCTCTATGAATAATACTTCAGAAGGTCCCAAATTTAGCCACTTAACTAGGTTCCATCTCTGACTACTCTAGGGGTGAGATTGTCCTCAAGAGAACAACTTGATACAAAGGAAAACGACCTGATCACAACCATTAACTCAGTGTTTGTTTCCTATAGCTACGGTATAGTCTTAAAATCATGAAAATGGGCTAATCTTACTCTAAAAATTCGTAACTATATTCTAACTCTGAATTTGTAACTAAAAATAAATCTCATGAAAACATTGAGTAACCATGTCATTTCTCTGTCTCTGTCTCTCTGTCTCTCTCTCTCTCTATATATATATATATATTCAATATCTAGCTATTCATAAAATCATTTTTAGCAGCCAAATTGTCCTATGAGTTTTCATAATCTAGTTTCATGTTCCATTTAAAACATAAAATTCATCAACTTGGCAAAAATCCTCTATCATTCATACTTGTCTTGAAAATAATCTCTAAATCATGCATGTATGCTATAGAGCTAGGAAAATATTTATAATGACCAAACTAAAAGTTACAGAATTGAACCCTCTTATCTGGAAGGGGAGAACCAGTGGTGTCAACAACCAAGGAATTCTGTGGAGCGAGGGTGGTACCAATGTTTGTCATAACCACAACAAAACCTATAAATAATCTATGATAACCTCTAAACAACTCTAATAATATTGGAGGAGCATCCAATCTTGACAACAATGAAAAACAAAAATAACCCATACTCTAGAACATGGAAAGAAGGAGATAAATATGACATAAATCAACAAAAATCTCTTACCTTGAAGCTTGGAGGAGGTATGATTGAGGTGGGGAGGTAGGAGAAGAGTTTGAGGCTTAGGGTTTTTGTGTGTTTGTGCCCAAAACGCATGGAAGGGAGTTTTTATAGGGTTAGGGTATCAGAAATTGAAACTATGTTATTTTGGTACTGTTCTGGTATCGAAGACCCTTGCTTGGCGAGCTTCTAGCCTAGCCTGGCGAGCTCATCCAGTTCCAAGATCATTCTAGGAAAACAAGCTTCGCCTAGCAAGCATGCTTAATAGCAATTGATCCGTTCTGCATTTTTTTTTTCATGACTTGGTGGTCTCAAGGCCTTTCTAGCAATAGGATAGGTCCCAAGAGACCCTAACACCGTACTAGATCTGACTAGGGACACATGAACCTAAGGTATTATAATAATACACTTACTTTGTCTTCAATGCACATTTGTGAGAGTTCATGGAGTCAATTTGCACATTTTTAAATTTAGGGGCTAAAATGCACATATCCTATGAGTTGGGGATAAAGTGCTAGTTTCCATAATTTTGGTGAACCTTAATGGGAATCACTGATAATGTTATAAAATAGAAGGGTGCTAAGTGTTATTACCCTGTATCTCGTAAAAGATACGTATAATTTCCTCATAAATTTAATGAATGTCATTCTTGAATTAAAAATAATTCTCCCTATAGATCAATTGATCAAGTATATGAATATATTTAAAATTTGATAATAACTAATATGTCTCCTACTATATATAAATATAATGTAATACAATTATTTTGTCAAAAAAAATTTTGATATAATTATTATAGTCAAACAATAAATGGTACAGAATAATTTTTTTTAAAGATTTTTCGAGCATTTAGAAATTTCTCTTATCACTTAGATGCACGTATTGTTGACATGGCAATTGGCATGTCTAGGGACCGATTTTACATATGGTTGGATATCATGTCTCCAACATAAATATCTGAGGTCGATTGATTATCTTTCAATTTTAGACTTTTTCTTTTGAAAATAAAATAAAATAAAATAAAAATGTATCTGAACCGACATCAAGAACGTGTGCAAAACTCATTACACATCACGTAGTGATGTTAATTTTCATCACTTCAAGGTCCACAGTCTTCCATAGCCATGTGCCTGCTGCAATTTTGGTCCCAATATGACATTGAGTTACTCATCACACATCCTCAAGGACTCCAAGTGGCAACAATTCTAGGAGGAACGTTTTCTCCATTGATGGAAACCATTAGAAATATCATGCAATATCTCATATCAATTCCTTGACATGTCCAACTCTCTGGATTGGATATCACCCTGTTTAAGCTGATTGGGAAAAGATAATCCTTTTGGAGAAATTACTTCCACTTGGTTATTCAGGATCATGTCAGAGAAACACAAGGCAACCATATCACATGTGTGAATGGTTTCCTGAAGGGAGATCGACCTCGGAAATTGTTAGGAGAAAAGGAGTTGATGCTCTTTCCTTTTTCCCTTGAATTATGCGCTTTCACACAATACACCATAACATTTTTGTGCAAGGCAATTTACTTCACTTTTCATCGAAAGGTTTTCTGTCTCACCAGGTATGGAAATCTGCCCAATAATTTTTTATGTACATAAGAACAAGTATGGAATCATGGGAATCAAATTATATGACGTGACAACTGCGCATAATTGAACCTCAATGCTGCTGAGATCTGTGAATACCTATCAAAACAATGGCTGAATGATGACATATGATGATGTATAGTTAGGTTACTACACCGCACAAGGAGTACTAGGCGAAAACATTAGTGTAAAATTCTAAAACAAATTTATTTTATTTTATTTTATTTTATTTTTTACGGGAATTTATTTTGAATATGTTGTAATAGCATACATGTCTTTAAGTGATAAAATTATCTATATTAAATATCTAGCTCATATAATTAGTAACATTTAAGTATTCCATCCAAAAATCTAATTATCTTTTTGAAAAAATCGCATACACGGCAAATATACCTTCGGTTAGTCGAATTGAGACTCGATTATTAGGAGATGGTGTCCTGAAACCCTTTTTTTTCCCCTTTCCTTTTCAGATATGTTAGTATCTAAATTGCAAGAGGCTAGAAAATGGGAGAGGCCATCAGTTACTAGACATCAAGTGTTACAATGGAATTCACTAACCCAAGATACACTTAAATGATGACAGTGGAAACTTTTCCGAGGTTTCTTGTCAAAGATCAAGCATTTAAAGTTGAATCAAATACTTTGACAGCTTTGTCTTAAATTTTCATCAACTATATAATCTTTTAAATTTTTGTAGCTTTAAGTTTTTAAAAAAGCAATAAAAAATATGCTACAACATCCATTCTCTAATAATTATCCATTTTCACTATACACATGTATTAAGAAGTGATTAGATGAGTTTAAAATTACATAAGTCTAAGTGTATTTTGCAACACTATTCTTATCCTCTACTTCAATGCTCTCTCATATATTAATCTATCAACTAATTTTTTATCTCTCTCATAGATATTTCAAGGGAAAAAAATAATTAATATTATCTAGAATTTTTAAAAGAACTGATCATAGTAGAAAAATAAAATTTTTTAGATGGACACTAGGAGGTAGTAATGTTTAATGTTAAGACAATTTTTTTTTGTACATATATAAGAAAATTTTCTTACTCAGGACTTGGTATCTTCAACGAAATTTATCAAAATGCAAACTCGATTGTTTTCAATATATTATTTTCTAAAATAATAAAAAGAGTAAAAATTATAAAGATTTTAATTTTAACATCCGGAAAAACTCACTTAAAATGTCCTTATATGATTTAACAATTATTCATTTAATTTAAGTATACAAAGTCAAAATATCCATATAAATATTATTTAAAGTAAATCCAGTCAGATAATTTTTAATTATTAAACTAAATCTTTCTACTATTCTTTAATATAGTATAACCATATTTTCTTAATTATTTTTGTGTTAAATAAACCTTTAAGTTAATTTATTTATAAATTTTTAAAATAAAACTATTAAATATTTATTTATCATATTAATGGTCCAGATCTAAGGATATAATAATTATATAAACTTAAAAAATAAAATAATAAAATTAAAACTAAAATTAGTATTAATATTTTTTTAAAGACCAAATTACCCCTTTCAATACTATTCTCCCCATTCAAAGCCACCATCACCACCCATCGCCCACTTAACCACCCCACCTGCCACTGGTCAATCTTCAGCCCATAATTGAATAAAAGAATAAAAGTGCATAACTAAAACCGAGCTCTGACCCTGGAAAAATAATAATAATAATAATAATAAACTAACTAACTAACTAAAAGTGAGCGCTTTTCTTGCTCTCGATTTCTGCCACAAGGCGCTTCAAGACCGCCGTGAACGTGACTCCTCTTTTCTTTCTCAGCTATTGATTTTGGGCTCTCTGTTTGTTGGCCCAACCCCTTTCTTCTGCTTCCCATTTTTGGTGCTTGTTCTTCTGCATGTGGTTCCATGCTAAACGTCACCAAGTTGGGATTGAGGAAACGAAAATAGGCCATTGCAAGTTGCGTCACTAGATAGGATCATTGAAATTAAAATATTGAGTAAATTGCATTCATCTCCCTTGAGATTCAGTGTAATAACACATGATATTCCTTAATTTTATAAAACTATCACTGATTTTATTTGGAATTCACTAAAATTATACTTACCTCCCTTACATATATTAGTCCATTAATTTAATTGATAAAAAAGTTAATATGAGATACATATATAAATATTAATGTCAAAATTATAATACTTTTGATAATATTTTACATGTATGATAATTAAAATAACTCCTCTTTTATCATAACCTATAATTATAAGTTTAATTTTCACATGATAAAAAGTATTTGATTTAATTAATATATTAAATATTACTAAAATATTATATTTTTATCATTAATAATTATGTATGTATTTCATATTATTTTTTTATCACTTAAATTAATAAATTGGTATCTATAGAGAATGTTAGTGTAATTTTAATGAATATAAGGAAAGGTCAGTGTTAGTTTTTCAAAATAAAGGAGTATTAAATATAATTATACTGAGCCTTAAGGGATATTAGTGTATTTTTCTCTAAAATATAACCACTGTATTCATTTTATCATTAGACCACTAACGAAATAACTAAAACGTATAATAATTTAACTTTTAGGAACCTATTTATTCAACAAAAATTAATTGTCTTCAAATTATGTTTATTTTTTTTATCTTATTAATTACTTGTTATCGTGTGAAAGACACGAAATAAATTTATAGTAACTGTTTTTAAATTTTAAAAATTATTAAATACTTACCTTACACGTGATAAAAAGTAATTGACGAAAAAAATATAATTTACGGTCAGACAATTTTCGTCCACATTTAATGTCATGCAACTTTATAGTGTCACATGCAATTTGAACAAAATGGATATTTAAAATAAAACTAGAAATCTATAGTGCAAAGAGAACGAAATAAAGCGCCCGAGTTATGGCCTTCCGTTTTCAACTTACTCTTTTGGATTGAAGACTAAACTCGAACTTTTCGTTTATCATGTGAATGTGAACACAAAAGGATGGGATCTCCATACCCAATCAGTCAAAGGGAAAAGCTACATTGTTAAACAGAAATATTATCTGTAAATAATATTTATGAGGCACCATGCCAATAAACTCTCGTCTACAATTAGATGAGATGTGAACTTCACTTGGCATGGGTCTCATACTCAATCTAATATTATATTGATAGATGAGAGTATGTCTACATGATTTGTTACAGATATTATATATAAATAACGTTACTCTTTGTTATCTTTCACTTATATAATCTTTCAAGCAAAAAATACCAGAATCTAACCATATTTATGATCTGATAATTTATTATTAGATAATAATGCTAAATTCAGTTTATCAAAATTAAATCCAAATCTTAAATAGACCATAATAATATATTATTCTTATTCCAAAACCATATAATTTATACATTAATCTCTAACCAAGTATTGGTATCACCCACTTACCAAAAGGCTAATAAACATGTTAACAAAAGGATTATGGCAAAATATCTTTGGTTGTTTAGAATTTAGATATAATTATGACTAAATCCTCAATTTAGTCCCTTAAATTTGAAAAGTCTCATCGTGATTCTTCAAATTTCAAAAATTGAGACCAATTAGTTCTTCAGATTTTAAAAATTTCTATCATTGTCCCTTAAATTTCATAAATGAGGACAAGTTAGTCCATCCGTCATATTTTTGTCTAAGCCATTAAGAAATGTCTATATGTCCAGTCAACTTACTTAAATGTATAATTAATTTTCACGATGGATCATAATTTACCTTACGACAAGTATTCACACAGAGAGAGAGAGAGAGAGAGAGAGAGTATTGTCCATCATGTCTTTTGGGAAGAGAAACCTCTATCGTAGAATCATAGAATAAAAGATAACTTAAAGTCAAAATCTTTTTTCAGAGGAGAGTTGTGACAAAAGAGGAGATAAAGAAAAATGTGTAAATGACCTCGTTTAAAGGAGTTATGCAAGTTTGGATTCACATTAAAAATTAATAGTATACGTAAACAAGTTAACAAGTCACATAAATATTTTCATTAATAAGACATATGAACATTTTTATTAACAGCTCAGGTGATAATTTGAATGAGGAACTAACTTGTCCTCGTTTCTAAAATTTGATGTCCAGGAAGCTATTCGTTAGTTTACTCCCCAAAGAAAAAGGATGCTGTACGTTGTTGTGGTGGAAGGATATTGTCAAAAGAACCGCTTTAGCTCACTATAAACATCTATTATTCTATTCTGTTCTTTGTTTTTCTGGTTACTCGAAGAAGAGGTAGGTAGGGTTCGAACCAAGGAACAAATGGATAGTTAGCGAAAGATATCAACCAACTAGCCAAGCATAAACATGGTTATTCTATTCTATTGTTATTGTGCCTTTTTTGGCCTTAAAGCATGAACATTTTTATCATACGCTTGCTCAAGCAAACTCCAATATCATGTCAGAATAAATGAATTGTCCCAAAAGTTGAAGTTGATGGATAGAGACACAGAGATATGGTGAAATTGCTGGTCAGATATTGAAATGTGATAACGTTGAGAGAATTGTAGCAACTAATACGTATATGGATAGGATTTGATTAACATGGTGAATTACAATGTGAACCACATGTGGCTGTATAGTGAGACAACCGAAACATCAGAACCGTAACAAAATTGGGTTCCTGCTTCGAGACTCATTTCATGTGCCATACTCAATGTTCTGGTTTCCACGCAAACCTGACAGCATCATATATGTGAGATAATATTGACGACCTATCTATATCTAGAAATGAAGAAGCGAGAAGCTGAAAATCGTGGGTTTTATGCATTTCCACTGAAAAGTAGCAAACCGGGCTCCGGAACAGAAAAATGTTAAAGTCTATGCTTGGGAACCTTCCAAACCTGGCTTTTTAAAAAAAAAAAAAATGAAAGGGAGAAAAAAAAAAACTGTTCGTAGAGAAGCTATCATGCTGGATAAAAAATTGAAAATTAATTATAGTAAAAAATTGAAGTCTTTTATTACAAATAAAAGTTTTTTTTGTTCTCTGCAAGTATTTTTTTACTGGAGTCAATCATCTTCCAGTATTTGAGATCCTATAGGGAATATAATTCTCCAAATCTTGGTTACTTCATACTCAAGATTTGAACCCCAAGACTACTAGCTAAAGGGGGAAGAAACATTGCGGTTTCTTGCGCTACGATGAGACCATAAATTTTCAGTTGCTTATTGGATTTTTCTTCAATTTGCAATTGAACGTCACTGCGCTGCATCGGGCTTTGGTAATGCTTTAGCGTGATGTGTTCTGCTCATGGATTTTTCTGCATTTTGCTTCATTTCTCCACTCCTATGCCTCGGGTAGATAAACACAATTTATAAGTGCCTAAACATAGAGGATCAATTAATATTGGGAAGAGAAAATTGGACCGGACTGGTTCAATTAGGTTAACCGGGAACTGATTACCTTGCCAGTTCAGTCAAATGTCTTCAATCGCTGGAGCCCAAAACTGGGCAAAACTGTGAAAACCAACAAATCAGTCCCTGTTCAGGTTGATCAGTTTGGGATTATTGGCTTTTTTTTTTTCCTTTCAAAGGTTAAATGATGATTTTTTTTGGCAACCACAAAGCAAAAGTTAAAAAAAAAAAAAGAACCAAAGAAGAACACTAACAAAGGTTGCCAGGTTATTCTTCTTCTCTCTCTGTCATTTACAGACTGTTTACCATAAATCTCGTTAGGCACTAACAAATATTATTTTCAAATATTTTGTAACTGTGTTGTGAGGCTGAGATTAAAAAAATACTATATGGATTATGTTTATTTGTATAGACATATGAATAATTTTTTTTGTGTTGCTTATGTAATTGTTAATAAATTTAAATTTTTTTATATTCTAATTAATCATATGTATATATTTATATATTTTTTATTATATTATAGTTGAATTCCAATTGAATCTCTAAACCTTTGAACATGTGTCTCAACTGATTCAATACCCAGTCCAATTTTCTCTTCCTTGATTAAAACACAAAATCTCATTACAAAGGCATAATTATGCATGATTTCATAATAAGCATAATTTGGAGATCAAATCATGAATCCATGATAATATTAAGGAATTAAATTCAATTAAAGGTTAAAACACTAAGTATAGGAAATGAAACATACAATTTTGCATTGTTGTGTTATTACCTAGAAAATTGGTAAGAGCATATATGTTTCTCCCAAAAGTTGAAAAAGCGACATGGGGAAATTGCAAAAGACACTCTGATACTCAAAGTCAATATATGACAAATGTAGGGTATAAAGAATTAGGATTAATGTCGCGATTATGAATGCTTCCGGATATTGAAATCCATATATAGTGAGAGATATGATGTACATAAATTTGGGAAAGATCATTCACTTGTCTCCTTGTATAAGGAGATCATGCAATAAGCGGGGTGAGTAGCAAATATAAACTGAATTACCACTTATAAGAGAGGATAAAACATAGATTTGTGTTGTTGCTAGATTAGTACAGGATTTAGGCTAATTATGATGCGGGCCCTGAACATTTAATGCTTGCGATTAAATCCATAATTGAGGAGGATCTTTAACTAGACTTCTCACTATGGGGTGACACTTCTTGGGCTCCATGTTCGAGTTCTTCATGTGTAGGCCAATGAAGTTGGCTCATAAATATAGTTTAGTACTACACCTGGCTTTTGAATTAATGGGGTAATTTTTTTGAAGCTAGCAGTCAGGTTTTTTATTTTTTATTTTTTTATAAGAGTTACTAATCAATTTCCGCTCTCCTTTCATTTAATATTAAGATAAAACACAGAAAGTTTCGGTACACATAATAAGATTTGGAGTATCTAATTTACAAAAACAAAAATATTGTGACAACCATAATAATAAGAATTACGGTTCAAATCGTAGGGATTTTTTAAATGTATTCTATGAATTTGAAAATATATTTTATAATTAACAGATTAATTTAATACCTTATAAAATTCAAAAAGCACTGATATAATTTTCCTATTCATGACTAAAAATTAGCCACATATACCACTACCTTAAATTATTGAAGTTAATAAAGTATATGATTAGATCACAGTCTTCTTAAATTTAAGAAGGCATCAATGCCCCAATAACACCAAAGGGAATCCCTTATTAATATCATTTCTACCTATACAAGACACTAACTTAGAGTAAATTGATATTTTCATCCCTGAAACATATTTATTTTAACAATTTAATTTTTAAAAGATTAAATATTTTTAGTCATTAAAATATTTCATATTATAAATCGATTCTTCAAGGACTCATGTATACATAACTTTTTTGTTAGACTAATATCTTTAAATTAAAATTTTTTAAAGATTAAAAGGTAAATATTTAATCTTTTAAGAATTAAAATACAAAACGAAAGCCTTTAGAAGTTAATTTACTCCAAATTTCAATCTAGTTGGGAGTGGCAGCGGCACGTTTTTATCAACGTACCCTATAATAATAATATAATAATATTGTACAATTTAAGCCAATAGAACAATTTCAATTCAATCACGTCGTCAATATTTTGGCAAATGCGTGGGAGGTTCAAATCACCCTATGCATGGGCCTCAGGAGTGGACCAGTTCACATAACGCGTTAATGGTGTAAGCATCACCTTGTTTTTGGGACTACCGTACGATGGAAGAAAGTGAAAATGATGTGTTCCTTCTTTTTCCCAAAATTAAAATGAAAAAGAGAGAAGGACAGCAAAGCACTTTTGCATAATATTCAACCCATGCTAAAAACAAGGTATTTGTTATTTAAAGTTGGTCGAGCTTGTGGTGCGCTTAATTAGTTCAGGTAGTGGTTCCGTTCTACATTTTAAAATTTTATTTTGTTTAAAAATAATTATCTATTTAAAAAATTTAAATAGTATTAATTATTTTTATAAATAATATCTCTTTTAATGCTATTAACTCATTAGTAAAGGAGGAGAGAGGGAGTTTGCACATTGAAAAAATCAAAGGCAATTTTTAGTAAACTAATTTTTATTAATGTTGATATTTTATTCTTTATTTTCTTAATTTCAATAAATATTTATAACTAATTATTATCCAAGAATGAAGCAGTATAATAATCACTTGAAAAGTGACACAAATTCAAATGTTGGAAAATTCTTACAATTCTCAAGCAGGTTATTCCTTTTCTTTTTATTTCTTTAGCTTTTTTTTCGACGAAAGCAAACAGTAAAACATTACTGCCATGTGATTGGTAAAGAGATTTGCAATTCTGAATTGGTGTAAATAGCGGTGTTATGCAACGGAGTTGATCCACATCATTGATATTCTATTCATACATTACTATAATTTTGATTTAATTTCTAGATTTTTCATTAATGAGTTTTTTATAACTATAAATTTAAGCACTTAATGACTCTGGATATATGCATTTACATTAAATTGGGCAAATCTTCCACTTAACCTAGACTTATGTAACTAATAATTGAAAAAACAAAGTTATAACTTTAGTAGGGAATTATATCTTTGTTTTATAAGTTTTTTCACATTTTTTGTGATTTTTCATGTTCTTTATACAACAGATTAATTTTCAGAATAATTTGAATATGTAGTTTGCTTATAATTTAGGTCAAACAAATAATAAGTCAATCGAGGCGTGCTAGAAAATTATTCCAAGATAGTCATGAAATTTGGCTAGTACAAAACACAATCAATCCTTAATATCACGCAATTGAGGCTAAGAGATGGACTTTCTAACTTGATAAGTGATTTTTCAAACTACTCCAATATGCGTGTCAAATTCTTAAAGGAGATTCCCTAAAAGATTAAGCGTTTTGGACTTTTGGCTAATGAACCGGTACAGAATAAGTAGACAAAGGAAATCAGTGAAAACTCAGTAACAGATCCATACAACATTGATAATGAGGACAAAAATAATATATAAGTATAATAATAAGTAAGATATATTATATTTTATTATTTTGTTTTGTTTAGAGTTAATTTGAGGTCAAACTTAATTAATACATGGGGTGAAAATATACATATACATATAATTAGCCATGTGGATACTGATTAATTGTTGTCTATAGTTACTTTGGATGATGTTCAATTATTATTATTATTATTAAGACTATAAGTTACTAAAAACTCAAATATATTTTGTTATTAGAAATAATCTTATTAGAAGTTCTTTAATTTAATAAATATTTTTTTTTGGATAAATCAATGTATAAACCAAATATATACATATATATAATTGTTATTGTATAATAAAAATATATTTAATATTATTTGATAACAAATATATTTTCTATTTTCTTAACAAATATAGTTATATTCTTTATTTAATTTTTGAAAATGTTATTTTGAGAACAAACATTCCAAACATATATATGTTAAAGAACATATATATGGGAAACCTTTTGACATATGAAATGAAAAATGAAAATCTACTCTAACAAAAAAAAGATACCAAGATCTACTCTAACAAGATCTACTCTAACATATTTTCAAAGAAAAAAAACATTCTCTATTTGAAAACAAGATCTACCAAAAACATACCAAACATATTTTCATTACATTCTCTATTTGAAAACAAGATCTATTCTAACAAACCAATAACATTTCCCAAAATTTGAAAATCTGAAAATGAAAATCATTTTCAAAGAATGAAAATATGAAATGAAAAATGGGAAACCTTTTGACAAACCAAATGCACTCTTAAGTTTTGTATTGATATTGTGTGTCTGTACAATTTGCCTCAACTACTATACGCATACAAACATATAAATTGAAAAATATAGTGAAATGTATATTTATTAACAGAATCCCGCAAACGATATCATATTGCTACAATTGACAATATTCCAACTACTTTGGAAATGACTTATGTTTTGTGTTTGGATATTATAACACTTGCTCATAATAAATCTAAAGACATGAATTTACACATTAAGTACGACGAATCGTTAACCAACATTAGTACAAACAGAGTGTTTTGGTAAAAGTATCTAATGCCAACAATTACAAATGGAACATCCCAAAATCTGTCATAGAAAATCACACATTACTTAGTTAATCAGAAACTATATTCCTAGCAGCCAGAATCGTTTGCCTTCCTTTGGGTGTTAGTTAATATGAAACTATCAGAAATAAAAATGAGAATTTAAAATTCTTAGTAGAAAAATGAATTTATTTTAAAACTTATGAACTATGATTGGTTTTAATGGTGTTGTATGAAAAATATAAAGAGCCATAATTTTATCATAGAATAAATTATCATAGCATACATAATAAAAATCATGCAGAACAGGTCACTAGAATTATGATTTCTTTACTCTAGTTTTTACTTTCATTTGTCTCACACAATCAAAGGCCTTTTCATAGGGAATTCTCATTTTTCAGTGTTGCTCTTCAACATCGTGATGACAAAACAAGACTTTAACGCCATACTAACTAAGGCGTAGTAAAAGGATCTTATATCTATCGCTCTACCTTTTTGGAGGGTGGGAAGAAATTTTCAATAAACAATATCTTCATCCCAATCCAATTGTCAACTACCCCATGACCATGAGGAATGTAAAAGAACCAATCCTTGGTAGCACCCTTATCAAGGGAGAATGGAAAGGCTCTTAACTTAACCTGATCCTCTGTAACTCCCTTGAGGCTTCATGGTAGCACAGACAATGAGGAATTGCTTTAAGTGCTTATGTGGATCTTCTCCTGGAAGGTCTTAAGACTTGGGAATATAATGTTGGAGCCCAAATTTAAGCTCAAAGTCCAATTAGGGTTGGTGTAGGCGAGGTCAGGAGCAACAAGCTCCTTTAAGGTCCTATTTAAATTTGCCATGTTTTCTAAAACACTAACAAAGAAATTAGAAAGTTAAACGGTTCATCTTGTTGTCTCTTTTCTTTTCCTAAGACTCTTCAAAGTCTTTTCAATCTCATGATTAAAGGGAGTTAAGGTGGTGTCAGGCAAGGATCAAGTCATACAAGGGATCCAATAAAATTAAAATAAAAAATGAAACAAATAATCAAAATTTAAAAATAAATAATAGATTTTTTTTTGCAAATAGAAAATAAAATAATAATAAAAAAGAAATATAAAATTAAAATAAAAACAAAAAGGAAGCTAAAAAATAAAAATAAAAATTAATTACAAAAAATTAAGTAGCACCACTTCGCTAGTAATGGTGCCAAAATTTGATGTGGATTATCGTTACCTGCAACAAATTAAAATTTATTTTATGCTATATCGCACCAAAAATGTAGTTAGGGTGTAACTCAAGTCATCTCACGTAGAACTATTTTTAGTTAATTGAGAAAATTAGGGGTTGTTTGAAATTGTTTGGAGAATAAAAATTAATAGACAAAATTATATGAGAAGAGTTACCTACACAATGAGTCATTCAAATTAAAAATTGTTCAATCATTGGGTCAAATGATTAATTCATGAGGATGGTTACTTTCATTAATTAAGTTATCACACAACAATGATGCAATTTTATTTAGCAGTCACACAATTGCACTCTCACTAAGGGTTTAACTAACATATATATTAGTAATCCATAATCATGACTCTAAGAGCCTATGCCAATTTAATTACTAATTACAACAACCCAATCTCCTAACAGAGTTAATTCCGATCTCTTACCAAATGGATGTAATTTGATAAATTGACCAAATACTCCAATAGAATCCTAATTATGCATACAACTCACAACATAAATACACTCACAATTAGGTAGCTCTCAAAAACACAATTGCAATAACTTACAATTAATTTAGAGATAAATAAGAGGGAGAAAAAAACCAACCACAAATTATATTAAAAATTCAGATCCTCAAGGACAATTCTCAATCCTCAGTTATCCTTACGCAAGATAAAAAAAAAAATACTCCTCCATAGGTGGAGGATCACAATCAATGTAATTGCAGGTACAATCGTAATCTCAAACGAGAGCCAAAACAAGGACTAGAAGTTCCCAAAACCTAAAGAAAATATAGAGAGAAAGTAGGGATAGTAGAGGCAGCCCTAAACCAAGTGTGAAAGATCCTCTTTTAACCTAGACTAAGTAGGCATATATAATAAACCATTACAGTGTTAAAAGGGGAAATTATTGTTTTACAAACTGGTACTAACACAGTCACCACTTTGCACACTTCCAAGCCTATTTTGAGCCCCAAAACATCAAAATTAGCTCTTGAACCTAGAAATAGAAGTTGTAGACCTTTGAATAAGCTTTTCAACCCTATAAGAATCATCTCACTTAGGCATCTATAGCTCTAGCTATTGATAAAATATGAAGTAGAGGTCAGACTGGACAATATCAAAACACTAACAATCTCCAATCTTGCAACTTATTTTCACTAAAAGACTTAGAACTGTGTTTTGACCTAAACATGAAAGTTATAGAGGACTTCTTAAGCTTTGAAAACATTTTTATTTGTCTCAATTAATCTATGTAGAGAGAGATGAATTTTTTATTGCAATACTTCCTACAAATATGCTTAATAAAGCTCTAAAACTCTTCTATTTTGCTCTCCAAGTTCTCAATTGATTTTTGGTCTATGAGAAATTGAAATTTGTGCTTTTAATTGACATTCAGAATATGTCTTGCATGATGTAGGTTCTAACTAGCCATAGATTAGCCCAAATATACCAAATATATATATAGTCAAATATGCACATGGTAAATTACCTAATCAGTCTAGTAACCTTATTGCTACATCTTTTTGTTTTAATAATTTATTTTTCCTTTAAATTTATAGGCCTATATTTTTATTGATTATTGAATAGTTGTAGCTCTTTAAATCTGACCTTGTTTCTGGTCTCACCATTGCTAGCATGGCCATCCCTCAAGTTAATTACTCATCAAATGTTTTACTTCTAATTTGTTTGTCATCAAAATGATCACTCTAATATTTCTTATATATTCTTCAATTGTGTAAGAATGTTGTCATTTATGGAATCAGTTATGCAAGTTTGAAAGTCTACTACCAATTTGGGGACAAACTGAGTATATTGATTAATTTTGGTGCAAATAAGTTGGCATATTTAGTTCACAGTTTCACGTTTTGTCCTGGGCTAATCAATTTGATGGTTTTGCATATTTCAAATTCTAGTTTGTTCCCCCACTTGCGAATGCTATTCTTGGAAGCTTAATAAACCTTACAGTTGGACTCATTTCCAATGCTTCTATTGTGCTGGGATCCATGATCCAACCAAATCTATTTCTACATTTGATTTGATTTTCTTTTTCTTATTGACTCATATTTAAAGTGTTGATCATAAATATTTTGTTCCTCCAATTTTCTAGTGTTATCATGTTATGGTTCTAAGTTTGATGATTAAATCACTACAAGAAATAATATTGTTACCGACGGATTTTAAGGTGTTACCGACGGAAATTTAAGTTCTGACTAATTACCGATTTGATTTTGTCAAACGGTAATAACGTAGTCGATAAGTATTACCGACGGAAAAAATCCGTCAATAATAATTACCGACGAAATTATCGACGGATTCTTTTAAAAAATTCCGTCGATAATGAGCTGGAAAAATTCGTCAGCAAATTCGTCAAGTATAGGTATTTACCGACGGATTTTCCAGATTATTGACAGAAAAATCCGTCGGTAATTTCTGAAATAAATTGTGTTTTAAAAATATGATTTTTTTACTGAATTTAAAAACTGGTAATTTCAATTTTAAATTTTTATATTTTCAGAATTTTCGACGGAAAATCTGCTAGTAATATTTTTAAAATTTTTGTTTTTTTATTTTTTCCGACAAAAAACTGGTCAATTTTAATTTTGGATTTTTTTTATTTTTTCAGGAAACTACAGACAAAAAAATTTGTCAGTAATTTTTTTATTTCTAATTTTTTTTATTATTTGTTTTTTTATCTTACCGATGAAAACTTTTATTGGTAATGTAAATTTTAAATTTTTCGTGTATATTACCAACAAGAAAAAGCCATCAGTAATTGTTTTTTCTTTTCTTCAATAAATCGTTCAGTAATTTCAATGTTCCCTGAATATTTACAAGCCTATATTTTACTTAAAGCTAATTATAAATATGTAAATATATTTAATAATGAAACATTATAAAAAAATGCTTAATAAATAGAAACAGAGTAAATTTAAGTCCAAAATATAAATAGATAAAAATTTCACAAAGTCTACAAAATAAAAATATAAATAGTTCAATCGTAGCCAAATAAAGAAAAAACAATAACTTTAGTCAAGAGAAGTCAGCAGCATCATTATCGGTTTGGCGGTATAAAGGACTAGAGAAGTCTGCATGATCCTTCAAGCCATCAATCCAACATCAACACCATCATCGACCTGCCTTCTGTCAGACAATATGTGTTGAAAAATAGACAAAGAAATACAATGTTTCAAATATCCTTCAACACATGAGAATAAGCATGAGGCAGAAATTTATACAAACCTTTGGTAAATATAGATTCTTATCATCGTCAAATGCATTGGACAAACATCTAAAAAGCATCTTGGGTGCAATTGGATAAACATCTAAAATGTACTTTTAAGATGAAAAATAGATGAAGTAATTCTATTTGTACCTTGACTTTACTATTTCTCAAAAAGGTGGAAAAAAATAGCAAGAACAATTCAAATATATATTGAGCAGTGCACAGTTCAATATAATTCTAACTTTAAATTGAAGGAAGTTAGTTAATTGGACAATAATTAGACTAAGTGCTCACACCTGGCCTTGATTATGACATTTACTCAAAAGGACAATGTTTTACGAACATACAAATGCATCTCGAAATGTTGCTGCTGGTAGCAAGCATTGAAAAAGGTTCAATTCATTGTGGTCGTGAAATCTCTATGGACTCTATGGATTTCCATGGAATCATGGCAAGTGGGGTAGTAGGAACTAGTGTTTTGGCCCAGCTAGGTGATTTTTCCCTTGCTGCTATACCAATTCCTAATCCTAATAGGTGGTGACTTTAGAAAATGTAGCAACTAGACACATCAGTGCTATAGTTTTCCTGTTTTCAATAAGACAAAAAACCAAAACACAAAGAATATGTGTTTGGTAATTCTCCAAAACTTTTCCATATTCCATTTTATGGCTTACTAATACAAGGGCAATTGAAGATATAAATATTGTGGAAACCAAATTATTTAGCTAGTCAAAGCCAAAAAGTGCTGTTAGTGGTGTGTATGTGCTGTGCATATAGGATGGCAGCATCGCCTAAAGAGCCAGCTAAAATATGAAAAACAAGACATGTATGTATGCTATGCAATCCCATGTTTTTTGGGGGAACCAAATATGGGGGCAACATTAAAATCAATCAACCATAATGAACTGAGATGCAAAAATGTATGCAGAAGAGCATTCAGTTGAAGCTATCAACCTTCTCAGTTGTTGGAGCCACTGAGATGCAAACATCTCATGATTTTTTTCACATTATTGAAAATATAATTATCATAGAAAATATCTGCATCCATTGCACACAAACTCATATGCACATCTGCTTGATTGACTTAAATTGGACAGCAGATAGCTCAATTACCATTTAGATTGAAGTGAAAATGTAAAATGTTACAACATTAACAACAATGACAAGGAGGGGAAGCCACATACCATCAAGGCCCCAACCCAAGTAAAGAGGGGTAATGCCAATAGCATCACGAGCAGCGATAAAGCTTTTATCTCGAGTGTCAAGAAGGACAAATAAGAACATCCCATCTAGCATATCAACAAATTCTTCTCCATATTCCTCATACTGACATTGATAATTCAGTTGTTAAAATGAAACAAGAGGAAAGAAAGTGAAGCTACCTTGAATAAACAATCTTCATAATTCATGAAAACAAAAATAGTAAAATGATCACTGAATCAGTAAATCTAACAGATTCTTCAACACTTACTAGATGAGTAATCACTTCACAGTCACTTCCAGTTCAAAATTGGTGGGAACTCAATTTCTATCTCAGTTCATTATGGTTATATATCTCCCCATTTACTTAATATCATAATTTTGATAAAGGGAAAAAAATGAGGCTAACCAAACCACTTAAAGTATATATCATAGAAATTAGTTCACTATAAAGACTACACAGATGAAAAAATGATTTTTGATGTAAGTATTCTCATTGATGTTCAACAATGCAAAAATTAGGGCTTGTGGTATAAACAATGAGAAATACAGATACCCCATTTGCTATGCTGTCAAACCTTATAGTTAGTAAGACCAGATTGGAGACTATGACTGAAAAATGCCATTATTGTGACTTCCTTAATAAACAAACCATTTTCCAGGGAATATTCAAATGATGAACATATATTATAGTGGCAGAAAGATGCATACAGTGATAATAATGCTTTGTCTTCATATAGAGAGGTTGATCCCCTGAAGTGGGGTCAATGATTGCAAGCGCAGTCAAGGGCAAGGATAGGGGGGCGGAGTCCGACGAGTGGACCATGGGGAGCGAAATAAAAGCGCTGGATCGCGAGGAGCGCGTGTGGGTGCGGTGGGCTCAGAGGGCGCGGACGGCGTGCGCGCTGCATCCGCGATGGCCGGTGCTCGCACGTGGGATCTGGGACGAGATCGGGGACGGTGGGCTCGGGGACGGCGGGCTCGAGGTTAGCGGGCTCAGGGATAGCAGGCTCTAGGACGGCAAGCTTGGTGACAGAGCGCAGCAAGCACAACGACAATCTGTCACGGGGAGAAAGAGAGACGAAGATGCGTCACGAGGAGAGAGAAAGAGAGTGTGTGAAGATCTGGCGTGTGCTCATGGCCAGCAGCGACATGTAAGGCCATGGTTTGGTGGCGGCCCTGTGGTGAGAGAGAGTGTATGAGAGTGTGTGTGTGAGAGTGTGAGGAAGTGTTTGTGAGAGAGTTTGTGAGAGAGTGGGACAGTGGCACAAGTCATAGGCTTGTGATTACCGGCGGATTTTCAAAATTCCGACGGAAAAAAATCCGCCAATAATAAAGAAAGGCACCGTTTTTATCACGCAAATTTTTTTTGTAAATTATCGACGGATTTTTCCGTCGGTAATTATTTTTTAAAAAGAGTTTTGATAAAATTAATTTTATCGATGGAAAAATCCATCGGTAATATTTAATTTTTAAATAAAAAATTTAATAATAGTTATCGACGGAATTTTCCGCCAGTAAATGTAATTACAAAATAAAAAATTAAACCAAAATAATTACCGACGGATTTTTCTGTCGATAATTTTAATTTCTAGAAAAAAAATAAATTCAAAGTAATTACCGACGGATTTATCGACGGAAAATACTCGAATTTCTTAAAATCCGTCGGTAAATCTGTCGGTATTTTCGATGGAAAAAATCCGTCGGTAAATTCCGTCGGTAAGCCGCTTGTTTCTTGTAGTGAATGTATATTTGTTTTGTTCAATTAAAATTTTGAGATCTAAGCTTTGGCTTTTACTTTTCCATCATCACTACAAGAAATGCGCGGGTAATCAACCCTCTTATCGATGGGTTTTTCGACAGGTATGTATGTTATCGACGTCTTTACCAATGGGCACGAGGGTATCGGTTTCTAGGCCGTCAATAATTATTACTAATGGTAGAACAAAACCAGTCGGTAATTATCGATAAGTGTACCGACAGTTAATAAAATAAAAGATGGTTGGAAAAATTAAATAAAAAGGCGTCACCATGTCGTTAGTGACTCATATTTACTGATGGTTATATGTATTTTTATCGACGAAAATTTATTGTAAAAAATAATTTTTTTATTAATTTACCGATGAATTTGTTGACGGGTGTAAAATAAATTTATTTTATAAAGTTTACATGTCGGTAACCAGTTTTTTTTGGGGGGGAAAATTCCTGTTTTATCATTAAATGTTTGGTGATTTATTATTTATTTATGTAACATCCTAATGATCAAAGCAACTAATATAAAATAAAAAATAATAAAATGAATAAATTAAATTAATTAAATTAAAATAGCAAATTATCACAATAAAAAATTATACGAATGACAATAAATGTAAAATATTATCTAGAATGGGGATAAAAAAAGAAGCTAAATAAAAAACTAGCTACACTCCTGGGCGTCGTCTTCAGCGTCAGCGGCATCATCATCATCATCATTATCTGGACCATCATCATCTGTGCTGTCTAACGGCGAGTGGCCCTCAGAGATGGAGGGGAGTGGGATATGGGGGAATGACGGTTGGGGGAGTGTCTTGCCAAAGCTGGAGGATCCTGAAGCCTGTATGTCCTGGAAGAAGCTCATCACATCTACTGTGATTTTCCCCTGCATTTTTCAGAGCTGAGACTTCTCCTTATTTGCTTTCTGCTACTGCTGGCGTTCCTAGGAGAGCTTAAGCTCTCGGATCTCTCTCAGCTCCTGCTCCACAGCCACTTGACCAGCCTACTGCTCCTGGAGCTGCTGAAGGAGCTATGCTTGCTGTTCCTGCTTCTGCTGGATCAGCTGTGCTTGCTACTACAGCTCCT
Organism: Dalbergia cultrata; assembly: GCA_031216105.1. Taxonomy (NCBI): domain Eukaryota; kingdom Viridiplantae; phylum Streptophyta; class Magnoliopsida; order Fabales; family Fabaceae; genus Dalbergia; species Dalbergia cultrata. Next base: position 62,138,864 of record CM062353.1, read on the forward strand.
AGTTGAGCGCATGCACACGCTCCCGCAAGGTATCATCCCCAGTTGCAGACCCAATGGTAGAGGATGAGGATATACTCTCAGGGTAATACCTCATCTCATATATGCGGCCCTTGTAAGGGCCACCAACCACGTAGGCCTAGACATCCTCCTCATTTGGAAGAGGAGGAATGTCATCATCGGGTCCAACCTCGGCCACCTGGGTTTGGTACTGGGTCTGTGCCTACTCCTAGAGGTCGAAAAACTGGCACTGTAAATGAAAAATGATAAAACACATTGTAAGTAATAATTTTGACATAAATTAAATGATAATAAAAACTAAGTAAATATATGTCTAAAATAAACTTGCATAGGTCGTCTCAGAGCAATGATCTACCCAGACTTCTCCGGACTCCCCCTGCTCACCCTTTCGGGTGTGCGTCTCCCAAAAAAGCTAGCCTTGGGTCGGAGGGCGGCTCAATTGCTTAGCCTGCACAAATAAGCACAATAAAGTCATAAAAGTATAGTATTTGCCACAATTCAAGTATAGTAAATGTTATTATAAAATTTTAGAAAGTTAAAGAAGTACCAGGCACTTTCATGTTCCCTCCTGGTGCTCAATCCACCCGTATGCAGTGACCCGTCTTTTTGTGAAGCACAGTTTGTCTTTCCCTTATCCGACCTACCCTTGAAGGTCGGGTCGTTGGCCCAATGGTGCTATAGCTTAGCTAGGGTGGCATCATTTAGCCACGAGGTGTTTATACGTCCCTTATGAACATCATGAAACATATCTCACATTCGCTTGAAGGATCTAATCCTCCAAGCCTTCTAAACTACTGGTTCATGCTCGAGCTAAATGTAGAAGGATTTCTGTATACACAAATTCATAATGTTGAGGGAATATATAAGAATATAATTAAATAATATAAACATATATTTTAACAAAAGCAATTAAATCATATTATTACCTTCCATTCCTTCCACCACGAGTCCTTGACATCGGTAGGGATATCGGACCATGTGGGCCACAGATGGTTATACCGACTCTGTATAACCTCCGTGATCTTGTGGTAAGCCAGCACAAATGGCTGAAAACTAACACACAAATGAAATATATCAAAATATAATCAAAATTACTTAAATATCATAAGCAAAGTAAAATTAAAATGTAATAAAAAAAATGTTCCAACTTGCCTGTCTTTACCATCTAACCTAATCTGCCATAGCAATCTACCATTAGGCCTGGGTGGCCTACCATCTGGGCCAAGAGGCCTCCCATCTAAGCCAAGAGGCCTCCCATCAGCGTCTCGTGCCTGTGACCCTGTTAATGAATAAGGAGTCTGGTCAGATACGTGGCATGGATTCGGTGCAAGAGCAGGGCTAGGGGCAGTGGTAGGGCTAGGGGAGGGGTCGCTAATGTGAGTAGGCTGTGAGTGTGAATAGGGGGAGGTGGGGGCCCGGAATACCTAAGAGTGGGCATCATCTTGAAGCTTGGGGTGCCAATGGTAAGGACTGAGGTGGAGGTGGTCGCAAGGGCGGTGGCGGAGGTGGTAGGAGGGGCTATGGCAGAGGTAGTAGGAGGGGCTGTGGTGGTGGGTAAACCAGCCTTTCAAGGTCGACCTCTGTCTCTACCAGCCGTAATGAAGCAACTACAAAACAATGAAAATAGCTTTTTATTCATGAATTGTAGATTATTTATTTATTTATGTTTTTTGTCTAAAGTTTAAATTCATAGAAATAGGCTAGGCCCAAAACCAACCAACAATGGAGATGAAATAAACTTATGTTCTTTTATTATTTTAAATGTTTTCTTCACAAAATTTGTAACAGTAGAAAACATACTATTATGCAAAATTCCAACAATAAAAATTGTTATGTTATTTGTATTTATGATGCTTGAGACATTTTGTCAACATACTAAAATTATCATAAAAGAATGTTGGTATACCATGATCATTAAAGAGCGTTATTTGTACTCAAGTTGGTTCTCACTTGATTAATTTTCATGATTTATCTTTTTGTTCTCAAGGACTTGGGAATTTCAACGATTTTGAAGAATTTGACTGAAATTGCAAATTCTGCTAAGAAATCTCCAGTAAACTTGAATTTTGTTTGGTTTTATGTAAAAAAAACCAATTTTTTATTTGACTTATCTCTAACCCTTCCCCTTGTTGTGTGCAGCATTGTACTCTTAGACCAAAAGCAAAGACTAATAAGGTAGTGGAACCTAGGCATTCTTCTCGTGTGTGAAATCTAGTTCCTTCATACTGTGAAGATGTAAGTAACATTTTCTTTTCAGACAAGCATAATAAGAATGTGATGCAGAACAAATTATTATAAATTAAGAGTAATAAATATTTTATTTTAGTTTTACCAAGAGTCATTGATATTGTATTATCTAGAACTAGCTAAGTGTTTTGGTTCTATGTATTTTTCGATTTTCCAAGGCATCCACAGTTGGCAGCAATAACTAATCCCTTTGAGGTGCGAGCTCTCCTAAGGGGGTAAACTTTTGGCAGCAATAACGAATTTTGTTTATAATATTTTGAGTTCAAACTTCAAATTTTATTTTAAGATAAAGAAGTTTTGAGTTGTTTAGATCAAGCAATAGATAATTTTTTTAAGCTATCCAAATTTTATAACTTAATTATTGATTCATAAAAGTATATATATCGAGTCTTACATTAATGTGTATAATATGTACTATATATTATGCATATTGATAAATGCAATGAAAAAAAAAAGCCCATAAACCTAAATTCTAGAGTTTGATGCATTTATTTTTCAAGTATTTAATTAATGTTCAGTTAATATTCACTTTTATGTTTAAAATTATATAAGTGGGTGACTTTTATATCTGAAATTTAAATTAAATTTGATTGATTCATGACTTTATAATTATAAATTACATTAGTCCTTAAAAATATAGATTATTTTTTATTAATCAATTAAATGTGTTATTAAATCAACTTAAACCATAGAAATAATAAGTTTGACTTAAATTAGTCTTGCAATTTGTTTGGATTTATCCAACAAAAACTAATGTACTTCCATCATTAAAATCCAAAAATGTTATCAGATTATTTAATCTATTATTCCTACAAAATATTTTAACAAAATTTCAATAACATCTTTCCTTAAATTATGAGCTTTGATTGTTACATATTTCAGTCAATACAACAATTATGATAAAGATCAACAACAGAATAGATTCAACAATTACATTTTAATAATATAGTATAATTCACATAATCCTAAAAATCATTCTATTGCGCATCCCCTTATAACTCTACAATATGCATTTTGCAATCTCCGCAAACACAAAGAATCACATAACAAACAATGCGAACAAGTTGGAGAAGGGCCTCTACGCCCTTCCCCCTAGTCATGCAATTCTCATTTCCTACAATTCTATCTTACAAAACATAAGTCTCTATCTATCCTACATACATATTAAACCAAACAACCATATAAATAACAAGGATTTAGTTACTAACCTCTATACCAATTAAAAAAAAAATCCACAGAATGTATGTGGGGAACCTCGCTACATCTAATTGAATCCGTACTTGAAAAAATTAATAACAACAAACTAAAATAATTTAAGAGACATAAATATTTCAAGAATTTAATTTTTTACTAAATTACTAAAGAAGATCATGAAAAGAAATTAGAATAATAATTACATACAAACAAATATATATATATATATATATATATATATATATATTACATAAAAAAATTAAAAAGAGACAAAAATAAAAAAAATTTAAAAAGAGACAAAAAATGATTAAATATACTAATGTAGAAAAACTAAATTTTAAAAAAAACTAAATCGATTAAAATGCTCACCAAAGTCCCGGGATTGAAATGGTGGTCTCCATTTCTTGAACGAAGGTCGATGAGAAGTGGCGGCGGCGAGGGGAAGAGAGAGGAGTGAGTGCAGAGAGAGAGAGGGAATCACAAAATGAGGAAGGAAAGGCTCCGGGCAGGGGTGATGAAGACGGGTTACCAATGGGCACCCATTTAATGAAACCGTGCGTTTTATTGACAAGTTATTACCAATAGCTATACCGACGAGTACCTATATAATGAAACGATGCATTACACTGACAAGTTATTATCGTGGGGTATACCGATGATTACCTTTTTAATCAAACGGTGCATTTCACTGACAAGTTATTACCGACGGGTATACCTACGACTATTGCCCTTTAATGAAACAGGGCATTTAACAAATTTGTTATTACCGACGGCAGCTAGAAATACCAAAAGTTTGCGCGGTATCTAATGAAATTTCAAAAACCCATCGATTACACCGTCAGTATAAATTGGTTAATATTTACAATATTTTAACTGTCCGTTGGTAAATATTATTTACAAATTCATGGTTGTAATAATTCCTATCTCATCGATAAAACCGTTGGAAAATATGCGCACCAAGTGGCGTGAGGAAGGTGTCATAGTTTACTAACAAGTTTACCGACAAAAACGTGCCCCACCCCAACAAAAATCATAATTATTTCCTAAAACTCGCTTTTCTATCGAAGATACCGGGTGTGTACCCATCGATAAGTGGCGTCGGTATCCCACCTGTTTCTAGTAGTGCATTTGACTGTTTGGAGGATGATAGTGTAGGTAAAGAAGTGCACAAGAAGTGGGGGTTGAATCGTGTTTTGCTTCTTTCTATCTTTTTCTGAAACTGAAACATTAAACAATATACTATCAAGTATTAAACTTGAAGTATAGCAGAAATAGATTATATGCTTCGGAAAGTAACTTTCTGAGGTACATCATTAGGTATAAATTAGATAAAGAAATACGCATTCAATAAATATTGAAAGATAATGCAGAGCAGAGAAGACAAAATTTGAAGGGGAAGATGAGGATGCTAAGCAACTGACCCAATTCATAGAAAAATTTGAAAAGGACCTATAAATCTGGGTGACAACTTCTTAACTCTTAGGGCTTTACATACACCAGTAGTGGGAGTGAACTTTAGGAATACATGTTCTCCTTCTTGAAACTCTAAAGGTTTTCTTTGAATATCAGTGTAACTCTTCTAATGACTCTGTGCAGTGAGGATTTTACTCCTAATTTTCTGAATCTATTTAGTAGTTTGATTAACAAGATTGGGTCCCAACAAACTTGTTTCCCCTAATTCGTACCAACATAAGGGAGATTGGCATTTTCTTCTATACAAAGCTTCATACAGAGCCATGCCAATGCTATTGTGATGACTATTATTATAGGAAATTCAACATATGGAAGCAACTTTTCCAACCTTCCTTTCTATTCAATCACGCATGCTCTTAGCATATCTTCCAAGGTTTGTATGATGGCCTACGTTTGTCTACTAAGGGTCAGAAGTAGTACCTAAACAGAGTCTTGTTCTAATAACTTTGTGGAAAGCTCCCCAAAATCTTAAAGTAAACCTTGGGTTTCTATTATAAACTATTGTAGAAAGAGCACCATGCTATCTTACTATCTCCTGAAAGCATACACAAGCTAACTTATCCAAAGGATAACTAGCCTTGATAGGTAAGAAATGAGCAAACTTGGTTAATGTATCCACTATGACCCATATAGCATCATGTCCTAACAAGGTCCTTGGCAAGCCCATTACGAAGTCCATGGAGATACTCCCACTTACAACGAGGATTTCTATAGGTTGTAGTGTCCCAACTGGCTTCTGGTGCTCTATTTTAATTCTTTGACAAGTTAGACACTTCCTAACAAACTCTACTGTGTCTTTCTTCATACCCAGCCACCAAAACATCTTAAGATCTACATACATTTTATTAGTTCCTAGATGTATGGTGAAATCACCTTTATGAGCTTCCTTTAAAATCTCATTTCAGAGATTGCCACTTGCAGGCACACATACCCTATCTTTGTACCTCCATATGCCCCATTGGTCTTGAGTAAATCTTAGCAACTTCTTTGCATGGACCAATCTTAAAGTCTTTTAAAACTCTAAATCTTCATGTTGTGCAGTCAAAATTAGTTCCTTGAACTCACTTATTACTTTTATCTAACCTAAAATAACTCCTAGAGGGGTCACATACATACCTAAACTAAGCTTCTTAAAGTTTTCCACTAGCTCTATCTCTTTAATCATCAAACATGCTATACTTAAAGATTTCCTGCTCAATGCATCGGTAACAATATTCACTTTGCCCAGGTGGTAATTTAAGCTAAACTTATAATCCTTGAGAAATTTCATCCATATCCTTTGCCGCATATTCAACTCTTTTTGATCAAAAAAGTATTTTAAGCTTTTATGATCAGAGAAAACATTAAACTGTACACCATAGAGATGATGTCACCGGATCTTTAGAGCAAAAACCATAGCTGCGAGTTCGAGATCATGAGTTGGATAGTTTACTTCATGTGGCTTTAATTGCCGAGAAGTGTAGGCAACCACATTTCAATTCTGCATCAACACATATCCTAAACCCTTGCTAGAAGCATCATAGTAAACCTCAAATGGCTCATAAGGATCTGGTAGTACTTTTGCTTCAACTCCTATAAACTATTATCACATTCCGGTGTCCGCTTGAATGGAGTGTTTTTCCAGGTTAACTAGGTCAAAGATAAAGCTATCTGAGAAAAACTCATGATAAAATGCCTATAATATCCAACTAGCCCTAGGAAGCTCCGAATCTCCATCAGCGCTGTCGGTCATTCCCAATGAGGTATTGATTCAACCTTACTAGGATCTATTGAGATTCCCCCTCGTGATATAACATGACCTAAGAATCTAACCTCTTCCATCCAGTATTCACATTTTGATAGTTTAGCACACAACTTTCGTTCTCTTAGGATCTGCAGCATGACTCTAAGATGCTCCGTATATTCTTCATTAGTCCTTGAATAGATAAGTATGTCATATATAAAGACAACTACAAATTTATCCAAGTAAGGGTCGAAGATTCAATTCATATAATCCATAAATACAGTCGAAGCATTGGTCAATCCAAAAGATATCACTCTATACTCGTAATGTCCACATCGAGTTCTAAAGGTAGTCTTGGGAATATCTTTATTTCAAACTCAAATATGATGATAGCCTAATTGCAAATCAATCTTTGAGAATATGGTTGCCCCTGATAATTAATCCATGAGGTCGACAATTCTTGGCAAATGATACTTATTATTGATTGTCACCTTATTCAATTGCTTGTAGGCCACACAAAGTCTCATACCTCAATCTTCTTTTTTTTTTAACAGAAGAATAAGGGCTCCCATGGAAAGGCAGTAGGTTTAATGAAATGTTTCCCTAGTAATTCTTCAGTATGTGCCTTTAATTCTTTCAACTCCAAAAGTGACATTCTATAAGGAGCAATTGAAATAGGACTCGTTCCAAGAACTAACTCAATAGAGAATTCAATCTCCCATTTAGGAGAAAACTCTGGAATATCCTTTGAGAAAACATCTGGATGCTCCCTCACCATTGGAATCTTACTCAACTCGTGGTCACTTTCAATTTCACTTGCCAAGAAGAGAACATAATCTTGACAGTTCTTTTTATTAGGGTTAAGTGTTACTAGGTTTAAGTAAAAAGAAAGATGAATCATAGGGATAAAAGGTAAGGTAAAAGGAAACATAGTAGCTCTATCTGGACAGTTTAAAAGAACATGGTTGGCTACAAGCCAATCCATACCTAAGATTACATCTAAACCAAACAAAGGAAAATAAACTAAATTGGTTATAAACTCTCTAGTACCTATCTGAAAAGGAAAATTCATTCATGCATTACAAGTCCTAATAGAATTAATAGTAGGAGTGGATACAAGGAGATCATAAGGTAATTCAGACACAGATAATTGTAACCTACATACATAGTCATGAAATATAAAAGAATGAGCAACACCCGAATCATACAGTACATCTAGGGTATTATCATTTATTTCACATTTACCTCGAATCAGATTTGCAGATTGAGAAGCTTCTTTAGCACTTAGAGTAAAAACTAGTCCTTGGTGTTGTGGCCTGGAGATAGGTTGTTGATTTTTTTGGTTAGGGCATTCGCACACCTTGTGTTTAGGTTTTCTACATCTATAGCAAACAATTTTTGCTATCTAGCAAGGCTTGTTCCCATATTTTTTTTCCACATTTAGGGCACTCTCGTCCTACCTCCGGTCTTGATGATTGAAGTTGTTTTCCCATGTTGTTGTTAGGTAGAAATCTTCCCTTAGATTGGTTGACAGGCTTAAACCGTGGGCCCTGGGGTGCCAATCCCCTTCTAGCATTGTTTTGTGCATACTTGAAACTCGCTAGCTTCTTGTTGGATTCCTCTACATGTCAACATTTATTTACCAAGGTAGCATAGTCTTTGACCTCTAGGAGACTCACGGCTGCTTTTATATCCTCACGTAGACCTCCTTCATATTTCATGCACTTCCAGGCTTCATCAAGATCACGTTGGTTGATAGTAGAAAACTTTCAGAGCTCTTCAAACTTTTGGTTGTGTACTCTACTATGTTGATGGATCCTTGCTTGAGTGACATAAACTCTTTCTCTTTTGCATTTCACAAGAAAGCATGGAAATATTGTGGTAAAGACCTTCCTTTCCCAAGTGACTTCGATTTGAGGAGCATAGAAGGCTCAAAAAGTATAGAAGTGCATCAGAAACCATTTCATGCATTAGAAACTACACTTGGTCATCAGAAACTAAAAGTTTTTTCTTTTTATTTTTTTTAAATTCAAATGAAGTCAAAACCTCAAAAAGTGATGATAATGATACACCAACTTTATGCTTGGATATTCAACGTCTTATAAAAGGTCTTCACATAAAGAAAAGTTTAGAAACCACGTTCAAAATGAAGATTTGGTTTCTAAAATGTTGTTTAGAAACATTTGGAAATGGACTATGTACTACAAAGTTAGTACTAACACAGCTTAGTCTATGCTTTTAAAAGGCAACACTTAGGACAACAAAGCTTGATCAACACGTATTAAGAGGATAATAGATTAAGGAGGCAACGATCTAATTCAAATCCAAGTATAAAAGGAAAATCCTTCAAACTTGAAGGAACTTTTGCACTCTCAACATTTAAGCTATACTTGTACTTTCTAAAAGTCCTTTCTGTATCAATTTCAATTTTTGAAAAAGAAAATCTTCTTTCTTGTAAATATTAGCAAACATTTTTCTTAGGAAGATTAGAAAGAAGTCTCTCAAGTTGTTTCCTTAACCATTTCATTATCTTAGGAAACTTGAGTGCTTTGCTTGGACTATTAAACACCAAAAACCATATATTATTTGTACTTTGATACATTAGTTATCAGTGTAGGATTAGCTTGGAAAGGCTAGGATTACACTACTTGTGAGCAAGGGTTGATTATAAAAACTCCTCACTAGAGATAGCTTGAGAAAGTTATTAAAAAGAATATCTTACTTTCTCGAGTTGAAAAAGTGGTTGATAGTGGAACTCAATAGATTTGTTGAAAACTGGATGTAGTCAATATTTGGCCAGGTCAGTATAAAATTCTTGAATGATATTCCTTTTTCTTATTCTCTTTAAATTATTGTGTGTTATTCCTTTTTGTTGTGTGAATACTTAACCTTGTTTAAACATCTTTCTGAAGTTATTTTAGTTTCTAGACACATCAGAAAGTAACTTTCTAAAGCTTTCTAACTTGTGATTTTCTGCTATTTTCATGTTTAAAACACTTGATAGAATTTGTTTGATTTTTCAAAAAGAAAACGAATTTAAAAGCATGATTCAACCCCCTTTTCTCATGTTATATCTTTACTTACAATTGGTATCAGAGCTCAAGTCTCTAAGAGGTTGAGCATCCTAACCATTATAAAGAAAAAGATCTTTGAAGGAGATAACACATAACGATGTACACATTGCTGAGGGACACTCCATAAACAAACATCCATTCTTTGATATGGTGACTATGCCTACTGGAGAGACAGAATGGAGCTATTCATCAAATACACCAGTCTTGACTTGTGGGAGACAATACAAGAAAGTAACTACATTCCCTAGAAGAAATACTAGAAAAGGTGCTTGTTGGAAGTAATGAATGTGAACTTTCAACTTCCAGAGAAATCACCAGAAAATAGATGGACTGATCAACACAAATCAAGAGTTCAAATGAACTCCAAGGCCAAGTACCTCCTTACTTGTGCTCTAAGCAAAGAAGAATATGACAAAATTATTGCTTGTAATATAATAAAGGAATTCTAGGATAGATTACACATGCTCCATGAAGGAACAGATTAAGTAAAGGAAACAAAGATAAGTATGCTAGTTCATCGATATGTAATGTTCAAGATGATTAAGCATGAAAATATTGTTGAAATGACCACTAAATTCATGCATATCATCAACCAACTCAAATGTTTGGGTAAGAGATACAAAATTCTGAAATGGTCTTAAAAATCTTAAGAAGTCTCTCATCCAAATGGCTTTCAAAGATCACTACTATCATTGAAGCTAAGAATCTGTAGGCTCTTAGCTTAGATGCTCTCATTGGGTCTTTCAAGACCCATGAAGTTATTCTCTATGAAGTTCATAATAAAGCCATGAAGAACAACAAATCAGTGGCTCTAAAAGACCTCCCACAGAAAGTAAAACCAAGATAAAGCAATGAAGGCCACAAAGGCTTCTAATAAGGAGGATGATTCAGAAGAAAACTTAAAAAAGGATAGAAATGAGATTTTCATGCTTGTGAAAAAGATGTCAAGAGTATGGAAGCGCAAATTCAGGAAAAAAAAAAGAAGCTCAACTTCAGAAATGAAAAGAATGGCAAAGGAAAGTTGGAAAATATGAACTGTCATTACTGTGGTGAGAAAGGACCCCTTCAAAATTGATTATTCTAAGCCCAAAGGATCATAGAAGAAGTTCACTCCCAAGAAAAAAGAAATGTTGGCAGCATGGGGTAACTTTGAAAATGAGAAAAAAGGTTCAGAAACCCAGGATGAGGTAGAGGATGTTGACAATTTATGCTTCACGGCTGTCTATATTTCTAAAAAAGAAACATAGGTACAAGAATCTTCAAAAATTGAACTTTTTTATGATAAAAAATAAATTATAAGAATATGAGGCTTGAAAAAGAAAAACTTCAAGGGGAAAACTAGTTTTTAAATATCAAAATCAAAGCCCTAGAAATTAAAGTTTCTAACAAGGGTCAAAAAGCTCAAAAGGAGATTTATGAAGTTGAGAAAACTTCAAAGCTTTTCAAATATGATTTAGAGAAAATGGCAAATAGCTCCAAGTTTCTGAACATGATACTTGGTGGTCAGAGACCATATTTTCAAAAAAATGGGATTGAGTTTAGGAAGGAAACAGATGAGAAAATGGCTAATACTTCATCCAAGAAAACAAAAATAAAAACTTCTTGTATAATTTGCTATAAAGAAAGGATATCTACCTGATAAGTGCCATGTGTTAAATAAGGAAAATAAACAAGTTAGAGACCTTCCCACAAAAGCAACTAATACAAAAGGGCCTAAGAAGATATAGGCACATGGATAGTGGATGCTCTAGACACATATCAGGAAAGAAGAAATGGTTCAGAAAGTTGAGGCCTAAGAACTCAGGATTAGTGAAATTTGCTGATGGTCAAAAAGTAAAAGTCTCTAACATTGGAAATATTGGTAAGGAAGACTCTCAACAAATTTTGGATGTATTATTAGCTAATGGCTTAGCTCATAACCTATTATGCATTACTCAATTCTATGACTAAGGCTTTAATGTATAGCTTGAAGCCAAAGGATACCATGTGATGAATCTAGTTTCTGGACAAATAATTCTTTCTGGTAAAACGTAGGATAACAGCTATGTGTTGTTCTTGGATGACCTCTTGATCAAGATGTAAAATGGCTAACATCCTTTGTGGATGACAAGTGGCTATGGCATAAGAAACTTGATTATGTTTATATGAAGCTAATTTCTTAGCTATCTTAGAAAAAGATTGTTAAAGGCCTTCCAAAGATCAGTTATAACATGGATTCAACTTGTGATTTCTATGAGAAAGTTAAGCAAATTAAGGCTTCTTTCCATAACAAAAATGTGATTTCAACTACTAGGCCACTTGAGCTTTTACACATGGATTTCTTTGGATTAACCAAGACTGCAAGTCAGTCTTGCTGGATAGAGATATTGCTTGGTTTTAATGGATGATTTCACTAGATTTGCATGGGTCATTTTCATAGCTTCTAAAGATGAGGTGTTTGAAAGATTTAAAGGTTTTGCAAAACATGTTATAAATGAGAAAGGTATTCAAATTACTTTTATTATATCAGATCATGAAGGAGAATTTGAAAATTATGTTTTTGAAAAATTTTGTGAAATCTATAGCATTTCTCATGAGTCCTCTTATCCTAGAACTCCTCAACAAAATGAGGTAGCAGAAAAGAAAAGCATAAGCTTGCAAGAAATGGCAAGAACAATGATTTTAGAAATTTGTTTGTCAAATAGGCAGAGGCTATAAATATGTCTTGCTACATTCAAAATAGAGTTTTTTTAAAGCCTATTGCCAATAAAACACCTTATGAGCTATGAAAAGGAAGAAAGCCCAACATATCATATTTTCATGTCTTTGGATCTAACTATTTTATACTTAACACAAGGGATAAGGTAACAAAGTTTGATCCAAAGTCTGATGAAAATTTTTTTTTAGGGTATTCTTTAGTTTCTAAAGTTTACAAGGTTTACAATAAGAGGACTTTATGTGTTAAAGAAACCATTCATATCAAGTTCAAGGAACACAAGAAAGATTTTGATCAAGATTTAGCTAAACTTGAAGAGGATTTGGAGAATCTGAGCATCAAGGAACCTTTCGATGATAAAAACAGGGTAGAAGTAATGCAAGAGGAGCTAGACCAATTTGAGAAGAGTAAAGTCTGGACACTTGTAGAGAAATTCAAGGGAAAGTCCATCATTGGGACAAAGTGAGTGTTTAGAGCTAGATGAAATAGGGAATATGATAAGAAATAAAGCAAAGCTAGTTGCACAAGGTTATAATTAACAAGGGAGAATTGGTTATGATGAAACCTTTGCACCAGTAGAAAGGCTGGAGGCCATCAGAATGCTATTTGCTTTTGCTGCCTACAAGGAATTCACTTAATATATCAAATGGATGTGAGTTTGCTTTCCAAAATGGCTTTCTTTTTTAGGAAGTCTCTGTAAAGAAACCTCCAAAATTTGAGAGTGAAGCCCTTCCCAACCATGTCTTTAAGCTTACTAAGGCTCTTTATGGTCTTAAACAAGCTCCTAGAGCTTGGTATAATAGACTAAGTATCTTCTTGCCTAAGAATAGGTTTAAGACAGGTAATGTAGATACTATACTCTTTACATTATATCAAGATAATCACTTTCTAGTCGTCCAAGTCTATATTGATGACCTCATATTTAGTTATACTAATCATTCTCTGTGTGAAAAGTCTTATTAATTAATGCAAAGTGAGTTTGAGATGAGTACGATAGAGGAATTAAAGTTCTTTCTAAGGCTCCATATCAAACAACAAAAGGAAGGAACTTTGATCCATTAAGAGAAGTACACCAAGAAGCTTCCCAACAGGTTTAATATATATCAAGCTAAGCCCATAAGCACTCGCATGCATCCTTCTCAAGTTATTGATATTGAGGAGAATAGTGAGAAAGTATCATAAAGCAATTATAGATGTATAATTGGTTATTTACTTTATCTCATTACATGTAGGTCTGACATACAATTAAGTGTGACTATTTGTGTTAGATTTCAATCAAACCAAAACAATCATCCTTAAATGTTGTCAAAAGAATTTTGAGATATTTAGCCGGTACTACTAATCTTGGTCTCTAATATGAGAAAGGTACTTTCAGTGAAATTGTAGGTTTCTGTGATACTGATTTTGCTAGAGACAGAATTAATAGAAAAACACAAGTGGATGTGTTGCTTCTTTGGAGATGGTCTTATCACATGGTCATGCAAGAAGCAAAACACCATTGCATTTTCAACTGCAGAAACTGAATGAATATATTGATATTGCAAATCATTGTACACAAATGTAAAGAAAAGTGGTTTATTATGAAAATGAGAGGAGTAAATTTTAGTCATATAATCATACATGGATGATCAAGATTGAAAGTTAATTAATGAGAATTAATGCTCATATACGTGTTTGAAAAAAGTTAGACGACTTTATATTTTAATATTAACCATTCATGTAAAATTAAACAGTCAAGATTAACTTCTATCACTCTGACAATAAATCATCTGATATGGTCTCTCTCTCTCTCTCTCTCTCTCTCTATATATATATATATATATGGATAAATTACATTTATTTTTCTTGAGGTTTTTCAAATTATATTTAGATCCTTCTAATTTTTATATTGACACTTAATTTATTCAAAAACATTACAAAATCTACCTCCATTCTAAATTATAAATTCTTAAAAATTAAAAAAAATACAAAACAACGATTTTACTCACATCAATATTCTCATTTACCATATTATTTCCTCAACCTCTCTCACAGAACCACCCGTCACCCCAACACTAGCCTAGGGCTCCAGATGAAGCAATCAGGAGGTTGGGGCATTGCTTTCTTACGGGGTCCAACGTTGCGGTGGTGGAACCTTTGTGTTCATCGGAAAAGTTTTGCAATACAGAATGGCAACATTCAGAGAGAAGGGCATTCTTTTTCTACTTTCGTTTTCGATTTGACGAACAAAGAAGGTGCTCGAGAAGAATAGATGGCTTGTGTGACATAATACATTGACATGCAGATCAAATTGATTAAACTCTGATTTGTCTTTTGTTTGTGTTTTTCTTTTTCTTCCAAGTCAAAAGCTTTTGCTATGCAAACACCATGATTACCTAAAAGCACCGTTGAAAAGCTTCCATATTTGAGTTTCCAAAAAAAAAAAAACACTTGAAAAAGGGAAATTTTTGGAGGGTTGCATCTGAGTTTTTTCCCCCTTAATTTTAATTTAATTTGTTAGGGTTGTTGGACGTGTGGAGATAGGAGATAGTGGATTGAAATTCTATGTATTATTTGGAAGGAAGGGAGGTAAATATAATATTAAAAAATTAAAAAGGTCAAGTGTAATATTGATTGATTTCAAGGGAAATTAATGTAATTTTTAAGATATTATTATATGTTTATATTTTACTATAAATTCGTTTTTAAAAACTTTTAATATAAATTATTAATAATATGTATGAATGTACGTTTAAAAAATAGCGTAAATATTTTTACATTAATGATAAATTGAAATTAAGTTCAAATGAAAGATGTTACGCAAGATCTTCTCATGATTTCTTCTTGTTTCTTCGTAAGTATGTTCTAACCTTTTTTTCTTCGGTTTGTTAAGAAAATGACTTATTTCGTCCTTTCCCCGCCAAAATTATTGTCAAACCAAGAATACTATATTTATTCTTTCGTCCATATCATAGCTTAGAATGAAATCGAATCTATTCTTCTCTTGAATTATACATACAAGAAAATTTTTGTTAACACTGCCACCGCCAGTTAAGACTTAACACATATTTTATACATTTTATAATTTTTTATTGAATAATTGTTTTTACAATACCTACAGCTAAATTAAAAGTTCATATACCACAGATCATACCTATAAAATTTCACATTAATTCAAAATTATTTAATACACTTTTATATATAATTAAGGCAACATGATAAATATTGCTTAGATGCATGTAAAAAGAAGAACTATTTTATTACATCTTGATAAGTGTCTTATTATTTTAAAGTCTTTCACAAATAATCAACATAATATGTAGTTATAATTCAACTGTTAAATTCATAAATAAAAAAAACTCAACTGTTTAATTGAGAAAAATTGTATATATATATATATATATATATATGAAAAGTTCTAAGACACATTAATTTTGGCTAAAAAGAATTACATAATTTTTTAAAATTACGAATCAAGCATGTGTCATATAACTTGAGGAGAGAGTCGGACACATTGAAAACCAGGTAAGCCACCAATTTGCTTGTGGAATGTGGAATGTGGAATGATTAGTCAATAATATATATATATAGCTAATCAACTGCGCAATTTGTTTGGTGCTTTGGTAGTCAAAGGTCAAAAAAGCATGGATTCAACAATGCGATAGATCATGTGCTTTAAGGCACAAAATAGTTTTATAGAGATTAAAAGTTTGCTTCCTTTATAAGATTTACATTTGTGTGGTAGCTTGGATCCCATTAAGATAAGGAGGATCAATTTGCATTTTTCTGAAAATATTAAATATATATCGTACTAAAACATGAATACCAACATATTAATCACATTTTGTTCGTTAAAATGGCACGAAAAGTGACAATGGGAAAGAGTTGACAAATATGTTGCTACTATAGCAAAGGGGAATGGAACAATTGTTTCATTTGACACGGAAAGACTCAAGAATCGAACTTAATCATAACGATGTATAAGAAAAAGAAAGATCATATGAGACAATGTTTGGTGCTGTATTTGATGTTGATTGGAAGACTAAGGAGAAAGAAATTTTTATAATTTTATTGTATTTTATGGCTGTTTCTTTTATATAGAGGGCATCAATATCCTTAAGTTAACGGTTTTAATTTGATATATTTTAAAAATCTGGATTAATAAGTTATGTAACTCATTTTTAACCACAAATAACTAATAGATACCAACATTCTTAAATTTTATAAAGATACCGTGAAATCCCTTATTTTATTTGTCTTCAATATTTTAAGTAACTAGTAACTAAACTAAATAATTTCATCTTTTCATATTTTTTTTATTTTTAAAAGATAACAAAAATAACTACTAAAAAACTAAATATCAAAGTTGATAATCCTTTAACTTTATCCATATAGTATGAAAAGGGCTAGAAAACTAGAAACTTTGTTTAAATTTTGTATCTAGAATAACGTGTCATAATTGTAAGCCTTTAGATCAATTAGTGGATTATATAATTTTATATTATTCAACAATTACTCTAATTTCTATAAAAATTTCTATATATATATTTTTAAAATATATATGAGTCACTCATCGTACTTATACATCGAATATCATTCAGTTTGTATCTTTTCCAAGTTTTCTCCATGATTTTAACCCACTAATCTTAGGAAAAAGGGAACCACATTCCCTAACCTCCAACACAGCTTATTACCCTCCACACCACCATTTATTATTGTTCTTGTCCTGCTAGCTATTAATTACCACCCTACGATCACCTCATCGCTTCAGAGTACTGCTAAGGACAAGGCATTCATGGGATAACCATCCTTGTTTTGCTATTAATACTTCTAATAATTTTTTGGATAAGAAAAGAAAATACCAAGAAAGAGAATGAGAAGAACGAAAACTAAGAGAAAATAAAATGAAAAGAAAAGTGCATTTTCTCTTTTGTGTATGTATAAATGAAAAGAAAAAGAAAATAAAGAAAATTAGAAGTATATTGAAATATGTAATAAAACAAAGTATAATACCTTATTAGATATAGTAATGTATTAAACTATTTTTATCTAATTTTTACAAGTTTTCTTAAATCAGAAAACAAATCAATTTAACATAAACAATAATTAAGAAATTCACTTTATTAATATTTAAATTATAAAATTTATATAAAATTATTTTAAAATAATAAAATAAATGCAATATAAACTAATCCATGATATTAAAATATCAATTTTTAATATATCTTTTATTTTTTGAAAAACTGTTCTATTGTTTAGTAGATTTCTGTTTCATATTTTTTGTGTAATACAAATTGTTTTTATTTTATCATTTTATTGTTTCTCTTTTTATCAATTTTCTAAACTTTCTCATTACGCGCATGATATAATGGTCATTTTATCAGTTTTCTCCATTGCTCCTCACTTTTTTCACGAGAAATGAATAATCTTCCTACTTGGTATGCCTATGAAACGTTCTAATTCAAAATTTCACTTACATGTATTAAGTAGTACTTAAATGTTGTGTAAATTACAACTTTAACATTGTGAGTTGTATTATGAATTAGGAAGATTGCTATGATGATTGTTAGGAGCATATATCACTCTACTCTTTTTTCACAAAACAACTAAGAAAACTTGCAATATGGGCTCCTATCTATTTATTTTTCTCTTTCATTTTTACTTGTCAACCAAATGAATAAAGAAACTAAGAAATCTCTGCAATTTTTCATTCTTTAATTAAAAAGTTTAGGTCGGAAGACAAAAGTCTACCTTAGTCTAAGGTCAAAGCATCTATCTAAACTTACCAAGTACTTATAGTGGTATTTAGAGATCAACCACTAATGGAGAATAACCTAAGCACCAAACCCAAGTTATGATAATACATGTGTAATGTGGCTTATTTTTTGTTTTTCTTAATTTAGCCACAAAAGTCAAATGTTACATGCAGCTAGCTTGGTGAAGTAAGCATACATTGCATTTATTGCAAGGATGATATGCTCACAAAAGTCAATGGTACCAACATAATACATTTATTATAACATAGAGTATCTATCATGATTTGTAAGTTTGTCAAAAAGATGCATAGTTGGCATTGGAGCATTAAAGGCTTAGAAACAGATGGTGCAAGCATTAAATGTTTGTCTTTAAGATCTTGCAACATACAACTTTATATATTGAGCTTGTTTTAGAGTTTGAAAGTATACTCCCATATGCATTTGGACTTATGGCATTTGGGTAGTTAGAGAAGATTTTGGCTTCATTTGTTTATCTTTTTTTTTGTATCTGACCACCACCATGGGTGGTCACTCAAATTCACTTAATGTAATAGCCTTGCTACGACAGAAGTTTGGTTTGATTTTATAATTACTTCTCTTTATGTATTGAGTGCATACACCCATGAGGAAAATACTGTCAGGTATTTTGGATATATTTAGAACTTGATTTTGAGTGATATCTTATCACTTTTGTATCCCTATTATTTAGGGTTTGAATTGAATAGAGTGTGTCCACCTTTTGTATCTCTATCATATTTCCATAGTGAAATATTTGGTTATCGCCTTTGCTCGCAGACATAAACTTTAAGCCAAATCACAATTATTTTATGTCATCTTGACTTTACGCTTCCATTTTTTTTTTTTGCACTACTCTGTTTTTCCCTTTTGAGCCCGCCATTTCATAACATGAATAGAAGGTCAACCTAGACACATAAACAACTTTATATCTACCACATAATATACCAAATGATTTTCTTTTACTTTAATATATTTGGGATTATTGTGTTGATTTACTTGTTTAGCTTCAAGATTATGAGCATTTATTTCATTTTATATGAGAAGATAGAATGACATTTAAGATTGTGATTAATTGAACAAATTAATATTTAAAATATTTATAAATGTAAAGCAAAACAGGTAGAAAGCAAAGCCTAATATTTTAATGTAAAGAAAGTTCAGGACTTCATCTCCAGAACCTGCGGGCAGGACTGGGCTATACATCATTTTATGGGGTGGAAGGTGGACAAAAACCAGCCCTACTTATAACTCTTGCCTCCATCTGTGCCATTATATTAAAATTATTTCAGGCATACTTTGATAAAACTAATTAGAGTAATAATCAAATTACTTTTGTAAGGGTTTATTGGCTATTGCTATGAAATTTTGTTATTTTCCTTCCATTTCTGCATTAATTTCAGTGTATACCAGACGTAAGGATGAAGTGGAAACACGTAATCCCATTCTTAATCCGATCGCACGTGACAAAAGAGAGAAAAAGTCCATTCCATCTGTTGATTTCTTGGAAATTTCTTCTTACATTCTTGAGTGCCACGTACATTACATAAAACGAGAGAATTTTTCTCGAATAAAACAACTCTATCAACTCAAATTTATGTACACTCACATAAAAGTGGGCAGATAGAACTCATGTATGAGTGATTGAATGTTAAATAAAATTAATGGATCATACTTTTGTTATGAGTATGTATAAATATGAATTGTAAAACTTGTGTGTATGAATAAATGTCTCGACCAAAAAACTAATCCTAACGGTGGTCTTAAAACTTTAGGATGCACGTGAACAGGAAGGGAAAAATTTTAGCTCTGAATATGAAAGCCAGTATTCAGACATAAATCAGGCAAATGGTATGCATACCCCAAAATCGGGCCCACGAATCAAATCCTTTGATAGGCCATGTCCACTCTTTCTTTTGGGTCATAAGTAGCAATTTGATTGATAAGAAACAGGAAACCCAACTTTATAATTGTGAGAACATGTACAAGTATTCAACCGCGAGCTTACAACCTGCAAATTGGATTAATTAGAAGAACTAGAGAACACAGACATTAGGCCATGTCCAGCTCATATGCCAGAGCTACTGGCCTAGTGTAGTGAAGCTATGGTCCAGCCTGATTCACTAGCCCAGAAATACTTGATAGCAAATGAAACCCATTTCTTAGGGTCCATGAATAATCTTGCATTGCGAAAACATTGCCATACATTTGGTTTTGTGTTGTTTTTATTGCTGTGATTTTTTTTTTTTGCAAGTCCATGCGCTGCAGATATCTCTCGTAAGTAAAATACTCGATATGGTGCAGTGGTGTCCCATAAATTTGAGCAACAACCTTGATATCAGCATAGGTCCAAAACAAGCATATCTTACAATATCATGCTACGAAACAAGTAAAGATTTTGCTAACCAGTGCCCTTTTTACAGTATCATAGACAAGTAATGATTTTGCTAACTAATACCCTTGAATTTTGCTAACCAGTGTCTTCAAGAAACTGGTTAAGGGTTCCCAAATGGTAAGTACTCATTGGGAATATGCGAATTTAGATGTTTCAAAGTATAGTATCTACCACTAAGTTTATAAATTTACTTTCGTTGTAAACCTTAACCATTAGATAAACTCGACAAGTAGTACTAAATGTTGTCAGCATCAGTAATTTCAGAGTAAGCAGCCATTAGATATCTTTAGAGGAAACAACCATGTTCCAGCAATCTAATGGGCAGTGGGAAAGTAGGATAGAATTATGAAATCAGGGTCAAGAATACAAACTACAAGATATTCGTACTTTGATAAACATGCTGACTGCACCAAACAGTTTCGATTCAACATTGTCAAACCAGAACAGAAGGCAGGAGTGAAACCAGTGGAATCATACATGTCACCATTTGCTCCAAGTCACCATGTTATACAGAAGCAACAAATGACGTGTGTATTATGGTGCACTCATTCCATCGTGATTTGCATGCACAGCACCAGGTGAAAAGGACCCCCATCTAACATGGAACCAAATAATCATCACAAAGAAGCAAAGTCCAGAATGTAGGAGGAATATTACACTAATGGGAAAGACAGATCAAACACAGGCCAACACTCAGACAACTACTTCATTTCCTAAGTTTAAAGAACCATCTTTCATCAACTTTAAACTCAAGCTGTTGAACCTCCCTCGTGAGTAATGCCTAGATGCTTTTCTCCAATCCGTTCCAGTTTTCATCATAGCCACAAATTCATCATAGCTTATACGCCCATCCTGTAATTATTCAAGAATTTTAGAGGGCAAGATTACCTAATCAAGACTATGCTATACATAAAGGAAAAACTTTCGAATATTGACCTTGTCTGTGTCTACTTCCTGGAAAATATCATTTGCTACATCTGTACAATCATCTGGTCCATCTTCCATCAAGGCATTCCTTAGCTCATCTGGTTCAATATATCCATTCCCATCCTTGTCAAAATATGAGAAGGCCTTCCGGAGATGCTCATCATTAGCCATCCTTTTTAAATGAAGAGAAACAGCAACAAATTCTCCATAGTCAAGTGTTCCCTTCCCATTATTATCTACCTGTTGTCAACATACAATGGTTTAAAGACAAATCAAGAAGGATTTCAAGCAGGAATATTATACTTTTAGTATCATTCAAGCAATGGTATAAGGGTTAGCATGAACATAGGGCATAGCAAAGGAAAAGAAAAATCAATGATGTGAAAAAGAACAAAACACCCTGGATTTAGAAAACTGAAACTAAACATGACCAGGGCAAAGTCATAACTCATAAATAGAAAACATACTGGAGGTGAACTCCAGCCATTTTAATTCTCATTATCAATTCTGTAGGTCAATATGATGCACTATGAGATGTTGCAAGTGGCCACTTTAGGCACAACAAATTTAAGGAACAAGAAAAAGTTGACCATACAGCTTCAATAAGCATCTGAACTTCAGACTCAGCAAGTTGGGATCCAAAATTTTGAAATCCAGCTTTCAGTTCTTCAATGGAAACAATACCATCGTTATCACTATCCATCTTCTTGAACATATCTTTGATATCTTCAACTTCTTCATTGGATAAGAAATCAGCAATAACCTGTTTTCAAATGCACAACCTTAGCCATATTATACATTCACTGGGTAAAGATATCACTAGGTGCAGCAAACCAACCCTAAGGGCTTTTCTTTTGAATCTGTTCATCATTGAAAATTGCTTAAGCCTTGACTTAACAACATCTCCAAGAGGAACATTGGGAGCCTTTTTAGCATTTTGGAGCCAAGGATGCTCTGCATGAAAAGAAAAGAAAAACATAATGAAAATCATCCATTCATTTTGATGATTCATTTACATTGTCACCATAAGTAATTCTTAATAAAGTCACAAAGAACTACTTACTACAAAAAGATTATATCTCCTTCAAACATCTACTTTGTTTCCCAATTGAAACTTTTGTTCAGGAAATCGAAGTGACAAAGGAAAGATATTTTTATGGATTTAAAATATAAAATAGAGAAAAACATCATCAATCAAGCCCAAGTAAAGAAGATAGTTTGATTATCAAAGCTTGGAAAGGAAATTTGTAGCACTTTTTGATTTTATTCTATTTAGAGCATATTGAACAAACAACACTAGATCATTTCAGTGCTGAAACTTTCAGCATCCAAATGAATTTTTAATCACCATAGACTACGATCTCATAAACACAGAAGGAGACAAAACATACCGAGCACTTGTTTGGCAGTTAATCGAAGCTTAGGGTCCGGCTCTAACATTTGCCGAACGAGACTTTTAGCACTTTCAGAAATACTGGGCCACGGTTCTCGTTTGAAATCTATAAGCCCTCGAAGAATGGCCTGTGCAACCCCTTGTTCAGATTCTGCAAAAGAATAAACCTCAGGTAAGACATTAAAAAAAAAGATATTTCTTCAGAGCTGATGGAAAAATAAAAAGACCATAAGTTCAGAAGTCCAATGTGTACGTTACACATGAACCAAAAGAAAGCACAAAAAATTTAAGATCAAAACCTTGCCCAGAAGCTTTAGTATATGGCAGCCTTGCTCAACCCAAAAGGAAAAGATGAAAAAATATAAGCATGCTAGCAATGGTTTTAGGTACAGATTACAGAAAACAGAGGGCACACACGAATGCCCATAGATGCTCATGCACATGCAGAGGAGGACATGCTTAAAAAGCAACAAAAGAATCTTGGGAAATTGGAAAGTAATTACCAGCCCAAAATGGGGGAACGCCACACAATAAAATATAAAGAATTACTCCTGCACTCCATATATCAATTTCTGGCCCATAGTTCCGCTTGAGCACCTCTGGAGCCATATAATATGGACTTCCAACAATTTCTGAGAACTTCTCACCTGGAAATTTGAATATTGCAATGAGACAACATGATGGAAAACATGTCAGGCCATTAGCAACTAAAAAGATTGAAAGATAAGGGCCTGTTTGGTTTCAGTTTTCCAGTTTTCCAGTTTTCAGTTTTCAATTTTCAGTTTCCAGTTTCCAGTTTTCAATTTTTGTGAAGGAAAAACTGAAAAAACTGAAAACTGAAAACTGAAAAAGGAAAAAACTGAAAACTGAAAACTGAAAACAGGCAAGCAAACAGACCCTAAGTAGGCAATGAAATACTATGTGCTATCAAATGGAAAAGCATCGACAAGGGATGGTACATGCTCAACGTAAAGATTAACGTCTATAGCACTAGAGTAGGCAGACAGTCTTTGTTTTCGAGCTAATGTTATTTTCAGCATTTTCTTTGTAAAAATTTAAAGACAAGAAGCAGAATGAAAATAAGGTACAATTTTGTAGTAATAATTAAAGCATACCATCATGCCCTTAGTAACTGAACCACAACATGATCCAGTAGTTCGTTTCCAATGATGATAGCAGCATTCTTAAACTCCTAAACAAAGTTGTGGTTAAACTAAAGCACCAACAGTTGATGTGGAATATGAAACAAAGATGCCATATTGTTTTTGATAGTGGTTTATCCTATTTATAACTTTCAAAACAGAACAATAACACTATCTGCTGTTTACAGAACCAAGCAATGGCCACAGGAAAATACCACATTACTGCTAATCTTATTAATGCTGATCTATATTATGTGTGGCAACTGGCAAGTCATAGTACATTTCCAAAAGACCACATTTTATGCAACATTCGGCAGGAGGGTTTGGTCGGAAGGAAAAATAAAAGGATTTATATATTTGGGCAAACTTGCGGTCCAGAGAATCTCCGCCCTTCAATTTCTTTCCAAAACTGTCAAAATAAACATAGTTTAACACAGTAACAAAGCTACTATCATACTCAGGGTTTGCTGCTCTCTTATTAGTTATTATCACCACAGACCCAGACTAGAGGCAGACTCCAATTCATGAATTTTGTTTCACAGCAAAGACACTCAAGGTCCCCATTAACACAAATTCTGCTCTGTCGACTTAAGGCTCCCAATCCCATTAACAAAAAGGGCATTCAGAAGCCCATATTAAAAGGCAGAAAGGAAATTATAAGCTCCTCTTATTATGCAGATGCAGACCACGCTGAGCTTACTCACATCAAGTATGCTACACTTATATGCGCCCCAAACAGAAACAGCACTAACAGACTCATTCAATGTACAATTAACTTAAGCACTAAACAGTTCAACACACTCCATAACGAGCTACGATCAATATTTTCCCCCATTCATTTTGGATTCCAATTCTGAACTGAATCCACTCAACACACTAAAATTCAACCCCCCCTAATCAACAACTACCATTCCAACCCCACATTCAAACCCTCCACATTTCACAACTCAACTACATTACTACACCCCAGATTCAACATTGACCATTCAATTATCCATCTACATTTCACAATTCAGCTACATTCCTACAAGATTTCAACAACAGAGCTGCTAGATAGCCAGTAAAAATCATGCCATAATTTTAAAGTTTTCCAATAATATTTTGCCACATAATTCGGGTAATAATATTTCGTTTTCCTTTCCACAATTCAACTTAGTTCATCTCCGTACCTGGCGTGAAGAATATCGACAACCCGAAATCAATTGCCTTGAGGGGCGAGTTCTCCTTCTTGTTAGCAAACAGGAAATTCTCAGGCTTGAGGTCCCTATGGATAACCCCATGCTTATGACACAGCTGCACGACCTCCACGATCGTCCTCGCCACCGCGGCGGCAGCACGCTCAGTGTAATGACCCCTGGCGACGATGCGGTCGAAAAGCTCGCCGCCCTCACAGAGCTCCATGACTAGGTGAACAGCATTGTCGTCCTCGCAGGCCTCCCGGAGCGCCACAATTGACGGGCTCCGCGGCAGGTGGCGCATGATAGCGACCTCGCGGCGGACGTCCTCAACGTCCACGGCGGTGCGGAGCTTCCGCTTCGAGATGCTCTTGCACGCGAGCAGCTCGCGCGTGTCCCGGTCGATGCAGAGGTACGTCACGCCGAACTCGCCGCGACCGAGCTCGCGGTCCACGAGGTACCGGTCCTCGATATTCTCCTTTGGGACGCCGGTGAGGACGGTGATCGGAGGAGGAGGGTGCTTCTTCTTGCCGCCGGCGCCGGAGATGGCCGAGGAGGAGTCTCCGGCTGCTGCCGCGGCGCGCTTGGCGTGGTGGTCGGAGAAGCTGGATTTGACGTCCTCGCGGGCGACGGCAGCCGGAGATCTGCAACAATTGCCCATCGGCGGCGGTGGATCCGGATGGGGAGTGGGGAAATGCTTTGAAAGGGGTGGAAATGGTGGTGTTGGGGTTTCACATGGGGGGAATGTAGAAACCCTAACGCTAAACCCTAGTGATTTGGGGGAAAAAGAGTGAAATTGGAGAAGGTGGTGGTAATGAAGAAGAGGGAGAAGGAGAAGGAGTGACAGTGAAAGCAGTGAGGGAAGGTGTACGGTAACGGCTGGGGATGCGGATTTTTAGGAGGAGTGAGGAAGCTCCTGTCTTTTGGTTATTTAATTTAAATTACTCCCTTCTTTTTTTGTTTCAGGTAAATTGTTTTTTATTTTTTTAATGAAGAAATATTTTAATTAAGGGGAAGGCTTTTTAGTTACTAACAAGGAAGAGAAAATCAAATTGGATATCGAAACTGGTTAAGGTACTGATTTAAAAGTTTAGAGGTCTAACCGATTCAATCAAAATATAATAAATATATACACATGATTAATTAGAATATAAAAAAATATATTAAATCATTAGCAGTAATATAATCAACACAATATACATAATCCATATAAAGTTTCTCTAGTCTATATATTCATAGATTTATAAAAATAAATATAATTCATATAAAGTT
The DNA here is from genome assembly GCA_031216105.1 of Dalbergia cultrata. Taxonomy (NCBI): domain Eukaryota; kingdom Viridiplantae; phylum Streptophyta; class Magnoliopsida; order Fabales; family Fabaceae; genus Dalbergia; species Dalbergia cultrata. Next base: position 62,165,342 of record CM062353.1, read on the forward strand.
TCTCTGATCTCAGCCTCACAGTATGGTCACAAGGCATTTGAAAACAATATTTGTTGGTGACTAACGAGATTTATGGTGGGCAATCTATGAATGACAGAGAGAGAAGAAGAACAACCCAATAATCTTTGTTAGTGTCCTTCTTTGGTTCTATTTTTTTTATTTTTTCTCTATGACTGCTACAAAATACCAGTATTTAAGTTTTGCAAAAAAAAAAATTCAAACCGGTTCAATTCGTCAGTTTTCCCGATTTTAACTTTCCTCGATTTTTGGAGCTTAACTGGACATGTAAAGTCCGATTTCCTCTTTCATGGTTGTTACATTTCTAATTTTAAACAGACTTTCATGTTCTATGAACACTCACAAATGTCAATAAGCAAAATAAGCACTCAATTAATATATTTATTCTTTTTTACTGAAAATAAAAAATTCATTAATACAAAACTTAACAACACTCACAAATTAAAATAATACATTCAACCAAAATTGAAAAGAAATAAATATATTCCATATTTAAACGAACCAATGATATGTGGCTTGTCATTGTTCGAAAATTATGTATATCTAAGCATCATTAACATCGAATACCAACATAATAAGTGTTGTACCTTGAAGAATATATTATATCTCTTTTTAATATAGATTTGAATATCTCTTTATTTGTAAAGTCTTAAGAACAAAGAATACCCACAAGAGAGAATCAAAACAACCATAAAAGGAGAAAAACAAAACACCCACAGAAGGTAAAACAAAAACACCATAAATGAGATAATAAAATAAAGCATTTACCTAACCAGTATCCTAAGGACATTGATTAAGGAATGAAAAATAGAGATTCTTATCTTGAAAAGATATATTTTTATGTTTTAAATTATAGGACCCATCAAAAAAATTATTAGTCACTTTCTCTAATGTACTTGACGAGTGCCCCTCAACCCCAAAATAAAACACAAAATTCTAAATAATAGAAAGAAAAAAGAAATGAAGGCACTGCCACCAAAGAATAAGAATATAAGTCCCATCAACAATATTCACACAGGGACCATTAAAGGAAAAAGAGGGGAAACAAAAAAACTGCACTCATAAATATAGTTATACTACATCATATATCACTAAAATTCAAACTCAATTCGAAATGAGATGGAAAAACCAAAAACATATGTCCAAAGCGACGTAACAGGAGGTGTTTCTAAAGACATTAGAGATTAAATCTTCAAACACTATAACGATTAAGAGACTCCTTAACAATTTTCATTTTTAGACTACGCTTGAATGGATAAAAAACGGCAGTATAGAGAAATGGAATGAAATGACTAAAATTTTATTGTTTTGATTTTGAAAAAATTAGGTGAAAGGAAATAGAAGAGCATGAGAATCAATTTCTATCATTTCCTCTTATTTTTTCTTCTCCAATTTGAGATGAATGACATGGAAATCTCTCATTTTTGTAATTATAAAATTATCACTATTTCATTCTATTCCATTAAAATATCTAAATATCTATTGCAATATCAAAACATCCAATTAATATAATGAAATAATTATATTAATCCACTTTACCTTATTACTTTACTTTTATTTTATTCCACTATTTACTATCAATTCAAAAACCTTCTTTGAATTTAAGTTTAGTTCTTTTCTATTGCTTTTATATATATATATATTAGAAACTAAGCAACTTTTTTTTCCCCAAAAGTATTATTTTTTAACATTTTGATTTTATAAGGAGAAAAAACTGACTATTTTAAAATTGTGGTATTTTTACTAAATTAACATTTTATATCAAATGATATATATTATAAAAAAAGCATTTCATACTATTTTTTTTAATTTTTTGTATAAATGTTTTTTCTATATACAATTCAAACAAAATACAATGTCCTAAAATTAAAATCACTTTTCAATTAATGCAGTCATATTTAATTTGATTATAATGAATCATAAAAAATTAATTATATTTATAATTATTTATTAAAATAATTTTGAATTTTACAGCTGATTCCAGCACACTAATTATCTTCAAACGTAATTGATTGTAAGCTATTTTGAATTTAAAATAAGTTAATGCAAACACAATTCAATGATCAAATACAACATACATACGATAATGCAAAAGCTGAATGTGTCTAGTTTCAAAAGAGGAGTAAAAAGTGAATTAAAAAAAGAGTAAAATATGTCCATTCAAATAATTTTTATACTAAACTTTATTTTTTCGATATTAAAAAGTATTAATCTACGTGGAAAGAATTCAAATCCCTTAAATATGAAATCTAGGATTCGATTATGAGATTTACATATATATGGGAGAAAAGAGGGGGAGGGGGGGGGGGAATGGTCTTCATTTTGATTCTAGATAAGGGTCCATGTCTCATTTTTCGATTTTAGAAGCTATTTTTACATTCACATTCACAGTGGCATTTTTTTATCTTCTCTTTATATGTTTTAGGTATTTTTATTATTTACCATGGGAAGTGTATCACTATATGAGACATTAGTTACATAGGAAAAACATAAGTAAGGTATACAGAAATGATTATTCAATTCAATCTCTATTCTGATTTCTTAAGATAAAGAATAAATTTAAATTTTAAGGAAGTACTTTCTCAAATATTCATTTTGTGCTTGTTTGGTTACTTTTGAGCACTTCAAAAGTAATTTTGCTGAACTTAAAATGAAAGAGAAGAAATGGAGTTGTTTGGCTTTTACATGTGCTAGTCAAAACTTATCTTATGAGAAGAACTATTTTTGGTGAAAAGCTAGTAGACCGTTACTTTTCATCCTCAGTTTATCGAATGTGATTAACTTTTTTACGACAACATCCTCTATTACTCTCTTTCATCTACCTTATTACTTTTTTCAAAAAGTTTATTTTGACGTGAAAATGAGTATCGAGCTAATATTATTGAGGACGTAAAGAGAAATGGTATTTTGACTCATATTTTATGAGACACCGTGTTGACACACTTACATCTATCATTGGATGGGGTGTGGGATCAAAACTAAGTGGGGTTTATATCCAATTCAAGGGTGAATGTGAGTGTGTTAATACGGTGTCCCACAAAGTATGAGTCAATAGTATTACTCGGACCTAAAACATCCAATTGAGGGAGCTTACAAATATTTCTTGGTGCACCTTCCAACCACACTGAGTCATGACAAGTAATGACTAATTTGGCTAGCTCATGGGCTACTCGATTTCCATCCCTTTTTGGACATGTGAAAATTGAACTGATATAAAAGAATGAATAAGAGATAGGCAGTTTCTAATAATAACCCCAAAATAGGCTTCTAGGCAATTTGGCTTTGACAAGGCCCGAATTACCTCAATATTATTACAGTTCAAAGCAAGGTTCAAGAAACAGCAATCCAAAGCAAACTTAAGGCTTGTGGGGCCTAGCTTGTGGGTTTCTCGGGCTTTATTGGTATCACAGATAATTTGTGGTTGAGTTGATAACCGTTCGCAAGAGGTTGACTATGGTTTCATAAATGTGCTTTATGAGTGGGATTGTCTTGAGGTTGACTCAAGAGGATAGACCTTTTTTCATGTTTACGGTAGCCTAGTTCATGATATCAAGCATTTGATTCATCATAATTGGAGGTGCTCCTTACAGCATGTGCTCCGAGAAGGTAACTCAGTTGCGGACTTTCTTGTTTAGTTGGGCACTTCCTTAGCATATATATAAGGATCGGGTTTGATTAGCACCACCAAGAGATATGCACCTTGTCTTTCCTTTGCTCATGTATTGAAAAAAAAATAGCAAACTTAAGACTCAACTTACAAGCCAGGGCCTCCATAATTTGGGTGCCCAAATCCCGAGGGATAGCCTAATGACCAGCTTTCAAAATATCATCATTCTCATCTATCATCACTGGCCCCACACCTCCCCAATTCTCATTATTAACTGCGATATTTGTTGAGTTTCAAGAGTGCCATAAGGAGCTACCCAACTTACCATGCTTGTGATGTTGGTTGTGGGGTTCGACAGAGGAGGATTGTGCCAACCCTAGGATTGGGTCTCGATGACCGCCTTCTCATCTTGGGCGATGAGATCTAGACAGTTGAGCTCCTTTTATTCGAAGATCAACAGGTTCTTGTCGTGCCAAATGTTGTGGAGGCAGGAGAAGAAGAGCCGAGCTTGGTGTTTCTCAATCTCCCTCAAGGTGTCTCTAATCTAATTAGTGTAAAATTCAAATTGCTTTTTGAAACACACGAAAGTAAATTTAAATCGACTTCACTGATCCCAAACATGTCACTTCACTATGGTCAAATGAACAACGATTTCCGCAACATGTCAGAACCTCTCCAAAGTCAATTTCAATCAGTTTGGGCCATGTGTCAGAAGCCCTCAAAAATCAATGTCAATCAACTTTGGAGATGTTCTGTGGTAGAAACATTGCTCATTTGACCGTTGTGAAGTGACATGTCTAGGATTAGTAAAGTCGATTTAAATTAACTTTTTCATGTTTCGAATAGCAATTGAAATTTACACTAGGTTGCGTTTGGATAGAGTGTTCTCAAATTTCAAAGAATTTAAAATGTAAGAAATACTAATTGCTTCAATTGAATTCCCTATATTTTAAAATAATTTTGTTTGGATAATGTAAGTAGAAGAGTTGATTTACAAAATACTCTATTTACATAATGAAATTATATCTTTTCTCTATGGATAAGAGTAGATGATGGCTATTGCATGATATGCAATGATGGGTGAGTGATGGGGAACGGTAGGCAAACAATTGACAATGGGCGGCAAGATACTAGTGGCAATGGTTGATGATTGGTGGTGGGTGGTGCATAGTGGGTAGCCAATGCTAGTGACAAATAGTTGGCGACTAGCAATGGGTGGTCGGTGATAGTGGACCATTGGCTATAGGCGGTCAGCTAATGGCGCCGTGCTATAGGCTATTGGTGGTGGGCGGGCAGCGACCAACATTGGTTGGTTGGACAAGAGTGAAAGTTACGAGACAAAGATAAGAGAAAGTTTCAAAATTCTCTCTATAGAAGGAGAGTTTGAAATCTATTCTTTGTAAGTCTTAAGAATATCTCATAAAAATACTTGAAATTTTAAAATTTACTGGTATTGATATTCAAATAACGAATTTCATACCAAGTCATTTGAAATGCTTTTAAAATATACATTATCTTCTATAAATACTTCATCTAAATATACTCTAAAGTTGATTTCAATCGACTTCTATTCAAATAAAAACATGACATATGTGTAAGGACTCACTAGATGGAATTTGACACATACATGTAAGTTGGTCTCCTTTTTAATTTATTTATGTAAAAACTCCAAGAATTTATGGTATGTGTTTGCATGATAACTTTCCATAAGCCTACCTGGCCACGTTGAAATCTAGGCATCTGAATTTGGAGAGTTCCTCTTTCTGTTGGGGCATTTTACCCTTTCTATTTGTATTCATCTCACCATTGTTGCAAAATAGTGTAGAGATCTGCTTCACTATTTTTATTTCTTCTTAAATGCTACTTGAGCCTTGTTTTTACATTTTGACAAAAATGTGTACTATACCTTAATAATAAATCGTTAGTGGACAAAATGAAATTCTTGTTATACGACAAAATCAATAATTGAGATTATAGCTTATCAATTAAAAAATAAAAAGTTTGGTGCATGCATTTATTTTTTTTCTTTAAAAAATCTTTCAAATTAACAGCGCGCAGATGTATTTAACTGATGACTGGATTGAGTATGTGAGTATACAGACAACGTTCTAGAATTTTAAAACTTTTGGTATTCTTTCAACGGACATGTGCAGAGGTTACAAAAACAGAGGTGGTTTTCTGTCCTAAGTACAGGTATCATTGCTCACGAATAATTACTAAGTGAAACATTTTGTGTCTGCGATTAAGAGAAAAGTATTAAAAGCTTAGATGAACATTATAAACCTCAATTGTGTGGCCAATGATGTTATACTCTAACAATATGCAAATAATTTTTGCAATACGTCTACGTTTAATCTTTAATTTGATGAAATCTTCTCATTTAGAGTTTAATGTATGACATTTCTTAGGATGATCGAGACTGTAATTAATTATTAGGATGATTGAGCACAAGAGTTTCAAGAGTACAAGAAAAGTAAATGTATGCAATTTTATCTCACGAACACATAAATTATCTCTGGGATTTAAATCCGTGATCTCTCGATAAAATCTTACGGTACCGAGACTCAACCTCAAAATTGAGACTAGAATTGTAATTAACTAATAGTTTAAGGGTATCGCCAAGATTGAGTTGAGTAATGGGAGAACATTGAAAAATCCAGGAACGAAAAGGGAAAAAAAGGGTGCGAGAAATAAGAAGAGAAGATGCCATGTGCTGTCTCTTTAAGATACAAACATATGAAACCAAAGGGGCCATCTTGTCTGTCTTCTTTCTGCGTTTGTTTGTGTCAAAGACCATAGTGAGTGGGTCTCATATGGGCACCTTACCAACCAGCTTAGCTTTTCCACTTCCGTTTCTGATGTTGCTTGCACTGTTAAGAGTGCTTGTTTCCGAAGCTGCACATAATTGTTACTAAGCCTTAGATCACACCCTCAAGAAAGGGCACAAAATTATGAGTCACCCCAACCTTTAAGGCTTGTTATAATTATTGGTTCCGTTCCATTATTAATTGGGGAACAAGAGTTATGATGCTTCATTTTTGTATTGATTTTCTTCTCATTGGAAGCGGAGAACAAAGACAAATATCATAAAAAAAAAACTATGGTAGAGCGACAAACAGTCAGAGGAAGGTCACATAGACAAATCTAATTCTGATCTGATTCGTTATTGGATTTAATTAATCAAACAACCTTAATGCCATCACATGAATAGGAATGAGAAATAAGCATTATAAAATTAGTGATTGGCAAGAGAAGCTAGTATATATAAACATATTGAAAATCTGATAAGTAAGAGAATTTTTGGCCTCCAAATGTGCATTGGAAGACCCTGGAACATAGCTACCGGGACAGGCTGGTGGCAGAGTGGCACAAACTGTAATGACATGAGTTCTCGGTGGTAAATATTCAAGCTTGACATTTCATCTGCGGAACCTTCTATTTGAATGTTGTTCTTATGAACAGGCATGAGTACTAAGTAGACATGTTTTGAATTAGGAAACACGGAAAAATGAGTGAGAATATTGGGCGGTCAGAAAATGCAGAGGCAGTCTGCACTTTTTTTTTTAAAAAAAAATAAGGATTGAGCTTTTCATTCAAATTTTTAAACCGTCATAGCTTTCTTTTGCCGCTGATCCTTTTTTTATTAATTGCTATTTTGTTGCTTATTTTTTTGTTTTTTTCTTTTTTTTTTGTTGCTGATGCTTTTTTTTAATTAATTGACCATATTTGACGGGTTCAAATTCACGTCCCCTTACTATATGATTACTCACGGGAAGGGATCTTGCCACTACATTACTGGCCGAGCTTAGTATCAGTCTTTTGGCAGAACATGTCGTCAGTGATTTCACATGTTTTGCTGACTGAATCAGTGTGCTTATCATATTGCTAAATTTGGGCCATTCAGATTACTTCTTTTCTCTCCTAGCGGATGGACAGCTCTGGTTAGTTGTTTCTTGATGGGCTAGCCTAGTCTTTCTTGCTCATCTTGTAGACTAAAAACCTAAGTTGGTCCACATATAATGATTGCATTTTGATAATAATTAAGACATATCTTGAACGGTTTTTTTCCCCCTTTGGATCCAACAGATCCAAACAATTGTATCCAACCCATGGATATGAAGTAAAATGAACAGAAACATCTGAGATTGAAAACATCAAAAGGGATTGTCAATGATCAACTTTCTCAGGATCTTGCTTATAGTGCAAGTCCCAGACTATAAGTATAACTTTTCTCATCAGCTAAAAGTAAATTGGTTTGCATGGTACAGAAACAGATGTACCCCCTCTACTTGAAAAAAGGTGCCCTTGACCACTAATTAATCTAAAAAGACATCAAGCTATATTCGCTAAGAATGATAATTATGTAAGGGGTATCATTATGTAAGTTAATTGTGGTAACTTGAGTTTTAAACAAAGATAATGATCATAATTAGGAATATAAGTGATGCGAGATTATCATCATTCGTATTTGTTATCCTTTAAATAGAGAGACATAAATCAGTACTCCTAAGACAGCTATACATTAAAATGGAGCGGAAATACTTTGCACGATTAAAGTTGATATCTAGAAGAACAATATTAATCAAGTTTTCCTTTTAAGTTGTTTTCAATGATAGTAAAAGAGACCGGTAGGGTACAAAAGGTTTATTGACATAGCACTGTTGAAGAAGAATAAGCCAATGTTAATTTGAAATTCGCTAATAAAAATAATACTATTAAGTGTTATCAGGTCTCTTGGGACTTGATAAATTAATCCTATAGTTATAGGATAAAATAGCTTAACCTTATAACATTATACTATCATATGTGACACCAAATATATATTAAAAATTGACTTTATAATATTAGTTAATACTATTAGACCATATACTCTGTATCAAATGGGACCTAATATCTCCAAAAATTGTTTCTTAGTAGAAAAGCAACCACTATAGTCCAAACAACAAAGGTAAAATACATTTTAGCCTTGAATTTTAGGTTCTTGTAGTTTACACTCTAACTTTTTAAAAGATGCATCACAACACCGTGAAGATTCCAAACGGTGCAAAACATTCATAGTTTCCAAATAGTGCAAAACTTTAGATCATAGATAGGATGCTAGGTTGCACAAAATTAAAAAAAAAAAAAGGTTAGGTGCCCATGAGAATTCACAAACAAAGTCAAAATTATACTGACTTTTTTTTCTTCCTTTTTACACTGCTTAAAAAATTCAAGGTGTTGCGATACATGTTTTAAAAAGGCAGGTGCCATTGTGGAAGTGGACATTTCCATGAGAACAACATGCAGAACTCAGAGCTCGTCTTCATGCAAAAACACGTCGTTTCAGAAAGGAAACTTGTACACAGTTTCAACATTAAACAAACCATATTAAAAGTAAACAGCGTCTTAATTCAGATTCCTTCAGCTTGCATTTGATCAATAACTGTCTTTAGCTGGTTGTAGACCAAATGTGGGTTTAGATGGATGTCATCTAAAATGTCAGTTTGTTACACAAACTTTTCAGCAGTTGGGAACTTGGGACATATGGCCGTGACTATTTCCATTCCCATGACTCTGCTTGATCATGCAAAATATGATCGTCAAAGCTGCAAGGCACTCAGACAGATGATTAGCAACAGATCCTTGGCTATGACTGTACCATGACATACTAGTGCTTCAGATCTTGGAAAATATAGATGCAACTGCAAAGCTCTCTTGCTTGAGAATAAGCTTACGAGAAGAAAAGTTACATGCGTGTTTCTTTGAATGTGAAAGCCCATCATTTTACTTACATGGGAGCTCAGCAATCCGGACTACAGCAAGAAAACATGACATAATGTTGATGGTAACATCTGACCCAAAAAAATATTGATGGCAACATTGCAGGGCCAGAAAGTATAGCCAAAACAATAATGGGGTTGGTACGAAATCTCCACTGCTACAATCTTTATGCCTTGTTTTCCATGTCAAGTTTGGAAGAACAGAGAAGAGACAATATAATAATTGCAAACACTTATATGGCATCCTTTCTACAATCTCAACCTTTATGTTCGCTCTGACAGCTTCTACTAATCTTGGAAGCATTCCGAGGTTTATACTGGTCATGTAACACAATCTCCAGACTTGAATATTTCACTCACTTTAATACGAAGAGAACTTCCATCTTTCAAAAGTGTAATGTATGCATGTATTTTATTGTGTCATTCACTAAGTTGACAAGATCAAAATTAAATGCTGGAATTAAGCAAGTAACTAGAAACTTCATCATCTATGCTTTCTCTTCTTTGAAAACTTGCCGCCAGAGAAAAATCCAGTGGTATACCGTGAATTGGCAAGCTCCCGAGGTACAGCTGCTCCACCAGATTTCAAAACATCAACTAAATCTGCAAAGACATTCTTATTCTCCTCATTCACAAAAACTATTGCTTGACCTTCCTCTCCCATTCTAGATGCCCTTCCAATCTGATGTATGTACTCCTTGATGGAATTGGGCATGTCAAACACAATTACCTGTCTTACACCCAACAGATCAACCCCCCTACCCAAAACTCCAGTAGCCACAACCACTGGAACCTCACCAACCAAAAATGACCGCATTATTTCTCTTCTTTCCTTCATAGACTTCTCTCCATGAATTGAATTTGCTTTAATTCCTGCAGAAACTGTAATCGCATTTGCCAGGAGATCTGCTCCAAGTCTGGAGCTCACATATACTACGACAGGTGGCTTAAAATGTTGCTTACTCACCAATATGTCAAACAGCTTCTGCTTCTTTTGCTTTGACTCGACCCAAATAGCTAACTGTTTCACAGCCTTATTTGGGCTATTCAGTTTCCCAACAGAGATAACCACAGTACCATTCGCCAGAGAGTTTGCCATCTTCTCTAAATCATTCGACATTGTTGCAGAATACATCAAGACTTGAGGTTGTGAGAGAGCCCTGTATATCTGCATGACCTGATCTCTGAAACCCCTTTGCAGCATGCAGTCCACTTCATCCACAACAAAAGTCATCACATTGTCTAAGTCAACCTCATGCTTTGTTAAAAGATCAACAAGCCTTCCCGGTGTTCCCACAATCAACTCCACTCCTTGCTGAATGCGGTAGAGTTGTCCAGCCATGGCCTCACCACCAACCACAAGCGCAGTTTTAAAAGGTAAACCCTTTCCGAGCAATTTTGCATGCTCTTCAACCTGAATACAAAGCTCTCTGGTAGGTGCTAGCACAATAGCCAAAGGCTTCTTATCTGAAACAAACATAAGGCGATGACTTGCACAGCGAGAAACTATCGGTATAAGAAACGAAGCAGACTTTCCAGATCCCGTATCGGCCAAAACTAGCATGTTTTTGCCCATCAAAGCTGCAGGGATTGCTTGCATCTGGACAGGTGTAGGCATGTCATACCCTGCTGCTTCTATATTGTGGAGGAGCTTGTCAGGGAGGTTACACAAAGCAAATGACAAAACTGGCGCAACTACCTCACCCTTCACATGAATATCAAGTTTCTTTCTAAGCAACTCAACCTGATCTCTAGCTAATGACGAAGTTCCCGTTTCACAATCAGTGTCTCTAACATAAAAGCACTCATCAGCTGCAGCAAGTTTTTTAGGTGGTAGAAGACCTCCAACAGGAAGAGGCAGGGATCTGGCAATTCTGCTAAGTACCGATTGTTTGCATTCCAAACTGCAAACATCATCATCAGTTTCGTCACAAATATACTCACCATAGCGGCCGCATATAATACACTTGGGTTCACCTGGGAGAGCCTCTCTTTGGTCCCTAGAACTCAATTTCACATAATCTCCTCCATCTAATAAAACAAATAGAAGTAGAAAAAAAGAACTCAATTGAATTGGTATTTTCTCAAGGCTGCTTGAAGACGTAGCCTACTACATCAAGGCAGCTAAAGTAAAAAACATAAAAAGAAGAATAAAATAAAAAATTCATTACTTCATTTTAAAATATAACCAACATAGTTTATTCTACTGAACAAATGGGGAATAAAGAGTGACACAAAACCACAGAGGAAAATGGACAAGACTGTGTCATTTGATTTGAGTTGAGTCAAAATGGTTATGATTATGAAAAATGCATGCCAATAAGTTCATTTAGCAACGCTCAAGAAAGAGACAACGTTAAATTAGATTAAAAAAAATCAACAAAGGATTTGAATAACTAAAAAGGGGTTATGTGAAGTAAAAAGCACATGAAGTCAAATTCAGGTGAAGGGAATTTAGGAGGAAATAAATACCATTAGGTGCGTCACCGTCTGTTGCCGGCGCCGGAATCTTTGATGCGCCATCGTGATTGGTGTCTGTATCAGCCATGCCGTTTCGTCGGGTGCAAGTAGAAGAGAGGGGTTCGGTTAATGTTCTGTAGGGTTTCGATAATTACAGAAAGTGCTTCGTGCATAGGATACACTCCTTCAATTCTCCAATGGAACTGAAACGGGGAATTGAAATTTGGAACCTTTTTTCAGGAAAAGGAACAGCGTTTGTGAAATATGAGGGGTACCTGTTCAATTATAACGTGATTTGGCGTGGAAAGCGCGGTGGACGTGCAGCACCGTAGATGATGACGAAGCGAGAAGGATGAGATAATAAGCAGCTCGCCGTGGCTGCTTTTGCGGCGGAGGCTACTAAGACTGCGTTTGGACGGATGACCACGGAGAGGATGGCGCTGGGTTATTAGAGCAAACTCCATGTTGGGTATACCACCTGCCACCTCTACATTGCATCATAAAAAGTAAAAAAAAAAAAAAAAAAAAAGTAGATTTGGAATGGAAAGTTCCAATTTGAATCTCGCTTTTAATCTCATATGTTTTTAAAATTAAAAAAAAACTATTTATCAAATATTTTATTTTAAATATGAAATTTTAAAATATATAAAATTAAAATTTTTGTATTAGATAAAAAATGTTAAGTTTTATTTTTTAATAATATTTTTTGTTATTATTTTTAAAAAATTAAATTCAAAATAAAAATTTTAAATTGAAAGTTAATATATTAAAAAAGTGAATTATTTTTTAAAAGTGCTACATAATTAAAATACTACATAAATATATATAATTGAAATGTACATAATAGAAACATTACATCATTAAAACATTCATGATTGAAACATTACATAACTGAAACATACATAATTAAAGCAATATATAACCGAAACATTCATAATTAAAACATTACATAACTGAAACATATATAATTACCTAATAGACATTGTGAAATTGTCAGATATGTTCTACCAAATCAATCTGTAGTTGTCAATGCCTTTATCTATCATGTAGCTGGAGATTATTTTGAATATATCTTTTATACGGAGGAAAATTTTCTTCACCTAGCTTCGCTTGTGATATGTTGTTGTCCATATCATCGTAAGAAGATAGCTAAAAAAAGTTTTCTACATATATGTTTCTTTCATCCTCTACAATCATGTTATGCAATATGATGCAAACTCTCATTATCCTCTTAAGTTTCTTCTTATCACAGAATCATATTAGACCATGTATAATTGCAAAGAGCTTACAACACTTAGAATGCTCGTTCCACATCCTTTCGTTGCCCTTCTTGACATTTAGCAAACAATTTTCGTTTATATCCCTGCAATCGAGATATCGTTTTGACAAATGTTGCCCATTCAGGATGTATGTCATACGTTAAATAATACCTAATGGTGTAATTAGTAACATTTATAATGTAATTTACCTCTAGAGTGCAACCTTCTACTTCATCAAACACAAGTGATCCGTACAATACATTAATGTTGTTATTTGAACCACCAACTCCAAAAAATACATGCCATATCTAACATGGCAATTGTGCATTTTTGCAATGAGGATAAGCCTTCTCTCCTACAGTATTGAACAGTTGCTGGAAATATAGATCAATACTTAAGAAGCCATCCACAATGTGAAGAAAGATATATCTGCCCATTCGGAACATTCGTTGAAGTGTTTCACGAGGATATACCAAATTAGGTGCAAAGTAGTCCCCAAAAGATGTCCAGGTCCTACTTCACAGTCTCTGTCTATCCTCCTACGAGATCCGAAGGAAAAGCCTTGCTCATGCAATTGAAATATTGGTTCATTATAGTTTCCACAATCCAGCCCTTTGAATCACTAAACACAATTTCATCAAGCATGTCATCCCAAAACATGTTATTGGGCTCGTTATAGTTTCTAGCCATATGTAGTAATGAAAGTGGTGGTCGTGAGTGAAAAAGTGTTTTAAGATGGGATAATGAGTGCAGATGATGTTTAAGCATTCTTATTGCAACAGTAGGAAAGATGTTGTAGGCAAGTGTGAAAGAATGATTGTCATATTTATAAGTTTGTTTTGTAATGGCTAGTTTCTTAATGGCTATTTTTTTTGTAATGGCTAGTTTCTTAATAGCTTTTTTTTTTTTTTTTTTTTTGTAATGGCTAGTTTTATAACAACCAATGTTAAAAAACCTTTCATAATTTTAAAAATTAATGTTATAAAATAAAGTACATGACTAGCAACAATATACAATCAAATTTGAATTAAAAATGTAATTGACAAATAAATTAAAATTACAATCACCACATAAATTAAACATACTTTGATTTAATTTTCTCTATCATCTTTGCATGAATTGATTGCTATTTTTCACTCATTTGAGAGATGTCTGTATTCAAGATTTGCATTTCTATTTCTATTTCCCTTATGGTTATCATCTTCTCCCTTTCCACCAATATATTTTCCTAGATGGCCTTGTAATCATCATAGAAAGCCAATTACTTAGCATTTGCAAATTTGATTATATCAGGCTTTTCTCTCAAAGTACTCCCACTCCCACTTGTTTTTTTTTATTTTCCCTACCCTTCCTCTTGGGTGCCTTGGTGCCTCGTGGACAAAGTGGAGACTCTACACCAACTTCCTCAACATATGGTGTTTCTGAATTTGACAAAGATGAGCACGCTCCAAAAGAACTTATCTTTATTCTCTTGGAACCTCCACTCACAATCGATTGAGAGCTCCATTTTTGTTCCCTTCCAAGCACATTCTAATGTTTCATAAAATTGCATTTCTTTCCCTTTCTAACTTTGAAGAGTTTATGAGCCAAATCTATTACATCATCATTGTTTGAAAAACTCCTTATTCTTTGAGAAGCTTGATCGTGGCAACCACCGAATTTTTTAGCATATTTGTTAATCCTATGCCATTGTTTTTTTATCGCAACTACCCTTCTTTTGATCAAGTTAGGGTTAGTTTCCTTGTAATAATCACGAATCTAGTTCCAAATGCATGATCTGGGTGGTATGTACTAACCATAGTATCCATTGACACATTCAACCACGCATTTATTAGCAGTTCGTCCCGTTCCCATTATGGTATTTGTGTGAAAAACACATATCTAGTGCTTGTTTTTATATGGGTTTGAGTGATTTATTTCATGAAATTAGCCATTTTCATATGAAATTTGGAATTTTGTGAAATTATCGGAGCCAGTTTAATTTTGTAATTTTAAGGCAAACTTGATGGTTTGGAAGCTTACTTTTATTCAATTTTACAAGAGTGACATTTTTTTAGCCAAATAGAAGAGTCTTGGAGCTAATTGGAGAAGATTTCTAGACAATATTGTAGTAGAAAACTTGTATCTCTATATATAAAGATCAAATTTCAACAAACAAAGATGTTTTACGAACCTTAAGAAGTGATCTAAAACTTTGATGTTTAGTTCAAGACCTAGTTCTAAGATTTTAATGAAAATCAAGTTACAAGATTGAAGGTTGTTGATTTCCTAATGTTGTCCAACCTAACCTTTACCTCTTTTTTGCCAATATTTCAAGTTACAAAAGTCCAATTGATGTGATTTTTGTGGCATTGGAAAGCTAGTCAACCTCTCCATAATTTTTTCTTTGATGGCCAAAGGTTAATTCAAATAATAGAGACCGCTATAAAGCTCAAAATGATGGTCCAGATTTGCTCCTACACCAAAACACCAGTTGACCTAATTGTAGGCCAAACAGATCACGAAATTAAATGTTTTGGGTTCAACTGTTATCATTACGACTTAACAAAACTCTAAAATAGAATTAGAGCTATAAATACATTATCTTAAGGATTTAATAGGGTCCTTTGGTGGCCTTTGGCCTCCTTGGCCAATTTGGGGGATCAAGAAGAACATTGTTAGGGTTTGGTGGCAATATCAAGAAGAATACATTTGTGTTTGATTTCATCTACCTTTATTTTCTTTTCTTGGTTCATGGTCAATTTGTTCTTTCTTTCTTTAGATTTGAATGTATTGAATATGTTTAGTGGCTAAATCTTTCATTAGCTGGGGTAATGATGCAGCCAATGTTGGCATGATGAGTTCTTATTTTCTTTAATTTAATGAATGTTTCTTCCTTTCAATTGAGTTTCTATCTTTGCTCTTAATGCATTTATCACTATATCACCTATAAATTGACATAGTGAGTTATGTAGGCAATTAGAAAATTGATGCATAGCTTAAATCTAGGGATAGAAACCATAGTTGTTAATTGTCTAGGGATAAAGATTAATAATTGTGTAGGATTTATGAGATTAGGATTTCACAAAACCTAAGAATTTGAATCTGGGATTTATGTTAAGTGGACTTTAGGATTCAAAGATGAATAGTATGCCAAGGAACTGGTTATTAATTATATTAGAAAATCTACCATCAATTGAATTGATTGAACTTCATTAGATTTAAAATTCAATACTCATAGTAACAATTTGGTAAAGTTAAATCCTAGCATCTCTTTCTTGACTCTTTCAAATCATAAACTTCCAAAATTCTCTTGTTAGTTAGTTAGTTTAGATTTTATTTGCTTTTTAATTTAAATTTGAATTTGAACTCATGTTAAATTGGATGCTTAGATAGTGTTTGAATCAAATAATTGGTACTCAGTCAAGTCAACCTTTGTGGAAATGATACTTTTCTCATCATTTTATTACTTGTGTGACCCAATACACTTGTTAGAGTTGTATGACATTAACACATTTCTCTTCAATCTTTCCCACTACATTTAGTTTCCTCACGATTGTGAACAGAAGTAATCTCTATGGGTGTCTGAGGAGACGAGTTAGATGAGCCATAACACTAGTAGATACATCTGGAATTGCCAAATTGGGTTTGAAACAGGAAAAACGATACAACTGTATTTTCAACCCTTGGATTAAGACAAAGGTAAATGTAAGTTAAAATGTTTGTGGGTTTTGATTGTTTCGGAAAAACAAAAAAGGAAATAAACTTGAAAATGTAAAGGAATTTGAACCTCAGAATGTTATATGTTTAGATTTAGGAAGAAGTTTGGAAATTAGTATTGGATTTAGATTTTGAGGGCTTGAAGATTGCGAATTTTGGTTATTTAAATTTTGAGGGTAGTTAAAATTTTGCAAGTAATTGAGAAAATAATTTAAATCAAACTTATTTGAGTCAATTTTAATGAAAAATATAGCAGAATTTGTGTAATGAAGGAGTAGAATTTGTGTAATTCAGAAGTAGAATAGTATTAGAAAAGATAGAAATGAAATGTGAAAAAAATTGAGAGAAGATTAATATATGTAGAGTAGAATATAAATAAAATAATAATTTTAAAATTTTTATCGTTGCTCCAACCATTGGCACATCATTATTGTGTGAAAAGAAACCAATGTTAACAACTATAAACACAAGTTGTTGGATCTACTTTCAATAAAATATTAATTATTTAAAGATTTTCTTTCACTTTGGGAGGACCCTTGCATAACATCATAGGCAAATAAGCAATAAAGAAACGGAAGTCGCGAAGACACTAAGTCACACGCAAGAAGGCCACTCGAGCAAGGCAAAGCAATGCACAACTCAACAAAGCCAAAACGGAGGCGCATGAGGCAAAAAGAGTAATGTGAACAAGCAAAATCCAAGGACAAAATCAAATGAATAAGTAAATTGAAACAAGTCAAGGGGGCTTAAAAAAGCCATTGTTCAAAAGCCAATAATGTGCAGCCAACATGACACACATGACGATATCAATACAATGACAAGGCCAATAATGCGAAAAGCCGCGAATGGCTGTTACAGCAACTACAAGCTAGTGTGAGAAAAATAAGGTATGAAGTTAGCTCCACTACACGACGTTTTGCCAAGAAGAAAAAAAAACAAGAGAAGATAGTTACAAAAGGGAAATGCCTACGAAAACAAAGAAAACTACATCCTAAAAGGCACGTTTAGAGTACGCTGAGCATCTTCCATTGCTTGCCTCTGCCTAGCCAGGGCCTCCACCTCGGCCACAATCTCCTCAACTCGTGTCTCAATGGCCTTTTGACGCTCAGCAAGTTGAATAGTCTCCTGCTTTAATACATTAAGCTCTTTAGAGTGGGCAGCTTCTTTGGCCACTGTCTGGGATAAATCTTCAGATGTACTCAAGGGACGCTGAAGATACTAAAACACGTCTTCCAACCGTGAACATGAAAACCCAAGATCTCTAAGAGCAAGAAGATGGGGATTAGCAGTATCCTGATGATCTCTCAGCAACTCTAGCAGCTTATGGCCTGTCAAGAACACGTGAGCATCCACAAATGCCTGGTAAGCAATCTTCCTGAAAATGACTGATCTAGTCAAAGGAAGTTGGAAGCCCTAATGAGAGGCAGCAAAATCATGCAGCAGCATCGCTGTATCAGAAGGGAACAAGGAAAAGAAGTCCTCTGTAAGGCACTGCAAACCACAAATAAAAAAGTAAGAGGTGAACTGTCATGAAGAGCACATAAATAGAGGAAAGGAAAATGTTACCTTGAAAAGCTATAGAAGTCACAACAACAGCATGAAGATGACCACTCTCGCCAGCAGGCTGCGTCGACTGACCAGAAGCACCACCTAAAAAAAATGGAAGGTAAACCCACAAGAAAATAGTTCGGACCCTTAAAATTGCAATTGATACCAAGTACCTCAAGACAGACTACACAATGTGGTGCTACTTTCTAGATCCCTAGCGTCAGGGAACTAACAAGAGGCTTTGGGTGAGGGGTCCTCTATGGCAAAAGGTGTTGGTGAAGGAGCCGAGGCAGGAGTCATGGGTGTAGAAGTTGTGTGGGGAACACCTCCCATAGCTAGATTTGTTGCAAATGGAACTTGCAGCAAGGGGGTCCGAAGCAGTATAAATGGGGTCTTAGTATAAAGAAATGCTCAAGTAAGGTACTAGGGCGGGATCAACAACGAACTTCTGGCCAGCAATAGTAACAACCCTACCACTAAAGGCGGGTAGCTTAGAGGCGAAAAAGGGGACACCCTGCATTAAGGGGCCGACAGAGGCCGGTATGGTTCCACCCAGAGACTCAGAAGGTGAAGCACCCTTATGCGAGGCTAGACTTTTAACATCAAGATAAAAGTGGGATGTGAAGCCCTCAGTCGCTCTTCAGTATCAGCCACGACTTCATCATCACCCTCAGCAGGTTCAAGGTCCTTTAAAGGAGTAGTCGCGTCAGCATCATCAATTCCCCCTTTGTTTACCTCTTCATCGGACTCCCCCCTAAATTGACGACAGTAGGGGGTGTCCATTGATTTCACACCTTTAGATAGCAGGCGGGTGCATCGACGAGTCCCTAACAAAGGGGAGATTTTCTTTACTTGTGAAGGCACCCTTTTGGAGGAAGAAGGAAACTTCTTAGGCTTCGGAGGAGAGGAGGGAAGCTTTGAAGTAGTGCCCTTTGTAGCCGAGGAGGATCGAGAAGTCTTGGTTCTCTTACCGTCAAAAGACCTCTTAAGCAACTCTAAAGCCAGCTGAGTTTGCAATGCCTTCTCCTTGGGAATGAGCTTCTTCTTCCGAGAAGGGGGACGGGAGCCTATGACCCTAACAAATCACAAAGATGAGTTACAGCAGGGAAAAAAAGTGAGAGTAAACAAATAGCAATATGGAGAACATTCTTAATTAAGGATTAGCAGAAAGAGAGAAGCATACACAAGAAAGGAAGAAACACACTTGATCCTCTAGGTTGACGAGAGACAGAAGTCACATAGTAGGGATCTTTAGGCTTAATATTGACCCCCAAAGGAGGAACTTTACTCACTACCTCTTCACAACGGGCAATAGAGACCTCGAGGGCTTGGTAGTATGCTCTGTAACTCTTGGTAACATGCCCCACGTGTTGAGCAGAAACTATCTTCGAAGAATCAAAAGGGGCAAGTGGCCGTGAATACAAGACAAGCCCCATGGCATGCTGTTAGGACATGAAAGGCCATCCCATGTTATACGGTGCTTGATCCCAACCCAGCTGACGACAAACTCTATCTGGCTTATACACAGTGGGCCAAAGAGCGCCCCCACAAGGAGAATAAGGATCTGTTACTACAAAGCCAGGAATGACGCTCGAGGAGCAACATACAAGCCAAAAATCATAAACGCCTTCAAACCCCCGAGAAGCATCGTTGCGAGTCTTGCGAAGAGAATCCTGGTAAATGGGGTGCAATTTCTCGATGCCAAGAAAATGAGAAGATGTGTACGGGCAAAAAGAAAACTCCCCCTTTTTATCGATGATGCCTACCAAGGTCTAATGGGGCTGCCCTCCAGACCAGCCACAGGAACGATGCTCCAAAGGGGCCTCATTTTCGTTCGCAACCTCCGGAACCTTTCTAATAGGACCAAAGGCAAGAAAGTGCTCAAATAGAAAATAATAAAAGAGCACGGTATCAATATAGCAGTTTACTTCAAAATGACCATAAGATATGCGAAGCTGCTCCTGAAGTTAGTCCAACCTGGCATAAAGGCCGCCTAGATACAAGGGGGCTAAAGGAAGCCACTTGCCCTCAGCCAGCATCGCATCCAACAGGAAGACACTAGGACTAACAGAGCCTTGCGGGAAACCTATGAAGACAAACCGGCTGAGCCAAAAAACCACGAAAGCGGCACGCTTCAAAGGTTGGTCTCTGGGGGGCCACCAATAACCTCAGAACCCCCATGAGGGATGTCTCTGTAAAAATACCTCAGCCTACCTGCGAAAGTGTATTTCAAGGTGGTTTTTCTCCTGATGCCCTTGCCACTACCCGTGTGGGGGTTGTATTCATCATCTTCAGAATTCCCTTTTTTGTCGCAAGCACGACCAGAAGAGGTATTTCCCTTGCTTGAAGGAGTCTATTTCCTTCTAGCATGGAGAGAATGAGAATAGTTTGTTACAGCCACGGTGCTTGCCCGTAGATCCTTCACCATATCCACAATTTGCCCTGGAGGATCGTAAGAAGAGAGATCGATACTCCCAAACAAAGGCAACTTCAATAAAACCACCACATCCTCCAAAGTTGGAGAAAACTCACCCCAGGTTGTAATGAAAGTATGAGTCAAGGAGTTCCATCGCTGTAACAACAATGTCATATCAACAGGGCTATGAAGGATGGCTGTGTTTTTAGAGGCCCAAATCGCCTCAGCGATGCTAGCTTCATGCAAACTATCCGTGAAGGGGAGGTCCTTCGAGAAGACATGATCGACCCACGAAGACCAAACCTTGTTTACAGAAACTGGAGTATCTAGATGGAATGTCATTCAGGGAAACTCCTGGCAATTGAGATGAGAACGCAAAAAGGAAGGTGCGAAGGCATGGGATGGCGTATTAGGGGAAGGACAGCATAAACACCTTTCTTCATTAAATAGAGGCAGCGGAGGTCAAATCATCCTCCAACAAGGCACTGGAATCGGGAAGGGGAGAAAAATCCCTCTCCAGGTAGGGGAGACCTTCGGCCTAAACACGGTTCCGAGACTGAGGCGGGTCAGCCCTAGGTAGAGGAAGACGATCCCAGTTCCCTAATAAGGCGATCTTATGGATCTGAACTGAGAACGCCTCTCCTCTTGGGGACTCCACTTCAGGCTCCGCCGTAGAGGACCTTGTGGACGCTAGGTCAGAGGCAACGCTCATACCTTTAGATTGAGGGTTAGAAAATACGGCAGCCATTTTTGTGCGAGCCATGGAAGAAGAAAGGAAATGATTGAGGAAGAAGTGGCTAAACGAAAACAGAGTAGTTGGAAAGCAAACAAAAAGGAGAAAGGGTTAGATTTTAAAGTTTCTCCAGAAGGTCGTTGGTACTTCATTTATGACAGAGAGACTGGTAATGAGACAAGCCAGCACATTCCTGGGAAACTGTCACAACCGTTCCCCCTCAAAAAATGAATTCAAACAATGGCAATTTTTTATAAGGTCTTGCCTCAAGAGAAAACACGCACATGGAATGTGTGTCTTGGTGGTTTCAATAAGCCCCAACACACAAAGGGGCTAATGTCTTCAACCATTTTTATGAAAAATAATCAACAACTAATTCAAGACTGATTAGTAGTTGGCCTGTACTTGGGCCCTACTCTAAACTCATGAGAGTTGGATGGGTATGTGGATGACGCCCAGACAAGGATAGCACTCATGGGTTTAAATTAGAGCCCGAAGGGAACTAACCTTCATGTAACCCGGTGGATTTGGGTAGTGTGACCCCTGCCAAAAAGGATTGGGCCTGCATAGGGGCAATCTCACAAGAAAGTGTAAAAGCCCTTCTTTGAGTCTAGAAGGAGGATGCCATATCCCGAAAAGATTAAGGGAAACTGTAGTAATGACAAGGAAATAACCCATTTTAGGTAACTAAACCAACCTCCCCACATATCACGTTGCTAAACAGCCTATATATATAGCAAATTGCCCCCAAGTCAAATAGCATGAGAGGAGAGAAAAGCCATTTGTCTCATCTCACCCAAAAGGCATAAGTCACTCACCCTAATGTGTCCCTTCACTGTCCCTCACAACAATATCTCAAGACACGTGTCAGCGACAACTTGGAGCTGATATCCATACTTTTTAAGGCTTTCTCCATCTTGTAAACGTAATCATCCAAAGCGCTAATTGCTCTAGCCTTCTCAAGGAACTTCTTATCTTCAGCCTCGTAATTCTTAGCTTCCTGGATCAATCTTGTAATTTCTTTAGTTGACATTCTTTTTTTATCATTGGTTATGGTAATCTCAGTTCTATTACCAGTTGTTTCTTCCCAAGCAGAAACATTTAGGATGCCATCAGCATCTATATCAAAGCACACCTTCATGGGATGGCCTCGAGGAGCAATAGGAAGGCCAAAAAGTTCAAAAAAACCTAGAAAGTTGTTATCACTGGCTCTTGTCCTCTCACCCTCATATACCTCAATCAGAATAGAAGTTTGGTTATCATGAGCTATGACGTATACGTATTCTTCTGTCTTCTTTAAAGGAATTGTAGTATTCCTAGCAATAATTGTACTCATGATATCTCCTTTTTCTGATATACCAAGTGACAGTGGAGTAACATCCAACAACACCAGCTTTGGAACATTCTTAACACCTTCGCTCAACAAAGCAGCTTGAACTGCTGCTCCATAGGCAACAGCTTCATCAGGGTTGATACTCTTGTGCAACTCCTTTCCTTTGAAAAAACCCTGCAATAGTTGTTGCACTTTTGGAATCTTGGAAGAGCCACCAACAAGGACAACATCATGTACACAACTCTTGCCTATCTTAGCATCAGTAAGACACCTATCTACTGTTTCCATACACTCTCTAAAGAGGTCTATGTTGAGTTCTTCAAACCTAACACGAGTGATTTTTTAACAGAAGTCAATGCCTTGAAATAAACCATCTATATCAACAACGGTATCAACATTGTAAGACAGTATCCTTTTTGCCCTCTCGCATGCATTTCGCAACTTCCTCAAAGCTCTTGGATCTTCACGTATGTCCACCTTGTTCTTCTTCTTGAACTCCTCCACAAAGTAGTTCAACATTCTGTTGTCAAAGTCCTCTCCACCAAGGTGAGTGTTTCCAGCAGTGGCCTTGACTTAAAGACCTTGTCTTTAATAGTAAAGAGAGACACATCAAAAGTGCCACCACCAAGGTCAAAGACGAAAATATTACGCTCTTCAACACAATCAAATCTCTTGTGAAGGCCATATGCAATCGCTGCAGCGGTGGGTTCATTGATTATTCGCATAACATTGAGGCCAGCAATTGCACCAGATTCCTTAGTGGCTCTACGCTGAGAATCATTGAAATAAGCGGGTACCGTAACAGCAGCATTCTTTACCGATGACTCCAAATATGCCTCTGCAATCTCTAGCATTTTGGAGAGGACCATGGATGACACTTCCTCTACAGAAAGTCGTTTCTCTTGTCCCTTGTACGAGACAACAATCACTGGTTTGTCAACAACACCAGCAATGACCTTAAATGGCCACATAATGAGATCATTCTTAATAACGGGGTCATTATATTTCCTACCAATTAGCCTCTTGGCATCTGAAAAAATAACAATGATTCTTAGTCCAGCTCTATTTTAGTAACAAATGATATAAAAAAAATGAAGTATAGTCTAGTACCAAAAGAAGAATAAAAGAAAAGTATCAAAAAGTAGCCCCAACCAAAAGAAGGCCAGTTTGACAATTACCAAAGATTGTGTTAGTTGGGTTGGTGGCAGCCTGGTTCTTAGCAGCATAACCAATCAATCTTTGGTTGTCAATGAAAGCAACATAAGAAGGTGTTGTTTTGTTCCCTTGTTCATTGTGGATGATTTCCACTCGTTGGTGTTGCTCCTGCCATACTGCAACACTAGAGTTTGTTGTGCCAAGATCAATTCCCACCGCTCCCTGATATCTTTTGGCTATCCTCTTTCAAGTTAAAAAGAAAAGTAAAAAAAGTTGAAATTAGGAAGATACAGAGCAAAGAGAATGAACTCAGGGTTTTTCAGTGCAAAGGCAGAAAGAACACAGGTTTGTTTCCATAGCTGTAATGCTAACATATCATAATAAAGACATTTGTTATGATAAATTTTGGTTTCTAAATTATCATCACTTCTATGTAAATAATGTACCCTCGTGTTATAATTTATCAAAAAAGGATAAGTGTTTTGTAGTGCAATTCCTATAAAATATCTCATGATAAATAGCTATGAAAATTAGCTAATAGTAATAATAAGTTTACAATTTTTTTCCCCTGCAAATGAATATCCGATTTCCCTTGATTCCAGGGCACAGTATGATAACTTTCCATATTGTATTTATGCACAAATAAACAAATTTACACAAAGAAAAAAAAAAATCAGATGATCTACCTGCAATGCTTGATCAAGAATACGTGTGTGTATGAAGAGAGGTGTGGAAGAATAAATGAGGTTGCAGACTAAAAGAAAGGAGCTGGATATGAGAGAGTAAAGTGTGGGAAGACCAAACTCAAACAATAATATATAGTCAATGTAACAAAATATTCAAACCTTCCTCGTAAAGGATGTGAATGAAAAATAAGAAACCCGCTTTTTCGATGAGTGAGTCTTTTTTGCGTTATTCAGACTCGGATTCCTTCACAATGAAGCAAGTCTCTCTAAGGGGAACTCAAAAGTTTATAAGTCAAGTATTGGGTGGAAGAGTAGGAAAAGAAAAAAGTGATGTGATGACATCCAAAGTGCAGAAAGGAATGTGAGGTCCTCAATAAATCTCATGAGTCATTTATGTATTTTGCATGTATAAACTAACTAGTATTATAAGTAGTACAGTAACCGAGCTGATGCAGGGTGCCGATGTAACTGACTGTTAAAGATTAATTATATTTTAGTATTTATATATTTAAATTTGACATGAATTATTAATATGAATGAAAATATATAAAAATAATATGGAAAAGATTTTGATAAATGATTAGTTATGATTCGTGATTAATTTTGATACACTAATAGTATTTTTTTTCTAACAATATACTAATAGTACTAAAGAGTCCTATAAAACTATTTGATATGCAATTTTTTTTTATAATGACAATCTATTAAAACTAGGGGCAGAGTTAGGCCGATTTATCTGTCCAATACTTAATAGTCAATTTCATATAAGAAAAATGTATATCTTAGTCATTTTTATTTTATTTAAAAATTGAATAAAAATCATCCTGTATAAAAGAAATAAATATTTTACAATCAAAATTTAAGAGAAAGATATCTACTATATTAATATTTCGGACTCATTTCATAAAAACTATTACACGTGTCATCTATACTATTAGATAAAAAGGATTCCAAAAATAACTGTTTTTTTGGTGTCTCCAAATCAAATTGAAAGTTGATTTCAAGTCCGTTTATTGTTTTTAATTTACCTCATTTGTTCCGTATCTAAATCAATAAGCAAATGTTGAAAATTTGAAATAAAAAATTATTTAAAAATAAAACATCCGCAACCACAAACCCACGTTCATCCACACCCACACATTCTAACTCCTACCCCACTCACAAAATCTCCTTTTCCCGTTCTAAAACTGTGAACACCCAATTTTGTCCGGCTCATATAAAAAAACCAAAAAAGATTTAATTCCATTTAATGTTTTTGAAAATTTTAGTCCATTTCATTTAAGCCCATTAATTTTCTTTTGAACAAATAAAAACAAAAATTCAACACATTTCTTAGCCCATTTCATTTCATTCTGGTCCGTCATTCTGATAGTCAGTAATTCATAAAAAAAAAACCAAAAAAATAAACAAAAGAAAAAGAAAAGGACAAGACGAAGAGAGGTGCGTCGCCCTCTTCTTTGAAAATTGTTTTTTTTATCACTGTGTCATTTGGTGTCTTCTTCCGATATAGAAATAATAAACAAATGTGAAGCATGCCCGTGGCTTTGTTTTTTTTGTTGTTATTTCCAAACGAGTTTGCTGAATGAAAGGAAGAAATTCAGATGTAGCGGCACGAAACAAGAAAAGCAGCATGAATTGGAATACAGAGTCAAACACAGTACACAGCTCACATGTAGCTTGCAGCAAATTTAGAGGAAGTCAGAAATAGCAATGGAAAATCACATGCATCTAAGATCAACTCCAGTGAAACCAGCAAAATCATATCATTTAGATAAAAAATGGCTGCTGTAAGGTTGACAAATTGATTCATGAAAGATGTATAAATGGGAATGAAATTTATAGACCAAGAGGGAGATTTCAGAACTTCTATTTTACTAAAAGAGAGAAGAGTTTTGGTGATTCTGATATTTGCAAAAATTGAAAAATCACAAGCAAATTGAGAAACAAGAAAGAGTGATCCACCTTACGATCTTAAAAACTCTAACTTTCTCACATCAATCACCAGCATCGACACTTACTTTTGGTTGCTATTTTCTTCTAAAAAAGAGTGATCTAATTTTAGAGACTCTTAGAGGAAATTGAAAATGTGAGGTTTTGAATAGATCAAACAAAGAAGATAACACTGGTATTTTTATTCTTTTCTTACTCTTGTGACTTGTTTAATTTAATTACATTTTCACACTCCAAGTCACAGCATACATCTATACTAACAGCCATGTAGTACACACATACACACATCATTTCCACAACCAAAACAACCCAACCACAGCAACTTCCTCAACATCAACCAAGTGCAATACCAGAAATAAAAAGGGAATCACAATAAAATTCAGGAGCCAACAAAGGAAAGGAAGGTCATGACCTCCCCCTCTACCCCATTACCACACTCCTTCTTCAAGCCACCACCATCAGCCTCGAGGTCTCATGCACTCAGCGAGATCGGACCACCGCTGCGTAAAGTTCTTCCACCAGCAAGCCATCGTGAACAATCAAGAACCACCAGTTCTTCTTCCTCTTGAGTGTTTGCCCCTCGTTCCCCTCATATGCACAGAACTTTACCTCTCTCTCTCTTACTCTCTTTTTCTCTCTCATAAAGTGTGTTCCTCAAATGAAATGAAAACTTCTTAAACTAATATCCACGTTCCAGGACCCCCAACCCCTCTTGTTTTGGTTTATGCAATTCTTTTTTTTTTTTTTCTCTCTCTCTCTCTTTCTCTCTCTTGTCTGTGTATTCACGTGTTGTCCACTTGATAGATTTTTAGAATGAAAAAGGAAGAGCTTAAGTTAGCCAAGAAGGGAATCAAGGGGATTGGTGAAAGTTTGTGTGGCGGTCAAGGTCATTCATTAGATGGAGGAACCTTTTATGTCATGGACTGCATTTTTTCAAAGATGCAATTTATATTTTGATTTCTTTATTTGTAGTTATATTATTTTATGTGGGGGAATGTGTTTTAGTGTTGTGTAGAAGTGTGGGCTGGTGAGGATTTTATTATTTTATATATTGTTATTTTTTTGTGTGTGAATGTGTTTGTAGCTATGGTGAGTTTGAAACTCTAAAATTCCCAAACGTGCCGGAACCTTCTTTATTTGCTTTGTGTCTTGGTTTATATTATTTTATGTGTTTGAGGGTAGATGTAGAAATATTGTGGATTGCCTCAGTTGAGTTTCTTTTTATTTCTGATCCATTTTTTTTTTTTGTAAACCCATGAAACTCCAAATCCTAACTCTCCATCGTTATGTTCTAGATCCTTCTTTCTGCTTTGATTAGTTTTCATTTTTTCCCTTGTTTAGTTAATATTGCATTTGGGTTTGTTGGACTATTGTCTTTGGGATGTGTTTCTTCATTTTTAAGATTGGCATGTATTCTTGTTAGTAGATTGATCATAGCATTTTTTATTAGATGAAAATTTTGTTTTAACTGGGTTGGCACGTAGATCATGTTTCTTTCACAATTTTTCAACTCTTATAATTCTTTGGGATCTTGGGGTTTTAAAAACAAAAGAAATTAATCTTTTAAGCAATCATTTTAATTCATTTAAGGAATTTAAATAAATTAGTTCAATGAGTGATTTAGTTTCAAATAAAAAAAAGAGAGTGATTTAATTATTTTTTTGTTTTGAATGAATTTTTAGGTTAATAGCTCAAAAAATAAAATAAAATAAAAATAATAACAATAAAAAAGATAAAATGGTAGTTAAGATTATTGATTTCTTAGTTAGGATAATTTTACTTTGTTTGTGTTTGGCTCAAGTTAATTACATGCTTGTTATTAATTTGTGAATTAATTCTTTCAGTTCATTTTTAAGTTAGCGTTTGTTTTTTTTTAAAAAAAGGGGATTTTCTTTCCAATAAACAATAAAAGGATTTCTTTAAATCCACGCAATGATCAATAATGATGAATGAGTAGCAAATGCTACCTTCATTGTTATTTGAATCATAAGGATTCATTGAGTGGCCTAATGCTAACTTAGATTCTATGCGATAACGGATTTTGTGTGCCTTGTTACAAAATTTGCTCTTCATAAATAAAATTAATCGAACCCACAATTATTTTCTAAAGAACTACGTGACTTTGAATTCCTCATTGCACCAGAGGATGCGTAGGAGCAGGCTATCCCTGTCAAGCCAAAATTAATTTTTCTTAATTTATTTGTTAATTTGTAAATATTTTGTGTAAATAATTTTTTTATCTTGTGTTAAAATTGTAAATATATTTTTCAAAAACTAATTTCTCTTAATATATTTGATATATTTGTCAAAATTAATTCTTCTTAAATTATTTATTTAAATTATAATATATTTGTGTAAATTAATTTTCTTAATTTATATGTTTCAATTGTAAATATATTTGTCTAAATTAATTCTTCTTAATCTATGTGTTTAAATTGTAAATATTTTGCTAAAGTATTTTTTTCATAATTTATGTTTTTAAATTTTAATTTTTGTCTTATTTGATTGAAATTGTAAAAGGGGTTATTAATTAATTTGCACAACTCACTAAGGTACTGTTTAAATACGGGTGTACTAAGGGTGCTGTAGGATTAAGTTCTTACCCTTCTCTAGACATAACCGACTCCGGAACTCATATCTGGTTTACGAAGACTATTTTCTAAAATAAAATGAGTTTTTCCATGTTTTCTCAATTCAAATAAACTTGGTAGCGACTCCTAATTTTCAAAAGAATATTTCTCGCCGTCCCATCGTGATCCACGTTGTGACAAAAACCAACACACATCTTCCATTATCCACTACACCAAACAAAAGAGGCACATTCCTTTGGATTCTAAAAGTTCATCGAAAGAGTGCAGGCAGCGGCGGGAGCCACGCTTGCATGGTGAGGAAGGAATGAAAACCATGAAAAACAGAGCCATGAAACCAAAGAGAAGAAAAAAAGAAATCGATCCGGAATTTGGATCTGGACTCCGCGAAAGAGCACAAACAGGTCCCTTTTTTTTCTACACAATGTTACTGATTAGGAATCATTTTCATGGTGTGTGCGGGTGAGAACTGAGCCACGCTTACATGGTGAGGAAGGAACGAAAACCATGAAAAACAGAGCCATGAAACTAAAGCGAAGCAAAAAAGAAACCGAACCATAATCTGGATCTGGACTCTGCAACGCCACCGAAAGAGCAGAAACAGGTCCTTTTTTTTTTGTTGGTCTGCACAATGTTTCTGATTAATTAGGAATCATTCTCACGGTGTGTGTAGGTGAAAAAGTGATGGTTATTTCTTTTAATGACTCATTTTTTTGGTGTGATGTTAGGCACTGTACATTGTTTTAGTTGCTAAAATTATAGTGTGTTATGCTTTTCGTGTTTTTCTCATATAGTATGCAACTTTGTGCAGATGTTGCCCCCAACTGGTAATGTGGTGAGTAGTATGGTTTAATTTGGTTTCACATATCAGTTCAATAATGTCACAAGTGAATGTCAATGATTGAAGTTTCTTAAGCATCTTTGTTCTACTTTCCCATGAAATTATTGAAAGTTTTCATATAGTGCACATCCATATTAGTTAATCTATTTTATTTTTAGTTTGGGATTAAAGGAAAATTTGGTATAATATGATTTCAAGCTATTTACTTCATTTATGACGTTAAATTACATTATATGTTGATTTAGGGGTAAATGATAGAAGAGTAATTACCAAGCCCAAAGAAATGCAAGGATAAGGATGGTGCCTGACTCGAGATTGGTTTGGAGAATATGCTGATTAACATGTTGAGGTCGACATGCTTCTTTAGCAAATTAGTCAAGTTTGATTTGCATATATAGTATGGTGTATATGGGAACATGGAAGGTATGAATTTCCCTTCCTGCTGTGGAGTGCCATTAGCCCAAAGAAGTATGTGAGATGCTGAGTTATTTGTTATGGTCATTCTATTATTGATATAGGTGAATTGTATTCATTTGAAAAATATTTAGATAATATTAGGTGATGAGTATAGCTGCAACAATTGTATTTGTTGATCCTTCTCATATGGAGATATTCAGGACAAATTCATCATTAAGCATTGTTATCCTTTCTTGGTAAAAATATAAAAATTAACTAAACTGAAAACAAATTAACATAACATTGTTATGAGATAATTATTTATTGGATAACATTTTTTTGAAACGCCACTTATTAATATCACCTGTATAATTTATAACTCATTTTAAAAGTATCTAAATATATATTTCATCTTACACTCTTGCTATCAAAAGATGCATGACATTTATTTGTATTTTTTATTTTTAACTAATAATAGGTTTTTTTTTTATACCCTAAGGGTAGCGTTACACTTATAAATCCAAAGGTTGTGATTTAACCATGTATATTCAAAATATTAATAAATTTGGCAAAACATATAGTAAATTTTTCAACAACAAGTTATCTAAAAGATATCGATACTTATAAATTTTATAGATACTAGAGAAATTCCCTTATAACTAATTACAATAATACCTAAAAAATAATAATAAAAAAAGTGGGTTGTAACAAGACCTGTTATCATATGTAATATTTAACACTAATTGTGCAAAATGCAATGAAATGAAGAATGTTTTACATATTCGATAACCTTTTAGCCTCCCAATTAAATTCGAGTACTATCAAGTATAATTGGAATGACATTTGAAGAAAACATGTTATATAATTTTGGAAAATATATTATTTGAATGTGTGAAATTAATACTCATTTATTTTAATCTTTTTTTGTCTAATATTTAGACATGTTACATTATATTTAAATATTTATTTTATTAAGGTGTAGTTGCCATATATAATATTTATTGCTAATTATAATAATTCCCATAAATTAAAAAATGCGACTCGACAGGCACAATAGTTTTCCCTAGCAACATATTACAGTTTCTTTCTGATATAGTACTCTCATTGAGTTTTATCTGCTATCATTGTGACCTATGAAATCTTCATGGCTGATTATAATAATTTTCAAAAACTAAAAAGGTAAATCTACAGTCATTCCCATATTTCTCTCTTCATTTTGACTTACCAACACCAATAAAAAGGCGACTCGACACGCACGATAGTGCCTGTCGAGTCGCTAGTTCATATAATGATTTAGGCTTTATGTGTCATTTATACAGTGATTTAAGCCCTACCTTTCTCAATCTTTATGTCTAAAAATTTTTTAAACTTAATTTACAATTTACTTATTAATTTTTTTCATGTAAAATAAAATTAAATATTATAGTCATTAAATAATCAAATATTACAATAATTAAATATTACAATTTGCACCAAGAGAGAATCCACGTCAATATAATAATGATCTACAATTAAATTAAATTAAAAACCATTAATAACCTCATATTATGAAGGCAATATAAAAAATTATAAAGGAAATATTTTCAAAATAAATAAGCTTTAAAATCAGCATATTTTTTTCTAAGGAAAACGGTTGGGTCAAATTGTTAACGTATTACTAATTGATTAATTTTGATATGATAATAATTTCAAATTCAATTTCTGTCAAATTTATTCTTAATGAAATATTTAAGATTCATTATAATACCAATATGATAATTTATTCATAATCAAATCTGATAATAATTGATATAATATTAATATTTAAGAGTCATTACATAAAAAGTCTTCCATGTGTTATTCATAGAAAAATTATAGCCCATCATTTTCATAATCTTAATACTTAAAGTAAGTTTTTGAATTTAATTTACCCTCTAATTATCAATTATTTTTCCAATCATACCTTTGTAAGCAGAGCATGCATGTAGAATCAGTTAACAGGTTACAAGGCTTATGTGAGAATGAGAGTTCTCACGTGCTCATATCGAGTCATGACAACATCTTTGTAACAAATGTGCTCTATTCTTATAATTTAATATTTATAAAAAAATATTAGTGTTTTTGGAATACTATTCTTATCAAATATTTCATGATAAATAGCATCATTAATATGAAAATTAGCTTAGGGTAATGTTTAAATTAGTTTACAGTTTTTCCATTAAATGAATGCCTTCACATAAGAGCTCATAACTGAGACTTAACTCCCATAACAGTATTGTCATATTTAGCATAAGAACAGAGCATGTTATCTATCCCATTAATTAAAAAACATTTTACTATTAAATAGAATAGGAATAAACACTTTGTGAAGATAAGTATTACTTAATTTTATTGGAAAAATGTCACAACCCAACTTAGGTTATGACCGGTGCATAGAGAACACCTTCTCCGACAAGCTTTAACACACAATTTCCTAGGAAAATGGAAAGAGTTTCCTCTATTTCTTAGACATTCCCCAAATAAAAATTCAATTTGCAATATCCAAAAAAAAAAAAAAAAATCAAAGCACTTAGGTATCAAGTATTCTCAGAATGCGCCCTTCCGGAGAATATAACAATCCAACCATAATACCAAATTAAGTTTATAAATCCTTTGTATAACATAATTTATATAGTTAAGTAATAAAATCTCGAACATAAGCATAACCTAAGCCCAATGACCCTGCTTGTGACACACGGAGCAACTAACATACTAAAATATACTATTTTAAAAAGGATCTCGACGATAAAAGAATGACTTCTCAAGAAAGCTCACCATATTAGCATCGATTAACAGCTAAGTCAGAAGAACAAAATCGAGACTAGCACCAAATTAAGTTAAAGAGCTCACTCCGTTGTCCTTCATTTTGCAACTCAGTGAGAGATAGAATATCCGTAATTTACTAGATGCAAGTATAAAATAATATAAACAGAATAACATATGTATACTCATAAGAATATGATTTTAATCATAACATGATATTTCGAAGTATAATCTCAAAATGGTTACTAAATACATTTTCTCACCATATTCACCAATTCTTCATTCTCACACAAAATCAACTTTAGCATCAAATACTTAATTACTTATGAGGGTTACATAAAAAGCATAAATCTTATTTAGGGAGTAATCTCAACCCGTTAATCATAAGGTTTATTATTTCTCTAATAAGGTTCTTTCAAAT
Source organism: Dalbergia cultrata (assembly GCA_031216105.1). Classification (NCBI taxonomy): domain Eukaryota; kingdom Viridiplantae; phylum Streptophyta; class Magnoliopsida; order Fabales; family Fabaceae; genus Dalbergia; species Dalbergia cultrata. The sequence goes on from CM062353.1 coordinate 62,198,992, forward strand.
TTTATCCCACTAAGAGAAATTATGTGTACATGGGCCGTTACATCTCTTCGCTACGGCAAGCAGTAATGCCATTATATCTTTTCGCTATAGTGAGCGGTATTGCTGTTATTTCTCTTCGCTATGGCTAGCGGTAACTATATCTTAGAACCCATCATGGTTTTCTTGAGTAAATTTTTATCAAACCCAATTTACAAACTTAAAATCCAATCTTCATATTAATCTAACACCTTGCAAGTATCAAATATCATAAACTTTTCCAATGCACATTGAAATAAAATATGGCAAAATCATGGCATTATAAAATCAACAAAGAGAGCTAGCAATAATCTCAACCAAGTCATCAAGCCATATTTAATAACTATTATATTTAAGGAAATCAACCAATCAAGCTAACCAAATAATCCAAGTAGCTTAGAATAAAATTTTTATCAAATCTAATAATATAGTTTCTCCCATAAAAATAATTTAAAACTCTGCCACTATGTACATAGCCACTCACGTAAATTCTAAATCTTCTTCAAATCACGAAAGAATATGTTTCATTGTATCAAACTAAGAACTCCTTTCTTTTCTTTTCTTCATTTATTTTCTTTTCCAAATCATAGTCTAACAATGACTTCACAACTTCACATAATTTGAATATATATATAATATCGTATAACCAAACACGAGGACTTCTAAACCTTCACACTTCATTTCAAAGATAATTTTCAATACCAATTTATAATTTCTCAACTATATCTATGACTATTTATAAATAACATCCACTAAGCAAAAATATAAAACACTTTAATAGCATATTTATAATTAAAAAGTAAACTATAGATATACTATTTACTCACAAATAGTTTTTAGGAACTGAATATCAACTCCGAAGTGTCACCAATCCAATGGTAAATGCTCAATTGCTTTAAGACTCTAAGAACAAGACAAAAAGAATATGTGTAAGCTAACAATATAATCAATTTACATCAATTAGTCTGAAAATATAAAACCCCCATTTCTAAATTCCTAGGGTTCCAAAAACTCCCAAATCCTCCATAATAATCCATAGGAAGCTCAAATAGACTGATAAAGAGGTATTGCGACATATCCATACTACCAAAAGGAAGAAAAAAGGGAAGAACCACCTCAATCTTTGAGGTTGCAGTGGTTTCCTTTCTATAGAAAGAGAAATCGCGAACAATGGAGCAAGGCAAGAGAGGGACATAGCGGTGGCTATAGGAGGGGAAGCCGACGCAACAGTGATGGCCACTCGATGGCGGTATGACAGTGGGTGGCGTGGCGGCGGTTCCGTGGAAGAGAATGTGTGTCAAGAGAGGGAAAGAGACAGGAAATATAAAGAAGGATAAAAGAATAGTGGAGCTTACCGGAATGAGAAGTAAAAGAGAAGAAAGAAAAGAAAAAAAAGAAAAGGAAGTACCTATTGTAGTCAATATTACTTAAGGTGCATAGATAGCCTACATTCCATCGTTTTCTTTTTTGCTCAGTTATTACAAAAAACAAAGTTTTACTTAATAGATAAATTTCCATATTGCATTTGTACACCTGTGAACAAATCTAACAACCCCCCACCCAAAAAATAAAAAATAAAAAATCAGATAAAGCTTCCTGCAATGCTTGATCAAGACTAAAACATTACATGTTTATGCTTGTATGAAGATGACAGTATGTTATCCAAAGTTAAACAATTCTCCTTTTAATAAATGATAAACTTTGACTTGACAAAAACTTGGATTATTATTCACCTTTTTTATGGAAAAACTCAAAAATTAACATACAAAATTTTAAGCCTCAACTAGAGAGACCTCCAAGATTTTGCTCCCTTCTTCCGATAAACATACAAGCTGCACTACTATGGAAGCAAATCATTTGCTATTTTTTCATATTATTTCTTTAGATGTGTGTGTGTGTGTGTGAAGAGAGGTCTATGTGACTAGTTTGGTCCTTCAATGTATAGGTGAAGCTTTCCAACCTAGTATGGCAACGACACATAAAAAGAAAAAGGGAAAAAAAAAGCCTAGTATGGCAATGGTGGAAGGGTAAACGGGTTGCAGAGAAAAAGAAAGGAGCTTGATGAGGGAGTGCAATGTTGGAAGACCAAACTCAAAAGAATAATATAGTAAACATTTAAGGGGAGTGCTCACATATCGTCGACCGTCAATGAAGTCGGTGCAGTTGTTCAGTGCATGTAATGGTGTGATGCCACGTTTAGAAGTAGGGTCCGCTCATAGGTAATTAAAACTGCTTACGGATTTGTTAAGTAATTTTGAATATTTAAAAACAAAATATGAGAAATAAGTTTGGCATGTGTATATATATATATATATTATTTAAGCAATTTATTAGTTTTAGAAAAGGGATAGAAAAAGCCCAAAATGAATTTGAAATGACCTAATTAAAGTGATAGGAAAGGGTGAACCCCTGATTCTTCATCCCCTGATGGGATCGACAAAGTACGTTGGTGTTGATCCCTTCGACCTCTGCTATGGTAGCAATGCCTGTTTTTGGATCTTTGGGCCGTTGGCGAAGGAGTTTATGGAAAAAATTAAGATCATAGTGGAGTGCGTGTGGGTATCGTTCATCCACTGTCATTGCAAACCGCATCGCAACTCGTGGGGTTGCCAACGTCGAATTGTCTTTTCTAATGGTGGAAAGTGGAAGTGTGGATGGAGAAGAAATGGAAGGTGAAATTTCTTGTCAAAGGGGTTGGTTTGGTAAATCCCCAAATTCAAAGATATCAACCATTGGTGTGTTATGGGAAAGGGTGCCTTTGTTGGTATGTTGTCTAAATTGGATGATGCAGCTTAGTATGTTTTCTTTGATTTTTTTATTTATTTATTTAAGTAATTTGTGTTCTTGAGGATATTGAGGTGTGTAATTTGGCTGCAAACGATGTTGCTAAGCAAACAACCCAGGGAGAGGTCGGCTATTGTGTGGCTCTATAGACTTGTTAAGGGGTTGTGTTAGGTACAATTCAAAGTCTTTCTTTCTTTCTTTTTTAGATTAAATTCAGAGTCATTTATTTAACTATTTCTCATTTTCTCACTAACAAACATATTTTTATTTTAATATTTTAAAAAAATGGACCAAACTAAAATGCTAAACCTACTAATTACCGTAATATAATACCTGCTAACAAACTTAATGTTAGCTTACCACGTATGCCTCGAAATATCAACCCATAACCATGAGCCTGTGCTTGCTTCATATGCTTTGGACCCAACTCCTAAACGTGTTATCCCACCATTACTCTTAATGAACGACTGCATCGACTTCATTGACCGTCGACGGCATGTGATCACTCCCCAACATTTAAACCTTTACTTTGTAGAGGATAAGTGAATGAAAATGAGAAACCCGCTTTGTATGAGTAAGCCCTTTCTTGCTTCACCGTCTTCAGACTCAGATCGCTTCACAATAAAGCAAGTCTCAATGGGCAACTCCAAAGTTAGACTTTTTGAGTAAAAGCATCAGTAGAGAAAGGCCTTGTGTGCAAAATAGAAAAGATAAATCATCTCCCTCTACCTCCAAATATCCATCAATTTAGAACAAACACAATATTAAGAAAGACATTTCATTACTTTCATAATATTTATTCATAGTTTCATATTTTAAAATATATGTGAATTTTACTTTTTAATAAAATATTAATTTTTTTCAATACTATTGCTAATTAATTTCACATTTTCAAGGCATTCCATTTAATATTTACTTGAACATTGTAGTATATTAATTAATATGTAGAGATATATTAGTCAATTTACCATACTTTATTCAATTATCAATATTATTTATTATTTTTCTTAATATTTGTATTTGTCCTAAATTGATAGATATTTTGAAAGGGATAGGGTGATAAATGATATTGATAATTGAGTAAAATATAATGAATGAACTAATATATCTCTATGTATTAATTATATAAGACAATGCTCAAGCTAATATTAAATAGAATGTTTTTAACATGTAAAATTAATTATGGGTAGAATTGGAAAAAAAATAATCCTTTATTGAAATATGAAATTGACATATCATATATTTATAATTAAAAGTAAAACTTATATTATCTCGTTGTTTTACAATAACTCTGAAAAAATCAAACAATACACATATAATGGAAATAGAAAAAATATCTGTAAATGTAGATAATTATATGAATTGACAAAATTATCCTTGCCTAATCATTATTACTCATCTTGATAAATATATTGAATACTTGACTAACACATTTATATTAAGAGTATAAATGAAAAGAAAAATTAATACTACCTAAATATTATAAATAGATAGATATTTCAAAATATCAAAATGTCAAAAATCAACAAAGGATTACTATAATAGAATTTGAAGACTCAAAAACTACATTAAAAATTGGCTAGTGGCAATCCCCCTTATTGATTATCACTCCATAATAATTCCATTCATGAGCAGTATTGCTAAAATCTCCTTAAATTTGTCTTCCCCCCCTTACACAAAGGTAGATAATTTTATTCCACTGGAAAGATTAAAAGGTGGCCTAATAGGACGAGCATAAATCAAGTGGGGATGTCCCAAAATGACCGAAAAATTACAAAGAATAACAACTCTTAAGAGACAGAAGATATTATATTTTTATATACTAGTTAAAGTCAATTGTATGTCACAATTTTTAAAGTTACCAATTAGATGTGATTTTATATACTATGATGACTCAAAAATCATCAATAATGCTTACATAAGAAAGTGTTTAGAAAAATAAGTGGAATGTTATTACAAGTTGATCAATGATTCATGTAGAATTTATAAATAATTTATTTTACTATCTAAACTATTTTTTTTATTGTATAGACAATTTAAAATTGCATATCAAGTTATTCAATTGTCCGTGCAACTATGTGGATCAAAATTTAGTATTGACTAAAAATTTATAATCAACTTCCTATATCTAAATACCATTAAAAAAATGTGAAATTAATCATAATACTTCTTGTATCCTTCTTATGTGAGTGCACCCATAAAAAATAAGCCGACGATAATTTTATATTCATATACTTGCTCAATGCTTAATTTAACTTCTTTCTTGTTCAATAACAGAAAGATAAAAGTCTATCATTATGTATTTCAGAGATAATTTGACAATATTATTAAGTTTTTAATCTATAAAGAATTCAAGTCAACCCATGTGAAGTTAGCAATTGATGAAATTAAGGAATATTTCAATTAATTTCATATTTTTGTAATGGTGATTATGTAAAAGGACTTTATTACAAAGTTTCATCCCTGCAAGGTGCAGATTATAAATGTTTGAATTATAGAATTTAATTAAAATTTTTGAGTTACAAGATATTAAAATTTAAATTAGAAAAACTTAGAAAAGAGGGTGCCACTGTGCCAGTGCACTGGCATCTTAAATGTATGGTGCACCATAAGCCCACCTCTTCCCCCAGCCCGTGTCTTTCCCTTCTGTTCATCTCTTCGTCCCTCAACAGACGCGTAATTCACTTAGTAGTTATTAGTTGTTTATTAGTTCGGATCTTTCTGAGTAGGCATTGCAAAGAAATTATGGTTACCAAGACTATGCTTCTTCTTGACCAAATTACAGAAATTAATTAACGACTGTGATAATGATAATTTCAAGCCTGCTCAAATAATATAACTTTCAAGCAACATAATCATCTAATTGAAATTAATCATAATAATTCTTGTATCGTCCTGATGTGAGCACAACCGTATTAAGGAATAAGATGACGATAGTTTTATATTGATGTACTTTGTCAATGCTTAATTGAACTTATTTCTTGTTATCATTATTTATTTCGGAGATAATTTGACAACATTATTGAGTTTTTAATCTCTAAAGTATTCAAGTCAACCTATGTGAAGTTAGCAATATATGAAATCAAGCAATATTTCGATTAATTTCATATTTTCGTAATGGTTGTTAATTCAAGGACTTTATTACAAAATTTTATTCACTATAATATGCAGATTTTAAATCTTTGCATTATAGAGACATAATTAAAATTTTTCAGTTACAAGATATTATATGGTAAATAACGATAAAAACCCTTAAAGTATTGAGATGTGACAAATAACCCCAATCTTTATGAAAATGTGCACTTAGACCCACACTTAAACAGCTGTAACTAAATAATAATGCTTCCAACACCTAACTTTCTAAAACACTCAAACACTCTACTCACAAAATAGATGGTTCTACTACTTATTTTTTCTTCATCACTCCTCTTACACCATCATGAGTGTCTACACCCATGTGTGTTGAAATATCATTTTCCATAACCATACGATTGTATTGAGTGGTGAAGTTAACTCTCGTTATCACATATACTTCAAAAACTTAAAACCTAAAAAGTTACCATTATATTTTGGATAGTTGGAACTTGGAAGGCTTCATCATTCTCACTTTTAGCTGGTGAGGAAGAGAAGAATTAGCGGCACACACCTACCAACACCTTTTGTGCAAGCTCCCATGCATTTTTTTCACGAATTAGAACATGTTAAAATCTCTCTCTCTCTCTCTCTCTCTCTCTCTCCCTTTTATTCCTTGCTTTCCCTTCCCAAGCCAATCCCTATTTCCAAACATTGAAAGCACAAACACAGCAACATACGTAGGGATTTCTGGTGTATTGTGGTCCGATCAATAACTTCATCACTAAATGGCATTCGATGTTTCATTCTTTTTTAGCCTTCTCAAATATTGACAAAGATAGCTTGTAACTTAGGCCAGTCAATGCTCAGTTTTCAATTTTAATAGTTCACTAGTGTGTTGTTCATGAATTGAATGGAGCCTAGCTTGGGTTCCAAATCCAAACATAAACGTTGGATATGGATATATCTTGTCAAAGAAAATGATAGTAACCGACAACACTAACACAGTGAAAATAGAGACATGACCATGTTTATGGGAGATGATTGATCGATGTATGTAGGAAAGTGCATCCTCGGACAGGTGAGACTGACAGGGTTAACGCTTCACGACATAGTTAGAAGGGGTTAGCACATTGACAGTGGTTTGAGGAAGTGGGGCAGACTGCACATTTTGGTAAAGATTTGGGTTCTACGTCATATCCTAAAACTTCAAGGGTGATATTGGTTTTTACCCTAAAATTTAAATTAGAAAAACTTAAAAAGAAAAAAGGTTGTTAGTGCACCTGCACCTTAAATGATGCGGTGCATCATAAGCCCCTTATCTGTCCCTTCTGTTCACCCCTTCATCCCTGAACAAATGTGTAATTTGTAATACCCTAAAATTTCACCCAATATGCTTAAGTCATATTAGAGGTAATTACTCAATTGTTACGCTTTTAATTCCATTAAATTGACTCTTTAAAAATAGATCAAGCGAAAAATAGTGGTAATTTTTTTAAACGCTTTAAAACTGAAAAATAGAAGCCTTGCGTGTAATATACATATAAATAACTAATCACAAAATAAATTTCTATAACCATTTCATATAAAGTTCATAGCATAAAATAAATTCAACAATCAATAACATCATAAATATTTAAGTAATTAAATAGACAAGTATCATAAGTAGCTGTCGGCTAACAATGGTCTGGTCTCAAAACATAATCTCAATAAGACAATAATAAAGGAAATGTACTGAGTCTATCCTAATAAAGTTCAAAATGCTAAGCTAATCTCCCGGCACATGCTCCACTGCTTGCACTTCAACCTTAGGATTCTCACCTGCAGATGACATGAAAATAGAAATAGGGGTGAGAACTCGAAAGCTCTCAGCAAGAGTATTAAGTGTCATCGAAATCGCCCTCAGTCACCTCGATTTATTATAAAAATGTGAGCATACATAAGAATTCATTTTACATTTTTTCAAAAAGTCTTCAATTGGAAGTGAACGTGTCTTTTAGAGCATGATCTTTATGTCATGGATGCAATACTATATAGCATTAAAATTCTGAAAAACACGACCAGTCATATAAGAATCGTAGGCAAGAAACCTACCTTGTAGAGGAAAAGGAAAACAATTGCAGAGATTGCTCTTTGGAAAACTCTATGAACTTGCCCCATGACAGCAGTAGAGAAAATTTCTAACTTTCTTTTTTTATTTTCATTTTATTGAAATGATTAGTTAATACTTATAGGGTGAGAGTGGTCTAAGTTTAAAGAAGTAGGATCTGATCAACTTTGTTAACAATATCTTTTAGATTCTTTTTTTTTTTAAAAATTCGAAATATAAGCACTCAAAAATAAATTTCAGTCCTTATATATTTTTTTTTGAGTTAATGCTCACTTTAGTCCCTCAAATTTCACGCATAAGTCAATTCAGTCACTGACTTTTAAAATGAGTGAATTTGGTTCCTCACATTTACAACTATGAGTCACTTTAGTCCCTCCATCAATATTTGTTTAGCCACCATCCGTTAAATGATGATGTGTCTCCGTTAAGTGACATGTTGTCATCTGATGTGTAATGTTAATTTGAGTGGTTCATTTTAGTCCCTCTAAATATGCCAAATGAGTCATTTTAGTCCTTTTACATTTGTGACTCTTCTACAAAATCCTAAAATGTTAATCTCTGCCATTCTTCAATTTAATGGAGAAATATAGGACCGATACAGATAACATCCAAGAAGTATAACAAAATTTCAAGTTATTAATTAAGCTCCATTTTTAACATATTTATTCACCGAATGTGATACAATCATGTGGGATACTCTCCATCATATGAAAGTGATAGTTCAAAGGGTTTATAGACAGCAAGAAAATTGTTCACATTGTATATTGTTTTACATAATCTATATGTCTTTGCCAACTATTTTCAAATCACGCCACTATTAAAAAGCAAGAAACTATTCTCCACTAGACCATTTCAATAACCTACGAACATGCTATGAACATCGTGTCATTATCCAAAACCTATAATTCCAATACAATAGCCTCAATAGACCATTACAATAACTTATCACTAGTTATTAGATAAGGCAATCAATGAAAATAACCAGATGATGTATGCTCCAATTCCATAAATTTATCAAAATAACTGAGTATCAAAAAGGGTCATTGCCCTATACAAGTCACTGGTCTCAAAATAAAGGGCTATACAAAATGAAGTTATGTACTAAGAACAAATAAAGTAAGCCTTGTACAAAAATGAATTTAGCTCATATACAAAATGAGTTCAGCTTCAAAACAAAATCAACTATGCTTTAAACATTAACTTTTCTTCCTTGGAGGCATGAATCCTGGAGTTGGCACAAATCTCATTAAGTTAGCCAATCTAGATGCGGTTCCAGAACTTGCTCCCTCGATTGTCTCCTTTGAAATAGCCTCTGGTGGAGGAGATGACCTTGATGCAGTAGGGGCTAATGGTCTGATAGTTAGGAGTTTATGTGGCCTCTTTGCAATAGGTACCTTCAACAATAATGTATAAAAATATGAAATAAGGTGAATGGTTTAAGTGAGTTCAAAGCAAATTTAAAAATGATACCCATATGTGCTATTGCAGGAGGAGCTGCTGTATGTAGGGGAGCTACTGAAGGAGTGGCTGTTGTAGGAAGTGGAGCTTCAGCATTTGCAACCCCAGATTAAGTTCCACCCTCATTTGAAGTTCTAGCCCCAGATGCTACCATTTCTTCAGCTCTTTGCTTTATCATTTTGTCATAAGTCCTACTTGTATGGCCTTCTTCATCGCAAAAAGTGCATCGATATTTGCAACAAGATCTCTTCTTATGTGAGTTTGAATTCACAAGTCCTTCATCTTTATCCTTTCTCCTATTCTTTTTAGGTCTTCCAGGTTGCCTCTTTATTGGTGGTGGAACAGGTGGCACATAAGGTGCTTTCTCCTAAAGCTCTTGGCCTTGCACTTGCTTGACATAGTGCTTACATGTTGCTGTATATGAAGCCATTGTCAACCATGCATGACAATAGTCCTTTGGGATTTCATTCAAGTATGCTATGCATGTTACAGCATGATGGCTTGGCATTCCTTTTCAACAAGAGCCCATTCAACAACACATAGAATTAGTGAAATATAATAATATTATAATGTGTAAAGTAATAATTTTTGCACAGGAATTAATACCTGTTAGTTGTCAAAACTTGCAGCTGCAGGTATGCTCTCTCAAGTCCATAACCATATTGCAAGGCCAACCATGTACTTCAAATTCATACTCATGATTGTCCCCAGCCCAAATTGGTGTCCACTTGTTGCTTTCCTCTTTTTCCTTCTCAAGCCTGCTCTGTTGCAAATGAGTTAGGTGGCTAGTATGCTTAGATAATTTCAACTTATTTGCTGCCACAATCTTCATTATACATCGTCTGATCTCCTCTGCCATTGTCAAAATTGGCTTTGTTCAATAATGATCAATTTTGGCATCGAATACCTCACATGCATTGTTGCATATGTTGTCAAGTTTAGTGTTCTCGCTAAAATAGGCCTTTGTCCAAGCTTCCTTAGGGCACTTGTCCAAATACTCCCAGGTTTTCTCATTGACCTTCTTGATTCTCTCCATGTTTGCATTAAATTGATTAACTGTTGTGGACCTAGCACACTCCCACAATATTCTCTTTAGCTCACTATCCCTTCATTGCTTTGAAAAATTCTTCCATAAGTGCCAAACACAAAATCTGTGAGGCACTCTAGGCATCACCTCCTGCATTGATAGAATCAAACCCTGAAGAAAGCATAAATGACTTAAATTATTCCCAACCAAAAACACATTAAATCAAAATAGTCCATGACATTATACTCATTAAATCAAAATAGTCCTTAAGATCATACTCATTAACTGAAAATAGTCCTTCACGATGTCAATACTAAAAAATGTCCATACATCACCTTTTGTATGTTTGAGATGAAGCTCCATCCATGCTCATTGTAGTCCCCAGTGTCGTTGTGAAGTAAGGTCAAAAACCACTTCCAATTCTCTTTATTCTCTACATCAACAATAACATATGCTATAACAAAGATGTGGTTATTTGCATATTGAGCATCTGCAAATAAGATTTGGCCGCCATAATTATTTTTTATGAAGGCACCATCCAATCCAATCAAAGGTCTACAGCCTTCCTTAAAGCCCCTCTTGCATGCATCAAGGCACACATAAAACTTCTCAAACTGTGGTGGGCTGTCAGGTGGGATCACACTCAACTTAATAATGGATCCAGGATTACTCCTTGTCAACTCTCCACCATAATCCCACAACTAACCATATTGTTCTTTCTCATCACCTTCAACTATTGCCCTTGCCTCACCCAAAGCTCTAGTTATCACAGTTCTATTCAGTAGAAGCTGACATTTCTCTTTGATATAGTCATGAGCCTCACAATGTTTAAGGATTGGTTGTTTCTTCAATTTTTTAACTAACATCGCCCTAACCCACTTCTTATTTGCTGCCTTATTCCTAAAAACTCTACAGCAAGTATGCTCATCATCCAATGATTTAATTTGCCAACAAAACTTGACATTGTTATATGAACAAAAGACTTGCTAGGGACACTCTTCAACCTTACACTTTGCTCTAGCCCTTAACTTGTCATTCTTAACCCATGTAATCTGTCTACCTAGCTGTATAGTGTAGTCCCTAACTCCTTTCTTAAATGCCTTTAGAGTGTAAAATTTCATACCCTCTTGTATCTTCACACTCCCAAACCTTGCATCCTCCTTGAAAAATGGGTTAACTTCTCCATTATCTTCCTTGTCCTCTTCAGAATTGGGAGGTGTTTTTAGCTGTTCAAAAGTCCACGACTTGCATCCATTATCTTCATTGTGGATGTCAGGCAACAAGTATGTGTCTTTATGAACCATTAGTTGAACTAAGAAACAAATGAAATTGTTAAAAAAGGGATGAGACTATTATATTAAAGTGTTGTTAAACATTGAAATTAATACCTCCTTGCACTCGCATGTCCACAGGGTCGTCATAGTCAGATGAGAGTAGGCCTTCACATGACTCAATAGGACTAGTTGCAACCCTTTTTTTGCCTTTATTTGATGCAGGTACATGCTTCTCCTTTTTCTTTGCATCAGGAATCTTTAGGCCTTTTTCCCTTCATTAAAATCACTTTCCCTTTTTTTTTTACCACGTGCCTCCATTTCACAATCAGATTCACTGTCCACCACTTGATCAAGAGGAATTGGTGGTTTATAAAAGGCATCCTCTGTACTCTTATATGAATCATATGAGTCACTCTCACTATCATCATTGAGTAAGGGTTCATTGGCAGTTTTGTTTTCTTGGTTGTTTGCATAGTCACAAGTCCAATAGGGGTTGGTATTGGTGCAATTTTTGGTTCAATGGGGGCTGGTTTTATGGTTGGTTTTGGTACAATTTTTTATGCAGTAAGGGCTAGTCTTGGTGCAGTGAAGGCTAGTTTTATGGCTATTTTTGGTGCATTAGAAGCCAGTTTTGTGGCTAGTTTTGGTGCAGTAGGGGCTAGTTTTGGTACATGAGGGGCTAGTCTTGTGCCGGCCCTAGTGGCTAGTTTGCTAGGTACAGTGGGGGCTAGTTGGGTTTCTAGTTGTGTTGCAATAGGGCTGTTGGAGGGCTGAGTTTGTTGGGTTGATGCATTGCCTAGGTCTATTACATCATCACTACTAGGTTGGGACCCCTCATCACACAAATACATAATCTTCTCAGGTTCAACAACACCGTGCTCAAAATACAACTCAATGACATCACCATTCTTACGACAAGCTCTACACATTTCTAGTAAGTCCTTATCATTTCTTAATGGTCTTAATCCATTCTCTAGTCTTTTTCCAGGAATTTTCCACCAACAGTTATTCACATTGCTATAACCTAAATCCTTGTAATACCTAACCACAGCAAACACATCTAATGTGTCTTCATCAACAGCCAACCAATGCTCTATATGCCCTTCTTCATATGTAATACTGCCATCAGTACTTCCAACAAATAAGCCCCCATGATGAAATATGAGATTGAGTCCTTCCTTCCCTATCTGTGCAAGTAAACAAACACAGTTTAGCTAACTCATTTTGGATACAAATTCACACAAGAATAGTGAAATTTAGTATATTTATAGTTTGTAAACTTTTGAAAGGCTTTTCTAAGACTCAATGACATTCAACAAAGGGCATTCTATATTTCTATAAGATTTGACTTTTATTTCTGAAGTCTAACTCCACTTTAATTCTCAAAAGGATAGTAAACATTTTTTCGTGCCCTTTAATGACTTATCTTATGGATTTAAATGATGACAGTGAAAAAAAATTCACTAGAATAAATTTAAGAATGGCAACAACTAGAAACCAACCTCAAAATGTGAGATACCACCAACCAGAAAGAGAATGTGGACCACAACAACCTATTTATTTTATTCCAAATATAGGGACCACCTTTAGTAGCTTTAATGCACATAGAAACATGGAAACAATACAGGGGCCACACACACTAAAGAAAACATATAAAAGGAAAATCAAGACCACATAGGGTCACAACCACACTGTGATAACCCAAAAAAAAAAAAAATGGAGAGGAACACACATGCGCTTAAGTGGTGAGACCACCATAGTGTCTCCCTCTTTTTCTTTCTTTTCCCTTTCTTTCCTCTTCCTTCCCATAACTTCTTCTTTCTTTCTTCTTTCTTTCTCCTTTTCCATTTCTTCATGTTACTCTCTCTCTCGGTCCACCATGCCAGCACCACCGTCACCATCACCGTCGCCATTGCCGCCGCGTCTACCGCTTCGCTGCCGGCGCATCCTCTTCCTACCTTCAACTAACCACGTTATTCTTTGTCTCTCCTCTCTGTTCGTGATTCTCTCTCACTTTTGGAAGGGAACCCACTACAAGAGCAAGACTTGGTGCATTCCCTTCCCTTTCCTTCCTCTTGATGCAATGGTTAAGTGCTAAAATCCTTCTATTGATCATATTGAACTCTCTATAGTTTTGTTCATGGTGGATTTGGGGTTTTAGGAACCCTAAATGTGAAAATTTGGGGGTTTTGGTATATAGAGCTCACTTTTGTCAATTGATGGTATTATTAGCTCACATGTATTGCTATTGTCTTGTTCCTAGAGTTGTAGAACAATTGGATGCCAATTGGGAATTTTCATTAGCTTAAAGAGTGTTCTCCGGTTCCTTGGGAACCATTGTTGTGAGTAGATTTAGTATCTATAGTTAATTTCTTAATCTATATATTATTTATGAATGTTATTGAATCCCTGTCGTTCCCTGTTTACAAAATTTATACTATTTAAGTATCAAAGAAATTTATATATTGCTGTTAATTGAAAATGATTGAAAATAAACATGTTTTAATGACCACATGAGACAAATAAACTATCTTACATAATGTTTCAAGAAGAATGATCTACATATAATAGGTATATGGATTTTAGAACTGAAAATTTATTCATGGGCAATACCACTCGCCATAGCGAAGAGATATAATGGCATTACCACTAGCCGTAGCGAAGAGATATAATGGCGATATCGCTCGCTATAGCGAAGAGATATAATGGCAATACCACTAGCCGTAGCGAAGAGATATAACGGTAATTACGTTTGCCGTAGCAAAGAAATATAACGGCCTATGTGTACATAGTATTTTTCATTTAGATGAATGAATGAGATGAGCCTATTTGAGACACCTTAAAAATGAGATTAAATGGGTTGAGAATACTCCCCAAATAAAATTCATTTTTCTTATGTAACTCTCATGAGTATTTGAGTATTGGATGATAAAGTTGATTTTATATGAGAATTTATATGAGAATGGTACATGATGGATGAGTGTAGGTCCACATATTTGTGGTTCCTAATAAAAGGAGGGATCACATGAGGGATTGGCCGTCCGAGTGTGTAATCCTGATGGAATTTCCTATTCAAGAACAGTTCCTCATATGTATCTATTTTTTTTTATGAATATTTTTTTACCATATTATTTATATAGCTTTCTAATATTATTAGTCTGACTTTTTTATTATTGTCTCATGTGGGCTATGGATGCTTTATCTACTCACTGAGTTGTCAAACTCACTCTGTTATCCTCCTTTTTTTTTTTTTCAAATTAAGGTGCTGGTTTGAGTTTAAATCCCACTCCGATCTAATAAATTTTGGACCCCTTGTTTTGGTAAGCCTACTTCATCTGTGGGCCACATTGAGGGAAGTGTCCAGTGTTTGTAATGATAGATGTTGCTCCTTTTTGTCACAGGCAGGATCAGGGATGGGTTATGTCTTAGACTTATGTTGATAAGTTTTATGGTAATGTATGCCTTGAACTTAAAATGGTGAAGATGATGAGAAAAACCTTATTCTGAGACGTATAAACATGCATATGATTATAGTATTCTGGCTGCGCTGTGGTTTTGGTTATTATAATAATGTATTTTTATAAGTTTTGTATTTGGGAAATTTTTGAAAAACAGAGGAAACTTTGTTCGTTTTTCTGAGAAATTTTGTGTCCTAAGGCTAGCTAGGGAACAGGCTCCCTATACGCCGGTCACGGCCGGGATTGGGTCGTGACAAAGTTGGTATAAGAGCTTTAGGCTTTTCCTGTGACTAATTGGAGCAAGTATCATTTAGTACAGTCATGATTGTGTAAATGGTAGCCGGCCCATTTTCACAAAGCGTGATACTACCGGAGGTCTTTAGGAATGTTGCATGTGTTATTTGTTTGACGGTTATCTTGTATTTTTCCCTTATATCATGCACCTAATTAAGGTTGCATTCCTTGATTTTCTCTCCTCCTTATTTGCAAAACTAAGCTTAGAGTTGAACTTCTAGTATCAATGCATCTCCTTTTATTTACGAAGTCTCCACTTCTTCTTCTTCTCTTTTGTTGACATGAGCAACCTTGGGAGTTAACCTAGTTGGAATGAATTTGTAAGATTTGCTAATGAATATGAACTTGCTTTGGTTAAATTATCAGTTTGTTTATTAGTATTATCCAGATTCTTGAGCGATTGGTTAGCACTTGGAATTTGAGCTCATGATTTGCATTTATTGTGTTGAAAACTTGATAGATTGAATATTAGAGTGATTAAATGTTGACCTTGTGGCTATCATTCAAGCACAGATAGCGACTAAGCAAGCATGTAGATAATTCATCGGAGGCCATTTAAGATTGCTACTTGGTTGATGTGCTAGTCTTGTAATAGCTCTAGGAAATTGAAGCTCATAAATTGGTAACCTGGTAAATTAAGCATTGCTTATCTGCCAATTTAGTGACAAGCTTCTAAGTAGCTTGGAAATTCCATTGTCTTTATGTCAAGTGCTACAGTAACATTACTTGATGTGTTAGGAAATATGATGGTGTTTCTAAAATTTTATTCCCCTTTCCGTTTGTAGAAGTTTTTTTTTATCATTGAAGTGTGAATACTTTTCTCTTTTTACATACTTTGACTCTTAACGTAGCAAATGTATCTGTTTATGGTTTTGTTCTAGGAACTATTGATGCCTTGTTTGCTTTTATGGTATACATTGACTACGATTTTCTTTGTTATTATGCTCGCTAAGGATGCAAATTGAATGGTTAGTGAACATGCATTTTTACATTGAAAAATTGGAATAAATATACTTGTTATCATGTTTATTAAGACACGAATTTAACCATAACATTTGAAAATTTTTATGGCTGGAAGTATACTATTAAATAGCTTATGAATTTGCCTTTTTGGACATGTGATTTGAGTCATTATATATATATATATATTTGGTGGCTGATGATTAACCTGCATAGTATGTTAATTAGTAGACATGTTACAGATGATGATTATTAGGTAGCAACAAGCTGCAAGTGAGTTGTTTTTTTTGTTTTTGTTTTGAAAAAAAGAAGTGTTGTTGTGAGCCACTCAGCTATAATGTTGGCTATATAGATTGCTGCTGCTTAGTTGGTTTTTCTTTGTTTTACCCTTATGAAAACCATTTATAGATTTTTCTTTTACTGGATGAAAGATTACTTTTCTATAAACTACCAACAATTATGTGCATATGTAACTAAGGTCATCAAATGATTGTTTGATCCCATTAGCATTAAGGCAAACAGGGGCTTTTATCCCATTCCCTTATCAAATGGCATTTCAGAAAACATCATCTTGAACATTGCTTTTAGCTGTGCTTACTTTGTTTGAGATCCTATCACAAACCTTGCTAATATAGTTAGATAGACTTCATGTTCAAGTAGTTTTGCCTTGTTTAAATGGTCTAATTAATTAGAAATGTTTATAGATGATGCTCCATCCAATTATTATTAAATTTCATAACTTAAGAGCGTAGCATTTCTATAGTCACTTTTCACTATACCCATAACCACTGGCATAGTTAATATTCCCTTCTAACATTCTTGTTTGGCTTAGAAGTTAAAACCTCTCACGATCCAAGCCAGGGTACCACTTGCATCATTTATGTGCTTTAGAGTATAAGAAAAAAAAATTATTAGCATCAAAATTGTTTTAGGTTATGGGATCAATTTGCATGTTTCTGTTGAGAGTTCAAAGTGGATTGTATTCGGATTAGTATGAGGTTGCAATGCTTAATGAAAACTAAAAGAAGATTATATTTTAATGCTTGATCAGTTTATCTTGTTTCTTCATATAAGGATAACTTCTGTTTCCCACGTTTGTGGTGCCTTGACATGTTGAACTTGTTCTATAGAAGCTAGATTTTTGCATAATTGCAAATTATAATATGAAATTTGTTGATTCTTTGAAGAAGTGTGTGCTGGCCTGATTTATTGCACACTCCCCACCATGTTCTCTCCCATGTCAAGGTAGGTAAGAATGTTATTTTGAAGTCACATGACCTATTGATTGAAGCTATGTGCTTATATGTTTGGTACACTTGAGTTTAGTGTATGTGTTAAGCATGAAATATTAATACCTGTTGAGGGCTATCTTGTTTTGGGCAGCACAACTCCCTTTTCTGACTAAGTTCTCTTTTAGCATTTGAATGATTGCTTTTGTACGTTAGATAATGAACTTGCACTTGCTGAAACTTTTAAGATATGTCAAGTATATGTTTGTTACCCTAATCTTTGCACTTGAATCATGGGGGAATGTTTTATTCTAAATTCAGTTCCTGCAAAAAGAAAAAAAAAAGTTTCAATGTCTTTAAAATGATTATATGATCTGTAAGGATTCACATTATCGTGTTATGTGCTTGATTACCGAGTTACCACTAGCATGTTAATTAGTTAAAAAGGTGTTAAAAAAAAAAAAAAGGAAATGGCATGCTGTTTTAAAACCTATAGATTGAAGTTACAAACTTGTGTGCCAATTCTACATGACAAAAGACTTGAACTATGATTGGAAATCCACACGCTATATGCAGCACCTTGTTTTTTTTTTTTTTTCTTTTATCTTCCAGCACGTTTCATTTAGTTTAAAAGTATAAAAATAATATTGAAACCTTATAACCTATATTTTGCTATGGCATGATTTTGTTTGATTATATGAATTAAAGGGTTGAAATTATGCATGGGAAGTTGAATGTATATGATGCCCTGTTTGGGTGAAGCAGCTGACCTTTCTTTTCTTACTTTGTTAATGATTTTTGAAGATTGGGTTGGTGTTAAATGGAATAATTATTCATAACTTGACTATGGTTGTCAATTGTTCTTTGAAAATTAACTTATGTTCTCACCTTTATGCTTGAACACAGACAACACTTCCTTGTTCTTATGATTCCATTTATTCATACTGATACTAGAAATAAATCATAAGATTAATTTGAAGGACCACTATAATATTCCCTAACCATCTGAGAGGACTATTTTGTTCTTATGAATTATATGGGTTAGTAACAAGATACTATGTTATTAGAGTTATGACTTATTTTCATATGTTGTTTGTCATTATCTGTAGAATTTGGCTCCTTTAGTTTGGTATGCATTGTTTGATCTTGTAATTCAAAAGAAGATAAGTGTTTGTATTCTATGCAATGTCTGATGAAATTCATTGATGTCAACATGTATTCACTGGTGTTTTTATTTATTTATTATTCAGTATGTGCGAAGGGCTTATTAAAATACATTCTAGAATGTGGTTTCGTTTTATTAAAATTATATTGAGTATTGTTATATTTATTGTGTCCTTGTCCTTTGTTTAAATTTTGTTCGTGTCCTGATTTAGTTTATTCCCTTGATAGGTAGACTGCCACCTATGACCCATAATCGTAGCCAAATGACTAGAGGTCATCATGAGGCTTCTAAAGCAGAGTCTAACTACGTCCCTTCCCATATAGTGACAGCAAGGGGTTGAGGCAGGGGCATGCATTTATTTATTTATTTACTTTTTTTAACCTTCAAGGCTATCATATGTTTATACTTTCTTGATATGCTTTATGACTTTAGTTTTAATGATTGTCTCAAGAATATGATATGGGTTATTTGGACAGAAAGTTTAGGCTATTATGCAAAAAAAAAAAAAATCTAAATTGTTCTTTTGAAATTGCTCATAAATGGCATGAAGAATGTAGATAGCAAGGGGTACATTTAGGCATAAAAGTTGAAGCTATGGAAAAAAATTTTTTTTTTGGGCATTTCAGTTGCAGATGAATCAGAATACACGATTACTTGGCTAAGCTCTACTCATACAGAATTTTCTTATTTGTTGCTTTGGCTCTTGACTAGCCACATGCTTTGATAAAGTTTGTCACTACATGCTCTTTAACTTTCTAACTTAAACCTATCATGACTGATCATATTATGTGAAGTAATCTAGAATGGAAATGCTTGTTTAGAGGGTTTGTTTCCTTACGTTGTGGTAAGAATAACACACTTCAAATAAGATTACTATTAGTTCGCTGTGCATGTGTGGCCTATGTCGTTTGCAACTATGGAATTTGATTCCTTAAAATATGATAATCATTGAGCTTTATTGAGAAAGATCATTTGGCATACATAAATAAGTGTTTGGTTCATGAGGTTCGTCTGAATGCTTGCAAGGATGTGAAAGTTCATTCTTTAATTTGTTGATGACCGTGGGATGGTAGGAAAGACGATGCATGTCAGGTATGCATATCTATTCAACAAGGAAGAGAAGATCTCATTTTGAAATTCAGGAACCAAATTCTTTTAAAGAGGGGGAGAATGTGATAACCCAAAAAAAAAAAAAATGAAGAGGAACACACATGCACTTAAGTGGTGAGACCACCATAGTGTCTCCCTCCTTTTCTTTCTTTTCCCTTTCTATCCTCCTCCTTCTCGTAACTTCTTCTTTCTTTTATTCATTCTTTCTTTCTTTCTCCTTTTCCATTTCTTCATGTGACTCTCTCTCTCGGTCCACTATGCCAGCACCACCATCACTATCACCGCCGCCGCGTCTACCGCTTCGCTGCCGATGCATCCTCCTCCTCCCTTCAACTAACTACGTTATTCTCTGTCTCTCCTCTCTGTTCACGATTCTCTCTCACTTTTGGAAGGGAACCCACTACAAGAGCAAGACTTGGTGCATTCCCTTCCCTTTCCTTCCTCTTGATGCAATGGGTAAGTGCTAAAATCCTTCTATTGATCATATTGAACTCCCTATGGTTTTGGTCATGGTGGATTTGGGGTTTTAGGAACCCTAAATGTGAAAATTTAGGGGTTTTGGTATATAGAGCTCACTTTTGTCAATTGATGGTATTATTAGCTCACATATATTGCTATTGTCTTGTTCTTAGAGTTGTAGAACAATTGGACGCCAATTGGGAATTTTCGTTAGCTTGAATAGTGCTCTCCGGTTCCTTGGGAACCATTGTTGTGAGTAGATTTGGTATCTATAGTTAATTTCTTAATCTATATATTATTTATGAATGTTATTGAATCCCTGTCGTTCCCTATTTACAAAATTTATACTATTTAAGTATCAAAGAAAATTTATATATTGCTGTTAATTGAAAATGATTGAAAATAAACATGTTTTAATGACCACATGAGACAAATAAACTATCTTACATAATGTTTCAAGAAGAATGATCTACATATAATAGGTATATGGATTTTAGAACTGAAAATTTATTCATGGGCAATACCGCTCGCCATAGCGAAGAGATATAATGGTATTATCGCTAGCCGTAGCGAAGAGATATAACGGCAATACCGCTCGCCATAGTGAAGAGATATAATGGCAATACCACTAGCCATAGTGAAGAGATATAACGGTAATTCCACTTACCGTAGTGAAGAGATATAACGACCTATGTGCACATAGTATTTTTCATTTAGATGAATGAATGAGATGAGCCTATTTGAGACACCTTAAAAATGAGATTAAATGGGTTGAGAATACTCCCCAAATAAAATTCATTTTTCTTATGTAACTCTCATGAGTATTTGAGTATTGGATGATAAAGTTGATTTTATATGAGAATTTATATGAGAATGGTACATGATGGATGAGTGTAGGTCCACATATTTGTGGTTCCTAATAAAAGGAGGGATCACATGAGGGATTGGCCGTCCGAGTGTGTAATCCTGATGGAATTTCCTATTCGAGACCAGTTCCTGATATGTATCTATTTTTTTTTTATGAATATGTTTTTACCATATTATTTATATAGCTTTCTAATATTATTGGTCTGACTTTTTTGTTATTGTCTCATGTGGGCTATGGATGCTTTATCTACTCACTGAGTTGTCAAACTCACTCTGTTATCCTCCTTTTTTTTTTTCAGATTAAGGTGCTGGTTTGAGTTTAAATCCCACTCCGATCTAATAATTTTCGAACCCCTTGTTTTGGTAAGCCTACTTCATCTGTGGGCCACATTGAGGGAAGTGTCCAGTGTTTGTAATGATAGATGTTCTCCTTTTTGTCACAGGCAGGATCAGGGATGGGTTATGTCTTAGACTTATGTTGATAAGTTTTATGGTAATGTATGCCTTGAACTTAAAATGGTGAAGATGATGAGAAAAAACTTGTTTTGAGACGTATAAACATGCATATGATTATAGTATTCTGGCTGCGCTGTGGTTTTGGTTATTATAATAATGTATTTTTACAGGTTTTGTATTTGGGAAATTTTTGAAAAATAGACGAAACTCTGTCCGTTTTTCTGAGAATTTTTGTGTCCTAAGGCTAGCTAGGGAACATGCTCCCTATGCACCGGTCACGGTTCGGATTGGGTCGTGACACACACAACAACTAAAGCATATTGACAGGAGTTAAGTGTTACCTAAGAATGACGAGGAATCCATAGATTATTGACTTCGAAGCATGCAGACTGTGCTATTGGCGATTGAGAAGCTACTCAATGAGATTGAGAGCCACCTCGATGAGATTGAAAAGGCGATTGGGAGCACACAGATTGTGTTGTCTGCTGTGCTCACATACGTTTGGGTTGGGTGCTACAGTAGGTTGTGGGATTTTGGGGGCTTATGGATTTAGATGTAGGTCAAGTTATTTTGGGGAGGGGGGAATTGGGTAAATTGGGCTTTAGTTAGGGTCAATGGAACGATATCGTTTTCATAGTGTGTTGACATGTCACTTAACAGTGACACATCATCACTTAACCGATGATGAATTAATGGATGTTGACGAAAGGATGAAAGTGACTTATGGTTGTAAAAGTCAGGGACTAAATTGACTCACACATGAAATGTAAGGGACTAAAGTGAGCATTAACTCTATTTGTTTTTCATGAAAACTAATTAAATTGAATATATCTTTTATATACGGATTTGTCTACACTGGCAAAATTAAAAAAACAATTTGCAAACTCAAAGATAAAGAAAAGATTTACTTTACCTAATTATATGCTATCATGCATAAAAGATGAAACAAGATATTGACTAATATTAAAGGAAACTATTTTCAAATATTTTGTTATAAGAAGATTAGCAACGTAACCACAAAATCCTCTAGTGTTTTACCAAGAATTTAAAAAGGCCGTGCAGATGGAATTGTTTTCAACTTTTGTCTAGATTTAATTGTTTTTATATGCATTTTAATATAGGTTCATTGTAAATTTGAATGTCATGTACTTTACAGCTTAATTAATTATTAATTATTTATAAAAAGAAATCAATATTATGGGCATAGACTACTTGGCCATAACTTAGTGTGCCCCTAATGAGTCCCTAGCTTCTCATTTTAATTTATGATTTGAATTTAATAAAATTATTAACTTTCGATAAATTATTATTCTACCCTTATAATATTGTTATTTTTCTCATTTTTGTTTTAATCTCATCAACTTAGAAAGTACCCTATAATTCATAGAACATTTAATTAATCTTACTAATTGTTAAAAAAATGATTTAATTATAATAGGGAAAATTGGCAATGTTGCATTTCTCCCCTCCTTGAAAAGAATTTTACCCACAAAATTCACCACACGTAATAGTTCAAATAATAAAGACGTATTTTATGGGCTTAGTAGTGGGGTGGAAAGAAGTAGTTCAAAAGGCAATTCAAACACAGTTAGATGCAAGGTTTTTCACATAGTCATGAAATGAAAGAGTAGGTGGCACTAGGATCATAAGGTGTAATTTAGCTTTTACCATTCACTTCATGCTTACCCTAAATATGGTCATCAAATTGTGTGGCATCTTCAGCATTCAAGGTAAAGACTTTGCCTTGGCATTGGGGCTTGCCAGGATGAGGTTGTGGCTAATTCTTCGTAGGCTATATGACCAGGCTTCTCATATCTGTAACAGGCTCCCTATCCATACAAGCAAGGGTAACTTCCATGATCCTTGTTACGCTTTGAACAAACTGCTACTGCTGATGCTGCTTGTGCCTAAGTGGGGTTAGAACTTTCAGGCTGTTTGTCCTTAGAGCCTTGGAATCCTTTAGAACCACTTGACTGGAAAGGAATTCTCGAACCTTGTTGTTTAAACTTTTTCCCTTGGGTGCCATCATTTGCCTATATGCCTCAGCCTTAGAGTTTGCAAGCTTCTTTCTACTCTCCTCAATGTTTCGACATTTATTTGCTAGAGTAGTGATGGGTTGCATTCATGCACCCCATTTCCTATTCAACTCTAGGCATATTGCATTATTTATGTGCTTAATTAGTAAACATTTAGTAGATTTGCATTTGGTCCTAACAGTGTATCATTGAATAAAATCATGGTTCTTTACATCATTTTAATAAGTAAATAAATTTTAGAGCTTCCTGTACTTTTAACCCTCTTTTGTGAGTGTTCATTGCTGGCAAAGACTTTCCAGGTTGCAAGATTAAAGGTTTCTGATGTTGTGATGCTGTCTAATTTTACCCCCAGTTGCTATTTTGCCAATATTTGGAGCTACAGATATCTGATTGATATGATTCTTGTGGCGTTGGAAAGCTTGTTCGAAGAGCTACAACTTCTATTTCTAGAGACAAGAGCTAATTCGAACAGTTTAGGCCTCAAAATGGGTTTGGAAGTATACGAAGAGGTGTTGAGCGAGCACATGACCGCTATAGCGGTCATATAGCGGTCACCAGAGAGACAAATTTGACTGCAGTGCTTGCGGGCATAAGGCAGCACCACTATAGCGGTCCCAAACTGCTATAGCGGTCATAAGTGACTTCATGTCAGCGAGTTTCGCGACTTCGTTCCGCTTTTGAATCTTTTGTTATTTTAACTCCGTTTCGGAGACTGAAGAGGGATTCAGAACATTTTTTATTTTTAGGTTTTAGCTTTCTCTCTCTCTACTCTCTCTAGGCTAGGGTTTCCAATCATTGTTGAATTTCAGTATTTTTTGGGTTAGAATTTATCAATTTTCTTTGACGTTAGCCATGAACTCCCTCTATGGAGGAGTAATTTCCTTACCGTGCACATGGATGACTGAAGATTAAGATTGTTCTTGAGACTCCAATTTTTATTTGCAATTCGTGGTTGGTTTTTCTTTCCCTCTTATCTTCTCTCTTTAATATTGGTTGTGATGATTATTGCAATTGTATTTTTGAGGGTGGTTTGATTGTGCATTCGTTTGCGTGCATAATTTAGATACCATTGGGGTATTGGATCGATTGATTTAATTACATCCAAATTGGTAAGGGATTGAAATTAACTCCATTAGGAATTAGGTTGCTGTAATTGGTAATCAGACTGTCATAGGTTCATAGAATCACGATCGTGAATTATTAGTCCATATGTTAGCCAAACCCTTAGTGAGAATGCGATTGTATGATTGCTAAGTAGAATTACATAATTATTGTGTGATAGCATGAATAATGAAAGTAACCACCACCATGAATTTATTTCTTGAGTCAATGATTGAACAATTCTTAATCTGACGGAATCCTTGTGCAGGTAATTATTCTCATCATATTTCTTCAATTTAATTTTGCTTTGAATAATTCCAAAAATTCCCCAATTTGTTGAATCAATTAGAACACTTCCTTGTGAGACGACCTAAGTTGTGCCCTTTACTACATTTTTGGTGCAATTTAGTATTTTAATTATTTTTAATTTGTTGCGGGTAGCGACAGCTCGCATCAAATTTTGGCGCCGTTGCCGGGGAAGTGTACTATTTGATTCTTTTTGCTCTTTATTTTATTTTATTTTATTTTCGTATTTATTTATTTATTTTATTTTATTTTTTTTTTGTTTCAATTATTGATTGTTTCTTTTTATATCCAAAAAAAAAAAAAATTAGTTTGTTTCATTTAAATTTTATTTATTTTATCTTTGTTTCCTAGTGCATTTGATTGTTGCTATAATTTAATTTTATGACCCGCTCCCTTCCTAATTTTCCCATATTACCGATTAATCCGGAAATTGAGAAAACTGCCAAAAGGCTTAGGAAGGTCGCGAGGGAGAGAATTAATTTATTAGGCAACCCCTCTTCTTCTGATACAACTAGAGAATTTGATAATTCTTTTTATTTTTCTCCTGAACTTTCTGATCCTGCTGCTAGTGTTTCAGGAAACATGGCTGATAACAATAGGACTTTGAAGGAGCTCGCTTCCCAAGACTTAAACTACCAACCATTGGGAATCATTTACCCCGATCGTGAAGGTGACTTTGAGCTCAAATCAGGATTCCTACACCACTTGCCCAAGTTCCATGGGTTATCTGGGGAAGACCCACACAAACACCTCAAGCAATTTCATGTGATTTGTGTGACGATGAAGCCTCAGGGGGTAACGGAGGACCAAATCAAGCTAAGGGCCTTTCCGTTTTCCCTTGAAGGAGCTGCCAAGGACTGGTTTTTCTATATTCCCCATGGAACAGTTGACAGTTGGGCTGGCATGAAGCGCATCTTCCTAGAAAAATTCTTCCCAGCTTCCAGAGCAGCCGCCATCAGAAAAGACATTTGTGGCATTCGACAGCTGCAGGGTGAATCCCTCTATGAGTATTAGGAGAGGTTCAAGAGATTATGTGCCAGCTGCCCCCAACATCAGATTTCAGAGCAGCTTCTCATTCAGTATTTCTATGAGGGACTGCTGGTTATGGAGAGGAGCATGATTGACGCTGCCAGTGGGGGTGCATTAGTTGACAAGACTCCTACTGCAGCTAGACTTCTGATTGAGAACATGGCAGAAAACTCTCAGCAATTTGGGTCCAGAGCTGGTAGTAGTACTCATCATGTGAGTGAAGTTTCTTCAGTTGAGAGTAGCAGGGTAGAGAAGAAGTTGGATGAACTGACAGAGTTTCTCAAACAGATAACCCTGAATCAGTTGAGACAGGTTCCTTCACCTCAGACAGCTTGTGGTATTTGTTCCTGTAATACCCATACCACTGATGTATGTCCACAGCTACAGGAGGACCCCCCCTTTAGTTGCTGCTAGCAATGTGTTTCCTGGTAGACCTCAAAATCAAAACAACCAGCATGGGTATGATCCTTACAGCAACACATATAATCCAGGTTGGAGAGATCACCCCAACCTCGTGGAATAACTCATCACAAAGAACAACAAAAGTATGTTCCACCCCAACAAAGGCAGCAAAGCAACCCCCATGTCTACCAGCAACCACCTGTCCCACAGCTTCCTAGCCCTCAGCAGCCTTTAGCACTACCTGCCCCTCCTGCTCCTTCAGATGCACCATGGCAAGAGATGATGAAGATGATGATAGAAACACAAAGGAAACAGGAACAAGCCATGCAAGATATGAGAAATGCAATTGTGAGGCTTGAGAATTCCCAATCCCAGCAGGGAAGTGCATTTACTATTCCTTCTCAGACAGTTCCCAACCCCAAAGGGAACGTTTTTGCTATTACTCTAAGGTCTGGTACAATTTTACCTGAGGTTGCTGGTCCTTCAGAGCAAGTTGTGGTTGAGAGCCGGGAGGAAGAGACAATTCAGTCTGAGATACAACAAGCTAAGCCAGCACCCCAACAAAAGGAAGCAGAAGAGCAGGTAACAAGACCCATTCCATTGCCTTTTCCACAAAGAGTTACAAGACCCAAGAAGTCCAATGAGTTGGAGTTGGAAAAAGACCTCTTGGAGATCTTTCGAAAGGTAGAAGTCAACATTCCTTTGTTGGATGCAATTAGGCAGATTCCCAAGTATGCCAAGTTCTTGAAAGATTTATGCACCAACAGAAGGAGACCACAGGGCAATGAAAAGGAGAAGGTGACTATGGGGGTGAATGCTTCCTCTATCATCAAGCCAGGCAACTTGCCATCTAAGTGTAAAGATCCAGGCGTGTTCAATGTTCCCTGCACCATTGGAAACCTGCAAATCAAGCAAGCCATGGCTGATCTCGGGGTTAACATTAATGTTATGCCAAAACTACTCTACAAGTCCTTACACTTTGGGGAGCTCAAGCCCACCGGGTTGACAATCCAACTTGCCAACCGCAACATCACAAAGCCAAAGGGGGTACTAGAAGATGTCCTGGTCAAGGTAAATGATTTAATATTCCCTGCTGATTTTTATGTGCTTGAGATGGAGAATGACACTGATGCCAACCAGCATACATTAATTTTGGGTAGACCCTTTTTGAAAACTGCTAAAACCAAAATTGATGTTTATGCTGGTACATTATCTATGGAGTGCGGGGATTTGAAAGCCCAATTTTGTTTATCTGATGCCATGAAATTCCTCCTTGAGGAACACTCTGTATTTGGCATTGATGTCATTGACTCCCTAGTGGAAGATGCATATGATACTTTACTTTGTAAGAATACAGATCCTCCATTCTCCATTTTTTCTTCTTCCATGGGATATGATGCACCTGTTGTTTTAGAATGTCCCAAGCTTTCAGATACAGGTACACCTCACAGGCAGCAATCATCAGTTTGCCAGGTGCTCCATGACCAGCCCATGTTGGGTAAGAAGCCCTGTGAGGGGCAGTGGATCTTGCTACATGAGCCCCGGGAAAAACTGATGGCTGGAGACCCGAAGTCTAGATGGAGGGGACCATTCTTGGTCAACCATGTGCACCCTGATGGTGCAATTGAGTTAAAGAACTCTAGGATGGTTCGGTGCACCATTGATGAGCATGGGCTGATGTACCTACATGAGCCCCCAACAGATCTAAGGGCTCAGTTGGCCTATCTTTGGGTTGAAGCTGCACACCCTCCATGAGGGTCTTGACCGTCCAACTTAGGGACGTTAAAGCGAAGTGCTGGGTGGGAGACAACCCACCGTGAGGTTTTTCTTTCCTTTTCTCTTTTATTTTTTTCTGCATTTTATTTATTTTTATTTTAGTTTTGAGTCATGCATCATATGTATTTTTATTTGTGTATTTTTATTTGTGTCCTGCACCATTCCTTTGACACCTTAGAGATCACATGAATAGGCTTACACCACATGCACCTTATTGACTTGCTTGGCATTGACTCTATCTTATATTGCATGCTTGGTGAATTCATTGTTGCTTGGATTGAGTACATACACTTTTACCTGTGAGATTTTGAGCCTCTTGTTTAGACTATCTTATGCCATGCTAATTGTTCATGTGTGTTTCCCTCTTTGGATTTGTGTTCTAGAACTTGCTTAGGGTCTTGTTTGAAAATATGTTTCCATATGCATGCTTGAATATAATTGAGGCATTTTTCTTGTTTTTAGCCACTTGCCCATATAGCCACCTTTTGTATGTTACCATTGTTTAGCCCTTTTGAGCCTTATTGCCCATTCTTTTATTTTAGCACATCCTTAGCCAAAAGTGAAAAACCATGAAACTTCCCAACCTTTTAGGCTTAGGAGAGCATTTGTGCAAATTCATATATGTGCTCCAATTTAAGTGTGGGGGAGGAACAATGTGTATCCAAAATTTAGTAAGTGGCACAAAAAAAAAAAATTGCATGGTTGATATTAAAAAAAAAAATCTGAAAAAAAAAAGGTTTAGTTGAAGGTGTGCCACATTGACATTAAAGGCCTAAAATTGTGATTAAGATGGAAAAAGAGTACTCTTAAGCACTTGTGCTCTTGGTGTATGCATTTGTTCTCCTTTGACTTGAGGTTTAGCCCATTGGCCTATATAATTACCCACCTTCACCTAAGCCCCATTGCAACCAAAGATAAGTCCTCTTGATTCAATAGGCATGTGTATATAACAAAATGGAGAATGAGACCCATAGCAAGCTTATGGTAATACATTTTCATTTGAGGTGATTGAGTGTGTATCAGGAAACCCAAACACTTGAGTGAATGAGTGACAAACACTTACTTTGAGAGGATTTTTGTACTTGGTCCATGCATCATAAGTGAATTCTACCATGTTTGCTATGTTCTTATTCATGCCTTGCTAGTTGAGATCCTCTTTCATTGTTGGTGTGAAAGCTTATTTCTTGTATCTCTAGGTCCATTGGATTGGTGTATAGTTTTTGTCCATGCATCATGCACTTTTAGAGATAGTAGAGTTAGGAGTCCAATCTCTTTGCTACATCCATTTGTGTCTCTTGCATGAGGACATGCAATTGTTTAAGTGTGGGGGAGTTTGATGGGTTGCATTCATGCACCCCATTTCCTATTCAACTCTAGGCATATTGCATTATTTATGTGCTTAATTAGTAAACATTTAGTAGATTTGCATTTGGTCCTAACAGTGTATCATTGAATAAAATCATGGTTCTTTACATCATTTTAATAAGTAAATAAATTTTAGAGCTTCCTGTACTTTTAACCCTCTTTTGTGAGTGTTCATTGCTAGCAAAGACTTTCCAGGTTGCAAGATTAAAGGTTTCTGATGTTGTGATGCTGTCTAATTTTACCCCCAGTTGCTATTTTGCCAATATTTGGAGCTACAGATATCTGATTGATATGATTCTTGTGGCGTTGGAAAGCTTGTTCGAAGAGCTACAACTTCTATTTCTAGAGACAAGAGCTAATTCGAACAGTTTAGGCCTCAAAATGGGTTTGGAAGTATACGAAGAGGTGTTGAGCGAGCACATGACCGCTATAGCGGTCATATAGCGGTCACCAGAGAGACAAATTTGACTGCAGTGCTTGCGGGCATAAGGCAGCACCGCTATAGCGGTCCCAAACTGCTATAGCGGTCATAAGTGACTTCATGTCACGAAGTTTCATGCGACTTTCGCTTTTGAATCTTTTGTTATTTTAACTCCGCTTTGAGACTCAAGAGGGATTCGTAACATTTTTATTTTTAGGTTTTAGCTTTCTCTCTCTCTCTACTCTCTCTCTAGGCTAGGGTTTCCAATCATTGTTGAATTTCAATATTTTCTGGGTTAGAATTTATCAATTTTCTTTGACGTTATCGTGAACTCCCCTATGGAGGAGTAATTTCCTTACCGTGCACATGGATGACTGAAGATTAAGATTGTTCTTGAGACTCCAATTTTTATTTGCAATTCGTGGTTGGTTTTTCTTTTCCTCTTATCTTCTCTCTTTAATATTGGTTGTGATGATTATTGCAATTGTATTTTTGAGGGTGGTTTGATTGTGCATTCGCTTATGCATAATTTAGATACCATTGGGGTATTGGATCGATTGATTTAATTATATCCAAATTGGTAAGGGATTGAAATTAACTCCGTTAGGAATTAGGTTGCTGTAATTGGTAATCAGACTGTCATAGGTTCATAGAATCACGATCGTGAATTACTAGTCCATATGTTAGCCAAACCCTTAGTGAGAATGCGATTGTATGATTGCTAAGTAGAATTACATCATTATTGTGTGATAGCATGAATAATGAAAGTAACCACCACCATGAATTTATTTCTTGAGTCAATGATTGAACAACTCTTAATCTGACGGAATCCTTGTGCAGGTAATTCTTCTCATCATATTTCCTCAATTTAATTTTGCTTTGAATAATTCCAAAAATTCCCCAATTTGTTGAATCAATTAGAACACTTCCTTGTGAGACGACCTAAGTTGTGCCCTTTACTACATTTTTGGTGCAATTTAGTATTTTAATTATTTTTAATTTGTTGTGGGTAGCGACAGCTCGCATCAAGTAGCAAACACACGAATCTCCAAATGTGCCACTACATCATTAATCTCTGGCTTTAGACCATCCTCAAATTTCACATACTTCCACACCTCATTAGGGTTGCCTTTGTAAATCCTAGGGAACTTGATCAACTCTTCAAACTTGGCTGTATATTTTGAGACAGACATATTGCCTTGCTTAGTGCCAGTAGCTCTATTTCCTTTGCATTCATTACTAAGGTAGGAAAATACTTCTCATAAAATTGTTCCTTGAAAATTTCCCAAGTAATATGGCCAGTGTCTACAAAAATTTCTCCTAGCACTAGACCACCACGCCTTTGCTTTATCCTTAAGCATATAGATAGTGAAACTCCCTTTTTGTTCCTTTGAACATGGAACAACTGAGAAAAATTTTTCAATGCTCTTGACCCAAGCATCAGCTACACTACAATCACATGTCCCTATCAATGCTGGAGGACTAGCTCTCCTAAACTCAGAGAATACCATATCCTCTACACTTCCTCCTCCATGTTGTCCATTTCCTTGGCAACCCAGGCGATCAGCTATAAGCTGCATTGATCTAGCCATCTGTCTGAAAAGTCTTGATCATGTCCCCCTAGTTAGTAGAGGCATCCTTTGTTTGAATCCTAGGATGTCTACCAGGTGCCATCAGTCCCTAAGTACATAAAACAATACACATTGAGGTGATCTGTCTCAATACCCAATGTTAAATGAACTAGTTACTGTGAGACACAAGTAAAATGGTCATGCATTTCTAGTTCCTAAAGTCCATCATACAGACAAACTATAAGCATGACGTAACTACCATTCTACGCGTAAGAAGCATAGTCAATCCAATCTTCAAGCTCCAAGAGAATCGAACTGCTCTGATACTAAAATATAACACCCTAATATTTAACTCAATAGGTAACACTCTTTCTACCATAAAGCTATGCTTAAACCATAACCTTTTAGTAAGTAGTTGTTACTTATTAACTTTGCTTAACCTTAAAAATGTATATACAATATTTAAATATGAGCTTGCTTTTGTGACAAATATAAGGTGCTTTCTCTTTGCGTCACTAAATTTGAACATAGTTTTATTACATGGTGAAGAATCAATAGTATATATAACTATGTTAAACCCTTGCCCTAGTTCACGCAGGAACCTTCTAGTCTAGGTAGAGTACTACTTAAAATTCACTAAAGAAAATAAAAATACTAGCTAAAATCCTCTATCATTGGTTCATCAAAAGGGTCTGGACAGTGATGCCAATACAAGCTAAGAATCTCCATTATCGTAATCTACATAAAAAAAATATAATAATAGTAGAAATGAGAATCAAAGATTCCTAGTAGGAAAAACACTAGTATACTACATAATGACATTTGACATAGCATTAAAATAATTAAAGTATCTTTGGTTTCTTTTGAAATAATTAGTTTTGCTTGTTGCTTTGTTTATCTAACATAATATTATGAGTAGAAGTCATCCTCAACTGTATAATCCAATACCTATACAGTCTTAGAATCCCTCTTATTCTGGTCATTTATATAATACTTAGTTTGTTTGTTTCAATTCTTCTTTATCATAGGCTTATTATTAACTTTAGGCTTGAGAATAGAACTTATAGGATTCCTGATATACTTCTCATCTGATGTATTGCCTGTGATTCGTGTTACATCCTGATCCAGTTCACTTGATTAGCACCTTGTACCTTATCCTGATATAGATCACAATAGCATGCTATTCTCAATACATCATTTTCCTCATAATGTTATAACACTTTGTGTTATAACCTGATATAGTTCACTTTGTTGTAGTACCCCGTACTACAACCTGATATAGATCACAACTTGAATCCATGAGCTTACAATCAAGCAATTGATATTAAATAAAGCTTATTTATGCATTAATTTATTAAGCTTCCTTTCTTCATAAAAATCCTTAACATTTATTTAGGAAAATTTTATGATTATTAAGTAAATCTCTTCTCAATAGTTCTATCTCTCATACTTTTACTTTGAGATTTTCTTGAAATCTCTTTAACTCTTATGAGATTTTCTCTGTTAAACCTCCTGTATTACTGTGGGACTTTTCTCTTGAAAAGCTCCTGAACTCTTTTGAGATTTTCTCTGTTAAGTCTCCTAAATTTCTATGAGACTCTTCTCTTCAAAATCTCATGAATTCTTATTAGATATTTTATTCAAAATCTCTTCACTTGTTATGAAATATTCTGTTCAAAATCTCTTGAATTCTTATGAGATATTCTGTTCAAAATCTCTTAAGTTCTTATGAAACTTCTCTTCATAAATTCTCTTTAATCTTTATAAGATTTATTAGTAAAATCTGCTAACCTTTTTATGAAAACTTCTAAAAGAAAAACAACTAAGCTTTTTATGATATTTTTCTATAAAATCTGCTAAACTTTTATGAGATTTCTTTATGGTAAAAACTTAAAGGATTTCTTACTTAATAATTCTTAAAACATTTAGAAATTCAAACCAAGTGTCTTACTTAGATTTTAAAACTTTTCTTCTATAGGTCAAAATCTTACCATTTTCACAAAACCTTAGCATCATACTTCAAAATACCAACCTTTCAGATTTTTCAAAACTATTTCTAGTAATATTCTGGAAAAATTTTCAGATATCTAAATCTTTTTAAAGAATAAAAAATCTCTTCATTTACTTAGTAAATCTCTTACATTAATTCAATAAATTCACAAAACTTTCATCTATGGCATCTTTTACATCTATGAAGCTCATATATTTGCATCTTGAAAATAAATTCCAAATTTCATCAACATAATTTCAAATATATTTCAAGAGTTTATATTAGCAAATTAGCCAAATAATCACAAAGCAATAGACCAAAATCTTTCCTATCTTTCTCCAAGCTTTTTGCTAAACTTTTCTTCTCGCTTTTCTTTCCAAACTCAAGCCTCAAACCCACCTTTCAGCCACTATATGAGCTGTTGTTTGGACCAGTTTGAAGGGGAAAAACAAGGCTTTGGATTGAGTTTATTGTAGAAGAAGTATTCTTGAACTAGTTTAGTTGTGTATCTAAGAGGATCCTTTAGAATTTTGGTGTTTTAATAGAGTTTCAAAGAGAAGAAAACAAACATGGTGAAGGAAAGGAGGAAGAACGTGAAGCCTATAGCTAAACCGAGAAGGAATGTCATTTCCTTTTCTCTTTCCTTTATATAATACAATAAACTTGGAGAAAAGTAATGAGATAAATATTTCCGGATTGATTTGTCTTATATTTGTATTGAAATTGTCTATATTTATTTAATTATCCTAAGTAATGATTATCTAGCATATGATAATATCCATTATTTGGACCAATTCGGTGTACTGGTTATTACTATTTTGGTGTACCAATTATTACCATTTTGATACCTGATTGATACCCAAATAATTTTATTGGGTTAAAAATATTTATATACTTTATCCTTATTTTTTCTATGCTTTTGTATCAATTATAGTGTTTTATTCTATTTCCCCAATTAAAATATTAATATTGAATTTTTAATAATGTTAAACTAATTTTCATTTTTTTACAGAATCCTGATATTGTTTCGATCATAACTATGTCTATCGAAATTTTTAAAATCCCTACAGATTATTTACGTTTAATTATTTTATCACAACAATACTAAAATGAGTCATTACACAATATGCTTAAGTCATAATAGAGGTAATTTCTAGATTCTTATGCTTTTGATTCCATTAACTTGACTCTTTAAAAGTAGATTAAGTGAAAAATAATGGTAATTTTTTTTTACACTTTAAACTGAAAAATAGAAGCATTGCGTGTAACATACATATAAATAACTAATTGCAAAATTAATTTTTATAATCATTGCATATAAAGTTCACAGCATAAAATCAACTCAACAATCAATAACATCATAAATATTTAAGTAATTAAATAGACAAGTATCATAAGTAGCTGTCGGCTAACAATGGTTCGGTCTCAAAACATAATCTCAATAAAATAGCAATAAAGGAAATGCACTGAGTCTATCCTAATAAAGTTGAAAATGATAAGCTAATCTCATGGCACGTGCTCCACTACTTGCACTTCAGCCTTAGGATCCTCACCTAGAGACGACATAGAAATAGAAATAGGGGTGAGAACTCGAAAGCTCTCAGTAGGGGTATTAAGTGTCATCGAAATCATCCCTAGTCACCTAGGTTTGTTATAAAAATGAGCATACATAAGAATTCATTCTACATTTTTCGAAAAGTCTTCAATCTGAAGTGAATGTGTCTTTTAGAGCATGATCTTTGTCATGGATGCAATACTATATTTCATGTACGCATGATAATAGAAATGAACATACACACATACGTATAAGATTACATTTAGTCACATAAGGTATGTATTTCAGTCTTTTCATTTTCTTTATCTTTCTTTATATGTCTCTTTCTTTAGTCTCTTTCTCTATATATCTCTTTCTTTATTTTCCCAGTTTAGCTAATGAGTAGGGTAATGAGCTCATACCAAAAGTCAATCATCATTAACAAATACAGTAGGGGTAAACATGGTGTTGGAACAGTGGGGATCACCTTCCATTTTGAGCATGACCAGTGCCTAAAGGAGTCCACCTTCCCAACAGATAACTTGGGACTAAAGGATCACATCCAATGTTTGAGATCACCTTCCATTCCTAGTATCGCTAGGCTGAAAGAGTCCACCTTCCCCAAGCTAGTAACTAGGGATCGAAGGGTCATATCCATTGTTTTTTATACAAGTATTATAAGTCTCATTGAATACATATACCTAACCTTAATACGTTCATCATTCATAGCAACAACAACATTCAATATTTCACATAAAAATCACCCTTGAATCACATAAGTCACAGAACATTCTCACACTAAGCCAAAATATCATATCATTATTAACTTAAATAAATGAATTTCCTCTCAATATCTAAAATTTTCTTAGTCTCATTCCCATGATTTTCTTTTGATCAAAACAAAGTCTTATGAACATTGGCTAAGTCCAGTATCTACTGTGGGTTTTTAGCATCTTATGACAAGAGGGAAATTTTCCATTAAGATTTATCATATTCCATGATTTCTACCCTTTTCTATTTACTATTACTTTTATTATTGTTAATCATGTCACTACTTATATGTGTGTGTGTGTGTGTGTGTGTTATAAATTTTTTTTTAATGTATTATAGTACTATCACTTAATCTATAATTATTGTAGCAAATTGCCAGTGTTACAAGCTTTTATGTTTAACATTTGTAAAGGAGGTCAAGAATTCGAAGTGAAGAGTTACAAATGTTTAAGAATTGACTTTGATGACAAAAGAAATTATTTAATGGCTTTGATAAAATGAATTTCAAGTGTAATGAAGAGCAAATCTATGGCATTTGGTAACTTCAGAATCATAAAAACAAGTGTTTAATAGCAATGAAGCCAATCTATGGAATTCAATGACTTTTAGAATGGCAAATAAAGTTTAATGATAATTAGTGGAATAAGATCGAACACGCAAAGTCCAAACGAATGAAAACGAGCTCAGCAGCCAATAATTCTAACACAATTAAACAAGTTCTCATGGAATTGACTATTAGTGACAATTAAGAATAATAACAAAAAGCTTTTGACTCTATAGTGTTTAACACCTTTAGAAAGCAAGATAACAAGAATCATACATATAGCGTTAAAATTTTGAAAAAACATGACCAGTCATATAAGAATTGTAGGCAAGAAACTGTAGCCTGTAAATGGGCCCAAAGCCTAATATGCTATAGATAAGTGAATTAAAAGGTGTTGAAGATAACTTGGGGGGTGTGGTCGAGCGGTAGGGGCTCGTTCACCCTTAACCAAAGGTCAGGGGTTCGATCCCTGCCTTTGGGAATGGAAAAGCTTCCCCAAGCCAGCTATCCCACCCTTTGAGGTGCCCGCACAAACTGGCGAAGGGATTAGTCATCATTGTCGACGGTGGATACCCTTGGGAGACCAAAAAAAAAAAAAGGTGTTGAAGACCAATGCATCATCAGGCAAATTGTGGTAATCCTTTCTCTCTGTGTGTCCATTTTCTACCTTCCTTGTGTTCATCTTCTTCCTCCCTTTTTTTTTCTCTAAATTCTTATTGATATCAACTTCCCTTCCTTAGGTGTTGAAGCATCCGTGTGAAGATTACTCTAATGACTATTGACAACCGTTGATGCCTATTTAATTTTCTACAATTCTGTTTTCCTTTACAACTCAAAAACTACCAAAAATACTTATCTCTATTATAATTCCCTGTTGTTCTTAGTTGCTTATACTCTGTTACATTAATTTAATCTAAATCAATACAAAAAAACATGGGTCCAGCCCTTTATTCCATTGCTACTCTAATCACCTACTAATTGGAGTTGACTCATAGCCAAATACAAGTTCAGATATAGCTGTAGCTATGTGCGGGTTAGCACCTCACCTGCTAACTGGAGTTTCTCACTGTGCACTGAAGCTAATGCCATTGCATTTAGCTACAAGTTCTAACTATGAAATTTTTCCCAAATTAAATCACCATCAGGCATATTTGAATTCCAAGATATTATTACAATATAAAATCCATTCTCAAGTTATATGATACATGGGGGACATCAGATAAAATCAAATTTAATAATTAACATAAGATATTATAAAATTAAACATACGTTACCATTTAACTAAGAATAATTAAATAAGTATAATAATTAAATTCTAGCCTCCAAATTAAGCCTTCCATTTAAAACATAAAGTCTCCTTTTCGATAAATAACTTATTTTCTCCTATATTAACATATTTCAACTCTTCATATATTTTATATTTATAATTAAAATTTATTACGTAAAAAGTAAACTACAGATATACTATCTACTCACAACTAGCGGTTTCAAGAACCAAAGAACACTCCACTGATGCCACCAATTCAAGTGTTGATGCCTGATTCTCTATCGCTCTAGGAATAGGACAATATTAATATTTGTCCCTTAACAATGTCACCAATTTATATAAATTAGCCCCAAATCCAAAAACCGCAAATTCTAGGGTTTAAGAGACCTAATGGCGTCCCTAAATTAATTAGAAATTTTACTAATTTAAATAGAGTAGTGTAGAAACTTATTTACCACTTGAAGAGCAGAATTCGTAAAGAAAATGGCTCTAATCCCAACTAAAAGCTTCAAGCTCTCTAATGGAGTTTAGAGAGAGAAAGTGGAGGTGGAGGAGAGGGAAAGAGAGGGGGCGATTGTATTGTTGAGAAGGAAGAGGAGATGATGATAATGGAGGTGGGGATAATGTTTTGTGAAGGTGGAAGCAAAGAAGATGAAAAAGAATGGAAGGAAGTGAGTAGGAGAGAAAGAAAACTAGAAGAAGAAAAAGAAAGTGAGGAAGAGTTATGGGAGAGTGTGTGTGGGTTGGGGGAGGGGGGCAGGAGGAAGAGAGTAATAAAAAGAGAGAGAGGAAACTATGGTGGTCAATACCACTTAAGGTGCATGGCAGTTCTCACTTCTTTTTTTTTTCGATTACAACAGTTTAAAAAAATAAGTTGAATGTTATTACAAGTTGATCAATGATTCATGTAGAATTTATAAATAATTTATTTTACTATCTAAACTATTTTTTTTATTATATATGCAATTTAAAATTTTACATCAAGTTAATTCAATTGTTCGTGCAATTGTGCGGATCAACATTTATTAGTGACTAAAAATTTATAATCAATTTCCTAAATCTAATTACCATTACAAAAATGTGAAATTAATCATAATACTTCTTGTATCCTTTCTTATATGAGTGCACACAGAAGAAATTAGTCGACAATAATTTTATATTGACTAGCGCCTTTTTTTATATTTTGGGTTTTACTGTAATTCAATAAGCATATAAATATTCAATTTGATATTGATTGCGTATCACCTATTAGCAATACATGCATTGTTGTACCCCGTTACACCGCATTTATTTATTTATTTATTTTTTGTACTAATACTATGAAATATAGTTGAGATAATTATTACAAAAATTAGATGTCTAAATTAATAGCAACTTGATTGATATTGTCGTGCCCATGAAGTCACATTTTAATTTTTTGGGTTTTAATATATAAATAAGGAAACATAAAAATGATGATGTAATAAGAATGATTATCTGAAATCAAAACATAAGAGAACTGTCAAAAAAATCTTTGAAGATGATAAAACTCAATATTATTGTATCTTTGGCCACGATGATTTTAAGAAAAATATTTTTTGCTATGGTGAACCAGAAAAATATTGGAATGCAATAGTGCTTATGTTGTCTGAAACTGGTAGCATGCAAATATGTGGAAGACGATAAAACTCAATTTTTTGCCGGCAACTTCACATAAGCTCTGGTTCAAACAGCAATAAATAGACAAAAACATAAAAATAGAAAAAAGAAATATTAAAGAAGACATAGGTAGAGAAACTATTTACTTCGGTATGAAGTCTTCACAAAAAATATATATATACTTTGAACCATGTGTATGCCGTTGGAACATGGAATAGTGAGGTGTAAAATGCATTTGATATAAAAAGAATGTTAACCACTCATAATGGGGCGTTTGAAATAGGATTCTCATGGTTTTAGATTTTTAGTGTTTTCAAACCTCTCTCCAAGACTTGAAGAGTTGAAGTCGCCCAAACACATTTTTTTTGAAGTCGTCTAATAGAGAACTTCTGCTTAAAATTAGTTACAATATATCCTATGTGATAGAAGAAAATTACGCATAAAGAAGATAACTGTCATAAATAGTTTTTCTATTTTACCCATATTTTGTAAATATATCTAAATTGTAAAATCTAAGTAAGAAGGGTAAAAGATGAAAATTGAAATTGGATATGAAATGACAATTTTTTATGGGTATTCCCTTTATTAGTAGTAATAGATAACATCAATACACATTTTAAATTGCTTAATGCCTATCAAAAACAAAATGTTGATGTAATGATGTTCTAAATGTATGGAATGATAATTAAATGAAATGATAATCTGGTTAGTTGTTTTGACACTAAATCAAAACAAATCTTTCATTTAGTTGATTGTCTTAATATAAGTGAGAACTGTAATTGTTATTAATTAAATTTTGACTAAAGAAATAGAATAAACAATAGAAATTGGAGAGATGATCACAAATACAATTGGTAGAACCCCCCTCTCTCTCTTTCTCGAAGATTCTTTGACATGTCCCCAAAATCAAATGTCTAGACTTTTATATATTTTTCATTAGCCTTAGAAGCAGAACATGCTCCAATTGCATAACAAAACCCTCCTTGTTGGACCTTGCACTTTGTACTTGCTATTGTTGATGGTGTGTTTTCTTGTGATCTCTCTACCGCAATGTCAAAGCAGTAGGAGAATAAATTTGATACTACTAATATGACTCCTTATATAAATGTAGTGAATAAGTTAGTAACTGTCAGAATATGTGAGATAATTCCATAGACAGGGGTCCTTAATTGAAAAGGGAAATGTAAAGAGTATAATATAACTACATGGTTTTTTTTTATTGAAATAAAAAATAAAATAAAAAGTAAAACTATAAGAAAATAATAATAATTACTCGTAATAATTAGATGACCAAACTGCTATCTTCAATGAGTAGTATGGCATGCCACTGTTAACATTTAAAAGAAAAACAGGAAAAAAAAAATAGCAGAGGACACAAGCAATTAAAAGATGGTTTGAAGGAAGTAGAAGCAAAAGAGTAATAAAAGTAGACAGTGACCTTCTTAGAATTCCACAGAAGCAAAAGTTGTGAATAAAACAATTATAAGAGGAGTAGAGTTGCAATGGACTTCCAGAAAAAAGAAGAGAAAAAATCAAGAAGGAAGTGAAGAGATAAAAGAAGTCAAAAATAGTTTCAATAAATGAAAAAAGAAGGGAAAATATTGAAACACAAAAACACTGCACACCAAGGCACAGTCTGAAAAAAAAAATGCATACAAAAGTGCGGGGTGGGATAATGCAAAACTGAAGTTACATTTTTAACCCCCCATTGTTAAGGCGTTCAATAGTTTAATTACAAGGATAAAACTCAAAAAATAAATTGGAGACCAAAAAACGGTTACCTCCATCTATTCCTTTTATTATATGTGTAGATGTGTAGATATATTTATTTGATGCTTAATTGAACTTATTTCTTGTTCAATAACAGAAAGATAAAAGTTTATCAATATATACGTCCGAGATAGTTTAACAACATTATTGAGTTTTTAATCTCTAAAAAATTTAAGTCAACTTATGTCAAGTTTGCAATAAATGAAATTAAGAAATATTTCAATTAATTTCATATTTTTGTAATGGTAGTTATGTAAAAGGACTTTATTACTGAGTTGTATCCCCTATAAGGCACAGATTATAAATGTTTGCATTGAAGAAACTTAATTAAAATTTTTTAGTTACAAGATATTATAATTTAAATTAGAAAAAGTTAAAAAGAAAACAGGGTGCTAGTGCACCTGCACCTTAAATGGTGTGGTGCACAATAAGCCCACCTCTTCCCCCTCCCTTATCTTTCCCTTCTGTTCACCTCTTCGTCCCTCAACAGACGCGTAATTCAATTAGTAGTTATTTGCTGTTAGTTAGTTCGGATCCTTCTGAGTAAGCGTTGCATTGAAATTATGGTTACCAAGACTATCCTTCTTCTTGACCAAATTACATAAATTAATTAACGACTGTGATAATGATAATTTTAAACCTGTTCAAATAGTATAACTTTCATATTGCAGTAGTTGAATTAATATATATCCCATCTTAATAATAATGACTTAAATTAAATAAAAATTTTACCATTGTCAGTGTTCGTTCCAGCAACATAATCTTGAGGGATAGGCGCATTCGACTTAGTTATTAACTTACTCAGATAGTTCCCGAACTCAATGCTGCTGGCTACCATCATGAAAATCTTAAGCCCCTCTAATTGTAACCCTTATTCTATGCTTTTCTTAACTGGAACTAATATTGGAACCCTTCATAGTTCGTAGCTTTTAAAAGGAGAAATGATACCAAATTATTACCCAATATGTCTCACCCAGGCACCCAAATATGAAACAAAACACCTATCAAATCCATTAGTATAGTAGTATATGCACAGATAAAATACTAACTCTAATCTTCCTTCAACCTTCCTACAAATGATCGAATGACAAGAATCATGGACTAGTATTGAGTACATTTAGTTAAAACAGAAAAAAAACTGAAGTCAAACAAAAAACAGAAATAGATGAACAAATTAAAGATAAAATGTATGACTTTGTTAATGGAATGACAGAGCATGCAATTATAAATCCATACAAAAATACCACTCTTATACTGTTTCCATCTCTCTGCTGATTCAATGTCAATAATTTTTCAAAACAAAAGAGAATGCAAAACACCCTCTTTGTTCCATCTTCTCACAGATGAATATATACAGCTATGTCAAATCAAAACCAAGAACTATCCAGGGATGTGTCTATGCGTATGTCAAGATAACTGTGAGAGATATTGCAAATCAAGTTACTGCTACAGATATTAGATATTGGCACAATATTTATATTGTATTTCCAAGGATAAAAGACAAAGTAAAGTGTAGGTTTGTGCAAGGTGTTTAATAAACGGAGCGAGCAAAACATAAGTCAACTTCCACTCTCACGCTAATCAATCCAACTCCTGTTAGTTCACAGCCATTGAATGCATGCACAGTTGCACATAAATTGTTTTCAGATTTCAAATTACATACTTATAAAGAATTTGAATATACTATTGATTTTTAAATGTTTCAAGTAGAATTTCATTTGTAGTGAACGTTTCTCTCCTTTCACCCCTCTAATTAAAAAGAGAGATGGAACCTACAATGTAATGTTAGTCAAACATACCACAGATGGTATCACTCCTAAAGTTTTAAGACTGGCTAATATTAGAAGGCGACTTTGATTCCCATGCCTGCCAAAAATATAACACATGCAAAGTGCAAAGCGTATCCACTACAATCATGCCAAACAATAGAATGAGAATGTAGTGAAGGATCAATTCAAGAAGTTTCCTCTACACCATCTACAGGAACAGTTTAAAGAGGATACCAAGGTTGTTCACAAATATTAGCATTTATCAGATTCAAAATACAAAGATACTCTCAATCTCCTTCAGATAATCTGCAAGCAGAGCTGGTTTTGGATTCCAAAAATACCTTCAGATAGTATGAGTCATAAAGATTCGCATCACATGCAAAATGTCAAGTCAATAGCCATAAGATCGCAACAATCAGGGAATGACTAGCCAGTCTTGGCTATAATGGGTTCAAAAATGCTCTCAACCTCCTTCAGATACTCTTCAAACATTTCTGTTTCTTGCTGCTGTGTATTACCAGCAAGAAAATCTTTGGCTTTAGCAATTGCAGTGCTAATCTTTTCCTTCTCCTGTGAGCAAAGCTTGGAACTGATATCCATATTTTTGAATGCTTTCTCCATCTTGTAAACGTAATCATCCAAAGCGTTGATTGCTTTAGCTTTCTCAAGGAACTTCTTATCTTCAGCCTCGTAATTCTTAGCTTCCTGGATCAATCTTGTAATTTCTTCAGTTGACATTCTTTCTTCATCATTGGTTATGGTAATCTCATTTCTATTACCAGTGGTTTCTTCCCAAGCAGAAACATTTAGGATGCCATCAGCATCTATATCAAAGCATACCTTAATGGGATGGCCTCGAGGAGCAACAGGAATGCCAGAAAGGTCAAAAATACCCAGCAAGTTGTTATCACTAGCTCTTGTCCTCTCACCCTCACATACACCAATCGTAACAGAAGTTTGGCTATCATAAACTGTGACGTATCCAAGTGTCTTCTTTGAAGGAATGGGAGTATTCCTAGCAATCACTGTACTCATGATATCTCCTTGTACTGATGTACCAAGTGACAGTGGAGTAACATCCAACAACACCAACTTTGGAACATTCTTAACACCTTCACTCAACAAAGCAGCCTGAACTGCTGCTCCATAGGCAACAGCTTCATCAGGGTTGATACTCTTGTACAACTCCTTTCCCTTGAAAAATTCCTGCAACAGCTGTTGCACTTTTGGAATCCTAGAAGAGCCACCAACAAGGACAACATCATGTATACAACTCTTGTCTATCTTAGCATCAATAAGACACCTGTCTACTGTTTCCATACACTCTCTAAAGAGGTCTATGTTGAGTTCCTCAAACCTAGCACGAGTGATTTTTGAACAGAAGTCAATGCCCTGAAATAAACCAT
This sequence comes from Dalbergia cultrata, assembly GCA_031216105.1. Taxonomy (NCBI): domain Eukaryota; kingdom Viridiplantae; phylum Streptophyta; class Magnoliopsida; order Fabales; family Fabaceae; genus Dalbergia; species Dalbergia cultrata. The sequence goes on from CM062353.1 coordinate 62,243,426, forward strand.
CTATATCAATGATGGTATCAACAATGTATGACAGTGTCCTTTTTGCCCTCTCGCATGCACTTCGCAACCTCCTCAAAGCTTTTGGATTTTCACTTATGTCCACTTTGTTCTTCTTCTTGAACTCCTTTACAAAGTAGTTCAACATTCTGTTATCAAAGTCTTCTCCACCAAGGTGAGTGTTTCCAGCAGTGGCCTTGACTTCAAAGACATTGTCTTTAATAGTAAGGAGAGACACATCGAAAGTGCCACCACCAAGGTCAAAGATGAAAATATTACGCTCTTCAACACAATCAAATCTCTTCTGAAGGCCATATGCAATCGCTGCAGCAGTGGGTTCATTGATTATTCGCAGAACATTGAGGCCAGCAATGGCACCAGCATCTTTAGTGGCTTTACGCTGAGAATCATTGAAATAAGCAGGTACCGTAACAACAGCATTCTTTACTGATGACTCCAAATATGCCTCTGCAATCTCTCGCATTTTGGAGAGGACCATAGATGACACTTCCTCTGCAGAAAGTCGTTTCTCTTGTCCCTTGTACGAGACAACAATCACTGGTTTGTCATTGACACCAGCAATGACCTTAAATGGCCACATAACGAGATCATTCTCAATAACGGGGTCACTATATTTCCTACCAATTAGCCTCTTGGCATCTGAAAAATTAACAATGATTCTTAGTCTAGCTCTATTTTAGTATCAAATGATAAAAAAATAAAATAAAAAAATGAAGCATAGTATAGTACCAAAAGAAGAATAAAAGGAAATGAAGTATCGAAAAGTAGCCACAATCAAAAGAAGGCCAGTTTGAAAATTACCAAAGAGAGTGTTAGTTGGGTTGGTGGCAGCCTGATTCTTAGCAGCATCACCAATCAATCTTTGGTTGTCAGTGAAAGCAACATAAGAAGGTGTTGTTCTGTTGCCTTGGTCATTGTGGATGATCTCCACTCGTTGGTGTTGCTCCTGCCATACCGCAACACAAGAGTATGTCGTGCCAAGATCAATTCCCACTGCTCCATGATATCTTCTGGCCATCCTCTTTCGTGTCAAAAAGAAAAAGAAAAAAGTAAAAACAGTTGAAATTAGGAAGATACAGAGCAAATAGAATGAGCTCAGGGTTTTTCAGTGCAAAGGAAGAAAGAACACAGGTTTTTACATCTATATAAATAATGTACCCTCGTCTTATAATTTATCAAAAAGGATAATTGTTTTGTAGTACAATTCCTATAAAATATTTCGTGATAAATAGCTATGAAGATTAGCTTAGGGTGATAATCAGTTTACATTTTTTTTCTCCCCTCAAATGAATATCTGATTTCCCTTGATTCCAGGGCACAGTATGATAACTTTCCATGTTGCATTAATACACAAATAAACAAATTTACACACAGAAAAAAAAATCAGATAATCTAACCACAATGCTTGATCAAGAATATACGTGTGTGGAGAGAGGTGTGGAAGAGTAAACGAGGTTGCAGACCAAAAGAAAGGAGCTTGATGAGAGAGTACAGTGTGGGAAGACCAAACTCAATATTAATATGTAGTCATGTAACAAAATATTCAGACCTTCCTTGTAAAGGATATGTGAATGGAAAATGAGAAACTTCCTTTCGATGAGTGAGGCCTTTCTTCTTGCTTTGCCTTCCTCAGACTCGGAATCCTTCACAATGAAGCAAGTCTCTCGAAAGGGAAGTCAAGAGTTGACTGATGGGACCGGTTAAGTGAAGTATTAGTGGAAAAAGTACAAAAAGAAAAAGATGATGCCATTGCATGCATTGAAAGGGTAGTCCTACTTGATCAGTTAAGGATGGATTGCAAACGAAACATTCATTTTTATCATTCTTATACGTAGTGAAAATGTAGAATGATGGGAGACCACTACCATATTTAAGGGTCTCAAAATAAATCTCGCGAATCATTTGTGTATTTTGCATGTTTTATAAACTAACTAGTATAACTAGCACAATAGCCGAGCTGATGCAGGGTACCGATGTAATTGACTGTTAGAGATTAATTATATTTTAGTATTTATATATTTTAATTTGATGTGAATTATTAATATGAAGAATAATATAGAAAAAAATTTGATAAACGATTATTCATGATTTGTGATTAATTAAAATACTAAAAGTATTTTTTTGGGTAACAATATACTAATAGTATTAAAGAGTTCTATTAAATTATTTGATATGTAATTTTTCATATTTACAGTCTATTAAAAGTAAATCCAAAAAAATTTCTCTTACTAATTATAATATACTAAAACATTTTAATTTATTAGCGAATTCCAGATAATATTAGAATTGTTTTTAATAAATTAAATATTTTTAATCAATGTTTAGGTGTGTTACTATTGCATGAAAACTTTATAATTATGATGTGTATTATTATTGTATTAATATGTAATTAACAAAATACTATTTTTCACATGACTTACGTTTAGATATAGGAAAATTTTTAGAGTGTGTTTGGATGAAGTATTTTTAGAGGATGGTGTATTTTAGTAAGAGAATTTCAAATGACTTGGTATGAACTTCTCTATTTGGATATTAACACAAGGGAATCTCAAAATTCCAAGTATTTTATAAACTATTCTCAATAAATAAAAAGAGTGGATATCAATTTCTTTCATCATAGAGAGAATTATGAAATTCTTTCTCTTTTTTTTTCTTATAACTCTCACTTTCCCACGTTTAATATCATTCATCAACCATGACTAGCTCACTATTGGCTAGTTGCCCTCCCGCCATCGCCAGTCACGACATCCGTCTTTCGCCAATTGTCGCTTGCCCATCGACGATCACCGTCAGCCACCATTGGTCGCTGGTGCACCTTGCCCGCCTAGTGTCGACCACCACCAGTCGTCGGTTGTCCTACTCGTATCCCGGTCGCTCGCAATAGGCCATCGACTATTATCGCCGACATTAGCCGTCTACCACACGCCACTCATTGCTGGTTGTCCCCCTGCCATCCAATTTTTAATTAAATTATTTTAATTGTGAATTATGAAATTTTATGCATGTCATGTCATATAAAGGCTTCTGTGGGGTTGGTCCCCTATGTGCCAGTTACATTCCTAAATCAGATCGTGACAAAGCGGTATCATAGCTATAGGTTTCCCTGCATGTCATTGGAGGAAATTCCATAAATAGCATGACGTTTATGTAAATGGAAACACGTCCATATGCACTAACACAATGTTATTTGATGCTGAGTCATGTCTTTTCTTTACGCTCCTTATCTTACCCTATGTGTTTGCCTTTCTTAGGAGTTATATCATGTCATCTTTAAGATGCTCCCCTTTACATCGCCACTGTAGCAGTGGCTCTTCCAGCACTAATGCTAGCTTCAGGATTTTGGAGTAGGCAATGGCCAGCCTCTTTGAGGTGTTGGCTATGTAGGCTGAGGCTGCGACACAACAACCCCCAGTCTAACATGTGGTTCAGGAGCCTGTCTGAGATTCGTATGACTTGGCATTAGAGCAGTTCAAGAGGATGGATCCACACACTTTTCATGGGCGACTCACCATAGAAGACCCTTAGAAGTTCTTAAGGAAGACTGAGAAGATCACCAGAGCTACCCACTGTTATTATGAGAGAGTAGCAGAGCTAGCTGGCTTCTAGTTAGGATGCCAGGCGAGTTTATGGTACAAGTAGTTTTTTAAGGGTGTGGGAATTCAGACCCACCTTCATGGGGAAAGTTTAGAGTAGTGTTCTTGAGGAAGTTCCTTTCGGAGAACCAAAGGGCCCAAGTGACAAATGAGTTATGGAAGCTTAAGATGACTCCAAATATGTTAGTGACAGAGTATGATGAGAGGTTTACTTATTTGGCTCAGACGACTTCGAGCATGCTACCTACGGAGACACTATATAGGAAAAGGGGTACATGAATACAACTTATCAATCATCTACATTGTTACATTAATTTTATTAATAACTGAATGGCTATAATAGTTTGTAAGAGCAACAATGTCTGGATTTTTCACTAGACCATTTTATAAATATCCCCAAACCATTACTAATTCGTTGCAACTTACAACCAAATATTAATGAGTAGTGTTATTTGTACTTACATTGTATGAGTGTCACGACCTGATTTGAGAACGTGACTGACACATGAGGAATCCTATCCTTACATGAACCTTGTGATCTCTAAATTGTACTAAATGCACATTTAAATCATAGAGCCTATTTGGAAGTGTTTTTATGTTCTTGTTTTATGAAATTATTCTTAAAAACAAAATTTTTAAAACTAAACCAAAAAATTTGTTTGGCTAATTATTTTTAAAAACAAATTTTTAAAGCAATAAAACAAAAAACATTGTTTGGGAAAATTCTTTTTAAGAGTCGCAAATAGTAATATGATACAGTGGCCTCCTTCTAACTTCAATTGCCGTGCAAAATATACGTGACCGGCCTCCATCCATCATCTTCCTCTCCGATCTGATAGTAAAAGGTGTCGCCTTCGCTTAACAACCCCAAGCACAAACTCTCACTCTCACTCTCAATTTTTGCATAAACAAGCAAATTAGAATTTAGAACATATTCGATCTGAAGGAGAAACTTCTGGGAGTCAGGATGTAAATCCAATAGGTTGGTGCTGTAATTGGCGGGGGCTTTTTCGTTGGTGAACAGAAACAGCTATGGCTGCTGTTATTATTGCTGCTGCTGCTGTTGTTGTTGTTGCAGTTGTGGTTGAAATTGTTATAGCTGCTGTTGTTGCTGCTGCGAAAGGAAACAGCTACTGTGCTGGAATGGCGACTGCTGCTGGGGTTGAAATATCTACTGCTGCTGCGGTTGCTATTGCTACGGCGTCAAGAACAAAGAAAATGACATTGCGGTAGCTGCTATCAGATGGAAGATAACCCCCTTTTCAAACACTAGGCGCAGAGCAGAAACAAACAATGAGATGAAATTAACAACAATTAATGCTCATTTTAGTCCCTGATTTTTCACTCATGAGTCATTTTAGTCCCTGACTTTTAAAACGAGTCAAATCAGTCCCCAACATTACAAAATGTGAGTTAAATTAGTCCCTTATTCCACTTTTATTTAACATTTTATCAATTAGATGATGATATGTAACATTAAGTTATATATTATCATACTATGTGTCATCTAAAGTAGAATGAAATTTAAAATAATTTATTTTGGTATCTACAATTGTACAAAATGAGTCAATTTAAAATGTATAATGAATATTTAAATGACTTATTTTGTATAATTTTAAACATCAAAATAAGTCATTTTAAAATATATTCTACTTTAGATGACATATGGTATGTCAAGGTATCACTTAATATTATTAATCATCATTTAATTAATAGAAAATTAACTACAATTGGGTTAAAGGACTAAAATGACTCACATTTTGTAATGTTAGGGACTAATTTGACTCATTTTAAAAGTCAGAGACTAAAATGACTCAATAATAAAAAGTGAGGCACTAAAATAAATATTAACTCAATAAACAAACCTGAGATTCGAAGATGTGTCCAAACATTAAAACCATTATTTACAAAATTACCACCGCATGTTTTCTTGTTTTCTAAAACAACTTGAACTTGTTTTCTATTTTCTGGTTTTAAAACTCAAAATCTGTTTTCTTTTTTTTAAAATCACCATTGAAAAAAATTGTTCCAAGCATGTTCTTTTGTTTTTTAATTTTTACAAGTTAAAAACTATTTTTAAAAATACTTAGCAAACAGGCCATAAAAATCCACTTCTAAATATAGTTCAACTTGTATTTCAGAAACCATAAATAATATGAATAACTGATTTTATAAATCAAAGTCTAAATATACAATTGTAATACAAAATATATCGAGTTGCTCTATATAAAGAATCATGAAAGCTGTATCATTCTAAATACATAATGAATCATGATAATCAAAATGCAAAAATATATCTATATGGTCCGGGACCCTGCTCACACTACCACTAGAGCTCTCTACAAAAACATACTAATGTTTCACTATGAGGTGAAGCTCACCAAGCCGAATAACTATAGTTGCTAAGGAGGAGGTTATGGAGGATCTAATGTAACAGCTGTATCTGTAAGGGGAAAATGAGAGGAAGGGTGAGTTTTATCTTAAAACTTAGTGAGTGGATCATCACCCACAACTATACATGGGACAAGAAGGAAATTACATAGATAATAATAATGCAAGCTCAAAACATTATTTACATATATAATACATAAAAACTGAAGCAACACTGGTTTATAGGTAACACGGAGAACATATTCATTTTCCAAGGAATTACAAAAGAATAGAATATCCATAAATTATAACATGATGCTCAGTCACTCGCGAATAAAAGCACCTATTTGAGATCTTAACAGTCCCTCGCGAACCACGTCCCTCATGGACTGATCTGGGTAAGAATAATTTGTCGCTCGTGGGCACTTGGTATACCAAGATTAACGATTTAACTATTGTTAACTCATAGCTCTATTCCTCTCGGTAAGTCCTTATTCTAAAATCATGTGGTAGTTATAAAAAGTGGCTCTATAATTCTAAGTTCAACAATTCTTAATCCCCGTAAATAGACATAATGTTTCACGTTTTTTTAATCAACCATAACTAATTCTCACTATCATAATCAAGTCTAAAATCACATCATAAATCTTTTTATACAATTTGAATCCCAAAAATGATCCCCATGCATTTCTTGAAGTAATGATTTTCATGAGAATGTCAAGCAAAACCTCTAATTCTTGCAAAAACACATATAAGCTTTGTATCATCTCAAAACTCAAGTTCAAATCCTCTAAATACTTCATAATGCTAAAAAATATTTATATACTAACCAAACTAAGGCCATAGGATCAAAGCCACTCACCCAGAGGGATGAAATGTGAAGTACCAACACCTAGAGATTTCTAGGGAGTGAGGATGGCACCAATGTCTGCCATTGAAGCAACAAAACCAAAGATTAATCTATAGCAATCTTTAAATAACTCTAAAATAACTCTAAGAACATTGGGGGAGCACCCCCAACTTGACAACAATGAGAAATAAAAACACTCAACCTAAGAATATTAAAGGAATGAGAGAAAGAGGACATAAACTAGCATAAATCTCTTACCTTGAAGTTTGAATGAAGTAGATTTGAGTGTGGCTGAGAGAGAAAGGGAGGAAAAGGTGTTTGTGAGGTAAAAAGAAACTCGAGTTGGGAGGGTTTTAAATAAATGGGTTTGGGGCTCAAAACCAAAACTTTGTCATTTTGGTGCTGTTCTAACATCCAGGACCATTGCCAGGTGAGCTTATGAGCCTTGCTTGGCGAGCTTAACTAGTTCTAGAACCAATCTAAGAGAAAACAACCTCGCCTAGCTAGATCTCAGCCACTCTTGGCGAGCTTATTGAGTTGTAGAACCCTACCAAAAGAAAAGGGTTCGCCTAATGAGCTTGTGAGTGTCGCTTGGTGAGCTCACCAAACTTTCGAAAGCAATCCTTGTGCAAAGGGCTCGCCTAGCGAGGCAAAAGGCTTGCCTAGCGAGCATGTTTGATAGCAAAAAAATTTTTTCTACATTTTACATGATTTTGGTGGCTTCGAGGCCTTTTCAGCAATATGGGTGGATCCCGGGGGACTCTAAGTCCACATTAGACATGTCTAGAAACACATGGACTAAGGTATTACAATTAGATAACATGCCGACTCACTTCTCATTCACCAACTGTAGTAATTATGTCTCTGATTTGATATATTTCAAAAATTTTGGTTAGCTAGACACATGGCTAGTGATAGACTCTTGCATATCTCAATTAGTTACGGCATATCGCAAGTTCGACTCTCATCCCCACCCATATTCCCTAATATATTAGTAAAAAGTAAAATATTTATTTAATTATATTCGATTAAAGTAGTTACTTACTGGTTGAACTAGTGACCTAATGTATTGACTAGTTCCTTACAACGTGAGTACAAATAGCATTTTTCAATATGAAAGAACACCTTTTAATGCTATTAGTATGCAAATAAAAACTTTAAAAAAAGGTCTCTTTTTTTTTGTCAAAAGAGATATCCATTAAAATGAATAAAATAATAGTAAGATTTGTTATTCTTATAATGAGTTTGATTTCAAAAAATAATTTTCAGTTTCATTTATTTTTTTCTAAATTATTTGAATAAAATACTAAAATATATAAAAATTATAAAATTCATTTTTAAATTTTTAATATATTTTCACAAAATCCTTAAAATAGAAACTTTGAAAATCAAAACTGAAAACTATTTTATAAACACAATCGCACCCTTCATTTCACAGCTAAAAATTCATTCGTCTTACTAAGTTAGGGACTAATGGTTTGTCCCACATTATTTTTTTTCTTAAAATAACAACACTACTCCCTTTTAGTTTTTGATTGTGAACACTATATTTTGTCCTGGCCTTGTGGCAAATAAGGAAAAATAAAAAAATAACAAAGCAAAATCTTTTTCTTTTTGTTAGCTTTCGTTTCCTTTTATAAATTTTTTTTATTTTCTTAATTAGCACAAATCTTTTTAAATTAGTTTAGTCAGCATCTTTTCAAAATAGTACCAATTTCTTTTCTTTTCTTTTTTTTCCTGTTTTCCTCTCAATCAAGAGTTTACTGAGTAGCCCAGTGCTGCCTTGAATCCTATGCACAAGTGGATTTCCATTTTCAAATAATTTGTCAGTCATAATGTTTTTTTTTTCACAAATAAAATCAATCAACACATTATTTAATTCTTGTCTTTAATTGAAATCCATCAACACTGAATCATTTTCTACAAGAATAATGTGGCTTTGAGTACCTCATTACACTAAAGGAGACATCAGCGTAACCAACAACTATCAAGCTAAGATCTTTTTTTCATAGGATTTGTTCTTTAATTTTTGTTTTAATTTTGGCTTTGTTTCTTTGTAAATATATACAATTGTTATAATTTTTGGGGAAAAAATTATTATAAAGTTATAAATAAATTTGCATAATGAACTTTAGGATAACCGTATTTATATGGATGTATTACGGATGCAGTGGGATTAAGTTTCCACCCTTCCCTAATCATAATTAGATTCTCGAACCTTAAATATCTTTTAAAAAAGATCAGTTTTCAAATTAGAATGGTTTTCCAATTTCAGCCAGAATTAAAATTGATGGCGACTCTCATTATTCAAATTGGTTGTCATTCTCATCGCGACATCCTCTGTGGACGTTGTGACACTAATAAAATTAAATGAGCCAGTAGATGCTTTATAAGTATAATTGAACGGACTAGATTTTACACATTTTTTTTGTCTCTTTATTTGTTAATGAGGTGCCTCTGCTATTTGGTTGTTGTAAATCAATCCCCTTTGCTTTTAGATCGAATTAAGGTATGGCTATTAAAAGGGATTCTTGGATCAAATCCCCTTAACTGGTAGGTACACAAACATCCTCTGCTTCACACCTTCCACACCTCACCATAGGTGAGGTTTATCGTGACAACACGTTCAATGAAATTGCAGCATGAAAAATGTTAACCATTGAAAAGTCGTGTTTCTATGCCTTCTCAACAGCTTCTTGCCTAGACCAGGTTTGGGTCTAAAAGAAATGTTAACCACCAAAGATAATACTAGAGTTTTTAACATAAATAAAATAAATAAGAGCATATTATATATATACCCTGAGATTAAAAGTATTACACAAATGTCCGAATTTGGGTTATATAGAAATCAGTTTGAACTTATTTTTGTTGAAGAAACCACACAGACTGCATGAAAATCAGCTTGAACCGATTTTGGCCCAAAGCATGAGAGACAAATCGACTTGAACCGATTCTCTACCGTAGCATGCATGAAAAATCAGTTTGAACTGATTTTGTACTGCAGCTCTGCACATTGTGTCAAATTGTATGACAAATCGGTTTACTGTAGCTCTGCACATTGTGTCAGATTGTATGACAAATCGATTTGTGCAGAGCTACAGTAATCGGGTTAAACCGATACTGGTGTCAGTACCTGTCAGAATGTGTCATAAATCGATTTAAACCGATTTCTCACATATTCTAACAAAAACTGACAAGCTACAATAAGTTAGTTAGCATAATCAGTTTGAAACAATTTAATCTGTCAGAAATACTGAATCAGCTTAAACCGATTTAAAACTGTGCAAACCATTATATATAGATCTGTAATGCACATTCAATGGAGCAACACAAAAAGGAACGGAAAAAAAAAATCAGTTAGTAGTGAAGAAGTAGAGTGACAATATGACAGAGTGTTTAGTAAATATTCTTGTTCATTATAATGGAGAGATTATAAATACAGTTGAGGGTAAGGCATTCATAAGTGACGATCAAGCTTGGTTAGTTATCAGTCCTCGTATTAGTTTGTTAGAGTTGCAGAGCAGAATACTTGAAGAGTTTGATGGAAGCAACAAGCAAATTGCAAAAATATTTTATAGGAAGCTGGTAGATATTAGGCCAAATGGAATCCGATACGGGAGGTTTCAATTCGGAAAGATGAGCACGTAAGTCACATGTTTTCTTATTTTCAGTCATTTTCTGATGTTCGAAGAATATATCTATTTGTTGAACTTGAAAATCCTCTCAGCGGTGGTGGGTCAAATGTAGGGACATCATCATTTATGGCAGCACATCATCCAGCCCCGCCCTTTGATGTGTAGCGTGATGATGTACAAAGTTCATATGTGGCAGAAGAAGATTTTACCTTTCTAAGCTTTGCACATCTTGCAAGGCATGTTGGAGAACCATTGCCATTAAATCCCCAGCCATTAGCACTTTCTAGCCCAGTTCAGGAGTTTGATTTTGGTGTTGATCATGGGGGAATCCATAATGACAAAGAAGAGGAGCTAAATCTTGCAAAAAATGATGTTGACGAAGAGGAGGAGGAAGAGTCATTTCATGTTCATAACTTGGAGGAACAGTTTGTGGCATAGTCTCAAGTGCAGCCACATTCTCAGTCTCGAGATCGACCTAGTCACTATTCTGCAATTGATTCTGATGCGCTGTAGTCTGACTTAGTTAGGTCTGCAGTAGGCTCGGGTTCTTAAGGAGAAAATGATCTGGCAATCAACCAAGTGTTTCGCAAAAAAAAAGAAGTATTATTCGCAGTTAAACGTTACAGCATCCGAAGAGGCGTGCAATACAAAGTGCATGAGTCCGATCACATAAAGTTTCATTGCAAATGCATAAAGTTTGGTGATGGCTGTAATTGGAGTATCCGTGTGACATTTCGCATGAAATTATGACTTTGGGAAGTTAGGAAGCTAAATGGATCACACACATGTACATTTCCTGAGTCTTCGAATCAGCATGCCCAAATGGATTATCATATTATCTGTGCCCATATTTATCCATTGGTGGAAGCGAATCCAACAATCGCCATCAAGTGAATCCCTGTAGCCTCATCAACATCATCTCTCAAATTGCAGAATGTGTTTGTGAACCAAGTTAGGTTCACAGTGAATCCCAATGCCTCCTCCTATGGTGGGACTGCATCAAGTAACTCCTAACACAATGTCCACATATTGCGGCCCCCATAAAAATTCTCCCATGTACCAATACAACCACTCACAACCTGTCTATCCACGCGTAACCCTAGCTGAAATGCAACATCCTGAAGCGTGATGGTACACTCTTCATACAATAGGTGAAATGTGTGTGACTCGGGCCTCCACCGCTCAACAAGTGCATTGATCAATGGTCTGTCATAATCATAAATAGGAACCATATGTGCAATATGCCAAAACCCTGCCAGCCTCAGATATGGCTCCATCGATGGATGTGGCTCTACCATCTTATTATAATGCCTACTTTTTATAATTTGCGTTGGCTGAAAAACATAAACAAATATTGCAGCATAATTAATAATTAATAATATTTCATTTATAATTGACATAGCATTTATTCTACAAAAAATAAATTATACAAATTTGATTCTCTTAATCAACCAAACAGTATCATAAATATATTCCTCCTATACGAGTCAAGTGTGTCTCATACTTAAATATCTGTATTTAATTAGTTTATTTTAATATATTACTGTTATGTAAACCTAATTAGATCTAAAATATAATTCCCCTAATATTTATTCTATACAATTAAATACTATAAAATCAATAGCATTTTAAGTATATCCTTTAAAGCTCTTGCTATCAATATACTTTGGTAGACTGAAAAATCAATTTTACAGAGTTAAGCATAACCCTATTTGCCTACCTAATTATTAAATGGGCATGATTATTGTAAAAGTCCCTGAATTTACCTTTTGCATATGATTTTGCAAGGTTATGTAAATCATGCATGCTATGATAATCTAGGTACTTGAAATTGGATTTTTTTTTTATATTTGTTGGTTCAAATTTAAGAAATTAACCACTACTCAATCTAATACTATGTACCACACAACTTATGTTAGGCTATATATACATATATATTACACCAATGCATTTATTTTATATCTACTTCTACTTTTTATAAATACTTTCTCAAACACGTTTTCTGTTTGACTACTTTTAAACTTATTTTAAAAATTAATTTTCCAAACAATACCTTTTTTTTCCATTTACAAATTCTTTTCCTCAACAAAGAAATTTTTTCCTTTGTCATTAAAAATTAAATAAAAAAAAAGTTCAAAAACCATTTTGAAAAACTACATAATTCAAACAAGCCGTATATTCCAATAAATCCTAAACTCTTAACCACCTAACTACTAACATATTAAGCTATCCTATCTTATAACACAAATTGCAATCTATTAACTTAATACTTATCTAAACAGCAAAATTACACTACATAATTTATCACATGCTAGGTTAAATTACTAAGCCTACCTAATAATTAATATATTAAAATATATTAATCTAAATAAATTAAAAACTTAACATAATAAACAAAGGAAAACAATCCACTAACCTGATGTGCTAATCTTCCCGCAATATGATCAACTTCATTCAACCAATAGATACTTTCACCTTCCATTTTTACTTCTGTATTTTCACTTTCACCACACTTTCAAAACTGAAGACCAAGCTTTCAACCGATTCTGCTTCAATAGAAAAACACTCAAGCACAAATCGGTTTCAACCGATTTTCCTTTGACAAATGTGCATGCGTATGGAAAATCGGTTTTCAACCGATTCTTCAGATCATTCTACCACATTTTGCTTTGTTCCTATAATCGGTTTTAGCCGATTTTCCAAAGGCTCCTGACAGAGCTTTGCTTGCTGTCCAAAATCAGCTTGAGCTGATTCTCTGGAGGGCCTGACACATGCATAAAAAAATTGGTTTCAACTGATTATATACACCATCTCGGTTATGCAGAGACAAATCGGGTTGAACCGATTTGTGTGTTCCAGTTTTCAAAAGCTGATCCCCAACACCCAAATCGGTTTAACCCTCTTTCTATAATATATATTTCAGGACATTTGTGTAATTCTTTTTAACTCGGGACAAATATATAATATACTCTTTTTTATTTTATTTATGTGAAAAACTCATAATACTAGAACATTAAGCAATCTTTAGCTAACTAGTGTGACACAACCATTTTTTCCTTGTAAAATCTAATTGCAGAATAAAAAAATCAAAGAAACCAAGGGCCTCTCTCGAAGCTATTTTCCAAAACATTTTTCTATTTTTAAAAATAAAAAAATAAAAATCTTTTTTGGCATGCTACTTTTCTTTCCCTTGAATTAAAAAATAAAAAAAAAATTGAACACAAGTTTTTAAAACAGAAATGGAAAACATCAGAGTTGTTTTTGGGTTTTTGGTTTTTAAAAATAGTAAGGGCCTGTTTGGTTTACAATTTCTAGTTTTCAGTTTCCAATTTTCAGTTTTTGTGAAGGAAAAACCGAAAAACTGAAAACTGAAATATCCAATTTTCAATTTTTTCTTCACAAAAACTGAAAACTGAAAACTCGAAATTATAAACCAAACACGCCCTAAGGAGGCAGTGGCATAATTGCAATTTTAGTGTTTAATCATTCTCAGCACAGCTTCGACTCTCACAGCCACTAAAAGAAGACATTAAACTCAATTTTTAGAGAATGAGTGCTGCACCTGCCCCTGACAAGAGATCATTCACGCCTTCCTTCACTTTGCATCTTTTGTAGCAGCGCAAAGAGGTCCTTTACCCTTGGCTAGTGCACGCGACCGAGATCCTCCACCGTCCACAAGCGCACGAGAGCCAGATCCGCCTTCGCCTCTTCACGTGACCGAGATCTTCCACCATCCTCGGGCGCGCGCGAGCCAGATCTGCCTCTGCCTCCGCACACGACCGAGCTCCTCCACCCTTCGCCGGAGCACGCGAGGCAGATCTACCGGTGAACGCGACCCAGATATAGTAAGTCCCTCTCTCTTTCTTTCCCTTTCTCTTCTTCACTCTTGAATGCCTTAATATACCCATACTTTTATCTTTGTTTTTATGATTAAGTGGGGTTTTGATATTTATTCATGGATATGAGTAGTTTTTTAATGTTGTCCCATGGTACATTTAATCCTTGTGATTTTGCAATAGACAATACTAGGAAAAAACAGAAGCATTTTGCAAACATGGGATATGTCACAAAGCGATATTGGAAGATGAAGGTGATTGACAATATTGTTTAGCTAGATTTGTCGGAGAACCATAGGACTGAGCTGAGTGGCCTTGAATGTAGAATAGTTAATGCATTGGTTTGCATTAGGGTGATAGATGGAGTTGTTAGTCAATTAGACAATTAAATACAATGTGTGCACGTGATTGTATTGTAATTTGTAATTGGATCCTGATTTGATTACAGATTGTTGGCAGTCCTGCTACTGGGGACTGATGTTCAAGTAATTAAATACAATGTGTTAAAGTAGTTGTGTTGTTGCAGGTGACTGATGTTGTTTTTGTGGGGTCTGGGAAAAAGCTGGCTAGTTCCTCTAAGGACAATTTTTGAGAGTGTGGGATCTTGATACCCAGCACTGTATGCAAATTTTTGTTGGCCATCATAGTGAAGTTTGGTTTGTAGACGTTGATCCGGATGAAAGTTACCTTGTCATTGGTTCTGCGGACAAGGAGCTTTGGTTTTATTCAATTAAGCATGCTTTTCTCTATCAAGTTCTGATAAAAATTCTGACTCTGGAGTATTTTTCTTCTTCTTTTTATTATTATTAGATAGAAGCTTCGGCATTTAATAGAGCTAACAAGTCTGGACAATATTTGCCAGTTGAGTAGAGATGCTTGTATCTTTATTGATGCCATCTAAAATATACAAGTTTTCTAGTACTTTAAAAACATTTTATGCTAGAGACATCTTCTTTGAGCAGAGATTTATTAATGCACATTTTCCTGTTTGATCTTTTCCTACTATATGTCACAAACAGCTGCAGGATTGAGGGTGGCTACAAACGAGCAAGCTGAAGCAGAGAAGATACTGCAGATTAAGCATGCTAAGAGAGAAGCAGAATCAAATACTTCGCAGGGCTTGGAATAGCTCGTCATCTTTGAAAGAGTACACTATATATATATATTCTTTATTTGTTTATAGCTTTGGTTTTTTGTTAATTTAATCATGTTCCTAGTTTCTTGTAGATTCTCGCATTTTGATGTTGAGATTGATTTTAATAAGTTACTTGATGCTCATTTTGTAGAGTGTAGGTAACTTGGATTATTGAGGTATTTCGTCCTAGTCATTTTTGGTTCTTGCTTTTACTTTTTGATCATTTTACTTGTTCTTTCTATTTTTTATAGCCTCTCATTCTTTGAAATTTTGTTTCGTTTTATACTTAAGATTGCAGACTTGGAATCACTGGTGCAAACAAGATCCTTTTCTTATGCTAGCCATGGTGGACTAAGAAACACTTAGCCTAGTGGCCTTCTTTTAGTTCAATCTTAGGATCATGGAATTTGACTTTCTCTGTTATTGCAAGGTTATCAAGACCTGCATATTTTGTAATTTTGTTTTATAACATTGTAAGAAGTTCAGGCATTCAAGACATGTAAGATATTACTTTTTATTATATACTTTGATAGAGTTTTATGTATCTTTTATTATGAGAAATGAATACTTGATATTTTCATATTTGCATTTTTCTTGAATTTTTTGGATGTTGAAAAGTAATTATGATGAAAAATATAAATAATGAACTAAAAAAAAATTGTGAGTGACAATGTAAATTTATATATGAATTCCAATAGGGACAATACAACAAAATCAACTGATAAAGTTACAAGGGAAATGACAAGACATCATGATCAAATTGCAAATTGAATGTGGTTACGAGAAAATCATGCATAGCTCATAAATGGATTTATAAATGTAAATTGACATTAAGTTGTATTAAAACTAATTTTAAAATGGAAAGTTGTATTAAGACTTTATTTATTAAGTATATATGAAAATATTATCTATAAAACATAATATTATGTTAAAATTTGTCATTTGTAATCATGTAATTTATTGAATAGTTTTTTGTTTTATTAATTTTAAAAGTTTTATTTTAAAAAAATTATCCAAATAGGTTATTTTTCTTTCACCATTATAAAACTGTTTTCGAAGTTAACTTGTCAAATAGTTTTTTTTGTTTTTTTATTTTTAAAAAATGAACTTAAACTTGTTTTTTTAAAACAGTTTTACAAGATTTAAGAATAAAAACACTTCCAAACAGGCCCTAAGAGGTGAGAAAGACAGCTTGGAAAGGTGCCATATATGGGGTGGCAAAGTGGGTTCAGAGTATGACAAATTGGGAGGAGGAGGAGGTGGAGAGGAGGAGAGAGGAAAAGGGGGGACAAGTAAGTTTTAGAAAGGTTAAGGTTTTAACATCCAAGCGAGGGCAAGAAGGGAGGGAACAAGATCAAGATTGCTGGCGACAGGTGAGATGGGGGCATTGTGTTGCTAGCAAGTTTCTGAAAACTGAATTGGGCATCAAATCGGATGAGCTACTGGTTCAGAGGTTAAACCGGTTCAACCAGGGGTTCAACAGAATATAATCGGTATGTAATAAAATATATATCTTTATAAATATATAAATGTGTAGATGTAATAATTTATAAGTAATATATATGTTTGACAAAATAATATGAAATATATCACACTTATAGAGTTTAAAATATAAAACATTACATCAAATAACTCAAAATGTATATAATAATAATAATAATAACAATATTATAAATTCCAGAGCCCTTCAGAAAGCATGAACTTTACTGTTTTGAATGACAATAAAGCCAATTTAAAAAAAAATACTTTGAAGAATGACTAATGGCTACCTTGAGTTTCTTGACAAAGCATAACATGTTAATCCAGTTTGTATCACACGGACTTAAATCAAGATTAATATTTCACTTTGCATGTGTGAGCATGTTTTTATCTCATGGAAAGAGATTAGTCAAATAGAAAGTGAATATTATATTAAGCAAAGTATATGTATACAAATTAAAGCATAATATAGACTTAAAGCAAGAATAATATTACATTTTGCATGCGCAAACATGATTTATCTCATGGGAAGAGAATGAGCCTAAAAGGAAAGTCAATGTTATTTCAAGCAAAACACGTATTCATGCTTACGGACAAAAAACATAAAAGCAGACTTGAATCGAAAATAATTTCACTACACATTGAGAAATCATATTTTATCACAAAAGAAGAGATTAAGCTTAAAAGATGTGAACATTATCTCATGCAAAGAAAGTTTAATTGCTTAAGGACTAAAGTAGATCAAGTCGAGATCAAGAAACCAAGGAAAGGATCTTCAGAAAGTAGCATGAGATATTAGAAAGTACACTTAAGATGAAGAAATCAACTCATGTCTAAGGGAAACGTGTTACTCAGTCATCAATCAATACAATCGCAAAGAAATCATCATGAAACAACCAATGTTGAAGACTAGAAGATCGAAGAAATATAAAAGAGATTGATTACGACGTCTAAGAGCTCACATGACTGTGGAGCACAAAACGCTAAGGGAAATGGAGGGAAAATTCGAATTTCAAAATTCAAATCTTGAATAAGACCTAGTGTTATAACTGGTACATCATCTCTTCTATCTAATTAATTCATGATCTTAGCTTCTAGAAGAAGGAGTTCAGAAACCATGATAAGAAAGTAAAAGGAAAATAAGGACATTAGAAACCTCTAAAATACAATGGCTTCTACAACCGATGTGACAAGTCTGTCAGCCTACCTCTCTAGACTAATGTTCCAAGATAACACTTGTAGATCTGATAAAAGGCAATGATCATGAAGAATGACTTGTATAAATGAAGATGTCATACATGAATGCCGATAAAAGAGTTGAAGACATAAGAGTAGAAACTCTCTACACTTCCTGTATTGTTCATTATAATATGTAATAAATTATCTTGAAGTGTAAAAATATGTTTTCCATGTTCTATAATGATATGTATACTCTTCTTAGGAAAAGATGTGAGGAAGAAGTAGCTCATGTTTTTCAGGTTTAGGGTTTAGGGTTTAGGGAGCATGGGTGTAGGTTAGTTTGAGTGGCAACCCAAACACATAACCTTTGTAACCTTGATCCGTTGTGATCAGAGTGAGACATAGCTTGGAGAGGTTAAGGTAAAACTACTTGCAACATGATGACAAAGGTATTTGCTCATCATGGTTTAGCTTGGAGAGGCTGGTTCAAGACTACTTACAATGTGGCAGTAGAAGTTGCTTACAGGTCACGGTTTCAGCTTGGAGAGACTGCTACAGAATTACTCGGTTCAGCTTTGGAGAGGCTGGTTCAAAACTACTCGGTTAGTCACAATTGGGGTTGTCCACTGTGCACTATGAGAGCTTAGGAAGGTAATTGTAAGAACTATCCATTTTACTTTCTCATGTTGAGAAAGCTGTTGTTAATGAAACCTCAACATGTGTTGAGTACTGGATGTAGGCATGTTGGCCAAACCAGTATAAAAATACTTATGCACATTTTCTCTTCCCTAATCCTTTAAATTTTATGATATGCACTTTATGTTAGTTATTGATTAGGTTCCATTAAAGTAGCATCATAACTATTACACTTCAGATATCTACTTTTTGAAACATCTAACCAATATTATGCTGCACTTCGAGCTTTATGTTTGATAGTATCTTTTTGTTAAAAGTTTCAGATAATAAAGAAGGCTTCAGAAAACACGATTCAGCCTCCCTTCTCGTGTACTCCTCTACCAACAAATATAACTTTTCGTTTGTAAAATAATTTTCCAGTTTATGCATGAGAAAGATAACTTCTCGGTTCCTCCATGACAGTTGGCAACATTAAATAGAGCCACATATTCTAATATTCTTTTTCTCATTGATTTCCATGACCTCTTTTATTTTCAATTTCAAATTGGAAAAAAATAAAAAGACAATACTAAATTAAACACATTTTTACACACACACACCCACACTCGTCCATCTCCTTCATATGGATTTCTCTCTCTCAAGCATCAAACTCTTCCTTTTTTACACCATCCACTCCCAGATTCCAATCTTCCCTCTCTCATTTGTCGTCTTCTAAAAGCATGGCAGCACAACACAAAAAAGGAAGAAACCAATAAAACACAACAGGTGAGCAATAACGAGATCCTCCAAGTCAGTGCTGCAACCACGAACAGTGACTAGTGGTCGCAAACAACGATGGCAATGTGCCTCTACAGATTTTTTGTTAGTTGATGCATGTTGGCTTTTCTTCTTCCTCTTTTTTTAGATTATGATTTCTCTTTTTCTTTTTCTTTTTTTTTTTTGAAAAAGTGTAAGAATACAACAATATCTTCATCTTCGTTTCTTTCCTTTCAAAAGACTGGCCAATCGGTCAACTGGCAGTTCATCCGATGTTTTCAGTCAATTTCGTTCAAAAACGGTTTTGAAAATCCCAATTATCAGGTGAGGATCAGACCAGAAAGGGAAGCGGTTCTTGCTCGGATCGGCCGTCCGATTTTCATAACCATTGTTGCTAGGGAAGAAGTCAATGGTTGCAGACTTGTTTTGCAAATGGAAAAAATAAATAAATAAACAAAGGAGGTGACTCTTTTAGCTTTGGATTGGTCGGTACTCCCCATGTTGGGGACCAACAATTATCTACCCTTTAATATCATTAGATATAATATTAAAATGAATATGTGGATTAGATTGATTAGATAAAATAGATAAAATTCAATTCTAAAATTATATCAATTCATACTTCAAATTTACCCATGAGAATCTCTTTTTAACTTTTTATTTATCTACAATCTCTCTCTTCTAGATTTAGCAGCCACCACTTACAACAAACTCAAGTGAATGGGATCGTAATCTCAAATCTAGGGCCTTAAAGATTATTAGAACAAAGCTATGTAACATTCATCAACATCAAGTTGTGAACAAGAGGATAACCATGGGTTTGTGTCAACAACAAGAACAATAACAATCAAAGAAGAGAAAAAAAAGACCCACTCTCTTTTAAAGAAAGAAAGGAAATAGACATACTTAAATGTAGAGAAAGGTGAGAACTTTAAAGGGAAAAAGAGAGTATAGGTGTTATCTTCCAAGGTGGTGAACATAATGGGGAAATTAACATTAGGTTGGAAGCATATATAGAGAGAGGGGAGAGTGCCATCGTTTTTGGCTTTGGAGATTGGAGCTGCCAAAGCAGATCTAAAAGAGGTGAGTGAATAGTAACTAGGGAAGCTTGGGCGGCAGTGATGGTGGCATCGGTGGCAAGCAATAGCGACGGTGGTAGCAACAGTGACAACAATAGTAGGGTGAAGGTGGTGAGGTGGGTGACTGAAAAGAAGGTTGAAAAGAAGGTTGAAGGTGAGGTGGTTTCAAAGAGAAAATTAGAAATCTAAAGGTTAATTTAGTAAATTTGAGAAATTTCATATCAACTAATGCTAAGTCAAATCTTTTTGCAATATTACTAAAACACATTTAGGATATGCTTTTGTCATTTTCTGAGGCAGACCAACGTTGGTCCTTAACACGATAATTGGGAAAATACAAATGAAGAGAGTGGCAATGATAAATTTAAGTAATTATTGTTTGAGAGTAATTTTAGGGGAGAGAGTAATATACCTAGTAAGGGATTATGTATCCACTCAAAATCAAGATTTTTTGAACTCTTAACTTGGAGGTCAATGAAGGAATGAATGCAATATTCAAACAAATGTGTGGTATGGTCTCTTCCATTCTACTCCTCACATTTCTCTATCTAGCCACCCATTTTCATTATTTTCATTGTGTCTAAAACTCTTAATCATAATCTAAGAACCCCATACTGACGAAGCGATCACCTAGTTTCAGTGCTGGTCTATCAGTTTTTTTTTCTTTCTTTCTTTTACAAGGTACAACAAGCTATCAAATATTTAATCAAGCGCAGGTGATGTCAATTGTCAAGCAAGTTATGAGATTTATGTTCAAGGGAACCAAAAGAAAATGGAATCTAACAAGATAGAAGCTACATACCTCCTCTTTGTTCCATCTTAATAGATAACAGCAACTACGTCAAATCAAAAAGCAAAAACTATCCAGGGGCGTGAGTATGCGTATGTCAAGAGAGATATTAGCAATCAAGTTCCTGCTGTTGATATTAGATATTGGCACATTATTATGTACCATTTCCAAGAATAAACGAATAGAGTAATATGTAGGCTTGTATAAGGTGTTGAAGATATGGAGCAACCGAGCAAGTGAAACATAGTTCTTTTTCTGCATTCACGCAAATCACTCCAACTCCAATGGGTTCACAGGCCACAGCCATTGAACGCATGCAACTAAATCAGTTTTCAGATTTCGCTTTCGTATTTATAAAAAAGATGGTGATTATACTATTGATTTTTAAATGTTTCAAGTATAAACAATGTGCATGGCATATTCACAATAATTTCACCAAAATGAAAATGCATTCAAGGATTATATCTGGAAATTTGCACTACTGCATCTAAAGGAAAAATTTTAAGAGGATATCCACGTTGCTTCAAAAGATTGGCATTTAACAGAGTCAAAATACAAGCAAGTACCCAACATACCATGACAAACATAGAAAAGTATGTAGCGAAACTCAAAATCAGAGGTGCTTACGATCTCCTTCAAATATTCCGAGAGCAAAGTAGGCTTTTGGGTTCAAAATGTCAAACCTGTACCCAAAAATTCTCAACAATCAGAGAATGACTAGCCAATCTTGGCTACAATGGGCTCAAAAATGCTCTCAGCCTCCTTCAAATACTCTTCAAATACATCTGTTTCTTGCTGCTGGTTATCACCATCAAGTAAGATTTTGGCCTTAGCAATTGCAGAACTGATCTTTCCCTTTTCCAGTGCGCAAAGCTTAGAACTGATGTCCATATTTTTTAAGCTTTCTCCATCCTGTAGACATAATACTCCAAAGCGTTCACTGCTCTAGCCTTCTCAAGGAACTTCTTATCTTCTGCCTGATAATTCTTAGCTTCATGGATCAATCTTGTAATTTCTTCACATGACAGTCTTCCTTTGTCATTGGTTATGGTAATCTGGTTCTTATTGCCAGTGGTCTTTTCCTCCGAAGTTACACGTAGGATACCATCAACATCTATATCAAAGCATATAGTAATAGGATGACCTCTAGGAGCAGGAGGAATGCCTGAAAGCTCAAACCTACCCAGCAAGTTGTTATCACTGGCTCTGCTCCTTTCACCTTCGTAAACCTCTTCAAGTACAGAGTATTGGTTATCTTCAATTGTGAAATAAGTTTGCGACTTCTTTATAGGAATGGGAGTATTTCTTGGAATCACAACACTCATGACATCTCCCACTACCATCTTACCGAGAGACAGTGGTGTAACATCACACAGGGTCAAGTTGGGAACATTTTTAATTCCATCACTCAATAAAGCCGCCTGAACTGCAGCTCCATAAGCAACAGCTTCATCAGGGTTGATGCTCTTGTACAACTCCTTTCCCTTGAAAAAATCCTGCAACAATTGTTGCACTTTGGGAATCCTAGAAGAGCCACCAACAAGGACCACGTCATGTACGCTGCTCTTGCCCATTTTAGCATCAGTGAGACATCTATCGGTTGTTTCCATACACTCTGTAAAAAGGTCAGTGTTGAGTTCTTCAAACTTAGCACGAGTGATTGATGAACAGAAGTCAATGCCTTGAAATAAAGCATCTAACTCAACGGTGGTAACAACAGCATAGGAGAGAACCCTCTTTGCCTTCTCACAGGCAGTTCTCAACCTCCTCAAGGCTCTTGGATTCCCGCTAATGTCCACTTTTTGCTTCCTTTTGAACTCTTCTACAAAGTGACTCACTAATCTATTATCAAAGTCCTCTCCACCTAGGTGTGTGTTTCCGGCAGTGGCCTTAACCCGAAAGACCTTATCCTCAATGGTAAGGAGGGACACATCAAAAGTACCACCACCAAGGTCAAAGATGAAAACATTACGCTCTCCAACACAATCAGATCTTTTGTCAAGGCCATATGCAATAGCTGCTGCAGTGGGTTCATTGATTATTCGCATGACATTGAGGCCAGCAATGGCACCAGCATCTTTGGTGGCTTTACGTTGAGAGTCATTGAAGTAAGCAGGTACAGTAATTACTGCATTTTTTACAGGAGACTCCAAATATGCCTCTGCAATCTCACGCATCTTTGTGAGAACCATAGATGAGACTTCTTCCGCAGAAAGACACTTCTCCTGACCCTTGTACGAAACAGTAATCATTGGTTTGTCATTAACACCAGCAATGACCTTAAATGGCCACATCATGAGGTCATTCTTAATAATGGGGTCATCATATTTCCTACCAATCAACCTCTTAGCATCTGAAAATGATATCAATGACTCTTAATTAGCCATTGTTTGGAAACACAGAAAGTGTATGCAGATAAAAAGAAGCCACCAAAAGAAGATCAGTTACCAAAGACAGTGTTGGTTGGGTTGGAAGCAGCCTGGTTCCTAGCAGCATCACCAATCAACCTCTGGTCATTCGTGAAAGCAACTAATAGAAGCAAATACACTCAGGTAACAGCAAACACAGAAATGTATAGTATTGTATTAGAGAAGATGAAATGGAAATCAACACACGATAGAGAAGTTTGAGCACTATAGTAGCTCACACTCCCAATCCCAATCCTAACCAACCAGATATCTTTCCCAAGACGATTTTAGGGATTTATACCCCTTCTCTGCTGTGTCACACGGGTCTCACTACCCACACTCTCATCTTTGCCTAAAAAGTTAGGCCTCTGATTCAGTGGGAGGCCCACATGATTCTTTCTCATTAGCATAGTCAGCAATCATTCCCATGCCTAAACTACCCCTGTGCTTCCTCCTCTTGTAAACTTTAATCGGTTCTCTGAATTTTTCTCTAACAATTCCCCCTCCTTGAACTACCACCTTGTCCTCAAGGTGGAATTTAGGAAAACTCATTTTAATATCAGCTGCTGTCTCCCAACTGTCTTCAAAATCTGGAAGGTTCTTCCAGCGAACCAGCACTTCCTCCAATCCTTGCGCATTCCTTCTAGTGGCCATAACTGCTTCAGGTTGCAACTTAAGCTCCCACCCTTCAGTGAGTCCTTGAGGCAATGGCTGGCACTTAGCTTCAGGTGCTAGACATTTCTTAAGTAAGGAGACATGAAAAACCGGGTGGACTAATGAACCCGGGGGAAGCAGCAATTTATAGGCTACCTTTCCCACCCTTTCTATGACTTCAAACGGTCCATAGTACCTGGGGCTGAGCTTCTGATTAACTCTGTTAGCAAGAGTTCTCATTCTGTAAGGTTGAACCTTCAAGAACACCTTTTCTCCCACTTCAAACTCTACTTCTCTTCGCTTCTGGTCAGCCTGAATCTTCATTCTAGCTTGAGCTTTATTTAGATTCCATTTCAGCTCCTCAATCATGGCATTTCTCTCACTTACTAGCTGGTTCACATCCTCCACCACGGAAGGTTGTGAGTCTCCCTTAATTAGAGTTGGGGATCCTCCCATGCTGTAATTTTAAACGGTGTTGAGTGAAGCAGAGTGATAAGTGGTATTAAACCACAATTCAGCCCAAGCTAACCATTTGCTCCATTGCTTAGGTTTGGTACCCACAAAGCACCTTAGATAGGTCTCTAAACACCGATTCACCACCTCGGTTTGACCATCCGTTTGAGGATGGTAGGCGAGGCTATTTTAACTTTGTCTACCGCTTGTTTGAACAATTCGGACTCAGAAATTGCTCATGAAAACCTTGTCTCGTCGATCCACAATCGATGGCGGAAAACATACAATCTAACCACTTCTTTACAAAGAGTTCATGCCGTCTTAGCCGAATAGGGATGACTAAGCCCCACAAAATGGACATATTTAGAAAATCTGTCCACTATTACCAGAATTGTATCCAGCCCTTGAGATCTTGGTAATCCACCAATGAAGTCCATAGAAATGTCTTCCCATACTCTCGATGGTATTGGTAAGGGTTGAAGGAGACCACTGGTGCTAGAGTGAGGTATTTGTTCTGTTTGCACACCTCACAACTTTGAACATACCTGAATATTTTGTCTCATACCCTCCCACCAAACTAAACTTGAGATCCTCTTGTAGGTTCTAAAGAAACTCGAATGCCCCCCATTATTGAGTCATGAAATTCACCAAGATGACCAGAATTCTAGGCGAATTCTTTGGGATAACAATTATGCCCTTGTAGTATAACCTTCCCCTCTTGAGTTCATACCCCTCATACTCTTCCTTCCCTCCAACCAGCCCTTGTATAACCTTCTTCAGGCTTTCATCAGCCAGTACTTCTTCCTCTAGTCCCTCCCATTCTTGGAAGGTAAGCGTGAGATTGCTCGAAACTAAATGCGCCTTGTGAGTATCTGGCGCCCCATTCTCTTTCCCCTCCTTATACCTTATCTTGAAATCAAATCCTAGTAACATAGTTATCCATTTGAGCTGTCCTTCTCCCATAAGCTGTTGATCCACCAGGTGCGTAAGGCTTTTTTGGTCAGAATGGATAGTAAATTTCTGCCCTAACGGTAGTGCCTCACTTTTGAGCTGCCATTACTATGGCCATGGCTCCCTTTCATAAACTGATTTTCTGGGCCCTTTCTACGTGACCTTGACTCATATATGCAATGGGTTTCCCTTCCTGCATCAACACTGCCCCAACTCCCTTCCCTGAAGCATCCGCTTCCACCACAAAACCCTTCTCAAAATTCGAACGTACCAATCGTAGCGTAGTCATTGCTTTTTTAGTGTCTCGAAGGCCAAGCGAGCTTCCACTCCCAATGGAAATTATCCCTTTTTTGAGTAATTAGTCAACGGCCAAGCAATTTTCCCATAATTCCTCACGAACCTCCTATAGTAGCCTGTGATGCCCAGGAACCCTCTTAGCCCCTTTAAATCTGTGGGGATTGGCCAAGCCACCATCGACTCAATCTTCCTGGGGTCAGCCATAACCCCTTCGCCAGAGATTAAATGTCCTAAATATTCAATTTCCCTCCTAGCAAACGAGCATTTCTTTATATTGATGAAAAGGCTGTTTTTCCTTAACAACTCCAGAACCTGCTGTAAGTGCTTTAGCTTGCATACGTGGTCCTTGTCCCACCTTTCTCCACACTTAAAACATAAGCCTCGCTTTACTTGTCTTGGAGCTCCTCTGTGAAAGTCTTCTCCTGCTCGCCACTTATCCTCCTCGGTACTCTCACGTTCCCTGACTCGGCTCCACGTACGTCGTTGCTTCTGGAAGGATGGGAAGTAAATTTTTGCCCAACTGGGCCTTTAGGTGGTGCCCATTGGCGTTCAGGAGGCCCACTGTCTCCCCCCTTCCATTCTTTGTTTCTCTCTTCTAGCAAAAGGGCCTTCTCCTTAATTTCAGCCAACGAGCCCAAATCTAGGCTCTTAAGCTCACTCTCAATTTCCCTCAACCCATTTAAAAATTCCTCTAAGAACCTCAGGGTCCAAGTCGCATTGGGCGGAAGATTGGTCGAACTCATCGATGTAATCTGAGGCCGGAGCCCATACGCCTTACTCTTAAAAGTGGCCCATATGGGTCTCTCATCGATCCCTACTGAACCTCAGGTGTTACTCCCTCCTTGAGCGATCTCCTGACCGAGGCGTATGGGTCTCCCAGTTTGGTACCGGGACAAAGCTCTTCCTTCCGGCGCTAGAAATGCGACCTCGAACTTCTCATCCCCCTCAATGCCATGGGCTGAAAGTAGCGCTCAATCTTCACAAACCATCGCCCCACGTCATCAGAAACTTGGCGGAAACTCCATTCTCTGTCACGGTCAGTTCACGTGGAGGAGGGCTGTCCGAACATCGGTGAGGATCGGTTATGCCACGGTTGATGCTCCCGAGTGGCGGCGACCATTGAAGCAGAATGAGGGGAGCCGTCGTCGGTCATCGACCTCGACTCACGGTGCTCTCTGCGGGGAGTCGGGGGAGAGTGGTGCCCCCCATGAACTCCTCTGGTACCCCCATCCCAGCGGTCGTCCGAGCCGACTCGGGATGTCTGCCGATGTGGCGGTGATCGACCTCGTGAACGTCGACGGGGTCCATCCTTCCTCTCCAGCATGCGCATCATCTGATTCATCTGTCTCCTCAAATCATGACGGTTTCCTCCATGTAGCAACTTCAATGGTAGATGAATACCCCCTCACACCCAGAGATGAAAGGGATGATACCAAATAATAGAAGCAAATACACTCAGGTAACAACAACAGAAATGTATAGTATTGTATTAGAGAAGATGAAATGGAAATCAACACACGATAGAGAAGTTTGAGCACTATAGTAGCTCACACTCCCAATCCCAATCCTAACCAACCAGATATCTTTCCCGTCTTGATTTGATTTATACCCCTTCTGCCTTTGTCACACGTGTCTCACTACCCACACTCTCACTTTGCCTAAAACCGTTAGGCTCTGGATTCTGGGGAGGCCCACATGATTCTTTCTCATTAGCATAGTCAGCAATCATTCCCATGCCTAAACTACCCCTGTGCTTCCTCCTCTTGTAAACTTTAATCGGTTCTCTGAATTTTTCTCTAACAGCAACACAAGAAGGCGTTGTTCTGTTGCCTTGGTCATTGTGGATGATCTCCACTCGGCAGTGCTGCTCCTGCCAGACAGCAACACATGAATAAGTTGTGCCAAGGTCGATTCCCACTGCATGTCCCTTGTATCTTTTGGCCATCCTGTTTCAAGTAAATAAAACAAGGTCAAAAAAATTAAAGTTAGGACTTAGGAAGATATAGAGCACATAGAAAGAGCTCAGGGTTCTTTTGGCGCAAAGGAATCAGGTTTGTTTCCATACTGTAATGCTAACATGAAAGAACTAGATTTTAGACAAACACATCTGTTATGATATATATTAACTGCTAAATTATCATCACATCTTTGTAACAAATGTGCTCTATTCTTATAATTTAATATTTATAAAAAAGGATTAGTGTTTTTGGAATACTATTCTTATCAAATATTTGATGCTAAATACCATCACTAATATGAAAATTAGCTTAAGGTAATGCTTAAATTAGTTTACAGTTTTTCCATTAAATGAATGTCTTCGCATAAGAGCTCATAAGTGAGACTTAACTCTCATAACAGTATTGTCATATTTAACATGAGAACATACCATGTTATCTATCCCACTAATTAAAAAACATTTTACTATTGAATAGAATAGGAATAAATACTTTATGAAGATTAGTATTAATTTTATTAAAAAAAACAAAGTTTTACTTAATAGATAAATTTCCACATTGCATTTCTACACCTACGAACAAATTTAACCCCCTCCCCCCCCCCAAAACAAAAAAAAACACCAAAAAAAAAAAATCAGATAAAGCTTCCTGCAATGCTTGATCAAGACTAAAACATTACATGTTTATGCTTGCATGAAGATGACAGTGTGCTATCCAAACTTAAACCATTCTCCTTTTAATAAGTGAGAAACTTTGACTTGGATTAGTATTTACCTTTTTCATGGAAAAACTCAGAAATTAACATGGCAAAATTTTAAGCCTCAACTAGAGAGACCTCCAAGATTTTGTATCCCCCCTCTTCCGATAAACATACAAACTGCACTACTATGGAAGCAAATCATTTGCTATTTTTTCATATTATTTCTTTATATATATATATATATATATATACATATATTTGTGTGTGTGAAGAGAGGTCTATGTGACCAGTTTGGTCCTTCAATGTAAAGGTGAAAGCTTTCCAACCTAGTATGGCAACAGGACATAAAAAGAAAAACAAAAACAAAACAGCTTAGTATGGCAATGGTGGACGGGTAAACGAGGTTGCAGAGAAAAGGAAAGGAGCTTGATGAGGGAATGCAGTGTTGGAAGACCAAACTCAAAAGAATAATATAGTCATGTAACAAAACATTTAGACCTTTACCTTGTAGAGGGTAAGTGAATGATGGAAGAGTAAACGAGGTTAGAGGGCAAGTGAATGATGGAAGGATAAACGAGGTTGCAGAGAAAAGTAAAGGAGCTTGATGAGGGAGTGCAGTGTTGGAAGACCAAACTCAAAAGAATAATATAGTCATGTAACCCAACATTTAGATCGACCTTTACCTTGTAGCAAGGGTAAGTGAATGAAAATGAGAAACCCGCTTTGGATGAGTAAGCCCTTTCTTCTTGCTTCTCCTTCTTCAGACTCAGATTGCTTCACAATAAAGAAAGCCTCTCTATGGGCAACTCTAAAGTCGGACTTTTTGAGTAAAAGTATCAACAGAGAAAGGCCCTGTGATACCTGCAAAATTGAAAAGATAAATTATTCTCCCTCCATTTCAAGGAAACTGTCACATTATAACTAACACACATTAAGAAAGATACTCTATTCTATAAGAATATTTATCCACTTTCATGCATTTTCATATTTCAAACTATTTATCAATTTCATATTTTAATAAAGTGCTAATTTTTTTCCAATATTATACCTAATTAATTTCATATTTTCAAAGCATTCCATTTAATATTTACTTGAACATTGTACTATATTAAATAATATATAGTGATATATTAGTACATTCACTATATTTTACTCAATTATCAATATTATTTATTTATGCTTGTCCTAAATTGATAAATATTTTAAAAGGCATGGAACAATAAATAATATTGGTAATAGAGTAAGATTTAATGAATGAACTAATATATCTTTACGTAATAATTAATGTAGGACAACATTCAAGACTAATATTAAATGTAATATTTTTAATATGTGAAATTAATTAGGGGCAGTATTGAAAGAAAAATTAATGCTTTATTGAAATATGAAATTTACATATTATATATTTATAACTAAAAGTAAAACTTATATTCCCCCGTTTCACAATAACTATAAAAAATCAAACAATACACATATCATGGAAAAAAAAAAACAGCTTGGTAAAAAACATTTCTGTATGTATCGCGATATGTGGGAGAATGATGATGTGAATCTTAATGGAAATGATTTGTTTATATGTGATATAGATGAACTCGACTTCTTTCATATACAATGAACAACAAAACAGATTCTGTTAGTATGATTAACACATCTAACTATTATTGAATGCGATTTGAATCTGTGGGGATTTGTTTGATCAAATGAATGACAATTTAATGTGTCTAAATTGATGTTGATATGATTAACAAATTCATTCCTCAAAAACCCTAAGATAAGATTTTAGGGCCATACTATCTAATTGTAGCATTTTATATACTATTAAATTAACATAGAATTAATTAATTGATATTGTATCGATACACTACGAGATATGCATGATTGTTTTTATATGTATGTTTGATATCAATGCATGGTGTGTAGCATGGCCAAGATTACACCAATGTGATTGGAATTTTATTTATGGGTTGTAATTTCAAATACAATCTACGTGTCGTTGTTTTTGTTGTAGTTTTAAATACGACATGGATGTCATTGTATTTGTTTTAATTTCAAATACAACCTATGTGTTATTACTTTGTTGCAATTTAAATTTCCAAGAAGTTGTAAAGATCATTGTTGGAGACAAAGAAGGCTTCCCGAAAGTGCTTGTTGAGATCAATCAGAATCCAAGGTGTTGGAGGTACAAGATGAGTATTGACGATCCAGAAAAATTCACAAGGATTACACTTAGTATTGTGATCTTCATATTGGCTTATGAAAGATCACATGTAGGTTATTGGCCATGCTATCACACATTTTATGTTTTATAGTTATCATATCAATATGCCATGCGATGTATGTCGATACATATATATGCATGAGATGCCATGTATGAGATGATAATATGAACATAACAATTTAAAGATTAAATTTCCTCACCATAATCTTAAGTTTTATACCATCCATGACAAAAACACCTATAAAGGCTATGATCACTAAACGTAGGCTCTACCAAAGCAAGGTACACTAGCTTATCATGGTCAGATAGGATGGGTAATGGTGCTACCCATAAGTTTAAAATGGTTAGATTTAATTAGGCTATCAAAATGGTTTTAGGCTTATAGGCATAAGATGGGATTGTAACATGCTGGGATATATGATGTAAAAATCTCATAAAATCTAAGAGTTACATGTGACGTAATTGGTAAAAGTTACCAACCTAAATAACATAAATAATTTAAGTAACATGCTAAAGTTGCCTTACAATTATGCAAAATATGGATCTTAGCCATTAAGTATTTATGTCACGACCCGATTTGGAAATATGACTAACATATGAGAAATCTCATCCTCAAATAAGCCTTATGAATGACATATCTTTCTGAATGCATAAAATAACATACTTTTCATTCTAAAAACATAACTCCATCTAAATCTTTATTCAAAACTTGATATCTGGAATCATAAAAATAAAATGCTTTAACATACAAAGCTCTGAAAATATTTTAATGGTACTCTAAAAGTCAATCTAACACTTGAACTGAATCATAAATTCATCTCTAACTTGTTGCATAATTTTAATCAAAATCTACAATTTCAAATCCATCCTTGAAATCTATAAACATATACGTAGATGTTTTTAACTTTGAAATTAAATACATAAGCCGAAAAAATAATGCATGGCTCAAATTCTACTTGCAAATATACTAGAGTACTCTATTCTAACAAAACTCTAAATTAAGCCTTACTTCAAAGTAAGACTCGCCACTAGAATAACTGCATCTACTAAACAGGAGGTTGGACAACAATTGTACCTGTAACTATGAGGAGGAAGGGAGAGGGGTAAATCAGTGGACTCAGTGAGTAAATTCTCCCCCATCACCAGCATTGGACAATGAGAACCACACACACACACACACACACACACACATATATATACACAGATGCAACTGGCGAAAACAATTTCAATATTTACATAACATAGCTACTTTGGGAAAAACACTTTTTATTCAATAAGTTCATAAAAGCATTCCTCAATTTATTTTCTCGTCTGAAATCATTTAAACTTGTGGTATAGTAACTCCTCGAGAAACAGTAATCTTTGGCTATACATATATAGCAATAATAGTCTCTGAAGTTTCTCTGGTTATGCATAATAAATATGACATAACAAATTCTTTTGTTATGCATGTCAACTTTGGCATAACACATTTTCTGATCTCTAGGGTTCCTTAAGGACCCAAATTGGACTCCTAACTAGGTTTCATCTCCGCTCTGGGGTGAGATTGTCCCTTGGGGACAACTTAGTAGCAAGGTTAATGCTCTTTTACAGCCGTTAACTCACTGTCTGTTTCTCTATAGCTATCGTTTAAAACTAGTTTATGCACAAATCAATTAAATCTAAAAACTCTTAAAACCTGTTAGTACTCCAAGAGCTTTGAATCCTTGTAACCCTAACAGTCCAACCTTAGCATAATTGTGGCTATAAAATCATGTCTAGGGGATCATCCATTTGTAAGCATTGTGATTTCAAAAGCCCATAGAGTATGTAGCCACCAACTATCCTGAATCACTTGAAGATTCAT
This sequence comes from Dalbergia cultrata, assembly GCA_031216105.1. Lineage (NCBI taxonomy): Eukaryota > Viridiplantae > Streptophyta > Magnoliopsida > Fabales > Fabaceae > Dalbergia > Dalbergia cultrata. The sequence continues at coordinate 62,276,264 of CM062353.1, forward strand.
ATTCTAAAATTCTTTTATGACTCAATTGCTAAATCATCTATCAACAACATATTTTCATAAACTCAAAAACTCTAAATCATAGTAACATTTTTGTTCATGAAACTAAGCCATACTCTATCCAACATTTTCCTATATCTCAACTGGGAATTCTAAAAACATAGTCTGAAATCCAAAATCTTGAAAATATAGTGATATCATAAATTCATAAAACACATTGACAACTTTAGTAAACTTGCTAAATCATGTGTTCTTTGACAAATTCTTTCATGGATTTAAAACACTTTCATAGCATGCAACAAGCCAATCATGGTCCCATGATTTTCTTAAAATGCATTTTCATGCTAAACTCAAAAGCATAGTTCTTGCTAGTTTGACATAACTTGTAAAGTCATTTCTATAATATATTTTCCATCTCTAAATACACATTTAACAAACATCATGCATAACATACTCATAATGATAAAACCAAGGCCATGAGTTTGATGAACCCACTCACCATTTGGGGTCGGGAGTATGTAGGCAACACCAATTTGAACTTGAGAGCTTGGAATGACACTAACAACTGCCATAAAGCAACATAGACCCATAAATAATCTCTAACAACTCTAAATCATCTCTAACAACAATGGGGGAGCACTCTTACCCGACAATAATAAGAAACTATAACACCTAACTCAAGAACATAGAGAAATAGGAAGAAAGAAAGTATAAACTAACATAAATCTCTTACCTTGAAGCTTGAAGGATGAAGATTGATGTTGGGTTGAGAGAAAATAGGGAAATGGTGTTTTGGGGTAAGGTTCTGATGAAAATGGGGAAGAAATCCCGAGTTGGGGATTTATATAGGAGATAGGGTATCACGTAAATGAAACTACATCGTTTCACATTGTCCTAGTATTGAGGGTCATCGCCATAGTGGTCTATAGCAATCAAAGGGCCTAGAGCCCCTTGCATACAAATCATGACTGCCATAGCTGTTGGCAGAGTGCCAAAACCCCTGAATCCCATACCCGTGACTACTTATAATTTGTAGGTGTAATAGTGGCATTGGGCCTACTGCCAATGTAATGCAAACCTATTGGGTCGAACACTAAAAATGTAGTAAACGGATTTTTGTTGTTTAAGAATTCAAAGTTTAAATATATGGATATATATGAAATGTATTATCTCTATATTAAATTCATGATTTGGTTTTATAGTATCAAATAATATAAATTTTAAATCTGATGATAAATATATTGGATATTATCAAATCAGATTCGAAAAGATTTATTTTCAAATTTTGAAAGATTTTTTTAAAAAAATTGAATATCTTTTTTCCTAATTAGTTAGGATCACGTATCTCTCTATAAATAAAAGAGATAATGATCTCAGTTTTGCGTGCATGACACAACTTCAAAAACCAAAGACAAATTGAAGAAAACCTACCACCGAGATTTGGGGTCGAACTGAGCTAGCACTCGACAGTTGTTCCTGACCATTCGTGTGTGGATACTGATAGAAGACAGTCGTTCATTGATTAGCGCCTACAATCTAAGCACAAGGATTGATTTCTGTAAAGTTCCAAGTATATCATTCAAATCTTACCTTCAAACTAATAAATTTGCATAGATCTAATTTTGGGTTTTGTAAAATTTTAAATTTTCGCTGCACAATTCATATCGTATAACTGCATAAAAACCCAACAAATGACAATCGAGTGCGGGATCTGAACGCTAATAGTGAGTGCAATGCCACTAGGAAAAGCTCTCTGGTAGAAGTTGCAGACAATGATGTCCTTTCAATCACCTATAAAGGGGTAGCCTTTGAGAAAAGAGCAGGAGATAAAAACACAAGTTTGTCCATCTTGAATTAGTCTGTGACACGGCAAGATAATCAAAGAAGCACTGGGATGATATAATGGTCTTCCTGATGGAAAAAGTAGTTGAAGCATAGGGCATGCAGCGGGTGAAGTTGAAAAAATTAGCTAGAAGAGGCCATCCTAGTAACAAGAAAAAGAGTGCTGGAAGTCGAGGAGGAAGATCAGCTGAAGAAGATGTGCATCAATAGCCTTGATGTGGCACCCAAAGCCCAATGAAGCCTCTATCATGGAACTGTCGGTGTTTGGGGAGCCCCCTAGCAATCCATAACTTAAAAAGGGATATGTTGATCCCACTCCCCCGAGATTGATTTTCTCTACGATCAAAAAGCCAATTCTCGTACGTGAAGACAATTATGCGTGCATGTGGCTTTATTAATTGCTTGTGTGTGGACCAATAGTTACATAAGGAGGAACGGTGCTAGTATGGATAGATTCTATCAATGTTACTGTTACGGCTCAGGATGAATTTTTTTTTATCAAGATAGTTGATGCACTATTGCAAAAAGAATGGTGAGTCGGAGGGGTGCACCTGAGTTGTAATGACCAAATCCGAAGTGGTCAATTTGAGGATTTTTTTTTTTTTTTTGTCTTTCAAGGGTATCTACAATCGGCAATAGTGACTAATCTCTTCGTCAATTTGTGTGGGTACCTCAAAGGATGGAATAGTTGGCCTGGAGAAGCTTCTCCATTCCTAAAGGCAAGAATCGAATCCCTAACCCTTAATTAAAGGTGAACGAACCCCTACCACTCGACCACACCCTGGGTTCAATTTGAGGAGTTATTGCGGCAATTTAATCAGGCTAACGAGGAGTTGATTGTAATGGGACACTTTGATGCTTGAAAAAGTGGGGGTAATGACAATTCGCGGGCCTCAATAGAACACTTCTATTATTTCATCAATAGGGTGTCACCTTGTTGATTTGGGCTTTGTTGGGCCCAAATTTAAGTGGTCCAATAAAAGAAGTGGAGCAGCTCTTATAAGAGAAAGGCTGGATCGGGTGCTAGCATCATTTCAGCGAAGAATGAATTACGGTTCAGGCCATGCTCCTATGCTTATGGAGTCCTCCCCTCCAGTCCATAAAAGAAATGGAAGATTCCGGTTTCCGAAAAGGTGGTGTAAAAATGAGGATTCGCTTTGTTGTTTTAGCTTGGGCTTCTGAAGTTGAAGCTTCTCCCAAGTTCAAATTGCATAAAAAACTGAAATTATGTCGGCATGCTTTAGTGGATTGGGATAAGGATGGGCATAATGACTCCAGACAAAAAATTGAACACCTAAGGGCGGAGTTGGCTATTTGCAGAGAGCGCATTTTTTGAGGAAGATAGAGAACAAGCCATAAAACTTGAAAAGGAGCTTCTAGATAATTACTAGCTATAGGAGCAATATTGGAAGGAAAAGTTCTGGTCAGGTGGCTTAAATGGGGTGACCAAAACACCCACTATTTTCATTGTAAGTTTCAAGCTAGGAACCGCAATGATCAAATCTGGGGGATACTTGACCGTAATGGGAGTCGCACCACTCAAATTGAGGAAATTGCTTCAGTTGCTGAAAAATACTTCATTGAACTCTCTTCCTCGAGCAACCCTCAAGATCCAGGTAGTGTTTCAATGACTTTCTCCCCATAGTGTCAAATTCTATGAATAGAAGTTTAACAAGGCCTATATCTTCTCAAGAAGTTAAAAGGGTAGTCTTTTCTGTAAGCATTGATAGTGCTCCGGGGGATATTGGTTTCATTGCAAAATTCTATCAACTCTATTAGGAAATAATTTAAGAGGATGTAGTGGCAGCAATCAGAAGTTTTTTCTCTGGTGGCAGATTACTCAAGAGTCTTAATTACACTCAAATCTACCTAATCCCCAAAGTTGGTGGCACCAGAGATATGTCCCAAATCAGGCCTATTAGTTATGCTCTATTGCTTATAAAATTATCTCTAAAGTCTTAGTGCACAGACTACAGAATTTGATGAACAGGTTTATTAGTGCTAGTCAGAGTGCTATTGTCAAGGGGAGAATCATTTCTGATAACATTCTTGTGGCTCATGAATGTATGCACTATCTGAAGAATAAAAGGACAGGGAGCTCATTTGAAATGGCTATCAAGCTTGATATGAGCAAAGCATACAATCGAGTTGAATGGTCTTTTTTGAGGTTAAAATCATGGAGAAGATGAGGTTTAATGCTAGATGGATTGACTAGATTAAGGAATGTGTTTAGACAATATCTTGTTCTGTGATAGTGGAGGTCACCCTTTTGGCTATTTTAAGCCAAATGAGGTCTTCAACTGGCAGATCCTTTATCTTCATATTTTTTTTATTTTATTATTATGTGCGGAAGGCTTATCTTTTTAATTCCACAAAGCAGGACAAGGTAGGAGAATTTAAGGAATTAAAATTGGGAGCAGATGCCCGGCGGTTAATCATTTCCTCTTTGCAGACGACTCTATTTTGTTCAGTAAAGCATCAACAGACCACTGTGATAGAGTACTTAAAGTATTACAAATTTATGAAAGTTTTAGTGGTCACAAAGTAAACCTCAACAAATCAGCATGTTCTTCAGGCCACAACACTCCCCATAGACTTAGATCCCAATTGGCAAGACAAATGGACATTGATCATATAGGGGTGCAAGATATGTATTTGCTAATTGGATTTCCCTCCATTGTTCATAGATCCAAGATAGCAACATTTGTTTTCATTAAGGAGAAAGTTAACAGAAGATTACAATCCTGGAAACGAAGTTTGCCAGGTGCTAGTAAACGCTGTAGGGGAGGCCATTCCAATTTATTCACTTGCGTGCTTTAAACTTCCTGATACAATTCTAGATGAATTGCATAGAATGCTAATGCAATTTTGGTAGGATCAGCTTGGCAATGAAAGAAGAATGGTATGGGTAAGTTGGAGTAAAATGTGTAGAAGGAAAAGTGAAGGAGGTTTGGGATTCAAAGATCTCAAGGCCGTGAATTGAGCCATGCTTACAAAACAAGCCTGGAGGTTGGCTACAAACACTAGCTCTCTATTCCATAAGATTTTCAAATAAAAATACTTTAGAATGGGAGATCTCTATTCAGCAGGAGTTGGCAATAGCCCCTCTTGGGCATGGAAGAGAAGTGCTAGAGAAAGGAGTTAGACGGAGTGTAGGCAATGGTCAAAAAATCAAAATCTATGAAGACAGAAGATGGGTCTTGGAACGCGGATTTGATTCGGGAAAAATTCCCAAACGACATTGCTGATCATATTCTTGCAATCCAGCCCTCTCAGGAAGAAGATAAGTTGATCTGGTGCCTTAACAGCCAGAGGAAGTATTCTATTGCATCTTGGTTATAAAGTGACATTTTCATTTTACCATCCTCTTTTTGGAACATGATAAATCATATAAGTAATAAACAATATGAATATAAAATATAATTATATGAATGAGATTAAAAATATTAAAAATAATTATTATAAATCAATAATTTAATTATAAATCAATAGTATAAATGAGTTCTATAATATAATCGAGCACATATTGTTACATAATCAAAGTGATTTGTTCTTATATTCACTACTTAAAAAATCATTTAAATGGAATGGTTAATTGGATAACAGTATAAAATCTTTTGCACTATCAATACATCAAAACTAAATTCTCATCTTTCATAATTTTATTTTTGTAACATTTCATTTTCATATAATATCAAATATAAAAATATATACCATTTTTATTTTTCTTATAATATTTCCAACTTATATATTTTTGTTATAATACGTGTAGTGAATGTAGAAAACATATCGAGGTAATGGCATTTATAAATCATTTAAAGATAAATTTCAAAAAAATTATAATTAAAACATTATTTTGCAACAATTACTAAAAATTTTATTTTTTATATATAATTATATTTTATATGAAATGTTATATTACTTATCATGTATGATAATTATAAATTTATTCATTAATTTTTGTCAATTTATGTATTTTAATATTTTAAATATTTATTTAATTGTCATTAATTATTTATTTATAGTAATTATTATCAAATATTAATCAAAATAATTATTTAATTCTAAATTTTAAAATTTTCTATCATTATAATGTGTAAAAGTGCTTATGATAGATAAATTTATTTAATACGTTACCTGCATTAAACAACATTTTAATAAATAATTTATAAAAATAAAATCATGAAAAGAATGCGCCAAACACCACTTTAGTGAAATGGGCTGGTATATAAGTTTTTCAAATAAATATGATGAAGTGTCATTTTTTAATACCTCAAAATGACTACGTGTATTTTACCTAAAAAGTTAAGTATTATAATAAATAGTGCTAATGAATGTAACCTAGTTTAAAATTTTACAACCTAGTCTTTATATTGTATAATTTTTCAATTAAATCTCTTAAAGTAACAATATATATAGAATATTCCATCTTCATCAGTCTCCATCCTCCATCACCGCCATACACCCTCCATTTGTGATGCACTCTAAAATTTCGCCTTCTTCCCCAAAACTCTCTGTAACTCGTGAAGGGTTTTCAATTGCATAGGCATGCTTGGAATTATTTAGTTAAAAAAACAAAACCCCAAACACACGCACACACCCGTCTATGAATCTGTCTCCGTTTCCTCTCAAACACCAGGCCAATTCCCTCCCCATTAGACAACCTTCCTTAATTGCCTTCAACAAAAAAATACCAAAATAATCTTACTCGAATTTATTTTTATTCTAACCTATTAATAAAGTATAAAATAGTAAAAATAATGAAATTAATTTATTTTTAGACATACTCAAAATAAAAAAATGAATTCAATTATTTAATTTACTAACTTATTTTAAACATAAGAATTAAATTCAATTTCATTTCATTAAAACACTCCAAACACCCTGTTAGAAGATTGGATTGAAGCAAAAATTATTACATGGGTTAATATTGGAGCAAAAGTAATTTTGTCATGGACAGTTATTTGTGGCATTGTCAATAGTGATTTAACTGAAAGGCTCCAAAAGTCTTATATTTTGGAAAAATGATAAATATAAAGACTATACTAAGAATGTAACCTATAATTTAATGAAATCCCTTAATGTAATTACTTTTGATCCATTTTATTATACATAATAAATAAAGAAAAATCAACATATTCTTACTATATGTAATTTTTAATCATTACAATAATTTTCTTTAAAATTTATTTACAATTTAATCAAGAACAAAAGAAAAACTTGATAAACTCGTACACACTTAATTTCTATTTTGAGTATTTATAAGTACTTATATTCTCTCGATGAGAATAAGATAACACATTCATTTATTTTCCTTCTTCCTTACTTTTATGGAGGATTAAAATCTAAATATTTTTGAAAGATCTTGTTGATCTTTCGATTGAGTATAAAGAAGAAGAAAGTATATCAAAGGAGATACAATAGTAGAACGAAGCCTATTTTTCCAAAATTCATCTTTACGCATGATCTTTAATTTAAAAGCATAAAGCAATCGATGTCCAGCACATTTACTCAAATAATCTAGCAGATTTATTCATGAAGTCACTTACTACTTCTTCCTTTAAGAACTAGTGCACAATATGGGGATTTCTTTCCTAATATGGGTTTTTTCTTAGCAAGATTTTAAGGCATTTAAGGAATAATATCATGAAATATTATTTGAATATGAATATCCTTATCTTCAGCTTATTTAAGTGTGTTTATTTGGGATTTATTTAGCTTAGAATCGATTTTATAACTAAAAGAAATTGATTTTTGTATATCTAAATAATTTTTAAAAAATAATTAGAATCTCAAAGATCAGTTTTAACTTTTTGTATAAGCTAAATAGAGTAACTTCTGAAGAATATCAATCTTCATCTTTTTCAATTAAATATAAAATTTAAGTTTTATAATTAGTTTTTTCAAAATCTGAACAAACACACCCTTAATTAAGATTTGATTTGATTATATAGAATATGTTACAATTTGACTTGATTTAATCTCACCATATAACTATAAATAGCCATGTGGGTGCTCCATGTATGCAAACTTTTGAGATTATGATCACTTCTTATCTATTATTTATTCCTCCCACTTTTATTTTCACAACAATTTTTAAATATTACTTATCTTACATGCATGGGAAGTTAATTCAACTCCCAAAACCCAATTAAGTAAACATGTAATAGGTGGTGGGGAAAGTTTTTATTAGAAGGTGAATGAGGGAAAGAATTGACCAAGAAAAACTATAGTAAAAGATAAATCTTGGGTTAGATCCTTTCTATTGTGACATTTAGAATGTATTTGGGTAGGGAGTGAAAATATAATGGGGTGTGAATTTTTATAAATGAGCTCTTGTGTACACAACATAAATTTCATTCATGAAAAATTTACCCTAATTTTTATTCCCAACCAAACTATCTCCACCATTTTTTTCTATCATTATTTGAGCTATTCGTATTGTGGCAACTTGACTTTTAGACAAATTTAATTATCATAATATGTAAGAAATAGTGCTTTCATGTTTGTTGAATTTTCTACTGATTTTCGTGGGCATAGCAGCCCTAAAATAAGGATAAAATGAATTTTAATCTTTGACTTTTAGATTATGTACAATTTACACCATAATTTTTCAAAACGTGTATTATGACACCCTATACTTTTTAAGCAATGCAAAACACCCCTCACATAATTTTGGCAAGCAGTAAAGGCATAATTTATGTGCACTTAACCCTCCAATATTTTTAATTTGTACAACCCAATATCTTATTTGTGAATTCTCATGTGCATTTAAGCCTCTAATTTTTTTATTATGTGCAGTCCAGCACTCTATCCTTAACCTAAAGTTTTACACTGTTTGAAAGTTAGGGGATGTGTTTTACACTATTTAAAAATTTCAAGATGTCTTGATACACATTTTAAAAATTTAGGCTGTAAACTATGTATGAGTTAAAGTTTAGAGCGGTAAAATGTGTATTTTACCCTGAAAATAATTGTTGCTTAGTTGTTTGTCGGTTTGGGCGTTTTGCCCCGTTGTAATTAAAAAGAAAATAGAAGCGATTTGAGATTATTGATGCTCCATCTTGTTATCGATTTTTTTAGAGCCTCGATCACCTAATTTTGCATGATTTTCACCTTTGATGGAAGTCTTTTGTAGCATTTTAATATGTAAATATATCTTGCATTTGGTTTAGTAAGCTTTAGAATTTATCTTGATTTTAGTATAATTTGGCATTTTAATTTCAGGTTAATGAGTATGACAAAAAGGAAGTGATTAGCCTAGCATCTCAATGTCAGAATTTGACATTGTAACGCCACCAGGAAAAATACTTCAGATGACTTCTGGTGTCATAACACCAAACCTGGCGTCACAACGTCCACAGGATCACACAAATCAAAGCTGTCAGTTGAACTTGGCGTGCCAACGCCAGAACTCGGTGTCATAACGCTCGCGACCCGTGTTTTCCTCATGTTTTATGTCTATTGGGTTACAGATAATGTTTTTAAGAGAGAATAAAAGGGGAGTACAGAGAGGAGAACGGGGAGTACACAGAGAGTTAGACCGGGGGAAAAGTGCAAAGAAGAGGAGAAGGCTTGAAGAAGAGGAGAAGATTGGAGGAATCCATCATCATCAACCTTGGGTTTTATGAATTTCTCTTCTTCCCTTGCAATTTTCTTTTACTTTCATGATGTGTAACTAAACTCATAGTTAGGGGCAGGGTGAATTTGGCTTGTTATGTGTTTTTCTTGAACCAATTTACTTGAGTTTGGATTGTACATGGATTAATCATTTACCTTTGCTGTTATTGCAAGTTTATGAGTTGGCTTCTCATAGATTTTGATTAGGGTTCATATCCAAATTGGGCAATTTGGCTGTGTTCTTGCTCTAAGGTTAAATGACATGATTTTCTAGAATTAGGAATAGTTCTTGTGATTGTGTGGAATTTGGATTAGAGATTATGCTTAAATCCGCTATTTGTTAAACATAGTTAGGGAATTACATGCTTAATGAGTAGAGGAGAATTGGTTTGCTAAGGAATTAGGGATCAATTACCTATAATCTTTCCATTAATCCTTATATCTTCCCAACTCGAGTTAATTCGATTAACAAGTTTGAGACAAAAGAGCCAAAGGATCCTTCACCCCTAACGCTTTTGCATATTATTGTTATCTGTTGGAATTTGTCTCTTAAGTTATAGCTTTATTTACAAATTGTCAAAGTTTTAGCATTAGAGTTACTGTTAATCCAAAATATTTTGTTTATCTAATTAGAAGGGAACTTGCGAACTATTGTTCAATTATGCTAGTTTTCGTGGGAACGATACCCACTTCCGTGGTACTACTGAAAATGATTTGGTGTACTTGCCAATTTGTTATCAATTATCATCATTATTCATATTTGCTGTCATTTAAAAAGAGATCGAGACATAAAGTAGAGGCGAAGCCTTACACACTAGTAAAGTTAATATCCTGAAGAACATTATTAGTCAAGTCTTCTTTTTTAAGTTGTTTGCAATGATAGAAAAAAGAGAACGGTATGGTACAAAAGGTCTATTGGTACAAAAGATCGTTTGTTGGTTGAAAAGCAACCCCATACTTGAGAGAAGCGAGAAAACACAAAATGTTGGTTTAAATTGTGGAAAGAGGATCATTTCCATGAGATCAGCATGCAGAAGTCTTCTTCATGCAAAACACATTGTTGGTTCCCAAAAGAAAAGTTCATTGTATACAGTTGCAACACTAAACAAAACGATGTAACAAGTAAGCATTTTGATCCGGTTGTTTTTAATCAACATCGATTTTTGCACAAAGTTAATGCACCTCATCACTATCAACGCACATTTGGTTTTTACGGCAGGAGGGATCTTCATCCTAAAGTTTTGCACTATTTGGAAGTGTGAGTGTGTTTTGCACTATTTAAAAAATCCAAGAGGTCTTGATATATATTTTAAAAAATTAGGGTGTAAACTCTATATGAGTTAAAATTTAGAGGGATAAAATGTATTTTACTCCTAAAATAATTGTTGCTTAGTTGTTTGTCTTTTTGGGCCTTTTGCCCCATTGTCAATTTAAAAAAAATATGGAAGCAATTTTAGATTATGATTATTATTCATATTTGTTGGGTCATTTAAAAAGAGATCCAGACATAAAGTGGAGGCAAAGCAGAAATACTATACACACTATTAAAGTTAATATCCTAAAAAATATTTAGGGTATGTTTGATTTGAGTTTTTAATTTTCAGTTTTTCAGAAGTTGTAAAAGAAAAATTAAAAATTTTAAAAACTATAAATTTTAATTTTTAGAATTTTTAATTTTTTCTTCATAAATTTTAAAAAATTAAAAATAAAAATTAAAAATTGAAAACTGAAACCCGACGTGCCATTAGTCAAGTCATTCGTTTTTAAGTTGTTTGCAATGATAGAAAAAAGAGAACGGTATGGTACAAAAGGTCTATTGGTCTCCTTCAGCACACTAATATTTCCAAAGATCGTTTGTTGGTTGAAAAGCAACCTATACATGAGAGAAGCGAGAAAACACATAAAATTGTTGGTTAAATTGTGGAAAGAGGATCATTTCCACGAGATCAGCATGCAGAAGTCTTCCTCGTGCAAAACACATTGTTGGTTCCGAAAAGAAAATTTTATTGTACACAGTTGCAACATTAAACAAACTATGTAAAAAGTAAACATTTTGATCTGCTTGTTCTTAACCAACATCAATTTTTGCAAAGTTAATGCATCTCACTATCAGCATATTTGGTTTCACGGCAGTCTTCATAATCGATTCTACTTCCAATTTGAGAGCGCATATGTTTGTGATTATTTTGCCCCAAAATCACTTTTTTCAACAAAAAAATTATTTTTCATATATTTGGATAACTTTTTAAAAATAATTAGAAACTCAAAAAATCAGCTTTTAGCCTTTTGGTATAACCTAAAAATAGTAGCTTATGTTAAAAAAAAAGAATCAGTTTTTCAATTTTTTTCAATTATATTTAATATTTAAATTTATAATCACGTTTTTCAAAATCTGAAACAAACGCATTCTAATTTTGGTCATTTGAAAATATAAATGGTTTCAAGATTTGAAAATCAACTTATCCTAGGAGTAGAAGTGAAAAATTATTACTTTATATGAGACTTATTTTTAGAGAGACTATTAAATATAAATCGCTTTACTTTAAAATCAATTGTACCTAAATTAACTTTTTTTAGGTACATTGATGGCAATAAGGATTGAATTGAACTTATGACCTCATGAAAATTACCTAACACTACTAGAAACCCACATAACACAGATGAATTTTACAAATGGATTTTTTTTTTGGTCCATGAGGTAGATGGATTTACAGATGGGAAAATGAAAACGTCAAAAAAATATATTTTTTTTATCAAGTTCTATAAATCTATTTGTACTATTGGTGCAAACTCCACTGTTACAAACAGAGTTTACAGATGGAAAATAATTTTTTTAAAAATAATATTGATGGATCTACAAACAATTATTTATTTATTTTTTATTTAAAAGAAATTCAAGTTATTACAAACTGAAAAATCCGTCTATAGTTTGAATTTTGATGTGTGTATCACTACAAGAAATGTGCAGGATACCGATGGTATTATCGATGAGTCTGTATTATACCAACAGGTTTACTGACGGGAACGAGCTATTGGTTTTTGGGCTATCGAGGAATATTTATCGACAGCTAATTAAACCAGTCGGTAATTTTTGACTGGTCTACTGACTGTAATAAAAATGAAAATCAGTTGGTATAATTAGATCAAAGGCGTCACCAAGGTCATTAGATCAAATGCGGGATTTCCCTCCTCCTTTTCTAATGATGATGATAACAGTACCAATGATGATGGGGAGCTAGATATTCATGATACTGAGTACTCATTATCATTTATGTCCTGATCCAAACTTTGTTATTTTATGTTTGATATTGTTATCATGACATTATACTTTATTCATTGTTGTGTATTTATTAAATGGTATCTACAAATTGAAAATTTTATTTAATATATTTTCCTATGTTTATCAATTTTTAATAATAGTAAGCTCTTAATAATCAAGGTCTACGACCCAAAAAAAAAAAGATACAGACATTTTTTAGACGAAAAATAATGCAATTTTTAATTTTTCTCAAGTATTACAAATGAATTTATAGACAAATTTTTTTATTTTTTATTTTTCAACTAATTACGGATGGATTTTACTGTCTATAATTTTATAGGCAGTGAAATCCATCTGTTAGATAAATTCATCTATATTATATATAAACAAACAAATCCATCTGTAAAGAAGTTGATAAATTACAAACGAATTTAAAAAATCCATTTGTATTATTTATAAATGCAAAAAAAACATATGACGCTTTGCCATCTATCAATCCATCTGTAATATGTATAAAAAAATCCATCTGTAAATCCATGTGTTATGCAAAAATCTTCTTGTGTAAGCCCCTTACCACTAACAAACTCCTAGTGGCTTTTCTAGAATTAATTTTACAAATGCAAAATAAGATGAATTATTTTGATTGGATTCTAAAAATTGGATGCTCATTTCTAACATAACATTAATATTTTAATATTTCTTATTATTTGATTTGGTTTTAAATAACAAAAAAACAATTTTAATTAATTTTACTAGCTTTGAGATATATAGTTAATACATATCACTATTTACTTTGTTGGGTTCTAAAATTCGGATGCTCATTTCTCAAATTACTTATTTAACACGATGAAATAGAGTGTCTTTAGATAAAGTCTTTTTTGAATTTTGAGAAATTTGAAATGCAAGAAAAAATTTGAATGCTTTAATTAAATTCACTTTATTTGCAAATTTGTTTGTTTGGATAAAATAATCATATTACATTATTTACAAAATATTTTGTTTGAGTGACAAAATTATATTTCATTTTTTCTGAACAAGTGTAGACGGTGGACATTGACTCACTTCATTTTCAAATTTATTTGTTTAGATAAAATAATTATATTGCTTCATTATATTTAAGAAATATTTCATTTGATTAATGAAATTATATTATCTTCTCTGTAGACAAGAGTAGATGGTAGACACTAACTAATGACCAGAAACGAATGGTGAGCAAGTTGTCAATCGATGATAGGTTGGCGAGGCAGCTAGCTGTGGATGATGGGCATGAAAAAGAGGGAAAGAGGAGGAAAGGACAAATGACATAGAAAAGGGGAATTTTAAAATCCTCTCTTTAAAAGTGGAATTTGAAATTGTCTATTTTGAAACTTCAAAAATATCTCATGAAATTTTTTTGAAATTTTAAAGCTGTTTTGTATTAGTATCCAAACAAAAAATATTATGCCGAGTCAATTGAAATCCTCTAAAAAATTGTGTTAACCTTTGAAAATACCTCACCTAAATATAAGGAAAGTGTAGCTTTTTATATCCTCTTGCTTGTTAGGCTTAACATTTTGAGAAATTACTTTTAAAAGAATGAAGTTGAAATCTTACTTTTGGAAGAGTTACTTTTAAAAAAGGTATATTTTTGTTTGGTTAGATATTTTAAAAGTAAGTTTAATAGAGTTATTTTTTGCCTATTGCCACTCCCACTCAAATTAATTTTAGTGTAATTTTACTAAAATATCCTCTATTCTCTTTCATAATTATAACATCAATATATTAATTGTCACTTCTAGTTTTATTCAAACTCAATATTATTAATATTTTTCAAAAAATTTATTATTTTATTCATTAATTTTACTTTTGTGATATTTTTATTTCAGTAAAAAACTTTTTATTTTTGGATATTTTGCTTATGAAATATATTAAATTTCACTTTTTCTCATAAAAATGAAAATATAATATTTTTTAAAATTGGTTCTTTAATCTTAAAGATAGTTCATTGTTGAGTTATATTTTTTATTTCACATAAATTTCTTTAAACGTAACCATTTTTTATACTTTTTATTTTAATATTTGTAAACATTATATAATGAAAATAAATTAAGTAAGTTACTGTAAACATAATAAATTTTGAATTAAAATTATTCATTGATTAAAAATTTAATTATATTCACTGTAAATTTTAAAACAATTATATTATCATCTGATTATATATGTTGTCATATTATTCAATGTGTTTGATATCTCTCACATATTGTCGAAATACCTGAAATGATTCCATTGTATATCAACCGGACAAGAATTATTAGCGTAAAATTTTTATTCTAATAGTAGATAGTGCACAACTAAATAAATAATTTAATATATTTTCATTTCCTTAAACTTTAAAAATGAAAATAAAATTAAAAACTTTAATAAAAATTAAGAAATTTATACAATATATGTATTTGTTTTTTCAACATTAGAGTAAATTATATTTATTTAATATTTAATAAAATTATATAGATGTTAAGTACATACTAAAAAATAGATATAAACGCTCAATGGTATAATATTGAGTATGTACATATAGTAACTAATTTCTTTTAAAGTATTAACAATAGTGATTTTGAATAATATTGGAGTAACAACAAATTATTAATCATGAAAGATAAAAAAGGGTATTTTAGGATATTGAAAAAAGGTAAATCTAAATGTAAGTGACATTAGATAAAATAGAATGAAAATAACCACTCCCTTATTTGAGTTAATATTTTAACAATAAAATAATGATGGGAAATTGCAATTTCAGCTGACCTCCGAGACTGAAAAATAACATTACACATACTTTTACTGAAAGTACTTCTAGGGAACCGGAAATGAAAAATAATATTAAAAAAGTGTAACCAAACGTATCACGCTACTGTAGTTTTTCAGTTTCGGTCGCCAAAATTAAATTTGGGCCTCCAAACTTTAAACCAAACAGTCCCACATACTGTTGTGCTTTTTTGATTGGCAAGCTTGAATTTGATAATGAATTACGATAATTTCATCTATAATTTATACTTCTATATTATTAATAAAGAGAATTTACTTTTATAACTATTTTTTGGTGATTTCTAATTCTATTTAATTTTATTTTAAAATTCATGAATTTTAATCTTCCCCAACTTTTTTCCTTGTCCACGAACTTATTCTTTAAAATGTGGTTCCACTAGCACTTTAATAATAATAATAATAATAATAATGATATCATCTGTAGGAAAGTAAAGTCCACTTCTAGGTCCCTTCAAAAAAGAAAAAAAAAAAGTCCACTTCTAGGTACAGAAGTAGCTAGAAGTCAAGTTCATATAGTCATCGCTGATTCGATTGAAAACATGGTGTCACACGGGAAGTTGAAACAGCATGAAGAAGAACTGCCAACACCCCAACTGTAGAAAAAAGGCAGCAGTTTGATCCTAAACTTGTATCTGTTCTTATTTGAATGCTTGGACCGTAAAGCAGAAGAATAATTGGTTAATATAGTATGAGTTGTAGCTAATTAACTAGTGCTTTAAGACACTAATTAAAGAAATCAAAATAAAAAGGTTTTTAAAATAGATGTTTTTTTAAAGAACACTAGTAAAGAAATAAAAGTACAAATTTACTTAATTTTTATGACGTATTTAATTTTTTTTAAAAGTTGTTCAATATATTAAATGTACATTTTTTTGGTGAAATATTAAATGTACATTAAAAACAAATAAAACTTTCTTTTTAAACCAGTACCCTTAGGAATTGAGGGTATTCACTAGCAAACTCTTTTAAGTTTTCAATTTATTGAAGACAATGAAAATTTAAAAAATTTACCTTTAATTGAAAACTTTCTACTCTTAGTCTCTGAATAAGTGATCTTAGGATTTGCTTGCAAAACTCATATAATATATGTGGCATAAGTCTCCTAGCCCGGGGAATTGTGACTTATTGAATACGCCTTACTTCAATGGAAAGTAAGGGAGAGTTTCATTGATAAAGAATGCCATTTAAGAAATTATCAAACCAGTAGTTGATGGCGGCGATAAAAGTATAATTCACACACTGTTTGAAGGAAAGAAAATTAAAAATTAAAATTAAAAGACTTTATGCCTTCGTCATACCAATGGCAACACGTTACCTCACATATGTAAATGTGTCGCGGTGGATGGCCATGGTATACACGTAGAAAGATTCTTATTAAGATATGCCATATGTCAACACATATATCCAGGCTTATTTCCAAAATATTTCGTGAAAATACAGTGGGTACGAATACTAATAACATTTTCTAGCGAAATTTTTCCTATGAATAACACAAAGAAGATACAACAGGCATTGGGGTGAGATTTTTGGGTGAAAATCACCTTTTTAAATAAAAAATTATTTTTTTATATATTTAATTTTAAAAAATAACCAGAATATCAAAAGAATAACTTTTCAGCGTTCTTGTACAAGATTAAAAAAAAGTAGCTTTTTAGAAATAAATACAGTTTTTAATTTTTTTCAATTATATATGATATTTAAGTTTCATAATTATGTTTTTAAAATTTAAAACAAATACACCGTTATAATACATAGCAAGAAAAAACTAAAAGCTGATTTTTTTTCTTTCTAGAACCTACCCTTTTTATCTTTTACATAAATGATTGTTAAATTTTGATTATTTTTTAAAAATTACCTAAATATACAAAAAAATGATTTGTTCAGATAAAAAAAATGATTTTTATGAAAAAAAGAACTCATCCAACCACACTCATAATAGCTCTAGTTGGGAAGATGGCTGGCCTAACTAGAACTTTTGAGAAGTAGTGATATGTGTACAATAATATTATATACAACATTCTTATAACATAGATACAAAAATAAATAGGTGATGTGCCCATTTCAATTTCTTATTTTCCTGGAACCACCACCTTCTTTTACATACTTTATCACTTTACGCTTTATTCATTCACTGACTTAAATATCGAAGTGTCTTTCCAGATATATCATCCTCACTTATACGGATGTCGGAGTCGCCTGCAACCCAACCTTACTCCACTTCTTGGGAAAAACAACCTATGTTATAAGAATATTATGCAATAATATTATACACGCATCATTATTCATTTTTTAGTACGAGAAAAAGGCTGTGTTCAAACCTTTGGTGGGGCGAGAAGCGCCGGTGGGGTGATATTTTTTATATTTGATTGGGTTGGTTAAATTGCCGCCTTAAATTTAAGAACGTAATTATGGTTTAATTAGGTTCAGATATTATTGTGCCAAGAAATTCTTGATTAAAGGATGTGGTGGCATATCTCCAAAAGCATTTAAAACTTGATCATACTGTGCCAGTCCTTAATTAACGCATCAAGCTTGAGAGCTGATTAAACTCACACCAAGCATTCCCAACATCGGTTCTCTCGACACTTACACTACGTTTTGTATATATTTCCTTGTGATAACATAGCTGCAGCATATCTCAATCAGGTCGTATGAACGTATAGACACTCTATAAATGCAAAAGTGAGCCACCGCGTAGGTTTGAGAATATGATGGGGGCACCAAAGATGAAGAATTAAGCAAATGTCAAGCATTAGATACCATGAAGGCTTTTAGTCTTTGGACCCTACTAGATTGTCGTCACGAATGATGTACCATAAGAAAGGTCAAGGAGAAATAAAGGAAGGAATGGAGACAAATGGGGACACTTTGAGACGCATTAATGCAAGAGACTTCTCTTCTACGTAAGCAATCTCGTCACAAAATTACTGTCAGAATGCCTAATGCTTATTTCATAAAACTGCTTATATTCTTCTATTTTTCCGTGGTGTACCAATCTACATGCAATTTCATCGAAAAAGTGGTTACAGTTCCACATAATCTTTGTATTAGAGGATGTAGAAAATTAGAAACTATTCTTCTTTGGTAATATATATATGTAGCTTGAAATGACACACTGTTTTTATCAACGATGACAAATGGTGTTGAATTTGATGCGTGCAAGATAAGCCAATGGAAGTGGCATCATATTTGATTAGAGTAGGCTGCCCTCCATCTTGACGCGTGCTTATGTGAATCTCAATAATTTCATATTCGAACAGGAAATCAAGTACTATGCTATTTTTTATTATTCATAACAAAACAGGCCCAACAAAGTTTTTTAAATAAATGAATCTTCATTGAGATATTGACAAAGTTTAATTTTATGTTCATTTTTTAAAATCTAAATAGTATATTCAAATGGGAAAACTCTTAAATATAGATTGAACATGGTAGCTGATCATCACTTTATATGAAAGCTTATGAAACACATCTTTCATTCTCATATCTCATCATACCATGTCATGGTCATTTTTCCTCTCATGCATTTGATGGTTTATTTATTTATTTATTGCCTATTCAATTATTTTGGGTATGACAAGGACGATTAGCTAGTACTCACATATCTCATATAGGATAATTTAAAGATGAACAAGGGTGGAACAGAAACCAAGCGTTATGTGAAAGGCAGTTACACAGCGTGTGAACGGGGTTTTTGGTGGGCCAATCAGATAGAGAAGGAAGAGGGCCCAAAGGATCCAATCCAAGGCACTTGACTTGAAAATGGACCCTGACCTTGCGGCCCCATGCTTTCTTATTAGGCTATGACTTCCAAACACATGGATAAAGCATCCCTACATGTACGACAAACAAAAGGAACAATAATGTTCAACGGAAAAAAAAACACACACACACACACACAGAAGAACATCAATTCAATGTGAAGGCTGAAGGGCTATCAAACTGATTTTTTGTTTTAATTAATTGAGTGTCAAAAGATTTATGTGAAGAATCACACATAAAAATTCAAGTAAAGTTTCAAATTTGTCCCTAACAATCTTATTTATGGATAATTTAGTGTATAATAAAAATAAACTAGTATAGAGGTACCTTACAATTGCAATATATGGACATATTAGTCTCTAATCACTTATAATCAATAAATTAATCGTTAAATAATCACCTCCAGCCTATCCCACTCCCACCTCGCTCTACTTCTTGACCTTACTCCCAATTTTGCACCCAATCTCTGTCTCAATCCTCATCACCACCCCCTCACTCCCATTGGTGATAATACTTAATTGTGGGCTTTGTAAAATCTTTTTTTTTAAAAAAAAATCCATACATCATCATTGCATGCTAATTGTTTTGATTTCCTTGCTTTTCACGATTATTGACATAAAGTGGCTTTCTTATAATTAATAAATTTACAATTAAAATTGAAACTTGATGTTGTTTTCTAGGGATAAAAGAGATGACTAAAATGGAAACGAAACTAAGGGAGGTGATGATCATGGTTACCAATTAATTAACATATAATAAATGAGTAAGGACTGATATGTCCATATATTATAATTGTAAGGGACCTCAAGATTAATGTATTTTTGTTGTAGACCAAACTATACTTATGTGACATTATTAGGGACTAATTTGGAGGGTTTATCCTTTTTTGTTTCCTCATGCATTCTTTCATTCGACGAATAAAAATCTAATCTATTAGGATAATGCAAGCGCCTAAGCATCATGGACTACTTTTAATAGTGTTTTTTTTTTCCATATACACAAATTTTAAGTACCTAAGTTTGTTTCATTAAGACTAACATCACATTGGTATATAGAGTTAACCCTGAAAAAATTGTTCAATGAAGGAATAAAATAAGTGTACTATTGCATTAAAAAATTCCATTATAATAATAGTATAAAAACTGTCACTATCATGCTATGTGTATGTCTCTTTTGTAAATTTCCCATCAATTAATTAGACCCCTATCTAATTATCTATTTATTTATTTATTTATTTTTAGTTACGGTGTGGACTAATGCACTCTTTATTTATTTTTATTTATTTTTACATCAGAATGCCATTTTTTCACCACCTACCTGAGACCAAAGTATCACACAAATGGACTTTAAACATTTCAAGTAATTGTACCCGATTAAAAAGAAAGAAACAATTGCCCTGACTTGCCATTTTTTATCATCAATGTGATTTAATGGTCGAATTTAAGTTCAATATTTATTAAAAGTTATTTAAAGAAAAAGTATATAAGAATTATATATTCTTGCATTAAATAAAATTCCACCATTTACATGTGTTTTTATTTTATTTTTGCCATTGTTGACTAATTTATCTTCTTGGTCCAATAAAGACAGACGGTTAGGGTCAGGGTATTTTACAGGGGCATTTTATTTGTGACTTCAAAATATTGAACTATAATTAATTTAGCTCGAGTTATGTAGACTCATTTCTTGCTGTTTTTTTTTTTTTAAATTATTTGCAAGACTCAAACCCAATATATTAGTTAGAGAGTGTTGAACCACTTGAACCATCCAAACCTTTAAAAAAATAAATTGAAAAAACTATAGTAGGCATACATGCATACAGTCACACAAAATAATCTGAGCCAATTTCTTATCATGGTTTAGATTACAACGAGATAAAGTACTCATGGTTTCGTAATTACGACTATTATTTCATGCTCGCAAGTTTTACATGAGTTTATCCAAAAGTTAAAATATGATTACAATTTTAAAAATAGTTCTAATTCTATTGTCTACAAGGTACGATTCAAAATAAAAAAAATTATTAATATAATAATAATTTTATAATATTATGGAAATATCTTTCTAATCATCAATGATTTTAAAAAATATATCCATCTAAAATAATAAGTGGAGTTTAGGCGTTTGTCAAGTTACAATATTTTTAAAAAAATATTAAATTTTAATAGTTATATTTCTGACAAATAAATAGAAAAATAATGACAGGAAAAAAAGTGACTTTAATAATAAGAAAGACACATTTTAGTCTTTAATTTAAGTTTTAGAAGGGATAATTCTGAGAGCATAGATTAAGAAGCAAGAAAAATTCATGATAGTTGTTTCTTAATTTTATTAAATTAGTTCGTGTAATAATAATTGGAGTTATACTTTTCATTCTAAACATAAAAAAATATTTTCAATATCAATTTTAAACTTTAATTTCATGTTCAATTTTAGATGTGAAATAGAACATTAGGGCCTGTTTATTTTGGGGAAAAAAAGTATTTTTTTTCTTTTATTTTTTGTTTTTAGTTTGTTTTCTATTTTCTAAAATTTGTAAAGAAAATAGTGAGAATTAAAAAAAAAATCCACTTTTCAATTTTTATTTTTAATTTTTAATATTTCTTTCACAGAATTCTAGAAATAGAAAAGAAACAAAAATAGAAAATAAAAATTGAAAATTATTCTCTAAAATTGAACATTATACTCTTTTAATTTTCATTTTCAACATGTTTTCTGCTTTGAAATTTTTATTTTTAAAAAGATTTGTAAGAATGGTTTGCAACTTTAGCTATTTAAAATTAAAGTTATAGATAGTGAAAGATGTGCAGTTATGAATATAAACCAAGAAAATCAAACCACATAAAGCTTGTATGTTTGATTTTTGTACTTTTTTCACTTCTACTACCCAACAGGAAATAGTATGGAAAATGAGAGCCTAATTTCTTTGAATGTGTGTTTGAGTGTCATTATATCCAGTAATAGAAAGGAATGGCACAGGAGGGTGTTCGAGTCCTCTCTTTCCCTTTGTTATAATGCAATTTTTATTCCTTCAATCAAAGAACTTCTATATTTGATTCAATTATTGTCAATTTTACTCCCGAAAGTTATTATATATTATATTAAGTCATAGGATAAAATTGGAAAATTAGATTTATATCATTTTTATTTTATTCACTTATATTATAATATAACTTCTAAACAAGAGTAAAAAGGCTCCTTCATTATTTCATTAAACTCCCAAACAATAGATCGAGTGATATCTATATATATAACCAAATTCATTTTGCTTTTAAGTTTGATGCTAATCTTTCCCATATTTATGTGCATATGTAAGAAACATAATAAAGGGAAAAGGATAAGCGAATAAGGATTGTCTCCTAGCCCCGAAATAGGATTTGTGAGCTAATTGATACAAGTTAAATCATAAAATGTCAATATCTGTCTCTTTGTTATGCACCTATACCTTTCAAATTGTCCTTTACTCTTACTAATTCTACTAAACAATATGTTCACATGATACACAGTCTCTCTTAGGTAGAATAAAATATTTTTACTAGTTTCACTAAAAATTGACAATATATATCTATCTCACTCTAATTAATTTTGCTGGAGTTATATATGTTGTTGACTCTTTTTTTTTAATTTGTAAAACTCAAACTCATTATATTATTAAGAAAGAATAAGTGTCAAACCACTTGAAGCATCCAATATCCTAAAAAAATTGAAAAAATTATGGTGAATATACAGTCATATAGTCACAGATGATCTGAGCCAATTTCTTATTATGGTCTGGATTACACGGATACAAAGTACTCATGTTTTGCAATTAAATTTCCTCGTCGGAGTTCATTTGTGTGTGTGCGTGTGTGTGGGAATTGTAATTACTATTATTTCATACTCGCAAGTTTTATATACGAGTTTATAAAAAAAAGAAAAAGAATTGCAATTTTAAATATAGTTCTAATTCCATTGTCTACAAGTATCATTCACAATAAAAAAAAAATATTGATGTAATACTTAGTTTATAATATTATGGTGATATATTTCTAATCATTACGGATTTTAAAATTATCTCTATATAAATAATAAGTGGAGTTTAGGCATTTTTCAGGTTAAAATATTTAAAAAATATTAAATCTGAATAATTATATATTTCTAACAAATAAAAAGAAAAGAAGGAGAGGAAAAAAGTGACTTTATAAGAAGAGATACACTTTACTCTTAAAGCATTATAACGGATAATTAGAGCATAGAATAAGAAGCAAGAAAAATTCATGCTATTTATTTCTTAGTTTTACTAATTAGTATGTGTAATTATAATGTAACTATAATTGCAATTAAACTTTTCATTCTAAACATTAGAAAATTAGAATGTTCAATTTCAATTTTAAAACTTTAATTTCATGTTCAACTTGACATGCCAAATAGAACATTAGGATTTGTTTGATTTGAAAGTACAATTTTTAGTTTTCACTTTCTGTTTGTAATTTTGTTTTTAGAATTTTATAAGAGAAACAGTTAGAATTAGATAATCCAATTTTCAATTTTCACTTTTAAATTTTACTATTTTCTTCATAAAATTTTAAGGAAAGGAAAAAAAATAAAAAATAAAAAATAAAAATCATTTTTTGAAGCCAAATATTATGCTTTCAATTTATATATTTGTTTCATTTTGAAAATTTTATTTTGTTTAATTTTTGTGGTTTAAAAAGCTAAGGAAGTGCTAATGATTTTTTGTACCTTTATTATTGTCTATTGCTCTATGTCTCGTGTAAATAAAATGGGAAAAAATTAGGTTTATTGAAATATAATTACATCTTTCCATGAAATTAGCCCTTCTTCCATGCTATTCCTTTACTAGCCATCTATCCAAAGGAAAGTTAGCTTCATCTCTTTATTGCTAGTTACATCTTTTGACTAGAAGTTAATATTATTTCTAATATAAAATCAGTTTGGATGGATGGATAGTAAGGAAATAAGATGGAAATGAGAGGCTAATTTCTTAATATGTGTGTTTAGGAGTTATAACTAGTAATAGAATGGAATAATGACAAATGAGGGTTGGAGTCCCTTTCCTTTCCATTTTTTTTTCTTGGTCGAGCTTTCCTTTCTATTGACATAGTGCAATTTGTCTTCCCTCCAAGTTTTTATTTTTGGAGGGGGGTTTAGGAGGGAACAAAAATAAGAATCTTCCATGCATATTTGATTTTAATTTCTATCTCACCCCTAAAAATAATAAATATATCAATACTCTATCAAGTCATAGGGTAAAATTGGAAAGTTAGATTTATATTATTTCTATTTCATTCTCTTATTCTATACCTCTCAGATAAGAGTAGAAGGGCTCCCCTCCATTCCTTAATTAAAGTCTCAAGCAATAGAGTGACGTATTTTTATCCATTCTATTTCTTGCTCTGCCTCTCTAGTTTATTTCATTATGAGATATTTCCTTTTTGTTTATAAAACTCTCAAACATAGTCTTAATTAAGAATCCCTCCAACTATACTCCTCCCATGTTCTCCTTTCTTTTTTCTTTTAAAGTTTGATGTTCTTCTTTCCCATATGCGTATACGTAAGAAACAAAATAAGGGGAAAAGGATTGGTGAAGTGGGGAAGATTGTCTCCAAACCCCGGAATAGGATTGGTGAGTTAGTTGATACAAGTTAAATCATATCTAAAATATCGATATCTCTCTCTAGTTATGCACCTATATCTAGTAAATTTAGTAAATTGTCCTTTACTCTTATTAATCCTACTAAACAATATGTTCACATGATACATAGTCTCTCTTAGCTAGAATAAAATAATTTTACTAGTTTCACTAAAATAATTCTAGCCTTGAGTAATATTTCTAGAATACATCCTCCTAATTTTTGCACCTCAAACGAAAGTCATTCCCTGTTCCATGTGGATTATAAGTTTATCATGAATGACTATTTCAAACACCCAAATTTCACGATGATGACTCATAATACATGTGTATATATAAGAATATAATAAATAATAATAATTCCATATAAAAATCCTTAAAAAATGAAAACTTATTTGATATTTTCGTTGTTTTAAAACTTCCTATTGTCTGTTTCCATTTTGCTACAATTAGTGGCCAAAAACGAAGCAAAAAGAATGCGAAGAAGATGCATGGAAAAAAAGGTAGGGCTCTAGAAGAGGTTTGAATAAAGAGGGTGGGTCAATCACGTTGTTACGTGGTCCTCGTCGTGCCCAAAGGAAACAAACAAGTTATCTTGTTATAAATAAAAGTTCCAATGGACAGTCAATGCAACATAACCATTTTCATTTTTGTGTTTAATAAACAAACCAAATTATTTTATTGCTTCGAGTTTCTTGTTATAATTTTTATTGGTTGCAGTTGGTTATAATTTTTTATGTTATTTCAAAATTAATAAACTGTTTTTCGCTCATTCATATTTTAATTTTTTTTTATCTAGACTAACTTAAAAATAACACATGATATTAGGAACAGATTAGTTTATACACTTCCAACTTGGTTATAATTTTTATAACTTCGTTCACACGATATAAAGAGCAGGTCGTGGAATCAGTTCATTGGATGGTCAATTTGATTGTTTTTCCGAAGCACAAAAATTCCTTGAGAAAAGAAAACGAAAAGATTGTCTGACATTTTTGGTTTGACAAAAAACCTATCAATATTTTGTTATCAATTTTAACTTTGGTGTATTTATTCGGTTTATTGAAGTTTTAATATAAATAGTAAATATGTTCAGCTATGTTGTAAAATGACGATAATAGAGAGAAAGAAGTAATCGGATGAGAATGTAGAATTCTCAATTATCTTTAAAATGGAACACTCAACACGCTATTTATAACCAAAGGGTGAGATGGAGGGTTTGCATTGATGACGGGGTTTGCAATGTTGGCTACAAAAGTTGCTTTGATGGAGGGTTTGCAACTTCGTCCAGAAAAAGTTATATTAATATTACGTGAATAGTAGTGGTATAAGTGAAGATAACCTTTATCGAAAGTTTCCTGACAATATGGTGTTAGGTGACGTCTTCCGTAGATAATTGATTATGGCATGTTACGTGAGTTGTGGTAGTGCAAGTGAAGATAACTTGTGTCGAAGGTCTTTTTGACAATGTGGTGTTAGACATTGTGTTATGTGAGTAACATAGAGATTTTGTTGGAGATTTGTGAGATATTTCTTGAGATTGGTAATTGTAACTTTTTTTCTATTGAATTAGTGGATTGATTTGTGAAGTCCTAAATTTATGGTACAAAATATTTTATAGATTTGTGATGATGGTGGAGCATATGTGAAGATTCAAAATTTGAAGATTGGATGGAATTTGGATCAAGGTGGAGACTATTGGATTTGATCCAAATTTCTAATCAATATTATGTTAATTGTTTTATGTTTTTGAAATATTTGAAAAAAAAAGAGTAAGATTTGAATGAAATTTGAAAAGAATATCAGTATAAAAAATCAAAAGATTTGGAGAGGATTTGAATGAGAAAAAAAATATGAAGGAGATTTGTTACGATTTTATCTATAATTGGCACTTATTAATGATTAAGAGTGGGTGTGAAATTTATTAATTGTGCAAACTATTATAAATAATAGTTTTGAGAATTGTTTAGATATGAGAAGAGAATAAAAATTGAGAGATTGAATATGGAGGATGGAGAGGAAGAGGATGATGATGATGATGATGATGCATTGATGAAAGGGTTTGCAAATTTGTTGGCAAAAGTTGTGTTAATAAAGGGTTTGCAACTTTGCTACGAAAAATTGCATTGATATTGCATGAGTAGCAGCAATACAAGTGAGGATAATTTGTATTGAAAGTCTTCCTAATAATGTGGTGTTAGATGGCATATTCTGCGAATCATTGATTATAGGGCTATTGCATGAGTACAGATGATGCAAGTGAGAATAATTTGTGTCAAAAGTCTTCCTCGCAATATAATGTTAGGTGGAATCCTCCATGAATAGCATTAGATTTTTTGTTGAGATTGGTAATTGTAATTTTTTATTGAATTAATGGATTGCTTTATGAAATCATGGACATAGGCAGCAAAGGTTGAACTGTGTTCATTTTACTATGTTTTTGCTTTATTGATTTGATAGATTAGAGAGGCTGGGGTGATTATTTCCAACTAAATATATCATCACCTTACTCCCTAATACTTGTTTGACATCAAATAGGTACCTGAAAGTTAAAAGAAGTGATATTATTTTAATTTTTTTGAAAGTTAATTAAAAGCAAATAGTTTTTTGAAAAGTCAACCTTTATGGAAAGAAGAGTAGGAAACATTGTCTTTTAATCCTTCCAAACGTTATTTGACATTAAATTGATATTTAAAAACTTATACTTCATTGAAAATAGGGTATCAAGTTATCATTTGAAAGGACTAAAATGATTTATAATTTTAACTTTTGGAGCCTATTTGATGTAAAAAATGATGTGAATCTAGCAAGTGCACTAGATCACACAAGTAATATATATAGTGATAAGAGAGTGTCATGTTACATGGAGATTGTTCAAGTACTAAAATTAGTTGAATTAATTGACAAATTGAACTAGATGAGATCAAGCTGTTTATGATAAAATGATGAATGAAAATAGAATGTGCAACACCCTCCCACATATAACATCATCCTTAAGCCATGTCATTATACTTATGAGTCATTACTTATAGTGTATTGGAGCGAATCGAGCAATAACTAATTCGTAATTATATTAAAATATATAACAAATGAGCAAAACATTTATTGAATACAATATCAAATATAAGAGGAAACTCTTCTAAGAGCCTTACTATGTATCTATCTACTTAAATATTACAAACATAAGCATATTCAAACGAAAACTAATAGTAATCTTCGGCCATTGAGCTATTACAAAAAATAAACTTCCATGAATGCAACTTCATCATACTCTTGAGTAATCTGGAATTGACACGGAACTACAAAAACATAGGGGCGAGAATTATAAAATTCTCAGGAGAGTATCCCTAAATATACAATTATATATGTCATCGTCATCATCTCAATCACTTCAGTTTATTAAAAAAAATGATATGATCATGCATTACATTACAAAAATTCATTTTTAAAGTTTAAAATCATTCTTTCAAAGTGGGTTACTTTTAGTATTCAAAACACTTAATTATCATGAATCATAATGCTCAAACACATAGTAAATAATTATAAACAACTAATCAAATATGATATAAGTATGCATAAGCTAAATGCAATAATTTTCTTTACTTTGGTAGTGATATTATCTTTACATGCCCTTAATATGTCGAAGAGGATCTCATATACATCTTCTCCACTATACATGCCCTTGACATATCGAAGGGGATCTCTAGTTTTACTTGTGACCATAGAACTCAATTCTATGCATTTTTCTCTTTTCATTGACATAGAGAAAACATAGTTCATACCAAATGGTATCAATGGATAATATCACACATGGGTAATAGACTAGTTATCAGGATTAAGCTCATTTCTATATGTGATCATCGAACTTCATTTTTTTCCTTTTCTGAGTCTCAGACAAATCTATTCATAGCTGATACGTCTATCGACTCATAATATCTCTAGGGAAGTTCCTCTTTTTGCCTTCCCCTTCATTCAATATAAGTCTTGTTTCTATTTTTCCCATATGTCAGAACATGCACAATTGAAGTTCATACATTCTTTTTCGTCACATATATGCATCATGTACTTTTCTTTTTCCAAATGCATGCATAAAGCACATATAGGAATTCATTCATAAGTAATTTCAATCATGTCTCATAAACTAATCTTTACTTCTTCTAACAATCATTTTTATGTCACAAGTCATATGCTCAAATATTCACAATCAAGTATTCATGTCATACTAAAACCAAATGCCATTATATCGTAAATTCAAAGTATTGGTACAATTTTAGCACTTTGGCAAATTTCACACCTATGTAGCAAAACTTAGTTTGCATATCAAACAATCAAATTAAAGGCTACAAAAATTATCCATGATAGTTCAATGTGTCCCCAAGGCCCTGTAAAAATTTCATGGTAAAACAATTCTCTAGCTATGTTTACAAAATTATACAAATTCAGAGGTCAAAAACCCCCGAATTATAGCCAACAGCCTGAATTCCCAATTTGATTACTATATCAAATGAATATATAATACCTTACAAAAATTCATATTGGACTTCAAGCTGTCTTGTACTCCATGTGGAATTTTCAAGTTAAAATTTGATTATTTGGTATGGTAATACAATTAGACAAATTCAGAGCTTCATAATTATCTGTCCAGACAACCACACCAATAGTCTTGGTCTTTGATTTTTAGAAATTAGTAAAAGTGCTAAAAATGACCAAGAAAAATATTGAAAAAACCTCAACATGTGATCTTCATCATATAAAAAATTCAACTCAAAACTCTATCTACAAATACTGATGAAAAATCATGAACCATACTCTATCTATGAAAATCTAAGAATTCCAAAAACCTGGGTTAAAACTTATTTTGCCAAAAAAGGTTTTCTAACATAACACTCAACCAAATTAGAAACATTAATATCTATATATTATCAATCAATATAACTAAAAATATCAAGTTAAATCCATAATTAAATTGTAAAAACAAATTTGAAATAGAAAGAGGCACAAAATTCCTACTGTTAAAGCTTTAAGACTTTTAACCCCAAAGAATATTCTAGGAATGGTTTCTTTCACCACTAGCTCTTCAATTCCACTCCAAACCCTTCCTTTAACAGTGGTTTGTGAGATCTCAAAGTGTAGAATTGAGATTATTCAAAATTCTAATCGATTAGTTTTGTAGATTGTAATGAGTAGAACAAGTTTTGTGAATGAGATTTTGGGATTTTGGTAATTTAAAACTAAGGTTTTGGAAATTTGAAGTTAGGTTTTGAGAGAAAACATCATAGAAGGTGAGTTTTCTATTTCTTGGCCAAAATTGGAAGAGAAAGGAGAGAAAGGTTGGTGATTTATTCGTATCTTGGTATATATATAGTAATCATATAAGTAAGGTTTGAATTTCTTTCCATCTTTTTGAAAAAGAAGTTATATGAATGGCTAGGATTGATTTGTTGGTCAAAGAATGAATCTTTGCCATTCACTTGGCTAACTTTAATTTCGTGAGCAAGTTACTTTTTTTATGTTAAAATCGCACATCAAAATTTCATTGAACGATAAGATATTGGCCGCTGGGTAAAATATAATAAATGAAAGTCCATGATTAAAACTGCATTCCAAGTTTTAATCAATCCCTTCCACTTGGCAAAAAAGGGATTGGTAGAGGTTACTTGGCTATCAAATAACTTTTATGGTGTTAAAAACTACACATCAAAACTTTACCGAACGAGTAAAACACCATACTTGAAAAACTTAAAATATCTTTATATGGGCCCCAGGCCTAACAGTCTATGTGGGCCCTAATCCTAATACTCCATCTCAGTCCTTAAGTTTAGTTTCCTTTGGCCCTGGGTCATCCTTAGTTCCAGTTCCAGAGTTACTATTCACCTGTGGCCCGAAAATCACTATTCATTGCTAAGTTTGTTGGATTTTTAAAATACTCACTAATAAAGTTAAAATTAATATTTGAATAAATTTTGGGGTGTTACAAACTCCAAATGAAATTAAAGAGCAGCAAGAAAGTGTAATGGATAAAATTCAAGGAGTTAAACACTAGGGCTCATGCTTTCAGTTACTGCTGACTTAGTTACTTAGGATTCTTATTATCTAACTCCGAAATTATTCAAATTAATGTTTGGATTTCCCTAGATTAATTATAAGGTCCTCTCAAACATAAATAAAACTCCCCCATTTACTATGACAAACTAATCTCTTAGCATAGACTACAGAAATAGGAGGTGTTGGCTCAATGGAATCCAAAAACAAATTATCATACATGTCACATTTGCTTATCTCTAGGTTTCATTCAACCTGTGGTGAGTATGACACGATAATAATTTTATTCACCTTCTAAAGTTTAAAAAATTAACAAATAATATGAGCGGTGATTGGACACATATAGCCTTAGGAATAGTCATATATATGCACTTAATTAAAATAAAACAGAAAATTAAATAACATTAACCTAAAAGTAACATCATCAAGAGTGGCTACATCATTACCCTGGTAAAAAGAGTTTAGTTTATCATCGAATTGTACAAAATTAGAGGAGTAACAAAAGAGAAGAGAAGAGGAAACTCCATTGAGAATAACTGATGAAGAATTGTAATCCTTGTAAATGTTGGATTTCTCCAATGATCACTTAGGGCTCTCAAAGTCACCTTGGAAGCCTCTTCTTTTGACTCTCTCCTTAGGGATTCATGGTAGGTTAAAAGCTATAGACAATGATGTAAAAATCCCTTATATAGCGTCTCAAAATAGTCCAAAAGGCTATAATGAGATGACCACATTTGGAAATTTTTTCTCGTCATGCTTGAGCATGATCCTTCGAGTAAGAAATATGATACCTCTGCATGCTATAACACACGTATCATGCTTGAGCATCAGTCTTTTTCTAACTTTTCGTCCTTCCTTGACAGTGTGCACCTATACAATACAGTGGCCAAAATGCAAGAATGTCCTAAAGATTATGAGAAACTAATTAATGTGCAATGCATGAACTAAAAAGTGTCCTAAAATCCATCTAAAATGATGCAATTTGATATGTACAATGCAAGTATTAAGTGAAGACTGAACTAAAAGCTGAGCAAATATATCTCTCATTGGAGAGTTATCAAAAAACTTCAAAACTAATGTGATGTTGCATTTGACCTTTTAGGAACCTATTTGTTATAAAAAAATCTTTCAATTACTAAATTGATATCACACAAATCTTTTATAAACAACAAGGAAGCTTAGTCCATAGCACACATACATATTGAGTCTCTAATGTTGTTTGTCATGAAACCTCGTTGTGAACACCAATTCGCAGGTTGCTGCTCATGCCATAGGAGTGATTAGGTTCACATATAAAACAAAAGTAATGTAAACCA
The DNA here is from genome assembly GCA_031216105.1 of Dalbergia cultrata. Lineage (NCBI taxonomy): Eukaryota > Viridiplantae > Streptophyta > Magnoliopsida > Fabales > Fabaceae > Dalbergia > Dalbergia cultrata. Next base: position 62,308,536 of record CM062353.1, read on the forward strand.
TGTTGGACCATTCCAAAAGGAAAGCCATGATAATGAGCCATCTATCCTAGGCACCTCCATTACATGTACAGCTGGGAGTCAAGGGTGCCGAGCATCCAAATTCTGCAGTAAAAATTGAGGTTGAAAAGGGAAGTCTTAACACCAACCTTTGATCCAATAATCCGCTCTTACCAATACATTTTTAATTTCCATTCCTTAATCTAGTTTTAATCCTTTGAAAGTCATTTTGTTTCGTACCTACCAGATGGTCCAACAAACAACATAAAGTATGGGTACCCAATTTTATTTTATTTTTTTGTCAAAACCTCTTAAGAGGAGGGCTTCATAAAAACAATTAGGATTAGATGGTAGACAAGAAGATAGGTGCCATAAGTTTAAGCATTTATAGTAGATTGAAGAAGATACTAAACCTAAGATGATCAAGGTTAAAGAGTTTTGCTCCAAAATATGGTCAAGAGTTTGTATTACTAATGAGCACAATGGACAATTTACTCTAGACATAAGAAAACAATTTAATTTATAGAGTTAGTGCTTTGTATTAAGATGGTCCTTTAGAATAAAACATAACAACAATTGTACAAGATTCTTCCACACTTTCCTTCCAACAAGCCATTTAGAGGAATATGTTGTCATACCTTTAAACACTTGCAAAGAGAAATAAGAAAGTGAAAATTTTCCAGATGAATTAAAGCCGCATATATAAGTACTCATCACCTACTTTTTCTACTAGGATATTTTGGTTTATGGATAGGAGAAGGTTAGACAACAATTGTTCTTCCCAGGTAAAAGTAAAATGCGACCATTTAAAATTCCATCAGCAGACCCCCTCATTCCAATCACCTATCTATGAACTATTAGCCTCTTTCTTAGTTGAAAAAGAAAATAATCTAGGGATAAGCATATCTCACCAACCTAATTGTCATACCAAAACTGATTTGAAGAGTCATCACTTACTTTTCTCCTTATTCCATGTGAGCAATATTCATAAGTTCACTACCAAAATTGTCAAAGTTCATAATTTGTCCCTAGATGTTGCTTCTGTCAATACATGCATATCTTGCATTCTTGAATCACTAATAAAAAAACATGAGTTATTGAAAGATTTTACCAGTGATTTTTTCCATTGATATTACCGGCAGAAAAGAAATGATGAACCAAAAAAATTAGAAAACCATTACCATCAAAATTTTCTGCTGATATCCATCAGTAATCTGCCAATAATATTCGCACCATCTACCACTAAATTTAGCAAGCCCAATATCAACAATTTATTTTTTAAAAAATTATGCTAGTAATATTACCGTATATCAGTATTCAAATTTTCAAAAAACTGCACCTGACTATTGAAGTTACTGGCATATTTATTGTAATATTACTAGAGGAATTTTTTAGCCATTACCGATGGATTTTTTAGCCAGTAATTGAGTTTTCAAAAGTTGCGTCTAACTGTTAAAGTTACGAGAAGAAAAATCCCTTGTAACAGGATAGTTTATTATTATTATTTTAATATTACTAGTGGAAAATTTTTTCTATAATGGGTTAAAAGTTTTTCATAAAATTGTAATATTACCAATGGATTTTTTTGCTGATAATAGTATAAGTGAAACACTGCATTTTTGAATTAAGTTACTGATGAAAAATTCACCGGTAATGGTTAAAAACTTGCCAGTAAGTGTTTTAAATGTCCAACCACCTATCCTTCTCCACCATTTCTTCTCCCATCAATCTCTCTTTTCTCCATCTCTCTGTCGTTTGTCTCGATTTCCTGCCATCGCTCCACCATCGCATTGCCATTTTTGGTAAGGAAACCACCATTGCCTTTGCCTCTAAGTCCTATACATTTCAATCAATTTTTTCTTATTCAATTATGTTTTTCTCAACCTTTTCTTCTTATCCCTTTTTTGTTCAGATTTATTGCCACCAACACTATCATTGCTTGCTGCAACCACTGCTCATCGTTGCCGCCATGGGAGATGCTACTATTGATGAGTCTTTTTTTAAATAGTTTCTCTACATTAAATAGTTTTTTTTCTTCTGAAATTAATGATTTGGTGAATTATTTTTTAAGTACTGCTTAGTTGTTTCCTTAAGTTTTGCCACCATTGCTTACCGTTGTCATTGTCAAAGTCATGGTCGACATCGGAGTTGCACAAAAAAATTCATTTTTTAAAATGGCTTTTTCTGATGAATTTTTCATCGGTAATATATAATTAACAAATTCTAAAGTAATATTGTTAGTGGAAAATTTTTACTAGAAACACCCAAAAAATCTACCTATAATGATTTTCCACTAGTGAATTTTAAACAAATTTTTCCGATCTGTTTCTAATGAGTTTTTTATCTAAAATTTGTTAGTAATTCCCTTGAAAATAGTTACCAATGGATTTTTTTCCTACCGATAATAGTTTTCAATGATGTTATTACCATGCATCAAAATCCATCCAAAATTTTGCTGGTAACAAATTTTTCCATTGAAAACAATAAAAATTCACTAATAACAGGCATTTTTCTAGTAGTGAATAGGGATGGCAAAAAACCCACTCAAGCAGATATCTGTAGGAATTACCCATAATGGAGACGAGGATGGAGACAAGTTTGGTCCCCACGATAGGGATAAAGTCCCTATTTATTAAATGGGACAGTAGTGGGGGAATGAGGTACCCACCCCATGGAGACTGCCCAAATCCTCATTTATATGAAATCATATAAATACCTACTCATATATATAAACATATATCAGGAGAATCTTAGCTTGCCATCATTTCTAGATCATCTTTTATATTGAATTTACATACATGTATATATATTTTTAATTTGGATTATGTTCTATCAGTGATATTTGTTATTGTGAATATTTAAGTATTTTTATTGAGGTTTTAGAGTATTTTTTAAGTTCGCTTTTTTCTTTTTTAATGAACCCACGAATATCCGTAAGGATTCATTTGGGGGATAAAGAAAGGGGATGCAGTCTTCTGGGGGGGGGCGAAATTCGTGGGTTCATTAAAAAAGAAAAAAGTGAACCACTACTGATAGAGGAGGATAAGCCATCGTTTGAGAGTCGCTACCACTATTTAAACAAAAATGCTGCTTTTTGAATTACAACATCTCCAACCGCAAACCATTGATATCTTCAAGTCTCTAAATGACATCCTATGATATTAAGAGGATAGATTTCCAAAAAAATCGTCTCTATAAGCCAATAATTCTTATTGCCATTGATTTAGTATTTTAAAGATGCTTAAGTAATATAGAGGAGGATTATTCAACACTAACTTAATCAATACCAACCTTCTAACTCTAAATAATGAATTTGCTTTCAACAAAGTAGGGGTGGTGATCTGTCCTACCTCGTCGCAGTTTGGCCAAAAAATAGGGAGGGCTGTTGATCTTTTTTGGTTATTTGGATTGAAAGTGTCAACTCGTCCTCTAAAAAAAATGGCAGGTTGATGGGAAACTTAACAAGCCAACCATTTTTGGTTATATTTTTAGCTATATTGCCAACTCACCCTGCCCAGTTGCGGGATGGCTATAAAATAGAGTGAGCGCAAGTTGACCTATTTTAGCTATTTGGGTTGGAAATGTTAACCTCACCAAGAAAAAATGGGGGGTTGGTAGGTCAACCTGGTAGGCCTAACCTATTTGGTCACCCTATATTAAGCCACCTCGATTTTTTTTTCTATTTTTTTAACCACTAGGTTACATGTTTTAACCTTTCATGGATTAACACCAAGTGAGATACAAATGTTTGAAATGGGAAGTGTAACAACACTACAAGATAACATGTCCTTAGCTTCCTCTACCCAATCATAAGGACAACCAAAGTGGTCATAGCAAATTTACTATAATTTATTCTCAATCTAGATACTAGAGAGAAAAATCAAGAAGTCTTCTGTAGTTTCTCAAACAGCCCATGTATGCAGGCACAAAAGTCAAAGTATTATCTTCAAACTGTATGTAACATCTGTCACATCTGGGCGCGCTACACATCGCCGTCCCCAGTGTGAGTTCTGTAACACCCGGCATGCAGATATTGTCCGCTTTGGGGCCTAACTAGGCGCCCCTCACGGATTTGCTCTTCCCCTCTCTATGGGAAAAATGCGTCTGCATGGGGAAGGTATCCACACCCTTATAAGGCATGTTTCGTTCCACTCCCCAATCGATGTGGGACTAATTCCACCCCTCCTAGTGGGGGCCCAGCGTCCTCGCTGGCTGGCACGCTGATCCTGGGACTGGCTCTGATACCATCTATCACATCTGGGAGTGCTACACATCGCCATCCCCAGTGTGAGTTCTGTAACACCCGGCATGCAGATATTGTCCGCTTTGGGGCCTAACTGTGCGCCCCTCACGGATTTGCTCTTCCCTTCTCTATGGGAAAAACGCGTCTGTATGGGGGAGGTATCCACACCCTTATAAGGCATGCTTCGTTCCCCTCCCCAACCGATGTGGGACTAGCTCCACCCCTGAACTAGTCCCATATCGATTGGGGAGGGGAACGAAACATGCCTTATAAGGGTGTGGATACCTCCTTCATGCAGACGCGTTTTCCCATAGAGAGGGGAAGAGCAAATCCGTGAGGGTATGGACATCGAGCCTGCCAAAGCGGATAATATCTGCATTGCCGGGTGTCTGGGATGTTACACTGTAGAAGGGATAGTTCCACACTGTTATCACTAACTTCAAAGGATAAGAGGGATAGTTTCACACTGTTTGCACCAATTTTGAATCCATCTACCTTCTCCAAATTCTTTGTAGCCTCAATCATTTTACTTAGTAGCTCAACAATTAGTAAGAATAGAAAAGTGGTAGTGAGTCACCCGGCCTTAAAATCCCATTGCAACTCAATAAGGCAGTAGAGAAACTTTGTTAAAAAGTAGAGGCATGGAAGTTGTTGTATCCTGGAGCTTTATGAGAATCACAGGAACGAGTTGGTTGTCTCATCCATTCTGTTATTAGTCTCATTTCCAATGCATAAGCATGCTTTATAAAGATCTTGGGTAACAAATTAAATGGTAGTTGAATTACTGGTACTGTGGGTTGTCTATATTAGCTTTTATAAAAATGCAAAATATTATTCTTAATGATTCTTAGATTCTTAATCAACCTATTATGCGCCTTCAATTACTCAATTTGGTTTTACTTCCTCCTTCCTACTATCGCTGCATGAAAAGACTTTGTATTTCTATCCCCCATTTTATGTTTTTCGTGAGATAACTACTTCCAATAAGTGTCTTTCCTCACCTACCATAACTTCGAATAGGCATTTATTGCTTTTAATCTAGCCATTTGTATCTTACTTGGATCCTAAACCTTAATCAATTCTTCTGCCTCCATTTGCACTTGTTTTAAGTTTGTTAATAGCTTCATCAATATTTCCAAAAATCTCTTTCTTCCATTTCCTTAGAGATGTTTGTATTTTTTTTTTTTTCATTTTCTCAACCATTGGTATTCCACCGATATGTTACCATTCTTGTTTAGCAAAACAAGTGAAATCTGGGTCAGTAAACCAAGCGTCCAAATCCTAAAAGGCTTTGGCCTAGTCAACCTCTTGGTTAAGTCAAGGCTTAGAGGTGTATGATCCGAGGCTAAATTAAGTAGTGCATATAATTTCATCTTTGAAGTAAATTTATATCCCAGTTGAGGTATATCAACAATAGTCATCAATTGTACCCATTCTCTCGTCTCCAACACACTAATAGTGCAACTCATCCCACCCATCCATTCTTCAAGAGCTAAAGCTTCATTCATGTCTTGTATAACTAATACAGGCTGAACTAAAGTGTCTCTTAATGTCACCAATCATCCCATATAACTTTCCGTCCTTGTTTATCATTTGGTGCATACACAATGATAAGAGAACATTTAAAAGTGACTCAATAGTCTCGAATGCAAATCCATCTATTACCATATATATTTGATATTTGAATGTTTCAAGGACTCACTCTAAAATCAAATAAGGCCACCACTCCCTTGGTCAGCAGCAGAATGCACCCATACAAGTCCAAATTCCACCCACCATTTATGAAGCTTAAGTTTAAAAGTTGAGTTGTGTTTTGTCTCAAATAAACCAACAAAAGACACATTTTGAGTAAAGATAATTTCATTAATTTCCACATCTTTTTGCCTTCCTTACTCCCCTAATATTCCAACAAAATTAACTTCATAGACATAGGAAAACAAAATACGTCACCAACAAAATAAGTCCTAATGTTGATCCTACTCCTTCTTTTCATAAGGCATCCTTTTTTTCTCTCTTTTGAACACTCACAACCCTTGGTATATGTTAGATGATATAATGGAAAATAGGAAGACAAAGAGAAAGACTGAATTGTATATTTCTGTGTTGTATCAATTACAAAGAAGCAACACTTATTTATAGGCCTAGAATATTAAATACATTAAATGGATTTCAAATCAAAATACAATGATAATATCAACCTAATATTAATCTAAATCAGACCAAGATTTAATAAAATATTTATTCTAAACACCCATCCTCAAGCTAAAGCTCATCTTTAGCTTGTTAAAATTGAATGGAGATTAGTAGGGGAGGCAATAGTTGCAACGAGGCTAGGCGAAACTAGGAAGCACAGACGAGCCTGGGAAGAACTAGGAAAAGAGAAACTAAGAAAAGAAGAGACGAGCCTAGGCGGAACCAGAAAAAGTGGAGATGGGCCTAGGTGGAATCAGGACACACGGAGACAGGCCTAGGCGAAACTAAGAAATGCGAAGACAAGCCCCAGACAGAACCAGGAAACATGTACATTGGCTTGGGCGAAACTAGAAAATATGAAGATAGGCTTGAGTAAGACCAGGAAATAAAGAGAGTTTGATATGAAAATGGGCAAAAGTGGTGAAAAATAATAGGGGATTTTCTAGAAGAACAAGTCGTAAGTGAAAGTGTTTGGAAAAAAAAAAAAAAGAGAAAATGAAAGAAGATGGGAGAAAATAAATTTCAAGAACTCTTATAGCAACGGAAGAAATTGGGGTTCAATGATGGCTCTGATACCATATTAAAAGACATAATAATCAAAATATGAATACATAAAAAAAAAAGGCTGAATAAACTTATATATGTGTTGTATCAACTATAAAGAAGCAATGCCTATTTATAAGCCTAGAATATTAAGCAGATTAAATTGGTATCAAAGCAAAACATAATGATAATATCAATCTAATATTAATATAAATCAATCTAAATTAAATCAAGATATAATAAAATATTTATTCTTAACAGTATATATAACCCTCAAAAGAATAGGGGAATCAGGGAGCTTTCATATTCCAAACTTTCTATTCTTTATCTCTGGTTGAGACAGCAACATTGTTCTACTATACTTAAGATAGATTTAGCACAGTTTAAGAAAGCACAGTTTAAGAAACTAAACTATTAGACGTAGAATATCTCACGTAAAAGTCAAATATTTGTTTTTATTCAATAATTTATATTGAATTCAAATTATTATGCTGTAGGTGGACATATCCTTCTTCAAAGTCCCCATCCCTTTATGCCGTATGATCTCTCCTCCACGAGACTATCCATGAATGGGACACATGGCTTCTCTCAACAGATAGTTTGCTTGTATATACAAGTAAATTCTTTATTATATACAATATGGGTTTTATGCTTTAATTGTATCCTCGGGGTATTGGTGAAGGATGAAAGAAATAAAAAAGTTTAAAAGATTTTGATATATTTAATGTCTTAGGAACTTATAAAATTTCATCTTTTAAGTTTAAACATTTTTTTTAAACCTTAGGCTATGTTTGGGAGTTTTACATAGGAATAAATAGAACAGTCTTTAATGAAGTAGAGAAAAAATATATGGAGTGGAATAGATGATGAGAGACCACTCTATTGTTTGAAAGTCTATAAAATAAATGTGTGGAATAAAATGATGCACAAAAATTCTTCTTTTTTTTTTTTTTTGTTCTTTTCATTATCCGAGTGTATTTTATATATACGAAATTACAAAATGGTAAAACAAGAAATTTACACACACAAAATTAGCTGTCGTCCTTGTTCGTCCGATTTGGGGGCCACTCATTTTACCGTGCACGAAGATTGGGAGAGGTTTAGTAGTCCATCCTCAGCCAAATCTTCCTTTTCTCTAAACCACTTCCAAATACGTATCTTGGAAATTTGTCTTTGTCATCTCTTGCCCTGTCCTTTAATTTTATGCTCCCAATCATACCCTTATTGGCTTAAACCGTACCCTAATGGTTAGAGACAAACCCATATAACATTACTTTTAGTAGAGTTTATGTCATAAAAAATGTTATACGCATAACAATAAAGACAGAATATATCAGTGGATTATTCTCAAAATAAATTTATATTTATAGGCGATGGTTGACTTAGTTTATAAGAAACGAATTCATATCTTATAAGGATGGGGGTTTGATTTTAGTTATTGGTACGAGGATCATGTTAGTAAGCCATATTATTAATGTCTCTTATAAGTGTTTCCGGAGCATGGAAATTAAATCATTCTCTAACCTTATGGAATGATCGACTGTGCATCCACTTAAGTTTATTTAATAGAAAAAAATAAACACAAAAAGACTGTGATACTCATGGTTTCCTACTCATCACTAGTATTATGATCCGAAATTTTGGGGCAGGGATTCGCAGCAGCTACCCGTACTATAATCATCAACGTGATCCACAGATGCGATAGAGTTCACCAACCTGCATGACCAATTTGACAATCTTGCCTGTCCCTGTTCGACGTGTCTCATTCTCATTGGCTTTGAGACACATGGAACATGTGCACCCTCCCACAAATCTTTAAGATGTCAACAGTTAAGAACAAATAATATTTTATATTATATACTCATAACTTGGTAAATTACTTATCATGTTGAAAATATAATAATTTATTATTTTTCAGCAGTACCTGTCGTCGGCAGACGAGAGACTAATGAGTTGAAAATAATATAATGAATTTTTTTTTATGATACTCTAAGAATACGGTACTATTTTAAATTTAAGGGTTATAATTTAATAATAAATATTTAAAATATTAATAAACTTAATTAATAAAATATGTGATAAATTGTCATTCATAAATTACCTACAAAGTATTAATATCTATAAATTTTAAAAGATACTGGAGACTTTGTTTTTTTTAATATTTTTGTTCTTTTCCTTCTTTGAAAGATATAAAGATTTGTGGGTGCATCCCTTCTGCGGGGTCAAAAACAAGAAAAGGGATCGAAGAGGAAGGCCTAGAATAGCTGAACGGCGGTCATGGGCGCGCGAGAGACAGTGGACCGTGGACCCCACCCTTCCGGAATACCGCGTACGTTATCGCACAAGGCATCATGACCCCACAAGCCAATCTCTCTTTGCTTCCATTACTTTCTTTCTTTCGAATAATAATAATAATAATAATCTTAGTATATAATGTCTCTTATATGGATAATCATGCTTCAATGACAATCATGGAGATAAACAAATAATGATAGGGGTATAAAATTTGGATTTAATTTTGATGAATTATTATTCGTAGAAAAATCTTGCACATGAATATAAAATTAAATATTTTCATATTATTAAAAATATTTAACTCGTATTATAATGAATTTCATTTTTGTATGATCAAATGTTTATCACTAGGTCAAAAGTTATGGCTGTTAGTAAGGATGCAATCTTAGTTCCTTTAAGTGTCAAAATCGCATCTAGCTTGAAGGGTTACACCCATTATGGGGGTTATGGCCTAGGATGTTAAGACTATCGAATCCTAATGATAACGTTGACTAATTAAAATCAACAATCCTCCCCTCTAGTGTTAGCCTGGGGATTTGAACCCATGTCCTTATTCTGATACCACTTGTAGGATTAAACGCTTACCACTAGGCCAAAAGCTATAACTATTAGTAAGGGTGCAACCTTATTTCTTTAAAGGGTCAAAATCGCATTTAGCTTGAAGGGCTGCACCTATTACAGGTGCAATATGTTGAGACGCTAAGCCCATCGAATCCTAAGTGTGGTGTTGACTAATTAAAACCAACAATTTTAATAATACAATGTAAAAGTATTTTACATAGATATTCAATAATATATTATCATATCAATAAAAATATTTGGCATTCACATTCATTATTTTAAAAATCTCACATATAATAACATATGACTAATTAGATAAAATAAATTATTTATACAAACAGTTTATTAAAATTAATCTTTATTATAACTTACCTAAAACTTTACATATATGTATATATTATATCATATAATTAAAGTATAAAAATTTATACTAATAACACATCAAATTAATCTGTATAAACTCTGTACAAATAAAAAAAAAAAAAGGTTTGATTTTTCATTTTGATGGGAGTTAGGGGAAAGGGAATTTAGACTTGATTCCTCGGTTTTGACATGAAAAACTGAAGCGACCATTTAAATTAACATATGAGCTATGAGTGATGGTAGTGTTAAAAGAAAAATACAAATTCTCGAACTTGATCTTGTTACACTGAGCTATACGTACCATGAGATGGGAAGGCATTAAGTGGGCTACGAGGCGTCAGGGCAGCTATCAACTAAATAAAAGTGGGATCCACATTTTGTATGTGAAAGAACCATTTTCACTGCTCAAATGGCATATAAGTTATAAATTATATTTAAAAAATACTATTCTAACACCTAAAAATAGGTGTCTAATTAGAACATATATTCTATCATTGTTGAATATGAGGTGACCCAAATTTTTTTCACTCATTTATCATATTTAAAGGTGATAAAATTAGTGTCCTAATTAGACATTCACTTTTAAATAATAAAAGAGCAATCCACGTTGCATTTTGCTATACGATGAAATCGAGCTTTTCTTTAGTTTTTCCCTTTGGTCTAAACATAGTCAGGTGTTATGGGTTATGATTTTTTTAATACTCGTTATATTGGGACTTAACATCTAAGAGCTCTATCTTCTAATGGTAACTGAGACTGTATATAAACAACTATATACTCGTTGTTACAATATCCTATACTAACCATCAAATAATGTTTGCATGAAAGAATCAAAAAGAGAAATACTTTTCTCTCTTTAATCAAACTTTAGCATTTCCGAAATCCATGCAAAAGTAAGATAAATCTAGGGGTTACAGGCGAAGAAGGCCCTTTCTATGTCACCCTCCCACGGGGGGAGATAAAGAACGCGCGGAAAAGTTAGATAAAGCGTTAAACAAAACACTAAAGGTAATCCGAACAAGAAAAGATAAAGAAACTTTAGAAAATCTATGGGTGCATCATTTTCGAAAAATGACTTTCAGTTTTTAATTTATTTCTCATTTTTAATTATTTTTTTTTTCAGAATTTTATGAAGAAAAATGTGAAAATTATAAAATTTAATTTTCAGTTTTAATTATTTCTTTTACAAAATTCAAAAAAGAAAAAAAAATTGAAAACTGAAAATTATTTTTTAAACTAATCGCAGCCTATATTTCAATAAACTTTTATACATATTTAAATGCCATATTGGTTGTATAGTGCCCGATCTACTTACTCGTTATTTATTTTACTTATTATTTATTTATTTTGAAGTGAGTATATATGGCCTGATTTAATTAATGCATAAATTTTCTGCTTATAATCAACATAATTACAATAAAATGGTGTCTCGTTTATTAATGGAATTAGAGTTTAATTTAAATAAATTATTTTGTGCTTATAATTAATAAAATTACAATAAAATCATCTCTCATTTATTAATTAGAATTAGAGTTTAATTTAAATATATTATTAGTGTACAATAATTTTACAAAGACATTCAATTATCATATGCCTGCAATATCAATAAAATTATTTAATTCAATAATCAACTGATTAAAAAAATTTATAAATAGAAGTATATATTGGTTAACACAATATAATTTTTTTTTATATTATTACTGTGTGGAAAACAAACTCTTTGAATTAAGAGTTATTGTTACTTCAAAATAGCACGTTGTACGTTGTGTTAAAAGTAATCTACTCTTAGATGATTATGAGATTTTTCTAGAGCTTTATAAAATTTATGAGTGTCAATACCTAATTAAATTTATTAATATTTTAAATATTTATAATTAAATTATAATTCTTAAATTTAAAAGAGGACCAGTGTTCTTGGATACCGTAACAAAAACCTATAATTAAAACACTGAAAATTGCAAGTTAAGATATACGTACTCTCATGAAATTTGAAAATTATAAAGACAGCAACGCAGGAAGAAAGGCTTGGCAACCAAGTTGTTAAGTGGTGTTGGTCATGGGGAATAAATGTCCACACCGCCGGGTAAGACTTTTTCCCGTCAGCGTGACGATACTTTGACGCACAATGGGAACGCTGATAAATAAAGAGAAATTAATGGGAGAGAAGCAAAAAGAAAGAGAGAGACAAAGTTTCCGCGTAGATAGATGAGATCATTAAAAAATCAACAAAACCAAGAAAGAAATGGAAGAAAAATAGAACAAAGGAGAAAATTCCTTCTTCTTTCTTATTTTTAAATTCAGAAAGAAATTAAGAATTTCACAAACAATACATAAAATTTATGAAGAGTACAGCTTCTTTTCAAGAATTATGTTTGATATAATTATTAGAGTAATACTACACAATATGTAAAAAAGAAGAAGAAGAAGTAATACTACAGAGTAAACAAGTCTACCATTAATTATTTGATAAAAAAATATGATAACTCTGTAATAAAATTAAATAAATAAATATTACTTATTTATAGATTTAAAAAAAAAAGTCAATAGGTATGTCCAACATTCTAATAACTGAATTACATCATAAGTTTGTACTTTCTAATTTTTTTTTAACATATTGATATTACTTTTATATTTTTATTTTTATTATCATGAAATAGCTTTCATTTGTTTTTTAATCTTCTAAGAAATATAGAAACCTTTTTATCCTTGACGCGAGTAAAGGAAAATAATCTCTCTTCTCTCTTGTCAATTAAGCAATTCATTCACACCTGCCTCTTGTTCACACCACACCCCTTACCTACATATATATTCTTCCTCTCTTTTTCTCTCTCAACTTTGGTTTTTCTCTCTCCTCCTCCATAACCCCATAAGCAAAATAACTCAACTTTTTCTATACATCATTCAGTTCTCCTCCTTCTCCCTCTTCTTCTGTCCGGACTTAGCAGGATCCGATTTGGTTTGAGTCGCTCTTTCACTTTAATTAGTTTCGTTTTCCAATTTAAATGGAGGGTCACCATCTCCATCATCATCATCAAAGGCAGCAACAACAACATCATCAACAACAACTACAACAACAGCATCAAAGTGTTAACGTTGATGTCACTGATAGGTTCCCTCAATGGAGCATCCAAGAGACAAAGGAGTTCTTAATGATCCGAGCAGAGCTGGATCAGGCTTTCATGGAGACAAAGAGGAACAAGCAGCTTTGGGAAGTCATCTCCAACAGGATGAAGGAAAAGGGTTACCATAGAAGCCCAGAGCAGTGCAAGTGCAAGTGGAAAAACCTCGTTACCCGCTACAAGGTACCTTTTTAATTTATTGATCTATAAATATATATAGATATATACACCAACCCCAAAGAAATTATATAAAAGAAAATTAAACCGTGTCTTGTTATTATATACAATAAATCACACAGATACCTTTTTTTTTTCTTTTTTCTTTTTGGCTTTTTCCACCGCCTACGGGGTAAGCTTTTCCCTATCATGACAATAAAGGGGTATTTTTTCAGATAATTAACAATCAAAGTTTTATTTGTTCATAAATATATATACACACACTTGTTTAGATAAAAATTGGTGGTAGTGATGCATGTACTATATAGTAAGTGTTATGAGCTTTTCCAGGTTTCTTATATGGTAACATGTATATATAGTACTATGTTTTTTTGTTTTGGGTTTTGATTTTGAGATATATAAAGGGATGTGAAACAATGGAAGCAGAAGCGTTAAGGCAGCAGTTTCCGTTTTACAATGAGCTTCAAGCGATTTTCACTGCAAGGATGCAGAGAATGCTGTGGGCTGAAGCTGAAGGAGGGTCCAATAAGAAGAAGGCCACGCAACTATCTTCTGAGGATGAAGACGATGGTAATGAAGAGAGTGAGGGAGATCACAAGGGTATCGCCAGAAAGAAGAAGAAGAAGGGTAAGATGGTGAGTGGTGGTAGTAGTGGTAATGGTAGTGGTAGCAGTAGTAATAACAGTTTGAACCGTCTGAAGGAGATTCTGGAGGAGTTCATGAGGCAACAAATGCAAATGGAGGCTCAGTGGATGGAAGCATTTGAGGCGAGGGAGAATGAGAGGAGGTTGAAGGAGTTGGAGTGGAGGCAAACCATGGAGGCATTAGAGAATGAGAGGATAATGATGGACCAGAGATGGAGAGAGAGGGAGGAGCAAAGGAGGATCAGGGAAGAAGCTAGGGCTGACAAGAGAGATGCTCTAATCACAGCACTACTTAACAAGCTAAGAAGAGAAGAGATGTAGTTAGTTTGGGTGCAAGGTTTTAAATTGCGGTTTTGATAGCAAATGCAATTATTGTGATTGCAAAAAATTGTTGGAAGATGCAATTGATGTAATTACAATTGCGGTTTCACTAGCCCTCAAAATAGTAATCTTGTGAATACAATTGCAGTTGCGAACCACAATTTAAAATCTTGAGCTTGGATGCTAGCTAGCTAACTTTTATATGTGTGTTTCATCTTATGACCATGAAGCAAAGCTTAAATTGGGAGGTTTGTTCTTACAACACTCAATTTTATCTTGGAGGATACTCACTTTGTGGTTCTTATGGTTTTATCATGTTGTTATGAAATCTTCTCCTCCTAGTTTAGCTAATAAGGCTTTCTTTAGCAATGAAAAATAGCTCCAGGCTTCAAGTACGTTTTTTCCCTCTCATTTTTTCATTTGGCACTTAGCTAGTTATAATTATGTCTTTTTGTCATGCAACCCTGCTATCATTGAGAGATGACCAATTTTTCATACATATCCCAAAAGGTGATCAATGGTTTTTCATAGAGATTCTTCCGGTAGCTGATGTAGATGAATATATTTTATATATAAAAATGCACAACTTGCAGTACCTAACTAACAACCGAAAACGGGCAAAAGATCGACAAAACATTCTCCACAAGATAATGCTCATTATGTTGTCTATCCATATGGAGACGCACAGTTTTAACGTTAATGGAGCATTTGGTAAAATGGCTCACTACACACACAGTAAGTGCTGTTGCTTTCACTTTTGATTAAAAGAAGGAATTTGTTATGGATATGCATCATGCTACTCTTCCATGTATACTTCCATATGTATATACATTTAATTGTATCAAAAGCTGAATTAGGGTTTTCATAGTTTTAGTGATGAATTATATATATTCTTGGTTGTTCGAGTTCTTGTTCTTAAAGGGTGTCGGTAAATGTAGCAATAATTGTATCCTAGTTGACATTGGAAAGGACATGTTGAGAGATTAGGCTAAAATAAGGGAGACGATGATGTGTGTGTGTGTGAAATTATATAATTGTTTTCAAGAGAACTCGATTTTACGTGTTGATAGACCCTATGTATATATATAATTAGATCCTAGTACTGCAAAGAAAAAAATCATTATTAGCTTACCTTTCAGTTGAATCATTATCTCAAAATTTTGGATGGATGTCATAGCTTAATATGTATGCACGAGGTTTTTGACAGCTAGCTGATTTGGTTGTTGCATGCAAGAGATAATCCCAAATGGTTATTGACATTGACCTGTGCATGTGAGAGAGTTCACCATGATAGGAGTTGAAAAAGTTTTCGGCCTCAGGTATGAAATTGTGACTTTGAAGTAAATATTAATCCTTGTCCCATATCACTTTCTCTCACTCCTTTTGATACCTCATGAATTGGCAACATAGTGTAGGTACATAAAAGGTTTAGTAGGGATCATTAATAAAAAAGAGATTTAGTAGGATCAATACTAATTATGTGATAAAGATTAGAAACTGTGAAGAGATATAAAAATATTACTAACAATCTTAAAGTGATATCTCTATATTGAAGCCGTGGGGTCTTGTGTACTAAACTGATTTTGCCCCCTTTGGTTAGTAAAATAAGGTAGCGGTAACAAACAAAGAAAGATCTCAGAGATCAGTAATATAGAATAAACTGTTTAAATTAAAAATGAGAAAAAGTTGATTGCGTTTGATTTTATGACACAGTTTTTAATTTTTATTTTCTTATCTTTTGGATTTTGTGAGAAAATACTGAAAATTATAAAATTTTAAGAATAAAAAACTCAAAATAAAAATTGAAAACTATTTTTCAAAAACAACCGCAATATTGAAGTAATATGTCAATATTGAAGCCGTTCGGTCTTGTGTACTAAACTTATCTTTTCCCCTTTAGTTAGTAAAATAACGTAGCGGTGAGTAGCAAAGAAAGATCACAGAGATCAGTAATATAGAAGAAACTGCTTAAATTAAAAATGAGAGAAGTTTGTTGTATTTAGTTTCATAAAATTTTTTATTTATTTTATAGATTTTGTGAAGAAGAAACTGAAAACTATAAAAATTATAAAATTTAGTTTTTGATTTTCAATTTTTATATTCAATTTTTAGTATTTTATTCACAAAATTTTAAAAATAAAAATAAAAAAATAATTTCTAAAGCCAAATGCACCCTTCATAACATATAGTTTATCAATTTGTGCTCAGTATGTGAGGTGTGTATGTGCATGTTTATTATGCATATAGGTACCTTCAATGTTATTAGATGGGAAAATGAACTGTATACAGTATTTTTTAAGACTATAAAAGAGATTTTAATAATGTTATTATCTATCATTCTTTAGGTTTCTCATTCAATCAACCTTTTATTATTGTAGTTATTTTGAATTTTAATGGCAGTGACATCTTTACCTACTGATACGTATCTAGTCTTAAAACTTCGCGGTGTATGCAGGAGCCTAGTGAAAAATTTGATAATAAAATATATTGTGGCACATTTTGGTATATATTCGTTCTTTTGTTTTCGTTTCCTAAAGAGATATTGTAAATAAGTTTGTTAGATGAATTTTCAAGCGTAACTATTTTTTTAAGTATGGATTAATTAGGATGAAATGAGTCATAACAAGTTAGTAAAGAAGACTCAAAAGCTAATTAGCAGCAGCTTTTGAACTCACAAAACTTTCTTAACTTAATCTGATGACATCATATTTTGATGGAGTTCTAAAAGGTTTGACTGAAATTGTCAAATTTCCAATTCTTAAGTGCATAATCATGTAATTAAATATTAAATCTCCAAATTGTTTGATCAGATAAATGCTTACACTCACACGAAGGTAAATATATACTGATCTAACAAGTGTGTTAGCATTTGGAAATAATCTTTAGGCTCACTAAATAATAATAAACAAGGCTTAGTTATACTATTTTTTGCGAAAATAATTAAATAAAGGGATTAGATTATTTAATCACAGTTCTTAGCATAAAATTAGACCAAAACTGGGCTTCTAATACGAGAAAAAAGAATTGAAATAATGGAAATTAAAGTAGACAATTCGTATATACCAGTTACATGTCGGCAAACTTTATTTCATTTGGACTGTAGAAATTCAACTTTTGCTAGGAATTAAACATCTGTTGTCAGGGCGCAGGGCTACGCTATTATACAATCAAGTAGAATTTCATTTCAGTCCTCAAAATGGTTCAAAAGCTTGTCATTATGAGGAGAGAAAAAAGAATTAGAAAGATGAAAATTTTTCTTTCCTTGCATGATTTATTATGAAGATGAAGAGCAAATTAAAATGGGTCAGAAAAAAAAAGATATCAATTTATCTGTCGTGTGTATCTCGTCTAGATCCCCAGAGCTTAACTTGATTTAGATGTTGTGGAAATTTCAGAAATTTTCACGCTTTTTAAGTAAAAAAAAAATTAATTATATTTCAGGAAAGAGAAGTCTTTTACGTATTTTATAAGGTGGTTTCTCCAATAAAACAGTACGCGGAGTCACGTAGTACCAAAGGATTTGAATCACTTTGCGAGAGAACACGGTTTTACAGTAAAGGATGTGCTGTCATATCTTCTGTCCGATATAAAAATGTCTTTAAAGAAAATCACACGTCTCTTTTTTTTTATTCTTCAGCAATAGTAACTAATGGGTTCTTTTATTTTCATTTTTACTGTGGACTCAAAATTTCTTTTGTTAAAAAATTATGCTTAGCTTGCTTTTTTCCGTGAAATTATGCTTAACTTTCTTACTTTATATTTGTACTATTATTACACTTCAGGCCTATAATCACCATTAATAACAATTAATTGTAAACATTCATCACTTTCATCCAGCCAAGAAAATACAATCATGACTCCGAACAACAATAATCACTTGAATCATTAAATGCATTCGAACCAAATTACGCACAAAATAAAACTATTAAAATTTAGTTGGTGAAATTTAAATTTGCATTAAATACAAAATTTGGAGGTCAATTTACTAAAATACTAATGATGTATGTTCGGTTTTCGTTGTCAGCAATATATTATACTTAAGTTAAAGGAAACCAAATATATGAATATCTTCATAGGTAAGACTATTTTTAAAGATATATAGCAAAATTAAAGTGTTTCTAATAATGTAAATAAAAAATGTTAAACAACCAGGATTTTTGTTAAAAAAAAAAGTCAAAATAACGTGATTAATAATATTTAGACGAGTAAGTGAGTCTTATTACTATATTTAATTAATTTAATTATCATTATGTATTCTCTCAGAGATTTTGACTATATTATTCGGCTAAGCATCATTATAAATTTAAATAAAAGTAAAAGTAGTGGAAATTTGTGGGTCTAAATTTGTACAGACTTGTATATTTTGCATTATTGATCATTGAAGGAGCGTTTTGGATTGTGTCGTATTATTTCGTTTCAATTGTGATTCCATTTATGAGGGTGGCATTTATAATGATTAGACCAAAACGATATTTGGCTCTATATGCTACATGTGCACCGACACACAAACACAGCCCTTGCAACACGCAACAATGGAACTTAATTACATTGACGACCACAATACTCATGGAACTCATGATAACTTTGTGCAGTGTCTGCAACATGGTGTGCCTAAGAAGCTGTTCCCAGTTCATTTGGTTTTTGCTCTGTCCTCAACTCCCTCTTTTTCTTCCTTCCAAAACCTCAAAGTTCAAACGCGTTTCTGACGGAAAACATTTACCAATATAGATAAATTTATCACCGACTCAATGTGAAGAAAAAAAGTTGTTCTTTTAATTTATTTTTAAATTAATTGTTGACATTTTCTTCTTGGGCAATCGTTCAAATAGTCAACCAGGTTCAGAACTGGGTTCAGGAAAAAAAAAATTCTTTGTTTTCTAAAAAATAAAACAGGTTAGAAGAAAAGCAAAAGGGGTTAAGATCAACAAGGTAGATCAAGATCTGACCCACATGTTGAATTTTCTCCCTTCTTGCTAATTTTTTCTTTTTCTCTTTCTGATTAAACTATAATTTACTTCTCCACTAAAGTATTTTATTTTATTTTTAACTATTCTGCAGCTGTTTGGGCTGGAGATATGCTTGCGACATGCTGACCCTTTGATCTGTTCAATTCGTCCCACAAAATGTTTATTAATTATTAGTTTTGAGCATTTGAGAGTAACTTTGGGGCTCCAAGTTCCAACAATATTATACCAAATGTCTGTTTGTTTGCCTATCAATGCTCTTTCCAGCCACAAAACTGAAGACCAAGTCAATCAGACAGTGGAGCTCGAATATTATTATATGAGACAAGAGTTAACTTTCAGTTGGCAAGGGTTGAAAGATTAACAAACAGAAAATAGTTGACAATGTATTCAGCTGACCAGAAGTTAGATTTCTCCTTTTTTATTTTTTTTCTAATAGAATGTTTTATGGTGAGGTTGGTTATTTATAAAAATTAGGGGTTGTTTTGCAAGTGTTTTTTAAAGCAATTTTTAGTTTTTAAAATCTAAGAAGCCAGAAAAACTTATTTGGTACACTGTTTTTGTTATGTTGGTTTTAAAAGTTAAAAAACATGATTTGATTCTTAAAAATAGAAAACAATTTAGATGTGTTTTGAAAAATAATGCGGTGGCATACTTGTAATTACCTTGTCTTATTGATTTGTGCACGATATTTGATTCTCATCCAGGATGAAAATGCCCCTCTAATTTTTTGCTTCGAAAACACCATCATCACTAGATACACCACCAACAACTCCAATGCGTAAAGCCTGATCACAGCAACCGTAATGCCCAGGTTCCCGTGCTGTTGTGCATAGTGCTGCTCGCTACCCATCGCGCCGTGGATTCGAGTCGCTGTCATCGTCAACAGCAGCATGTGCCGCTTCTATAACCTTGGTGTCTCGTTGTCGCTAGTACGTCCGCCATTGAAGGTGCACTACTACGTAATGGCAGATCTGAGTGTGAGGTGGTAGATTGGAGCGATGGAGTTGTGATGGTGAGCAATGGAGTTGTCAATTGTGTGCTTGCGCCTGTGACAGTGAGCGAAGGTAGGTTTGCCATGGAAAGGTGATGCGGCGACGCCATGCACTTGGTCCGCAGAGATTGCACTATCTGTTTCTCAGTGTGGTGGTGGCGCAAGGAGGCAGAGGCCACTGGAACGGCTAATGAGCAACTACATGGTGCGCGGCAAAAGTTAGTGGCGGCGGTGCGAGGGTTTTGGTTTCTCCCTCCTTGTATATTGTGGGTGTGTGTTTTAGAGACTTTGACCATTGAACTACTTCAATAGATGAAAAGGAGCTCTATTCTCAATCATTGAACTAGTATGAGCTATAGGCTCACTTTGAGTAGAAATTTGAAATGCCTTTCCAAGTATGCCTCTAGAATTAGTCCCAACTTGAATTGGTGTCGAATGACATCTAGGAGTATGTTTCTTTGTCCTAGTCATATTGAAATGATTTTTACTCCCAAATACTAAATTTAAGAAGTGTAAAATGCAAATTTAATCACACAATA
Organism: Dalbergia cultrata; assembly: GCA_031216105.1. Classification (NCBI taxonomy): domain Eukaryota; kingdom Viridiplantae; phylum Streptophyta; class Magnoliopsida; order Fabales; family Fabaceae; genus Dalbergia; species Dalbergia cultrata. The sequence goes on from CM062353.1 coordinate 62,329,489, forward strand.
GTATAATCTTTCACACACACACATATACAAAGAAGACAGGTAGAATAAAAACATAAACATACACATCAAAACATATGTAGCATGACAACTTCTTTATAACAAAAATGATTAATTAAAGTTTGTACAATGAAAGAGAAAAACAAAATATAATAATAATCTAACTCTAATCATGCCTTTTAAACAACCATATCCTCATTCTCATCATTAACAACATTTCCATTAATGGTAGAATTTTGAGGTTCATCATCTGTAGCCATTCTTAGCAATTGTATATGTGTAGTATCGTCTAAGAAATATTTTTCTAAGTTCTATGGTGGATATGTCTCATTGGATGGCATAATTCCTTTAGCGTCTTCACCCATGTCATAAAAATCTTTTGGCATCAAGTGAATCAATAAGCACTAATCTTTTTGCTTTTCACCATCCACATAATAAACCATTTGAGCTTCAAAAACATTGATATATGACTCATCATCTTGATATTCCTTAATTTTGGAAAGTTAACAGAAATAAAACCTAACTTTTTTTTGTATGCCTCTAGGATTAGTCGTATTAGCTCACTAACATTTAAACAAGGGAATCCTAAAGAATATATGCCTCTAGGATTAGTTGTATTAGCCCACTAACCATAGCATCCTCATGTAAATGCATGTAAATTCAAGAATATATGAAAATGCATGGTATTACATACATCAATTACTGCACAATAATCAATCCACCATATATTAAAAAAATTATCAACCATATTAGATTCATATCACTACCCAACTCAGTCAAGATCAGCACATAAAGGATATTGCCTATCATGCAGACCTAACAAAATATGCTAATATGGCATGCAAAAATATTATTTCCAAGCAATTAAATAGCTTACAAAAATAAATAATTATCTTTTTTCTAGTTGAATCCTTAAATCCATAAATTTCTATAAAAACCAAACCATTCAATTATCTAAATTAAAATAAAAATTTTATAATATGAGACCAAAAAATTAATAACATCAATTAAAATAATCATGTGTATCTATATAGTCCGAGGACCAAGCTTGCCTATTTATTATATTAGTCTAAAAACAATAATATATATACAAAAAAAAAGACTCTAATGGTCTCACTACAAAGCGGAACACACCATAGACAATACTTAAAAGTCTACTAAGGGGGAGCAATGTCTATGTCAACTATGGGATCTAAAATGTTGAAGAAGATAAGTGAGTTATACAATTAAGTGAATGGATAATCACCTATTGCTCACATGAGACAAAGGACTAAAATAACCATCCACAATAATGCATAAACAAACATTAATTTAATACACATTAATAAGTATACATCAATACATTAACACACACACATATACACACACAAATTGATAATAATTATTCATATAAGTTGTCATCAACTATCACGCTAAATCATCATAAAACATAGAAACATAATAACTGAGAATATATAATAAAAGAATTTATCTCAAATAGAGATCCTAATAACATGAATCATGAATACATAATAATTGGGCCTTTTGGGCAAATTGTGTCTCCTGGACAAACACTCTATGGTAACCCTTCGAGGACCATAGTAAAACCCCTGATTGGTAAATTTTGGGAGATTGCCACTTGGGCAAGCAAATTGGTATACCAAGATTAATGATCGTTCTGTCATTAACTCATAACTCTGCTCAGACTACTCAAAGGCAAACATAATCATATGAATCATAATAATTTTAGGGTTTGTTTGCAAGATGGGTTTAGTGGAAAAAAGAAAGAATTGAAAGGCTTTGAAGGATTAGATTGTATTTGTGAGTTTTGTTAATCGAGGAATGATGTGTTTGAATGATTTTTAAAACCCTCCCTAATCCTGCATTCTCCCCCATTTTGAGTCCCCCATTTTGGGGGGTTATGAATTGAAAGTATTATTTTACCCTTATCAGTTTTTGTCAATTTCAAAAATAACCAAATCATACATCACACATTTCTCTCTGTGGAACCCTCATTCACAATCTTTGAACCCTAATCCAAATCTTCTTCTATTCAATCCTATCTATTTCATTGACAAGGACGAATTGATGAAGATGAATCAAGGTTGCCACTTTCTTCTATGCTGTTGATTTCACTGTTTCAAGCTTTGAACATCTGTTTCTTCACATTTCTTTGCCCCTCTATTTCTTCATGTTTTTGCCTTCGCTTATGGCTTTAGTTTCTACATTTTGGATCGCGTTTCTTCGCCTTCGTTTATAGCTTGAGCTTCTAGGTTTTAGGTTGCACTTTTTAAACGGTTCATTTTCATTTCGGATCGCATTTTAGATTAGCTTCAATTTCAGCTTATTATTATTGGATTTGGGTTTATTGATACAATTTTTTTTTGAAATGCAAGTGGAAAGCTCATTTACCAGTGCATGAAGAAAAGGGTCACGAACCCAAGTTTTTAATATGAATTTTTTTTATAAATATAAATTTTTGCATGGTATTATTATTAATATGAATTTTTAAAAATATTGATGAGAAAAGTCATTTTTAGAGATAAAAAATAAAGAGATATTTTTTAAAATAATCTACTGTATAGAGTAGAAAATTTGAGGGATAAGCAGTTTTTCAATTTTTTTTGAAAATAATTAATTATTTAAAAATAATTAAGTATATTATTAACGGATAAAAGTGTAGAAAAAATCATTAATTTTCTATTTTTTATCAGTAGAAATATGTATTTTTAACTAAAATAATTAATTCTATAAAAATAAAATAATTAAATATTGTAAGAAATGGTAAAATTGTAAAATTAGACCATAAATCACCCAATTACCCTCCCCCTGTATACCTTACACTCCTAAATAAATAGAGGATCAATTCTCTAATGTCCTTCTTCCTCTTACCTTTCCTTCCCTTTTAATGTCATCCATTTCCTTTCCCTCCAAACTCCCAAACAAAGCCTAAATTTACATGAAATTGTTCTTGGCAACTTGCTAATATACATGATAAACATATTCGATCTTTTGTTTATGTGAAAGAAAATTTTATTCATAGATAAGTTTAACGACACTTACAAATTGAAAAAGATATTCTAAATCTAAATTAAATAAGAAACAAATATGTTCCATATTATGAACTAACCAACGATCCATGACCTTGCTCCTCGCCTAAAAGCTATTGATGGCAATGAATCTTTTACAACAGAGACCAACATGAAAAGCACTGCAATTCAAAGAATGTATTACATTCCAAAGTAGATCTAAACATATTTGAATCTGTAAGGCCATCAGAAAAGAAAAACAAAACACCTATAAAGGGGAAGGAAAACACCACAAAGGGGGATTGAAAAATCCCACAAATAGGACAAAGAAGACATCTCCAAATGGGAAAAAATGAATGAAACAAAAAGCCTAAAGAATGAAAAGAAAAAGAAAAACAGTAGGGCTACCACCATGAAAGGAAGATGGCAGCCCTCTCAACGACACTCTACAAGTCAAGACTAAATAAAAAAGGTCAAATATATATTCTATATATTTTTTTAAAATATTAAAAAATTAGAAATTAATTTTTTATTCCATGAAATCGTACAATATAAGGCAAATTAGTCCTAACCCTATTTCTAATATTGTGCTGTCACATTTTTTTGATTTATCACATTAATAGACATGTAAGTAGATTAACATTCTGTTTAATCTCTACCAATTAAGCTGTATGGAGATATGCATAACTTAAGAGTATAATATGAATTTTACATTTAAGCAATATTGTATTGTTAATATCTTTGGCATATTATTAACAATTTGAACCTATTGTTTAACCATATATTACCCTAAAGCTAGGTAGGATGTTAGTCTATCACCAATAATTCAATTAAACATGGCACATTAGAAAAATTGTAAAGGCACTGCAATAAAAATGGAGGCAGGGATTAACTTAACTCACATTTTGTAAACTAAAATGTTTATTTTAAAATCTAAGGGACCAAAATGACTTACATATATAATTTCAGGGACTAAGTTGAATATTCACTTAATTTTTTTTTTATATACTAGACGGGGCAGAAAGACTAGCAGAAAGAAAACAAACTAAACACCCACAATACGGGGTAGAGCTATACAACTCAAATCAACATGAAATTGAAGCGAAACAAAACTTGGAAGGTGTGTATAAATAACTTCCCTATCTAGGCTATGCCCATGGTTGGCAAGAAGATCTACACACATATTGGCTTCATGATAAACATGAATAGCTTTCATAGAAATGAGGCTTTGCCAAAGGTTTTTTTAATCCCCACCCCATCCACAAGCATCTGAATTGCCACCTTGGAATCCATCTCAAGCAAAATATGATAATAGCCTCTTTCAATAGCCATCTTAAGTCCTAATAAAGCACCCCAAATTTCTACAAAGTAATAGAACAAATCCCTAAATTCACACTATAAACTTGGATAAAATTACCATAGTAATCACTAATAATTTGTCCACATGAAGCTGACCTAGAGGGTTGTGCGATAGAACCATCAGTATTAACCTTCAGCTAACCAATAAGATGAGGGACCCAATTCACATGGATAAGTCTAAACTCCTCTAATATGAATCGTTCATCATCATAACAAGAGAGGGCAAGATCATAGTCCTTTGCTAGGAAGAGTAGCTTAACCAAAAGGTCCTGACAGCTTAAGGCAGTTCCATAAAAAAATAAAAGCATTCTAATTCAACCAAAGAATGTTGCAAGCAGTAGCAAATAGGAGAGGCCATGCAATCCCTTTAAAAGTACAAGCTCGCGGCTCAATATTATCTGAAACCCAATCCAATAGAGTTCCAGAGAAGAAAGATTGATGCTCTGAGTATGAACAATGCTCTTCCATAATTCTTGTGCAACTACACAGTCACACATAACATGGACCACTATTTCCTTAATTTCCACACACTTGGGGCAATCTGCAAAAAAGGGTCATGTTTTCCACTTCTAGCGGGCCCAATTTGTAAGGAGAGTTTTATTGATCACCAACCACATAAAGGACTTGATATGATGAAGAACATTTAATCTCCATGTAGTCTGCCAGATCTTCCGAGCTTGAGACTCATCCCCCCATGAATAATCTCACGAACAGATTTTGTTTTAAACTCACCCGAAACAAAGGGGTGCCAAGCTACCATGTCCCCTCATAAATCCTCCTTGGGCTGCAAATAGGGACTAGTAGATCTAGAAAATTGGTAGGTAAGTAGTCACTAAGAAAGTTCCAATCTGAATCCCATTCTCATCAACAAAATAACTAACAAGGGTATCCCCCTCCACATCTATGAGATCCACAAGTGAGATATCCCAAAAACTATGAACCCCGAGGACCCAATGATCGTTCCAAAAATTGACATCATTGCCATTAGCAATCTTCCAGATAAAATTATTTCTAACATTTTGCCAGACCTGAGAGACACATTTCCATAAGTTGGATGCTGAAGTAATCTTGTTCACCATAGGAATAGTAGCATCAGTGCACTTATACTTGAAGCAAATAACCATAACCTAGAGGCTATCTCTTCTATCCACAAGCCCCTAAGCAATTTTCATAAAGAATGCTTCATTAATATCTTTGGCCTTTCTAAAACCCAATGCCCCAGTAGATTTACAAGAACAAATACAATCCCAACTGATCAAGTGCACTTTCCTTCTTTTCCTGCTTGAGCCACCCCAAATAAAATTTTGACAGATAGTATCAATTTGGTTACAAACAAAAATAAGTATCTTCACAATTTGTATAATGTAAGTCGAAATAGTAGCAAGGGCTGATTGAGCCAAAGTAACTCTACCGGCCAAAGAAAGAGATCTAGACTTCTAGCCATTCAATTTATTATTCATATGAGCAATAATGTAATGAAAATCATCCTTGCAAACACAATCATGCATCAAGGGAACTTCCAAATATTTGCCCAAATTACTGGTCAATTGAAAACCTAATCCTATGCTAAAGGCCCTTTTGCGGGTATGGTTCATATTATTGGAAAAGTAAATGTATCATTGACCTTTTACCTTGAACTGATACAAAAACTATTTAGGATGTCCTTTGTAACCTCAACTTGATCTGAAGATGCCTCAGCGAACAAAAGGAAGTCATCTGCAAAGCAAAGGTGAGATATATTAGCACCCCGTTTAGACAAACGAATAGGTTTCCAGTTGTTATTTTCCATAGCCTGAATTATGAGATAGGACATGCGTTCAACACAAAACAAAAATATATGGTGAAATAGGGTCCCCTTGGCAAATACCTTTGGACGGCATAAAAGATTCACTGGCTGAGTTATTCTAAGAGATCCTCATGGACGTAGAAGAGATAAAGGCCCAGATTACATTAACAAGATCATTCGGAATAGCCACCTCAACAAAGGTATCACGAATGAAGTCCCACCTTAACATGTCCTATGCTTTCTGTAATGCCCCGATTTTCTGTTAGAGTGAAAATGACCAAAATGCCCCTGAGGTCATTTTCACCTGACCGAGGAAAGCCAGTCTTGACAAGATCGAAGGGCAAACTCAATGTTGGAAGGGGATTAGAAAACTTATGTACCTTCCCGGGATCGAAAATCTCGTTTTTCGAGTTTTCGGGTCAAAATGACCAAAACGCCCCTGTGGTGTTTTACCGTTTGCAAGTGCCGGATGAACCCGAAACTTCTCCGGATGGTTTTAAAAGGCGTTTTTATGTATTCTATGACCTCGCTTTAATTTTTGAAGTCCCTGGGCAAAATTAGTGCAAAATTACGGTTTTGCCCCTAGTTTCGTATTTTTACACGCTTTTTAATCACGCGATTAAGCAAACCTAAGCAATATTAGGCTCTAATCGAAGGTTAATTAATTTCCTTAATTAATCTAGAGTCAAAATAATTTATTAAAGTTGATTAGAACCAAAAAGTACTTAATTACAACCTAAAATCATATTTTAATTTTATGACACCTAGTCATAGAATCTTGAATAGTATTTCTCTTTCCAATTCCTTAAATCATGGAATTGTGTTACACATTGTTTATTCATAAATGAGTTTTAAATTCTTTAATGATGTATGAGCACTCCTAAACTTGTCATAAACTCCTAAATCACATTCTTAGTTACCTAAACTTAAGCTTAATCATTCCTAACCTTGTACCTAAGCTAATACACATCTAAACCTACCATTAACACACAATTAAATGGTCAAATCATCCTCCCATTCCTGTCCCAAGCTGACCGTGAACCTTCTCCCCATATGCCATCACATGTTCAATTTTTCAACACTCGAAGGCCATACCTCAAGTCACATACACTATACCTTGTCATATAACTTTCAATCAGCTTGAATTTCCACATGAATAAATAATTAAAACAACCCATTTTCCCATTTAATTGTGGCTGGAAAGTTCCAGCCATGCATTGTTTCTAGAAGACTAAATTCATAAAAATGTGATAGAAATTAACTCACATCAAGCCATGCTTTGTAGCATAGCTTCCATACTTCAAACCATGCTTGAACTGACCTTGTGTAAGAGATATTTCCTCTTCCTTCCTCCCTCAAAGGCTACGGCCAAAGCCCTCCCATTCACTCCTCCATGGTTTTGTTTTTCTATAAATAGGATGCTTGTGTTAGCCTTGTTGCACTTTGAAGCATTTGCAAAGTTTAGAGTTTTAGAGTTGTCTTGCTAGTGTTTCCTTTTTCTCTCAAAGTTCCAAGAGTGTTCTTCCTTTCTTTCATCTTTATCTTCTTCATCTCTTTATCTCATCATCACCTCTCCACCATCAAACACCACCTAAAACCTTGAACCATCATCAAAACTCTCAAACAACACACCTCAAACACAACTCCACTTGAAACACATTTTCTTTCTTTTTCTCTCATCAAGGCGAATCATCATCACCATCCTAGGAGGTGTGTTGCTCATCTCATTCCATCTTCAAGATCAAGCTTTTATCTTCATCACTAGGTAGGGATTTGTTTTCAAACTCTATTTTGCTCAAGAAAGTGTTTTCTCTAGTTTCTCTTGGATTCTTTTTGAACTTTCCTTTGTCTTTCCTTTCCTTTCATTTTCGGCCATGAGGCCTTGATTTGAGCATGATAGCTTGATGATGAGAGTTTCTAGATGATGACATTGTGTTCATCTCAAAGAAACCTCTAAAGCTTGAGTTTTCCTTTTCTTACAACTTCATCTATATGTTATCTAGCTCACATGGTTTTCCAACTTAAGAAAAATTAATCTAAGGATTTCTAAAAGCCCAAAGCCTACCCTTGTCAACCTTAAAGTTGGCGACACGTTCTAGAGATTTGTCTCTAGATAGGGTTTGGGTACTTAATAAAGAACTTGATGTAGCTTCACTTTCTTTCTCTTTTATATGATTTTCGATTCTTGTGTTGTGATCTTTGAGATATTGTATGGGGTTATTATCTTGTTAAAGTCTTAAATGAGCTCTAGTTAAACATAAAAATGAAACTTGCATCATGTTTACTTTAAGCTTTGTATATCATGTTTATTTCCTTGCTATCACTAAATCCCAAGATAATGAATGAACTTGCATTATCATGTTTATGTTTCAAGCTTTGCATTATCATATTTATATTTCAAGTCCTCACCTAAATATCAAATATTGCACCACATATTTATTTTATGCTCTCACTTTACTTTCTAGCAATAACTAAAATAAGTGCATGAGCATGTTTATTTTTATGTCATCACTTTAATGATTCTAGAGCTCAAAGACTTGTCCAATGATATCTCAAACAAAGGTCTAAAACATTTATTTCCTATGGTTCATATTCGCCCTATGAGGCCTTAATGTTTCAAGTATTGAAAACTATGTTTTATAATTTTCTAAACTTATATGAGTATAAGGAATGTGTAGAACTAAGTGTTATGAATTTAGGACCTCTTGAGATGAAAATAATATAGCCACTGCCCTATTAAGTATTTTCATGAGTTTAGATGATAAAGTGTTCATAAAAGAGTTTTGAAGGTTTTAATAAGGTTCCAAGAGAAACTAGTATTTTATGTGCTTTAGAAACTATGATTCAATGCCTTTAAATGGAGTTTCTGTTTCGGTTCTGCCTTGCTATGTTTGGCCACTGTATGAGCTGTGTTAATGATGTTAATATGCTTATGTTTGGGTAATAATTATGTTAAGACTCATATGTGAAGATAGGATAAGTTAGGAACTAGAAAAGAATTAATTTGAGAGTTCTAGATCCCTTAAAGATTCATTTTTCTGGATTCTGTCCAGCAAGGTTTAGATTCAATAATCATGGTTTTAAATTAGTTTATATGTGTAGGGAATGACTCATAATTGGTTTAGGACTTAATCTTGAAACCTTAGGAGCAAACCGAACTTAGAAAGGGTCATTATTGTGACTTCTAGGTACCGTAAGAGTTAGTATTTTGATTCACTCTTGAGGTTTAGAGATGTCCTTGACCATAGGGTGAGGTGAGAAATACTTAGTTATAACCTTATAGGTTCCCAAGAGACTAGGTGTTGATGATCAATAACTTAGAATATGAGATAAAGATCTAAACTAATTTCTAGAACTCCGTAATCACATAAACATAAAGCTGTCCAAATTCAGCAGTGCTATTTGGATTAGTTCTTGAGCATAAAATTTGTATAACTCATTAATTGTCAAACTATAGGTGTATAAAGAAGTTAAGGATAATTAATTTGCAAGTTTAAGACTCATAAGAATCGAAGTTTAAAACACTATGAGTTATAACATAACATGTCTATGAGCTTATGGGGATGATTGTTAGATATGACTATGTGATGATGTTTGTCTGAAAGTTTTATGTACGAATGTTATGAAAGTTTCATGTGATGATATATATATGTTATGAAAAAGCTATATGAGAATGCATGATAAAAATGAATATGATAAATGATGAGGAAATTGTGATTTAATACTTATGAGAATATAAATGTGACACAACACTGAGACGCGCTTCTCTGGTGACACCTGTTCGGCCGAGCACCCCAGGAGGAGACAAATCCATGAGGGTATGTGTGGATGCAGCCTGCCAAAGCGGACAAATTAAGGGCCCACGTGGCTAGCAAAGCGTTTCAAAGAGGAAATGATCCTAGAAACCACATCCTTAATTTCCCCCCTAGCCCGTACTTTAAGTCGGGATTATGTTACGCTTATCATAGGATAAGTAAGAACTAGTGACGACTAGTTAAGGTATGAGCTCATAACCTAGAGAAGTTTAGAGCGGCCACATGAGATGAAAGTTAAAGTTAACAATGTCACATAAACTATACTTATGCCAACGTTATAATGTTTCCTAGTCATTCTATTGTTTGGTTTACCTTATGATGCATTCATATCATTAGTATATTTACCTTAAGTTATAAAGACGCATTATAAAATATGACGGACCTTGGATAAAATACCTCTTTGGAAAACCAACTTAAAAGGAATTTATATGCATGCACACCTTTTAGAAATAAACCCAAGGTTCCCGAGGATGTGACGACGTCACCTAGGTAGGGATAACCCTCACGAGAATTCTTTTAGAAAGATTCTCATTCCCTCTCTCTTTTCTTCCGTCATATCTTCAGATGGCGATGTTTGTACTCTTCATCGACACCCCGGTATGGGAGTTGCACCATGACCCGGCACTCCTGGTCATACCATTTGAGGGTCGCTGCACGGTCGAGTATTCATGTTCATGGACGCGACCCTTCACAAGACCCGTCCCGAGCCACCGCTTCACCCCGCTCCTTCCTACCGTCATAACGGGATTTTTGAGCTTAGCGAGACCATGCGATGAGCGTATCCTCCGCATGGAGCCCGAGACATCAGCGATGCACCAGTACCGGTATGTGCCGCGTCCCGCACGTGGAGATCGGACCCATCCGAGGACCCGCCATTCCACATGCGCTGGAGCTCAGCCCGCTCCTCCACCGATGAGGGCTGGGAGTGAGGAGATGGTCCAAACGAGGTTGGCTCGACGGCCATCCTATGCGCCCCTACGCCGCGGTGGACATGCCCCGATGATGCGCTGACCACTCCCGCCGAGATTCGGTGGATCGACTCGACCCCCAGCGGTATTTCGACAGGAGTAGTCATAGGAGGGTAGTAGTTAGTGCACCATGACGCCACATAGTAGAGGTCAAACCTTCTTTTGTATATGAGGTTGTCTCCTTTAGGTGCACATGGGTATGGGTGTAGTTCCTCTTGTATTTGCTTTTTATGATTTCCTTGTATTGCATTTCAGTTGTATTTTGCTTCATGATGTATCAAATAGTCCTGCCTCTTTGGGTAGGCACGTTATATCTATATATATATATCTATGATTCAATTGATGTTCCCATGACATGATGTGTTTCTTATGCTTTGCTTATATGTTTCGCTATGATTCCCCTTAAAGTTTTGTGCGTGGCTCTCACTTTGATTTTAAATTCCAAAAAGAAAAATTTTACCCATATTTCCGCTAAGTATTTTCTAAGTAAAAGATGAGACCAAGAGGTAATATTCTAAAGATTAACCTAAGTACATACTAGTAGTCTTGGGTTAAGATTTAGGGTGTTACACTTTCTCCATATCCACCTTAATAGCCATTAGCCTTTTAGCTTCCTTCTTACTCCTCATAGAATGAATAATCTCCTAGGCTACGATGATATTATCTACACTAAGTCTTCATGGAACAAAACTGCATTGAGTTAGCCTAACCACCGTCATCATAATACTTCTTAACCGAATGGCCATTACCTTGGTTATATGCTTATAACTTGCATTACATAGGTTGATAGGCTGAAAATGGACAAACGACGTAGGAGCATCAACCTTTGGAATAAAAGAAATCAAGGTACTATTAACCTCTTTAATGCTCTGTGGATTATTAAATGCCTCGACTACCCAATCAACTAGAGATTTCCCAACCAGCTCCCAATTGTTCTGATAAAACATGACTAGAAGCCCATCTCGACCTGGAGCCTTCCAGTAACCTCCTCAGGGGAGGTTGGTTTACTAAGTGCTTCATTCTCATTTCTATCAAAAGAAGGGAATCACCCTGAGATAGGAAATTGGATAAAAGTATAATCTTATTCAAAAAGCTTCTTAAAAAAGGCCACACCTATCACTTAAAGAGATGTTGGGTCATCTATCCACTCGTCATTAACATATTTTAGAGTTAGATCCTATTTTCTGCGCGTTCTACCATTTGTAACCCATGGAAATAAGCTGTATTTCTCTTTCCATGTTTCAACCATTTACATCTTGACATTTGGTGCCAATAAGCTTCTTCCTGAATGAGTAAGCTATCATACTCCTTCAATAAGTTGCTTATATAGCTTTCTTGATATCCCCTCCATTATACAACAACAAGCAATTCTTTCTATGCTTGATGTACTGAAAGCTTCCTTATTCCAGACTTTCACCTTCTCCCTAAAATTATTGATATTGCACAACAAACTATTCTCTCTAGTCCAATTCTCTTCCAAGAAAGAAAGCCTTCATGTAACAACCAAGGAGGTAAGAAATGAAAAATTCCATCAAACATACCAGAGTTTGCCACATCCAATACTAAACAAATTGGAACGTGGTCAAACTTAAGTTTGGGAAGGTGTTTCACCATATCATTCACAAAACGGGCACCCCAAAATTTGCTAAGAACATATCCAGACTTCGACGAAGCATCATTTTTTGCCAAAAAGCTGCCTTAAAAAGCCCGGATCCTGCATACCAATATTGAACACACAGTCCACAAACCTGTTAGAATCACAAGACATTGCAGAAGTACCCTCAGTATCGTTGACAGACATAACAAAGTTCAAGTCTTCCCAAATGCACCAAGATCTTTCATACTCTCCCCCAATACTTTCCAGACACTGCCATAGCTCTTTACAACTGCTAGAATGGGGGCTACCATAAACAACTGTCAACAACCAAGGATCATCAATACCATAGACTACCCGCATATGAATCAATTGCCTATTGGATGCCAAGATCTCAACCTTCTAGAACTGGTTTCTCCAAAGGGCCCAAATGTCCTTGGAGAAACCAACACCATCTTGAATGAAATAGCCATCAAATATGAGCTTAGCAATAGTCTTTTGAGCTTTCAACCTGAATACATAGGTTTCCATTAAAACAAAAGGTGAAAGCAATATCTCAAAAATAAATCCAGCAGCAAATGGCTTGCTTGAAACACCTCTGTAATTCCAAAATATAACATTCATGAGAAACATACTAAGAATACCAAGGGGTATCATTGCCCCTGACCTTCTCTTCCATCTTCTTTTCTTGCTCCATAATAAAGCCACTAGCAACCAGATAACCCCCTTGACCAGGCGCAACAATGCTCATTTCACATTCCCCTTTTATTGGATCATGAAGGTTAGTTGATCCATCCATACACAGACCATTGCCTTTCATTCTTTGAATGACCTCAAGCTTTTCCATAGAAGGACCAACAATAGTTGTGCAGGTCTTATTTATAACACTCCTAGACAAAGAATCAGCTCCATTTGCATACTGATTCATCTGTCTGAACCACTTCCAGTATCCATTGTGTCGCTCCTCTCCCTAGACAAATTGGTTCGAGCTAGTTTTTGTTGCATTTCTAGCTAACATCTTAGGCTGTGGAATGACGTGGTTAGAACTGGGCTTATTAGAGTTTGATTTGGGCCTCGTATTATTGGTTTTCTTAGAAGGCTTGGGCGAAAAGTAGTTCCCTATCTGTTTATTAGCATGTTTTCTTCTTTCATAGTGGGCTACCCCACTTTGCTTATGGGTCTGCTGCTTTAAACTAGGTCCATTTATGGCATTCTCATCAGCCATCCCCTTCATGTGGTCTGCATGCATAGTATTCAACTCCTCATTAAAGGAGGACAGAACATCAAATCGTGACTTTTTCTTATCTTGATCAATTCCCTCCCTATTGTAGTGCTAGCCATCAAATCTTCTTCACTGTCGTTTTTAAGCAAGCATCCAACGGCCAAAGATATGCATATCAGCACTAGGAGAAAAATCATGGGTGCTGTATGTTGACGGATTATGGGGAAGATCATGGACATTCAGATATAAGATTTGGTCTGGATTCTTCTCTACAATCTCTGGGCTTTTGGGATTTGAATTATCTCCACCATTTTTCTCTGCCTCGATGTCCATTTCAATAACTCTTGCAACTACCACTTGTATCTCTTGATCTAACTGACCTTGCTCCATGCAGTGCTCCACCTTATGGCCACAGTGCCCACAACCAAAGCAAACTAAATACAATCCTTCATACTCCGCTTTGAGGTTTAACCCTAAGGCAGTAAGATTAGGGACAAGCTGTCTTCTCAAATCAATTTCCACACAAATGCAAGCAAATTTTCCTCATGATTGATGAATAGAGGTAAAGGTATCAATCTTTAACATTGTCCTCAGTAGAGCTCCTACCCTCTACAAGAAACGAGGGTTACATAACTCACAGGGTATATTTGGAATTCTAACCCACACCATTATTTTCTAAATCGCCTTCCATTTTGGGCCGAATAATGGATGCTATCATTGTGCCACTAGATATTGATCAGCCAGTAGCCAGGGCCCTTCAAATAAGGTATACTTATAGTCATCTTCATAAGCAAAAGTAACCATAAAAAGTCCTTTTCTAAGTCTAGCATCTTGATAGCATTATCTCTTGCCCATGTTTTCTGGATCCATCTCTCCATAACTCGAAGGCTAAGGCTCTTCCCTAATAACTTCAAGGGAAACTTCCAGGGTTTACACCATTCATTGAATTCCTTCATTAAGACTAGGACAGATGGTTTTGGGTTGAAGGGCCTAATGTTTTGTCCTAGGTCCGGGTCATCCTCCTTACTAATATATTCATCTATAACAACCTGTGCTATCTCCTTAGGGCTCAAACCATCGGTAGCCTAATCTCGATCTACCATATACCTATAAGACAATTGAGGCGTAGGTTTGATACTAGTCCTTACTATAAGAGGATAGTCTTCCACCTCCATTACTTGGTCTCCATTAGGAGAAACAATTGTCTTAGGCTTCTTTACACTTCGGACTACTTGGTTCTCCTCCTCCTTCGACTGTTCCTTTTTCACACCTTCGTCCCCCTCATCCATTGAACTTATACCCCAAACTCTTTCAAATTGAAGAATATTGCCCTGGGATATGAGCCTTATTTGGTCATGAAAATTGCATTCACTTAATGTTAGATATGAATTAAGATAATGATTACATGATAGTAATTTTTAAAAAAATGAAATTAAAAGACTAAAATACCTCCATCATTCTCTCTTCATTAAATCATTGTAGCTCACACCACTAATTCTCTCTCAAATAAATACATGGGTAAATGGGTATAAATTAATTAATGATAAATTAGAATAAAAATAATAGATAATCTGAAATTTAAAAGAAAAAACCAAACTTTGCCTTCCTTGGCTTCAAGAATTTTAGCAACTTTCTTGAATGGAATTTAAGTGTAAATGTAATTTATTCTTTTTAAACCTTTATCGACATTTAAGTGTAGTTGATTCTTTTTTCCCATACAGTATATTTAATTTGAGTTATGGACTAGTAACTACCATTTATATTCTTTTAATTTCTTTGGAAAGGTTTTAGAGTTGTAATTCCTTTTAACCTTACGTGAGAGTAATAAAAGCTTCAACTTTTCAGTTTGAATCAATACATTCAAATAAGAGTTTAATTTATACGCATCGACTATCATCAATCAAAGAATTTTATTTGAATTATTTTTTAATAGTGGGTGTGAGATTCAATGATTTTTGTTGACGTACCAATATATGATTAAATCATAATGCAAAACTTGTTGATATTATTAGTGCATTGAAATTAAACTGGTATTATGAAAATTACATTGATCGTGTTTTAATTTATCCGTATAAATGTTAATTATAACTATTTTGGTCCCTGTATTAGTATATTTTAATTTTTAAATTGGTCGTTTATATATATTACTAATAAAAAGTTATTTGCTGCATTTTAAATGTTTGTATTAGATATCTATGAAAAAAATGTCTGTATTAGATTTCAAATTGATTTAATATGAAGCATTGAACCATCTTAATGAGAAAAGTTCTCAAACATTTATATCTGTCATTATTTTTCTTATGAACATTCTTTTTTCAGAATATCCATTGTTGGTAGCAATAACTAATCCCTTCTAGACTGGAGCTCATCTAAGAGGGCAATCCTCGAGCCACATTTTTCTTTATGAACTTTATTTTTATCATTATGATTCTTTGTAAGCTTGATTGGCTCAAGCAATATTTTTCTCAAAATATCAAATATCTTTTATCCTGATAATTTCAAAAAAGTTACTTATAAATAAAGTGGTATCTTTGTTTCTATTTTTGAATATTGTACTTTATGAGTCCCTGCATTTATGAAAAGAAAATCCAACATATATAAAATAAAACACACAACATTTCTTATACAGATACTATTTTCATATATAAGACAGGAAAATAATATGATAAACAAAGGGAATATTTGAAATATCTTGTGTGCAACATAATTTATTTACTAACTGCATAATAGCTTGTATTAAGGTGTGATTAATTATTTCGATTTCAACAAGAAACCAACTATGTTTGTTATACATTAGTATGATTTTAATTTTGAATTTGCCTATTATAGCCATTTCTAAATGTCTATCGTCAGTTCTACTTTCTATAATGCCTTTTTGACATTATAGCTTGAATTTTTTATCTTACTCTTTTGATTATTGATACAGGCTATATATTGTGATCGTCGCTGCAATGAAAAGAAGAAAGTAATTTCGATAAATAATCAAAATAAACATACAATTAGATATACTAAATGCACACACACACACACACGCACACACACAATTAGTTGCCTTCTTGAAGGAAAAACAATTTTGAACTGACATACAATGATCGTATAGGGTACAAATATGGAGAGTTGATTGACCTAGTGTTCCATTTCTCTAGATCAATTTAAAGATTGTGATTAAGCCAAATTAATCATAATGTGGTGGCAAAGGGAAACAGGTTCTACTATGAGCCTTTCAAATAAGTGGATGCATAGGATGAAACCCATTATAGTGTATCTTGAGGGGTTAATTTATGACTTAGGGAACTAATTTTACATATGGCTTGGTAGGCTTTAGGGTTTTGTTACCCTTCTCCATAAATTTGGACTTGTAAGGGGCATCCCATGGAGATGTTAAAGAAGCCCTTCCCTTCCCTTCCCTAAATGAAAACACTGCCAGTCAGCACACAGAGAAAAAGAGAAAGAGAAAGAGAGAGAGGGAGAGAGAGAGATATCTTACACATCCATTGCTCTACAATAACCCAAATGACGAAATATCTCCAAGCACATCCCAAACTAAGACCTATTTTGGCCTATATCTCCAAAAAGTCCAATCTTGACCTCTTGAGTAAATGTCATCCTTTATGTCTTTTCACAACAGCACATTGAGCCAACCAATGCCTTCTCTTCATGTCATTTTTCCATCATCAGCTAGCAAGAGGAAGACCTTTTTCTTGGTTCCAAAGAAGCAAAGCTCATATACATAACCTCCATCTTCAATAGCACCCATTCACAACAACTATCCCTTACATAAATAAAGAACTATTCCCTCACATAGTGATACCCATACAGGGAGGGTGTTGTAATACCCGGTGTACACGTGTTAGTAGACAAGTTTTGTACGGCCTTAAGGTCCCCCAGGACCCACCTATGTTGTCAGGTCCGAAATTTTGCTAAGTCTAGAGCCTATACCTCCTTGGAGGTCTATATGATAGAGGTTTTTTCTTGGGATCAAAAGTCTCTGTAATTGCTTTCCCATGGAAAATAAATTGAAGAGTGATTTTTAATAAATTTTAGTAAACTTCTAGATGTTTTAGCCCATAAGTTTATAAAATCATAAGAATTCCCAAATTTGAACTATAACTCAAAAATTGGATTTTGATTGGCTTGGTTTTGATTTTTTGATATTTTATTTGAATCTAAATGGGGGGTTATTTCCTTATTTACATTTATTTTTAAAGTTAATAAAGAGTAAAATAAATGAGAACATTAACTTTAAATTAAGAAATATAAATAATGCTATTGGTTGCTGTTGTTGTATGATTTTGTAGAACAGCCTTGCTGCAGCTTATGTTCACTATGGTGATCAGACAGGCCACGAGACTCACTACGGCAAGATATGTTCCTACAACGAGATATGTTCGTTGTAGCGAGTTGTTGTTTCTCTAGGTTTGCTGTAGTGAGCATGTCTGATGTCAGCACAATGAAAAACGATACAGTTTTGATAAATGAGCCATCCACCCTTTATAAAACCTTTTCCCTTAGGTTTCTTCAACTAGAACCGAAGAACCTTTCCCCTAAACCCTCATTTTCTCTCTTTCTCTCATTCCACTCCAATCCTCATCATCCAAGCTTCAAAGGTATGTGATGTTGTTAGATTTTGTTCCTATTCTCTCCATTCTTTCATAATCTTGAGTTGGGTCTTGTTATTTCTCTCATTATTATCAAGTGGGGGTGCTCCCCCAATGTTATTAAAGTTGTGTTAAAGTAATCTAGAGATACCCATAGAGTATTCATGAGTTTAACGGTTGAAGTGACAAATATTGGTGCCATTCCTCCTCCCTGGAGCATTACTGGAGTTGTTCCCTCTTGTTCTCCCTCTCCAAGTGAGTGGGTTCAATCCTGTGACCTTTATTTTTTGTCATTAGAGTTATTTTCCACATATTGTGGCATAACATATAATGTTAGAGCATATTTCAAAGAGATTTTAGATAGATGTTAATTATGTTAAGCTTCTGAAATCATGGTTTTTAGATATCATGAAATGTATAATTTAAAGCTACTTTAGGAAGGATTAGAGATTGGTGATGATCTTGTTAAGTTGATGAGATTGTGGTTTTCAAAGAGCATGAACTATATTTTCAGAAACTCAAGGGACCATTGTTTCTAAAAATAATTTTCTTGATAAGTAGTCAAAGCAGGCTTACGATTATATATGTTAGAAATGTTGTAACTTTTGTTACGATATTAAGAGTAGGATAATTATATGATAGAAAATGTAATTAGAGAAGAGCTTAGCACAAAGTATTTAGAGAAAATAAAAATATATGTATATATATAGCAAGTATGATTTAATTTGTGAATAAATGTGTTACTTCGCTTCAGAGCTATTATGTTTATAATTTCGAATCCCAGTGTTTTGAGTTATGATTTTAGATTTATTATGCATATAAAGATTTATGTTAGCTTGAGATTTAAATTTAGAACTATAGTTTATAGTACCCGGAGGTATGAAATTCAGTATGATTCATAGCAACTGTCAGATACATATTCTGTGGGCTTGAAATCGGAATGCCTGCAAGTGGATGATCCTTTGGGCATGATTTCACAGCCACAGTTATGTTAAAGTCAGATTATTAGAGTTATGTAAATCCAAAACTATTAGAGTACTAAGAATTTAGGGGCTCGCGTTCACGAGGAATGGAGCACCCACTCTTTAGTTACATAATTTCAGTATTATTGATTTTATTTATTTTTGTTGAGTTATGTATGATGAGATTTATTAAACGGCCATGGAGGCAATAGCGTTAAACAACCATGGAGGCAATAGTATTAAAGGGCCACGGAGGCAATAGAAATAAATAGCCATGGAAGCAAACTCCTTTCACGGGCATAGAGGTAGAGCTTTTAGAGAACATAGCAAATCAGGACCTAGTAAGGTGCCCATAAAGAATAGAGATATTTACAAACAATTATTATTATTATTATTATTATTATTATTATGCGTGTTTATCAAATTCATAGTATCATTGATGGTGACTTAGAGGAGTTTAGAGCTTTGTTTTATATGTTATATATGGGATTACTTGAAACAGTTTTAGAATTTATTTTATTATTATTATTGTTATTGATTATTAGTATTATTATGATTTTTATACATCTTAGTTGTTGTCCCATGAAAAGGCTTACGGGTGAGAATTCACTTACTGAATTTTAGATGAAACTCACCCCTCTGCCTTTTCTATTATAGATACTATAGCTACTGTAGGTCCCTCTCAGCCACCTCCTCCCCAGTAGTAAAGGTTTTCAGTTGGTGAGCTTCACTTTAGAGTGAAGTGTCTTTTGCCTTTTGGGTTAGGGATAGAGTGCTCCAGTGTACATTGCGGGTAGGGTCTCGGGCCATATAGATAGATTTGCATTGATTTATCATGATCATTTTGTATTTACATGATTATAGCCTTCATGGATATTTTGTATAGTGAGCAACTCATATATTTTGTATCATAGAGGTAGATTTAGAGTTTAATTATAATATGTTATTGATGATGAGATTGATTTCAAAAGAGCTAAACATTTATTAGAGATGAAATGATGTTTTATAAATGGATTTATTAGTATTATATGCATACATAGAGCACTTAGAGGTAATGAGGCTTATGTGGAGATGAGATTTCTCATGTGCTGATCATGTTCCGAAATCGAGTAGTGACAAGCGTCCAAGAATATGCCCTCATTCTGATTCAATGAGAGAGCACTAAGAGAAGGTAACTGGCACGACGTCTTGGCACATAGGAAAGAAGAGAGGCTTCCATTCATCCATCGTCATCTCCCTAAAGACTAGCATTACCCGTTCCTTGCCCAATCCGCAAGGGAGGAAGTTCCCAACTCTACCATTTTTCCTCATCATCACCTCATAAGCTTAAAAAACCTGGAGATTAAAGCCTTCTTTTACTTATTTAATCCCTTCCCTGAAATCTAGTGTCAAATGATGGTGACTCCACTAGGGAGGAGCTGTGAGAAACGGAAGGGTCAATTCGTGAAAGTGAACAACCATTGATCATTCTAAAGGTGTTGTTTTGGACTTGGAAGAAACCCTTAAAGGTGGAGAGGAGAATAGCACACCCAGATGAGGGTAGACAACCTAGAAGGGAGAGGAAAAAAAAATGTCCGACTTGATAGGTTTCTTTACTCCCTTCACTAATTAAGCCTTTGTTGGTTACCGGTGGTATGTTTCCATTGGCCACCCTCATTGTACATCTCTGATGGTCATTTGTTTCAAGCATTTGTCAACACTCATGCCTTCGTCGACACCCATTCATGTCTCTTTTCATCTTGGAAGACTTCCCAAAGGAGAAGATGTGGGCAATAGTGGTACAATGCAAAAAAAAGCATTGCTTAAAGGAACACAACCTATCAATTTAAAAAGTGAAGGCAAAGGAGATGTTATCGTGGATCTTGTAATTTCCCTACACATCCTCATTCACAAACTAAAGTAGCTTATGAACAAGAGTGTGTATAAGAGAATGCGTCAAACACGTGAACAAGAGACGTCCATGCAAGGCGCCACAGTCCAAGGCAAGGAAAGCTTCCAAACTCATACTTGCAGAGGAATTTATATTTACCTCACCCCAATGGGACAAGTGGGGGTTTCGAATGCAAATTAACAACCATTTATTTTGTAATATTAGAATAAATATTTGTTATCTATAAGAAAATGTATAGATTAAATTTTTAAATTATTTTATAATTATTTATCAACATTTTTTTTATTGTATTTGCTGTATTAGGCATTTAAATTATAACAAACAAGTGATACAAAATAATGCTACAAATACCAAATGCCATGGTTATACCGAGACAGTAAGGGCATTTGTTTGGGATTTTTAAATTATTTTCATATATGTAGACTTTTTTAAAAATAATTATAATTTTAAGAAGAAGGTAAAAACAGTAGCTTCCAAAAGAAATAAATTTTTAGTTTTTAATTAAATATAAAATTTAAATTTTGTAATTTTTTTTTAATTTAACACAAATACATCCTAAGTGAATAAAAAACAAAAGTAACGCTTACATTGCCATTGGAGCATATTTAATATGTATTATATAAGCATCCATAACTACTCATTTTAATTTTTTTTTTCATATAAAATCTAAAAATTATGAATGAGAATGAGTGGGCTTACATTTTTCATCACGAATCAAATGCATTGAAGGGCAACAATTTCTCTTTATAAAAATACAGATAAAGTAAAGAGTTAATACTCATTTTAGTCCCTGACTTTTTACTCATGAGTCATTTTAGTCCCTGACTTTTAAAATGAGTCAAATCAGTCCCCAACATTACAAAATGTGAGTCAAATTAGTCCCTTATTCCACTTTTATTTAACATTTTATCAATTAGATAATGATATGTAACATTAAGTTATATATTATCATACTATGTGTCATCTAAAGTAGAATGAAGTTTAAAATAATTTATTTTGGTATCTAAAATTGTACAAAATGAGTCAATTTAAAATGTATAATGAATGTTTAAACGACTTATTTTGTATAATTTTAAATATCAAAATAAGTCATTTTAAAATATATTTTACTTTAGATGACATATGGTATGTCAAGGTATCACTTAATGTTATTAATCATCATTTAATTGATAGAAAATTAACTACAATTGGGTTAAAGGACTAAAATGACTCATATTTTGTAATATTAGGGACTAATTTGACTCATTTTAAAAGTCAGAGACTAAAATGACTCAATAATTAACCCAAATGACTCATATTTTGTAATATTAGGGACTAATTTGACTCATTTTAAAAATCAGAGACTAAAATGACTCAATAATAAAAAGTGAGGAATAAAATTAACATTAACTCTAAAGTAAACATGGAGGTAGGACCCGTCGTGAAACACCTATGCTGTGTTCTGAACTGACGAGGCCCGTTTCATTCCAATAGCTTCGTTTCTGAAACGCACCCTGTGTTCTGAACCAACGAGGCCCGTTTCATTCCAATAAACATCGTTTGTCTCCCAAACTGAAGCTGTAAGCATCAATCGTAAAGCTCAACTGCGAGGTCAGCTCACCACAAACCCCACGTCCCTTTCAATTTCCAGCGTCAGTGGTAAGGGATTCTTTGGTTTGAATTTTTAATTTTTCAGTTCTTTAAAATTTATAAAGGAAAAATTAAAAATTTTAAAAACTAAAATTTATAATTTTTAAAATTTTCAATATTCTTTCATCATAGTTTAAAAAACTGAAAATGAAAATCAAGAAATGAAAATTCAAAGCAAATATGTTGTAAGTCTTTCAACTATGTGCTTTTCTCTTTATTATCTGCGTGGCAGGCACACGGGGTTATGTTAAATTTCAGAAGTTTTGTTTTGGGTCTATACTAAACTGGACGATTTTATTCTCGTGCCTTACAAGAATAACCATGATGTTTTGTGAATGATTTAATGCTGGTACACGAAGTTACGGGCTACGGAGTACTTTTTTCCTTTCTTTTTTTTTTTGTTCAGTACTAGCGGTACTTGAATTTAACCTAAATTTAATCTTTTTTTTTTTCAGTATTTTACTGACGAAAAGAGTGAAAATGAGAGGTTCTGCTTTATTCCTGTCTTCGATCTGTTTACATGTTTGCAGAATTTTAGCAAAGAAACAGTGGAAATAAATGGATTGTGTTTTCTTTCTGTTTTTATATATATTTTTTATTTCATTATCTTTCTCACAATATTTAGATAAAAATAAAAAATAAAACAAATCGTAAAAACAGGATATGAAACTTGTATGGAACAATACTGCTAATTTTAGTCAGCAGAGAAATTTGCCTAGATGTGGTGGGTTTGTTAGGTTCTGCCTTTTTTTCTTGTCTTGAAGAAACATCTACCTGGAACAAATTATGTGGTAGTTTAGAGTGGTTTCACAATTATGATGTAAGTTTTTCGTGTTAACTTATTCCTTGGTGTAGTTTTGAGGATAATGGCACAAGAGACGAAGAGTGTAGCACGCCCATCAAAGGGTTTACTAAAAACTGAGGAGCTGTATGAGGTACTATTATTGCTTACCCTTGTTCTCGATTGCCTGGTTTTCTGTAATGCTATATGCTATAACTGTCTAAAATTTCAGTGTCTGGATTTTATGTGTGGCAGTACATTCTGGAGACTAGTGTGTACCCCCGTGAGCCGGAGCCTCTCAAAGAACTTAGGGATGTCACTGCTAACCACCCAAGGTAAATTGTTCTTTAACCCCTGTCTACGACACTGTTAATTCTTATCAGACAGATTTGAAGTCCAGTAATTCTATTTACACCTGAAAATTATGGCAGGGGCAAAGATCTAGATTTGAATAGTTTAGATGTAAACGGTGATTAACACTATGGTTTTCTGATCCATGTAGCTGACCCCATCTAGTGAAACAAGGCTTAATTTTAATTGATGATGAAACTGTAATTCTGAAATTGTTAAACTGAAAACAGCATCTGCATGGACTTTGGAAACTAATGAAAATTCCTTAGAAAGTTAGGATGTTGTATACTTGAAGCATAAATATATGGCTAAAGACAGGTGCTTGTTGGTTACCCATATATCATTGTGCTTACAAAATAAGCTGATAATGACCATGATCTGTACATCTTTGCATGCTGATAGCTGAAGGATATCTCACTTTTGGTATTTCCAGGAAAATGATGGCTACTGCACCAGATGCAGGTCAGCTCATTGCCATGCTTCTGCAGCTAGTAAATGCTAAAAGGACTATTGAGATTGGAGTCTTCACTGGATACTCCCTTCTACTCACGGCACTTTCGATTCCTGAGGATGGGAAGGTCAAGTATAACTCTGCCATTTATTATTTATATGTTAGAGATAAATTCCCCGGTACAATTAAGGTTTACAAGAGAAGAAATCATAGGGGTAGTTTGGGAAAAGGGATGTTAGCTAAATAAGAAAAGAAAAGAGATATTTAGGGGCTGTTGAGGATTTTATGGCTAACGGTTTTAGTAACAGAACAGAGAATAAAGAATATAACTATCATAGGAGTAGGATGAGGGGAGGAGTTTTGAGGATTAGTTCGGGCTTAGGAGAGTGGAGCTGCTTAAGTGCTCTAGGCCTCTCTTTCTATAGTTGCTTTTATTGTATCTTTCTGCCTTTCTGAGTTAATATACCATCTCAGTATATTCTACTGCTACTGCCATCCTATTAATTGGCATCAAACTTGCTTTCTGGGCGTGTGAGTCCCCACCGCTGACGCTATACCATGGAGGAACAAGTTGCGGACCTTGGAAGAAGGATTGATCGTGTAATGCAATTACTGGAGAGAAAGGATGACCACCGCCGCCATAGGTCACGGGGTCGATCACCACCATGACGGCCGTCGTCTCAAGTTGGCTTAGATGACCGCTGGAATTGGGGTTCCGAAGGGTATTTTTCCTCTCGACAAGAGCGATGTGACTCGCGGTCTCATAACCACGATGATCGGGGTTCCACTCACTCCCATGATGGCCATCGCCATTGGGAATGTCGGCTGTGGCATACGCGCCCACCACAATCGGTCTCTGTCAGCCCTCCACCACGACATCGGGAGCGCGACCGGAAGATGGAGCTTCCCCTTTTTTCTGGTGATGACATCCTGGGGTGGCTGGTTAAAATTGATCGCTATTTTCGCATTAATCAAATTGAAGCCGAGGAGAAATTCGAGGTCATTGTCCTGGCTCTCGAAGGGTGCGCCTTGTCGTGTTACCAAACCTGGGAGGCACAGACCCAGTTCCCTTCTTGGAGATCTTTTCGCGACTGCATCACTCGTCGTTTCCAACCGGGTCTGGTGAGTGACCCTTATGGACCTCTCTTGCGCCTTCGGCAAGTGGGTTCGGTGATTGATTACATTGAAGAATTTGAGCATGTCTCGGGCCCAATGCGTCATATGGACCGGGATGTCCTTCGGGGCATTTTCCTTAATGGGCTCAAAGGTAGTATACGGGCGAAATTAAAGAGTCTTGAACTGGGCTCTTTGGCAGAGATCAAGGACCGAGCCATCTTATTGGAAGAACACAATAAGGAATGGCGCAGTGGAGGTATTGGACCAGGGGAGCGGAGTTTGGGCCATGTCAAGGGCCCAAGTTCTCAAAAATACTATACTTCTCCTCCTTCATTGCCCTCACACAATGACAGCCGACACACGGATACAAGTGGAGGTGGGCGAAGCTTTGAAGGACCACGTGGCATCACAGGGAGGCGTCTGTCCTAGGAAGAATTACAGGATCAGAGTCGCAAGGGCTTATGTTTTAAGTGTGGGGAATGCTGGGATCGTGAGCACAAGTGCAAGCTCAAGCACTTCAACTTAGTTCTCCTTGAAGACTTAGAAGCTGAAGACATCAGCGAAGACGACAACGTTCCGATTGAGGAGGAATGGTTTGAGCTCGCTTTGAAGTCCTTGCATCTTACGCTTAATAGCCTCCGGGGATTCACTACTTTGAACAAGTCCTTCAAGGTCAGAGGCATGATCGGCAAAACTGAGGTCATCGTTCTTGTTGATACTGGCGCTAATGCAAATTTTATCTCTACTTCTTTAGTGGAGCACCTACAGCTACCACGAAGTCAAGTTCCCTTCACAGTCGAGGTGGGCACTAGCGCTATCCACAGAGGGTCTGGCCTCTGTGAAAACTTGCAATTGGAGATTCAGAGCACTTCTATCTCCTAGTCATTTTTTGTTTTGGACTTGGGCAGCGCTGATGTGGTTTTAGGCTATGGGTGGATCGCCAGTTTAGGGGACATCCACGCCAATTTCCAGAAACTCTACATCCAATGGAAGGAAGGGGAAAAATCTAAACATATTCAAGGGGACCCTTCCTTAAGCACCATGCTGATTTCTTGGCGTTCCACTCTGAAGGCATTAAAGACAAGTGAGGAATGTTATGTGGTTGCTCCATATGAGGAGGAAGAAGGCGAGATACAAGGGACGATCGCGGATTTGGAGCAGAGTAAGAGCCCACCTCGGCTCCAACAATTACTGCACCAATATGCAGAGATTTGCCATCTTCCTCAAGGTTTACCCCCACCCAGATACCATGACCATTCCATCACTCTGAAAGAAGGTGCTACCATACCTAACATTAGACCCTACAGGTACCCGTATTTTCAGAAGAATGAGATTGAGAAGATTATTGTTGAGATGTTGAATTCAGGTATTATCAGACCTAGCACTAATCCCTACTCAAGTCCAGTGATCTTAGTAACAAAGAAGGATGGTGGATGGCGATTTTGTGTTGATTATAGGGCTTTGAATAAAGCCACAATTCCAGATAAATTTCCCATACCTGTCATTGATGAATTATTGGATGAATTAGGAGGTGCCTGGGTTTTCACCAAGCTAGAACTAAAATCTGGTTACCACCAGATCAGAATGAAGGAGTGGGACATAGAAAAGACTGCATTCAGAACGCATGAAGGGCATTACGAGTTCTTGGTGATGCCATTTGGTCTCACTAATGCCCCCTCCACCTTCCAAGCCCTCATGAATTCAGTCTTAAAGCCTTTCTTAAGGCGTTTCACATTGGTTTTCTTTGATGATATTCTGATCTATAGTCAGACGGAAGAGGAACATTGGGAACATCTTCAGCAGGTGCTAGAGTTGCTGAAAACCAACAGCCTTTATATCAACATCAAGAAGTGCTCATTTGGGCAACGAGAATTAGAGTACTTGGGACATTTAATTTCTGCAGAAGGAGTAAAGGCTGATCCACAAAAAATTGAAGCAATGCAAGCATGGCCTATTCCAACCGATTTGAAGGGACTATGGGGATTTCTAGGCATTGCTGGTTACTATCGCAGGTTTGTGCAAAATTTTGGGAGGATAGCTTGGCCTCTAACTCAGTTACTCAAGAAAGATAATTTTCAATGGGGTATGGAAGCACAATTAGCTTTTGACAAATTGAAAGAAGCTATGACCACCCTTCCTGTACTTGCAGTTCCTAATTTCGAGAAACAGTTTGTTATAGAGGCAGATGCATCTGGGAAGGGCATTGGGGCTGTTTTAATGCAGGAAGGAAGGCCAGTGGCATATATGAGCCAGAAATTATCTGACAGGGCCGAGCAAAAGTCTGTTTATGAGAGGGAGCTCATGGCCATTGTATTAGCTGTTCAGAAGTGGAGACACTACTTATTGGGCAGGAAATTCTTAGTGTATTTTGATAAAAAAAGTTTAAAACATCTGGTGGATCAGCAGATGATGGGGGAGGGACAGCAAAAATGGATAGCAAAATTGCTTAGCTTTGGTTTTGAGATTATTTACAAAGAAGGAAAGACAAATGGAGCTGCAGATGCCCTCTCAAGACGTACCAATTTCGCAGCTATTTCCTCAGTCACTTTTCAAAACTGGGAAGGATTAGAAGAAGAAGTACAGGCAGATGCACACCTGAGGACAGTAATACAATGGTTGATTGAAGGAAAAAAGGGCCAAGAAGGGTATGAACTGAAGCAAGGGAGACTTTACTACAAAGGTTGAATTGTAGTTCCCAAGAATTCTCCTAGAATTCAGGTCCTTTTACCGGAATTTCATGATTCAGCACTAGGAGGACACTCGGGATTCTTTCGAACATACAAGCAGATTTCTGGCTTGGTTTGGTGGGAAGGGATGAAGCAGTCAATTCAGAGGTACATTCAAAGCTGTGAAACTTGTAGCAGGAACAAATACCCTACTCTATCACCGGCAAGCCTTCTCCAACCCTTACCTATTCCATCACGAGTATGGGAAGACATTTCAATGGATTTTATAGGAGGGCTACCTAAGGCTCAAGGGATGGACACAATACTGGTGGTAGTGGATAGACTCTCTAAATATGTTCACTTCCTAGGCCTGAATCATCCATACACTGCAAAGATGGTCGCTGATCTTTTCATTAAAGAAGTAGTCCGATTACATGGATTTCCAGCATCCATTGTAACTGATTGAGACAAAGTTTTCATGAGTAACTTCTGGTCAGAATTGTTTAAACAAGCAGGGACCAAGTTGAAATTCAGCACAGCTTATCATCCTCAAACGGATGGCCAAACGGAGGTGGTAAATAGGTGTTTAGAGACTTATCTTCGATGTTTTGCAGGTGCCAAGCCAAAACAATGGAGTAAATGGTTGCCTTGGGCTGAGTTGTGGTTTAACACAACATACCACTCTGCTGCTAACACTTCTCCATTTAAGATACTCTATGGAAGAGACCCCCCTGCATTAGTAAAAGGGGATTCATTACCATCAGCCGTTGAAGATGTGAATCAACTACTAGCTGAAAGAGACGCCCCATCATCCTCAAATGGTTTCTCAACAAAGCCCAAGCACAGATGAAGAATCAAGCAGACAAAAGGAGAAGAGAAGTAGAATTCAAGGTGGGAGACAAGGTGTTCCTGAAGATTCAACCCTATAGATTGAGGTCTTTGGCTAACCGCATCAATCAGAAGCTCAGTCCTAAATACTATGGTCCCTTTGAGATCATAGAGAGGGTGGGAAAAGTCGCCTATAAGCTACTGCTACCTGCTGGATCACTGGTACACCCAGTTTTCCATGTTTCATTGCTTAAACAATGTTTGGCCCCTGAAGCTAAGTGTCAACCTCTGCCTCGAGGGCTCACTGAAGGATGGGAATTAAAAGTAGAACCAGCAGCTGTGTTAGCTACCAGGAAGAATGAGCAAGGAGAGGACGAAGTATTGATCCGTTGGAAGGACCTCCCTGACTTTGAGAGTACATGGGAAATTGCAGCAGACATCAAATTATGTTTCCCTGAATTCCACTTGGAGGACCAGGTGGTAGTTCAAGAAGGGGGTATTGTTAGAGATAAATTCCCCGGTACAATTAAGGTTTACAAGAGAAGAAATCATAGGGGTAGTTTGGGAAAAGGGGTGTTAGCTAAATAAGAAAAGAAAAGAGATATTTAGGGGCTGTTGAGGATTTTATGGTTAACGGTTTTAGTAACAGAACAGAGAATAAAGAATATAACTATCATAGGAGTAGGATGAGGGGAGGAGTTTTGAGGATTAGTTCGGGCTTAGGAGAGTGGAGCTGCTTAAGTGCTCTAGGCCTCTCTTTCTATAGTTGCTTTTATTGTATCTTTCTGCCTTTCTGAGTTAGTATACCATCTCAGTATATTCTACTGCTACTGCCATCCTATTATTATACTTAAGGTTTGTTCACTTGTTGAGCTAGTTGAAATTCATGAATCGACAAATGTATCACTGCAGATAACTGCAGTAGATGTAAATCGAGATTCATATGAAATTGGATTACCAATTATTAAGAAAGCTGGTGTTGAGCACAAGATCAACTTTATTGAGTCTGAGGCTTTACCTGTTCTAGATCAGCTCCTGAAAGATGTGAGAATTCTTAGTTTCTGCATGTTTTGTACATTTATTAAAAGATCTCCACCGTCCGATGCTCATCGGTTTTCATGTTTTATTTTTTTATGTTCCTTCTTGTGGGGGTGATGGGATTCTGTTATTGGATTGCAGCATGAGAATGAAGGGAGTTTGGACTTTGCATTTGTTGATGCTGACAAAGTTAACTATTGGAATTACCATGAAAGGCTAATGAAGTTGTTGAAGGTTGGTGGGATAGTGGTCTATGATAACACTCTCTGGGCAGGAACTGTAGCAATGACTGATCGGGAGACTCCAGAGCACTTTCTTCAAGGCAGGCAGGTGACAATTGAATTCAACAAACTAATTGCAGCTGATTCTCGAGTCCAAATTTCACATGCTCCATTAGGTGATGGCATCACCATCTGCAAGCGTATCATCTAAACTCTAGTGATACCAAGTTCAAATTTGTAATTTATGCTAATAAATAATTTGAACCTGTGCAATAATTTTGTGTATGTTTGGACTCGGAGCTAGAGATGCATATAGTATCTCTGATCACCTGGTTTTTCCCTTTACCCTCACCTATGTAGCTTCTTTATACACTGCTTCTAAGTAGCAAGTCAGAAACACTAGTGAGGTTGTTATACCATAATGGAATTCGAAGGCATAGAAGTGTGGAATTACTCATGGAGCAGCTGATCAAATAATGGAATTCGACTTGTGTGTGTGTATATATATATATATATATATATATGGTGTTTGGCTCTGTCAACTTGGCTGTTTATGAGCTTCTTAAGTGCTTACTTCCACTCCTTTTGACTGGAAATCGGATTGGAATGAGCAGTGGAAATGGGTTACTAATGGCTGTTTCTCTCTGGGGTATTGTTGGGATAAACTCGCGTTGAAAGTACTTTGGTTTAGTACGCTGTGGCTCAGTGTTTATGTTATCACTTATTCAGATGAGTGCTACAGCTTCAGTGCAGATGGAAGATGAAGCTTTTGGATCCATTATGGAGGACTGGTTGCTCCAATTCGGATTAGCTACTGAAAGGAGGAGGAAAGCGTTGTGTATATATATATATGCCATAGGAGTTAATCATGAAATTGGTTGAATACGTGTTTTTGGTTTGAGCTTTCAATTTATGGTGATGAAGTGTCTATACTTCTTTTTGTTGCATGTTGTTTCGGTGGCATGTTGCATTATCACAGATTTTGGGTGGGCAAATTTTGTGCTTACTGCTAATATTTTTTTTCCACCTGTGCTTCTTGGAAGGATGCCAATGACTTGAGGTTGGGCACGAATCAAAAAGGGTTGAAGAAGGCTCCTTGTCGTAGTTGGGTTGACTCGCACGTTTTCCAATGTTAACTATCACGTTTTCGTAATAGTAGATAGGCTCAAGGACCCTCATTGAAAATTTTTATTTAGTATAAAGAACCAATTAAAAATTTAGCAAAACAATAAGGATTCATAGTTTCATCAAATTTTTAATTAGGATCTTATAATTTAAAAATTTGTAATTGAATTTTTATAGTAAATAAAATTTTATAATCAAATCCTAAATCTGACAATCATTACAAAAATGTTAAATTATCTGGAATAATTATTTATTTAATCATTTGTTAGCTCCATGTAGGTTGATTAAAATCACTCAAAATCTAATAATGGTATCATATTATCTCCAGATTCATCATGGTAGATTTTTATCCTCTTGTTATTGGATAGTTAATGATTTCAATTAAGTCTCAGAAAAATATCAATATGAAATTGTTGTTAGTTCCTTTATTCCATGTGCACTCACATCAAATAAAATAAATGAATATTGTATGTAATCTCAGAGTAATTAGGTCTAGAAACTTGATTACAAATTTTTATTAATTATAAGGAGCTAACTACAAATTTTTATTCACTATAGTAATCTGATTATAAATTTTTAAACTATAGAATCTAAATGAAAATTTGATAAAACTTTAAGGACTTACAAATTAATTAAACTGTTTTTTGAAAAAAAAAATTATGATGTAAAGTAAAATAAATATTAAACATGAAATTATCACGAAAGACATGAAGGTTATTAGAATATTGTTAAGCATGCCAGTGAGCGACATATTTTGTATCTCTGTCCATTTCTCTAAAGCATGTTGATGACCAAACAAGTCACTGTAGCGCAGAGCTAAACTGCAGTTTAGGTGTGGGAAAATGTCTAGCAAACCAAGAGCTTAGTTCTGTACATACATGATTCACGTTCATCTTTGAAAAGGATCACAATAGCTTAGTTCTGTCATATTCTCTTCAATACTTTTCACATCAGCATGACAAAATGGTCAACAATAAAGTTCTACAAGTTCATAGACAACCTCATTTAGTAAAATGTCAAAAATTGAATGCTCATACACCAAGCAAACCTCCTCAAAACCTTCTGTTTGTGTGCAATTTGTCTCTCTAATGTCATTTTCAGTCAACGTGCGAAGCTTCAGCTCTAATTCTGAGAAATACTCTCTTACCCTATCGATGTAAGGGTAGGCATCATAACCTTTATTTTTGCTTGCCCTGTCTTCAACACCATCACCCAAGAAAAGTAGCTCTGAAGATTCCCACTTTGATTTTGACATTAAGGAGCTTGTGTAATCTACAACAATAATTATATATTTCATTAAGATGGAGCACAAAGTAAGTTGGAACTGCAAGAAGATTTGAAGAACACATGCTGTCACTAGACCCTAATAGAAGCTTAAGTTTGGGGGGTTACTGTTCCTTCCATCATAAATTAGCCGTAAGGTGTGATTGGTAAGAGGGTAAAAATGAGGTAAAATTTTTATAGATGAACTTTATATGTAATTTTATATTTAGAGTGTGTTTGGTTGTGGGGTAAAATTGTTAGGGGAGGAGAGAGATTTTCATGGATGAGATTTATATGTAAAATTATATATAAAACTTTTCCATACAAATTTTTTCCTTATTTTTATCTTTTAATCAAATACACCTGTAGAATTCATATAGAAAAATTTTCACCTCATTTTTATCCCCTAACCAAACATAGCCTTAAAGTTTTTCTTTTTTAATTTTATTTTTGCAATGGATTTGAGTTCATGATGAACCTATATGTGGCTTAGATACATGTTCATTGCTTACTTTTTTTTATGCACAAATTTATAATTTCAATCATCATCTAAATCATCTAAACAAAATAAAAGGTTACTACACATAGAGTCTATAATGAACCCCGAATCCATACTAAGTTACTAACACAACTCAATTACTTTAGCAGAAAATGGATGATGCCAATAAAAATTGCAACAAAGGTTCAATTTTCTTCATTAATAAACAAGTTAAAGAACTAGGGAATTCAGAAAACACACCTAGAAAATCAGGTCCATAAAGGTATGAATAGTCATTGACATCAAGGATTGAAACTGGACATAGATTTTCCGAGCTATATTCAGTCTCTAACTTCTTCTGTGACTTTTGCTTTCTCACATTTTTCATTTGCTTTGGTTCAGAAAACACTTTCCTCTGCTTAATTTGCAATGTAAAGCTTGAGCTTGAACTAGAACCACTTTTTCTGTAACTAAAATTCTTGGAGCATGTTGAAACTGAGGCCAAGAATTTAGCATCCTTGTTTCTTCGAACCTTTGAACTATTCTTTGCAGGGACCATTCTAGGCTCATTCTTCAACTTTGAAATTTTCTTGTTCTTCCCTTGATTCCTCTCCTTATTCGCAGTAACCTTCTCTCTTAAAATCTCCTTGTTCTTGCTCCCTTTCTTCTTCATATGTCTTGATTCTCCCAACCCAATTTCTTTTTTCCTCAAATTTGATCCAACTTCATGATCTTTACTTCCACTTCCACTATCCCAGTGGAGTACAACAAGGTCATGGTTCTTTTGCTGAAACAATTGAGGAACCTCCCTGAATGATGCTGAAGTTTTCACTTGACCATGGTTGGCTTGGCTTGTATCAAACTTCAGCATGTCATCGACAAAGTTCATTGATCTACTTCTTGGAACTGAATCTGGGGTTGTTTCTTTGGATACCAAGTTGGTATTAGGCAGTGATTCCAGCCCCATTAGCCTTGCTATCACTCCTGGTGTAGCTGCATTAGCCATTGCATTTGCACCCTTATTTGGCTGCACTATTTCTGTTTCATATGATTTTGTGATGTGATCAAAAGTGTGCAGTGGAGAACTATTTCTTCCATCCTCATTACAAAGAAGGACATGTAAGAAGCCAGAGAAACAACCTGGTTTTGCATTGTCTGGTTTAGACATCATCAGTCTTCCAGAACACTTAAAGAACCTGCTGCTTAAGGAGGTACAATTGGCAATGTGGAGAACAAAATTGTCACTGAAATGGTTGAATGTTGAAACCGTGGCTAGAGTCAGAGGGAGAGAAGCGTGATTAACTGATTATGAATAGAGTGGAGGAAGGTGTGAAAGGGTCGTTGAG
The DNA here is from genome assembly GCA_031216105.1 of Dalbergia cultrata. Taxonomy (NCBI): domain Eukaryota; kingdom Viridiplantae; phylum Streptophyta; class Magnoliopsida; order Fabales; family Fabaceae; genus Dalbergia; species Dalbergia cultrata. Next base: position 62,363,982 of record CM062353.1, read on the forward strand.
TTCACACTAGATTGGAATGCTAAAAACTAGGAATTGAAGTCCAAAAAAGATAATTATTATCTAATGATTATGGAGCAGCTGTTCCCACTCTTATTTATCTTGTCACTATATTTATTGTTTATTTATACTATTTTCAAAATACCCTTAAACTTATTTTAATAGGTAACCTTTTTATTTATTTTCAAATCTAAATTAAGAACGACCTTAAGCTTTATTCGTGGAATTTATTAAGTACTTTTAGTATCTAAACACACCTAGTGATTTTGAAAATAGATAGCGACCTTAATTTGAAGTGAAACATGAAAATTAAAGGTTGTAGTAAACACGTGGAGTCATTACTCCATAACAAATTATATATGGTGCTTGAAGCATTCATGTTGCTGATTATTGCTCAATTCAATTCCTGTAATTTTTATTTATTTATTTTTAAAAACTTTATAACTGAAGATATCATACATGATAAAAGATTTAAAAAATAAAATATCAGAACATACAGAATAGATTGTAAAGAGAAAAGAAATACAATACTTAATATTGAAGACTGGATATATATATATATATAGTTAAACAATAAGCAGAAACATTTATAAAATGAATCATATCAATCCTACAAACAGAAAAATTTATAAAACGAGCCATATCTTCCTACAAACGACAATCCCTACAATGAGAATGGAATAATCCAAAAATAAAAAGTGTGCCTACAAAAAAAATATTTTATATTTGATCAAATTTAAAATTTATTTGAATTTTATTTCACTATAGTTTTTAATTCAAGTTAAACACCATATTTAAATTTGGAATTTTTTGTATGCTAGAAGTTTACTTATAGTACTGGTTAATCTTTATGTATGATATTAATTAGTATAATCATTAGATATAAATTTATAATATCATAGTAACAATATTTTATAAATATAAAATAAGTTTCTAATTAAAAGTAGTTAAAAATTTCAGAAATAAAAATAATAAATAAAGAGTATTAGTAAATAATTGAGATTTTAATATATAAATCTTAATTTAATTTTGAAAATAAAATAATGCTAAGTATTAAAATAAGCCTAAGGGCCTTTTAGGAATGATGCAGATAAAGATAATAAATATATCATAATAGTAGATAAATAGGAGTGGTTATTGCCACTTCTGAATAATTAAATAAGTATAGACAATGACTGTAAATTTTTTTTATTCCTACATAGCCTTTTGCCAAGGATATATTTAGAATTTTCTAAGGCTCTTAAAGCAAGAAAAACGTTTTGGTAAACAACACACGTATTAAAACAAATAAAAAAAATTAGTAAATATATAAAATTATATCAATTGACAAAATATTATTTTTTACAAAAAACAAATTTCTATTAATATTATATTTTTTCTTTTTTAAAATTAAGTATAATTATTATTGCTTTCCTCATGATTAAGGATATAAATAAAAGGAAAAAATTAATGCTACTTTGATATTATAAATTGACAGATATATTATAACCCCTAAACGTGAAAAAAATTGACAAATATATTGAATTGAAAGGAGTAGCATTTATAATCTGATATGATAATCATTGTATTAAAAATATAAGAAAAGGGAGAAATAATAATAATTTGGATGTTTCAAATAGTAAACCGTACATAGCAATCGAGGGTCTAAGAATTTCTCTGAAAATTTTTATGTGATAATAGTGCTTCTATGTCCTGGAAGCTTATTACGTGTGAATGTTTTTTTTGCTTTGCTATTTTAAAACAGAGAGCTGCCGAATTTGCTGACTTTTTTGGTCCAAAGATGAGAATATTGTGGTTTAGGACAATGGTGTTCCTATTATTCCCAAGAACAATACACCGACTTTGTTGACGCACGCGGATTTGGGAGATGATGTAACTTATTGGCCCAATAGTCTATTGTGGTCCAGGGCTAAGATTACCTTAATATGGATAGGCAAAATAAAATATTTTATAATTCACCTAAAAGCAACGACAATGTTTTCGTCCTTCTATTGCTCACACTGAAATCAGGAATTTTATGTCCTTCAAATCGAAGCCTACTATACACAAGTGATCCCACAAATTTACCAGACCCAAAAAAGAAATGAAGTCCATTTCTGGGATATTGTTTTCTATACTCTTCAAACCCTAAAGGTATTAAATACTCACAAAATTAAGAATTAATATTTGAATTGAAGGAAGATTTTAGTCGTAGGCTGGAGATTAAAAAAAAGGAAGTATTTTCTCTTTGTAGCAGAAATTTTTAGGAGATAGAATAAAAATTACTGTTTGATTTTTAAGGATTTATAGTATTTTTTGAGTTGAAAATCCTCACATCTATAAAAATTTCATACATGAATTCTCATCCAAGTAATGATTTGTATTCGGGTAAATATTTAAATAAGAAATATTCTATTTCAGCACTCACATGGGTGTCTACTCAAATGGGTAGTGCTCATATTTAGGGGAGAAATTTTTGAAAAATCAAGACTGAACTTGTATAAAGCATATGGCGATCGAGGTCACTACAACCGTCAACTTTGAACTCAGTTATGTTGTACATATGGCAAATTCAACCTCAACGATCAGAGCATCCTTCTCTATAAGTTCCTGGAACCTCGACTTGTTTGCTGCAAATTCAGTCGTTTTGAGAGAGTAATTTAAGAAGAGTGAGAATGAGAATGAGTTCTAAAAAAGTAGGCAGTTCTCGTATTACTCTTTTAATATTATATTATAATGGTTCTATTATCAGAACTCCAATCTGAGGAAGGTGCCACATTTATATTTGAAGAGGCAAACATATTTTTCAGTTCCAAAGATTTGTCGTTTGCGGGACCAAATGTTGGACTTGATCAAAAATATAAATTTTGACACATAAAAAAAGTAACAAGAAGAATACACAGATATTAAATGTTGGTTAATTTTAGCAACATGAAATATTAGCCAATCAAGATAAGCACCGGCAACTACATGTAGCTAATATTTCTGACGCATCAGCAATATGAGTCATACTTTTCCCGAGATTTAGCTGTACGTGGAGTTTGAAAACATTGTTGTTACTCGAGCTAATGTGAGGCCAGTACTAGTTCATTTTCGAAAAGTCAAATCTACATGAAGATGCAGTAGATTTTTTCTTCTTGTGCTATTTATTTACGTGATTAATTTAAATTCGAATTAATACATTATATTAATTAATTTTGTTTGCAATTTTTTACTATGCTAATTATTTTATGATTAAAGCCTTAATATTTTTTATTTTCTTTTTGTGCTATTTGATTATGTAATTAATTTGAATTTTAATTGATATGAAATTAATTTTGTTTGTAATTATTTATTGTGCTAATTATGTTAGGATCAAAGCATCAATACTATTGTTCTATTTGATTATGTGCTTAATTCAAATTTTAATTAATACATTATCTATTATTAATAAAAAAAAGTTTGTAATTATTTATTGAGCTGACTATTTTAGGATCAAAGTGTTGGTGTTATTTACTTTCTTCTTGAGCTATTTGATTTTACGACCACTTTAAATTTTAATTATGCATTATTTATGATTAATTTTGTATTTAATTGTATGTTGCGCTATTTATTTTGTGATTATAACAGTATTTATTTTCTTCTTGTACAATTTAATTGTATGATTAATTAGATTTTAATTAATGCTATGTTTGTGTTACTATTAGAACCTTCAATCAAGTCAACATCATTACTGTAATGCCTCGATTTTTTCTTCTATAAATTACTCAAATATCTGCTTGAAACTAGTGGCGACTAACCATGGTTATCACAAGGGAGTTTGCTTGAGTTGTTTGATGAGATTATGTGAATTATATTTTTGCTAATGTGTAATAGTTATTAAGCTTAACAAGATTAATTAGCACTTAATAAGCATGAATTAGACTTAATTGAAGTTAATTAAAAATAATTAAGCTTAAATCTTAATTAATTAACCAAAAAATAATTTAATTATCTTTGAATAATTATGGCATCAGAATAATTAAGCAAGTTTAATTTCATCTTTAACAGGATTAATTAGTGAGGAGATAAAAAGTACGTGAGGTGGCACCAGAAAGCAAAAAGTAACCAATAAAATATTTTTTTTGTCTAATACCACTCTATCATGTTGGAAAATATCTCATCTTTATTATTATTATATTAATTAAAAGTAAATATTTGATTTACTAGATAATTTGTAATTAAATTAAAACAACCCAAAATTATCCCATATCCTAGGATACTTTTAAAAGCCCTATTACAACATTTCAAAATTCTAATCTCCCCTAATGCATTAAAAATCAAGGAAGAGAAAATTAGATCGGGAATCGAACTGGTCAGGGCACTAGTTCAAAGGTTTATTGGTCCAACCAGTTCAACCGAAATATAATTAAATACACACACACACACACATATGATAAATTCAAAAGCAAAAACCTATATTAAGTCATCAACATTAACATAACCAACACAAAATAACATTGTTTATAGGTCTATAATAAACATTAGTACATAACCTACACATAAGTCAATTATCTTCAATCTCATTAACTCAACTTCTAATAAAGTACAACATTAACTCACATGATCACAAGGCAGTATTAAGAAATAATATTGCATCAACATTAAACATATAGAAAGTATATCAAATACGATAATCAAAATATGCATTAATTTTTTGGAGATCTTGATAAAAATCTTCATTCTCATGTCCTCCTCCATCATCATCAAATGACCACAAGGCATATCAATAAGATTAGTCTCCCCATCATCTAACATAGTAAAAATATGTTAAAGATATGTTGAAAAGTTTATAAATAAACTCTTTAAGGAAAAAAGAAACTATAAAACTAACCAACACAAATTGAAGGAATAGATGAGTTGCCTTCATCAACCAATTCTTCAATATTAGTGGGGAATTCTAGCTTCTCAACTTCTTCTGTCACCCAAAAATCAACTAGATCAATACTTTGATAATAAATTGGATCATAAGACCTTTTCTTTTGATGTAACCTAAAACACAATAATAAAATATTGTAACAATTTCTTAGTTTGCTAACCTAAAGTTCCAAAAATAAGTAAATAATTTAATGCTATAATACCTGGTTTTAAGATGCAAGTTATATGTCACAAAAACAATATCATTTAGCCTTTGATACTCCAACCTATTCCTTCTTTTATTGTGAATTTGTTCAAAAGACTCCAATTCCGCTCACATCCCAAGGAAGAAGATGTCTAGCGAAGAATGCGAACAACTATCTCTTACAAAATTGGAGTACTACCACCAAAGTCTCTCCACCATTCACCGGCATAGATTAAATATAACTATATAAGTATTTCCTCATTAACCATCAATAATTCATAATATGCTTTGAATATCAAAAGCAAATTAAAATATTAAACTAAATATCCAATATCTTACTATGTTGGAGTTCCTGGGCTGCCTTCTTAGCATTTGGCCAATCAAAACTTTCTATGCGTTCTCGATATAATTGCAACTCCTTCAATGCTTTAATTGAGTCACTACAAAGACTCTTTACATCAAGCAAATCAAGTAAACCTCGTAAAACATTATACTTCTCAACAAACTTCTCATCATAAAAGAAAGTAGGATTTAAGAAGTAAGTTGTTGCATGGAGACTTCACTTTAAGTGTCTATCCTATCTTGCCTTTATAATATCTACATAAGACTGATATGCAATCTTATTGTCCTTGAACATCTCCTTAGTTACATTTTTAGCCCTTTGCATTCCCTTATATACATATCCCAATGAAGGTTTCTTATCAAAATCAATAATTCTCAATCATCTAATCAAAGGGACAACAAGCCTACATATAGTAAAACATTCCTCCCAAAATTTGTTGTCTAAGACTATAGCACTCACATTTCTCTCACTAGCACTCTTTACTAAGTTGTGGCCAGTAAAATGAGAGTCTGCAACCAAAGCTTGCAAATTTGTCTTATGTTCATAAATATTTTTCAAGGTAAAAAAGATAGTAGCAAAACGAGTAACTCTTGGACGAACAATTTCTTTCCAACCGAGCTTTTTTCTAAGCCAAGATAGGAAAACCATATGGTTGTAAACAAAGATAGTAATCTTGGAAGCATGAGAAGCAAAACTGCTTATGTTTGGCATGCTACTTATATTTTTCAAGATAAGATTTAAGCAGTGTGCAACACATGGAGACCCAAAAATGTTATCATACTTTTCATGAATAAGCTTCTCGGCTACTACATAATTGGTAGCATTATCAGTCACTACATGCACAACATTATTTGGTCCAATCCATTCAATAACATCAACAAACATACCACACAATGTAAAGGCATTTTTAACTACATTTGAAGCATCCACGGACTTAACTGTAATACCCGGTGTACACGTGTCAGTAGATGAGCTTTCGTTTAACCTTAAGGTCCCCCAGGACCCACCCTTGCTGTCGGGTCCGGGTTTTTACTAAGTCTGAAGCCCTACACCTCCTTGGAAGGCTATATGTTAGAGCCACAATCTTGGGATCAAAAGTCCCAGTAATTGCTCTCCAAAGGAAAATGAAGTGAAGAGTGATTTTTAATGAGTTTTTAGAACCCTCTAAATATTTCGTTTTTAGCCCCCAAGTTTAGAAAATCGCCGAAATTCCGAAATTTGAACTAGAACTCAAAAATGAGATTTTGATTGGTTAGAGTTTTGAATTTTTAGATATTTTATTTGAATCCAAATGGGGGGTATTTTCTTATTTACATTTATGTTTTAAAGTTAATAGGAAGTTTAGGGTTTAGGGTTTACATTTAACTTAGAATAATGAGATGGAAATAAGTAAGTGAGTATATGAGTAAGCTATTGTCAAGACAGCACAAATTCTGCTGATATATGTTTAGACCGCTATAGCAGTCACAGCTTGACTGCATCACGTTTTTGGCCTCTGGAGACTGCTATAGCGGTCTAGGACCGCTATAGCGGTCTAGGACCGCTATAGCGATCATAAGTGCATAGTTCCAGGAGCGGGACACGGGCGGAACAATGCTTGACCGCTATAGCGGTCCCCCAAGACCCCAAACGATAGGAAAAACGTCGCTGTTTCATTATCAGCCCCCTTCCTCTCTCATTTTGACGAACCAGAAACCCTTCTCCTCCAATTTCTCTCTTTTCTTTCTATCCCACTCAAGTCTTGCTCCCCCAAATCTTTAAGGTATGTGTTTCTTGATAGATTTTGGTCTCTTTGTCTCATTCCTTTCATATTCTATGATTTGAATTGTTGTTTTCCCTCATTGTTGTCAAGTGGGGGTGCTCCCCCAATGTTATTAAAATTAGTTTAAGAAAAATCTAGAGCTACCCATAGATTGTTAATGAGTTTTATGGTTATAATAGTTGACGTTGGTGCCCTCAGGCTCCCGTAGGCTAAGTTGGAGTTAGCCTTCCACTTTTTCCTCCCCCTCCAGGTGAGTGGGTTTGAACTCATTGTCTTAGTTTTCCCTATTATGATTATTTTCCTTGCATTATGATTATTAAATATGATAGACATGAGATTATGATTTTAACCGTTATGTTGAAATAGTGAAACTATGGTTTTATGATAATGGCATGAAAAAAATGTAATTTTAGAAAACCATGGGACCATGAATTGGATTGTGTGTGTATGGAAATGTTTTATATGCAACTCTAAGAGTTTTATCACAGGAATATATGATTTATAAATTATTGTTTCATCAGATATGTTATGTGATTTTAGAGCCACATGATTTAGTTTCATGACTTGAGATTTATAAATATGGTTTTAGAGTATTCAGTTGAAATATATATTAAAAGAAAAAGTGAAAAAGAGTGTGATCTAGCTTGGAATAAATTTTGTTATTTGATTTGAGAGTATTATTGTTAAAAACTCCAGCATTTGGATTATGATTTTAGTATTATCATGTATATAGAGAAATATGTTAGTAAAGATATGAATTTAGAAATTTAGTTTTATGGTACCAAGAGGTCTGAATTGATATGATTTTTAGCAAGCTGCCGGATACATGATTCTGGGCTTGAAATCGGAATGCCTACAAGTGGTGAACCCTTGGGCTCGATTTTCATAGCCTCAGTTATGCTAAAGACAGATTGTTAGAGTTATATGAGTTTAGAACTCTTAGAGTACTAAGAACTTAGGGGCCTGCGCTTACGCCAGGGACAGAGTACCCACTTTTCAACTATAGTTTTCTTTTTGTCAAACTAGTTTTAGCCGGTAGAGATAAGAAGCAGATATTAGTTAATGGTGTGAAGAGATCGATTAACCTTAGTACCAAGTTGTCAGTTAGAGGGACAGTTTTGCCTCGGCGATTCTGAAAAATGGGACTTAGTTAGGTGCCCACGATTTGTCCGAGATGGACTATTACAGTTCGGCGAGGCTACGATTCGTCGAGGACGAGTCTCACTTCATAGTTTAAAATTTTATAACTTTTATTGTTATGATATATTTATTATAATTGATCTTTTGTTTCCCGACGCTCTGCCGCTCCCTCAGTTAAAATGATTTCATGCTTCATTTTGAGTTAGAAATGTTTATTTATAAATACATGGAATGAAAAGTGTTTTCCTAGAGCTAGCTATGTATTTAAATATGAAATGAATCATTATTGCTGCATGTATATTATATTATGTATATTCTTGGTTGTCCCATGTGGGTGATGAGTGAGAGCTCACTCATGAGTCAGATTGACTCACCCTCTCCCTTTCTCTCATAGTTGCAGTCTGACGATCGTTCGTACCCGACCCAAGAGTGCGATTATCCCTTGGTGAGCTTTGCATTGTTGTAGGGCTTAGTTTAAGATTTACATTAGTTTAGAGTGCTCGGTAGTTTTGCAGCGAGGATCCAAGTCACGCATGTATTTTGAGATGTTATTGATAATTTAAGAGATTATGTATTTTCCCTATACGTTTTAGAGCTCTATAATGTATTTTGAAATATGGGCTATGGTTAGAGATTTATATGAAAGCTAATGATAATGAGTTTATGATTCAGTCTTCAAATCTTAGATTTTAAAGCATGACAAAAAAAAAATGTATTAGATTTATATATATGAATATTTCAGTTTTTAGGGATTTGACTATTATATTTTAATTAGAGAAAATGATATAGATTTGTAAGAAAAATTTCATTTTAAGTATGATATTATACTATTTTATGCATTTAGAAAGATACGTCACCTAAAAAGCTTACGTGAGGATGAGATTCCTCACATGCCGGTCACGCTCCCAAATCGGGTCATGACATTAACAAAAGATATACAAGCAGGATAATAGACTAAAAAATTGATCAACATTCTTTGCCTTTGTTCTATCCAACCATTAGCCATAAGTGTGCAACCATTCTCTCTCCATGAGCTTCAATAACTTTCCAGAAGCAACTATCACTCTTTCTTAAGATCAGTTAACAAATGAACTCTTAATTCATCATAACAAGGACCTTTAAAACCAAGTTCTATACCAACAGTAGCATCCACAATATCTTGAAAGTATGATGATCACGCTGCATGAAAAGGAATCTATGCATCCATAAGCCATCTAGCAATTTTCACTTTAGCATTATGTGTTGCCTCTTTGCTTTGAAAGACACTTCTCAAACTTGGTTGGGCTCCTGGGGTTGTCCTTGGTGCAAAATAACCACTAACGTTTTGAGAAGCATTTACCTTTCCTTTACCCTTGTCTCCAACAATTTGTATCTTCGATGGTTGAAGGGTAAAGGTACTCTCTTCTTCTTCTTCTTGTGTTATTGCTTCTTGAATCTCATCATCACCAAAGTTCAAAAACTTATCTTTACCTTTTTTACCTTCTTCCAAAAGTCTTGACATTTCTTCTTTAACATCATGAGGAAATTTTTTGCATCTAGCAATATTTCCTTGTTTTCTAGCAAGATGTTGCTTCATTCTATTAATCCATCCTCCTTTATACCGGGGCAAACAAAATAAACATGTGTATACCATCTTCCCCTTGTCATCAATAGTTAAAGAAAAATGTTTCCATGCCCGATCAGTTTTCCTATGAGTAGAGGCAGAGGAGGATTGGGTATCAATATTGGCAAGATTAACATCAATAGAGGCAACATTAGTATTGACATTATGGCTATTATCTAGTGATGGATCATTAATATCCATATGTGGAAAAAAAGAAGTATAAAATAGTTGAAAACAATGCTAAAACTGAAAATTCATATTGGGAAATTTCAAAAAGGCAAAAACACATCTTAATAATCCTTGACAATTAACACATAATTTATTAAACACCATTCTCATTCCTAATACAAACCAAATTACCAAAATAATTACAGCACTAGTCACTTTTAATTTGCAATAATCTAGACAAGTACAATTAATGCATATATTCAAATCTACATAAGAACTAAATCATTCAACAAAATAAGCATCAATCTTTTGGAACCAAATGCATGATCAGTTCATCATTAAACAAATATGAGTCATTATAATAGTGAAGAAATTTTAATTTTATAGAGGAAGTATAAGGTACCTGGCTACTTCCAGAGAGGAAAACCCGAAAACTTTTGAGTTTTGAGGTTGTCTTGGTGGTGAGGCAGTAGCGGCGAGGTGGCATGAAGCAGCAAAGGCGGACCAGAGGCACTGCGCGAAGCATGGGCGCTGCACAAAGAAGGGGTGTTGAGCGGACCAGAGGCGCTGTCTCGACTGTAAGCAAAGTGATGCAAGGAGCACCAAAAGCATCGCGGTTTACTTCAGTGCTTGAGTGATGAGGGCCGACTATTTGAGACTTGGAGCTCAGTCTTCTTTACTGCTTGAGCACAAGATAGCCAAACTGAAAACCTAATGCCCAAGTCCCAAATGGTGTCGCTTTCCCCTTTTTCCTTTTTTTTTTGTGGGCCAAATACCAAATCGGGAACCCCTAAAAACTGGCCCTGTTCACCGATTTTACTGGTTCTGAGTGCAACTGGTTTCAGCCACTCAACCGGAACGGCCAGACGACCAGTTACTAGTTAACCCAATCGGACTGTCCGGTTCGGTCCAATTCTCTCTACAATGTTAAAAATCAATGTCTTTCCCAATGCCATGCATCCCATTTATTTATTTATTTTTGTGTCATGCACTCAAGACACTCTTATGCACCCTCTTATTCAAAAGTCCCAAAACCCTCTCTAGAATACTTCATTCATTTTCTTCATCTGCTTCAACATTCCTCACCCCAAACCTCCATCAACCTCTAAACAATTGATTAAGGGTTACATTTTTTGACTCTTGATCCTCTATAAACACTAACCCTAAGATGCATTGAGCAACAAAACCCTAACCTTTGCCCTAGCATAGCTGTAGCCTAGCATTCATCATTGGACAAGGTTTTTCTTCTCCTACACCTTGAAAGAGCACTTAATCCTCAACATCATCTAAAGCTTCATTTTGTTAGGGATTTTGTATAAAGTGTTTCTATTCTATTATCTCTTTGAATTTATTTTTCTCTTAGCTTGACAAAAATGTGTTTCTGTATGTTATGTTTCATGCTTCTCTCTCAAGAAGCCTCATTTCATCTTCTAAAGCTTCCTTTTCAAGTTTTAATAAGTTAAAATTGTTGTTTTAGTGTTCTTTGATGATTCAATGAGCATTTGAAATATTTAATTGATTACAAGCTAGAGCTTTAGTGTTCCTTATTGTTTAAAAGTGTTTCTGAAATATTAATCGGTTAAAAGTTAATGCTTTAGTGTTCTTTGTTGTTCAAAGGTGTTTTTGGAAGACTTATTAGTTATTTTCTTAATGTTTTGTGTTGTTTAAGTGAGTTTTTGAATGTTTTAATCAGTTAGTTTTGTTTGTAAATGTTTCAAGAAGCATTAAAAATGACATCTTTCATGCTTGGATGGTTTTGGAAGCCCAAAAGTCTTACAAATTTTGTATTTGGGCTTTAATTAATCGATTAAAGGGGCTTGTAATTAATTACCTAAATATGAAATGCACCCATGTTCATTTTTTGGTTTTGTTAATCGATTAATAAGACATTTTAATCAATTAACAAAATCAAAAAATGAACCCGAGTGCATTTCAGATTTAGGTAATTAATTATAGGGACTATGCAATTGTTTACTAGATGCCTAAAATGGATTTTTCCTGCAAAAATAAAGATGTTTTGAATGATTATAATGAAGGAAGTTATGATTTTTAAGGCTTTAAGGTTGACAGGAAGGATTATAAGGTGATCTTTTAACGTAACACTTTGCAAAATGTGGTTTGGAGTAAAGGAAAGGATTAGCAGCAAGTCTGGAATTTCTTGCGTCATATCCATGAAAGAAAATGTTATGTGCTAAGCTACTTGATTTTTTGTATCAACTAAATGTGATGGATGATTTGTGGTCCTAAGATATGTTAAGTGCTTTATGTAATTATGATGAATTGCTACTTAATAGATTGAGATGTCTAACTTATGATGATCATTTTGCCTCATGAATTGATAATTTGTTATAATTACTAAGGATTTATTGTTTATTTACTCAATGATACATACTATTGATATGACATGTGATGATGAGAAATGCAAGAAATGTATGGTTAAGAGAAATGCATGAGGCATGTGATCATGAGAAATGCATGTTTATTTTTATGATTATTGCATATATGTGCATTGATAACATGTTAAGTTAAGTTGGTGACATTAAGACATACAAAGATGATCCTTCAAATCCTAGTCAAATATTGGCAAGAAAGGTGATCCAATGAGATGATCAAGTGCAAAATTATTTGCTTATGTGTTATATGTCTTGTATACATTTCCTATGTATTGCCACATATTCATGAATATATGTTGCACTCACGACATAAAGGCTATGCATAAACGCAACCCACTTTAATATATTTTATAAAGTTTAAAATTCAACATTTATGCATGTTCACTATTTTAGAAAATAAAACCGAGGTGGTGGAAATTATGATGACAACACATTTGTGTTTGAGTTAGAGGACATTACTGAAAAATTCTAAGTTTTGTATGCCCCTTTATTTATCTGTCATTTCCAAACAAGGTCAATGGCTACCTTTGTGATCAACCTTGAGTTTCCTACATTGAAGCTGCATTGCGATCTAGATTTGAGAGCTTATCACATAGTTGGTCATTATGCAGTTTGATTGTTCATGCACTTGCAATGTCATTTCTTTGTTCTTACTAAAAAGGCTTAGTTGACTACATTCACGTTCTTCAATGACATGGTTTACTGGAACCTATCTATCCTCTATACAAGGGTCACAATAGAGCTTATCTGGCACTTACAGTAGCATTTAGACTTCCTGACTATTTTCCATGTGTTCAAATGGTTTCTTTGGACTTATTCGACCTTTCTGAGGAGTCCCTCTACTAGCATTCATCCTATGGTTCCTCTCTCGCAATGGAAGGTAGTCGCAAAAACAATCATCATTATGGCGAATCTTAGGTTTAGCCTTGTAGAGGAGCTCATGTAGTCCTTCCAGGCATGAGGGGTATGGGTGGATAGCTTCCTCCTTATTGTCACATTAGGCATAGTCATAGTTGCTAATGGAAGCATGTAGAGATTTCATAGTCATAGCCCCTTTTTTTCATATAGATGTTTTAGGGATTAGGATATTCTAGCATGTTAGTAGGTTAGATTCTTGAAGATGTAATCTAGTGACTGGTTAGTTTTATGTTTTTATTTATCGAATGACTATGTTTGCAAACCTTTGTCGGTTTGCTAGCTACCTTATGTTTTATGTTCATGTGAATGGTGCTATGTTATATATATATATATATATATACAGATTTTGTTGTGATTTTAGATTTACATGTGATGTTTTACTTTATGTTGTATTGTATGATTGATTGGGAAGGTATGATTGTTATTACACTTTTTATGCTAGGGTCACATTTTGTTTTACACTATATTTTGCTAAGTTATTTTAAGCAATAGAGGTGATGTTGAGATCAAAGCATAAAATACTTGATAATTAACCTAATCATGACTTAAGTGTAAGAAGGTTAAATATTAGGATGTTATAATCAAAGTTTGAGTTGAATTCCAAAGAAAGGCACAAATTGTTTAGTGATGGATAGTGAAACTAATGATTACTCAGAAGAAAATGATGGCGATGAAGGTGTGACAGAGGTTATCGCTAATTCCTCAAATTACAACTAAAATAGTAAAATTAAATTTAAGTACCGAATGCACAAAAATTATAGTTAGGATTCAACTCAAATCATCTCTCAATGAAGCTACTTCACTTAGTTGGAAATTAAGGGTTTTGAAAATCAGTTTGTAACAATTAAAAATAATTGGGAATAATTAATAATTAAAGGCATTAGTACAAGGTATTCCTAGAATTTGGATCAATTATCATGAACCAGTATTGAACACATTAGTGGCTATTAGTAATTATTTATTGGCAATTATACTAGGAATCAATCGACCTCTAGAATTTGACCAATGTAAATAACTAGTAAACAGGATCCCAATTTATTAGAAATTACATGGACTTAATGTACCAATTGCCATTGCCTAATGTCATGACCCGACTTGGGAACGTGACTGGCACATGAGGAATCTCATCCCCACGTAAGCCTCGTAACCTCTGAGTCTCTCTATATCCATAATTAGATAATAAATTCCATTTATAAAATATTGTTTCATATCTACTAATTAATTAGCTCATTTGAAATCATGTTCTTCATCAATAACATATTATATTTAAAACTCTAAATATATCTCTGTATCACAAAATGAATGAGTTGCTCTATATATAATAAATCCATGAACCATAATCATGTGAATACAAAAATAATAATAATGATGAATCAATGCAAATATCTCTATGGTTCAGGACCTTGCCCGCAATATACACTGGAGCACTCTATCACTATACAAAATACAAAAAGTACTTCACTCCGAGTGAAGCTCACCAACTGAACAACTCTACTGCTGGGGAGGAGATGGCTGAGAGGAACCCGCCGTAGCTAGCGTACTTGTAATGGAAAAGGGAGAGGGGTGAGTTTCATCTAAAACTCAGTGAGTAGGTACTCACCCATAACCCCCTCATGGGACAACAACAAGAATACATATATAAATATATATAAACAAAATCCAGTTGATTAATACATTAACTCTGATCATAATTGAATATATACCATCATAAAGGAAAATAAAGTTACAAATTCTCTGGTAACGCATAAATAATAGAAATCTATTAGAGAAACAAGAATCTCTAGTTATGCCTCACATAACAAAATATAATTTCTTTGGTTATGCATGTCAACCATGACATAACAATTTCTCTAATCTCTAGGATCCCTCTAGGATCCAAATTGGACACCTAACTAGGTTTCATTCTTTACTTTGTGAGATTGTCCTTTTGGACAACTTAGTACCAAGGTTAACGATCGAGTTCAGTCGTTAACTCACTGTTTGTTTCTCTATAGTTATCGCCTAGTCTCTAATTTATAAAATATGTTATTTCTCTAAATCTTTTATCTGGGCTTTTCTCTAGTAATTAAACTCCATAATACATAATTACATTTATTTTAGAATCATTGGAGAAAATTTATAAAGTCTCTAAATCAAGTTACAATCATATTCTAGCTCTTTGATAAAATCATTTTTATCAATAATGGTCCCATGAGTTTATATTAAAATAAATATTTCATGCTCAAGTTGAAAATCATCTATTCCATTAATTTTGATAACCAATCATAAACTCAAATCTCTTAAGTTATTATCTAAAATCAAGAAAATCATGTTATGATTTAAAGAAATTAACTCTAATGATCAATATAAGGGCCATTGGATCTGAACCCACCCACCTGGAGGGGAGAGAGGGATGACGTCAACTCTAACTGAGCTCTGGGCAGCAGGGGGATGCACCACATCGACTAAAATAACTAATAAACTCAGTATTAAAATTTATCAACACTTAAATAACTCTAATCTAGCTCTAACAATATTCGGGGAGCACCCCCACCTAACAAAAAGAGAGAAATAAAAATGTCCATTTCAAGAATGTACAAGAATGGAAAAAATGGAGACAATATCTTATAACATATACTCACCTTGATGATTTATGGGAGCTAGGTTGGAATGGGGTTGAAGAAAAATGAGAGAAAAAGGAAAGGAGAGGGTTTCTGGTTCAAAGGAAATGGAAAGAAAATGAGGGGGAAGGGTTTTAACCCCTCCATTCGCATTTTTAGGATAGGGTACTGTGCACTTATAGGTACTGTACACTTTAGGCCTCGGCTGTGACAAACTAAGGCCTCAGCTGTGGTAAACTTAATACAGTTGTGGAATTACATTCTCAGCCGTGGAAACTCATTCCAGCTGTAGAACTTATTATCAACTGTGAAAACTCATTCTTAGCTGTGGAAACTCTTTATGACAGTAACTCTTGCTGTCATTGAATATTTTGCTATCATTTTAGCTTCACCAACACTTATACTACTTCTATGGAATTTCCTAGCTATGGAAAGCAAACTCTCTAGCCGTGGACAGTACATTAGCTAGCCGTGGACAACAAATTAGCCAGCCATGGGCAGCAACACCAGCTGTGGACAGCAACCCAGCTATGGACAGCAAGACCAGCTGTGGATAGCAAAGCCTAATAGCCGTGGACAACCCAACCATGGACAACAAGGTCCAACAGCACAACCTCTATGAAACTCCAGCCGAGGACCACAAAATCAATAGCTTTGCCAGCATGAAACGCGAAGTGGGCGGCAACACGTTCTTTGTCGTAGCTTCGACTCATATCAGTAACATTTTATTGATATGTCTGATACTGATACATCACCAGACATATTACTGTCATGGTTATTTACATTTCTTTATTTTAAGTTAAATATTAACTTTAAAAATAAATATAAATAAGAAAATACCCCACATTTGAATTCAAATAAAATATAAAAAAAAATCAAAACCACAACCAATCAAAATCTCATTTTTGAGTTTTAGTTCAAATTCCGAAATTCTGACGATTTTCTAAACTTAGGGACTAGAAATGAAACATTTAGAGGTTTTCTAAAATTCATTAAAAATCACTCTTCAATTCATATCCATCTAGAGAGCAATTACCGGAACTTTTGATCCCAAGAAAGTAGCTCTAATATATAGCCCTCCAAGGAGGTGTAAGGCTCCAGACTTAGCGAAAACTCGGACCCGGTAACATGGGTGGGTCCCGAGGGACCTTAGGTCCATATAGAACTTATCTAGTGACACGTGTACACCAGGTATTACACCTAACCATCCATTGGAATTAAAAATTCTAATGTTCTCTCTTAAGCTTAAACTAATTAATCAATCAATTTATGCCTAAATGGTTTCCCTAAACAAGAATCACCAATTTAGTTATTCCAATAAAAATTGTAATAACCACAACAATAATTAGAAGAATATAAACTTTAGAATATTAAGAAAACTAAAGCATTCAATAGAAAAAGCATCTCAAATTTCATTCTAATCCATACGAAAACCCTTACACTAGTAAAAAAAAACTACTCCTCCATCTCTAGAGGATTACAACGGTGAAATAAAAATAGAGTACCTGAAGAGAATAATAGTAACCCTTGCCAAATTCTCCAAGAACAAAGTAAAATCACTAATGGAATCCCTAGAGAGAGAAAATAGAGAGGAAGGAGATAGAGAGAGTAGCTACCAAAAGCCAAAACTAAGTTGAGTTCAAAGTAGGTTAAAAGTCTGTGCTAATCCTATTTATATTGTATGCAAAATAAGCCAAGTTGGGCCTTAAATTTGGGCTAAAATCTGAGTTCGACAGTGAGTTACTTTCTTTGGATTCTCTAGTCAGGTGCTGTTAAGCATCATGTCTATGAGCATAATGGACACCTCCTTTCATTCGATCATTTTTACCCCTTTAAACATCCAAATCTGTCCTTGGCACTAGAAATAGTGATTGTAACTCTTTGAATAAGCTTTTCCATGCCGTAAAAATCATCTCAGTATAACTTTTGTAGCTCCAGATATTGGCAAAATATTGGGCATTGTGAAATGTTTGACCACTATAGCTCCCTTGCACGTTGTCCTGCACTTAAGTGGAGATCCTGTATGCATAATAACACTCAAAAAGAGAGGAGGATCACATTCATCTGGTTCTCATAATCAATAAATCCCATAATCAAGTTCTTTTATCTAATAGTTTAACAATTGTGCACAATGAGGACAATGTTTATTTTTAGTACAAATGTATGATAACAATGTGCAACATGATGCGAATATGCCTAAGTTTTTTGAGAGATAATAATATACATAAATGCAAGTTATCAAGGTGGTGTAGAAGAAAAGGATATATAGAACTTCACTATTCAACATCCACATACAATACCTTGCCTTTTATGCGCATTTAAAATCATGAAGCTATGCATGTGTTAGAGTTTCCACATATGCTGAAAATTTGGTAAGAAATCGTATCACGAATAGTGAATTTTGAGATAGAATGGAGTTCTGCACCAAGGGCGACGTAGTTCAAGAAATTATGAACTATGATATTTGCAAATGTGTGGACTACATTGCAAATGAGTCATAATTGAGGACATTTTATTCTAAGTGCAAAAACTTCAGCTTAGGATATGAATGGCTCATTAGGTCAAGCTAAATGCAGAAGACTTACATGTGGGAAACTAGAAGATAGTCGACTCATCTTTTGATGGTATTATTTGGGATAAAATGATTAAGTGTGAACTATAAGGATTTTAAAATTTTCGACAGACACAATTATGATCACAACAGTTTGAGGATTCCATAAAAAAAAATGAAAACTAATAAAATATTAATAAAAATTTAATATAATAATATTTTAACTAGGGATTCAGGACAAAAAATTATTAATGGTATGAGGACATATATAGATAAAAATAAAGCTAAATTTAAACGGATATTTTTAATTCAATAAATTTATTTAGGTATTAATTAGGTACCGAAATGGTAATAACCAATACACCAAAATCGGTCCAATTAAAGAATATTATCACATCTCAGATAATTTTCACCAAGAACAGTCAAATAAACATGGACATTTCCAACCTAGGTACAAGACAAATTGATTCAAAAACATTAATACTTATCCACTCATTACTTTCTCTCCAAGTAAAAGCTTTATTATATAAACCAAAAACAATTTTAAGAAACTACATTTCTTCTCTTCCTGGAGCAACTTGACATTTCCTTTTTTCTCTCTTTGACCATCCCCATTTCTCTTCAAAAAACTCCACCAGATCACCAAAATTTTGAAGATCTATTCAACTCAAGCCAAAAACTTTTATTTTCCTCTTCAAACTTGTTCAGTTAGTAGCATATATAGGAGAAAGTGAGTTTGGGATGCTAATTAAGGAAGGAAAGGCTAGAAGAAAAAATGAACAAAAAGCTTGGAGGAAGGTAGGAAAAATTTATGTCTTAAGCTTGGTGATTGCTTGGCTATTCCATCTAATATGAACTTTTTGAAATAGGTTTATAATATGTTAATGAAGCTTGAAATTTAATTCCTAGATGTGTATATATAAGTTTGATAGGTGTTAAAGAAACCATAGATAAAAGCCTTGTGAATTATCTGAATTATTGTAAGAAGTTAAACCAAATAAATGAAGTAGAATTTTTGTGAAATTGGAAAGGCCATGCTAGCCATGTGTAGGAGAGGAGAAATTATATATTTTTTATTCACAAAGTTTGTATTAGAAGCTTGGTAAGGTAGCTTAGAAGCCTTAAGTAAGTAAAGAAAGTTTGGTAAATTGTATAAATGCAAGTAAAAATAATACACGATGAAACTAAAATTTTGGTTCATTGAAAAGAATTAGACACATAGGAAATAGACAAGAATATAATTAGAAGGAATTCTACAAAATTCTCAAAGAATGGTACCTTTGAAATATGCTAGTAAAGTTCCATACAAAAGAATGAGATTGTGATTTGTAGAAGAAAGAACATTTAAGTCCAAGTGAGACATTTGATTTAATGCCTTGAAAATTATAAGAATTATCAAGTAAGGAGTTCTACAAGATTTTAAATAGAAAAATCTCATAAGAATTTAGGAAATTTTGAAGAGAAAAATTTCATAAGAATTTAGGAGATTTAAAAGAAATTTCATAACAAAATTATGAGAATTAAAACTATTAAAATGAAACTCTAAATAATAATCGTAAGATTTTTGAACATTTGTTAAAGGTTCATATGAAGAAAGAAAACTTAAGAAAATAATACATATATAAGGTTTATATAACATTAATTGCTTGATTATAAGCTCAATGATTCAAATTGTGATGAAAATGATATATTGAAAATAGCACGCTATATGATTTGTGAATTATGTCAATTATTGATATAAGCTTATAAGGTATTGTATCGATTGAACTGTATCAATTTATATATAAGGTAGTAACACAAGGTATTACATCATTGGCAGTATATCATATGGGAAATATATCAAGAATTCTATGAGTTCTACTCTTAAGTATAGATATATTCATAAGACTGTGTTAAATCAGTAAATGAACAAACAAACTAATTACTACAAATCAACTAAAAATGCATTAAATACTTAACACTAAGTGAGATGTCACTGGATAGTGAACTAGTATTTTTTTTCTACTGGAAATCTTTGATTCACATTCCTACTGTTGTTATATTTTAACATAGATGGCAACAATGGTGATCTTTATTGAGATCTCTAGCTGGGATTGGCACTATGGTCTAGACCTTTTGATAGACCATTGATAGAGAGCTTAGTTAGCCTTTTTGTTTTCTTTTAATTAATGAAATTTGAGTAGTACCCTATGTGGGCTAGATAGTTCTTATCTGAACCAGGATAAGGGTATGATATTGTTATGTACATTGTTTATTCATCAATGCATCAATTATATTATTTTGCTATTTTATTATGACTTATTATTATGTTTAAACATTACAGTGCAGAGGAAAAATGTTTTTTTTTTTAAACAAAAGCAAGCTTACATTTAATATCGTCTATATACTTTATATTATAAGAACAAATAGAATTAATAAGTAACAACCATTTACAATAAGGTTATGACTTAAGCATAACTTTATAGTAGGAAAAGTGTTATAATAATGGTCTCTACGCTTGCACTTAAACTAGAATCTCTTAGGACTACACAAAATTAGATTCAAACATGATTGCATAACATATAGTGCCCATGGTACAAGTTGACCGATCTATTAAGATAAAACTATTAATTGCATAGATTGTATCTCGATACAATTACACGATTACATATCAAAAAGCATGGATGACAAGAAAAAAGGTGATTGAAAGAGTTTATCGTCAATGGAAAGGCATATACCAAAAATTAATTGATTGTTGGGTTCAATATGTATCTTTGCAAATGGTTTGATTGTCCAATGTGATGATGTGCTAGTTTCCCATGGCGATGATAAGCTTCCAAATGATTAGATCTTCATATGACTATTTTGGACTTTCAGTCACTGCATCAATGCATTTAGACATTGTCAACTATTGGTCTTGGTTAATAGGACATAATTGCATGGGCATTCCAAAGGGACTCTATTGATTGCAGTTACAGGATATCACAATCAAATCATACTACCAATTGTTTTCGTAATTCTCAAAGGTAAGACTATAGTTGTGCGTCATTTGTTTTTAGACAATCTATGCGAATATATAGTGACCTAAGACAAAGTAGACATTATTTCTTATCACCACAAGTCTATTAAAACAGCAACAAGTTAGTGTTTTAGTTAGTAGGAGTAGTTGAGATCATTAGGTGTTCTACATCAAACACATTATTGCTAGTTTCTTATACAACTTCAAAAGGCTACACTTACATTGACTAGTTGTAGGCATAGGTAATTCCCTTTTTGTTTTAACTAGTGTATGTGATTTATTGATTTATGTTTTGTTTTTCAAAATATAATAAGGATATTGTGTTTTGTAAGGTATTCGAGGACTGAGCATGAAGTCAATTGTCATTATGACTAGTTGTGCTAACATGGTAAGCTGTATACTAATTGGCTTGATGAAATACTAATAGAAAAGTTGGCTTGAACATTTATGGTTGATATCGATTTGGGCACATGAACTCTGTGTTTAAAACGACTCTCTATTTTTCCATCACAGCCTTGGTGAAATTGACATACTTTTAGTTAGGTGGATTGTTTTTTGCCAAAGGTTAGGAACTATACACTCGAAGAGTAGTAGGAAATGTTTACTTTGCAACCATCTTGATACTTTTGCAAGAAAACATCCACACATCTAAGAGCATGCGTGTCACCTTATTCCCTATAGGAAATGAGATATTCCATGTTCAAGAACTTTTGATTGGGGATGAATTCAAAGTTGATTTGAGGGCTAGAAATTGTGGTTGTAGGGTTTTCTAAATAGATATATGTTCATATCATCTACGTTGATGATATATACAGGATGAAGAGCATTTGCATGGAATACGAGAGGGAGTTTAAGGTTGTATGGCACCAAAGTACACGGTCCAAATATGAAGGCTCAAAGATTGATTCTAATCCCCTGTTGAAGTGCACAGTGACAGAACAAAATGTTGTGCCAAAGGCAAAATGTTGCAACCTTTATAGAGATAAAAGTCATAACCAAAGACGATTTCTACACAAAGTTGTGCCAAGTTCATAGTGATTTGTACTACAATATTTTTTAGAGTTTATTGTATCTAATGTGATATTGACATCGATTTGCTATTGTATTGCAACTTGGAACTAAATACCATTGTATAATATAAACTATGATTCATTTAGTAATTTAGAATTATTTAATCAATGATCAACTATGCTCTTCATTTAGTCATTCAAATTTGTTTAATTAGTTTTACCAATTGTTCAAATTACAGATAGGGTTAGCATTAGTGTTTGTGTTAAGATTAGTATTAGTGTTAGGCTAGTGTTTGTGTTAGAGTTAGGGTTAAAGTTTTTGTAGAGTTATGTTTGTGTTAGTGTTAAGGTTAGTGTTTGTGTTAGGAATATGGTTAGGGATAGTGTTAGTTTTTGTGTTAGCATTAAGGTTAGGGTTAGAATTAGTGTTTGTGTTAAGGTTAGGGTTTAAGGTAAGGCTAGGGTTAGGGTATAATATTCTAAATTTTAGTAACTAAGGTCCTAGATATGTGAAGAATGCACAAAACAAGAAAAACTAGGAATTTGCACCTTAGTCAGTGCGCTACAGCGTGTTGGTCCTATAGCACCCCCTATCCTATAGTGTAGGTAACAAATTTAAAAAATTTAAAAGAGATCTCAGCCTCGATTTGAGACACTTGCCTCTTTCTCTAAAAAATACAAATCTTCCCTCTCTTTTTAGAATGTCAACTGAAGCCTTGCTTACAAGGAGATGCTTGGCAAAATCTTGCAAATTTTTAATATTTCATCATCATATCATCATTGTCAATTCCTTCTCTTCTCATAACATTATATTATGGTTGAGGTTAGGGTTATGGTTAGAAAAGAGAAAAATAAACTACCAGTCAAAGATGATTCAACATTATGCTCCTTTGGGAATGCACATCCAAATGTTGTTGGATGAAAGTCAAGAGAACACTATTAGTTGCCATGTGTCTGTGCCTATTGAAAGACACTAACATGTGTGGCATATTGTAGCTTTCTTATGAAGAGGCCAATGAAAATGTAATTTTAATATTAGCATAAAATGTGTAGTAGTATTTAGGAAGAGAAAATTACCAATCAAAATAATTAAATAGGTAAAATATGGCTCTTTACATTTTTTAATTCAATTTACATTTGTTGAATTTGATATTATTTTATGTATTAGATTTTGATATGTATTGTCGGTGTAAAAAAAGTTGTATACAGACATTCAGTCATATGTTGCCACATCAACAATAGTGTTTCATTCAACTGCATGATTGAATGATAGTGTAAAACTCTTTTACACTAAAAATGCTTCAAAATTAATCTCTTAAAATGTACATTAATTATGTCATAAAATTAAATTAATAATATAAAAGTTTAAATTAAAAAGAGTTACAACTAAACAAAAAATAGTTACAAAAACATAAAAAGTTCATGCATCAATTTTAGTTCACTATAATATCATTCAAAGAAGAGTTTTCCTAACCACTGCCTTAACGACGATGATTAAGGAACTAAGAGTAGAAAGTGTTTTAACTTTTGAATGCATTATATGCATGTAAAACTTAAATTTTTTTGCTAATTAAAAACTTTCTATTCTTAACTACTCCCTTATTATATGTTCCCTCAATTTCATATTAATTGTCATTTTTTTCTTTTCAAAAAAATGTCATTAAGTTATTAGTTAATTTATACTAGTTGTATAAATATATATGTGTGTGAAGGTGCCCTTTTTCTCTTTTTCTTCATATCTTTTATAACTAGTAATTTTTTCCTTTAACGGTTAATTTAACTTTTTGAAAATCATGACTATTTTATGACTTTCTTAATTCCTATATGTTAAATAAAAATTAAAATAATTAAAACGAAGGGAATAGAAAGAATCTCATTGATTACTCAAAAATTGAATTAATTACTCTCCCTTTTATATTAATTTTCAGGAAAGATATGTACCCAGATATATTAATTTTTGGAATAAATTAACAAAACATGAAACAAACACAATCTTAAAAGATTTAGGTGACATGCATTAGATCCTGGATCCAATTCTTATTGTAATCAATATAATTTCAGAAGTAGAAAAAAAAAAAAAAAAGCATTCTTAAGGTGACACTATAGTTAATAGAGCAATTATTGTCTTGATTTTTTTAAAAAAAATAAATTAAAATACTACAATCTCTTTTATCTTATTAAGTGGATCAACATTATCTCTTTTTATTAACTGACCGTAACTCAATCATAATTTTAAGTCAAAACAACTCAAACATAATTAATACTTAGTGGAATAAAATTTAAACAAAATTAACATTTCACAGAATTATAAATTGACAATAAATAATGTGAAACAGTAATAATTTTCTTAACCAAATAATAATTTATTATTGTTGTGAGAATTTAATTATAGTTGTCATGTGCTCAATGTTTATCCCTTTAAATAGACCTATATTATATTAAAAAATTAATCATCGTATCTATGGTGGATACCTAGAAAACCAAAGAGAAAAAATTGTAGTTGCCATGCTTGAATTTAATGTGAGTTTGACTTGTCCATCTATAATAAATTGGACAGATAAATATCATTTATTTCATTCATACATCTCAAAATATGTGTTCAATATATATTAATGTGGAAAGAGAAACACACAAAGTCTTAACTTTTCTCTCCCAACATTTAACACCATGTGAAATACTCCCTTTACTATTAACTAATTATTCAGATATAAATGGATACTTAAATAAAGAAAATAACTAAAAAAAATCAAAGTTTAAAAAAGCTAAAAGCAGTTTATTGAATTATTTTTATTTCTTTTTAATAATTCAACTTTCTCTCCCCTCCTTTAAAATATCTCTCTCGCATGTTTCAATAGTTTTTAATAAGGGTATTATTGAAAAGAAATAATTAATGTTACTTAAATTTTTAAAATAAATAATTATTTATAGATAAAGAAATTTTTTATAATGGTTAATTTTTCAAAAGTAGATGGAATAATACATATCTTTCTCTTTCTATATTATGTTTATAACATATATGCTGTATACTTTTAAATATCTAAATAACACCTCTCAATTTAAATATGATTATAGGTGCTAAAGGGACTACACTAATGAACAACATTAAAGAAACCCAACAATAGTTGGTCCTATTAGTAGACCACAACTCCAAATATATTTTTAATAGATTTTTCTAACCCATGCTAAAGCAAAAGCCGCAAGTTTTTGAAATTTTTAGTGTCCTCAAGTAAATTGAAAGCTTAAAAATATCTATATTCAGTAATAAAAAAAAAGTTATGAAATCTTACATTGATCTCCTCTGAGGTTTGGTTAAATTTAGTCAACTTCTTTTTTATTGGTAAAATTTACTTAACAGGTTTCTGATTTTGTGAAATCATTACATTGATCTTCTCTAAATTTATAAAATAATTACACTGACCTCCCTTTTATCTCACAATAAATAATATATCTAGTAGAGTCAATGTCATCTAGACAAATAGAAGGGAGTTAAGGTAAATTCTACTAAACTTAAAGGGAAAATCAATGTAATTTACCTAAAAACTTATTGCTTATATTTCTTAACTAACGCACTTAGAACCATAATTAGAAAATTTTATTTTAAATGCAATGTTAGTCACCATTTTAAAGAAAATTTTACCTAATTAGTAGCCCAACTCTTAGTTAGATGAGTAATTCATTACCCAAAGATATTGAAATCAAATCACCTTTATAAAAATTAGAGTAGATTTTTAACAAATAAATCATTTTCTAAGCATCACTTTACTTAATTTTAAAATGGGATTTTATTTACGGATTTTTAAAACAAAAAATTACCTATTTTATTTGCGAGCTTCACCCTTAAACATATAAACATTTGGATATTATTTATACTAATTACTAATAGATACAATTGGTTCCTTGTATTTAGGACTTGTATTTCTTAGAACGTTGGTAATAATGATAATAATAAATCATTTAAAAGCGTCAAAATAAGTAACCATATTTCGGTAGAAATTTTATGAATTATAGATGAATAAGACAAAAAAAAAAAATCAAAACTGTCATAACTACTTAATTATTTTTCTTCGTTAAAATTACTGTTAAAAATTGATTAAACTTTCATTGTTACATTTTTATTTTATTTACTCTTACCATATAAAAAATAAAATCCAAATGACAATTCTCATTTCGTCTAAGAAACATGCTAGGATCTATACAGATTAGTTGGTTCAATGAATGATAATGCTAAGCATTGATAAAATGTTCAGCAGACTTAAAATATTAGTTGTTTGAAAAAAATAAGATGTGACGTATATATCACGCTTGAAACTCACGCCTTCTGCTTACCCTTTTCATAAACACCCCCACCGCCTCATACTCAATGCAAATGCACATCTTATAAACTTAAATTATATACATATTTTAGAGGAAAACCAACAATGACCAGTGTTAACATTGTTTTAAGGATCGAATTAACTTTTGAGAAAAGGTTTGAGTATAAGGAGTGTAAGCACAACATGCAGCTCGACATGGCCGTGTAACATGGGTGCTGCGAATTTGTCGAGGGTCGTGGGGACAACAATGCCATACTATGTGCTACATGCGGTTGTCACCGAAACTTTCACCGTATTCACCCCATTTACAGTCTTATTGCCTAAAGCCATGGAGAGTAACAATATAGTACCTACCAACTGAATTCGTTTCAAAATAAATATCTGTTTTACTGTTTAAGTTCATTCATAAAGTGATATATTTGGACAGTGTCATCAGTCTTGGCATTTTGTGTCTTGTGCGAGCCAACGTGTGAACGCGTGTTTTTTGTGAGGATGCAAGATGGGTTATGGTTCGTTGTTAAGCAGCTTTTAATTTTCTGTCCGTGTCTTTCAACTTTGTTCTCTTTGTATCTCCGGTCTATGTATGCCTAGACTTTTAGTTGTCTTTGTTTCTGTCTACCGTTGATTTCCGGGTAAAATTTTCATCTATATTAATGTCATCTGAAAATGCATTAGGTTGATTTGTTTTGGTTTTTTTCGTTCTCTTTCTTATTTGTGTCTATATAGTTTCCATTTGTTGTGATTGTTAACATACAAAAATAGAGATCATAACAATTAGTACTAAATCAATGAATGAGAAGATAAAGATAGATTCATAAAAACGAGATATGTATGTTTCAACATCATATGAATCAATTAAGCTTATGAAATAATGAATGAAAAAAGGAATTAATCTAGCTGTCTCGTGTAGTGAGAAGAAGATATTCTTCAGTGAAAGAAAAAATAGTTCCGAATATCACCATTGATATTTATTAACTCATTTTTTTTTTCTAAATACTAAATATTATTAACATTGTTTCAACTTCAGCAAGGACATTCATTACGATGAATTAACCTAAAGAATCAGCAAATTTAAATCGAATTAATTTAGTTATTTTTGACTGATTTAGATAATAAATTTGTTTTATGATTTTCTAGCTTGAAATTTGAAAAAAAGTTCCTAGTTACATGACTGACTAAGTTTTTCAATTCTGAACTTTCAAAATTGTGTGCCTAGCCCTAAATAATCAAGTCATTGTTTATCTTTTTTTTCTCATATTAATTTTTTCAAATTAATATTTTACAAAAATTATATAATAATGCAGTTAAACAGAGCCTTATTTGTGCAAGAATTAATATAAAGCTAAAATATTAGTTAAAGAACTCTCCAAAACGCGGTCATTAATGCACGATATTGAATAAGAATAAAATAATTATTTGGAGTTTGAAACTGTCAACTAAATGGGTAAGACAGAGATATAAATACAATAGTTAAATATAACGTCACATTTTTAAATATGTTTCCAAAAATAAAATTGTTTTGTGAGGGTAGTCAAAGCAGAGAAGTAGTCAACATCGTCGGTACGGGTCCGTTAGGATAAATAGTTTTTCTAATCCCTCATTTGAAAGGAACTTATGAAAACTAATTTATTAAGAATTTATTTTTTATTCAGATACATGGAAATAGAAATGTTTGTTTCAAATGATTAAAAAAGTTTTTCTTAAGCCGTTAGATATTTTAGTTTTTCAAATGTATTAAAATTGAACTTTCGAAAGTAGTCAGCTGTATAACCAATCGAAACAAAAAGTAAAAAAAAATGTGACTTTTAAATTTAAAATTATCAAAAAAGTCGTAAATAATTTTATCTAAATGGGCCTTATGCCTTATAATATGATGCATCTTGAACATGTAGACCAATTATATTAGTTTAGATTGATTCAAATAGCCATACAATCAATTTCAAGTCCAGGAAAGGAACAATGACACAATGTATATCTGATTGAACTTTGAAGTGAGTACAATATATTAGCTACTTTTAATTTTGACTAAATACCTAAACAGATTCTTTAGGTTTGTAATGGGAGACAAGTTAATCCTTTAGGTTTTAAAAATCTCAAATTGGTCCTTAAGTTTTGAATGTGATAGATCAATTTAAAACTTTTAAAATTTGAGAAACTAACTTATTCCCCAATATAAATCTGAGGAATTAATTTAGAATTTTATTTTTTAATGTTGCTGACCTTTTATCTTTTGATATGGATGCAGATTCAAGGACAACTGTTTGAGGAGGAAGGGAACAATACGAGCACAGGAGAGCATTATTCAGACTTCAGAGGGCAAGATGGAGATTTCAACGTGCTTGTGGGATCCATCACAAAAGTGAGAGCAAAGAGACATGAAGCAGGTTTTGAAAATTTGGCCAACTAAATTGCGGAAGAGATACATCATGAATGAGCTAACTATTGAAAACAACCAACACGAGCTTATTGACAGCAAATTGGCATTACAAGCAAATCGGGCCATGTCGGGACAAGTTTTAATTCTTTGGTCTATTAGTTTGTGTTTTTAAGACATTTCAAGACTTGTATTTATTTTGATGTTCTTATTGACTCTATTTTAGATGTTTCGTGACTTGAGTTTATTCTTCCTGGACTTTGGCTTATTTTAATCAAATGTAAATAAGCTTTTCTTTTAAAGTTTGCTTTCCACAATAATCACTTATACCCAAGAACTTTATTCTCTGATGAAATGCTAGAAAACTTATTTGTTTAGGTTTTCATATTTATGGGATTTTTTTTTTTTTTAGATTACTGAGCTTGATTGTTTTATAAGATATATTTTCAGAAATATATATCATAGTTTTCAAAATATCTCTAATCTATTTTAAGGTGTTACAATTGTTGGAAGAAATGTAATAATTGGAAGATATTCTAGTATTTTTATTTAATAATTATCATCCCTATGTCATGGAAAAATTTTCCCGTGCTCTACCATGGAATGAAATCTTATCAAAATATGATAATATATCTCTTTTCTTAGAATAATTAATATTAAAATAATTTTATAGAACTTGTAACAAATGTGGGAATAAATCATTCCCAAACAATTATTCCTAGGAATAATTTAGTAAACCTTGAAACAAATGCACTCTAAGAGGTATAAACACCTCATTTAACAATTGCTATAACAGCTTTTATCAATATACATGATTTTTTATTTGTTTTCTTCAAGAGAGCTGTCTATCTTTGTCTTTAGGTGAGGTAAGTGATTTATCTCAGATAATCCCTAGAGATATTCAATCAGTTTCTTGAATTATTATCCATGTTACCTAAGTTTTGAAGAATAGGTATATTGTAGGTTTAATAGGGAGGGTCTTTATCTTAAACTGTGTTCCTATCAAAGTGTGTGCATAAGGCTTCAGGATGTATATATCCTTGGGGTTTTGCATCCGACTAATTGAGCTAGGAGCCAGCCAGTTGATCAATCTGGTTGCTCCTAAAATTCACTTATGCAAAGAAAATTTAAGTGATGAGGATAAAAATAATACACATACATATCAAGAAGTTTAACATTATTTTTAATACAGTATGGAGTCAAAGTTAATAGAATAATGGAGACAAAATATGTATATATGTATATATATATATATATATATATAACACTAAAAAATTTCTAAAACCTTTATGGGGGCACATGCCCCCACTAAGGAGATCCGTCGCTGAACTATGGGCCAAACTTTACTTGTTCACACAACTTTTTTAAAAAGGTTATTATGTCTTTTTTTAATTTTCAAAAATAAAGTATTTACTATGGTGAAAAAAATCCAAAAATATAACTTGATTGGTGAAATCAAGAATGATTAGACGTCTTAATCCTTTAAAAAGAGTCTAAAAGAAATAAGCATAAGGAAATATGAGATATCAGTATTTATAATTGTCTTAACTGTTACAAAAACAAATCATAATAGTGTGAGACTTTTAAGTGTTTTAGCCTCAAGATTGCTAAACTTATCCATCAAACCAAGACTTGAGTACTTTATATTCCAATTCTTTATTTATTTGGTTATATATATATAATTCATTTACATTATATATAAGTCTTATACACTTACACCCTTCAATAATTCTTTATAGAAATTGAATTTAATTAATCTAACAATTAAATTATGGGATATTATATTAATAATCAAGCATGCCAAATTTCAGAAAAATCAGATAATAATAAACATATATTCTAATGATTAAGATTTACTTGTATTTTCAAAAACATATTATCCATTAAAATAAAGTGGCATGATGAAATATTTAATTATTTTCAAATCATATGAAATTTAATAATTTGATCTACTAGATAACAACTTTAAATTCATCTAATATAAATTGATCCCCATATATATAGATACACACACTAGTTGAACTTGAGTTAAATTGATTAAATCAATTAACCTTTGAATCAGTGTTTTGTCTGATTCCATATTTGACCCTGCTTTTAGAACCTTATTTTCAAGACTTAATACGAAAGCTAACATCCAGTGGTAATAATAAATTTAGGTCATGGTTTTTTTCTCGATTTTTAATTGATATGATATGATTCGAATTTGTATTAATCGTAAATTGATTCGTATCAAATTAGACAAAAAATTAGGCTCAAATTAATCTGTTACTTAATTGTATTTATCACTTCATGCCTATAAATAAGTGTTACTTCGCTGTAAATGAACACATAAAATATCCAGTCATTCTTCATGGCCCATTATCATGCATCACCATCCATCACTATTCATCACCGGTCATCAGTATTTTTTTTTTTTTTTGGATTTTGATCCTCTAAAGTGAGAGAGATCAATAAAGTAAAGAGGACTCAACTTCTAATTTTATTAATTCAATGGTGAAATCTCTCACTTTACCTTTTAAAGTGAGATCCTCATTTTAGAGGATCCTTACTCTTTTTTTTTTATTTTTTATAGAAACTCCCAAGTCATCTTTACAAGTGTTCAAAATCAATCCAAATCGAATTAAAATTGAAAATCAATAAAAAAATTGAAAACAAATCAAAATCAAAATAAATATGTTTGAATTGGTTCTTAATTTTTAAAAATCAACCTAAACCGTTCGATTTTCAATTCTTATTTCCAAAACCAAACTAAACCGACAACATATTACTTTTATAATTATACATATTAATTAGACATATTACTTATCGAAATGTTTTTCTCCATATCTATATTTGTATCATATTTTAACCCAATAGTTTATATTTTTAATTATATATTAATTCTTTTAATTTAATCAACATGATTTTTACTTAAATATTTCATTATTTGCTTAACTTGTTAGTTAATAATTACATATTAATGTAACTTTTGAAAATTAACTTAGATTTTATAATTATATAGTTTTACAATAATGATTAATCTAATTTAATATTATTAATAATTATTTTTTATATTTTATAATTTTTTAGTAAAAATCAAAATCCAAACCGATCTAAATTAGTTTGGTTTGGTTTGGTTATGTTCTTAAAAAATACTCAAATCAAATGCCTGACCACATGAGATCACGCACCTTCTCCAAATATGGGTGATCTGCACATAGAACTCGACCCACATACACCTGACTGCGACCTACCCGACTTAGCCCGCTTTGATCAACTTTGGCATGGATCTATTGACGTGTGCCATGTATCCTATGGTGTGCTACATGTCAATGATGACGTGGCACTTCAAGTGCTCTTTCTCTTGGTTTTTCGATGAGATATTAGGGTACATTTGTTTTGCATTTTTCAATTTTCAGTTTTTATTTTCAATTTTCAATTTTTTTAATTTTTCCTTCATAAAAACTGAAAACTGAAAATTGAAAACTGAAAACTGAAAAATGCAAAGCAAACACACCATTATCCTTTTTTTAGCTCTATTTTCACTACTTCTACTTTAGAAATGCATTTTTTGATATCATGATGGATGAAACAAATATCACCTCTTATTGTCTAGTTTGCCTATACTAGAAATTGGCAGGTTATTTGGTTGAGTATCTCCCTACGTTCTCTAACATATAACTAGGATAAGTCTCCACCTCTTTCGAGTAATACTTCCGGTAACACTCTCAGTTAAAAATTTTCGTTGTGATAACCCATGGAATATCATGATTCAAGACATTTGATTTTTCTTGCTGAACAAGGAACTTTATTCATATTTTCTGCTCTTGGCACCTTTCAACAAAATAAAATGGTCATGTTGAGGGAAAGCATTGCCACATTATTGACTTTGTCCATGTTATATGCTTGTTTCCCTTTTCTTGTTTCGAGTGTGCTTGAAGTGAAGTTGTCCTAATTATTGTCTATACTATCAACTGTCTTCTATCATTTGTCAGTAATAATGTCTCTTCTTTTCAATGT
The DNA here is from genome assembly GCA_031216105.1 of Dalbergia cultrata. Classification (NCBI taxonomy): domain Eukaryota; kingdom Viridiplantae; phylum Streptophyta; class Magnoliopsida; order Fabales; family Fabaceae; genus Dalbergia; species Dalbergia cultrata. The sequence continues at coordinate 62,397,210 of CM062353.1, forward strand.
CTCTATTATACTCCTCCAGACTATAATTCCCTGCCTCAAAGTTTTTGGTTGTGCCTATTTTGTACTCTTTCAACTCCGTGAATACACTAACTAAGTTAGAACCTCATGCTCATCATCTTTGCTGCTTCCTTAGTTATAGAATAGAGCACGGAGGTTACCATTGTTGGGTTCCCATCTCTCAGTGCATCCATATCTCATGTCATGTAATTTTCTAGGAACATCATATGTTTTCATCTATGTCTTCCTTCATGTCCATCCTTCCACCTCAAGTCCTCTTACTAACACCTTTGTTGATTTTTCCTAGTGGCTTTGATGCAAGTTCCTCTCATGAGATCATAGCTTCTTCTTCTATTTCAACCATTCCTAATGACCCACTTCCAAATGTAGATGATGCGCTTGCTTCCTCTCCTCCTCCTGAGTGTTCAAGTAGGGCAAGAAACCCACCTTCCTATCTTCATGATTGTCATTGTTTTTCTACCATGCTTCACTCACATGAACTTTAGTCCTATATAGAGAAGCTTCCATATATACCCATTGGCAGCTTGCTATATATGCAAGTAGAGTTACAAACACCGGAAAAGACCTACATTTGGGACTTGATTGATCCTCCTTCTTATAAGGCACTTATGGGATGCAAGTGAGTTTTCAAAATTAGTACTTACTCTAACAACTCTATTGAAAGTATGACATTGATTATAAGGACACATTTGCTCATGTTGCTCGTATTACATTTTTCAGGTTCTCCTTGCTGCTATTGCGGCCACTCAAAAGTGGACCCTTAAACAAATGGATTTGAATATTGCTTTTCTCAATGATGACCTGATCAAATAAGTCTATATGCAACCACCATCGGGCTACATTTGTCCACTAAACAAAGTCTTCCTTCTTTGTAATTAAGGCTTTGTATGGCCTTAATTAAACTCCCTGAGCATGGTTTAACACATTCAGCTGTAATATCCACCAATTTGGGTCCTCGTCAAGTCCGCATGATTCTGCTTTATTTATTTGTCGGATTGATGATTGCATTGTGTTGTTGCTACTTTATGTTGATGACTTGGTCATCATTGTAGAAGACACCTCTAACATTGCAAATCTCAAACCTTCTTGAGCAATCAACTAAGCTCAAATTAATATATTCATTGCTCCATGTCTATAAATAAATAAGTGCTACCTCTCTGTAAATGGCATACACTAAAATACAAAAAAACAAAAAAAGAAAAAAATCAGCCACGTACTCTTCATGTTAGTATTGTTCGTTTCCTCCTTTCTAACATTAACCAAAATCCTAATCTCCGAACTTGTGACGTTTTCTTTTTAAGACAAAAGTATAATTGATAATTTTTTTTACTATATATTTTAAATTAATTTTTCAATTGATTTCTCAAGGGGAACAAGAGATGGTTGTTGAGGTGAAAATATTAAATAAATAAATAAATACGACAAGATTGTTACGTAGGTAATAGATATGTGATCCAACTTCACCTAAATATTTTACTCATCAAACTCTTTTTATGATCTGTCCAAATTGACAAAAGAAGTATTACCAAAAAGAGAAGCAAGAGATTATAAAATTGGTACAAGGCTGCATGCACATTAAATTAAATTATTAACATGATATAAAAAATTAGATTTATTATAGAATTATTTTACTATAATTCTTTTGAATGTCATCATCAATCTGTTCCTAGTCCTACTCATACCTAACATTATTGTGGAATCTAAAATCAAAATTGATTTAGTCAATGACCATGAACTGCATTTCTCACAACGAAAAAGTAGAGCGGCCTTTGAGGTCAAAATTCTCATTAACAAATCAAGGCACCGTACAAATGGTTGGTTAATTTTATAATACTTCTTAGTGAAAATATTGAATGCACATTTTAGAGGCGTTTAATATATGTAGGAACGCCTAATCTATATATCGGAATAAACTGACTATTCATATTCCTTTCGTAATTTTATTTTAAAGGGACTTGGGACAGTCCTAGCCTATTTGAAGATCTCAACGCCCTTTAGGTTTGACAATGCAGTATACTCTGTTTGTTTGATAATAATTATTAGTTTTTAATTTTTTAATATTTCAGAATATTTATTCATTTATAATATCTAGGTAGTATTTTATTTATCGTTTATACCCATAATATAAATATGTTAATTAAGCATTCAATACATTTACCAAAATGAGTAATAATAACTAGGCAAATATAATTTTATCAATTCATGTAATTTTTTTCATATTTATCAAGATTTTTTATATTTTTCTTGATATGTATATTATTTAATTTTTTACAGTTATTATAAAATGGATGAAGTATTATAGGCATGGGCAAGTTCGTCCTACACTTTAAGGTGAGTTTGATTTGAAGATACAAAATTGGAGGTAAGAAGTTTCAGAGATCATGTTTATTTATAGAGTTATACATAAAATAGCTTTATGAATTTTGCACCCTTATTTTTATCCTCCAAACAAATGAACTCTATGTTTATTTATGAATATTTTAAATTACCTCATTTCCCAAAAACGAAAATAATTGAACTCACACTTGTCTCATCTCATATATATATATATATATTAAATTAAGTTTTTACTAAGATAATATATATATATATATATATATATATATATATATATATATATATGAGATGAGTTTTTACTACGATAAATTCTAATCTTTTTAGTATAAATTAAAGAACATTTTCAAAGTTTCAGGGAGATAAAGACAAATGATATATTACTTTTTCAGTGGGGAAAATAATCCTAATGTTCACCAACAGAAAATTTAAACCTATTGTCCGCACACATTAAAAGCATTCAAAACATTGTCAACGAATTAGTCTCCTCCTTTTTAAAACACTTTGCCACAAGCCACCCTAGCAGGACCCCACCAGTGGGGCTGCCTGAGAAGGCGGCAAGAATCTAAAAGGTTGAAAAGTATCCGAAAATGATTCAGCCATTTAGTCTATCCTCCTGTATCAATGTCTCAAGCACCTTCCACATGAACTTCTTGTAACGACGACAAAAATGGATTTCCACATTTCAAAGTTTTGATTTTAAAGTGTCATCTTTAATTATTAATTTTCTTATGTCCTATGTTATGTTAAACTAATGATAAGAGATAACACATTAAAAATCCCAAAGGATTAATCTAGAGGACCAAGTTAAGGTCTAGCACATGACAAGTCACTGATCCTAGCCCTACTAAAAAGAGATCACACATTAAAAAGTCATGTGAAATTTTATCATCAAAGAGTCCATTCAATTGCACCATTAGAGTTAACATTTCAAATCGATTCTATTCACATTCTTTGTTCTTCGTGATAATCATGATAAGAAACGATCGATACGAATAGTGCTGCTGAAAAGGCTAATTAGGTAACCAACAAACTTCATAGGTGGTCCATATCCTAAACATATGGAGTGGCTACAAATCCTAGCTAGCTACTATGCACTTTTGCTTGCATTGGGCGCGTCTAATCCAAACTTGTACAAAGATAGTGACCGATGAAACTCAGAAATCACATGATTTTCATGGCAGTTATTTATCATATCTTATTGAAATGTGAAAAAGGTAATGCTATAAGCAAACAAAAATATTATTCCAACACCCATAGGTAAGTGTCTAATTAGGACACCCACTCTATCACCATTAAATGTGATGACACTCACTTTTAGGTTTTTGAATAACAATACTCACAAGCAAAACCTTGACAATAATAATGTTCAGTTAGGAAACAATACATCAAAATTTGTCCACTTCCTACAAAGCACTTTACTGGAATCAGCACCACTTACATGACACGGTGATTTCTTTTGCAAATCCATATATTCAAAGACTACCTAACCAATTGTTGGGTTTGGGCTCCCTTCCTATATAGAGAAAAACCCAAAAATGTGAAAGCCCACTTATGCATCACCTACCCAAAAAAGAAGGGTCTGCTAGGGTGCAGATTGAGAGGTCATTTTGTTAGAAGAATCAACCACATAGAGAGAGGAAGAAGAGAGAAATTCGGCCACCCATTTTTTATTTTTTTCTAGCATGAACAGTATCCGTAGATCGGCGTTTGTGAAGTTGTCCACCGTTGGATTGGGCTGAAATTTTAACAGCAGGTTTGTGACAGGTGGCTCTTCATTCTGAATGGTTCGATCATCAAGACGACGTCTGGAGTATGAGATATCGATCTCGTATAGTAGCGCTGTTCTTATTTAAAGAACCATTTTTCTTATGCAACCTGTCACTGTAAATCGGTGTTTACGAAGTTGTTCATCGTTGGATCGGGCTGAACCTTTGACAGTAGTTTTGGATGTCTGGTTCTTAATTCTGAATAGCTGGATCGTTGAGACAAGGTCCAGAGTGTGAGGTACTGGTCTTGCACAGCAGCTCTATTTTTAGGGTATCTATTATCTTCCTTATTCTCAATTTTAAGTATTGGTGCTTGTTTGGTTAGGCCTGTTGTTGGCATGATTTGTCCACTTATTTGAGACTCTCTTATACCTGTTTTGATCATAGTTGAGCTATTTATTTGGTTTGGATGACCCGTGATTTTTGTCTCTTACATTAAGGAAATTTTTCCATGTTAAAAATCTTAGTGCATAGTTCCTATTGTTTTGGTTTATTGTGTGTAGATTGCTACCATTACTTCACTAGTATCGTTGCTCCTCTTGTTCTTGCAAGTAGAGAATTGTATGTTTCTTTCCCAACATTTGGCATTAGAGCTTGTTCTTGGGCATTATTGATTATAGCTTGATTGAATGATAGAGGTAAATACAAATAGAATGGTGTGCTTGAATGGTAATAATTATCATATATGGAAAGGCAGGTTGAAAGATTTATTGTTTGTTAAAAATTTCCATATGCATGTGTTTGCTACAAAAAAACCAAATTCAAAAACTGAAGAAGAATGAGAGTTTGAGCATCAACGAGATAGTGGTTTTATTCGGCAATGGGTAGAAGATAATGTTTATAACCACATTACTAATAAGAATCATGCTAGAACTATATGGGAAAATATTGAATCCTTGTATGCTTCGAAGTCTAGGAACAACAAGTTGTATTTGTTGAATATATTGATGAATCTGAGATACAAGGAAGAGTCTTCCATATCTGATCATTTGAATGAGTTTCAAGGAGTTTTAGATCACTTGCCAGGCATGGGAATCAAGTTTGAAGATGAGGTTCAAGGACTTTGGTTGCTAAATACTCTACCGGATTCTTGGAAGACATTTCGCATCTCACTCACTAAATCTGCTCCTAATGGTGTGGTAACCATGCAACTTGTCAAATGTGGTGTCTTGAATGAAGAATTGAGAAGGAAGACTCAAGGTTCTTTATTTCACTCAGAGATGTTGGTTACAAAATATAGTGGGATGAGTCATAACAAAAGCATAAAGGGTTGAGGTAAAAACAGAAGCAAGTCCAGATCAAGGTACAAAAATGTTGAATGTCATTACTATCATAAAGCAGGACACATCCAAAAGTATTACTTTCTTTGGAAAAAGGAGAACAAAGGTAAGCAAGAAAAGAAAGAACACAATAATAATTGTCTGTCTACTACTACGTCAGATGATCTTCTCATTGTAGGTTATGAGAATATGATTAATGTAATATTTGATGAGTTTGACTAGGTAATTGACAATGGCACCTCAATACATGTCACACCGAAGAAGGAATTCTTCATGTTTTACACTTCAGGTGACTATGGAGTGCTAAAGATGGGCAATGATGGCTTGGCCAAGGTGATTGGTATGGGAGATGTTTGTTTAGAAACTAATGTTGGAATGAAGTTTCTGTTGAAGGATGTTAAACATGCTCCAAATGTTCACTTGAACTTGATTTCTATCAGAAAGCTTGATGATGAAGCTTATGTTAGCACCTTTGGTAGTAGTCAACGGAAACTTACTAAAAGCAACTTGGTAGTGGCTTGAGGAAAGAAGACCTCAAGTTTGTATGCAATAAAATCCTCAATTTCAAAAGGCAATGTGAATGCAGTTGAGAGCAAAGAAGCTTCTGAATTATGGCATAGAAGGCTTGGTCACATTAGTGAAAAAGGATGCAATTGTTTGGCTAAACGGGATGTAGTTTCTGGTTTGAAAAATGCAGAGTTGGAGAAATGTTCTCATTGCATGGTCATAAAACAGAGAAGATTATCCTTCAAGAAGCATCCTCTTTCAAGGAAATAAGATTTCTTGAAGTTGTTGCACTCTGATGTTTGTGGTCCATTGAAAGAAAAGTCATTTGGTGGTGCTCTTTACTTTGTGACATTCATTGATGGCCACTCAAGGAAGCTTTGGGCTTATGCTTTGAAAGCTAAGAACCAATTTTTGGAGAAGTTCAAACCATTCCAAGTATTGGTTGAGAGGCAAACAAATAAGAAGCTTAAATGCATTTGTACTGATAATAGTGGTGAATATTGTGGACCATTTGATGAGTATTATAAACAACAAAGCATTAGGCATGAAAAGATACCTCCTAAAACACCTCAACTAAATAGTTTGACGGAGAGGATAAATAGGATATTAATTGAAAAAGTTAAGTGTATGTTTACTAAAGCAAAGCTTCCTAGCATTTCTGGGGAGAAACATTGTTTGCAACGGTACATGTGATTAATTTGAGTCCTGCAGTTGCTTTGGATAATAATGATCTAGATAATGTGTGGTTTGGAAAAGATTTCTCTTATGATCACTTAAGAGTTTTTGGGTGCAAGGCATTTGTTCATATTCTAAAGGATGAGAAATCTAAGTTAAATATGAAGACAAAGCAATGCATCTTTATTGGGTATGTTCAGGATAAGCTTGGTTATAAGCTCTATGACCCAATTGATAAAAAGCTTGTGTGAAGACCAAACCATTGAAGATATTGAGAAAGTAGAGAAGATTGCATCCCAGCATAGTAGTGACTTAATCAACACAGATCCAGTCCAGCCACCACATGCACAAGAACTAGCAGAGAATAAAAAAGAACCATATGCAAGAAGATGACTAGTAGATGGGAGATCATTTAGATGCTCCAGTTGATGATATTGTTGATTATCAACATAAATTACCTACAGATCCGCCTGTTGCACTTAGGAGGTCTACTAGAAAGAAATAACCTTCAACAAAATATCCTTCTGATGAGTATGCAACCTTGACTGATGAGGGAGAACCTAAATGTTATGAGGAGGCTATGGATAGTGACCAGAAGCAAAAATGGGTTGACGTTATGCAAGATGAAATACAGTCCTTGTATGATGATCAGGCATTTGAGCTTATGAAATTGCCTAATGGTAAGAAAGCTTTGCCAAACAAGTGAATATATAGGCTAAAACATGAAGTAAATTCTTCTTCCTGAAGGTATAAAGCTAGATTGGTGGCTAAAGACTTTAGGCAGACAAAAAGGGATTGATTACAATGAGACCTTTTCTCCGGTTGTCAAGATGTCCTCTATCAGGACCATTTTGAGTTTGGCTATAGGTCTTGATTTAGAGATAGAGTAGATGGATGTAAAAACTGCTTTCCTCCATGGTGATTTTGAGGAGGAAATCTACATGAAGTAGCCTGAAGTTTTAAAACAAAAGGGAAAGAAGATTATGTGTGCTAATTCAGGAAGAGCTTATATGGCTTGAAGCAAGCTTCGAGGCAATGGTATAAGAAGTTTGAGTTTATGATGGGAGAACAAGGCTACAAGAAGACTACTTCAGATCATTGTGTTTTTGTTAAACAGTTTGCTAGTAATGATTTTATTATCCTTTTGTTATTTGTTAATGGCATGCTTATTATTGGTCAAAATGCTTCTAGAATTGATAGGTTGAAAAAGCAACTTGGGATGTCATTTGCAATGAAGGATCTCAGACCAGCAAAGCAGATTCTTGGTATAAGAATCATCCGGGATAGAAGGAGAAGAAGCTTTGGTTGTCACAAGAGAAATACATTGAAGTCATGCTACAAAGGTTTCAAATGGAGAATGCTAAGACTATTAGTACTTCTCTTGCTATACACTTCAAATTGAGTTGTAAGCAAAGTCTATCAAATGAAGAAGAGAAGAAAGACATGGAAAGAGTTCCATATGCTTCAACCGTGTTTAGTTTGATGTATGTTATGGTATGCACTAGACCAAACTTAGCTCATGTTGTTGGTAGTGTTATTCATTTTCTTTCAAACCCTGGAAGAGAGCATTGGAATGCAGTGAAGTGGATTCTAAAATATCTTCGTTGCACTTCTAGCTTGAAGTTATGTTTTGGAAATGATAAGTCATTTCTAGTTGGTTACACTGACTTGGACATGGCGGGAGATGTTGACTCTAGAAGGTCTACTTCAGGTTATTTGATTACATTTGGAAGTGGAATTGTAGCTTGGGAATCTAAGTTGCAAAAGTGTATTGCTTTATCCACTACAGAGGCTGAGTTCATTGCCATTACCCAAGTGTGCAAGGAGATGCTTTGGATGAAGAAGTTCTTACATGAGCTTGGTTGTACTCAAGAGAAATATGTGTTATTTTGTGATAGTTAGAGTGTCATACATCTTGGTAAAAACTCAACTTTTCATTCAAGATCCAAACACATTGATGTGAGGTATCATTGGATACGTGATACTTTGAATGTTAAGTTGTTGGAACTTAAAAAGGTTGACACTGATGAGAATGATTAAGATATTATGACAAAATATTTACCAAGATGGAAGTTTGAAGCTTGTTGTTTGATTGCCGATTCGGCGGTTACCTCCATATAGTTGTGAGGAGGAGATTTGTTCGGTTTGGACTCCCTTCTTATGTGGAGAAAAGCCAGCCTACTTATGTATCACTTACCTAACAGAGAAAGGGTCTACTAAGGTGCAGATTGGGAGGTCATTTTATGAGAAAAATCAACCTCATAGAGAGAGGAGGAAAAGAGAAATTCAACCACCCGTTTCTCATTTTTTTTTCTAGCATGAACAGTCTCCGTAGATCGGCATTTGTTAAGTCATCCACCGTTGGATCGAGCTGAAATTTTAACAGCAGGTTCATGATAGGTGGCTCTTCATTCTGAACGGCTGGATCATCAAGGCGAGTCTAGAATATGAGATATCGATCTTGCACAGTAGCTCTATTCTTGTTTGTAGAACCACTTTTCTTATGCAACTTGTCACTGTAAATCGGCATTTGTGAAGTTGTTCACCGTTGGATCGGGCTAAACCTTTGACAGCAGGTTCTGGATGTCTGGTTCTTCATTCTGAACAGTTGGATCGTTGAGACAAGGTCCAGAGTGTGAGGTACTGGTCTCACATAGCAGCTTTATTTTTGGGGTATCTATTATCTTCTTTGTTCTCAATTTTAAATATTATTGCTTGGTTAGTTTAGCCTGTTGTTAACACGATTTGTGCACTTATGTGATGCTCTCTTGTACTTGCTTTGATCAAAGTTAAGCTATTTCTTTGCTCTGGACGACCCGTGGTTTTTGTCTCTTCATTGAGGGAGTTTTTCCACGTTAAAAATTCTTTGTATATTGTTCCTATTATTTTGGTTTATTATGTGTAGATTGCTGCCATTACTTTGCTAGTATTGTTGCTCCTCTTGTTCTTGCAAGTAGGGAATTGTGTGTTTATTTCCCAACACCAATAAAGTGAGACAAATAATGATAAGAATTATGAAAAGAAAATAGCATCTGTTATTAGATATAAAAATTCTAGTTATCAATAATAATTTTAACTGGAGCCAAATCTGAAAAATTCATTAATTCTGCCAAAACATCACTTCCTTTATGAAGATTAATCAATTTACAGACACTTCATCTTCAAGAAGGAGGAACTACATATACCTTGCTCATACTTTATTACAGTAGGCAGTGATTATCACATGCTACCAAGCAAACATTCCCTTCACTCTAATTGGTTCAAGTAACTTAATGAGAAGCTCTGACAAACATGTCAAAGCTAAAGAATTGAGTCAGGCTATCAATTCTGTGGTCTTGGTTTGTCTTCAAATTGAAAAGATTATAAGCTTCAATCTGTTGTGGATGAACCACTGAGCTCAGGGTCTGTTTGATAGTAAACAACGTCACCAGTGTCACTGACATAATGGTCCTTTCGCATGCTTCTAACTAAGTTCCCAATAAGGTGAAATGGAAGAGGAGCAGACTTCTCTGGCTCCTTGTAATATTTCCCAAGCACTGGCTTAGCTGCCTCAGTCTGCAAGTAAAGCAAATACAATATTAATACTTAACCCCCTCCGAAAAAAAAAAAGTTTTGCTTGGTCTCAATTTTCAATTATAGTTTTTCATTTTTAGTTTCAATCATAAGCAAATTTTATGAAGAAAACAGTGAAAACAATAAAATAATGTTTCCTGTTTTAACCATTCCTTCAAAGAATCTTGAAAAAATGAAACACAAATGAAAATGGAAACAAAACGGCATTGACTACACAAGTTTTATCAAAAGTAAATAGATACTCACAGCTTCTATCAAGTGATAGTGAGGGATTTGAGGAAAGAGGTGATGAATGACATGGGTTCCAATGTCATGGTGGATGTTGTTTATCCATCCATAGTCACGATCAAGTGTAGTGAGGCCACCCCTAAGATAGCTCCATTCCTGTTCAGCATAATGAATAGTATGTGAATTAAAAATTGGATTTTGAGAACAATAAAGCCACAACAAAGAAGATAGATTAAAGCCAAAGAACAACTAGGAAACCCAAACTCCAAGTAAAAGACAAAGGAATCAAAGAGAGAATGATCTTACCTTTCCGCGATACCATGGCAACTTGTCTTCATGGCCATGATGATGCAAGTAAGTCACAAGATCCAGCCACATAACAAAAATCTACATTCCAAGCAAAGTCAAATAAGCAATTAGACCTTGATTCAAAATGGAATACCATAAATAGTAAAATCCAATAGCAAAAAGAAAAAATGCAACTAACCACATAGGGAACTCCATAAAGCTTAAGCAATTGCATTGGACCCATTACAAATCCCAAGCCTGCAAGAATTGCAACCATTGCAGTCCAACAAACTGTAGAAGTAATAACATCTTTTCCTTCTTTTGGAACAAACAAATCACTGTCCGGATGAAAGTGAGAACCAGTCTTCCCAGGACTCCTGCCAAACTGAATCCAAAGACAAACAAATGTTGTCAAAGTCAAATCCATCAACCATAAAACAAGGAAAAATTGATGACCAAAACAAAACTATGGTCAAAATTTGTAGGCTCTATAACTTACAAGGTATACAGGATATGCAAGCATTGGAAAAGGAATGGTAAATCTCAGAGTACGGGTTACACCATCCAAGCTCCTAAAGACCTTCTCAGACAACTGCAAAATTTGACACCATATGACTTACGTTAGAAAATAAGCTTTAGAAAAAGTAGCAAACAAAGTATCTCTTAAACACTATAACAGTAGTTATCATCTTACCGGGTGCCAAGATTCATCATTTTCAACATGGCCATGATTTTGATGATGAGTCCTATGACTGATTCTCCTGTGTGATCAATACAAACATCAGTCTCAAATATAACTATGAAACTAGAATATAGCAGAAAAAGAAAGCATATTAAGAAAATAAGCTGTAACATCAGAAGCATACCATCCATGATAAGGAACTAGAATTGAAGAATGTAGCAGATGTCCAACAACACTGTTCAGGTTGGGGTTGTTTGAAAAGCTTCCATGACCACTGAAAAAAAAAGTTCAAAAACAACAATTAGACTCAGCAAGATACAATTCTAAAACCCAATTCAGCACTCGAAATAGGGCAATGATTACAGCAAAAATTTGAAAAAAAAAAAGAAAAAGAAAACTAGTTATTTTACCAATCATGGCCAAGAACAAACAGAGCCCAGAACATGGTCCCCTGAGCAGCCCAATAAAGAGGCCAAACAAGCCAGTTGTTGAGATAAGCAGCGGCAGCAGCCATCCCAAAAACAACAGCAACATCCCTCACAACATAGCTCATTGACTTCCAAGGGTCCTTGACCCAGCAATGCTTTGGTATGGCTGCCCTAATATCAACCAAATTGAATGGTGGTGGTGCACCAGGGTCAAACTCTGGCAGTTCCTTTTCAGCAACACCATTAGCCCCATTAACTATATTATTCCCCCTCTTCTCTTTCTCTTCTTCAATAGGGGCAACCCTCAAAGGCGCACTAACCTTCAAACCCCAGTTCCTGTCCCTAAGGCCACAACTTTGGAATCTTCGGGAATCAAAATCCAGACCCGGGACAACCTTGTTTCTGTCGGAAAATCCAACCTTTGAGGGCATGGACAAAACAGCACCAGTTCTGGTTCTAGGGAATTTTGGAGGAAGAGGCTTTAAGCCACATTCTGATAAAACCCAAGTTGCCATCAGGGTTGTTTGGTTGGTTGGTTGGCTAGGTTAGACTCCAAAGAAAGAGGAAAATTCAACAGAAAGATGAGAGACAGAGACAGAGACAGAGACAGAGGGTGCAAAAGAATGGGAACCAAACAACAGAAAGAAGCAAAATATCTAGGCTTTAAATACTTTAAAAAAAATTGGTTACACAATCCAAAGTATAAAAGAAAAAAAAAATGGTTTGAGAAATTTCAGATCAAAGGTTTGGTTGGCAAGGACAAGGAGAAACGTTATTGTCCTTGCAGAGAAGGAAGCGAGAGGGGGGAATGCTTGGTGACTCGAGTTTCTATGAACTTGAAAGTTGGAGATGGGACTTTAAATAAATAAAGGTGGAATGGAAGGGGGAGGTTGAACGGTTAAGAAACAAGGTGCGTACGAATACGAAGGAATCCTCTCTGAAGGTGCAATTTGGTCATGGTATGAGTTTCTCTGTTGGGGTGTGGAGCGACCAAAAGCAAATTAACCAACAACGTGTACACTTTCTGTGTGTGGTGATTCTCATGGTAGACTTGTTTGTGGACTGTGGAATTGAACGAATGAATGGATTAATTAATTCTTCTTCGTGCCGCGTTTTTGACCTATGCAGGAGATGGAAGATCATATTTTTTTACCAAAAAATATCTTTTCTCTTATTGTTATCATTATTATTATTATTATTTTGTTTTTGGGAACTTGAGACACTGGATTTGGGAATGATGGCCTTTTTTTTTTTCCACTCGTTCATGGGTCGGTGTGGTAATATCATATTCAGGGATGCGTGTGGACATGAATTTCATTGGGCAGACACCCATGTGGGACACGTGAGACTAGTTCCGCTTGTTTAATTTGTTATTGTTCACATTTCACTCATGCTGGTCGGAAATACGGCAAATGACCAGGTGTGTGTTTGGTTGTGAACGTGTAGAATTGATGATAGGCAAAATTAGCTTGGGTTAAATGCGTTTTACCCCCTAATACCTTAGGTGTTATGCTATTTAGACCCTGTCATTTAAACTAGTGCAATTTGACACCCTAATTTTTATACACCGTGCAAAAAGGTCATTCCATTAACTACACATCCAATACCATTGTTAAATAGTCATGTACTAGTCACATGACACATTTAATGGATAAAAATACCCCTCCCTTTTAAACTAATTCCTAAACCCAAATCCAACCCTATCATCCCCAGGCAAACAAAAACCATCGAACAAAGCCCCAAATTCGAATCCTAATTTGTACCAATTTCCAATCGAATTTCAACCAACTTCCAAGCCTCATTTCAAATCAAATCTGAACTCTAAGCCCCATCTTTGAAAGACAAAGAAGCCGGTGAAGAGAATAGACAATAAAGACGATGTTGAGAAGTATGGGAGGAACTCTCATGTACTGAGTTGCATAAATGAGACCTATAAGTTGGCCTTAGATGGACTTTGTCCTCCCAACTGAAAAAGCTAAGAAGCCCCATCATCTTCTTCCAAAGTCCTCCATTGGTCTCCGCGGGTTGCAACATCGCGGGTCTTCTTCTTCCCAAGTCCTCCGATGGTCTTTATGTGGTGGCATTGTGGGTCTCTTTGCTATCTTCGAAGATCAGTGCCAACCAGAAAAGGAAGACTTGGGAAGACCGGCAACATGAAAAGGAAGACTTGAGATGGGGGGTGCCATTCTCAAATCTGGTTTGGACTCTAAACGTGGTGGCTTGCAGTGGTTTGCGGTGTGTGCGAGCAAGGCGAAGATCGTGGTGGTTTTCGCTGTTGCTACGCAGTGTGGGAAAAGGAATAGCAGCGATGGCCGTTTGCACGTGAGGCATTGCCGGCGACTACTGGTGCGGGTAGGCAGTAGTAAGTGTTGCAGTTAGTTCATGGTGAAGCTGTGGCAGGGGAAGCCATTTCCTCTCCCTTCAAAGCCCCATTCTGATTCTGCATTTTAGATTCTTGTGTTTTGTTATGGTATGTAAAAATTTGGTTACATTTAGTTAGGTTCTGTGATGGGATAATTTTGACTTATGATGAGTTTGGTTGTGATGGGGATTATTTTGATTTCTGATAAGTTTGGATTTTGGTTTTGATTGTGGATTTTAGGCGCTATCTCTGTTATGATGGGTGGGTGTTGTTCTGTTTTGGGTGAAAGAGAACAGATGGAGTGTTGAGTTGGGTTTGGAAAATTTGATTGAAATTGGAGGCTATTTCTGTCCAAATTATGGTCATGTGACTGGCACATGTAAATTTAATGGTACAAATTGATGGAAAATTAACAGAAGGGCTATTTTGCACAGTTTAAAATCTACAAGGAGTTGCATTGCACAATTTAAAAAGTCAGGGTCTAAATTGCACATAGCATAAAACCCATGGGGTAAAATGCACTCAACTCAATTAGTTTTATTAGAATTGATTTTAAAATAAGGTGGTTTGTATTTGATAGTTTTTTCAAAAATAATTCTGAAATAAAGTAGTAAATTCTCTTCTTTTTTTTTAGAATTAACTTTAGAGGTAATAATTAATTTTTATTTCTAAAACTAAATATGATTAAAGATTTGCATAATCAATTTTTGGGGGTTAAATGATGGGCTTTACAATTTGAGAGAATTAGTTGTCATCGTAGATATTTGGGTTCACTTAAAAAAAATTGGAGGGCCAAAATTGATTCTAAACCTCCCAAAATGAAGTTCAAACACACTATAAATTAGTCTTGGGATATTAGCATCTCATTAAGAAGTTCTCTTAATTCATAATACACTTAATTTAATTTGAGTTGTATTATTTGTATTCATTATATATGGAATACCATGCCAACTCTCCACCTTATTCATCGTTGAATGAGGTGTGGACTACAGTCAAATAGCATTTATACCCCACCCAATAATTGATAGAGTATGAGTCGGTATAGTGTCTCACTCGACATAAGTATAAATAAAATTTTTCATTTAATTTTAATACATTGACAATATAAAACTATTTTAGATTATTAACCAATCATGTATATTTATTTGTAAGACTTTCTAGTTAGTAGGGAAGTGAATGAAATACTTTTAATGATGTGTTAGTGATAACACATGATTAATTAGATGTTTGTATAAAACTAGCTTAAGCTACCACTGTATTCAAAATACTAAATTAATGATGTTTTATACATTTAATTCTAATGTAATGATAATATATTGTTATATTAGTTAATATAATTAAATTTCATATTCATCACTCAAAAAATAATATAAATAAAAAAATAATTAATTATTAGATGACACGCCATTAGTTCATCACAATTAAATTTATATTATATATACAAAACTTAGGCTAAATTATTCTTTTTCACTAATAATATTTTTTAAACTTACTTTTATATATATATATATATATATATATATATATATATATATATATATATATATATATTTATTTATTTATTTTTATTACACTTCTGATATGAAGATATTTAGACAATCATGTAATTATGTATTATTTAATAAAAAAATTTAACTCTCGTATCTATCACAACATGACTATTACAATATATACAAAATTCAATTTTAATGTACTATCAATCTAAAATTATTTAAATAAATATTTAATTTTATATTATCATATTATCTGACTTTTATATTTATTGTCTTAAAAATCTCAAATATTTTTATATACTAAAAATCTCCAACATAATGAGTAATATAATTGAATGAAAATATATAACTCTTTTATAATTACATTGAATCAAATTACTCGCTAAAATCTTCACACAAAAAAAGAGTAGTCTCTAATATTTATTACTTTAGAAGTTTTCAGGTCACCGTCTGAAAAATGATATACTACTTATCTGCTTTAAATACCAAAAGCATTAAAGACGTTAAAGATCTTTTCTTGTTGGCATATGATATCTACGAAATTTTGTTGGGATAATTTTATATAAATTCTAAAATAATTTATTATTTATGTACAAAAAATTAGTGAATTTAATTTATATGCATTATATAAGGGATTCGGATAGTACCGATAAGGTTTTATGTTCAAATTTTATTGTGACTAATATAATTTCATAACTCATTACGACAAATATAATTTTAGAAGTATAAGAAAAAATTTCACAAAAATTTCACAAATATCCAATCGAATATTGTCATATTAGCAAAAATATTTGATCGAATCATTTATTACTTTGAAGTATATGATTAATGCATCAAAATCAATCTTAAAATAAATTTATTATTTTTCATTTCCTTTCATTCAATTAATCTCTCATTCTGTTTTCCCTTGACTTGATCGCTATTATATCTTTATCTATTAATTTCATGACTTAAATAGTAATTCCAATGCCCTGTTATTAGACTTTTTTTTTCCTACCAAAAACTAGTTTCTGCTACGTATCTAGCATTTTATTCTTATTTTCTCCCTATCTGACTTTCACCTTAAACCATAATTATGTGATTTATATAGGTTTAGTCGGTTGAATTGAAAAATCCATGCTCGATTTTAATTTTGGACTAGTTCCATTGAAATTTTGAAATTGAATTCATCATTGATCAAGTCAAATGTGGTCAAGCTGATCACCTTATTATATAACAAAGAAAAATAAGATCACGGGCTCAAATCCACTCATATTGAGGGATCTAGCATGAGGTATTAACACCAACTGAACTTCAAGGAGGTAGAATGACACCAATATCGCTATAGAACCAATGAAATCTATAAAAATATCATAAATCACACTAGGATAGATTTAGGGATAGTTGGAGAGAGAATAAACATGAGCAAATTGTGTATATTGATACCCTAACCCGTAAACATGAAATAACATGAAATAATATTGAAAAAACACATAAAAATCACTCACCAATAAATGGATTGATGATGGAGGGGGAAACCTAGCAAAAAAGGGGTGTAGGAGGTGTTTGAGGTCGGTGTAGGGGTTTAAAACTGAGTGGGGAAGGGTTTATATATGAAGAGATGGTGTTTCTAATAAAATAGAGTCGTATTGGAGGGTTTATGGAATCGATGACTCAATAAAGCAAACCTTTCTAATCCCTTGCCAAAATCTATGCACAAGTACACTTGCTAAAGTGAGTGTAGTGCTCGTTAAAGCAAGTCTCCTTGATCATATGTAAGTTGGGCTGACACAACACTCGCTATCGCGAGCATGGGCCTCACTATTGCAAGTCTCTCACTAAAGTGAGTGCAGAACTTGCTAAAGTGACTCTATCTGCAGAAAATTTCTGACTTTAAAAAATGAGATGTCGGTTTAGGTATTATATTCATACCCTAGTTCTCTACATGCAGGCCGAGGTATCTGGCCCATAGATCTAATCTAATACAAAGGGGAAAAGCGGTAATTAATAATCACACCCTTTAAGGTATAGCACCAAACACCACACCCCACCTCAAATCACCCTAAACTATACTTGAGATTAACTTGGGAGTATATGGTTGGTGAAACATTTGAAAAATTTTGGGAATCCAAACTTGCAACTATAGCATTCTTATGCAAATTATATTCCCAACAATATTCTTGAGAATACATTATAGTTTTTTTGGGTTAAATGTATTTTATCCCCTAAAATTTAAGTTATATGCAATTTAAACCCTGACTTTTCAAAACATGCATTATGATTACTCTGAACTTTTTAAACTGTACAAAAAACTCCTACTTTTCAAACGTGCATTACAACACTCTGAACGTTTCAAACTATGTAAGAAAACCCCCCAAAAATTTAAGTCATACCAGGGTGTCGGGTTGCACACAATAAAAAAAAATCAATGGGTTAATTGCACATAGTATTCATGGACAATGTGTCGAGTTGCACAAATTAAAAATATCAGCGAGTTAAATGCATATAAATCTCATCTTTATTAGTTGACAAAATTATACTGAAGGTTTTTTGCACAGTTTGGAAAATTCAAAGTGTTGCGCATGCATATTTTGAAAAGTTAATGTCTAAATTACATATAATCTAAAGTTTAAGAGTGTAAAATATATTTATCCCCTTTTTCTTAAAAAAAAATGTATAACAAAATTGTCTCGACCAGAAGATGGCGGTGATCCAGCAGCCCAGTGGTGAGCAGTTGTTCAACACCAATTCAACGATGGTTTGGCGAAGGTATGGGCGGTACACAGTGGTTCATCAATTACGATGATTATTTAAGGTTTGGAATTTGAAAGCAAGTTAGTCTTTTTATTTTTCGAAATATTTTCTTTCTATGGGGATTGTGACGCTTTTCACACCCCATTTTCCATTCACGAGAATATAACTTGGGTATAAATTGCGGTGGGGTGCAATATTGTTATTAGTATGAGCTATAGCATTACATTTTGAAACCCCAAGGGTTGTGATTTTTAATTAAAAAAGAGAAAAAATGGACTCACACTCGAATCAATTACCAGAAAAGTGCTAGTGCTTTGTGCTTTAACTGTGCACCACACCAACTTTAAATAATAAATAAATAAATAAACATGTGGTCATTGAAAGATGTATGTATCATCAATTTAGATTTTAATTTTTTTTTAACATCAAATAGATCGCTAAAAGATAATACTTGACGTCAAATTAGTCTTTGAATTTTTTTTATATATCAAATAGATCATGAAAGTTAAGATGTGACATTACTTTGATCTAGAGGCTTATTTGATATCACATATATCTTTCGAAGATAAGTTTTAGGGCCTATTCGATGCAACAAGTTTTAGGAAACAATGTAATGTCATATTTTAACTTTCATGAATATATTTATCTATTTGATGTAAAAAACTTTTAAGCGAACTCTCAAATTGGTATTTGACAACATCATCGATAGATAAATCGATCTCTGACAATTGTAGAAATGGAACACCATAGGTCCTTGGATACAACCAGTTAGAGGTCTGACGTGAAGATTAAGTGCTTACTAGGAGTCATATTACTTGATTCTAAATGAGATTAGGGTGCCTGAATTCTCATTTGTCCAAAATAACTCAAAACATACTGTTTGATTATACCAAACTCATATCCAAATTTAGAAAAATTTCACAAAGACAATTTTGTTTAAGCTTTTTAAAGAATTGTGGGACCCAATGCCATGTAAGAACAAGTAAGTTAGGAACTTGCAACATTATGCCTATAACTGATTTCAAGTGAGTTAGGAACTTGCAACATTTAATTTTTGCAATTGCCAGGGACTTAGGGAGTAGAGACTAATTATTTTTTTTCTTAAGGATCAATATGTCCATCAATAATATTGTCATAGACCAATTTGGAGTTCTCTATGAGTAGTTTAGATTAAAAATTATTTTAAAATTTTAATAATAATAATTTAAAAGTCATATAATCATTTAAGAGATCATATAACTTCATATGTTAATTTTAATCATTTATATATAACTTAAATCAATATTTACTCTTCTCACTATCCCTCTCAATTATATATATATAACTTAGACTTATATATGATTTTAGTCCATGAAAAGTAAACAGGCTTTTAGTTTTGGTCCTTGAAAAAGTTTGTTTTTGCTTTTAGTTCAAACATTTCCAAAATTATTTGATTTTAGTCTTTACAGTTAGTATGTCTCTATTAAATACTGAGTTGGCAAATAGAAAACCATGTTATCCATTTCTATAGAGTAGTCATTAATCATTTTTATAACTGTTTATATTATATTTTTCTATGTTAGATTAAGAAAAAAGTAAATTTCAAATTGAATATATATACCAAGATGTGTCATTGGTATATGTACAAGATTTGACAAGGACATGTGATCGACTTGTAGAAATAACACTCAAGTGGTGTGTCCATGCTTCATAGATTGTAACGATATGTTTCAAAATTCTACTATAAACTAAGTTATTAGGTATGTTAAGATGAGTTAATTGGTTGTATCTAATGGGTTATTGGGTGAGACTTTTAACACATAGGGTCATGATATTCACATATGACTACTGTTTACCGAGTAAAAGTTCATTTTAATCTCTAAAATTGTAAGCGTGAGCCATTTTAGTATCTAAAATTTGAAAATTAGCTTTTTAATCCTTCAAATTATAAAATATGAGTCAAATTAGTCCCTGATTTTGTTTCCTTTACTATGTAATCACATTTTCACAAACATATCATGTTAAATGATATATTAATAATAAATTGACATCCTATTTGGCATTAGAGATGGGCATAATTGAATAATCAGGTCGAATTGCCAATATAAGCCAAATATATTAACATAAAATTTGTATCTTAGTCTTCAATTATTCTTATTTTATGCAATTTAATTAGGAAAGATCAAGTAGGATGTGAGCATATCACTAGTATATCAATTATCATAAAACATCGATAAAAATGTGAGGATATAATAAAAGAAAGAGGATTAAGGACTAATCTGATTTACATTTTGTAATTTTAGACAATAAAAGGTTAATTTCTAAAATTTAGGAACCAAAATAATTCACGCTTATAGTTTCAGTGATTGAAATGAACCTTTACTCATTGTTTATCATATAAGATTGAATAATGTAACTTTTTATTAGTCAAGTGAGCATTCAATAAAGACTAGGGACTAAAATTATATAGTGGAAGTGTTTGGACCAAGGCGGAAAAAAAAAAAATTGGCAAGACCGATCATCTTGAACAGTGTGTGACCTGCATTAAAAACTCAAATATTGTTTTGCACTCATTCGTCACACCGCCATTACAATAGTTAATATTAATGTACAAACTAAAAAGTTGATAACGAGTATCGCGATTAATGTTACAATAATCTATCATCATAATATATGTATATAAGTTACGAAGTTTTAACTGATTGCGTATATTTTATAATTAACTTGACAAGAGTTAATATTATTAGGTCAACCATGAAATCTACATAATTAATTAAAATTGAGTAAAACTACACCTTTTATAATCTTCTAATTTTTTAAAGATCAATTGTGTGCACTTGAATCACCTAAAGATTTGCATGCTAACACTTTAATCCATTATTATCATTTTTCTAATTAAAGTGTTATAATACCAAATATTTGGAGAATTCAAACGTATGCAGTTGAACTTTTAAATACTGTAGTGGTATAATGCCAAATTTTAAAGAATTAAAGTGTTAAAATACAAGTCTTTTAGAAACTAAAAGATTGTTTTACTCGTTAAAATTTGAACATGATTATTTCAATATGGCGAAGTATAAAAGAATAATAATAATTAATCTAAAGTGGAAAATTTTGACCTGAAAACTTGCTGAAAAAGCAGCATGCCATAGAAAGAAAAGGAATAAACCTCTATTTTGATCTCAAATATATTTGAAGACAAATTAATCCTTTATGATTTGAAAGTCTTCAATTGGTCTCTAACAATTCAAAAATAGAGGATAAATTAGTCTCCCATATAGGTTCGCACAATTAGAAAAATTTTATATCAACTGATATGGAGGAGGGACAATTTATCCCTTTTTATTGAATTATGAGGAACCAATCTGGGAACTTTCATATTTCAATTGACTAATATATATATATATAGTCAAAGAAAAGAAAATCCCTGAATAACTCGGGCATTGCAAAAATTTTGAGTGACTTCATTGAATACTGTTAAAAAGCACAGGAAACTACTTTCTTCTGTATTTCACAGGCTGAGAAAGAAAATTGAAGAGAAAGCTAATGTCATGTACTTTTCCTTTGTTAGTCATAAAAGCCAATAATCACAAATATTATAATATACAAGACAATAAATAGAAGGAATTCATACGGCAACCATTTTTTTGTTTTTCTATATTTGCCACCATTTCCTCCTTTCCATGGTCTTCACAAGCTCATTTGCTAATGATGCAAAATCTTCAGCTCCACTTTGCAGTTCTGCAGTGCGTTGGCTGATTCTCTGAATCAAATAGAGCAGCAAAAGTTCAGTGTAGCACAAATCATTATATTGATACTTTCAGCTAAGAAACTTATGACCTTACATGGTACATCAAACACTAGAGGGTGCACAAAGATGTTTATAATTTAACAATAACAGATCCACTTCCCACAAATGAGAAAAAAAAGAAAGGCAAAATGACAAACTTCCAAATCAAAGTAGCTTTGGGGATTGAATATGAAAGAGAGACAGCATAGCGTTTGCATCAATATAGAGAGATACATCAAACATATATAGATAATCATACCGAACCTAATTCCATCACTTAGTAACTTTGTCAAAAAGGCAAATCAAGGAAATAGCAAAGATTTAGAGTCCATTTGGATAAATAACATATTTAATCACTAATATGAAAGTAATTTTTGAAATGTAACTTACAAATAACTTATTTTGTATTTAAATATATAGTAATAAAAATACTTGTTTTGAGTGTTTTAAAAGTGCTTATTGAGAAACAGGATATTTTAATTACCCAAAAAGAACTAAAAATGACTCTTTGGAAGTAATAAGTTGTATAATCAAACAGAATAAAAAGTTTAAAATATGACTTTAGACCTTCAAAATTTTTTATAAATTCATAAGCACAATTATCCAAACGGATCCTTAGTGCATCATTTAAGTGCAACAGAACTGCGTTATAGAAGTTATGCAAGTTGGCATCATGAGATCAGAAAAATGATAATACCTCCAATTTTTCTTGCCTCTCCATAAGCTTGTTTCTCGCTTGGGCAGCAGCCGAAGAAGCACCCTGAAATCATGCGTTAATTGAAATATTCTTTACTCATTGATATTGATAAATCATGAAAAGATAGAAAGCAATCTCAACAAAAATTGGGGGCGAGAGAGAGTGAAAGGGAGGATAGAAAGCTTAACATTACCTCAGTTTTTCTGTAAGTAGCTCTAATTTCTTCAGGTGTTCTAAGTCTTGGCTTTATATCATCACTAGTCCCACCTTCAAATAATTTCTCCCTATCTTGTTGTAACTTATCTGCAGGTAAGTAGAAGAAACTTTGACTAACCAATTTTTGTAGTTACAGTATGAAATGAAGTTTTGAAAGTGACTTACCTTTCTTTTTGTTTTTAACACTAGGTGATGAAGTGGAAGCCTTGGGTGGCTCATCTATTTCGATGTCATCTGTTCCGAAATAACGCATGTTTTGAGGTTTTGGTTTTCATAGAATAAATTGTGGAAGCATCAAATTACATATGAAAAGGAAAAAACAATGAAGGTAAAATTCAAGACGCAGTTTAGCATGAAAACCTATATCAAGTTCCAATTCTTTATCATCGGAAACTGTTTGATGGGAATCTGGTAAAGGGGACTTGAAAAATTTGTCTTCCAAATGCGCGAAAGTGGAGGTTGGAGTTTTAGTCAAATCAGTTTGAGGGGCTCTTCCTCCTTTAAATCCTTTGACAATACCACCAAGAATACCGGGTCCAATTGTCTGTGGCAAAATAATTAAGGATATGTTTGTGAGTTTGAATTTTAGAGGAAAACGGAGGAGAGGGGAAGACTTGTAGTGTAAAATTATATTACAAGTCTTTCCCTCTCCTCCCTTCCCCTCCAAAACTCAAACTCACAAATATATACTAAGCAAATTAAACACAGTTTTTCAAAGGTGGCAACTTTGGGATCCAAGTAAGAGAAATCAGAGAAACTCAAACCTGTTTCTTCTTCTGAGTGGAAGAGAATCTAAAGGCAGCATCAGCTGCAGCTGCAACGACTTTATCATGAAGACTAGGCAAATGCTCCAGACTCCTGAAACAAAATAGAATTGCTCATTCAACCATTTCTCCCTTATCATACATTTAAACCACAAGTTGTGTTAGAACTGGAACTGAATACTGTTCTTTATTGCTAAGAGCCCCCAAACAATTACAATGGTAAATCCCCAAGAACCCCCAAACAATTACAATGGTGAGGAAGAGTGAGAGCTCCTCTACTCTCTCAAGAGACTAAACTCAATACAAATTATCAAAGACTCCTAATTAATCTCTAATTCCTTTATTTATAGCTAACTAATCCCCTAACTAACTAACTAACTCCCCTAACTAACTACTAACTAATGGATCCTAACAAGTTGACACTGTTATCAATTCACAACAGAATAACAGATACCTGAATTCATTTTCACCAGCTAGTAATGAGATGAATGCCAACTCAGAACCATTAGCCTGTCAAGTTGTCAACATAAGATGGGTGCTTTGAAGACCAAAAGTTGCAGACTTTTTAGTTGACTGAAAATCTTCGGCTGGAATACTCAAATATGTTTTGCATTATCCCATAAAAAAATATAGGGCACAAAATAAAAAGAAATAGAATTCTAGATTGGAAGTTCTAAAGAGTATCATACCAGCACAATATTACCGTTATCATCAGAACACATGGTTTTCTCCATATTCACTTTATAATTCCACCTTAAGATTGACAATAAAGAACTTTCTGCAACCAATTCCAAATCTGGTAAAGACCTGCCAAGGACAAGTGCAAAACTATCTATAATGCATAATGCACAAAATCAAGAATCATGTATTGCAATGTAAATCTGCCAATGTCCTTGTTGTCTTCTTGAAATATACACACAAAACCAGCCACACCTACATTGAAAAAAATGGGAAAAAAAATTCCACCTGATTTCAAATGTTCCAGTCTGAAGTAATGATAGCAGCCCAACGAATTTGTCTTCTTTCTTTAAAATTGTAGTCCAATAGCAGGACTTTGAATGTTTCACTTTTCGAATCGGTTTCTTATTTCCCTGTAAGAATACATCATAAATATCAAATTTTTTCATATAAAAACGGATTAACAACGCAAATGCAAGTACTAAGTGATGATAGATTAGAGCACCTGTATCAATGATTTTGCAGAAAACAATCGCAATGAGTTCTCACAGCAGACAAGAACAAGTGGATCCAAAAGTAAATCTCCAGAGGTGATGATTTCTGAAGAGGAATTTTCAGCCTCTGATGAATTTACCCCATTTGAATTACTTTCTGAAGAAGGCTCATCAGGGCTAGCAGTATTCTTCAAGGGTTCGTCCTGCTGCTTGTCATTTGATGTTTCAGAGGCTGAGATGCCATCCTCTGGGGTACAAAATTGTCTTAGAATTTCCAATCACATGCCAAGTGCAACAAAACTGCAAATATGTTGTTTTGTTTATGAAACTTGTACTTGCCTATAACATACATTGAAATTGCAGTCGATTCCTTCACATGTAACGGCCGACTGGAGATCATTTTACCAGTATCACCCTCAGCTACATTAATCTTCCCATCACGGGATAAGACAAATATTATCTCTTCGAGAGAGTTGCCGGACATTTCTGATTGCTTTAAATTGTTCAGAGCACTTTGAAAATGTGCTTGTTCTTTCCAAACCATTGAAGTGATTGGAGAGCTAGAGCTAGGTACACCATCGATCAAGAACAAAACTGCCAATGAAGTCATATCACATACTGCAACCTGGAAAGAAGCAATTTATCCTAGATGCATCAATTGAGAAATCTGACATTACTATTTATGATCATCAACTAAGTAACAAGAAAGGAAATGTTAATTAACAAGTAATCAGATGATACCCACATGACCACTTAAAAATCCAACAGCAAGTTTGGTTCCTGAATTTGAAAATGATAATGCTTGTACAGGATAACCAACTAGACAAAAAACAGCACTACAATGGGGTCCCTTTCCTTGTGGAGACTCATGGACTGCAAATACAAGTTCAACAATATGAGTAACCACTTCCTTCTTTTCTGAACAAATATCTTAATTTGAAACACAGGCTCAACATAGGGGTAAAAACTTGAATGAGGAAGGTAGGCTTCTACGACAATTACAGAGATCTAGAGTTCACCTTCATGTTTTGTTTCTGTGATAAAATGGAAACTGGCCCCATCAGAGCGGTCTTCAAGGCCATAAATGCGAACCTATAAAAGTCATCAAAGCAAAGGAACTAAGTATAAAACAATATTGGATTGCCTCAGATAGAGTAACCCATTAAGAAAGATTTCTGACAAGACCGCATTCATTGCCCACAGCCAAACGCAGGGAAACAGAGCAGAAGTCCAATTTTGTCACTGGAGTACTTGAACCAGCCACTTTCATACCTTTCACCTACCAAACACGCAGGAAATTTGTGAGTACAAATAGAAATAGGGAAGTTTCAAAATGAACCAACATAAGAATATTGTTTCCATTTCTATTTATTTGGGGAGAAAATAGCACCACAGCTCCTACCTCTCCCTCAATGTAGCAAATATAAGATAACACTGGATGTGTGGCATCACAAACTAGGACAGATCCATTAGAATAACCAACAAAATAAACTCTCTCAACCCCAGCACCTTCACGTGTGGACAATTGGATGGGAACACCCCCAGTCAAGGGCCAATTTGAATGAGTAGCTGAGCCAGGTATTGAACTAGTTCTCAGCACTGAGGCCACCTAAGACAAATTAACTAAGTAGTTAAAAAAAAGGCCAAAATAAACACATTTCCTGCCAGGTTTGAGAGAAATTTCTGGCAGACAGACAAATTACCTTGGCTAGAATTTTTGATGAATTTAACTCACACGACAACCTGACTAGTTTTGCAACAGTCAAAGATGGATCAGCCATGGGTATTAGCACTGGAAACTCCAAAGCAGATACAGATGCGGTCCTCTTCTGCTGAGATGTTAATGCAGATAGGTTATCACTATCATAAAAATGTAGTTGTCCAGGGTTTGTCAGTACAAAAAGATCATCTTTGCTGTTAGGCCCCACTGCTCCAGCACTTGGCAGTAAAATCAAGTCTGCAAATGAACCACTAAGTGTGAGGTCTGCACGGCTAATGCAACTTACTGTCTCCATCCCAGATGACCATTCAAGAGTTAAAACCTGTAATGTAGAGACATTTTAAAGTTTGGAAAACCAGAGAAAACACGCCAAGAAAATATTAACTAGTAGAAAGTAGAAACAACACCCATCAATTCAATGTTAACCAGTGACTGAAAATCCCCACAATAGAGTCAACAGCATTACAATTGCTTGTTATAAAACTGGCCTGAGAGACAGGAAGAAAATAATGAAAATAAAGGACGGGGTATACCATTTAGTAAATGAGAGGGTAAAATTTAATTCAATATCAGTATTTTTCATTGATTTAAAGGCCAGGATGGTGCTCAGAAAGATTAACCACTTCATACAAAATATTCCCTGTGAATTCCCATATGGGATTTTAGGTATTATGAAACATGTAAGAGGTTTAAATTATAGCCGTTAGATTGTATATTTTCTACTTACCATAGTTAGTCCAGAAAATGATGTTGTAGAGCTAGCTGTTTTAGCTTGCTATGCAATCTCTTTCTACCTGTTAATCAAATCATGTGCAAAGTGACAGCCTTTGGACGTGAAGCCTAGACACAAATCTATCTACATTGTGCTAAGATTCAATTTTTTGTTAGGTTTGAATATGTTTTTGATCCATAATGAATTTTGGTTTGGATCCCTAACTTTCTTTTTCAGTTTGTTTTAATCTAAGCCATCAGTCTATCTATATTTAGTGTGAAGCTGACTAGCAGAAGGCCATATCATCCAATCACATATGACAACAAATAATCCTATGACATATCACAATCCTATGTATAAAAAAATCAACCAAAAACCCATTAGACCCAACTCAATAACCCATCTTACCCAACCGAATAACCCATTTTACATTAGGGTTTCAACACATAGGACTAGGAGTCTAGGTGTGCCATGTATGATGTGTGATGTGGCCTTCCATTAGTTAGCTCACATTTAACAGAGAGAAACTAACTGTGAGGACTAAAATCAAATAATTTTGGAAATGTTTGAACTGAAACATAAAAATAAATAAATAAATAAATAAAAAGAGAAAAAAATATGAACTACAACCAAATTCGCTTACTTTTCAAAGACAAAAAACATATTTAAGTCTTTTTATGATAATGGGAATGCTAAGGAACAAACTTTCCATCATTGGGTCATAAAAGCTCTAATATGACGTTATGAATCATCTATGTGAAAAGCTTTTAACTTATAGGGCAAAGGCAAATGAATGGTCTTTTTAAGAATTAAGATTAAATTCATAACACTCCAGTGGTTTCTCCTTCATCTTCTAGTCTTACAATAAGTTTGGACAAATTTTGGATTTACCACATCTTTTGGCAAATTATATAACAATAAGAACTTAGAAGCCACAACCAATAATGCTATTATGAACCATCTCTTCCAATAACTATCAAGTGAAGTTACATGAATAACTTTATATCTAACATGTCAACTATCTCAACAGCCCCCTAGGCTTGACACGTAGACAACATACAAGCCCACCTTACCTTGTGCTACAATTTAACTTTTGTTATAATAATGGGACAACAAGAATCAAACTCTAGACCACTTATCATAAAGGCTCTATATACCATGTCATGAACTACCTCTCCCAACAATTTAAGCTATGGGTGAAGGCACATGAGTGATGTAATACATAACAAAAAGTACAAAAATCAATTTAAAATGAAATAGTAAATAGCCATAAACAAATAACTCACAGTCAAAACTTCTTCAGATCCAATTTCATCACCACCATAGACAAACAATTGCCCATCACAATCACTATGGGATTTATGGCTGTTAGACCATTGTAAGACAATAACTGGAAGTCTTCTTTCTGCATTTGACAGTTGTAGCTTGACAATATTTTTAGATGAAGTTTGTTGACCTTTAGAAGATGCTGCAGATGACAAGTTCCAGAAAAGGATATCTCCATCTAAGTATCCCACAGCAAGAATGGACCCAGTGGAAGATGCCCAGCAGAGAGCACTTATCTCTTTGTCTCCCAGATTTTGTTCCACAATATCAGCTGGAATATTGGTGTCCAGTTCATTGGACGAGTTACTACCATGATCCTTCAACTGGAGATCCTTTCCACCACCAAGGAACACGACTTTTGCTTCAGAAACATCCCAAAGAATTAGCAGTCCATCCTGAAATGCAATCAACAGTCTGCAAAAATATAAAAATACAGAATTCACTCTTCATTAAATTGAACACAATCAGTATCAGAACACTTTCCTCAACTTTTTAACACCATAGAACTGAGTGAAATCATGCTATTAGGATTTTAGATATAAAAATGATAAAATATAATCAGCAACATTTTTTTTTTCCACAGGATTTCAAGCAAAAAACACCAACTCAGAGATAGAGACATGACCATGTCAAATACTGATTGAAACAGCCACTGGCTTGAAACAGTTTTGCCCATCATTTAAGTCAGAGTTCAAAGAATTAGCTATTATTAATATGACAAAAATACAGGCCATTTTTGTTTCTACCAAGAAGAATATATGGCCATGACAAAAACGTACACACTCACTGCCTTGGAGATTGATTCTGCAATGTCATCATAAGATTTGAAATCAAATAAATCATTTGAAATATATGGAAGGCAAGAAAATTACAAATTGAGTGTTAAACCAGCAAGTGATAATTGCAAACCTGACATTAAAAATCATATTTTTGAAATGGCATTGCTTAGGTAAATCTCGATAAGTAGCTATCTAGTCAGAATTCCAATTTGCAAAATCAGAGGCAGAGAAGTACGGCTGAATAGCTGTACGAACTTTTATTTTGAAAAGAGAAAGTTATGCAAACAACTTAAATCTTGCCTGTTCCCAAAAGAAGAAGGTTGTGAAAGAATTCCAACAATTGGTTGTTCACTGGGATCTGAAAACCCGACAGCTTCTATCAAAGGGAAAAAAATGGCAATGAGTCTTGAAGCAAAGAAAAACAAATTACATGCTAAAGCAAAGAGGAATAAATCATCTGAAGACATTCAGACACAGTGGTTACATAACATGTACCAGAAGAACTCATCATTATTTACAATAGTGCTTGTGTATTTCCTTGATCAGAGGAGCTCAAACTAATCTCCATGTGAAATATGAGTGTATTTGAGAGTTTATGACTAAAACAATTCAAAAATAATGTTTGACAGATTGCACGCATGACTTCCAAGAATCTAATATGTGTATATTAGTTATCAATCATCAAACAAAAGACACAGAGCAACTACCCCTTAGAAATTTTGCAGACAAATTATATGATGACTTCAATAGTTGTCCTTCCTCCGCTTCAAACTTTATCACAGAAAACAATCCATGCTCTTCTCCAACATAACTGCAAATTATAACAGAAGACTAATGTTATTAATCAAGTGCCATGTAATTATAAGTTTATAACCATTTGCAGTTAGCTACTATCTACAAGAAGAAACATACATCAATGTATTCAATTTAAATGTTTCTCTTACATGAAATGTGATCCACTAATTATAGAGAAAGCAGTAATGTTAGACTCCCACTGTAAAGAACAAACAAGGCTTCGGCTCTCAAGGCTCCAAACCTGCAAAAATTGACAAAAATAATAATAATTAAAAACAAAAAGAATAATTAAATGGGCTACACTTAGCCAGAATTCTAAACCATAATACCTATAATGAGCATGTAAATCTAAGTCAATCACCTTACAAATATCATATCAACGATAACCTGATATGCTAAATTTTTCATTTCATAAACAATCATATGTATCTATCTTCCTTCTACAGTTCATAATGAACAAAGAAAACATAAAGCCAGAAAATCAATCACAATGTGAAGATATCAAATATAGACAGAAGTTAAGAAACTCAAGGAGACCAAAATATAAACACCATTTAGGGGAAAGAGAGCAAGAGATACGGCAAATGGTGTCAAAGTTTTTCAATCTTTAACAGCTCAGCAGTACCTTTGATTAGAAAGTTTATTAACATAAACAGAAAATAAATTCTAGGCAAAGAAATTTACCTGGATATCATTGTCATTTAAGACACCAACTAAATGTCCCTGGTTTTGTAGGAACTGCAAGTTTCAAAAGAATCCAAGCATCAATATGCGACTAATTTTAGGAACAAATATCATAAGCTTAGATTGCTAACATTGAGAAAATTTCGCATCATATAAAATCCAACAGGATGTAACTGTAAAATTGGAGAAGTGCAGATGCCACCTACCTCCAAGTGTTTGTAAGGGAATTGCTTGGGAGAAATCAATAGTCCTTCAATATTATCACCACCAATCACCTTAAGCCTTCCATCCCTGCCATTAAACTAAGCAATATAAGCACCCAACAACCCAACTTTGACACCAATCTGCTGGTTATAATAACTCACAATATATGCCTTGTGTCCAATCATCATGAAAATTGAAGAATCATAAGTTAATAAAACACCCCAAAAGCAGGCTAATCAATAATTGGATATCAGAAAATGACTTTCATCCATGTGAAAGGATTATAGTCAGTTAGACTTTCTCTTAACAGCATGACGGTTTCTTGTAGTTATCAAGAACATGTTCTAAAACTACTCACAAAGCACTTAGGCATCACCCAACAAATAGAACTAGAAGTAGAACTCTACGTCGCCAACCAAAAACAACACAGAAAGACATGTGCAGAAATTAAAGCAACTAAATTAGTTATCATATCCTTATATGAACAATTGGAATAACACAAGATAAATTTTTCACACTTGCTGCATGCCTGCATCCATTTCTTTTTTTTTTCCAATGACATCTTTTCATGCAATGGGAGCAGTGCAGACTGAAATTACTAAACATTTATAGTATAAATGTAGACCAAAAAAAATTTTTTTAAAAAAAAAAAAAGCAATATGAAATTACTTAGCATGGGTAATTAGAATATCTGAAGTCCAAGGTTAAATTTTTCTAAATTGCTGAATCCATTTTTTCCCTTAATGCCATTCTTTTATGCAATGGGAGCAGTACAGACTGCAATAACTTAACATCTATGGCATTCATATAACCAAAAAAAAAAAAAAATTAGAATATCCTAAGTCCCATCTATTTGGTCTCCGTTTTCATTTCCTATATTTTCTATTTTCAGGATTTTATGAAGGAAATAGTGAAAACAGTAAATGAAAACTGAAAACAGAATTTTATTATTTTCACTATTTTTAGTATTTTTTTTAATAAAATCTTGAAAACTGGAAAAATAAGAATGAAAACCGGAAATGCAAGCAGAAATCAAACAACAATTTTCTAAATTTGCATCATCTTCCTGAACAGTATAAATGAAAAAATGAGCAATATTATTGTAGCTCAGAGGTATTATAATGCACCCAATTCATCAATAATAATAAACAAAAACAAAAGGACAAAGGAGGAGAGAGACAGAAAGAACTAACAAAGTGCCAATAGCCAATAGTCTCTGAATGGGGTCAAAGGCAAGAACCGAAGCAGTTGATGGAATGCCATAGTGAATGACAATTCTGGGATCCAACTCACTTGACTGCAAACCACCATGGTTCTGCAACTTATTTTGCTGAATAAATTCAAAAAAATTAAAAAAAAATCAACAGAATCAGAATTTGAAAAAATCTATAATAAAAAAAAGATAATAATAATAATAACAATAATAATAAAACCAACATACGAAGACCCCCGGATAGAAATGGAACTTTGAGAATAAAAAAAAAAAAGAGAGAGGAATGGATTACGTTGGAATGGTGCTGCACAGCCTTTTGCAACAACTTCTTGGCAAACATGGTTGTTGATGATGTCGCCTTAGGTTGTCTTTCAGAATTTGGTATGGTTTGTTGGGTTGATCATTCCAATGCTACTTTTTTTTTTTTCCACCACTTTGCATCAAAAATCAAAATTCTCTGCTTTTCAGCTTCTCATCAGTCCGCCAGTCAATGGAATAGCTGTTTAACACCTTTTTTATTTTCTTGTTTTTTAATTTAAATATTTATTTATGAATTTCAATGTGTAGATAATTGGTATTAATTAATTATTCGCTCTCATCTAAATGGGGATGTAGCTCAGATGGTAGAGCGCTCGCTTAGCATGCGAGAGGTACGGGGATCGATACCCCGCATCTCCACTTTTCGTATTGCTGTATTTGTATTTGAACTTGAACATTTTTTTCGCACTTAGAATTTGAAGTTGAATTTTAAGCATGCTAGTTTTGGCTTGGTAAAGGGTCTGAAATTCTGAATAGCCTCTGCCTATTAAAAATTCATAAGCATCGTTATTGAAGTCCGTGTGTCAAAATGTCAAGTCAATGGAAATTTAAGGGAATGGAAAATCAGATTCAGTTTCACGCACTAATTGGTTCTTATTGAATGTCAAGGGTACGTTAGGATCCAGTTTTTAACTTTCACTTTTAGTTTTTAAATTGTTATGGTTTTATGAAGAAAATATTGAAAATTAAGAATGAAAACTGAAATTTGTAGTTTTTAAAATTTTCAATATTTGCTTCACAAAATATGAAAAACTGAGACTGAAAAATCAACCAAACAGTCCTTAAAGCGTCGTGATCTTTGAAAATTTCCCTGCCACTTTTCAACTAGTAGCAAAATAATCATGTAGGGATTGTTTGAGAGGATTATTTCAAAGGAGTGCGCATTTGCATACTCTTCTCATACCTAGGTTAGCAAGAATATCAAGTATGTAAGGAGGATAAAAATATTTACCTAGTATTTAGGATCAGGTAGTCTTTTTTTTTGTATTAAAAATGTCAGTAAAGGAAGGAACCCCCAATATTAGCAGACAATGCACCACTATTGGGGAGCTTTTGATTCTTAATTTGTGTACTATTGTATAAATTAGTAACGAAATTCTTGTTATTTATGTTTTAATATATATATATAAGATAGAGACTTGCAGACTAAGGGAAAGGCGTAAAGATCCTTCCCCGACTTATTTGCATTGTTTGCTATGGAGATTGTTTATATTTATAGAGATTGCATGAAATGCATATTGTGGAGTTATAAGAGGATGTGCTCTAGAATGTTTTTTAGAGTTTAGGATTTAGAATTATGTGATTATAATGTCTTTTAGGATTATGTAAATTTTATGTAATTACAATATCTTTGATTATTGAATGCATTGATTAATCAATGATAGAAGCTCCTAATTTAAGTGGAGATATTGTCAAAATTTTGTGAATTTTTTGTTAGGTAAATAAAACTAAAAGTAATTGACAGTAATTAAATTAGAAAACATTTAAAGACAAATTGAATGTGTTTATAAATAATAACATGATTCTTTAAAAATTTGTAGAGTTTAGGATTACTTGTACTCATAATGTTTCATTCAAATCGATCATGAATGTATGATAGATTGCATCCTAATAGATGGGGGATTAAATCATAATTCTATAATAGTGTTGAATAATTTATGAAGGTAGCATGTTAAACAAAACAAGTAATTGATAAGACAAAAGTTAGGTGTGTGATAATCGAAAAAAAAGGGGGAGGTAACCTGTCACGACCCGACTTGGGAGCGTGACCGGCACGTGGGGAATCCCAAAATGCATAATTTATCATAAATATAATTCAAAATATGATCTCTTTGAAATATAAACATTTCCTCTAATTAAACATAATGCTCAATTTCATAAACTGAAAATATTCAATAATTAAATCTCTAAAAGCTCTTATTCAAATTTGCTGATTTATGATTCATAACTGTCTCATTACATAAATCTCTAATTACAATTTACATTTCATATACATGCTCAATACCTGAAAACACTAGAATGTATCAAACTACATGTGTGGATAAGATCCTACCTGCTCATCTACTGGAGCACCCTACTCTAGCATAGTCCTACTCTAAGCCTTACCACAAAGTAAGACTCACCACTGGAATAACTCTGTGGGAACCGGAATCTAAATCACCTCCGAACCTGCAACTATAGGAGGAAGAGAGAGGGGTGAGTCAACGGACTCAGTGAGCGAGCTCTCACCCATCACCCACATGGGACAACCAATAAACATAATAAATTATATACATGCAACAATCACAAACCATTTGATATTCATGTTCATAGCTATATATAGAGAAGACATCTCTTTAATTATAAATTCGTAAAAACATCTCTAAATTCTTACTATAATGAGAAATCATTTTCCATACATTTACATAATAATTCTTAAATCAAATATTCTCTGAAAACATAATTAACAGTATACTAATTAGAGAAACAAGGTTTCCCTCTTTGGTACTGGGATTCGGCCTAGGCCTCCACGTACCCTCAAGGCTTTACTCCTACCGGGATTCGGCCTAAGCCCCCGCGTAGAACTCAAGGTTTTGCTCCTACCGAGATTCGGCCTAAGCCCCCATGTAGAACTCAAGGTTTTGCTTCTACCGGGATTTGGCCTAAGCCCCCGCGTTCTCTTTGGTACTGGGATTCGGCCTAGGCCCTCACGTACCTCAAGGCTTTGTTCCTACCGGGATTCGGCCTAAGCCCCCGCGTTCTCTTTGGTACTGGGATTCGGCCTAGGCCCCGACGTACCTCAAGGCTTTGTTCCTACCGGGATTCAGCCTAAGCCCCCGCGTAGAACACGTTGTAAATGGGAACTCAAGGTTTTGCTTCAATGGGTGCCAGGCACGGCTCCACCACACTGGATGCATCTATTATGCTCCACCAGTGCCAGACATGGGCTCCACTGGGGATCTAATGTGGACACCTAAATAGGTTTCATTTCCTATATATGCTGCCACGACTGTTTATCATTTAGCATTTATGTAATTAACTGAAAATAGATAAAATAAAAAAATACTGAAATTTCATAGCTAAAAGGTGGGTACTCCGTCCCTGGCGAACGAGAGCCCCTAAATCTTAGTACTCTGAGAGTTTTGGACTCATATCACTCTAGCAATCTGACTTTAGCATAACTGTGGCTATGAAAATCGAGCCCAAGGGATCAGCCACTTGAAGGCATCCCGATTTCAAGCCCTCAGAGTATGTATCTGACAGTTGCTAAGAATCATATTGAATTTCGTACCTCTTGGTACCATAAAACTAAATTTCTAAATTCATATCTTTACTAACATATTTCTCTATATACTTGATAATACCAAAATCATAATCCAAATGCTAGAGTTTTTAACCATAATACTCTCAAATCAAATAACAAAATTTATTCCAAGCTAGATCACACTCTTGTTCACTTTTTCTTTTAATATATATTTCAACTGAATACTCTAAAATCATATTTATAAATCTCAAGGCTTGAATCAATAGCATATCATAAACTCTTAAAACATATCTAATAAAAACGATTAATAAAAATACCAAGTCTTAAAGCATAGCGAAATTTTAAATTCATAACGTATATCTCTTCCATAAATATCTTCTCAAGCATGCAAAACATTTTCTATAACATACAATATAACAATTATGGTCCCATGGCTTTCTAAATTTCATTTTCATGCTATTATCATAAATCATAATTTTTCTAGGATGACATATTCATATAAAATCATAATATACATTTAATTCTATCTCTAATTTCATATTTATCAACCATAATGCAAGAACATATTGTTATAATGTGGAAACTAAGGAAATGGGGTCAAACCCACTCACCTGGAGGGGGAAGAAGAGGTGACGTCAACACCAACTGAGCTCAGGGGAGCCGGGAGGGCATCACCGTCAACTTTGATCTTGGAGGATGAAGCTTTAATGGAGGATGAGAGTGAGGGGAAGGAAGAAGAAGGGGAGATGAGATTTTTGGGGGTAGGGTTCGGAAATGAAGAGGAATTTCCGAGTTTGGGGGTATATATTAGGGTGGAGGGGTCATTTGAGTGAAATGGCGTCGTTTTATACTATTCTGCAAATCGACACCGCTATAGCGGTTATAGACCGCTATAGCGGTCTAGCCGCTTCCCTGACCGTGAACTGTGCACTTATGACCGCTATAGCGGTCTCCAGAGACCTGAAAACGTGCTGCATTCCTCATGTGACCACTATAGCGGTCCTGGACAGCTATAGCGGTGATAGCAAACTCCAGATTCACCATTTTACTGTCATAGGCATATGGCTTATCCAAAAACTCACTCACTTATTTCCATTTCTTTATTCCAAGTTAAATTAACTTTAAAACATAAATGTAAATAAGAAAAATACCCCCCATTTGGATTCAAATGAAATATCTAAAAATTCAAAACTCCAACCAATCAAAATCTCATTTTTTGAGTTCTAGTTCATATTCCGGAATTCCGGCAATTTTCTAAACTTGGGGGTTAAAAACGAAATATCTAGAGGCTTTCAAAAATTCCTTACAAATCACTCTTCAACTTGTTTCTCTCTGGGGAACAATTACCGGGACTTTTGATCCCAAGATTGTGGCTCTAACATATAGCTCTCCAAGGAGGTGTAGGGCTCCAGACTTAGCAAAAACCCAGACCCGACAACAGCAGTGGGTCCCATGGGATCTTGAGGTCATGCAAAACTCGTCTACTGACACGTGTACACTGGGTATTACATAACCCACCTATACACCTTAAGTGGTATGACCACAATAGACAACCCCTCTTTTTTTTTTTCTCCTCTGCCTTCCCCCTCTTCCTTTTTTTCCTTTTTTCTTCTTCCTCCATCTCTTCCTCATCTCTCTTTCTCACATACCGCCATCCCTACACCATCTCGACCACCATCTTCACCTCCTCCTCCTTATCAACATCATCACCACTACCATCAACTGTGTCTCTCTTTCTCTCTCTTTG
The DNA here is from genome assembly GCA_031216105.1 of Dalbergia cultrata. Lineage (NCBI taxonomy): Eukaryota > Viridiplantae > Streptophyta > Magnoliopsida > Fabales > Fabaceae > Dalbergia > Dalbergia cultrata. The sequence continues at coordinate 62,434,940 of CM062353.1, forward strand.
TCTTTCTCCTTTCTCTCTAACTTGTGATTTCTCTCTCTAAGTAGAGGAACCGGTTAGATTTGTGAGTTTTGGTCTGTTCTCTAGCTATAATCTTCCCCTTAGGTTGTGAGTAAGCATTAATAACTCTCTTTTGATTCCATTGAGCTTCCTATGTATTGTTGTAGAGGATTTGAGGGTTTTGGGAACCCTATGGTGTAGAAATTGCAGGTTTTGATATGTAGAAGTGTAGCTCATATATGTTAATTAGTGGCATTGTTGGCTCACATATATTGTTATTGTCTTATTCCTAGAGTTGTAGAACAATTGGATGCTAATCAGGAATTTTTATTAGCTTGAGGGGTGCTCTTTGGTTCCTTGGAAACCATTGTTGTGAGTAGATTTAGTATCTATAGTTAATTTATTAGTCTATAAATTATTTATGAATGTTATTGAATTTATATTATTCCCTATTTGTAAATTTGTACGATTTAAATATCTAAAAAATTATGTTTTGAGGGCCACATGAGACAACCAAAATGTTTTACATAATATTTTAGGAATTGTGTGGTTGCCATTGATAGTGAACTATACCTGCACAGATAAAATAAATTTAAAAAAAAAAATAAATCCTAGGCATGAAAATGCACTGGGCTCAAGGAATATTCCAGTGTAGTCGGAATTCCTCGAGGATATAGTAGGCTTTTCTAGTATATTGGGATCTCTTGAACTAGCAAAGTTTGTATCTCGGTTTTTACCCAAATTCTTAATGAAATTTTTTAATAAAAATCATTAGATGAGAAGAATAAGAGATGAAGTGAGAGAACTAAATTGTTTCATATTTTTCCTTGTTTTCAATTGTTTCACAAAACACACAGTTGAGAGGCTCTTAAAAGTAAAACTCCACTTAAATGCTCCTTTCAACCTCGGAAGAAATATTCCTTCCCACTTGATTTTTGGAATCACAATCTCACTTAAAGTGACCGTTCCTCAACTTTTAGAAACAAAATTGAATATATGAGTATGAAATAATGTGGCGGATATTGCATACATGATCAAAACCATTCACAAATGTGTATTCCAAAACCAACACGTAAACTAACTTCACACCACCTTACCTTCTGAGATTCTTCAAACTGCTACTTTGACCAAAGTCAACTTTAAGGCAAAAATTATCATGTTACAAATGTCTATATATGTGTGTGTGTATGTGTATAGTAAATAATGAAAGTACAACCTTACGTATAACTTCACTAAATTAATATATTTGATTTTTGAAATAAAAGAACAATAACTATAATATTAATAAAATAATATAACAATCCCCCACTTATTTCAAAATCAAATTTGTTAATATAAAATTTGGGTTAAACATGAATGTAAATGCATCGAATTTGATATCTTTTGGACTATGAACCAGACCTAGATAGATAAAACTTTAAATTACAATAGAATTGGAGTAGAACTTCTATGAACCAACACATTTCTAATGTAAATTAGAATTCTATCTGATCATTTACATCCCCACTTATTCCTTGTTGTTGTCATTGTGTTGCACTTTTCGGCCATGCACGTGCCTGGTATTCATGAGTGCTCTAAAAGCTTAGCTACAGTCTCATAGAAGCGGCCTCACTCCTATGTTCATAGACATGATTTTCATCAAGCATATACTGCACTTTATACACCACCCATAGTTAAAGGCTATGCAATTCACTAAAATCATTAAGCTTACCTTCACAATAATGTAATCTAGCACAATCCATTTCTCACACCATGGGAAGGAATGTAAAATGTGCTAGCAAGAACTAACATATGACTTGTTATTACCCATATGAACTTGTTCCATGGATCTCCACTCACAAAGGTTGGGTTCCCATCACCATTAATTCCAAATTAGCTAAAGTCTTATTCCTGTTGATGTGGCACTTACAAAATTCCTTGCAAGAGGCTTAGTCAAAGGATCAACTAGATTCAACTCTGACTTCACATAATCAATGGATATTATTCCATCTTTCAACAACTACTTTACCACTTCATACCTCAACCTTATGTGTCTGCTTTTACACCTATATATTTTGTTATTTGCCATAGCTATTGCCACTTTCTTATCACAATGTAGAGACACAGAAAGAGTAGGCTTTATTCCTAATGGAATATTGCTCAAGAAAATTTTTAACCATTCAACCTTATTATTGACTTGTTCTAGAGCTATGAACTCTGATTCCATAGTGGACTTTGAAATTATTGTTTGCTTAGTTGATCGCCAAGTAATAGCACCACCTCCTAAGGTAAACACATATCCACTAGTGGATTTAATCTAATCAGAATCTAAGATCCAGTTAACATCATTGTATCCTTTTAATATGGCAAGGAATCCACTATACTTAATATCATAATTTATTTTACCTCTCAAATATTTCATCAATGTAGCCAATGAAGTCTAATGATCATTGTTAGGACTATGTGTATACCTACTCAATCTACACACAACATATGCTATGTTAGGTCGAGTGAAATTCATCAAGTGCAACAGACTTCCCAAAGGGTTACTCTGATTCTTTTTTAATTGAGCATTAGCATTAGGGGTACTTATAGGTTTAACATCAAAATGTCCAAACTTCTATAGAAATTTCTCCACATATTATTCTTGTGACAACATAATATTGTCATACTTCCTTATGACTTTAATACCTAAAATCACACTAGCTTCGCCCATATCCTTCATATCAAAATTTGATGATAGAAACTTCTTTGTATCAATCACAATATTAAGACTAGTACCAAATATAAGCATATCATCCATATATAGACAAATAATCACACAATCATCACCAACTAATTTAGAGTGAACACATTTATCTACGTCTACAAAAGAGAAATCATTAGAAATTAGAATTTGATCAAATTTTTCATGCCACTGTTTGTGTGCCTGTTTTAAACCATGAAGGGATTTAATCAATTTGCGTATTTTGTTTTCTTATCCAAGTTCCATACATCCTCTAGGTAATGTCATATATACTTCTTCTTTCAAATCACCATTTGGTGAATTATTAATTTATAAATTGATGCTAAAGCAATTAGAACATGTATAGATGCAATCCTTGTTACAAGTGCAAAAGTATCAAAATAATCAATATTTTTTTTTTGGATAAAATCTTTAGCAACTAGTTTTGCTTTATGTTTTTCTATTGTTCCATCAAGATTAAATTTTCTTTTAAATATCCATTTTTATCTGATAGGTTTTGCTTCAAGTGGCAAATCAATGTAACTAAAACCCATGTATTAGATTTTTTTTAATTAGGTCTATTTCAGATTTTATTGCATTTCTCCATAATTGTTCATCTAGTGAGTTAATACCTTCAAAGAATGATATCGGATCATTTTTTATAATATATGTATAAAAATCATTTCCAAATTATTTCTCCACTCTTTGTCTTTTACTTCTCAATTCTTCATATGTGTTATCATGATTAGCTTGAGGAGGCATATTAGGTATTTTCTCTATTTTTAATGGATATATATGTTAAAAGAATTATGTATTTTTTGTTTTAATTATTGTATTTTGTTAAAGAGCTTCACTTTTAATACTAAAAATCTATAAACAGCACTATGTTCAGCATATCTGATAAACATGCAATCTAAGATCTTGGAACGTAATTTCTTTCTGTTAGTTTCAAGTAACATAACTTTTGCCAAGCACTCCCACACTTTTAGGTAATTTAGTTTTTGTTTGTATACTTGCCACATTTCATAAGGTGATTTCTTTGTTTTCCTGTTAGGTATTCTATTTTGTATATGACATGCAATCACAAATGCTTCTCCCTATAAATTATCAGGTGCATTAAAACTTATTAATAATGCATTCATCATTTATTTTAATGTTCTATTTTAATTTTCCTTTCTACTACACCATTAGATTTAGGTGAATAAGGTGGAGTCACTTCATGTATTATTCCTTCTTTTTTACAAAACTAATTAAATAAAATACACTCTCCTCCTCTATCAGATCTAACCCTTTTTATTTTTCTATTTAATTGATTTTCAACTTTAGCTTTATAAGATAAAAACATATCAAACACTTCATCTTTATTTCTTATTAAATAAACTTTAGCATATCTAGGAAAATCATCAATAAAAGTCGCATAATATTTTTTACCACCTCTAGCCATAGTTTGTTTTAAATCACCAAGATCATGATGACTTAATTCTAAAAATTCAGTTTCTCTACGTATAGAAGGACATTAATTTTTAGTTAATTTTGATTCTATACATATTTTGCATTTATCTAAATTTGAACTACTTATGCCAGAAATCATACCCAAATATTGCATTTTCTTAATATAAGGTACACTAACATGTCCTAATCTAGCATGCCAACTATCCATAGTGCTGGTTTTGATTGAAATAAAACATCTGGAAGAAGTCTCATATTGCGCAGGAATGTAAGGAGAGGGAAGCTTCTTAGAACAAGTCCCACATCACCCAAGATTGTAAGTGGAGAGGGTTGCCAAGGCTATATATATAGACCCAACTTCTTTGTTTCAACTTGCACCAGTTGAAAACACTTTAAGTTTGTGTCTAACTTTCTTTGTTTCTTTGTACTCTTGTTTTAAGTGTTGTGAGATGCAGTTTAGATGCTTCGGAGAGTGTAATTGTACTGGGGGCCAATGGGGTGTTTGAGAGTAAAGTTTATGTGTTGTAAACATTTTCACATATTGTTATTCTTTGGTTGTCATTCAGCAGCAGCCATGATTTTTCTCTGGTTTTGGAGGTTTTTACATTAAATATTGTGTTATGATTGTGTTCATATTTTATTTCTCTATCTTTAAGGGTAGTGCTCATTTGAGAATGACAATTTTTCCCAACAAGTTCTATCAAAGCTATGGTTCAATGGGATACTTTCTTAGTATGCTCTATGATTGCAGCATTGTCTAATCTTCTACATTAGAAAAGAAGTATAGTACTTGGTTGAGAATCATCCTTGGTTGCTAGAAGGAACTGTGATACTGTATGAGTGTTGCTTTGGAAAGGTTCTGGCTAAGAAAGGCTTGATACTTAAGTGTGTCCTACCCACCTCTCTTTCCTGAGAACCTTCCTGGTACACAGTTTTACAATTAGCGTACGATATTCCAGTATACGATTGGATACAGAAATTGATGGAAAGATTGATTATGGCTTGTAGCCGAAACAAGTCAAATATGTCATGATACAATCAAGATTACACAGAAAAAATAATAACATGTTGCTAGTAGGTCCACAATTCCACACATGCAATAGTGTTTAGCAAGGTGTATGGTGAGATTATGAAGCCATTTTTGTTAGTGAATTCACGGTTGGACATGGGCATTGGTTGGAATCGATGCAAGGTGTGTGGTGGGATTATGTCGATGGCTGAGGAACTTCAGGCAAAGCCAACATGGAAGTTACACCATAAATTTTTCAGCAAGGTTTCAACATGTGCTAAGGTGAAATTCTTGGAATTGTCCCATTCCAAATGAGTGTACTTTTTATGGTTGAGTATGATAGTTCTTTGAACTATGATTGTCGACATAGACAATGATTGCAAGGGATTGTTGGTGTAGACAATAGAAGCTGAAAATGTGCTCATTTCAATGAAGGTGGAGATTGTTGGTTTTGATTGAAATAAAACATCTGGAAGAAATCCCATATCGCTTAGGAATGTAAGTAAAGGGAAGCTTCTTGAAACAAGTCTCATATCGGCTAGGATTGCAAGTGGAGAAGGTTGCCAAGGCTATATATATGGATCAAGTTCTTTGTTTTAACTTGCACCAGTTGGAAATGCTTTAAGCTTGTGTCTGACTTTCTTCTTTTCTCTATAATCTTGTCTTAGAGTGTTGTAAGATGTAGTTTAGATATTTGCTCTGGAGAGTTTAGGTGCACGGGGGGCTAATGGGGTGTTTGACAACGAAGTCTATGTGTTGTAAAAATTTTCACATAATGTTATTCTCTAGTTGTCATTTGACAGTGGCCATAGTTTTCTCAGATTTTGAAGTTTTCCACATTCAATACTGTATTGTGATTGTGTTCTTGTTTTATTTCTCTACGTTTAAAGGTATTCCTCATGGGGGAATGATGATTTTTCCTAACACAGAGTCAATCATATAAGCAAATTTAGAAACATTCATTATTTCAGAAACATCAAGAACAAAAAGTCCATGATTACAATAACCCTTTCCAACTAAAATATTATTTTTCATCATGATAATCTTATCAAACTCAAAGGAAACCTTTACCATAACTTTCCCTAGCAATGCTACATAAATCAAATTTGCCCTAATACTAGGCACATGAAAAACATCTTTGAGTGCCAAAGTCTTCCTTGATGTCAGTTTTAAAATAATTTTTCCTTGCACTGGTTTAGTTATAGAGTCACCAAGACGATAAATTTGCCCTTCTTCTTCATCCCTTAGAGTAGTATCAAAGGCAAATGCATTCCTGTTATCACATATGTGTCTAGTAGCTCCAGAATCAACTACCCAGTCATCGACATTGGTGACAATCATTGCTTGAGAGATGACCACAGTAACTATTTCATCTCCTTAAACCAAATTTACTTTTTGCTTTGGCTTAGGAGGATTTCCATTCATGATCGCTCTCATTTGACATTGTGATACTCCATGACTTGGTTTACCACATACATAACGCCATCCACTTCTTTTGAAAGTAGGATCATTTTCTTTTTGATAGTTGGTAAAGGAATTGACCAGATTTAAATTTAGACCTTTTGTTATTGTCATGCCTTTTTTATGACCTTGCAGTAAGTGAGACTTGGATGCCAGTGCTTTAGCCCTTACTTCTACAATTAATCTCCTTGCCACTAGTGTCTTCAATGATGATATGTTTGATTAATTTAGCCAGTGAAAATTGCTTGTTCTTATGCTTTAGTTGATTTTGGTAGTCTTTCCCCAATTCGGGTAACTTCTCTATCAATATTCTGGCCACAAACTCATACGGCAGTGAGATATTTTTTGCTTTTAGATTCTCCAGTAGCTTGTGGTACTCATTGATTTGAGTACGGATGTCCTTATCGTTAATTATCTTCCATCATAATTATGTTCGATGACAAACTTTTGATCAGCACCATCTTCAGTATTATATTTCAACAATGTTGACTCCCATATCTTGTGGGCCTCTTTGTAGGTGAAATGGACATCAAACAACTCATTTGATAGTTTGTTGAGATAATTGTATGACAATAGACCTTGTTGGCAGCGATCCAATCTTCTAAAGCTTTAGGTGTCGCTAATGTTGGATGAGCAGCAGTGAGAGCCTCAACCACCTAATGCATATCTAGGTTGTAATGGATCCTCTCTTACCAATAGCAATAGTTGCTACCATTTCCATCAAACACCTCAATCTTGGACACATTTGGCAGAGGTTTGGTGTAGACAACATTGGGAAAAACAACAGGACAAGTATTGTTGATGTTCATGGTTTGGGAGTTATTGACTGGAGTGTCATTGTTGTTGTCCCCATTACTAGCATTGTTGGAATTGTCATCAGTTATTATTCCTTGAGATTGATAGTGAACTATACCTACATAGATAAAATAAATTTTTAAAAAATAAAGCCTGGTCCATGCATGGGGCTCAAGAAATATTCAAGTGTAGTCAAAATTCCTCCAAAATACAACAGACTCTTCTGATATATTAGGATCTCTTGAACTATCAAGATTTGAATCTCGATTTTTTAACCTAAATTCTTAATGAAAATTTTTAACAAAAATAATGAGATGAGAAGAATAAGAAATGAAGTGGGAAAACTAAATTATTTCATATTTTTCCTTGTTTTCAGTTGTCTCACAAAACATATTGAGAGGCTTTTAAAAGTCAAACTTTGCTTCAATGCTCCCTTCATCCTCAGAAGAAATATTCCCTCTCACTTTACTTTTGGAATAACAATCTCACTTAAAGTGATTGTTCCTCAACTTTTAGAAACAAAATTGAATATATGAGTACGAAAGTGTGGCGGATATTGCATACATGATCAAAACCATCCACAAACATGTATTCCAAAACCATCATGTAAACTAACCTGACCCCACCTTATCTTGCAAGATTTTTCAAACTGCTACCTTGACCAAAACCAACTTGAAAGCAAAAATTATCATGTTACAAATGTCAATACACACACACACACAAACACATATATATATAGTAAATAGTAACTAGTGAAAATAACATAAACAACCTTACATATAACTTCACCAAATTAATATATTTGATTTTTGAAATAAAATAACAAAAACTATAATATTAATAAAAAAAATGTAACAACCACAACAGTGGTGCGATAGATTGACATCTAACGAAAATGGGCTGCAAGCAGTGGTAAGCTTGAGTAAAGTAAATTTAATTATTTACAAGTGTTAGATTAAACAAATATTATTTATCTATTTAATTCATTATAATTCTATAACTGATTAATAACCATTGTTAGATTTGCAACGGCTATTAGTTGCCATTGAAAAGCCATGTGTTTGCTTGTGTAATAGTTCATCTATTATGATTATTCATGAAAAGGCATGTTGGTTCTAGAAAAACATATCTATACATGCTACAAATGTCATTTCACTTGCAAAGAATTGGTTAACATGACATAAAATTTTGAAGTTAAACAATATGTCTTTTTGGTGGCAATCATTATGACTATTCTAGAATGGACATAAAACTTTACATAAGTGTCCAATGTGCATCTATAAATATCCCCCATTGTATAATAAGTTTCTTACTATTACTTTGTGTATTATGTGAGTTTAAGAGTTTTTTAAAAAGTTCAAGAGTAAGGGAATTTCTTGTTATTGCTAGAGAAGAAATTCATATAGAGATTTCATTGTATCCTTAGGAAGTATCATCATCAACCCATAGCAACTATCTGTGGTGGCGAATATCTCTCTAAAGATAGAGATTGAATTCGTGCCTTGAAACCACAATATTCAAGTTCATGTTCATCATCTTCTACACAATCTTCTTAACAATTTTAGAGAGATATTTTTTAAGATGACTCAAGATCAAAATAACATTTTCAAGGTCATGAATCAAGAGTTTGTCAAACTAAATCGATTTGATGGGACAAACTTCAACTGATAGAAGGACAAAATGATGTTTCTTTTTGCTGTCCTAAATCTTGCTTATGTGCTTAATCTAAACACCACACCAATTCCCAATGCTGTTGAAGGGCAATCAATGAAGAGAAGGAAAATATTTCCCAATTGAAGAAAAAGCATGATGAGGACACTTTTGCATACAGAGGACACATTCTCATCACCTTGTTAGATAGACTTTATGATCTCTACATGTCAATTCAATTGCCATTGGAGACTTGGAAGCCTTTAGAAGAAAAATACAATAATGAGCGACAAGGTATGGATAAATTTATCATGTTGAAGTACTTTAAGTTGAGTATGGTTGATAATGTGTCTATCATGGATCAAGTTCATGAGTTACAAATCCTTGTAAGTAGACTACGTGATCTACATGTAATGGTTCCTAAATCAATACAAGTTGGAGCAATTACTGCAAAATTGCCTTTGTCTTGGAATGATTATAGGAAGAAACTCCTACATTTTGGAGAAGACTTCTTTGTTGAAATATTACTAAGGCATTCACGTATAGAAGAGGAAACTCGAAAACGTGATGTCGTGTATCTTTCTCAAAGTCCTGAAGTGACTAATATTGGAGAAGTGAATGTCAATAAAGGCAAAAGAAAGAAATCCTTCGTGGATGCCAAACAAGAATAAAAGAGACAAAGAGAATGCTACCATTGCCACAAGAAAGGGCATTATATCAAGGATTATCGACTTCTGAAAATGCGTAACAACTCAAAAGAAGCATCAAGTTGTAAAGCCAACTTAGTGGAAGAAAAGGACTTGGTTGCTATGATAATTGAGGAAGCTCAATGCATGCACATTGGTATGATCACAAAACTTAACATGGCAACACATGGAAGATCCCATGAGTAGTGGCTAGATTTCGGTGCTACTATTCATGTTTACAATGATCGTAATCAATTCAAGACATATAAAGAAGTGAACAACTGGGAGGTGTTAATGGAAATGACAATTCGGCCAAAGTGTGTGGTCAAGGAACAATAGAATTGAACTTTACATCGAGAAAGAAGTTAAACTTGGTTAATGTACTTCGTGTTCCAAATATAAGAAAGAATTTAGTCTCTGCTAGTCTCTTATGTAAAAGAGGATTCAAAATTGTCATGGAATTCGATAAAATTATCTTTCTTAAGAATGATTTGTATCTAGGAAAAGGATATTGTAATCAAGACATGTTCAAATTTAGCATTAATGACATAGTGAATGATTCTCTGTATATTGTTGATTCTTGTGATTTATGGCATAGTAGACTAGCACATTTAAATTACAAGTCAATTGAATATATGCAAAAACATAATTATATTGATCTTAGTAATAAGGATTTTAATAAAAAAATGTGAAATTTGCATACAATCCAAAATTACTAAGAAACCATTTCCTAAAGTTGAAAGGAATACATATTTACTAGAACTAATACATAGTGATATTTGTGAATTAAATGGAAATATTACTAGAAAAGGAAAAAGGTACTTTATAAATTTTATTGGTTATTATTCTAGATTCACTTATGTGTATTTGATAAGAAATAAGGATGAAGCATTTGAAATGTTTAAGAAATATAAAATGGACGTAGAAAATATGCATAATAAGAAAATAAAGGTTTTTTCATAGTGATAGAGGTGGGGAATATTTTTCTAGTGAAATTAATCATTTTTGTGAATTACATAGTATTGTGCATGAATGTTTTGCTCCATATACTCCGCAACAAACTGGTTTAGCAGAGAGAAAGAACCATACCTTAGTGGATATGGTTAATTTAATACTACTAAATGCTAAGGTACATCACAATCTATGGGATGAGGTATTATTAACGGAATGCAATATCATAATAGGATACCATCAAGAAACAGAAAGGCTTCTCCATATGAAACATGGAAAGAAAGAAAACCAAACCTAAATTATTTAAAAGTGCAAGGGTGTTTAGTTTTTTACCGTGTTCCTTATCAAAAGAGAACTAAATTAGGCCCAAGAGCCATAAAAGACATTTTCATAGGATATGCTCAAAATTCTAAGGAATATAGAATTTTGGACTCAGTGTCCAATATAGTTGTTGAATCAATGGAGGTGGAATTTATTGAAAATAAATTCAATGGTGATTCAACCCCTAATTTGGAATGTTCTCAAAAGGATACGGAAGCTTCCCAAGAAATAGTTGTAGATCAAGGAAATAAAAATCTGAGTGACAATGAATTAGTTGAACTAAGATGAGCCAAAGAGTGAGAAAAGAGAAAGACTTGGGTCCATAATTTATCTCCTCTCAGGCTATAACCTTTTTGGTTGAGGGAACTAGAGATTCTGTGATAAACAAGATACTTATTATTCTAAGCATAGAGGGTGATCCTCAAACGTTTAAAGAGACAATAACCTTTAGAGATTTTACGTTTTGGAAAGAAGCAACAAATGACGAGATGAACTCAATGTTATCTAATAATACTTGGGTCTTAGTTGATTTGCCTCAAGGGTCAAAGCATATAGGATGCAAATGGGTATTTAAAAGAAATTATGATATATATGGTTAACTACAAACCTTCAAAGCAAGGTTGGCAGTGAAAAGGTATAGATGATATGCTAATTTTTTGGATGAATTTAGAATGGATTCGTCAAACAAAGGAGTATCTAACTTCTAAATTCAAGATAAAGGATTTGAATGAAGTGGATACAATATAGGCAACGGCGCCAAAATTTAACGCTGAGCCAGTTCGCAACTCCACTCACATTAAATTAAAAGTAATTTGTAATAACCAAATTACACTAAATGTAGTTATAGTGCAATCCGAGTCGTCTCACAAGGAAGTATTTAAATTGATTCAAATTGCAAAGGGGGTATTGTTGACGTGATTAACAAACAAATAAAATTGGGAATATGAAATAGCAAGGAATTACTCGCAGACAAAGACTCCTTCGCATCAAAATATGTTCTATCATTGGCTGGCTACTCTGATAAAGTTCATGGCGCTGACTATCTACGCTAACTATACTACCTATGCACTTGTGGCAAGAATGACTTCTATTATAGCATTAGCATCCATTTACAAGCTTCATGTGAATCAAAATGATGTTAAAATAGGTTTTTTTTTTAATGGAGATCTTAATGAAGAAATTTATATGGAACAACTGGAAGGCTATGTGCTACCCAAAAATGAAAAGAAAGTTTGTAAACTTATTAAGTCTTTATATGGCTTAAAACAAGCACCTAAACAATGACACGAGAAGTTTGATTCTGTAGTGTTATCGAATAGCTTCACACATAATAATGCAGATAGATGTATATACTCCAAATTTATTAAGGACTATGGAGTAATAATCTGTTTGTATATAGATGATATGCTAATTTTTTGGATGAATTTATAAAACACTATTATTTTCCTCAATAACATATCTAACTTCTATATTCAAGATGAAGGATTTGAATGAAGTGGATACAATACTAGGCATATCGGTGCTTAAAAATGAAATTGGCTTTGCTTTAAGTCAATCTCATTACATCAAAAAGATATTGGAAAAGTTTGAGCATCTAAAAATTAAGGAGTCCAATACACCTTATGATCCTAATTTTAAATTAGAAGAAAACATAGGGAGACCTATAGTACAATTAGACTATACAAGTGCTATAGGAAGCTTAATGTATGCAATGCATTACACTAGACCAGATATAGCATTTGATGTGTGCAAGCTATCAAGATTTACAGGAAAAGCAAGTAATCAACATTGGAAAGCTATAATAAGAATTCATGGTTATCTCAAGAAAACTATAAACTTGGGATTACATTATAGTAATTATCCAGCTGTATTAGAAGGTTATTTTGATGATAGTTGGATTACAAATCTAAGTGATAACAAGTCCACTTCAGGGTAGATTTTCACCATAGGTGGTGGAGCAATAAGTTAGGCCTCAAAAAAAGAAACATGTATTTCACATTCTATTATAGAGGCTGAGTTTATCGCTTTATCAGTTGCTGGTAAAGAAGCGGAATGACTTAGGAATTTGTTATATGATATAGAGTTGTGGCCATAACCAATGATTGTCATTTTGATCTGCTGTGATAGTGAATTAACTATGTCTCGAGCACATAATAAGGTTTATAATAAAAAGCCTAGACATATAAGCTTGAGACATGAGTGTGAGGCAATTAATAGGAGATGGTATAATTATTATTACATATGTAAAATCCCAAGGGAATCTAGCAGACCCACTAACTAAAGATTTGTCAAGGGATAAGATCAAAGAGACTGCAGCTAAAATGGGATTAAAACCTATAATTGTTAAATGATGGAAACCTAACCTTAGTAGAACACTAGTTTCAAGGTTTAATGGGTAATAACAAGTTATTTAATAATTGGAGCACTAAGATATAGGATTTAGTGTCATATATATGTGTGTGTGTGTATGGATCCGTTTACTCTAGAAGTAAGTTTTGACCTACTTACTCCATCCGATAACTTTTTTTGGCATGAAATTACACCAATCCAACTATTGAATTTAAAGTTCCTATTGATTAGATCAAGTATATAAAATTTCATACAATTTGAAAATAATTTGATAGTTCATCGTTTCATTTTATTTTTACAGATAATATGTTTTTGCAAATATAAGTAAATATCGATTAATAGATTACATGACTATTAGATTACATGTCTATTGTAGTCCAATTTTACTGAAATTTGATATATGTGATCATTAATATGATATAGTATAAATCAAAGGTTGGATTGATTAAATTCAATGTGGATGAAGAGTAAAATGGAGTAAGTATGCAAGACCTACTCCTGGAGTAAATTGATAATATTATTTATCAAATTAGGAGGGTGAGTTAAAACTCTTAAAGGAAAAATAATATTATTTATCAAAGGATTCCACCTATGTGAATATAGGAGTGGTGCCGCTTCGGTTGAGAATTTTAAAGTTTTTATTCTCATAAATATTCATGAAACCAAGATGAGTACAGGGCCATAAAAGTGCTTAAAATTAACAAATTCTTGAACTTGATAGAAAATACAATTTATGTGTGAATCTCGATAGTAACAAAAGAGTATAGGTTTAATCAATTAGACATCTAATACTCTATTAGAACCTTTAAAGTTTACACTAAAAGAATATTTAATCCTTGTGATATATTCTTTATGCATAAATTTGTATAATTTTTAAACTTGTAAATAGTGGGGGATTGAAGTAAATTTAATTATTTACAAGTGTTAGATTAGATAAATATTATTTATTTATTTAATTCATTATAATTCTATAAATGATTAATAACCGTTGTTGGATTTGCAACGGCTAATGGTTGCAACCGAAAAGTTATGTGTGTGCTTGTGTAATAGTTCATCTATTATGACTATTCATGATTATTCATGAAAAGGCATGTTGGTTTGGAAAAACATATCTATACGTGCTATAAATGTCATTGCACTTGCAAAGAATGAGTTAACAGGACATAAAATATTGAAGTTAAACAATATGTCTTTTTGGTGGCAATCATTGTGACTATTCTTGAATGGGCATGAAACTTTACATAAGTATCTAATGTGCATCTATAAATATCCCCCATTGTATAACAAGTTTCTCACTTTTACTTTGTGTATTATGTGAGTTTAAGGGTTCTTTAAAAAGTTCAAGAGTGAGGGAATTTCTTGTTATTACTAGACAAGAAATTTATATAGAGATTTCATTGTATTCTGGGGGAGTATCCTCATCAATTCATAGCAACTACATGTGGAGGCGAATATCTCTCTAAAAATAGCGATTAATTTCATGCCTTGAAACCACAATATTCAAGTTCTTGTTCATCATCTTCTACAAAATCCTCTTAATAACAAATTTCTCTTCTATTTTAGATCAAATTTAGGCATTCCAATGGTCAAAAGATTCATGCATTCTTCATTCAAAAGATTACATAACAACCCAATTATCTTTAGCTAGTGAAGTGAATAAAAAACATTGAACAATGCAAGCATAAAAGTGAATTATTACCATGGAGAATTTAAGAAAGAAAAGCCCCTACACTATTACTTGTTCTAGTCGAAATTTCAAAGGGAAGGTGAAACACTCTTCTTATGAAATTGACACCAACCCAATATAGCAGAAAAACCGTAGCATTTGTATTAAACCAATCATTTTCTATTCATACATGTTAAGCCTGAAATCCATAATCAATGCCACATGGAGATGCCTACCATAAGGATTCAAGTAGAAGTGCTCATCATGACAATCCCAATCACAGTTATCCTTCACCATTTAAAACCAATTCTAAAATGCAATTGTTATTAGGAAATAATACTTCTGAAGATAAGGTTGATAAGTGATATTTTTAAAACTAGAAGGAATAAGTGTAATTATGAAGGAATTTTGAGGAGGTTCTTGTAATTTTCCCTTTTTGTATTATTTTATGCTTTGATGATGCACACTTTCAGTCTTTCCTATCCTTAAAATATAGGAATTTTATATTTTCACATAAATTGGAACAATTACCAAATCTAGATTAACTTGGAGTACTCATTAGTTTTGTGTTAAGTTAAATTACTAATTTTGATTACTATTTAGTTATGAGATTTCTTATTATTTTTAGTTGGTTTAATTAATCCACTAGTCCCTATATTTTCACCGAATTTCCAATTGGGTCCCTACATTTTAAAAGTTTCCAATTGGGTCCCTATAGTATATTAGATTTTTTGGTTAGGTCCATACCGTTATGAAAAAACAGAATATTCCATTAGAATATAGAATATTCCATTAAAATATGGAATATTTCATTTCCATGTCACTGTTCACATACGATAGGGACCTAACTTAAAATTTTTTATACACTATAAGAACTTAATTAAAAATTAGAGACCTGGAGAATAATTAAATATTCAAAGTATGCATTTTACTTTCTTTTAATGCATTTGATTAAAGTAAAAAAAAAATATCTGCACATTAAGTACTCAAAATAAGCAAAAGAAAAATTATTTTATTTTATTTTTTCAAAATAATAAGTAAAAAAAAGTATTATTTCTCTTCTAATGATATGATCAAATAAGTAAAAATATTTTTAAGTACTTATCATCAAAATAAAGTATTATTTAATTTCTATCCTAATAATTATATTCAAATAGGTTGATCATGTTGAATAATTAAAAAATAATAAATTCTCATTATATTCAAATTTTATTATTATCACAACTTCTTTTTAAAGTATTTTTATTGAAAATAATTATCACAAAATATTAATTAATTAAACCCATATTTACATTTGACCCATAAAGTTAAAAACAGTTTGAATACTCCCATAAGGAAAAATAAAATAAAATGTGATATGATATTGTTTATGTATTAATATGATATTCCTTTTCGGTGGTAAAGTCATGCCACGAGAAAACATAAATGCATTATACATTGTGGTTACTATTATTATTTTTAATTGTCAGTGAAACACCAACTACATACTTGTAAGGCTTAATTAGATGCTTCGCACACAACAACTAGTAGCCTCAAATGTCTCTATTAGAGAAATTAGGTCTTAGAATTTGTTATTAATTTTAAGGTAAAAAATATATCCTCGTTATAATTAATTATATATATTATTATATTAATAAAAATTTGATTTATATTATATATTTCTTTTAAAAATTTCATATAATAATATATCAAAATTAATCTATAAACAAAAGTATAATTTTTGGATACATAATAATATTATTATACACATTAGATCAGAGTTAAAAATTACTAAATACAATATAAATTAATTGAATACCATAAAGTGCGTATAACATAATTTTATAGATCAATAAGTTAAAGTTAAATATTTAATAAATTTTTTAAGTCGGTTGAACATCACTTAAAGATAATTTTTACTGTGTTGCATGAATTTATTCATATTTTGTAATAATTATTTTAAATAAAAATACTTTTAAAAGAAGTTGTGATAATAATAAAATTTGAATATAATGAGAATTTATTATTTTTTAAATATTCAACATGATCAACCTATTTGAATTTAATTATTAGGATAGAAATTAAATAATACTTTATTTTGATAATAAGTACTTAAAAATATTTTTACTTATTTGATCATATCATTAGAAGAGAAATAATACTTTTTTTACTTATTATTTTGACAAAATGAAATAAAATAATTTTTCTTTTGCTTATTTTGAGCATTCAATGTGTAGATTTTTTTTTTTACTTTAATCAAATGCATTAAAAGAAAGTAAAATACATATTTTGAATATTTAATTATTCTCTATGTCTTTATTTTTTAATTAAGTCCTTAGAGTGTATAAAAAATTTTCAATTAGGTCCTTGCTGTATGTGAATAGTGACATAGAAATAGAATATTCCATATTTTAATAGAATATTCTATTTTTTATAACAGCAGGTACTTAATCGAAAAATTTAATATACTATAGGGACCCAATTGGAAACTTTTAAAATGTAGGGACTCAATTGAAAATTCAGTGAAACTATAGGGATTGACGGATTAATTAAACCTTTTTAGTTTATGGCATTTTATTACTAATTGTAATTTTGGAAATCAAAAGAATTGGTACTTAAGGTTTGTTTTTCTAATTTTAATTTTGGACACAAAAGAGTTAGTACTTAGGTTTCACATGTAAGCCAAACTATGCCCACCTGCAAGTGTAAAACTAAGCCAATAATTTTGACAAGTGTCTCTCACTTTTAATTTTCCTAATTCATTTTAATGCTTCTGACATTTTTAAATTGCATATGACGGTTTTAGGGGAAGAACATTCTTTAAAATAATGCAAGGATCATGCTTATAAGCAAAAGGAATTGTTGTGGGATTATGTAATCTTGATTAACAAAGCCAATATATAATAGAAAAATTTAACGAAATAGTGAATGACAAAGAATCTAATGCAAACTTTGATGGTGAGTTTGGAATTTTTTTTTTTGTTCATGTTATTGTCATTTGGAATGTTGGTGTAAAGTGCAAAAAAAAATTTAATTGTTTGATCGTTGTTCATGCAATTGGCCAATCCGCTAGATGTGTATCATCCACATAATTGCTTAGAGATTCATTTAGTGTGACATTCTAATTATTTCAATATGTAGTCTTTGAGGAGCATGGTTAATCAATGCCTCATTAGTGCTTTTGCTGCTACTACCAATTCAATGAAACCATTGTAGTCTTCGATGACTGATAATTTGGTCTAGCACAGTTTTGGACCTTCACATATCCATTATTTATCATCGTTAGGTTTTATTTGGAAGGCCAGATTCAAAATTATAATAATAATGTAGAAGTTAAATAAAATTATAAAATAAAAAGTTTAATTAATCCATCAGTCCCTATAGTTTTACCAAATTTTCAACTAGGTCCCTATATTTTAAAAGTTTTCAATTGGGTCCCTATAATATATTATATTTTTCAATTAGGTATTTGCCATTATAAAAAAATAGAATATTCCATTGGAATATGAAATATTCCATTTCCATCTCACTGTTCACATACAGTGGGGACCTAATTGAAAATTCGTATACATTATAAGGACTTAATTAAAAATTAGAGACCTGAAGAATAATTAAACATTCAAAATATGCATTTTACTTTCTTTTAATGCATTTGATTAAAGCAAAAAAAAAAAAAATACCTACACATTGAGTGCTCAAAATAAACAAAAGAAAAATTATTTTATTTAATTTTTTCAAAATAATAAGTAAAAAAAGTATTATTTCTCTCCTAATGATATAATCAAATAAGTAAAAATATTTTTAAGTACTTATTATCAAAATAAAGTGTTATTTAATTTCTATCCTAATAATTACTTTCAAATAGGTTGATCATGTTGAATAATTAAAAAATAATAAATTCTCATTATATTCAAATTTTATTATTATCACAACTTATTTTAAAAGTATTTTTATTGAAAATAATTATCACAAAATATTAATAAATTCATGCAATACATGCATATTATTTCTAGTATTTTTAGTACAAATTGTATTAAGGTTTTCACTATTTGAAAAAAATACAAGGCCACTATTTTTCATCGATTGTTATTCATGTATCCTGTTATGTATCAAAATGAAAGACATTTCTATACCTATCACCTTATAAGTGAAGTTGTGGACGTGTATTCTTATGTAAAGTTAAGATGGTGATTGTGAAATAGAAATACTTATTAATTATAAAAAATCATAATTAAAAACACTAAAAAAATACAATTTGTACTAAAAATACTAGAAATAATATGCATGAGTTGCATGAATTTATTAATATTTTGTGATAATTATTTTCAACAAAAATACTTTTAAAAGAAGTTGCAGTAATAATAAAATTTGAATATAATGAGAATTTATTATTTTTTAATTATTCAACATGATCAACCTATTTGAATGTAATTATTATGAGAGACATTAAATAATACTTTATGTTGATAATAAGTACTTAAAAATATTTTTACTTATTTGATCATATTATTAGGAGAGAAATAATACTTTTTTTACTTATTATTTTGAAAAAATTAAATAAAATAATTTTTCTTTTGCTTATTTTAAGCACTCAATGTGTAGATATTTTTTGTTACTTTAATCAAATGCATTAAAAGAAAGCAAAATACATATTTTTAAGGTTTAATTATTCTACAGGTCTAATTTTTAATTTAGTCTCTATAGTATATAAGAATTTTCAATTAGGTCCCTGCCGTATGTGAACAGTGAGATGGAAATGGAATATAGAATATTTTAAATAGAATATTCTAAATATAGAATATTCCATATTCCAATAGAATATTTTATTTTTTTTATAATGGCAGGGACCTAATTAAAAAATATAAAATATTATAAGGACCCAATTGAAAACTTTTAAAATATAGGGAACCAATTAAAAATTAGATGAAATTATAGGAACTTATAGATTAATTAAATCAAAATAAAATAATAGCTTATCAAATTACAAAACTAACCTCTTGTTAATTTTCAATCTTCCTTCCTAACATGCTTCCCTTCTCTTCCTTCCCTCTCTCCCTGCACCCCATCTCATCTTCAACTTTAGCAGCTACCCATGAACAACACAATTAAAACAAAAATGGACTAAATCCTGGACTATCACAATTTAAAATCATGAATCCATAAGGAATAACTCTTCATTCTCTAATCCTCTGTCTCATTCCCTGTCCCTAATTTCATTTAAATGGCTCTTGAAGCTTTGATCCAAGAGCCCTCTCCAATACAAAAGCAATGCTACCAGCACCGTCGCCAGACTTGACTTCGATTCAGATTTGTAAGAAGGAAAATGAGGCAGTTTGCCTAACAAATTATCTACCTTTCGTTCAAGGACCTTGGTTTAAGAAAGCCGCGTCACTGATAAAAGTGGCTGATTAAGGCTTAACTGCTTTTCTGCCATTAGATCTCTTAGTCCCATGTAGTTATTTGCATTCTGGAAAACACAAAAATCAAATTTAATTGATACTCAAACTAGGCATTTTCAGCAACATGTACCAAAAGGATGTCCTCTGGGCATATTTATATCAAAAACGTGTCCACTGGTTCCAAAATCAACCATATATAAATATATAATTCTGCATTATTGTTTGTTAAGCGATGATAAATGCTAAATTTGATATTCAACAATAAAAAATTAATTAAACAACTTTAACATTTTCCATCAAGAAAGATTTTAACATTAGTGTCAAAATCGGTTACCAAGAAACATCAATCATCAAGCATTTCTCGCAAAGAATAGTCGCAGTGATTGAAGGTGCGCACTCTAAAGCGGTTGTTGGTGATGACTTAAAGGGGATGAGATGAGATGAGAAAACGGTGTTTGATTCCATTTAAACGGTTAAAAGTTATAAAACATATGATGTGTTTAAAAGTTATAAAACATTTTAATTGAAGAGACAGGGTTGGAGACAGATGAATTAGAGAAAGGATTTGGATCCCAACTCTGCCATGTCTCAATTTTATGACCTCAACCTCTTCAAACAATTTATTTTTCCTGTTACGAAAATCTTCAATATGTGAAAAAGGGATGTTGGTTAGGTTTGGTCTCACCAGCAGAGTGCAGAGGCTAGCAACGTTGGCTAGGGCGGCAAGGAAAGTGCTGCTGTCAGTGATAACAATGGTGGCAGAGAGAAACATTGAAGAGGGAAAAGAGGGCCAATGGTTATTGAAGAAATTAAAAAATTTAAGCAGGGCTATTTTGGGAACTTTATTAAAATTAAGTTGGGAGCATGTGAAGCTCTAGAACTCGAGTGGACCAAACTATCAACCACTGTAGTCTTTAGCTGCATCAATTGATTCTATTAAAAAAATCGTATTGATGCTTTCAACGGTTCCAATTGGCTTTGACATTCTCCGCCATTAAGAATTTATGGGGCTGTTTGGAACAATTTTTTTATTTTTATTTTTAAAAACTATTTTAAAACACAAGTTTGGAAGCAATTTTTAAGATGTAAAACACAAAACACACTTTGTTTAGTAACTCTTTTTAAAAACAAAACAAATTATAGGACCACCAGAGGACATGACGACCAAAGGGCGACTTGCGGTGGCGGGAGGGGTTGCTAACGACGGTGGAAAGGGATGCTCGTGGTGGTGGGAGGGACTGCTAAGGGCTACTCGTGGTGGTGGGAGGGACTGCTAGCGGCTGCAAGCAGATGCGGCTATCCTCCTGCTCGCGGTTGCAGATCCAATTGTCCTCCTACTCGAAGGGTTGCAGGCGCTAGTTGTTGGGTCGGGACGCTAGTCGCATGGTCGCTAGTCCTATTCGCAGGCTCGTCGGAGCTAGTCACGGTCTCACTAGAGCTTGTTGCAGGGCTGGCCGAAGTTGGTAGAAGGATGGAGGAGTTGAAGAAGGATGGAGGAGTTGGGAGGGGGAGAAGTGAAATCAATACAATTGTTTTTTAAAACATTCAAAATCTATTTTTGGTTTTTTGTTTTTAAAACCCAAAATGTGTTTTTCTGTTTTTTAAAACAAAGATGAAAAAAATCAGTTGCCAAACAAGTTTTTTAATTCTTTTATTTTTCAAAACCAAAAATAGTTTTTAAAAATGGTTGCCAAACAACTTCTATTTTTTTTATCTTTTAATTTACTATTACATTATATGATGCCATTGATTCTATCAAATATTGGTTTTAAAGCTGAAATTGAGTTTTCAAATTAGTCATAAGTATAATGACTGCATTTTGTGTTGGTTTCGATCAATTGAACACTTTTATAGGGTTAGTTGAGTTTAAAAAGTAAACCTATACTTTAGTCCTATTGCATTGTTCGCTGTTTTTTGATATAATTTAGGTACAAATAATTCATCCTTTTTTTTTCATGATTGACTTAATGTTACTCTTACATTGCTCTTTTAGTCTATAGTATTTTTAATTCATGCTTTGATACTCATACTCTTTTTCACGTCTTTCTTGCATCGACTCAATCATTTGGAATAACTTGAGGGGCTTATTTTAAAAAGGTATGTACTTGTATAGATTCTGATACCTAAGTTACCAAGAGTATATGTACGCAAGGAAGATAAAAGTAATTAGGTAGTATTTAGGATTATATCGCTAGTAACCATGACGACTAATTTTAATTTTTATTAGTTATTCATTTTATTATTCTTTTGTTTTACGTTCTTAATTTAGCTAGGTTCATTTCACATGGGAACCAAACCATGCTCACCCCTAACAATGATGGAAGTGAAAACCTGGGAATCCCTTTTCTTGATTTGTGTTTTAAGTAGCACAGCTAATATAATCACTTTTTAATACTCTACAGTAGGATTATAAATTCAAGTTAATCTAGAAGATGACCTTCTAGACATAAACTTTGAAGAGTGTATTAACCCCTTGTGTTTTGTTTTTGTGCAGTTACATTTAATGATCTTTTATGTTCTATCGTAATTTATTTAAATCTTTATATAAAAATAACTTTTAAAAAGTAACCTATGAATAAGTTATTATATATTTAACTATATTATAACAAAAAATTCTTGTTTCTATATTTTCAAAAGTGTTTCTTAAGAAATAATACACTAAATAGTCAAACTGCACCAAAAATTTAAAAAATAGGACTTTTTACTTCTTAAAAATTGAAAAACAAAAGTCAATTGTTCTCTATGTCTTTATAGTTTTACTTAATTTTGAATTAGGTGTCTATAATTTAAAACTTTATAATTCGATTCTTATAATATATAAGAATTTTCAATTAGGTCACTGATATTATAAAAAATGAAATGTTCCATTAATGTTCAATTTTTATCTCCTACTTTACTCTTTCATGGAAATAAAATTTTCTATAAATATTTCATTTTTCATAACAGCATGAACTTCATTAAGAAAATCTCATATATTATAGGGTTCTAGTTACAAACTTTTAAACTATAAAGATATAATTGAAAATTGAGTGAAACTACATGAACTTACTATGATACCCTATAAGAAAAAAAAAAAAAGACAAAAAGGAGAGGACCGCTATGGACATTAAGTTGTGTGGACTATCATAGAGCTCTCCCTCTCTTTTAATTCTTTTCCTTCCCTTCTCCTTGGCAGAAACTCACGTTTCCTTTCTTTCTTCTTCCCCTTTATTCTCTTCTCCCATAACTCTCTCCCTCTCATCACTTCCTTTCATTCTTCATCTTCTTTGCTTCCACCAACACAAAACATCACCACCACCTCCATCATCATCATCATCATCATCTCCTTTTTCCCCTCATCCCCATAACCGCCCTTCTCTCTCTCCCTCTCCCTCTCCGCTACTCCACTTTCTCTCTCTAACTCCATTAGAGAGAGCTTGAAGCTTAAGAAGGTGTTAGAGTGATTTTCTTCATCAAGCCTACTCTCTAAGTGGTAAGTAAAGTTCTAAACTACTCTATTTAAATTATTACAACTTCTAGTTAGTTTAGGATTAATTTTAGTGTCTCTTGAACCCTATAAATTGGGTTTTTATAATTTGGGGCTAATTTATGTAAATTGGTGACATTGTTAGCTCACAAATATTAATATTTTTTTGTTCCTAGAGCAGTAGAGCAATCGGGCATCAACACTTGAATTGGTGGTCTCAGTGGAGTGTTCTTCAGTTCTTTGAACCACTAATCGTGAGTAGATAGTGTATCTATAGTTTACTTTATGCATAATAAATTTTAATTATAAATATAAAATTAGATGAGGAGTTGATAGTATATTGATATAGAAGACAAAAAATTTATTTATTGAAAATTTTACTTTATGCTTGAAGTGGAAATTTTCAATTGGCGGCCAGAACTTGATTATTGTGTCTAATTAAATATTTTTAGTCAAATTGTAATGAATATTAAATTTTAGAACATCTTATATAAATTATTAAGTTTGAGCTTATTTTATATCCACAATATCTCATAGAACATGAGGATGAATTTTATATTATAAGAATATCTTGGATTTGGAATTGTGTTGGAAACACCAATGCTTGTATTTATGAGAACTGTTAAGTCCATAATTATAATATTGAAATTGGAATTATGAACTATAAGATTGAAGTTAGATTTTGCAATGAAAATGTTTTGGGAGTGAACCTAAGTAGAAACTGTAGCTAACGGCAGCGACGTTAGCCTTGGTGCACCATGGAACTCCAGTTAGCAAGTGAGGTGTTAACTTGAACATTGCCGCAGCTATGTCTAGACTTGTATTTGGCTATGAGCCAACTCCGGTTAGTTGATGAGGTACTAACCCGCACATGACTTTTGTCATGTTTGGACTTGTATGACTATGAGCCAACTTCAGTTAGCAGGTGTGATGCTAACCCGCACATGACCTTGGGTTATGTCTGGACTTGTTATTATTTTACTTCGGATAACTCCTCATTATATTTAAATTTACGTGATTATGTAAAATGATATTATCAAGAGATCTCATGTTATAATTAGAACTATATTTTCATGAGTATGTGTAAATTATTACGTTTATTTTATTTTATGATTGTATTTAGTAAACTATGAATATCATATCTCTCACTGAGTTGCAAAACTCACCCTATTGTCTTTCCACCATTTTCAAATACAAGTGTCGGTGGTGGTGCTGGTTCTGGTGTTCCTTCGGCACAACTTTAATAAATTCGAAATTGGTGAGCCTTTTTGGAAAGGCCAATTTTTGTTGTCTCCTATATTTTATTTTAGCATGTAGTTGTCAGTTGCTCCATATGTCATAGATAAGTCCTTGGATCTATTTTATGCTTATGTTTGAGATCATATTACTTAGCTATATAAATTATGTTATGCAAAAGATTTATAAACTTAATTTGATTTTATGTTTGAACTATATGTTTATGCTTACTAGAGTTTGAAAACTAATTTGGTGTTATAGTTGGACTATGTTGAGAAATTATTATATATCGGAAAGACACATTCTGATAATGCTTGATGCTCATCTGCTGTGAATTTAAATTGAAAATATTGCAAGTTGTATTTTTATTTGGAGAATGTCCAAAAAACAAAGGAAACTCTGTCCATTTTCCTAGAAAATTTTGGGTGTTAAGACTTACTGGGAAATGTGCTCACCATGAACCGATCATGACCTAAGTTGAGTCGTGACACTTACAGAATAATTAAACAAAAAAATATCATAACTTTTATTATCCAAATACACTTAGTCATCCACTCTTCTACTAACTTGCTTATCCTCTGCAAGCTTGTTGACACCATGAGTTACATCATATTGTCTTTTTGGTAAGGATGAACATCATATGAACATTCGCTGTGGAATGATACCAACGGATGTGACAATGATAAAAACAAACACTAGAGATCGTGCCCCTTACTTCAACGTAATATCTGTTTCATATGAATAGTACAAACCTGCCATTGACTCCACTATATTCACAAAGTGTCATGAATTAAGCCTCACCCTTTTTCTACATAAATATATGCATAGAAAACATATGAAACACTAATCAAATGTACAACATTTGAATCATGCCTAAATAACTTCTGACTAAATATGTCCTTACTTTTTGCCCAGTTGAAAACCCTAAAGCCTCATTACAGGTAAGTACTCTCATACATCAAGCCATAAACAGGGAGACCAAGGAAACTTCCAACATCCCTCGGAGAGGTTATTACGATGGCATAAGTTCCTACACCAAGAAGACACACATCATTGAGTCTTGATTATTATAAAGGAAGTTATGGTGTTATACTAGGTGATGGTTACTTCAAGAAAAAAAAAAGGAGGGATAGAAAATTAGTTCATCTCTATTAAGCATAGAGATTGATGTGGATATGAGACACAATACAAAGGCACAACAAAGTAATAAAATTACAAAACACACACACACACACACACACACACACACACATATATATATATATATATATATATATATACATACAAATATTTTTGAACTTATACCTTTACTTTCATACTAAACTTGGATTTGATTGGGTTTGACATTTCTTATGTTGGTCCATGATAAAAAAAAATTCTCAAAAAGAAAAATAAACAATTCAAAAAATGCATTTAGCCATGTTTACGATGTGCTTAAGCCGTGTCTTGGTGCATTTAAGACGTGTCTATCTGAGCTGAAAAAATTAATCTTTTTTTTTATTTGGACACATTGACACATGTCGGACACTTGTCATACAAGTGTCTACCTGGCATGTTCCATGTGTATTGGACACATAGTGAGCGCTTTCTAGGTTCATCTCAACTTTTTTAGTTATCTCAATATTGTTATGCTAATGCAATGAATTCCACACACTATTACATAGAAAGGTGAAGAAAGAACCATTGGAGGATTAGTCAACGCCAATTATTGCCAAAACATGCATGACTATATATTACTCTCTCCATTTTTTATTAATAATTGTCGTAGGAAGCAAGTCAGTTTGGTACATTAAAAAGTTATTGTATCTAGTTACATCTAATTTAGCCAGATATATTAACTTTTGAATATACCAAATTGGCTTGCTCTTCCACTATTACTATTAATAAGAAAGGGAAAGAGTATGTATATTAACTTTTTAGTATACCAAATTGTTTTTCCCTAGCTAACAAACATTCCAAATGAAGAAAGATCCTCAGCGAGGAACAGGACACGGTTTGATATTAATACTTAATAAGAACCAATCAAGCATTTTCACAATCACGTGCAAACAGAGGAGTGAATAAATGTGACAACAAATTCAAATACAAGTGTGTAGAAAATAAAACAACTCAATATAAAAGCATATAAGCATTTACCTGCAACCAATCTTATTGTTCCCAGCACACCATAAATTGTAGATGCCTTTGATGGACTTCTTGAGCATGTGTCACTCATCTGCAAAAGTTTTTTTTTTTTAACACATAAAAAAGAAATCCTTCAAATAAAATGATCACTTTTCCAAAATAAAGTAAGAGACCATCAGCCTCAAAATGCCGAAAAAAGTAATTTTTGGCCATAAATGTGTAAATGGAGGTATTCAGTATATAACAAAAAAATGCTAAACAGCTAGAAACTTTGCTGGAATTTTGTATCTAGGACGATGTATCATATTTGTTAACCTTTAAATGAATTAGTGAGTCATATAATTTTATTTTATTCAACAATAACCATGATTTATGTAAAAAATTCTATAGATATTTTTTTTGATGTATAACATTACTAAAATAATGATACCCATGATTGTCACTTCTTTCCCAAAACAACAGCCACACGGTCAACCAAGACACCAAATAATATCACACTTGCAATTAAATGATCTCTTTTGAAAATTCTATTCCATCACCCCAAAATAATCCTTTCAACTTCAGAAATAAATTCATATTTTTATTTTTTTTCTGCTGAATCAACAAAGGAAAAATACAAAAAAAAAAAGTTACAAATTTAACAGAGCATTTCATGCATTTTCTCCTCAATCAGTCATGAGATAACAAGAAAAAAAAAATACAAATAAATTATTACCATCAAGTAAATTGATGTTCCTGTCATGACGGTTAATCCAGAAGCTTTGATTGGGGGATACTTGGGATTTGATCACAAACTTGTCCTGAAACTCCTGCAATTCTAGCTCATCAGAATGCTTGTGAACTTTTAAGCTATTGCGCGTGTCCAAACACAATTGCTATCGCAATATTGCAGCTGCATTGTGACGCTCATTGCTACCGTGTCAACTGTGTTTTTTGAATGTAGCGGTTTCTACAATCACATCGCGACAACAATTACCGCATTAGCCACATGTTTCTGCAATTTTCTTTCATTGCAATAACTTTAACCCAACAACAATGGCAAACAATTTAATACCATGGTTTTGCCCAAAGTAGTCTATTTTGGAAGTGTAAGAGTATTCCTCCATAGACTATTAGACACCATTAGTTAATAATTTTGTAACCATGAAATAATCCATAAGCATTGAACTACTATACAAATGTTCATGTAGATGACAATATAGCATGGTTTTAAATTGTAGTCTAGAACCGCAATTGTGGCCACACGTAGCAGCAGTTGTGTCTGTATTGGAGACATTTTGCCGCAATTTTCCTATCACAGCGCAACTGTGCCCACAATTTAAAACCATGCAATATAGTGAAATGAGATATAATGATCTTGTATATTCTACCATTATCAATCTATTCTTTCTTCTCTGTGGGTGGATTGCTATGGACAATAGGTTGCTGGGTCTCCTGTTCTCCACTGTGGTTGACAACTGCTAGTTTGTGGATGTTTAAAACTGTTGCTTTTGGCATTTGGCATTCTTCTGCTCGTGCTGTTTCAATGAATGAAACCTGTGTGTAAAGAAAATGACCAAAAAACAACCACTGGGGAGAGAAACCTGCTTTGATGCAATGCCATAGTGCTTGAGATATTGAAAAAGTGATTTTTTAAGTTTCCACATCCTATACATACAGGTTCTTCACTCAAAAACAGGTCCTTAATATCACTAAAGAAAAATATAATAATTCATATATATATATATATATCCTGTAAATATAGCAAACAAATAATGAAATTTGGGGCAGCAGCTTGTTGAGTTGAGATCCTGCAAGTGCTCCTCTCTCTCTCCCCCCCTTTGAAAGAGAGGGGTACTGAACCACTGATGTCGGAGCTAGCCTCGAGCTAAATCATGCATTGCATGGCCTGATCCTGTTCATCAGTGTCCAAAGTCCAAATGCTCAACCCATGAAACTTAAAGAAGAGGGAAACAGCACTGAATCCTGAATGCACACTGTCCACTGTCCACTGCTACCACAACCACCACCACCACCACCACCATCATCATCTTCTCAATGCTAACTGCTAAGGCCTATTCATCACACACCTTAAACCAGTTTCCAAAAAACAAAAAAAAAATTAAAATAACATGAAGAAAAAGAAAACAAGAAGAAAAGAAAAACAACAAAAACAACCTTACAAAGAGAAAGGCCTTTCAAACATGGCTTCCTCCACTTTGTGCATCCTTATCCAAACCCAAAGACCTGATCCTGAGCTGAAGCTCGCCAACAGCAGCAAAGAAAACAACAGCCTGATCTGGCCTCAGAATCTGCAGAACCCTCAGGGCTGTGTTTGTCCTCAATGCATCAGCACTTGCTACAATGTTCTCCATTGCAACCTCGAAATCACTTGGAACATCTTCACCACCACCCTCCTCTGCTAGCCTCCTCCCATGGCTCCTCGCCATCTCAACGAGCGGCGGCGCCGCCACGCTCTCCTGAACCTTCGCCAGCTCATCATTGAGGTCCCTCTCCTTCATCTTTGTGTCATGGCTAAGCATCCTCAGCCTCTGCCTCTGATCCTCTGTTAAGTCCTCAACAGAGGATTCCACAACATGGAATGCAGTTCCTGGCTTGAACCCCGCAACCCAAAGAAGCGTTCTCTCGAGTGAACTGAACCATGGTGGCGAGAAAACGAGGAGAACGTTGTGGTGTGCAACCTTTGATTTCTCTTCAAAGTATTGCTCGTAGTGGCAGAGTACCCTGTTTATCAATTCCCTTCTGTCGGAATCTTGAAGCTCGTTTCGGTGTTGCTGTGCCAAGACAAGCTCTGAATGGTAGTTCTTTTGGCGTTCCATCCAGCCTTGGAGAAATTCCTCGAATGATGCAGCATCAGTCATTTACGTGATTCAGGAAGAATTGGGAAAAAAGAAAAAAAAGAAAGACAGAAAGAAAGGAAAAAACAGAGACAAACAGCGAGAATGAAAAAACAGAGGGTGTGTTGTTTGGTGTTCAGAGGATGTGGATCAATGAGGCTCTTGGGAAAGTGGTTTCGGTGCAAAAGGGTATGTGAATTTTGTTGGTTTGCTTAGAAGGGATGAATTGTTTTCTTGGAAGGTGCTTGCAAGGGAAGCCCAATGGCGAAAACAGAGTAGCGAGAAAACAGAGATAATGGAAATGCAGGGTGTGGGGACTGGCTTCGGTGCAATTTGTTTCCACATGCTTCGATTGAGGGGAAGTGTGCAATCCTTAAAATAAAAAGAGAAAAAAAATTTGTCGTGAAGTAGGAAAATGGGGTAGAGGGAATGAACTGTGGTGGAGAATTTTAATGAGGATTGAGGAGTTCAGTGCAGTGGGGTTGGTGCATTCATGTGATTGTGAAGGTGCCCAATCAATTATGGTATTTTGGGGATTTGGGGTTTTGGATTCATAGCTAGCCGTGGGATTAAATTAGGTGACACATGCAAAAATGGCGTGCAACCTTGAAAGTACTCTCTCTGTTTTACAATGCCAAGTAAGGCAGAGAAGTGCAGGAAATGGAGCCAAGTAAGAAAGAGAAGACACAAGGGGATCTCTTTCTCTGCTGTGATGTAAAGATCTTCAATCTGACACGTTGTGAGGTGGATAACGCATCGTATTCACAATTACATCCTTTAGAAAAAATGCGAAGGCAGTATTAAAAAAGATAAAAATTCGGTTGAAAAAGGTTATATCCCAAAGTATAGTTATGCATCATTATGAGTAGTCACTATGTTTGTGTATTTAGATAATTTAATATTAAATATAACAAATTTCTTATATATATATATATATATATATATATACACACAGGAGGGCTCAAGTGAGAGAATAATAATCACATGATTATTTAAAAATATGACATAATTATATATTTTAATCTTGATTATTCACATAAGATTCAATAACTCAAATTTATTTATGTTTAGTGTTAGTTAGTGTGTGTGTGTGTGGGGAGCTATACTATTTGAGAATGTTACTTAAAGAGTTCTCCTAATCGATAATTAGTATTTTGGATTAAGCTCTTGAGTTGGCAACAACATATTACTTTATTATATTTCTTTTATAAACAATAAATGGTCAGGTAAGGGAAGTCTGAGCACACAAAGACCTGAAATGCCTACATAATATTTATACCATAACACAATCTTACGCTAAAGGCGGAGAGACCATCCCATTTAGTTAAGATATAATAAAAAAGAATCATTTTGTTAATGCGCATCAATAATATTACTTGTAATATGTTTAAATCATCATTTGGAAGGCTGGACCAAGATTCTAGCACATGACTTCTATTCAGCCTTTTTATTTTTTCACATGACCAGCTACTTCCTTGGCGGTGAGAACATGAAAATAATGAGGGGATATCTTACTAGAACTCTTACATTATATAGAGGTAGAAAACTTCGGTTAGAAAAAAGTTAGCAAACTTTGGGCAAGTTGCCAACACTACCACCCTTTATCACAAGGATGATAACTTCTGATTAACTGAGATTCTCGGCAGAAAAATGTTTGTTCCCTTCTTATCTTTAAAGCTAAGCATCGGCATAAACTGTTGTCATCCTTTTCTCTTGGTACAATTAACTCCAGTTATAACCATAAAGTAATAATGAAAAAAATAAAAATACAAGCAAACTCCCACTTGGAAACACTGTCCCACATGAAGGATACATTGCAATGCAGCAGAAGAGCAGGGAAAATTTAACATGCAATGCAACAATCCACACAGTGCAAATCAGGGCATCCGATAGAAAAATGAAGCCAGATGACATCACCGGTTTGGTATCTTTAAGGGGGAAAGATGGGCAGTGAAATCTAGCCAACTAAGAGGAAACACAAATGCAAGAATAAAAACGAGGACAAAAGTTGTATGCAGCTTAGTCCCGTAAGAATGAAGACATAAATTCAAATCCCAGGAAGCACTGCACTTATTGGGAGGGAAAGTAACCATAAATATTTCATTACCCAAAATTGCGAGAATAATATATCTCTTAATTTTAACTGTACTGAAAAAAAAAATGAAGAGTTACTGCACTTAATTTGTTCAAGTAATTTAAAACATATTTTCTTTAAATAAAGTGTTAGAGGTTTGAGTCTTGTAAATGAAAAAACAAATACTAAATAAACTTTAATCAAACAATAAGTCAATCCAACAATGGATTAAAGTTTAATAAATTCTGAATAACGGCAGTTTAAAAAAGTTAAAAGTTAAAACATCGGCTGATTGCAGGCATTAAGAATGATGGTTAAACGTAGTTAAAGAGGAGACAAGATAAAAATGGATCCAATTCTTCTGTCTCCATTTCCTATCCCATTCTCTATCCTTCTAATCAAAATTTGCCATATATCCAAGATTATGGGTAGTTGAATAATATTAGTTAGATAAAAAGATCATAGATAATGTCATCATTATACACTTGTCAGAATTTTATTGAGAAGACAAGGAGTGGGACAAAGAAAGATGTAAAATGGTATCACGCTGGAGCAGAGAGAAAGAAGAAAGAAAACTAATCTTGGGAGAAGAAGAATTGCATTATGCTCTGAGCATGTAATGATTTCAGAATGAAAGCTTACTGAAGTATACATCAGAGTTAGTTTATATACAAGCAGGAGTGCTAACCAAAATTAGTTGGATAACTAACAAAGCTAACAGTCTCATTGATAAGATGAATAAACTAACTCAACTAACTTGTAAGTGAACTATAACCATTTAGCTTCCTTCCTTTTCTGAGCCTAAAGATGTAGACTCGGGTGACACCCCTCCGCAAGCTGGTATGTGAAAATTTAGCATGCCAAGCTTGGAGTGAATGTTCTGAAATGGGCCAGGAGCTAAAGGTTTTGTGAGTATGTCTGCCAATTGATGAGCTGACTGAATGGGCAGTAGATGAATATCACCACTTTGAATTCTATCCTGAACAACATGATAGTCTATTTCTATGTGCTTAGTTCTCTCATGGAAGACAAGATTTGTTGCTATATGAATTGCACTCTGGTTATCATAGTAGATAACACAAGCTTTAGAAGTAGATAGCTGAAAATCCTTCATGAGATACCTTAATCATTGTGCTTCACAAGTAGCCATGGCAAGGGCTCGATATTCTGCCTCAGCAGATGATCTTGCTACAGTTTTGTTGTTTCTTACTCTTCCAAGATATTAGTGCATTCCCAAGGAAAAAACATTGACCATAGATTGATCTCCTTCAGTCAACACAGGCACCCCAATCAGAATCTGCAAATCCAGTGAGAACGAGATCAGATGATGCAGGGAAGAAAAGTCCAATAGCTGGGCAGCCCTTGAGGTATCTTAGAACTCTATGAGCAGCTTGTTGGTGAGCAACTGAAGGACAGTTAAGAAACTGACTCAGTCTGCCAATAACATAGCAAATATCTGGTCTGGTGTATGTCAAATAGATGAGCCTTCCAACCAATCTTCTGTATGATGTGATGTCAGAGAGTAGGTGTGAACACTCAATTTTTGTTCAACGCATAAAACAAAAAAAAAACAAAAACTGCATCTTTCATTTTTCTTATTTCTTTGAACCAAAAAAAATATGTATATGGGTAAACAAAAAATTGAAAAATGCTAGTCCGGATCTTCTTAACATAAGACTTGTCTTGAATTCGTGTTTAATGGGTTTTAGACAAGGAATGGTGAATTCATTTTTTATGCTACATGGTATCAGCCCATTTCCCTTAATTGCACAAAACAAATAAAAAAAAACAGAGAGGGAATGGAAGACATTGTGCGTTCCCCACTCCCTGCATTGCCCATCTCCTAAGCTCCACTCTGCTAAAGCACTAAAACAAAACATGATGGGAAAACTGCAGGAGCATGGGAAACTAAGTTCATAAATTTTCCCCCACCCAAAGCGGTACGAAAAAAGAAGAAGAAAAAAAACTTGGTTTACACAAGCAACCTCAAGTACAAAAGAGAAAGAGAACAGACGAGGGGAGGAGGGATGAGCGCAGTTTAAATACACAGCCTTTGACATCATCAAGGGGGGAACTTCACTTTCACTACCTCCTCCGTCACAGCCTCTTTCATCCATCATCATTATAAACTAAACAACATCCCAATTATACCACTCCATCATCATCGCATAAAAACATACAGTCCTCCACCTTCACCATTGAACCACAAATCATCATCATCATAAACTCATCACATAATCATCACTGCCATCTATCTTTTTCACAATCAACAGCAAGAATACAACTACACACACAAACCATTATCCCCGCGAAACCCATCATCATTCTCATAAGCCAGAAAAAGTGAAAACATCAAAAAGAAAGAAGAGGAGAAGAGAATAACCCGTAGCGGACCCATACGCCACCGCCAAGACAGTCACCACTGTGAATTCCTCTTCCTCGCATGCTCCACTCCTTCCACTCCATCAGCCGCTGCCTTCCCCATTCTCTTGATTTCTCTCTCTCTCTCTCGGTATTTCCCTCCCTTTGTCCCTATGTGTGAATGTGCATGTGTGTGAATATGGGTATGTGTGGATGATTGGATGAGGTAAAGCCTCACCACACTTTTTGTCCCTTCATGTGCTCGTGTCTCTGTTTGAAAAGAACCAAGGCAAACGTTAAAATAAAATAAAATAAAATAAATCCCATTGTTCAAAGTTACTAGAAATGATGACACCATGTGTTTTTTTTATCAAAAGAAATAAAAACAAAGCACTCCCCAACGTTGCAGACACTTCCTTTGATAACATTTTTTTTTTATTTTATTCAAGTTAAGCTTTTGGTTTTTGTCTTGTATGGGTCACTTTGGATATGTGGGGTAAGATGTTTTTTATTTGTTTTGCATTGTTGGTCCGTACTCAGGGGCCACCGTTTTTGTTTTTTTTTTTGTTTAAGCAATCCATATTTTTTTTTCAATTACAAAATGAAGTCACAATTCTTCCAGCTGTCAAGCCATGTTGCATTTTATGATATTGAGTTTAGTTGGTTTTTGTTTATCTTTATTTGGGCATGACATGTTGTGCCTTCCAAACTAGGATTCCATTTATTTGAATTGACCTACAATGTGTTATTGTTAGGCAATTTGTTTTAATCATAAATTTTAGGAAGTAATTATTTACTTGATTTAGTAAATTTTGTTCTAAAAAAACTTTTAAAAAAAATAAAATAAAATAAAAATAATATGGTATTTAAGACCATTAGTTTTTTTTAGTGTGATTACTTTACGTGTCTCGGTATTTTCTGTACGGATTAATTGCGTGTTTGTTATTTGTTTATAGATTACTTTTATCAACTCATGTTGAAATTAGCGTCAAAATAAACAAACATGTTTTATTTTTCTTTCTGGTAAATAAATACATTTAAAAATAAAAATAAAAATAGTTTTCCTTCCAATGAAAAAAATAAAAATGTTTTTTTTTTTTTGAAAACTCTTCGATCCATGCAATGATCAATAATGATGATTGAATAGCAGATGTTATCTTTATCATTATTTGAATCATAAGAATTCATTGAGTGGCCTAGTGCTAACTTGGATTCTGTGCGATAATGGATTCTATATGCTGCATTACAAAATCTGTTTTTTTTTATGATTAAAATCAATCAACACAGCTTTTGAGTCTTATCTTAATTAAAACTCATCAACGCACAAGCATTTTTTACAGAACTACGTGACTTTGAGTTCCTCATTGCACCGGAGGATACGTAGGAGCAGATAACCTCTGTCAAGCCAAAATTAATTTTTCTTTAATTTATTTGTTGAATTGTAAATACATTTATGTAAATTATTTACTTTTCTTACATTGTAAATATATGTGTAAATTATTTTTCTTAATTTATGTGTTGATTTCGTTAAACTAATTTCTTCTTGATTTATTTATTTAAATTGTAAATATATTCACGTAAGTAAATTTTTGAATTTATTTGTTTTGTTTTTTTTCATTAATTTATATTTTGAGGGGTTATTATTTAATTTGCATAATTTACTAAGGTACCGTCTAAGGACGGGTGTATTAGGGGTGCGTGGGATTAAGTTCCTACCCTTCCCTATGCATAACCGACTCCCGAACTCATATCTAGTTTTCAAACACTATTTTCATAAAAAATAAAATTGGTTTTTCCAAGATTTTCCAAATTAAATAAACTTGGTGGCGACTCCATTTTTAAACATAAATAATTCTTTCTCGCCGTCCCCGTCGCGATCCCGGTTGCGACAGATGGCGACTCCACTGGGGACTTCAGTAAGAGAGTCAGGCCTATTATAGTTATTTGTGCAAATTAAATATAAACCCCATTTATTCTTGTTTTTCTTTCCTCACTTTATTTTGTGCAGTGTTTCTTTAGTTCTCTTTTGTATAGTTTAATTTTCTTGATGTTTATATATAATATTTGTTTATTTGTTAAACTCTAGGATAGACGACTATTGTTATTCTGTATATACCCGTGGTTTGAATTTTGTAAAATTTTCTTTATTTATTAAAATCTTAGGATAGATGACTATTTTGTATATATGTGTTGTTTGTATCTTGTTTTGCAGAAGTGTATGGAGTGATAGGATCGGAAGGTTTGTATGCTCCCAGCACACACTTCACGATCACTTAATTCACACACTGTGTTCTTGGACTCTATACCCGAGCCCGTGCAAGCTTAGGATTAGGGGGTTTCTTGACATTGCCATGAGGGGCTTCATGCTCACTTGGTAGTTGTTGGGGCACCACTCAGATTGTTACTGGCCTTGTGAGTCAATCATATTGA
The DNA here is from genome assembly GCA_031216105.1 of Dalbergia cultrata. Classification (NCBI taxonomy): domain Eukaryota; kingdom Viridiplantae; phylum Streptophyta; class Magnoliopsida; order Fabales; family Fabaceae; genus Dalbergia; species Dalbergia cultrata. The sequence goes on from CM062353.1 coordinate 62,471,884, forward strand.
GAGGACTTATCCCTACTTATGATTGGTTCAAAGGTCGGATCCTTGTCCTGTGGATAAGGGCAATCTGGGGGCCATGGTCATTAGAATTCTAGACCCACCATGAATGTGTACACGTATAGTCAAACCTAGTAGCTACCATGTTAGGGTTTCTGGCCTTAGAACATCTCACCCATTAGGTTTTACCCGGCTAGGACAATGGGAGCATGCTTCTTTCATCCTTTTACACCGCACTCCTTTGTGCTTTATTTTAGTTGTTTCTACACCAAACATTGTTACATTGCATTTAGGTTTGCTAGTTCCTTATCTCATAACTTAATGTTGATATTCATTCTCAGATGTTTAGGCATTTTGTTCATTATCACATGCATTCATTCCATTCGTTTTGTCGTAACATAACTTGTTTTTTACATGAAATGTCTCTTTTCTTCAGTTGTGTTCACTTACATAGGTTTGTGCATAATCAAATCCTCAAGGAAGCATCAATTTTTTTTTCTTATCTCTTCCATCTTTTTAATTCTACTCAATTATTTCACTCTTGTGCACAGTGTGTGTGGTTTTTGATTCATCATCAGTCCAAAGCAAATGGATGCAATACCGATGAACACTAGCAATGTACATGACTGGAAAAGAAATATCAAGGTTACAGTGACGAGCAATGAGCTAGAGAAAGTAAAAGAAATAGTTCAGCTGATGCCTCGTGAAGTCCGATCCTCTTTCAAGAATACCTACGGGTGCATATTGGATTTGTTGTCCATTCCGGTGGAAGCGCCAGCATTGAGTGCTCTCTCACAATTCTGGAACCCTTCTCTTTGTTGCTTTGAATTGCCCGATCTTGATGCTGCGCCAACCATAGAAGAATATGTGGTCATAATGAGACTACCGATCCAAGAAAAATCAGGTGTATATCTATACCAAGGGCATTATGTTAATAAGGAAAACGTTGCCATGATAATCGGAGTTGATTCAAACCAGATGATAATGGAAGTAAGGGGGTCTACTCGAGGAATCAGAAGTTTCTTTGGAGACTCATATGCAAACTTTGGCTCAACAAGGAGATTGGGATTTCTTCAAACGAACACTGGCACTGACTATCTATGGGTTGGTTTTGTTTCCATTCACGCCCGATGTCGTCGACCAAGCTGCCATGGATGTGTTTTTCAAGTTCGAAACGTGTGGCATGAATCCTATCCCGACCATGCTAGCAGATACATTCCTTTCTTTAGGGGTTTGTATTCAAAAGAGGGGGGAAGGCTGCGCTGTTGTTTGCCAATGCTATACGTGTGGTTCATAACTTATGTATATGCTAATAACCGCATGGGCCTTCTTCCTAATCCGTTAAGGGACTTCCATCGCATACAGATAAAGTGTCAAGAAGCTCAGGCATGGAAAAAGGAATTCTCACAGATCCAATCAAACACTTTCAAATGGGTCTGTCCTTGGTATCGTGGAGACAGTGTTATCTACAGCTGTGGTGACTTCCATAATGTTCCGTTAATGGGTCCAAGGGGATGCATTTCCTATACACCTGTATTAGTGCTTAGACAACTCCACTGGACTCAGACAAAGCCACAAGAAGAACAACTTAAAGTATTCAGTTTCCTATACCAGAAAGACAAGAGTACCCTGGAGCAAGAAAGGAAGATCAAAATGGCATGGGATGATGTCAAAATCTTGGGGAAGATGGAACTCGGCCAACAGCGTTTAACCTCTTCTCAAGAATACAAAGACTGGAGGGAGGCAAGAGTCGGGAAAGATAGCATCCCAAAGGATATTCCCAATAACCTAGCCCCCACGCAAACTCCAGAGTTGGCCTAACAGATGGAAATGATGAAGGCCCAAATGCGATTTCTGGAGGAGAAAAAGGAAGCAGCAGACCTGAAGGTTGACATCCTTCAAGATCAATGCAAGAGAATGGCCAAAGAAATTGAGGCCCTAAAAGACGAATGTATTGAAGCAGCAGAAATTGCCAAGTCCAGAAAGGGCAAAGAGAAAATCTCAAGCATGCATCTGGCCAAAATCCAAGAGCTAGAAAGAGGACTCCACAAGCATGTGAAGGAAAAAAATAAGCTGGAGAGAGAGGTTAGTAAGAAAAATCGCATGGTGGAAAAAGTAGAATTGGAAGTCAGCCAACGAGATAAAGACATTTGGAGCTTGAGAATGGAGGTCAAGAAAGAGAAAGGTATGAAAGAAAAACTGGAGGGACAAGTGAAGCACCTATCAACCATGTTGACCTGGTGACGAAGGCTACTCAAGGATGGGCATCGACAAACCAATATCATGATTTGTTTGTTGATGCAACAGTCGAAGTCATGGAGAGAAAAGGCGTTAGAATGGGAAGAAAAATGTGGAAAGCTCACCGGTGAATTGAGTCATTACATTCCAAACTTTATTTACCGTTTCGAGCAAGCCAAGAAGCAAATTAATAAGTTGCCATCATTTAGATTGCCTCAAGAGGTGACAGAATTTATGGATTCATGCAAAAGGATCACTAAAGGCCTCAAGAGGAAGAAAATGAAAGCTTTGACGTAATCATCTGTCATGAATCAAGGATTGTTGAATTTCCTTGTTAAGAAAAGAGGATTAAAACTCATGAAATGTATCTTGAAACGATTTGTACTCAGAACTTCACCCAAGGATGAATGAAACTTTAATGTTTGTACTTTCACTTCGACTGTCAATTGTGACTTCTCAAGCTCGCCAGATGCTCTCTATAGAGGAATAGATGTTCCCTTAGAAAGTAATCAATCACATTTTTACCTTGAGATAGTTCGTCCTTGTGTAAAAGTGTGAGAATACTCAGACATATGAAAAGGAACCACATTGCTAGTGTTCATTAAATAGTACCTATAGAGGAGTGAATCCTCCCTTAGATTTGCTATCAACCGCACCTCGACTTATAGGGTGATATATCCATAAGAATGGGTGCAGGGCATCCTTGCTTTTAAAAATAAAATAAAAAAGGGAACTTTTTGATCTCTTTCGTTTGTTTCTTATATATAAAAAGAAAAAACATAAAACAAGATTTTAACTCCTCGGCTGAAACAGTTTGTGAAAGCACAAGATTCGTAACCATTGGGCGCCCAAGGAAAGAGGATACCGATCTAACTCGCGTTCATAACACTAGAGCTCGAACCAAGATGGCCGGCGGAAACACAGAACCAGGAAGGACCATCCCGTCTGCAATTACTTACGAGCGGGAAGAGCTATTCCAGCTGTAACCACCTCGGCTATAATTACTTCTGAACCCGGAAGAAACTTAAGCATGGAAGTTGATGCGGTGAGAGGAAGATTGAATGAGTTGTCAAGTAACCAGGGAAGAATGGAGGAGATGATGCGGGCTATGATGGAGTCACTCGACTTATTGAGAGCCCACCAAAACTCAGGAGGTGTACAACCAAGTGCTACAACGATAACCATACCTGTGGTATTGGATGCAGCCCTAAATGTCACGCAAGGGGTGAATGATAATCCCCGCGAACAACCACCACCGACAATGCCTATTACTATTCCTATTGGAGAAGGATATCACGCAGTAGAGAATACACATGCTAAAGGGCATGGGCACGCTACCCATATTTGGGAGCAGCCTCCAAATGTCATCCCAAGGCAACTATCTTCCTCGGGGAATAATCGTGCAGAAACAGAGAAGGACAAGTCGAGAGAAGAATGGATGGAAAAAATTCAGGAACAAATTAAGGCAATCCAAAGGCCAAACAATTATGGCTGCATGGAGATTGAGCAACTTTGCCCTCCTATTAGCGCAGTTGTCCCTAAAGATTTTAAAATTCCTGATTTATTGAAATATGATGGAACTGGCAACCCACTCTTCCATTTAAAGAGTTATTGTACCAAGATGTCAATCTGGTCCAAAGATGAAAAATTTCTCATTAGCTTTTTCCATGAGAGTTTGACCGGACCGGCTCTAGAATGGTACATCCAGTTAGATCATACAAAGATTTCCTGTTGGGGAGAGCTGGCTGACCAATTCATGAACCAGTATAAGTTTAACTTGGAAATAGCGCCCAGCCGTGAATAACTGAGTACAATGCAAAAGAAGAAAGATGAACCCTTTAAACAATATGCTCAGAGATGGAGGGCTTTGGCCGCTTAAGTGCAACCACCACTCATCTCATCCGAGATGTGTTCATACTTCCTAGCAACTCTAAGGTCTCCCTACATCGGGGCAATGGCGGGAGCAGCATACAGAGATTTTTCTGAGTTAATAACCGCTGGAGAAAGAATTGAGAGCTTGACTAAAGCTGGCAAGCTCCCGGTGAGTAGTGAAGACACCAAGAGAGGATTCCCGCCCAGAAAGAGAGAGACGGAGGTAAATTATGTACAAGGTCAGCAACCATTCACCCCAAGATATGCATCCACATATTCAGGACCCCAAATGTCATCCATCCCTCCTTACCCACACTACCAAACCACAAATCCCACCCCATACCACCAGCCTCAAGTCAACAACATCCACATATGACCATACCGACCCGCCCGTCCAACATATCCAACCATACATCCTCAGAACTTCCTAAACACAGCACCTCGACCCAATTCTCAAAATCAAAATCGCAATCGTTTCCCAAACCTACCACCTTTTCCAAAGTTAGCCATTCCCAATGCTGACCTTTATCAACGATTGTTTGATGCTCATTTGATTTCACCATACCCTGTGCACCCATTACAACCTCCGTTTCCGACTTGGTACAATCCGAATCTGACTTGCAAATACCATATGGATGTTGCTGGACATTCGATTGAAGATTGTGAAGGTTTTAAGACGGCAGTGAGAAGACTAATTGCTTGCGGGAGACTGGATCTCCAGGAAGATCCAAAGCCCGATATTGTTAATAACCCGATCCCGAATCATGAAGGAGGAAGTCGTGTGAATGCCTTGGAAGTGGAGAAACAATTGGTCAAAAAGGTTTTGAGTCTCCGAACACCCATGGAGAAAGTGTTTATTACTTTGAAGGAAGCTAATTATAACATCACAGCACCTGCTTCTATGATGAAAGAAGAGGAAAAATATGATATGGAATCAAGATGTGCATACCATTGTGGAAGTCTTGGACATGATATTAAGAATTGTTGGGATTTCAAAGTACGTGTACAAGAACTACTCACTTTAGGTGTAATACAGGCAAAAAAGAAGCAGAATTCTGTTGAAGAGGTAAATGTAGTTGAGCGTTTTGTACTCAAAGTGCCTCCACTTAATCAAACTCCAAAACCTGAAAAAGTAGTGATCACTGTGAAGAAACCAACACTTTTCAGTTATGAGGACACACAGGCTGTTCCTTGGAATTATGAGACTCAGGTCAAGACAAGTGGAGACATAGGGGAAACCTCAAAGGCTCAAGAAAATGAAGAAATGACTGGTGTCATGGAGGTGAAAGGAATAACAAGAAGCGGAAGAGTTTATGGGCCCGGAGAGCTGGAAAAGGGGAAGTTTCCTGATGAAAGGAATGTTGGAAAAGACCTAAACTTTAGAAAGAAGGAAAAAGGAGAAGAAGAAGATGAGGAATTTTTAAAGATCATGAAACAAAGTGAATACGATATTCTAGAGCAACTGAAGAAAACTCCCGCCAGAATATCTCTTTTGTCATTAATCTTATCATCCGAACCTCATCGAAAGGCAGTAGTAAAGGTTTTGAAGGAAGCCTATGTTAAACCAGATACTTCGTTAGAGAACATGGTGAATATGGTGGATCCAGTAAAACGTGCTCACATGATCACGTTCTCAGATGAAGAAATTGTGTCACAATCCAACCCATGAGCACTGTATATAACCCTCAAATGTAAAGGTTATATAGTACCCAGAGTTCTCATTGATGGAGGATCAGGATTGAACGTCCTACCAGTATCGACTCTAAACTACTTGTCAATAAGTAAGGATGATATATTGCCACAGATCATGGTAGTGAAAGCTTTCGACGGAGCAAAGAAGAGCATCCTCGGAGAGATGGTGTTGTTACTGGAGATCGGCCCGAGCAAATTTGAAGTGTTATTCCAGGTGATGGAAATTGAATCTGACTATAATATGCTGTTGGGAAGACCATGGGTTAATAATGTCGGTGCTCTCCCTTCAACCTTGCATCAAAAGGTCAAATACGTTGAGAATGGTTCAGTCATCACAATCCATGGAGAAAAAGAGATCCTGGTATCCAAACCAGTAACATTGCCATATGTTGAAAATGTGGAGCTAGTGGAGAGCAGTTCATGGCACAACCTGGAGGCAGTAGGGCTGAGACAAGAGCAGGATAAGGCCCTAATACAAAATCAAGTAGTGGCTCATATCATGGCTAAGAGTGGATATCTGGAAGGAAAAGGATTAGGACCACAGTTGCAAGGCACCCAAACTCTCGTATCGGTGCCAAAGAAATCTAACGATTTGGTTTAGGGTATGAGACCTCTCTGGATGACAAGATGAGTGCTTTGGCTCTAGAACAGAATAAATAAAAAGGGGAAATGAAGCTAATTCCTCACTTGAAAGAGACATTCCCTGGTCCAGCTGAAGTGATTATGGCCGGTGAAGTTCGCTCCCCTTGTTATTTCTCCACCATCAACACCTTGGACACTGAGAAAATTGAGGAAAACAACAAGATTCATGCTGCTAGCAATGATGAAATGCTGATGGCCAGACGGTCGAACCAATGCTTGATGTTATTGCTGAAAAGTAATTAGTTGGGTTGTATTATTCAAGAATTATTTATGCTTTTGTTTATGCTACTCAGAGACATCATTTGGATGAATTTGCATGATTTTTAATAATCTTTCTCTATGTTTTCCATTTGCCTCGTTTCTGCTTCTATTCCTTTTGCTTTCTCTTTTCTGTTATGTTTTTCCCTTACCATTCTCAGCCCGTTAATTTGCATTTTCCTTGCTATTTTATAATCCACCATTTGGTTTAGCATTCCAATCCACCACAATTACTTTCCAGGAATTTGAATGACATAGAAATTTTGCCACATGAAAAGGAATTTGAGAGCTTATCAATTGATTCTCTTGCTGCACTTGACTACGATAATCATGAGTTCGAGGATGATGAAGAAACTATTGAACAGCTTTCAAATCTCCTGGATTATTCAGAGAAAGGATTTGACTTAGATAATGAGGTGGTCGAGGTGATTAACATGGGCACCGAAGAAGACAAAAAGGAGCTGAAAATAGTGGAAAATCCTGAACGTACAGAGATGATTGCGTTGTTTAAGGAATTCCTAGATATATTTGCATGGTCCTATCATGATATGCCAGGATTAGACCCAGAGATTGCTTCACACAAGATCCCTTTATATCCTGAACCGAAGAAGCAAAAGTTGAGGAGGATGCGGCCTGACATGTCATTGAAAATAAAAGAAGAAGTGATTAAACAGCTTGAGGCTGGATTCTTGGAGGTTTCAAGACACACTGATTGGGTGGCTAATATTGTGCCCGTACCTAAGAAAGATGGGAAAGTCAGGATGTGTGTTGATTATAGGGATTTGAATAAAGCTAGTCCAAAAGACGATTTTCCTCTCCCTCACATTGATGTCCTTGTTGATAATACAGCCAGAAGTCACCGATTCTCCTTTATGGATGGATATTCTGGGTATAATCAGATTCCCATGGATACTCATGACAAAGGAAGAACTACTTTCATAACTCCGTGCGGAACATTTTGCTATACAGTCATGCCATTTGGATTAAAGAATGCTGGTGCCACCTACCAACGCGTTATGGTCACATTGTTCCATGACATGATGCATAAGGAGATTGAAGTGTATGTAGATGATATGGTCACCAAGTCTAAGGAGGGAGAAAGCCACGTGGCAGTTCTGCGAAAACTGTTCGAGAGGCTCAGAAAGTGTAAGTTACGATTGAACCCTAATAAATGCATTTTTGGGGCTTCTACAGGGAAGTTACTCGGGTTCATTGTCAGTAGAGAAGGGATAAAAGTGGATCCTGACAAAGTAAAGGAGATACAAGAAATGTCTGCTCCCCGAACTGAACGAGAAGTGAGAAGTTTTCTTGGAAGGCTCAACTACATTGCTAGATTTATTGCTAATTTGACTAGTACTTGTGAGCCTATATTCAAGCTGCGACGAAAACATCAACCTGGGGAGTGGAATGATGAATGCCAAGAAGCCTTTGATAAAATAAAGACTTATTTAATGAAGCCTCCAATTCTAGCCCCACCTGTACCAGACCGCCCTTTAATATTGTACCTCACAGTGTTGCCCACGTCACTTGGGGCAATGTTGGGTCAATATGATGAGTCTGGTAAGAAGGAACAGGCAATTTATTATCTGAGCAAGAAGTTTAATGATTGTGAATCCCGTTATCTGGCGATTGAAAAGACTTGTTGTGCATTAGTGTGGGCATCCAAGAGGTTGAGGCAGTACATGTTATACTACACTACCTGGTTAATCTCTCGAATGGATCCATTAAAATACATATTTGATAGTCCTCATGTGTCGTTGAGAATGTCAAAATGGCAACTGATGCTATCCGAATTCGATATCAAATATGTGACTCAGAAGTCTATCAAAGGAAGTGCAATTGCCGATCATCTAGCTGAAAATCCTCTTGAGGATATACAACCTATCGTGCCTGAATTCCCCGATGGTGAAGTATTAACAGTGGAAAAAGATGAGATAGAAGAGGAGAATGTATGGAAAATGTGCTTTGATGGGGCTGTCAATATGAATGGATGTGGAATAGGAGTTGTAGTGGTATCACTAGTCGGGAAGCAGTACCCAGTTTCCATCAAGTTGGATTTTGAATGTACCAACAACATCACAGAATATGAGGCTTGTGCGAATGGTTTGCAAGTTGCAATTGACTTAGGGATCAAAGAATTAAAGGTGTTTGGAGACTCTGCGCTCATAATCTACCAAGTTATTGGAGAATGGCGCACAAAAGATCCAAAATTGATACCTTATCAGAAGTATTTATCTCGACTAATTGAGCACTTTGATGATATATCATTTTCTCACTTAACTCGAGACAAAAATCAATTTGCGGATGCTTTGGCCACTTTGGTTGTGATGACTAAGTTGGAGGTCCACGCAGAGGTACAACCTATTCGTGTAGAGGTGCAAGATGAACCGATATATTGTGACAGCATAGAGATTGAACCAGATGGCCGACCATGGTATCATGACATCAAACAATATGTTCAAAGAGGAGAATACCCGACTGGAGCAAATGAAGTGCAAAGAAAAACAATTCGAAGATTGGCCATGACCTTTTTCCTAAATGGCGAAGTCCTTTACAAGCGGAATCATGACACCACTCTCCTTAGATGTGTGGATGCTCATGAAGCTCGAATGATCATGATCGAGATCCACGAAGGAATCTGTGGAACTCACGCTAATGGGCATATGATGGCGCGCAAGATCCTAAGAAGTGGATATTATTGGTCTACCATAGAAAATGACTGCATCAGTTATGTTCGAAAGTGTCACAAATGTCAAACATATGCAGATCGAATCAATGCTCCTCCAGTTCCATTACACAACATGGTATCTCCTTGGCCTTTCTCAATGTGGGGCATGGATGTCATCGGCCCGATTAATCCCAAAGCATCCAACGGTCATCGTTTCATTTTGGTCGCAATTGACTATTTCACAAAGTGGGTGAAGGCTGCTTCATATGCCAACATCACACAGAAGGTGTTTCTCAGATTTATTAAAAAGGACATTATCTGCAGATATGGGATTCCAGAAAGAATTATCATAGATAATGCTCCTAACCTTAACGGTGCCGAAGTTTGAAAGTTCTTTGAAACTTTCAAGATCAAGAACCACAATTCAGCTCCTTACAGACCTCAAATGAATGGCGCAGTTGAGGCCGCGAATAAAAACATCAAGAAAATTGTCGCCAAGATGGTGGTGAATTATAAAGACTGGCATGAAATGCTGCCTTATGCTTTGCACGCATATCGAACCAACATAAGGTCAAGCACAGGGGCAATTCCCTTCTCATTGGTATATGGAACGAAAGCTGTATCTCCCATAGAAGTGGAAATTCCATCCTTAAGGGTTTTGATGGAGTCTGACTTGGAGGAATCTGAATGGGTGAGGACTCGTTATGAACAGCTGAATATGATAGAAGAGAGAAGACTGACTGCCATTTGTCATGGCCAGTTATACCAAAACAGAATGGCCAAGGCTTTTAACAAGAAAGTTCGCCCTAGAGATTTTTACCCAGGAGATTTGGTTTTGAAGAAAATCCTCCCTAATCAAGAGGACGCACGGGGCAAGTGGGCTCCAAGTTATGAAGGTCCCTACATTGTCAAGCAAGCATTTTCAGGTGGGGCGTTGATTTTACAAAACATGGATGGACAAGAATTGCCTAAACCAATCAATACCGAGGCAGTCAAAAGGTTCTATGCTTGAAAAGATATTGAAAAAGCCCGTTAGGTTGAAAACTCGAAAGAGCAACCTAAGCAAAAGTTAGGGTAAAATGAAAGAAAAAAGAAAAAGAAAAACAAAAGAAAGAAAAAGCTCGTTAGGTTGAAAACTCGAAAGAGCAACCTAGGCAAAAATTAGAGCAAAAAGATAAGCATCATCTCAAGCAACCTATACTGGGGCAATTTTTAGTGTTGAATTCGTCCAGTGAATCAAATAGCCCAAGACTAAAACTGGGGCAATTTTTCAGAAAAAGGTTTGAAGACATCTTCAGAGATCAGGGTTATGGTGTTCAATTGCTATAACAAATCGATTGAATGAGCCACAAAGGACTGGAACTGGGGCAAAATTTTATGTCTTTCACAATTTTGTCTTTCAGCTTCATGTTGTTACCTTGTTTTTCAAACTTTTGTCATCCAATACACCGAGCAATAAAGATATCTATTCAGCCAATCTTTTTGTCTTCTCTTTAAACGCATGTTTATTTATGATGTCTTGAGTAAGCATAAATTTAAGTTTAAAGTTGTACAACCTAATAATTCTTACAGTATACATCCATGGCAAGCATTACACCAAGAAAATTCAGAAGTTTCAGTCAAACTTGGCAGAAAAGCAATCATCATCCTAAAAAAGGGAAAAAGGGAAAGAAGTAAGCGAAGTTACAGAAGAAGAAAAGAAAACTTATGCCAGAAGGCCCAGCGTGAATCATGAGTTTGATCGGTTATAGTCTTCCTTGAGGCTTGCTTGATCTGGTTACGGTTAGTTTTTCTGAAATAAATTGAAAAATTGAGGACTTGTGCATATAGCCTAAAAAAAAAAAAAAAAAGAGAAAGAGATAATGTGAAAATCATTGTTTTCCATGATTACAAATTTATTTTTTCAGTCAGCCTCAGATTGCCAAATTTATTTTTCAGTCGGCCTCAGTTTGCCAAATTTACTTTACTTTCAGTCGGCCTCAGATTGCCAAATTTATTTTTCAGTCGGCCTCAGTTTGCCAAATTTACTTTTTCAGTCGGCCTCAGTTTGCCAAATTTACTTTTTCAGCAGGCCTCAGATTGCCAAATTTAATTTCTAGTCGGCCTCAGATTGCCAATTTACTTTCCATTCGGCCTCAGATTGCCAGTTTATTTTCATGTTGGCCTCAGATTGCCAATTTACATTTCAGTTGGCCTCAGATTGCCAATTTAATTTTCCAGTCGGCCTCAGATTGCCAATTTACTTTTTTTTGTCGGCCTCAGATTGCCATTTTAACCCTTCAGTCGGCCTCAGATTGCCGTTTTACCTTTCTAGTCGGCCTCAGATTGCCGTTTTACCTTTTAATTGGCCTCAGATTGCCATTTTCACTCCAGTCGGCCTCAGATCGCCGTTTTATCTTTTAATCGGCCTCAGATTGCCATTTTCACTCCTGTCGGCCTCAGATTGCCCTTTTAAGTTTTCAGTCTACCTCAGATTACCGTTCTAACCTTTCAGTCGGCCTCAGATTACCGTTTTAAATTTTCAGTCAGCCTCATATTACCGTTTTAACCCTTCAGTCGGCCTCAGATCGCCGTTTTACCTTTTAATCGGCCTCAGATTGCCATTGCTTCTAATTTTCTGTCACTTGTTGATCCGTAGCCAGTTGATCACAAGAATCTTCAATTTCTATTACTTCTGTCATCTCTTGCTTGAATTTAATATTTCTTGTCACTCATACATTGATTTCTGAATTGCATCATTGCATTGCATACGCCACTCATGAGCATTTAGTTTCTTTCATTATTTGAAGTCAGCATATGCTGCATTGCCGAATAAAATCAGTGTTCATATCTTTGCTCCTTCCTTGCAAAATAATATGTAAAACTTAAGTTTATCGTCTTATTTTGTAAGAAATAAGCAAAGAGGGGCAACTGTGAACACTCAATTTTTGTTCGACGCATAAAACAAAAAAAAACAAAAACTGCATCTTTCATTTTTCTTATTTCTTTGAACCAAAAAAAATATGTATATGGGTAAACAAAAAATTGAAAAATGCTAGTCCGGATCTTCTTAACATAAGACTTGTCTTGAATTTGTGTTTGATGGGTTTTAGACAAGGAATGGTGAATTCATTTTTTATGCTACATGGTATCAGCCCATTTCCCTCAATTGCACAAAACAAATAAAAAAAAAACAGAGAGAATGGCAGACATTGTGCGTTCCCCACTCCCTGCATTGCCCATCTCCTAAGCTCCACTCTGCTAAAGCACTAAAACAAAACATGATGGGCAAACTGCAGGAGCATGGGAAACTAAGTTCATAAATTTTCCCCCACCCAAAGCGGTACGAAAAAAAAAGAAGAAAAAAAACTTGGTTTACACAAGCAACCTCAAGTACAAAAGAGAAAGAGAACAGACGAAGGGAGGAGGGACGAGCGCAGTTTAAATACACAGCCTTTGACATCATCAAGGGGGGAACTTCACTTTCACTACCTCCTCCATCACAGCCTCTTTCATCCATCATCATTATAAACTAAACAACATCCCAATTATACCACTCCATCATCATCGCATAAAAACATACAGTCCTCCACCTTCACCATTGAACCACAAATCATCATCATCATAAACTCATCACATAATCATCACTGCCATCTATCTTTTTCACAATCAACAGCAAGAATACAACTACACACACAAACCATTATCCCCGCGAAACCCATCATCATTCTCATAAGCCAGAAAAAGTGAAAACATCAAAAAGAAAGAAGAGGAGAAGAGAATAACCCGTAGCGGACCCATACGCCACCGCCAAGACAGTCACCACTGTGAATTCCTCTTCCTCGCATGCTCCACTCCTTCCACTCCATCAGCCGCTGCCTTCCCCATTCTCTTGATTTCTCTCTCTCTCTCTCTCTCGGTATTTCCCTCCCTTTGTCCCTATGTGTGAATGTGCATGTGTGTGAATATGGGCATGTGTGGATGATTGGATGAGGTAAAGCCTCACCACACTTTTTGTCCCTTCATGTGCTCGTGTCTCTGTTTGAAAAGAACCAAGGCAAACGTTAAAATAAAATAAAATAAAATAAATCCCATTGTTCAAAGTTACTAGAAATGATGACACCATGTGTTTTTTTTATCAAAAGAAATAAAAACAAAGCACTCCCCAACGTTGCAGACACTTCCTTTGATAACATTTTTTTTTATTTTATTCAAGTTAAGCTTTTGGTTTTTGTCTTGTATGGGTCACTTTGGATATGTGGGGTAAGATGTTTTTTATTTGTTTTGCATTGTTGGTCCGCACTCAGGGGCCACCGTTTTTCTTTTTTTGTTTAAGCAATCCATATTTTTTTTTCAATTAAAAAATGAAGTCACAATTCTTACAGCTGTCAAGCCGTGTTGCATTTTATGATATTGAGTTTAGTTGGTTTTTGTTTATCTTTATTTGGGCATGACATGTTGTGCCTTCCAAACTAGGATTCCATTTATTTGAATTGACCTACAATGTGTTATTGTTAGGCAATTTGTTTTAATCATAAATTTTAGGAAGTAATTATTTACTTGATTTAGTAAATTTTGTTCTAAAAAAAAACTTTTAAAAAAAAATAAAATAAAATAAAAATAATATGGTATTTAAGACCATTAGTTTTTTTTAGTGTGATTACTTTACGTGTCTCGGTATTTTCTGTACGGATTAATTGCGTGTTTGTTATTTGTTTATAGATTACTTTTATCAACTCATGTTGAAATTAGCGTCAAAATAAACAAACATGTTTTATTTTTCTTTCTGGTAAATAAATACATTTACAAATAAAAAATAAAAATAGTTTTCCTTCCAATGAAAAAAATAAAAATGTTTTTTTTTTTTTTGAAAACTCTTCGATCCATGCAATGATCAATAATGATGATTGAATAGCAGATGTTATCTTTATCATTATTTGAATCATAAGAATTCATTGAGTGGCCTAGTGCTAACTTGGATTCTGTGCGATAATGGATTCTATATGCTGCATTACAAAATCTGTTTTTTTTTATGATTAAAATCAATCAACACAGCTTTTGAGTCTTATCTTAATTAAAACTCATCAACGCACAAGCATTTTTTACAAAACTACGTGACTTTGAGTTCCTCATTGCACCGGAGGATACGTAGGAGCAGATAACCTCTGTCAAGCCAAAATTAATTTTTCTTTAATTTATTTGTTGAATTGTAAATACATTTATGTAAATTATTTACTTTTCTTACATTGTAAATATATGTGTAAATTATTTTTCTTAATTTATGTGTTGATTTCGTTAAACTAATTTCTTCTTGATTTATTTATTTAAATTGTAAATATATTCATGTAAGTAAATTTTTGAATTTATTTGTTTTGTTTTTTTTCATTAATTTATATTTTGAGGGGTTATTATTTAATTTGCATAATTTACTAAGGTACCGTCTAAGGACGGGTGTATTAGGGGTGCGTGGGATTAAGTTCCTACCCTTCCCTATGCATAACCGACTCCCGAACTCATATCTAGTTTTCAAACACTATTTTCATAAAAAATAAAATTGGTTTTTCCAAGATTTTCCAAATTAAATAAACTTGGTGGTGACTCCATTTTTAAACATAAATAATTCTTTCTCGCCGTCCCCGTCGCGATCTCGGTTGCGACAGTAGGGGACCAGGCTCCTTAGATAATTTCAGAGTGTAGTCCATAGGTGTGGAGACTGGTTTAGAGGCTAGCATACCAGTGTCTTCAAGAAGATCTAGGCAATACTTTTGTTGGTATAAGGAGATGCCAGTTTTATTCCTAGCAATTTCCATACCTAGGAAGTATTTGAGGTTCCCCAAATCCTTGATTTTAAATTTTTCATCCAACAGGGTCTTCATATATTGTATTTCGGCTACATTGTCACCTACCAAAACTAGATCATCAACGTATACCAATATGGCAGTATAGCCTAATGAGGTAGTTTTGGTAAATAATGAGTAGTCAGATTTTGATTGAGTGTAGCCCAAAGCAGTTAGCACTGAAGTCAGTTTTGCATTCCACTGCCTACTAGCTTGTTTAAGTCCATAGAGAGATTTTTGAAGTTTGCAGACCATACCAGGTTGGGGAACATCTAGTCCTGGGGGTACTTGCATGTAAACTTCTTATCAAGGTCACCATGTAGGAAAGCTGTATTGACATCTAGTTGTTGAATATGCCAACCCGTAGCAATAGCTAGTGCCAGTAACATTCTGAAGGTTGTCATCTTAACAACGGGACTAAAGGTTTCAAGATAGTCAATACTTGTTGTTTGAGTGAAGCCTTTGGCAACAAGGCGGGCTTTGTGTCTCTCTATTGATCCATCGGGCTTAAACTTCACTTTGAAGACCCACTTGCAACCTATTGCTCTTTTTTCATGAGGAAGTGAGGTCAGAATCCAAGTTTTGTTTTGCTCTAAAGCATTGAGTTCAGCTGAAATGGCATCCTTCCAATAGGGTTGAACCACTGCCTCCTCATAATTCTTTGGTTCAAGGTTGGAGGACAAGGCTAAAGAAAAATGCATGTGGTTTTTGGAAAGTGATGCATATGATAGATAATCTGAAACATGATATCTCACTGAGGAGGATGGATTAGCTGTATTTTGGGTGGCTAGCGTGTAGTGATAATCTTGCAAATATGTTGATGGTTTCCTAGGTTGGGATGATTTTCTAGGTTGAGCAATGTTAGACTCCAGTGAAGGTTGGTGATGTGTTGTGGTGTTATCAGGTGTGCGTGGTTGTGTTGGAGCATTTTTGCTATGAGGGATTTGATCATTGTTTGATATGTGTGGTTCTGGTGCACCAGTAGTTGTAGGATAAGGGATGGTTTCGTGGTTTGTATTTTGATTGAGTGGTTGTGTAAAGGGTAAGGTTATGGGTATGGTAATGGGGAAAGTGGGGTAGGTGAATGTGTTGTCATAGGTATGGTCAATGGATGTTGTAGCTTGTGTAATTGGATGTGACTTGGGTCCTGCAGATGAATGCTCATTTTGAATGAGAGGAAAAATATGTTCATAGAATACAACATTTCTAGAAACAAATACTGCTTTGGTGTTAATATCAAGTAGTATGAATCCTTTGGTTCCTTGCTGAAAACCTAGGAAAATACATTTTCTAGATCTGGGGTCAAATTTCTTCCTATTATGTGTTAAAGTTGATGCATAAACCAGACAGCCAAATGGTTTGAGTTGTTATAGGTCAAGTAATTTGTCATATAAGACTTCAAAAGGTGAAAGATTTTGTAAAAAGGAACTGGGCTGTCTATTGATCAAATGAATAGCACGTGAAATAGCAAAATTCCAGAAGCAAAGAGGAAGATTAGACTGAAAAAGAAGTGCTCTTACAACACTTAGTATGTGTTGATGTTTTTCTCTCAACAATGCCATTTTGTTGAGGAGTCTCAGCACAACTTGTTTGGTGCAGTATTCCTTTTGATTTGTAAAATTGAGTGAGATTAAATTCGGGACCATTGTCAGTCCTAATACATTTGATTGTGATGCCAAACTGAGTTGAAACAAAACTAACTAAATTCTGCACCAAGTTGGATGCTTCTGATTTAGTTTTTAGAAAATAAGTCCAGGTAAATCTCGATTTGTCATCAACCACTGTTAAAAAATACTTATGGCCAGTGGTGGATAATGTAAAAAATGGACCCCAAATATCCATATGAACAAGATCAAACACTTTATTAGATGTGGTAGTGCTTGTACAGTAAGGAAACCTTTTCTGCTTAGCAAGATGACAACTATCACATGGCTTATTATTTCTAGAAATGTGAATATAAGAAAACTTCTTTTTCATTATACAAAGTTTATCATCTGCAATATGACCTAGTCTAAGATGCCACAATGTGCTTTTAGAGGCTGATTGTGTATGATGCATTTGTGAGGTAGTGATTGGAGTAATTGGCTGTGCAGATTATGTCATTGCATACAAGCCACCTTGGATGCTAGCAGCACCAATCATCCTCAGAAAAAGACAATCCTGAATCTTACAAGACACAACATCAAATGTAAATTGACAATGTAAAGCTAAGGTTAGTTTAGAGACAGAAAGTAAGTTGAAGCTGAAAGAGGGAATGTAGAGTACATTGATAAGATGAATAAACTAACTCAACTAACTTGTAATTGAACTATAACCATTTATGGAACTTGATTCAAGATTGGAATTTGTTGCAAGACTGGACCTTGTTGCAAAACTGGTTCACTATTTGAGGGCTGAGAGTTTGCCGCAGGAGCTTGCTGATTCTCCGCAGACTCTTGAACATGATCGGACATGATGAATGTGATAGGGATGCGCAGCAGAGCTCCTGGTGGAGCTCTAATACCATGTAAAATGGTATCATGCTGGAGCAGAGAGAAAGAAGAAAGATAACTAATCTTGGGAGAAGAAGAATTGCATTATGCTCTGAGTGTGTAATGATTTCAGAATGAAAACTTATTGAAGTATACATCAGAGTTAGTTTATATACAAGTAGGAGTGCTAACCAAAATTAGTTGGATAACTAACAAAGCTAACAATCTCATTGATAAGATGAATAAACTAACTCAACTAACTTGTAACTGAACTATAACCATTTAGCTTCCTTCCTTTTCTGAGCCTGAAGATGTAGACTCGGGTGACAAAAGAGAATAGAAGATTTGCTTCCAATAAAAATATGAAAAGCTGCAAAGGCACCTACTGTGGGCACAACAACTAACAAGTAGACATTTCAAATATAAGCAGGTTTTTGGTCTATTAATCCATTTTGGTGCCCCTTTTTTATGTTGGCTAATTGTGCTCTCGAACAGTGGGCTACTGTTGTTGAATATTAGCTGAAGGACAACAGCAAATGGCTTGCCTGCTTTAGCAATGATGTGCTCATGAGCATATGACAAGGATGCTAGGACAAGTTTTGAAAGATTTAGCATAAATGGCCTTTGTTCTATTTTTTCTGTACTGTCCTCCCGTGACCAGGGATTGAAAATAACCCACCAAAGCCGGTTCCAGTCGGAAATTCAACTAAGTTCAATGTACAATTTTGACCATTAGTAGAAAAATTAGGAACGGTTTCATTTGAGTTTTTAGTTTTCATTTTCAGTTTTTCAATTTTTCAGAATTCATAAAGAAAAAACTGAAAATTCTAAAAACTGAAATTTGTAATTTTTAAAATTTTTAGTTTTTACTTCACAAATTATAAAAAACTAAAAAACTAAAAACTTAAACCAAACATACCATAGGTGTCTATTTGGTTTCAAAAAACTATTTCCAATTTTCATTTTTTGCCAATTTGTATCCGAATTTTAGAATTTTGTAAAGAAAAGAGTGAAATTACAAAATTCAGTTTTCAATTTTGATTTTCAATTTTAACTAATTACTTCATAAAATCTTGAAAATGGGAAATGAACTGACAACAATAAAAAACTGAAAATTATTTTCTGAAGCCAAATAGACCCCTATTTTTCAGGCTGCCCCTTTGAACTTTGCAACTTGAGCAGTTTTATGGTGTTTTATTATCAGTTCTGGTTTTCATTTTTACCAAATTAAGATTATTATATCTGTTTATTAGTTGATTAAGTTATAACAGACAGCTGGAAAACTCAATAGAAAGCTGAATGGCCGTAATACACAAACTGATATCAACAGTTCATGGATAGCTAGCTACCTATCTTAATACAAATTATATTTATCAGCACAAGCACCATATTTACAGTCTCTAGAATGTGACAACACAAATTTTCGACAGTTTGTTCAACGGGGGTAGTGTAAAATCATTGTTACTTGCATCACAAGAGACCACACAAACGGGGCCTTGAACAGAACTGCCTTCCATTAGCTTTGAGAATGGCCATAACACCAGCAGTTATTCCAGCACAGATCACAGTAGACACATAATGGTGCGCATTTCGACCCGCTAGAAAATAAACAAGAAAGTTGACACCCCGTTCACAAAATAATCAAGAAAATATGAAAGGGAAAAAAGAAAAAAGTAAAGTAAAGTAAAGTGAGCATCAAGGACCCTTTATTCAGGAGGAAAGACAAAGTATATACCTTGCTGAAGAGAGAAGGTTGTTGCTGTCAAACCTCCAATTATCAAAACTGATGCCACTGGGAGGTACTGCACAGTTAAAGTTTTCTACAAAACATGTCAATGCCACTGAAAAATTTGTTGTTTAAGCCATTTTAAAACATGAAGTACAATGTAGTTATCTATGTCCACAAACAGCATTTAAATTTACGTGTGCCTATATGAGTTATCAAGAATTGGTCAGAATTTGGGTATGTGTGTTGTTTCTGATGAAACTGATGATCACACACCAGAATGCATAATGCCTTAAATTTTGTCATGTCATCAAACTAGAACTGACTCATAGGTTAGATGGTCATCCTGTATATGCCAACCTAGATATGATGGGATCTATTGAATGGACTCTCATTTTCTTTCTCAATTCATCAAAAAAGTTCAGGATTGGTGGTAGCAGAAAATAGAGAGGCTAGGCCCTGATGCTACTTACAGAAAAAGGGTCAAGGCTATTCGACTGGATGGGAGATGGACTGTTTCGACTGACAGTATAGTGACCACTTATCAAATCCAAGGCATCCTGCAAAGATACGAAACTTATCAAACACCTTGAGATTGAGTGGCCTTCATTTAAATGAATGGTAAGTGTTGATAATTAGCATTTATTTTAGGAAGGATTCTCTGATCTAGATTATTCTGTTTTTAATCCTTATTTGTACAGATTAGGAAGAATAGAATATTTCCTTTATTAGGTAGTTAACATCTTTAATTTTATCTTTCATTTAAGAGGAGATTGTTTCCTCCTTTAATTTAGGAATAGAATCAGATGTACAGACTCTACCCAGTCCTATTTATTTGGCCTTTGTAACCTCTTACAGAATATAGAAAATTACTTTTCTACAGTAAGAATAATGAACATAAGTGAACTTGCCTGCCGAATCCCATCATGGAAATTATTTAAGTAATATCGTGAAAGTGCACTCATCCCATCTTTAATCATCCCAGTTATTGTTTGTTTTCCATACCTGCACCATATTCCAAAATGAATCAGTATCATAGAAGGAGAAATTGGAACTTTCAGTACCCAAAATTTTATACCTAACTATGTCCCCTTTGAGGGCATGAGTCCCAGTATACTCGAGGCTTATCTCATCACCTTGTTCTGCCCACACTAAATATAACAAATAGAGTTCAAATAACCATGGGAGTAATTCAAAAAGAAGAATGGTGTAAATCATCCAGAAATTCCATACATGTTCTATATTTTCGATATTCTTCATCAAACATAGATATGCACTCAGAATGAGTAAGCATTCCAATCCTTTGCAACTGGAGATTTAATGATTTCTGGGCCAAAAAACACTAAAAATAGAGCAAAGATGATCAAAACAAGTTGTCATGTAACAAGACATGCTATATATATATATATACCAGAAAGGAGGAGAATCAGACAAGGAATACAAAGAGAACAAGTTTTAGCAATCAACTAGTCAATTATTAGCTAACCTGAGTCACATTTGTTCGATCAAGGGAATCAATGCAGTTTGATCTGATAATTCCTCTCTGCTCCTCTAGTACATTTCCTTTTCCATCTATCAAGAAGTATCTGCTCAGCTCAAACAGCATCAATTAAAAATCTGAATTATAGATTGCCAGCATATCTGGATCGTGGCAACTATCTATTTAATTTGTATAAAATATTTGGGATTTGTTTTTCATTACCTTTGTTTTTCAAAATCTTCTAAGATTTGATCATAGAGGATGTTCAGATTATCAAAGTTTGAGCTCTTACAATGGCAATGGAAATCAAAAGGCACATATCTGCCATAAACCACGAGTCAATGAAAAAAGGTTAAATGAAAAAAGAAAAAAAAAATATGAAACAAAATAATCATATCAGCACACCGATACAATGTAAGCTATCATACAACCTATTAAATATAAAATCACTTATGTGCCTCTAACCATCAATTTAAACTTTGGAAAGAGAGAGTTTTATGAGATGGTATCGAAGCCATCATGACCAAGTGGCCAGGATTTTAATCCTCGTTATCCTCTTCATGATAAATTGTTCATGCTTCAAAGCCTAAAAGAGACATTCACATGAGGGGGTGTGCTAGTTATAATAAAACCACTAATGTGCTTCTACTTATCAGCTTAAAGTTTTGAAAAGATGGTTTCATGACACAACCAAATGCAAACTCCATATCACAAGGTTGCAATATAAGTGAATGAGGAGAAAAGAAGTCCAAATCATCACCTCACATTTTGCTGATTTTGCATTTCGGCAGCATATGCTGCACTTAACTGACCTTCTTCACCATGCTACAACATTAAAATTAATAACAAATCGCTCAAAATAATATACAAAAAATCATGCACTTAAAAAGGAAAACTGGCTGTGTAGACTCGCTTGGGGTTATGTTTATCCTCTAGGACATAACTAAACTCAGTCAATCCTTAGTCTCAATTTCCCTACTTAAAATTTTGCGGGAAAGAGAAAAGAGACCAGGAAAGGGCAGAAATATTTATTTCTGATATGATGCAGAAAGTCTATAAAGCAGCCAGCTATTTGATGCAAAACTGAGAACCAAACACATTTTTACCCAATCAAGAATATCTTCATCTCCCAAGCATCAAGAAGATGCTACATACCTTTGGAATCAAAATATTAACTGAAATAAATTTGCAACAGATTCATGGCTTAGAGTTGAAAGAGAGAATATAGAAGCCATACTTTATCAGTTAGATCAACTGCTATTATCTCTCCATATCTTTGTGATAAATCATGGAAATGACGCTCCACTATATTTGGCTGAAGCAGGAGTGAAGGAGGACAAAACAAAAGAAACATGTATCAGTATAAACCTCATGGTATAACCATTAGTGTGCAATCAGAATCCAGAATAGAATTTACTGTTTGCTCATGACTAATAACCCTAAGGTGTGGTTTATAGCTTAGATCAACAATCTGCTCCCATAGCAGAGGAATTGAACCTCGAACCTGCAAACCAATCAATTGGAGTACAAATCATGAATTGGGAGGCCAAAAAGTTGATGTTTACAGATAAAAGATTTTATACGCAAACTAGGATACCACATATCCATTAACACTGCTTTTATTTTAAAATTTTCTTTAACTCCATTGTCAAGCAAACAAAAACAATGTTAAATTCCAGTTATTGAATAATATTAAAGTTCATCCAGTAATAATATCTAGAAGTAAGGAGCAATTAGAGTCCCTAATAGACAAAACTAATGTTCATACAGCAAATAAAAAAGGTGAGGCTTTATATTCTTAAAATTGAACTAACTATATTTGAAAATTTAGGACAATACAGCACTGAAAATCATTCAATATGTTTGAAAATATTAGAGATGAATGGACTTAGCTCAACCCCAAAAGTCAGCTTATGGAGGGAGGATTGCCCAGACTATTGTAAAGAATATTTTAGCCATATGCCTAGCAGATGTAGGGCATAACACCCCCCCCCCTTCTCTCTCTCTCTCTCGCCTAGGGTAGGACACTTGAACTATGAAGTTTGCAAGATTGGACCTAACTACAGCTGCCCCAACATCAACTTTAGGATAGGCTCTGATATCATATTAGAAGTGAGTGGGCCTAACTCAACCATAGAGACTATCACAAGGAAGAGGATTTCCCAAGGTATATAAAGAGTGTTTCAACCATTTGCCTGGCCGATTCGGTACTTAACACAACAGTACAAATTCTCATAAACATTGAAACCTGCTATGTAACCACCCATTAGAAGAAACTATTGAACAGAATTACTGGAAGTTGATACTTCATTAATGTATAATAATACCTGCAAAAATGAGGACTTGAATTCTTCAATTTCAAGCAACTGTTCAGTTTCAATAAAATTGGCTGTGTCTCCATCCAGATTAGCTCCTCTTCTCCACATTCTTGTTCCTACATCACCATATTAGCATGTTTTAACAAGCTATTACAAATTTATTATGTTATTATTATTATTATAAGAAGGAAGCATCTTTGGGAATCATACCTAGCCGCCGTGTACATCTCCTTGAAATTAATGTTACAATAGCATGTGACTCTTTTAGCTTCAGTTCTGTTGCTTGAAAGCTTAAACCCTAATTAAGGGAGAACATTACAGTCTTCTGATATTGAATGCATATGTATTTCATTTTCATCATTTTGTTGTACTTATGTTAGGTGGAGAGTATCATCATATGGAAAGCATATGCGCACACAAGCATGCACACACAGCACACACTCAAAATGAGGGTGAAGAAAGGATATTCCCTTGTATTATGGGCATGATGAATCTGTCAAGCTGCAATCATAAAATGAGTATTAAGGGGACAAACCCTCATAATCAGACTAAGAATGACATGATGAAGTTCGTCAAAACTTTGAAACACATCCTATTTTCATTTTTTTTTTCCCAGTAAAACTAAAAGTATTTTTAGTTTAGCAAACTGGAAGTACTACCAAATGATCTAACCTTACACTCAATAAGCTCCTCCAAAAGATGTCTGTTCCAGACAAATCGAGGGTCAGCCTGCAATACAAATTGAAAAAGGATACCTCTGTTTTCAGAAATATTTTACTGATGATTGAATTAAATGGTGTAAACAGGAATCAAGAGGACTTTCTTTGACCCTCCCATTCTAGAATTACAAATATTAGGTGAATGGAACTTTGCATGACACCTTGAAATGACATCATGGAAGAACTTAGCAATAAGATAATGGAGCAAAATGAAGTAATACAAGCACGATGAAACAAGATATGCATGAAATTTCAGCTGTAACATACAACATAACTGAATTAAACATTAATAAAATGTTGGTAGCAAAATGCTTGGCTCTCAATAAATACATAAAGAAGAATATTTTAATTTAAGAAACTGTTGACTTTTTGGACTCCAGATGACACCTATTCCCAGAAGATCAAGGGTTATGTCAACAAACCTGCTTCCACAAAGGCTTATTCATCCACCCTTCTACTAACTTCCTTCTTCTCTGCAAGCTGGTGGACATCATGAATTACATCTTATGAACATCAACCTTGGAATGATATCAATTAATGCGACAATGACAATAACAAGCCAGCATTTCAGAGATTGTAACTCTTACTTCAATGTAATATCTGTTTCATATGAATAGTACAAACCCGGCATTGACTCCACTACTTTCAAAAGTGTCATGAAGTAAGCCTCATCCTTTTTCTACATAGACATATGCAAAGAGAACATATGAATATATCAAGGAAATACTAATCTCATGCATAACATTTGGATGATGCCCCAATAACTTCTGACTAGATAAACCCTTACTTCTTGCCCAGTTGAAAACCTCAAAGCCTCATTACAGGCAAGTACTCTCATAGACATAACACGATATACTGGAAAACCAAGGAAACTTCCAACTTCCTTGCGAGAGGTTATTACAATGGCATAAGTTCCTACACCAAGGCACACATTATTGAATCTTAATGAGCATAAAGGAATTTATGGTCTTAGACTACATGGTTACTAAGAAAAACCAAAAAATAAAAAATAAAAAAGAGAGAGAGAGAGAGAGAGAAATAATTAGTTCATCACAATCCTCTTAGCTATCTCAACTTTGTTATGCTAAAGCATACGCAGTCAAGACACAAAGGTCACATAGTAGATGTACACCCCTTAATGGGAACAAATTCTAGCTAAACAAAGATCCTCAAGGAGGAACAGCACAAGATTAGATGTTAATACCAGCCAATCAAGCATGTTCACAAGCAAACAGACCAATGAATAAATCTGAACAACAAATTCAGATGCAAGTATATATAAAACAATCCAAGATAAAAGCATATAAGCGTTTACCTACAACCAATCTTATTGTCCCCAGCACACCATAAATTCTAGATGTCCTTGATGGACTTCCAGAGCACGTGTCATCTGCAAAAGTTTTTTTTTTCTAATTAATTTTTTCAAAAATTATAAAAAGGAAATCACTAAAATAGCATGGTTAATGAGCTGAAACTCAACAAAAGGCTAAGAGCCAACAAAACTTCAGAATGCAAGACAAAAGTGACTTTTGGCTATAACTGATTGATAAATGTGTAAACTGAGTAATTCAGTGAATAATATTACACACCGTCTTCCCTACTTTCCCCAAATCACAGCCAACCAAAACTTGGTCAACCAAGACACCACCAAATAACATTATGCTTGCAATCAAATGTTCTCTCTTGAATATTTCATGACCGAATTAAAACTCTTTCTTCCTCAATCCTCATAATCAAATTATCTTTCTTTCTTTCTTTCTTTTTTTCAATTTTCTCAGGGGATCGAGGGCCAGCAATGGTGACTAATCTTTTCAAAGCGAGAGCTCTCCCAAGACCCTTTCAATACACATTGTCAGGAATCGAAAGATGATTAAATATTTAAGGAGCCGAGTTAACTATCAACTATGTTACGTCTCATGGTTTAATCAAATTATCTTTACAAATTATTTTCTATGAATCAAAAAAGAGGGGGCAAAAAAAAGTTTCAAACTTCACGGAACATTTCCTCCATTTTCACTGCAAGTCTGCAACCAATCATGAAATGAGACTGAAATTAAAGAAAAAGGAAAGAATGAACAGAACACTACCATCAAAGAAATTGATGTTCCCATCATGACGGCTAATCCAGAAGCCTTGATTTGGAGATTCATGGGACTTGATCACAAACTTGTCCGGAAACTCCTGCAATTCCAGCTCGTCATAAAGCTTGAATCTTTCTGCCGAATCCGAAGAGGGTGCAGTGTCCATTTTTCAGAGGGTAGCAAATTAGCAATGAAACAAGACAACCTTGTAAGAATTTAACAGGCCAGCTTTAATTAAAACCCAACCCAGAAATTTGTTGATTAAGGTGTTTGATCTTGCTATTTATGAAATGAAAATGATAATGAGAAAGTTAATGGTAACAACCGTTTTTGTCTGAAATTACCAGCACACCCTTACAAACGATTGAAAACCAGCTCATGAAGAAATAGATAATCTATATTATAGAATCCAGATCATGCGGGCGCGTCCGAAAATCCAAAATATAAAAATAAAATGTCAATTTTGTTTAAAAGTAGGCTTTAATTTCTATGCGCTGAATCATCAGGTTAAGTATTGTTATATAAGTTATAATAATTTACTATTTCACTTACTGTTATATAAATAATAAGTTTTGATTGAATAACAATATAAAAATATTTCATATTATAATTGTCTTAAAATTAAACTCTTAAGAATAATAAGTAAGAATTGAAAAATTATGGATGAGATATATCAAGATTTAACCCAGAACGTGAAAGCCTAACGAATTGTATAATTTAATTTAAGAAGAAAAATGTAACCTCATCCAATTTTGAAATTTTTTTAATTAAACTTCATCATTTTTAGTAAATTGGAAATAAATCACGATTCATGTATATAATATATATGCTCGAAATTTAAACGTGGAAATTTGCAATTTAAAGCTTCATCAATTGATGTTGAAGCTTGAAGGGCAAAATATATACTAGGATCCATGCACAAGCAACGTATTATTCGATTTCTGTTATGATTAGATTCGGGTCGTTATTTCTATGTTTTTCATTTTCTTACCTTAAATCATGTGGTAACTAGTAACTACAGAAGAAAAGTAAAATACAAAACATACTAGCTGTTTGCTACTCCCTCCGTCAAGAGATAATTGTCCAAAGATCAGTAGATCTAGCTATAAAAGTATTAATTTTTGTTGAAATAATGGCTTGAATGGCTCAAGCTTTTGATTGACAAACTTTTGGATAAAATATTCAAGATGTGGCTACAACTTCTACTTTCGGTACCAACCAAATAAGCATGTAGATTTGGTTTGAAAATTAAAAAATGAATGCATTGGCAAAATGTGCATCCAAGGCTTAATTTTGGGCATATTGGAGAAGGTGATTTGTATTTATTACTTAATGAAAAATAAAGTCAAGGTGGAGATTTGTTAAAATAATTACTTAAATGACTTGACTTTTCAGGCTTTTGATTGATAAATTTTTGGACAAAATGTCTAAGAAGGTGGATGGAGCTTCTACTTTCGGTGTCAACTAAATCTACATATTTATTTGGTTGGCACTGAAAGTAGAAGTTGCAGCCACTTTATTGAACATTTTATCTAAAAGCTTGAAAAGTCAAGCCAAAAAAGCCATTATTTCAACAATTTTTATTAGCTAGGCTCCTTAAATATGTAGGCATGAATTTGATTTTTAATAATGTGTATGAAAAGGGACTTATAGCTAGAGATAATATCTACACTCATGGGCTTTATGTTTTGAGGGGATAATAATAATTTTTGTATGATTATTTTTGGAAAGTGATAGTAAAATTTAAAAGTGTTAGGGATTGGGTTGGAGGGGAAAAGATAGTTATGGTTAAGTGGTAGACAAAACTGTTATTAGCAAATAGAGTGTTGACATCACTACATCACCTAGATGCTTAATGTGCATAATTGTTCCAGTAATTATTCTATTTCATAGAAAATGAAGATTAAAATGTAAGAAAAATACTTATTATTATGAATCCTAATTTCATATCACCATATGTAAAAAGGTGATTAATTGTTCATCCCACTATTTACGCCCTTTTGAACTCTCTCTCGTAATTCATACACATCTTTCTCGTGATTGGTCGATTTCATACTATTCGAAAAGATATCTCTTCCTAAAAATCAATGTTGACTTCATTTTGACTTAGGAAACCTACAGGCTATAATAAATACAAGCCCTTATACTTAACGCATTTTCCAGAAATTTTTATAAAATATAGTTACACTCTTGCCTTAAACTATATAGTGTCTGACTTGATAGCAAGCACTTGACCAAAATAAGAAGCAAATGAAATTACTAAATAATCTTTGTTAAACAAGAGAATGATAGTCATAGTATTATCATTTCATAGTTATATACTTAGGGTCATTTTAATCTTTAGTACTCCTATATGAAGATGAGATATAAATCTTCTATCCCCAAATCATATCCCTTTTCTTGTCCCATCAACAAAGGATGATTTAGTATAAAAAAAAACTGGTCATTCAATAGTTTGCTGCTTTTAGGGATTGACAGATGCAAAGCAATCAAAGTGAGGTGTGCTACTTGATGCATCATGTTAGGACTGGTCTCACTTATAAAAGAGGATTCATACTTTGAGGGCTTAGTTTTATTTTCTCTTTTGAGCAGATCTTTATCAACCTGCCTAGTTTTATTTGTGTAGTTCGCAAAATTCTAAGTTGATAATAATTTTATGGACTCAATTTTACAATTGATTTTGTTTTCAGTGCTTTGTGAGCAGAGATGTCATGGAATTTGATGCTGCTCTCTTTTTATATAAGAGCAAGAGCCTACAGTACCAGCATTTGAGCTTAACTTATTAGGAGATTCAAGTGCATGATGTAATGCAGCATAAACATTAGTGATATCTGGAAAAGACAAGGTTAATTTTGAATACTGCACATCACCTTCATTTAAAAGACATTTTGGTATGAAGGAATATGAACACTGGCTACACAAATGATATTGCCATTATAAACATGGTGACTTCTCAAGTACAGATGCAATTGTTATCTACACAATGAAGATGGGATGGAGACCAATAAATGAAGCACACATGGACATACTCCTTCAGTTGTAGAAGCTTCAATCTTCGAATTGCACAACAATGGTCCAACAATCAACAACAAAACCATGCATCGCCGTGTTGTCTCAGTTCTACCAGCTCTCTGATATTCCTGAAACTCATCGATTCTAGTTGCATCGCGACTGCTACCCTCCGCCGCACTACAACATTCTCGATTCTGAATCGACCAAAATGAGATCCCCTTCACCACTATTTCTCCTTCTTTGTTCGCCGAAATCCTATAGCCACCACTACCAGACTCCGTTGTTTACATTGGCCGCATCTACAATAAGAACCTCGGGCCACCGCCCAAAGCACCCGCCATGGCTCTCCTCCATGCACCACCTATGGCAATCGTACCGTCTACTGGCATCATTATCTGTGATGGCTGCGAGCACAGAAGGTGGAAGTACACAAACTAGAAGAACACCATACAAATCTGGGAATTTTTTTTATCAAGAACAAAAAAAATAAAAATAAAGGTTGCATAACTTTAAATCTTAATTTTAAACTTAACCCCAATTAATGACTACATCATTATTTTAAATCATACTTTCAATTTAGTATGACATTGGCCCGCTTTATACATATGTTACCCAACTATTCTATACATGTAATATCTTTATTGTGCAGATAACAATTGCATCAATATTTGAGAATGGGCTTATATATATATATATATCTCTTAATATCTAATCCGCATGCAGAATCAAAAGAATAGAGCATTGAACTGATTAAACAGTGATAACTACATGAAAAAGCAATATCTAAATCTTTGGAACTACAGGACAGAGAAAAGAACCTGATAAGCTAAGGTTGATGCACCAAACACAAAGTCAGGTGGGAAGTCATCTTTGCTCAATGCATGAACACAACAAGGGATAACTATTAGTGCTATAAAAAATCCTTCACCTAATAACTTCACCAGCATTGCAAAGACCTTCTTGATCAAAGAAATGCTTATGCTTTAAGCTTATTTTTGGACTATATATATCAAGCATGCATTCATTGCATTCTTATATTAGCTTAAGTATTTTATTCCTGGCAGTCAACGACATGCTTTTGGAAGTGTCATGAATTTCAAGCTGGCTACATTGCTTTATTCATGTAAAGTACATAGATTTGAGTGCTTACGAAACATGACATGTGGTAATATTGCTACATGTTTGGTAAAAAAATGATATAATTGTCTATTTTCAAAAGTGAATTTGTGTTTTGGATGGGCGTGCCTGACAATAATTGATTTTTTTGGGACCAAATATGACAAATGACATAATGCGATGTGTTGATTTCCTACTTGTGAAAGAATAAAATGGGGAATTTGATTTGTTAGTCTCAATGCCAGTGTTGGAAATAATAATGATATTTATAGATCGTTTTAATTATATCATATGATCATTATACTACTTTTTTTTACCTAATACTGTAATAAAATAGCAAAAATTTGTATCACATATGCATTTGATTTCAATCTAATATGAGTGGGTGTGAAAGGGGTTGGCTATGGCGGTAAGGGTGCTAGTGAAAAGTTCAAGAAACAATTGTAGGGGGTGAGCATGCTGCAAGGTGATCCTTTAGGGTATGTTTATGAGTTTTGGTTTTGGAGGAAAAAGGAACGGAGGGGAAGACTTGTAATATAATTTTACACTACAAGTTCTCTCATTCCTTCTCTTTCATTCCCCTCCAAAATCTAAACTCACAAATACATCCTTAAGGATATGGTGGCAAGGGATGAGGCATCTGCTAGGATAAGTCTCCTTAACGATGGCTATGGCGAAGATGGCCAAATTGGTGTGGGAGGATCGAGATAGGTAGAGGCCTATGGTCACCTTTGTGGATGAGGTCATTCAGGAGATCTCCCAACCTTGGAAGGGCTCGCTCGTGATTAAATTGCTAGGGAAACACATTGGCTCTCTTGAGATCAAGGCTAGATTGAAATATCTGTGGAAACCTCAGGCTGGTTTCGAGATTATAGGGGCCGGTAACAGCTACTACACAGTGAAATTCAATGCAACTGCTGATAAGGAAAAGGCGATTAGAAGGGGACTATGGATGATCAATGATCACTACTTGGTTGTGAAGGAATGGACCCCAAGTTTCAACCCAAGTAAAACTTGTTTTGGCCAAACCATGGTGTGGATTAGGTTTTCTCGTTTGATCACACTCTATTATCTTAAAAGTGCACTTATGATGATCATATCAAGAGTTGGAAAACCTTTATAGATTGACAATGTAACCCGGCACAAGGAGAGAGGGAACTATGCACACATCTGTGTAGAGATGGGCTCGTCTCTTTTGGTGGTTCATAAGGTTTGGGTTTAGGAACTGTTGCAGTGAAAATTGGTTTGGCTGAGTTATAAACTTAACCAAGCTAAGAGCACAATTTCAACCTTGATCCCAAAAGGAATAGATGAATTCACTAAGGAAGGGAATCTACCCTTAGTTATGGATTCTCCAAACACTAAACACAATAAGTTTTTACTAAGCTTAAAGTAGGATTTTTATTAATGAACAAAAAACTTACAACATCAACCTTAATGAAGCATAGTTTGAGAACAAAAGCTTAATACGGCTAACCTACACTACACCTAAAAAGCAAAAGAAAATTTGAAGATGAAAACTAGTTGTAAATTTGTGTGACTGACTTCCCCTTTCTTCATCTCCTTTCTTCGTCTCTTTAATACCAACCTCAATCCCATGTTGTTTCAATCCATAACCACCCACTATTATTATTGACATGGCTTGTAATTGCATCTGCCTAGTGACCAAAATGGTTACCACTATCCTGCCACTCACACTTGTATTTCAACCCCATATTCTCAGCTACAATAGTTGCTTCCACGTCACTATTTGTATGGCTTATAACTTGCGTGGCTTACAACTAAACTCACTCCATGACCTACGATATTTGCTTCTGAGGCCCATCTTCCTTTCATTATATCAATTTATTGGGCTCAATTTGCCCACTTTATTTTTGGTGATAACATATGCCCCTTACACCCGTGAGCTAAGAGGTGACGTGGCTTGATGGGTGTAACGATCACATCACTCCCTCCTTTTTAACCAAGCTGTTGAGGCGGCACTCCATTAAATGTGGCTAACATGAAATGAATTCCTTCTTTAAATACTCCAACATTCTTCTTTCTTCAGTTTCCTTTCACTGTCTTCCTTTTCTGCCAACTTTCACTCTTATCATCTGAGCTTTCAGCTTCCTTTTACTTTCTTGAACTCTTCTTTTTCAACTCAATGGGTGCTTATCTTCCTTTCAATAAGGATACACAATTCTATTGCTAGAGCCCTGTTTTACAAATCTCGATTCTAGGCGAGAGCTTCTTATCAATCATGTTCTTTTTCCTCCTAAAAATTAGCTACCCATTAGTGAAAAGTGGTTTAATATTTCTAAACACCTGGATGACTTACATGCTTGAACTCACACCATCGTAGGCTATGAAGTTTAGTTTGAGCGCATCTCCAAAGCTAAAAGGAAAGAATGTACAGGATAGGGCATTTATGACACAGTGAAGCTAAGCACTAAAGAATACCCTTGTAACCCTTATTTCATCTTCTCGCTATTAAGTTTCTAGAATTTTAGCATCAATGGTTTTACTTTAATGGACATGCTGCCATTTTAGGGGTACCCATTGCTAGAGAATCTATTCTGACTGTTAGCAACAGCTTTAGTGATAACTTCGGTGTCAAGTTCAACAAGAAGCTTGCTCCCTATTGGATTTTCCTCAAGGTTAACTCTCATCCTATGAGACCTATGACTGAGGAAGAACACAGAGCTATTTTGCTCTTCCAGCTCCGTAAGCACTTTTTCTACACAAGCTCCATGGCTATTACACTTGAGTACTCATATATCATAGCCATGATAATGTTAGATAGGAACTTGTCTTTAAGGCCCTCTTTTTCTTTCTGCTTTCTATAGATGTATGTCTAACATGGTTGAAGAACTAAAAAAGGGAAACCCTATAGAAAACGTACAAGGTCCACTTTGGTTTTTGAATCTGTGGGCAAATGTGTATTTTCTAGAATTTATCCCAACCTATACCCTTAAACACCCATGCCTGCTATTTACGATGACATTTTCATTTTTGCCCCTATCACCACCATGGTCACCCATGAAGTTGTTACTAGACATTTTGAAATACCCCTATGGAAAAGCTTTGATTATTTTCCTTATTGTGACAAAAATTGTGGTCCTCATTAGGTTAGTATAGACCTCCACATCACCTCAAGACATGATGTCATTCTTTTGCAAGAACATCTTCCCTATGTTTTGCTACCCCGTGATCTTTTGAGTGGTTTACAGCCCACTTCAAGAAAATACAAGACTTTAGCTAAGCCATACCATCCTCAATTCTTTGCACAACAATTCGGGTTTGTCCAAGATAATCCTGCACAGTCTCCTAGCATAATTTCATCAGGGGAATGACTTGTCCTCAGTCTAAACCAAATGACAAAAAAATGGAAGAAGAACAACAAGATCGCTTTATTAGCTTTCGTTTCACGGTCTACAACCCTAAACCTGCTGAAACTCCTAATTAACTTCCTTGAATGGTGATACCGTCCACTGTCCACAGCTTTTCCTAAAACTGCTTAAGTGTAAGTGGAGAAAATATATGATGTCAACCTGGATCACCCAAATAAAAGGAGGGAAAGGAAAGAAACCCTCACCCTTGCTGCAGACTTCCCTATGCTTGGTATATACCCTTCTTTATCTCCTTGTTACTTTTCATATAAATGTTGTCTTTTCTAATACTTTATTCTGCAGCAGAAAAGACCACTCCTTCTCCAAAACACAAAAAGTGCTACAATAGCCGAGTTGCCCAAAAGGGTTACTTGTTTTTCTAGATGCACACTTCCTTCTGATCCTTCTCAGCCTACAGCTTCCAAGGTATTTTCCTTTTTAATTCTTAATCGAATATTCTACAGACATGTGATTAGCTTACTTGTTTGTTTCTTACAAAGAAAAACTAGGATAACACCTACAATGAGCGGCATTAGCTCCCTAGTTGATCAAGCTATATGAATGGCTGAGACAAGTGAAGATAAAGCCACTATAATTAGCATGGATTTGGCTGAGGTGACACCAACACAGCCTATCCATCCTTCTGACCATTCTACAGAGAATTTGGCAAAATATTTCAGTACCCTCGTCATCACCTTTCTTAGAGAAAGCTCCCTAACCGAAGTTGTGTGCAAAGTCATCACCAACATGTTGGACATGGAGACTATCCCAGGATCTGCTACTCTAGTCACACTCCAAGAGAATGTCAGCCACATCACCAATTCTGTGGATGACAACGTCGTTGAGCACGCTAAGAGTCTTCGTAACGAAATCGGGGTGTTTTTGTGAAAGCAGTATCTAGAGAAAGATTTCATTTATAGGCAACAACAGTTGTATAAGGCTAATCTCCTTTGGCAAGAGATTCATTCCAAGCTTCCTCCTGACAAAAAACTATCCAAAGATAGCATCTATCACTCTTAGTATGTATTCCTATATTTTATATCATTTATTCTACTAAAAGCTTTTCTATGCTTTTCTTCAGATATCACCACAATTGTCTCGTTTTCATTCGCTGTGCATACTCAAGACATGCCTGAAACAAACCTTGCCACGACTTTTCCTCTAAGTGTATTTGATCCCTAAGCAGTCGTTGATCCTATGGTGGCTATTACATATGCCTTTTGCAGTCCTAAAGTACCTTTATCAATTGAGGTGACCACTACCGAGCTCATGCCTAGTGAAACTCTAGGTGCTTCAGCTATTCCAAAAGATGAACAAATGACAGTTGTAGAAACAACTCTAGCTGACTTTGTTGTCAAGATAGGTGCATGTGCTAATTGTGCTCTACAGGTGTGGCCTCATCCTAGGCAGGATCTCGTTCTTCTCGTTCTTATATATATAATGAATGTGCCATCCCAAATTAGACTGGCTAGTACTAACCAGTTATAGCATTACTTTCTTGCTTGAAGGAAGATGCTCAATTTTTTAATGTTGGATCAGTGAAATCAAAGGTCGTTGTTGTAAAGGATAGAAAGACCAAAATTTATTTTGTTTTTGTCAAAATCTTACATGTAGCATATTCTAGACATATATTTATACATAAAAATATTGTGAATCAATATATCTTTTATAGGTGGAGGATTCGTTGACTTAGGGACCAATGTTACTCCCCCTATCTATTCCTATCAATTTACTAAGTTAGCCATTTTCAATTTCTAAATTTTCCATTGTACCATTTAACCTTTCCTCCTTTCATTTCTTTCCACTGACCTTCCTGTCCACCATGCTAGCCACACCATCATCTTCGTGCTTAGCTCCATTGCCAACCACCTTCATTGCCGGCCACCGCTTCTACCAGCCACCACCTGTGTTTCATTCTGCATTCTCTCACAATCTTGCCCCTCTTTTTTCTTCTTAAATAAATAACCACAAATTGCTTTCATCTCACTTCTTGTTCCTCTCTTCTTGTTTCATTGCATTTCCATACTTGTGTGTGTTTTGGGCATTTCATGTATTTGAAGTTTGAATTGCTTTTACGTTGTTCATATACAAGACTGTTGTTGATTGTTAGATGAACAAAATAAAAAAAGGTAGTGATAATGTATTAGGACATATTAGTTAAATGAGACATTGGATAGAGTGAAGAACATTATAGGTGTTCTTGTTGGCATAGGTGTGCAGTACCATAAATCTCTATGTCTCGATTTTTTGTTTTGATAACTCTCTGTCTCAATCTGAGGTGAATCGAAATATATATTAAAAAAAGAAATAGCAACAAGAACCTCAACAATATCAATGATGAAGCTTCTTGCGGGCTAGGGGCGGAATGGATCAGTAGCATATGATTTTTTTAATATTTATATAAATATATAATAATTTTTTGACATGATAATAATTAACTATTAAAAATAAGTCATTCATGATAAGTAACATTATACAATACATTTATTTATAATAAAATTATTTTTATAAATCAATATTTTAATTATCATATTTTAAAATTACTATTTTACAAATTATGCTTCCAATATTATATATTATGCTCTTATTTATTGTTTGGTGCATATATTATATTTTAAAACTTATAAGCTTATACATCGTAATCAATATTTCATTATTAGATTTTTTACACATAATTAAAATAAAATTAATTATAAAAAAATAAGTTTGATTTATATACATTGAAATACATCATAATCACTATTTCATTATTAGACTTTTTTTACATAATTAAAATAAAATCAATTATAAAATAAAAAATAAGTTTAATTTATATACATTGAAAGTATAAAAATAAATATTACTTGATGATTTCCCACTTAATATGTAAATTTCAAATAATATTAATATGTGATACAATATCATATATTTTAATGCTACCTATGAATATTATTTTGATGCCAACTAGAGCTATGTGAATAAGTTGTATCGTTAGCCTCCCAATAGTGACAAATTGTATTTTATTGTAATATTCTTTGTTTTATAAATGATATAGCATTTCGTAAAAAAAAATTTGTTATTCTAATATTATTTTTTGTAAATATTTTATTTTTTGTACACTAATAATATTAAAAAAACTAATTACTTTCATCCTATGCATAGCACAAGTCATATTCTAGTTTTATTTATAAGATAACATTTCAATGTTAATTAATAGTGAGATTTGCTTCGATGTATACATTTATTCCTTTTTTTTTTAAACTGCTTTATTCATTTATTTTAAAACTACACCTTTAGTTTTTCAAAATTAAAATAAAAAGTATATAAATTAATGATAAATTTCCGTTAAAGTTAAAATATTTCTTTATAAATAAACTAAATACAATTCTATACAACAATCTAGAATAAATTGTTTCAGGTGATGCTTAAAGGAAGTAAAGGAAGGATGCATGCATGTGTGATCAAAAGGTGGAGTCAGATATTGCTACTGCTAATCTGGTATGGGTGATTGCTGGTAACCTTTGGTGTTGGACTGCTTTGGAGTTTTCACACAACAAGTGGATTCGGCATAAGAAGTTTTGAACTCTTCACTTTAGTTAATTTGCTTGGAATGTAGCTGGAATATGTGGCTTTGAATTTTCTTGTCATGCCTTGTCTTATGACTCTTCGCTTTAGTTAATTTGCTTGGAATGTATCTGGAATATGTGGCTTTGAAGTCAGGAATGTAGCTGAAATATGTGGCTTTGAATTTTCTTGTCATGCCTTGTCTTCCTTGAATTTTTTGTGGAATCTAGAATATCTAATAAATTCATACATTATCATGGGAATTTTTTATTTATGTGGCCGTCGTCTGTTCTTCGACTTTAATTTATACGTCTTTATTTCATTATCTAAAGTTCAATAAAAGATTTATTATTTATGTGGTCTAAAATTAAAGTAGTATTTTTTTGTTATTATAAATTTTAAGGCTATCACTTCAAGAAAAATAAATATTTTTAATAATATTTTTAACCTTTCTAATTCATAAAAATGTTATTAAAATTTTTTTTTGACATAAAATAACAATTAGAAATATTTATAAATTTTTATTAATAATTAATACATTTAAAAAATACTTAAAAAATATATTTTTAATATATATTAATTATTGATAAAAATTTATAAATATTTTTAATAATTACTTTATATTCAAATTGTATTTCTTGATAATATTTTTATTAATACTTTAATTTAATTGAGGAGTGTAATTGTCTGAGCATCGTTGAATATTATCATTTTTTCTTGGTGTATCGTATACTATATATGCTCATTTTTTTCTTGGAGTGTATCCTATACCGTATACAGGGAAAACCCACCGGCCTTCTTATCTTCTTCCTCGTGGAACCATGTCTGAGCCATCGCCTTTCAAAGTTGTGCAAGTTTGTTCTGTGGCACCACAACATGGTTCCACAACTCCAACCACAACACCACTTACCTTCTTTGACTTATTCTGGCTAAGGTTCCCACCCGTGGAGCGTCTTTTCTTCTATGAATTTCCAGAACCGTCCACCTCATTCTATGATTCAGTTCTACCAAATCTCAAGCAATCACTTTCACTCACACTGCAACACTTCCTTCCCCTTGTTGGCACCATCACTTGGCCTTCAGAATCTCCCAAACCCATCATCCAATGTGTCCCCGGTGATTCTGTCTCCTTTACTATAGCTGAGTCCGATGGTAATAGCAATTTCAACCATCTTTGTTCTAATCTCGTTGAAGCTTCAGAACGTTACCCCTTAGTACCCCAGTTGGCCATATCCCATGAAAAGGCATCGTTGTTGGCACTTCAAGTCACGGTGTTCCCAAACTTTGGGTTTTGCATTGGAATAGCCGCACACCATGCAGCCATGGATGGAAAGTCTTCAACTTTGTTCATGAAAGCGTGGGCCTATGCATGTTCTAAGCTAGGTGAATCACCCTCTTCATCATCATCATTACCTGAGAATCTAACACCTTGCTTTGATGGAACAGTTATAAGAGACCCCACAAGAATTGCTGAAGCGTATGCGGACTCGTGGTTGGAGAACGGTGGACCAAATAATCGAAGTGTCAAGGTGTGGGAGCTCTCTAGTAACGATGAATTAGCAAAGGGAGATGATGGAGTTAAAGGCTTTTTTGAGTTGACCCCAACACATATCCAAAAGCTTAAGCAATATGCACAAGCCAAGATGATGAAAAGGGACAATAATAATACTAGTAACGTTCAATTGTCGGCGTTTTCAGTCACTTGTGCTTATGTGTTGGCATGCTTAGTCAAAGCTGAACAACCAAAGGACAATGAGGTAATTTTCGCATATAGCGTTGATTGTAGATCCCGCTTGGACCCTCCAATTATGCCTTCATATTTCGGGAATTGCATTATGGCACAATGGGTTGAGGTTGAAAAAGAGAGCTTGTTAGAAAATGATGGATTCATTAGTGTTTTGGAGCGGATAATTGAGTCCTTGAAAAGGGTGGAAGATGTAGAAGTGTTGAAAGGAGCAGAGACTAAGGTTTCAGATATGATTACTATCTTGTCTAAAGGGAGAGCTTTCTCTACTGCTGGATCACCAAGATTTGAGGTTTATAGTATTGACTTTGGATGGGGAAAGCCTAAGAGAGTAGATATGACTTCAACAGATAAAACGGGAGCGTTTTGTCTCTCTGATAGTAGGAATAAGGATGGAGGGATTGAGATTGGGTTGGCATTGAGCAAAGGTCAGATGGAAGTTTTTTCTGCCCTTTTTGTCCAAGGACTTGAATCCCGTTAAAGCAAGTTTAAGATTTTACTGCTGTTCTTTTAGAAGGAAACAGAGTTCACTCAATATGCTCCATGCTATGTATGTTAAATAAGAATCTTTCGAGGTTTGTTACTGGTGAACATACATATGAGGGATGAATATACATGTACTCCTTTGTTATTCTTATGATTATTCTTAAAGCTCTATTCCACTAAAATAATAATAATAATAATAATAATAATAAGACCAGAGTAAGAATTAGCAAGAAAATAAATGACCATTCTGGGAATTTTTTTTTTTATCAAGAACAAAAAATATTAAAATAAAGGTTGCAAAATTTTAAATCTTAATTTTAAACTTAACCCCAATTAATGACTACATCATTATTTTAAATCATACTTTCAATTTAGTATGACATGGGCCCACTTTATACATATGTTACTCAGCTATTTGATACATGTAATATCTTCATTGTGCAGATAACAATTGCATTAGTATTTGAGAATGGGCTTATAAACACACACACACACACACACACACACACATATATATATATAATCAGCATGCAGAATCAAAAGACTAGAGCATTGAACACAAAGTCAGGTGGGAAGTCATCTTTGCTCAATGCATGAACACAACAAGGGATAACTATTAGTGCTATAAAAAATGATGTACCTAATAACTTCACCATCATTGCAAAGAACTTCTTGATCAAAGAAATGCTTCTGCTTTAAGCTTGTTTTTGGACTATATATATCAAGCATGCATTCATTGCATTCTTATATTAGCATAAGTATTTTATTCCTGGCAGTCAACGACATGCTTTTGGAAGTGTCATGAATTTCAGGCTAGCAACATTGCTTTATTCATGTAAAGTACATAGATTTCAAATGCTATTTGAGTGCTTACGAAACATGGCATGTGGTAATAATGCTACATGTTTGGTAAAAAAATGAAATATTTGTCTATTTTCATAAGTGACTTTGTGTTTTGGATGGGCGTGCTTGACAATACTATTGATTTTTTTGGGACCAGATATGACAAATGACATAATGCGATGTGTTGATTTCCTACTTGTGAAAGAATAAAATGGGGAATTTGATTTGTTAGTCTCAATGCCAGTGTTGGAATATAACAATGATATTTATACATCGTTTTAATTATATTATATGATCATTATACTATTTTTTTTTTTACTTAATACTGTAATAAAATAGCAAAAAATGTATCACATATGCATTTGATTTCAATCTAATATGAGTGGAGAGGGTGAGTGGGTGTGAAAGGGATTGGTTATAGAGGTAAGGGTGCTGGTGAAGAGTTCGAGAAACAATTGTAGGGGGTGAGAATGTTGCAAGTTGATCCTTTAGGGTATGTTTGTGAGTTTTGGTTTTGGAGGGAAAAGGAAGGGAAGGGAAGACTTGTAATATAATTTTACACTTCAAGTCCTCTCATTCCCTCCCTTTCATTCCCCTCCAAAATCTAAACTCACAAATACATCCTTAGGAGGGATATGGTGGCAAGGGGTGAGGCATTTGCTAGGATAAGTCTCCTTAATGATGGCTATGGCGAAGATGACCAAATTGGTGTGGGAGGATGGGGATAGGTAGAGGCCTATGGTCACCTTTGTGGATGAGGTCATTCAGGAGATCTCCCTACCTTGGAAGGGCTCGCTTGTGATTAAATTGCTAGGGAAACACATTGGCTCTCTTCATATCAATGTTAGATTGAAATATCTGTGGAAACCTCAGGCTGGTTTCGAGATTATGGGGGCCAATAGCAGCTACTACATAGTGAAATTCAATGCAGCTGTTGATAAGGAAAGGGTGATTAGAGGGGGACTGTGGATAATCAATGATCACTACTTGGTTGTGAAGGAATGGACCCCGAGTTTCAACCCTAGTGAAACTTGTTTTGGCCAAACCATGGTATGGATTAGGTTTTCTCATTTGATCACACTCTATTATCTTAAGAGTGCACTTATGATGATCGTATCGAGAGTTAGAAAGCCTTTATGGATTGACAATGTAACCCAGCATAAGGAAAGAGGGAACTATGCACACATCTGTGTAGAGCTGAGCTCGTCTCTTTTGGTGGTTCATTAGGTTGGGTTTAGGAACCGTTGCAGTGAAAATTGGTTCGGCTGAGTTACGGACTTAACCAAGCTAAGAGCACAATTTCAACCTTGATCCCAAAAGGAACAGGCGAATTCACCAAAGAAGGGAATCTACCCCTCAATTATGAATTCTCCAAACACTAAACACAATAAGTTTTTGACTAAGCGTAAAGTAGGATTTTTATTAATGAACAAAAAACTTACAACATCAACCTTAATGAAGCATAGTTTAAGAATAAAAGCTTAATATGGCTAACCTACACTACACCTAAAAAGCAAAAGAAAATCTGAAAATGAAAACTAGTTGTAAATTTGTGTGATTGGCTTCCCCTTTCTTCATATCCTTTCTTTGTCTCTATAATACCAACCTCAATCCCATGTTGTTTCAATCCATAACCACCCACTATTATTATTGACATGGCTTGCAATTGCATCCATATAGTGACCAAAATGGTTACCACTATCATGCCACTCACACTTGTATTTCAGCCCCATATTCTCAGCTACAACAGTTGCTTCCACGTTACTATTTGCATGGCTTGTAACTTGTGTGGCTCATAACTAAACTCACTCCATGACCTATGATCTTTGCTTTTGAGGCCCATCTTCCTTTCATTATATCAATTTATTGGGCTCAATTAGTCCACTTTATTTTCGGTGATAATATATGCCCCCTTCACCCGTGAGCTAAGAGGTGACGTGACTTGATGGATGTAATGATCACATCACTCCCTTCTTTTTACCGAAGCTGTTGAGGTGGCACTCCATTAAATGTGGCTAACATGAAATGAATTCCTTCTTTAAATTACTCCAACATTCTTCTTTCTTCAGTTTCCTTTCACTGTCTTCCTTTTCTGCCAACTTTCACTCTTATCATCTAAGCTTTCAGTTTCCTTTTACTTTCTTGAACTCTTCTTTTTCAACTCAATGGGTGCTTATCTTCCTTTCAATAAGGATACACAAATCTATTGCTAGAGCCCTGTTTTACCAAATCTCGATTATAGGTAAGAGCTTCTTATCAGTCATGCTCTTTTTCCTCCTAAAAATCAGCTGCCCATTAGTGAAAACTGGTTTAATATTTCTAAACACCTGGATGACTTACATGCTTGAACTCACACCACCATAGGCTATGAAGCTTGGTTTGAGCACATCTCCAAAGCTAAAAGGAAAGAATGTACAGGATGGGGCATTTATGACACGGTGAAGCTAAGCACTAAAGAATACCCTTGTAACCCTTATTTCATCTTCTCGCTATTGGGTTTCTAGAATTTCAGTGTCAATGGTTTTATTTTTACTTTAATGGACATGCTACCATTTTAGGGCTACCCATTGCTAGAGAATCTATTCCGATTGCTATCAACCGCTTTAGTGATAACTTCAGTGTCAAGTTCAGCAAGAAGCTTGCTCCCTATTCGACTTTCCTCAACGTTAACTCTCATCCTATGAGACCTGTGATTGAGGAAGAACACAGAGCTATTTTGCTCTTCCAGCTCTGTAAGCACTTTTTCTACACAAGCTCCATGGCTATTACTCTTGAGTACTCATATATCATAGCCACGATAATGTTAGATGCGAACTTGCCTTTAAGGTCCTCTTTTTCTTTCTGTTTTCTACAGATGTATCTCTAACATGGTTGAAGAACTAGAAAAGGGAAACCCTACAGAAAACGTACAAGGTCCACTTTGGTTTTTGAATCTATGGGCAAATATGTATTTTCTAGAATTCATCCCAACTCATACCCTTAAATGCCTATGCCTGCCATTTACGATGACATTTTCATTTTTTCCCCTATCACCAGCATGGCCACCTATGAAGTTGTTACTAGACTCTTTGAAATACCCTTGTGGAAAAGCTTTGATTATTTTCTTTACTGTGACAAAAATTGTCCTCATTGGGTTAGTATAGACCTCCACATCACCTCAAGACATTATGTCATTCTTTTGCAAGAACATCTTCCCTATGTTTTGCTACCCCGTGATCTTCTGAATGGTTTACAGCCCACTTCAAGAAAATACAAGGCTTTAGCTAAGCCTACCATCCTTAATTCTTCGCACAGTAATTCAGGTTTGTCTAAGATAATCCTGCACAGTCTCCTAGCATAATTTCATCAGGGGAATGAATTGTCCTTAGTCTAAACCAAATGACAAAAAAATGGAAGAAGAACAACAAGATCGCTTTATTAGCTTTCGTTTCATGGTATACAACCCTAAACCTGCTGAAACTCCTAATAATTAACTTCCTTGAATGGTGATACCATCCATTGTCCACAGCTTTTCCTAAAAATGCTTTAAGTGTAAGTGGAGAAAATATATTATGCCAACCTGGATCACTCAAATAAAAGGAGAGAAAGGAAAGAAACCCTCACCCTTGCTGCAAACTTCCCTATGCTTGGTATCTACCTTTCTTTGTCTCCTTGTTACTTTTCACATAAATGTTGCCTTTTCTAATACTTTATTCTGCAGTAAAAAAGACCACTCATTCTCCAAAACACAAAAAGAAATCTACTGCAATAGCTGAGTTGCCCAAAAGGGTTAATTGTTCTTCTAGAGGCACACTTCCTTCTGATCCTTCTCAGCCTACAGCTTCCAAGGAATTGTTGTTTTTAATTCTTAATTGAATCTTTTGCAGACATGTGATTAGCTTAGTTGTTTGTTTCTTACAAAGAAAAACTAGGATAACGCCTGCAATGAACAGCATTAGCTCCCTAGTTGATTAAGCTATAGGAATGGCTGAGACAAGTGAAGCTGAAGCCACTATAATCGGCATGGATTTGGCTGAGGTGACACCAACACAACCTATCCATTCTTCTGACCATTTTGCAGAGAATTTGGCAAAATATTTCAGTACCCTTGTCATTGCCTTTCTTAGAGAAAGCTCCCTAACCAAAGTTATGTGCAGAGTCATCACCAACATGCTGGACATGGAAACTATTCCAGGATCTGCTACTCTTGTCACACTC
Source organism: Dalbergia cultrata (assembly GCA_031216105.1). Classification (NCBI taxonomy): domain Eukaryota; kingdom Viridiplantae; phylum Streptophyta; class Magnoliopsida; order Fabales; family Fabaceae; genus Dalbergia; species Dalbergia cultrata. The sequence continues at coordinate 62,516,171 of CM062353.1, forward strand.
CAAGAGAATGTCAGCTACATCACCAATTCTATGGATGACAATGTCCCTAAGCATGCTAAGAGTCTTCGTAATGAAATCGGGGTGTTTTTGTAAAAGCAGTATCTAGAGAAAGATTTCATTTATAGGCAACAACAGTTGTATAAGGCTATTCTCCTTTGGCAAGAGATTCATTCCAAGCTTCCTCTTGACTAAAAACTATCCAAAGATAGCATATATCACTCTTAGTATGTATTCATATATTTTATATCATTTATTCTACTAAAAGCTTTTCTATGCTTTTCTTCAGATATCACCACAATTGTCTCATCTTCATTTGCTGTGCACACTCAAGACATGCTTGAAACAAACCTTGCCACGACTTTTCCCCTAAGTGTATTTGATCCCTAAGCAGTAGTTCATCCTATGGTGGCTATTGCATTTGAATATGCCTTTCGCAGTCCTAAAGTACCTTCATCAATTGAGACGACCACTACCGAGCTCATGCCTAGTGAAAGTCTAGGCACTTCAGCTATTCCAGAAGATGAACAAACAACAGTCGTAGAAACAACTCTAGCTGACTTTGTTGTCAAGATAGGTGCATGTGCTACTTGTGCTCTACCGGTGTAGCCTCATCCTGGGCAGGATCTCGCTCTTCTCCTTGTGCAGGACATTAATCTATAGGTGGGTTGCTTCTTTGTTTGTTTATATATATATATATATATAAAATGAGGCACTTCCTGCTTTGGTGCCATCCCAAATTAGACTGGCTAGTACTAACCAGTTATAGCATTACTTTCTTGCTTGAAGGAAGATGCTCAATTTTTTAATTTTGGATAATTGAAATCAAAGGTCATTGGTGTAAAGGATAGAGAGACCAAAATTTATTTTCTTTTTGTCAAAATCTTACATGTAGCATATTCTAGACATATATATTTATACATAAAAATATTGTGAATCAATATATCTTTTGTAGGTGGAGGATTCGTTGACTTAGGGACCAATGTTACTCCCCCTATCTATTCTTATCAATTTACTAAATTAGCCATTTTCAATTTTTAAACTTTCCGTTGTACCATTTAACCTTTCCTCCTTTCACTTCTTTCCACCGACCTTCCTGTCCACCATGCTAGCCACACCATCATCTTCGCACTTAGCTCCATTGCCAACCACCTTCATTGCCGGCCACCACTTCTACTAGCCACCACCTGTGTTTCATTCTGCATTCTCTCACGATCTTGCCCCTCTTTTTTCTTCTTAAATAAATAACCACAAATTGCTTTCATCTCACTTCTTGTTTCTCTCTTCTTATTTAATCACATTTCCATATTTGTGTGTTTTGCGCATTTCATGTATTTGAAGTTTTAATTGCTTTTATGTTGTTCATATATAAGGTTGTTGTTGATTGTTAGATGAACAAAATAAAAAGAGGTAGTGATAATGTATTAGGACATATTAGTTAAATGAGACATTGGATAGAGTAAAGAACATTACAGGTGTTCTTGTTGGCATAGGTGTGCAGTACCATAAATCTCTATGTCTCAATTTTCTATTTTGGTAGCACTCTGTCTCAATCTAAGGTGAATCGAAATATATATTAAAACAAGAAATAGCAACAAGAACCTCAACAATATCAATGATGAAGCTTCTTGCGGGCTAGGGGTGGAATGGATCAGTTGCATATGATTTTTTTAATATTTATATAAATATATAATAATTTTTTGACATGATGATAATTAACTATTAAAAATAAGTCATTCATGATAAGTAACATTATACAATACAGTTATTTATAATAAAATTATTTTTATAAATCAGTGTGAACACTCGATTTTGTTTGGTTCATATTAAAATAAACTCAAGTTTCTTTCAAGAAATTAGAGTATCAGGTTCATTTTTATGTTTCATGAAGATGCTTAATTAATTGAGTTCTAAGTTCATTTTGTATGAAAGGTGAGCTCGTTTTATTTATTTGTTTATTATTAATGTTATTTTGTTTTCTTCTTCTTTTTCTTTCTTCTTTCGTTTTTAGCCCATATCACTTTTGGCCCAAATAAAAAATAATAATAAGAAGAAAAAAAAAGAGGGCTCCAGTTTCTCCGTGCTTGATCAAAAAATAATAATAAAAGAAAAGGAGTCAAAAGATGCACAGGATTACATTGAATGTTCTAACGGAGCATTTAATGCTCAGATTTGACAACTACATCCAAAAAAAATCGGGGCATTTAATGCCTCAGCAGACAGCAAATCAAAAGCATTAAATTGTCCGACAAAAGCATTTAATTCGGCATGTGTATAAATAAGGAGGTTAAAAGAAAGAGAAGGGGATCTCTGGTACAATCTTCACTTTCAAAAAAAAAAAAATAAGCAAACACAAAGAGGGGAGGACTGAGCAAATTTTCAGAAGAAACAGAAACATCAATCAGTAGCACCAATAGTTGCTTGTTATTGCTATTTTCATCTCAAGAGTTATCTAATTTTAGAGACTCTGATATACACAGATATAGCAAAATTCTGAGCAAACACGGAGAGAGAGGGGGATCTCTGGACAATCTTCGCCTTCAAAAATAAACAACAGAGAAAGCTATTTGGGCTGGAGATTTCAACTAATTCAAAAGGCAATATCAGAAACGGAGAGGAAGAAGACACACAACAAGAATCATCACCATCATCATCAATATTTAATTCCTGTCGCAACTTTCATTTTAAAGAGTGATCTAATTTTAGAGACTCTAAAAGAAAGAACAGGGATTAACATTTAAATTGTCCTTAAAACCAAGAAGGAAAAAAACAAAGAGGCACATCCATAGGTAAGTCATCATGAAACATTAGTTATTTATTTATTTTTTTGGTGTGTAATTTTTAGTGCTATCATTTTTTAGAATCCTTGCAACCTGCACGTACACATAATAAAACTCAACCTCATAAAACACCATCATCAACTCTCATCCTCCTCCCAAATTAGCATCATCATCACCTAAGTCCAAAACACAAGAAAAATAAGTCTTAGCCAAACCCAACATAAAACTATAATCAAAGACTAATTTTCATCATTGTTCAACATAGATCCAGAAATTTCAAAATAAAAAGGGAAGTCAGAACAAAGGGAACCACCACTTTGACAGCTAATTCCATTTTCTTTGCTGTCGCGGCAAGACTACCGCGCATCACCTCTGCCGCGTGCCTCCCACAGCCGATCTTCACTGCCACCAGGAAAAGACAGGAGCCATTTTAGATCTGCTCCCTCTATGGCCGCAGCACTCTCCCCTGTCTCACATACATCCACTCAGACAAGGCTCTCTCTCCATTGCTTCCTCTGTGATTATTGCAAAAACTCCCACCCCGCTTTATCTCTCTTTGATTTAATTCTTCACTTACGAGAGTATTCTTTCTCTCTTGGCCAAAAGGGGAAGATAATAAAGATTTGTGAGATGGTGGGGTCTGGGATTAGTTTTCACTTTTAAAATATATATATATATATATAATAAAAACATTTTTAGGTGGCTTTGCACTTATCTCCATATGCATGTCTCTGTCAAAAGAAAAGAGGAGTTCTAGACAATGCCAAAACCAATTCTTGTAAAAATGTCACGAGAATGCACTACTTTGCTTCTTGATTTTTTATATTTTATTAGTATTGATGTGCCTTTTACGTGACACGAGAATGCACAGCTACTTGCTAATTACTTTCTTGTCTTTATATATTTTATTTGTATTGTTATTTGTCTTTTAGCTTGGTTATCAAAAGTTTTTCTTTTTCTTTTTTTCCTTGTCTGGAATTTTTTTTATTTTTTTGGGTGGGGCTAAGTCTTTGAAAGTGTATTGGGCTTTTGGTTTTTCATTGTTTTGTTCAAAATATATAGTCTTGGATTAAGATTCTAAATTTTTATTTTTTTTCCATTTTCATGATGTTTCTAAAAAAGGGTGCCTAAAAAAAAAAAAACAAGATAATTTTCCTTCCTAATTTGTCATTAAGCAATGATTTTTTTTAAATAAAATTAATTTAGTCATGACGGCTTATTGATTCTATATTTTGAGAATATCTTAGCTATAACAGTTTGACATTCTTAAGGTCCGTTTAAAATAAAATAAAATCAGTCAACACATAAACATTTTTTACAGAACTACGTGACTTTGAGTTCCTCATTGCACCAGAGGATACGTAGAAGCAGGCTATCCCTGTCAAGCCAAAGTTAATTTTTCTTAATTTATTTGTCAAATTGTAAATATTTTGTGTAAATTATTTATTAGTTGTTAAGATTGTAAATATATTTTTCAAAACTAAATTTTCTTAATGTATTTATTTAAATTTTAAATATACTTGCCAAAATTAATTTTTCTTAATTTATTTGTCAAATTGTAAATATTTTGTGTAAATTATTTATTAGTTATTAAGATTGTAAATATATTTTCCAAAACTAATTTTTCTTAATGTATTTGTTTAAATTTTAAATATACTTGCCAAAATTAATTTTCTTAATTTATTTGTTAAATTGTAAATATTTTGTATAAGTCATTTTTTAATTTATGTGTTAAAATTGTAGGTATATTTGTCAAAATTAATTTTTCTTAATTAATGTGTTTAAGTTGTAAATATTTTAATAAATTAATTTTTCTTAATTTATGTGTTTAAATTGTAAATATTCTACTAAATTAACTTTCCTAACTTAAGTATTTAAATTGCAACTTTTGTATTCTTTTATTGAAAATTTTAAGGGTTATTAATTAATTTGCACAATTTTTTAAGGTACCGTCTAAGGACGGGTGTACTAGGGGTGCTATAGGATTAAATTCCTATCCTTTCCCATGCATAACCGACTCCCGAACCCATATCTGGTTTTTTTTTTTAAGATTATCTTTACGAAGATAAAATTGGTTTTTCCAAGGTTTTCCAATTTAAATAAATCTGGTGGCGACTCCAATTTTCAAAACTATTATTTTTCGCCGTCCCGTCCCGATCCCGGTTGCGACAGATGGCGACTCCACTGGGGATATCAGTAAGAGAGTCAGGCCTATATAGTTAGTTGTGCAAATTATATATAACCCCGTTGATTCTTGTTTTCTTTTTTATTTTGTACAGTATTTCTTTTATTTTTCTTTTACAAGATTTAATGATCATATATTTGCTTTATTTAGTAAAACCTTAGGATAGATGATTATTGTATTTTGTATATATTTGTTGTTTGAATTCCGTTTGTATTTTTCTCATTGTTTTGTATAGTGTTTCTTTATTTTTTTTTTCGAATGATTTAAATATTCCTTCTGTTTAAATATAATGTTTACTTTATTTGCTAAAACCTTAGGTTAGAAGACTTTTGTTATTTTGTATATATGTATTCTCTGAATTTTGTTTTGCAGGAGTATATAGTGTTAGGATTGAAAGGTTTGTATGCTCCCTGCACACACATCACAATCACTTCACACACTGTGTTTTTTGGACTCTATACCCGAGCCCGTGCGAGCTAAGGATTAGGGGGTTTCCTGACATTGCCATGAGGGGCTTCATGCTCACTTGGTAGTTGTTGGGACACCACTCGGATTGTTACTGCTTTATGGATCAATCATATCGAGAGGGTTCATCCGTACTTGTGGTTGGTTCAAAAGTCATATTCTTGTCCTGTGGACAGGGGCAATCTGGGGACCATAGTCAGTAGAAGTCTAGACCCACCATGAATGTGTGCACAAATAGTTGAACATAGCAGCCTCCCAAATAAGGTTTTTGGCCTTAGAACTTCCCACCCGTTAAGCTTTACCCTGTTAGGACAGAGAGAGCATGCTTCTTTCATCTCTTTACACTATACTCCTTTATGTTTTACTTTTTGTTGTTTTTACATTATCACATTGTATCTAAGTTAACTAGCTTATTGTCTCATGCTATACATTCTCATCATTCATAACATAGACAAGCATTGTGTTCATTGCAGCATGTATTTCATTTTCTCATGTTTTTCTTAACACAACATACTCTTAGCATTCACATGTATTTTCTTGTTTATTTGATCATGTAGGATTGTGCATTTCATAAAAGAATATTCTTAATAAGAGCATGCATTTTTTTTTTCATTTTACTCAATTATTTCATTTTTGTTCACATTGGTTTTTAATTGATAATAAAACAAAGTCATCATTAGTTCAGATCAAATGGAAACAACACAGATGAACACTAGCAATGCACATGACTGGAAGAGAAACATCAAAGTTACAGTGACAAGCAGCGAGCTAGAGAAAGTGAAAGAATTAATTCAGTTGATGCCTCGTGAAGTCTTATCCTCTTTTAAGGATATGTATGGGCGCATATTGGATTTGTTACTCATCCCTGTGGAAGCTCCAGCATTGAGTGCTCTCTCACAATTTTGGAATCCTTCTCTTTGTTGTTTCGAATTGCCGGATCTTGATGCAACACCAACTATAGAAGAGTATATAGTTATGTTGAGGCTACCAATTCGAGAAGAATCTGGTGTATACCACTACCAAGGGCATTATGTTAGCAAAGAAATGGTTGCCAGAATAATTGGAGTTGATCCAAACCAGATGAGAATGGAAGTAAGGGGATCTACTCAAGGAATCAGAAAGAGTTTTCTAGAAACTCATATGCAAACTTTGGCCCAGTAAGAAAGTTGGGATTTCTTCAATCGTACACTAGCGCTGACAATCTATGGATTGATCTTATTCCCATTCACACCAGATATTGTTGACCAGGCTGCCATGGATGTGTTTTTCAAATTCGAGACGTGTGGCATGAATCCTATCCCAGCTATCCTGGCAGATACATTTCTTTCCTTGGGAGTTTGCATTCAGAAAAATGGAGGAAGATTGCGTTGTTGTTTGCCTATATTGTATGTCTGGTTCATGACTCATGCATATGCTGATAATCGCATGGGCCTCTTTCCTAATCCATTAGGAGACTTCTATCGCATACAGATAAATCATCAAGAGGCAAAAATATGGAAAAAGGAGTTCTCACAGATACAATCTAGTACTTTCAAATGGGTTTGTCCTTGGTATCATGGAGAAAGTGTTATCTACAGTTGTGGCGATTTTCACAACGTTCCTTTAATGGAGTGCGAGGGATGCATTGCCTATACACCCGCATTGGTGTTCAGACAACTTCACTGGACCCAAACAAAGCCAGAAGAGGAACAACTAAAAGGGTTCAGCTTCTTGTATCAGAAAGATAAAAACACCATGGAACAAGAAAGGAAGATCAAAATGGCATGGAATGATATCAAAATCCTAGGGAAAAGGGAACTTGGCCAACAACGTTTAACCTCTTCTCAAGAATATAGGGAATGGAGGAAAACAAGAATTGGCAGAGATAACTGTTCAAAAGATATTCTAAGCAATTCCGTTCCTATGCAAACATTAAAAGTACCTTAATGGACATCCCAAGTAGAATCAATGAAGGCACAAATGCGATGCTTGGAAGAAGAAAAGGAGGCAGCTGACCTAAAAGCTAACATTCTGCAACACCAATGTGAGAAAATGACTAAGGAGATTGAGACCCTGAAAGATGAGTGCGCCGAAGCTGCAGAAATTGCAAAGTCTAGAAAAGGCAAAGAGAAGATCTCAACCACTCATTTGGCCAAGATCAAAGAGCTTGAAGAAAAACTCCACACGTCCATGAAAGAAAGGAGCAAGTTAGAGCAAGAGATTAATAAGAAGAGCCGCATGGTGGGAAGAATGGAACAAGAAATCAACAGTAGGGATAAGAATGTTTTCAACTTAAAAATAGAGATCAATAAAGAGAAAGATGTGCGAAAGAAGTTGGAAGAACAAGTGGAATATCATGCACAACAGTTTTGGCACAAACTGAACAAAATGCCACTCGAGGGTGGGCATCAGCAAATCATTATCACAATTTGTTTGTTGACGCAGTGGAATTTGGAAAGTCATGGAAAGAAAAGGCTTTGGAGTGGGAAGAAAAGTATGGAAAACTCAATAGTGAATTGAGTCATTATGTCCCCAACTTCATATACCGATTTGAGCAAGCCAATGAACAAATTAGCAAGATGCCACCATTCAGATTACCTCGAGAAGTGACAGAGTTTATGGACATATGTGAAAGCATCACTAAAGACCTCAGAAGAAAAAAGATGAAGTTTTTGATGTAGTAATTTGTATTGAATAAAGGGTTGCTGATGTAGTAATTTTCTATGTTATCAATTTCGAAAAGGCCTGTACTCAGAACTTCATCTGGGAATTAATGAAATTCTTAATGTTTGTGCTACTTTGAATTTCTCTAACTCATTAGATACTTTTTATAGAGGAATAAATGTTCCCTTAGAAAGTAATCAATCACATTTTTACCTTGAGATGGCTCATCCTCGTGCAAAAATGTGAGAAGCTTAGTCATCAGGAAAACAATTGCATTGCTAGTGTTCATTAGATAGCACCTACAGAGGAGTGGATTCTCCCTGTGGATTTGTTATCAACCACACCTTGACTTATAGGGTAACATACCCATAAGAATAGGTGTGGGGTATCCTTACTATTGAAAAGAACTTTTGATGATTGTTGTTCGATTTTTGTTTTACATAAAAAACAAATATAAAATCTTTAACCCTTCTGGTTATTGTTATACACAGAGTGTGCGTGAGTGTGCACGTGTAACTCGTAACCATTGGGCGCCCAAGGAAAGAGGATACCGATCTAACTCGTGTTCATAACACCAGAGCTCGAACCAAGATGGCAGGAGATAATGGTGATTCAAGGAGAATCATCACAGCTGTAGCTAATTCTGAACCAGGGAGGAATCTGAGTATAGAAGTTGACGAAATGAGGGGACAGTTGAATGCAATGACGGATACTCAGGCCAGGATGGAAGAAATGATGCGAACCATGAAAGAATCACTCGACTTATTGGGAGCTAATCAAAATCGAGATAGAGTGAGTATGCCAGTAAGTGTGCAACCCAGTGCTGCAATGATAACCATACCTGTGGTATCGGATGCAACTCTAAATGTTACACAATGGATGAATGACATGGCAGGGACACTAGGTAATCCTCATGAACAACCACCACCGACAATGCCAATTACCCTCTCCATTGGAGAAGGTTATCATGCCATAGAAAACACACATACTGAAGGACACGGGCATGCTACCCACATTTGGGAGCAACCTCGTGTTGTTGTTCAAAGACAATTATCTTCCTCGGGGAATAATCGCGCGGAGGCGGAAAAGGATAAGTTCAAAGAAGAATGGATGAAGAAGATTCAGGATCAAATTAAGGCCATCCAAGGACCTACCACCTATGGTTATGTGGAGGTTGAACAACTGTACCCTTCCGTTGACCTGATAGTTCCCAAGGACTTCAAAGTTCCTGATTTCTCAAAATATGATGGGACCGGTAACCCTTTGTTCCACTTGAAGAGTTATTGTACCAAAATGGCAATATGGTCCAAAGATGAAAGGTTTCTTGTTAGCTTTTTCCATGAAAGCTTGACTGGACCAGCCTTAGAATGGTACATTCAACTGGATCATTCGAAGATCACAAGTTTAACCTTGAAGTGGCACCGACAAGAGAGCAACTAAGCACAATGCAGAAAAAGAAAGATGAAACATTTAAATAGTATGCTCAAAGATGGAGAACATTAGCTGCTCAAGTCCAACCACCTCTCATCCCAACAGAAATGTGCTCATACTTTTTGGGAACCTTAGGATCGCCTTATATTGGAGCTATGGCAGGAGCGGCGTACAAAGATTTCTCTGAGTTGATCATTGCCGGAGAAAGGATTGAGAATCTTGCTAAAGCTGGCAAGCTTCTAGTAACTAGTGAAGACACAAGAAAAGGTTTTCCGCCCAGGAAGAAGGAGACTGATGTGAATTATGTGCAGAGTCAACAACCCTTTATCCCAAGATACACACCAATGCACCCAAGACACCAAACACCACCATACCAAACCTCAGCCACTGCTTACCCAATTTACCAAACCTCACAAACCACAAATGCCATCCCATATCCCCAGCCTCAAGTTAATAACATTCACATACGACCATACCAACCAGCACGTCCTACATATCCAACCACATATCACCAGAACTACCAAAACACCTCAACGCCCCGACCCAATTTCCAAAACCAAAATCGCAATCGATTCCCAAACCTTCCACCATTCCCAAAGTTATCCATTTCAAATGCTAACCTTTTTCAAAAGTTATTTGAGGCTCACCTGATCTCACCATGTCCCGTGCGTCCATTAGAACCACCATTCCCAACGTGGTACAATCCAAACTTAACTTGTAAATATCACATGGATATAGTAGGGCATTCAATTGAAGATTGTGAAAGTTTCAAGACAGTAGTAAAGAAACTAATTGCTTGTGGACGATTGGACCTTCAAGAAGAGTCAAAACCAGATATTGTCCATAACCCAATGCCAAATCATGAAGGAGGAAGTCGGGTTAATGCTTTAGAGGAAGAAGAACTGCTAGTCAAGAAGGTTTTGAGTCTCCGTACACCGATGGAGAAAGTGTTTAATGCTTTGAAAGAGACTAATTATAACATCACAGCACCCGCTTCGATGATGAAAGAAGAGGAGAAATATGATATGGAATCAAGATGTGCATACCATTGTGGAAGCCTTAGACATGATATTGAGAATTGTTGGGATTTCAAAGTTCGTGTATAAGAACTACTCACTTTAGGTGTGATACAAGCAAAAAAGAAGCAGAATTCCATTGAAGGGGTGGATGTAATCGAACCCTTTGTGCTCCGAGTGCCTCCACTTAACCCAACTCCGAAACCAGAAAAAGTGGTAATTACTGTGAAGAAACCAACACCTTTTAGTTATGAGGACACACATGCTATACCTTGGAATTATGGGATTGAGGTGGAAATAGGAGAAACCTCAAAGGCCCAATCAAGTAAAGAAGAGGCCGGTATCATGAAAATAAAGGGAATCACAAGAAGTGGAAGGATTTATGGGCCTGGAGAGCTGGTAAAAGGAAAATTTGTTGACGATAGAAATGTTGAAAAAGGTTCAGATGTAGGAAGAAAAGAAGATGATGATGATGGAGAATTCCTAAAGATCATGAAGCAAAGTGAATATGATATTTTAGAGCAACTGAAGAAGACTCCTGCTAGAATATCTCTTTTGTCATTAATCTTATCATCTGAACCTCATCAAAAAGCAGTGCTAAAAGTCTTGAAAGAGGCTTATGTCAAACCTGATACTTCATTACAGAACATGGTGAATATGGTGGATCCAGTGAAACATGTCAACATGATCACATTCTCAGACAAAGAAATAGTGTCACAATCTAACCCACGAACACTGTATATAACCCTCAAATGTAAAGGTTATATAGTACCCAGAGTTCTCATTTATGGAGGGTCGGGATTGAATGTCTTACCTGTGTCGACCTTAACCTATTTGTCGATGAGTAAGGATGATATACTGCCACAAATAATGGTAGTGAAAGCTTTCGACGAAGCTAAGAAGAGCATCCTTGGGGAGATGGTGTTGTTGTTAGAGATTGGCCCAAGTAAATTTGAGGTGTTATTCCAGGTAATGGAGATTGAGTCCGACTACAATATGCTACTTGGAAGGCCATGGATAAACAGTGTTGGTGCTGTCCCTTCAACCTTGCATCAAAAGGTTAAGTACATTGAAAATGGTTCAGTCGTTACAATCCATGGGGAGAAAGAAATCATAGTATCCAAACCAGTGGCATTGCCATATGTTGAAAATGTAGAGCTAGTGGAGAGCAGTTTATGGCACAACCTGGAGGTGATAGGGTTGAGACAGGAACAGGAAAAGACCCCAATACAAAATCAAGTAGTGGCTCATATCATGGCCAAGAGTGGGTATCTGGAAGGTAAAGGATTGGGACCATGGTTGCAAGGCACCCGAACACCTATATTGGTCCCAGAGAAGTTCAACCGGTCTAGGGTACGAGATCCCCGTGGACGAAAAGCTGAGTGCTTTGAGTTTGGAGCAGAAAAAGCAAAAAGGACGAATGAAACAGATCCCTCACCTGAAGGAGACATTTCCTAGTCCAGCTGAAGTAATTATAGCCGAGGAAGTTCAATTCCCTTGCTACCGCCTCGCCATCAATACCTTGGATGTCGAAACAATTCAAGAAGACATTAAGTTTCTTGCTGCCAGCAATGATGAGATGCTGATGAACTGGACAACGGAACCAATGCTTGATGTTATTGCTGAAAAGTAATTATTTGGGTTGTACTATTCAAGAATTGCTTATGCTTTTGTTTATGCTATTCAGAGACATCATCTAAATGAACTTGCATGATTTTTCAATAATCTTTCTTTATATGTTCCTTTTGCCTCGTTTCTGTTTCTGTTCTTTAATCTCTCCTTTCTTTTATTTCTTTCCTTTACCACTCTCGCTCTTTAATTTGTGTTTGTTCCATGTTGTTTATGTTTTATGATCCACCATTTGTTTTAAGCATTCCAACCCACCACAATTACTTTCCAGGAATTTGAATGTCATAGAAATTTTGCCACATGAAAAGGAATTTGGGAGTTTATCAATCGATTCTCTTGCTACAATGGACTATGATAACCATGAGCCTGAAGATGATGAAGAAGTTGTTGAGCAGTTTTCAAATCTACTGTAGTACTCAGAAAGAGGATTCGACCTAGACAATGAGGTGATTGAGGTGGTTAACATGGGCACTGAAGAAGAAAAGAAGGAACTGAAAATAGTGGAAAATCCTGAACGCTCAGAAATGATTGCATTGTTTAAAGAATTCCTTGATGTGTTTGCATGGTCCTATCATGATATGCCAGGATTAGACCCAGAGATTGCATCACACAAGATTCCTTTGTATCCAGAAGTTGAGCCGAAAAAGCAAAAGTTGAGGAGAATACGACCAGATATGTCATTAAAAATAAAAGAAGAAGTCACTAAACAGCTGGAGGCTGGGTTTTTGGAAGTATCAAGACACACTGATTGGGTGGCTAACATTGCGCCTTTGCCTAAAAAGGATGGGAAGGTTAGAATGTGTGTAGACTATCGGGATTTAAATAAAGCTAGCCCGAAAGATGATTTTCCTTTACCCCATATTGATGTCCTCGTTGATAATACAGCTGGAAATCATCGATTTTCCTTTATGGATAGATACTCTGGGTATAATCAGATTCCCATGGATATTCATGACAAAGGAAAAACAACTTTCATAACCCCGTGGGGAACATTTTGCTATACAGTCATGCCGTTCGGATTGAAGAATGCTGGCACCACATACCAACGTGCCATGGTCGCATTATTTCATGACATGATGCATAAGGAGATTGAAGTGGACGTGGATGATATGGTCGCCAAGTCCAAGGAGGGAGAAAGTCATGTGGCAGTTTTACGAAAGTTGTTTGAAAGGCTCAGAAGATATAAACTCCGATTGAACCCGAATAAATGCATTTTTGGAGCTTCTACAGGGAAATTACTTGGGTTCATTGTCAGCAGAGAAGGGATAAAGGTAGATCCTGATAAGGTGAAGGCGTCTGAGAGATGCCTGCTCCCAACTCGAACGGGAGGTTAGAAGTTTTCTGGGAAGACTCAACTATATTGCTAGATTTATTGCCAATCTAACTAGTACTTGTGAGCCTATATTCAAGCTGCTGCAAAAACAGCAACCTGGAGAATGGAACAAAGAATGCCAAGAAGCCTTTGACAAAATAAAAGCTTATTTAATGAAGCCTCCAATTCTGACCCCACCTGTACCAAGTCGTCCTTTAATATTGTATCTCACAGTGTTGCCCACCTCACTCGGGGAAATGTTGGGACAATATGATGAGTCTGGAAAGAAGGAACAAGCAATTTATTATCTGAGCAAGAAGTTTAATGACTGTGAATCCCACTATCTGCCAATTGAAAAGACTTGTTTTGCGTTAGTGTGGACTTCCAAGAGATTGAGGCAGTATATGTTATACTACACCACCTGGTTAATATCTCGAATGGATCCATTGAAATACATATTTGATAGTCTTCACGTGTCATTAAGAATGTCAAAATGGCAAGTGATGCTATCCGAATTTGATATCAAATATATAACTCAAAAGTCCATCAAGGGAAGTGCAATTGCTGATCATCTAGCCGAAAATCCGCTTGAGGATAGACAAATTTACTACGTCTGAATTCCCTGACAGTGAGGTGTTGTCAATAGAAAAAGAAGATGAAGAAGAGGAGAATGTGTGGAAGATGTACTTTGATGGGGCTGTCAATATGAATGGATGTGGAATAGAAGCTGTAGTGGTGTCCCCAACCGGGAAACAATACCCAGTTTCCATCAAACTAGACTTTGAATGTACCAACAATATTGCAGAATATGAAGCATGTACAAATGGCTTACAAGTTGCAATGAACTTGGGAATCAAGGAATTGAAAGTCTTTGGAGATTCTGCACTTATCATTTATCAGGTCAATGGACAATGGCGAACCAAGGATCCAAAATTGGTGCCTTATCAAAGGTATTTGTCTCAACTAATCAAATGGTTTGACGATGTGTCGTTCTCCCACTTAACTCGAGATCATAACCAATTTGCGGATGCCTTGGCGACTTTGGCTGCAATGACCAAGTTGGAAGTCCACTCCAATGTCCAACCCATCCATATAGAAGTGCAAAGTGAACCGATATACTGTGACAGTGTAGAGATTGAGCCAGATGGTCAACCTTGGTATCAGGATATCAAGCAGTATATTCAAAAGGGAGAATACCCAGACAGAGCGAATGAGGTGAATAAAAAGACAATTCGTCAACTGGCTATGGCATTTTTCTTGAATGGTGAAGTCCTCTACAAAAGGAATTATGATAGTACCCTCCTAAGATGCGTAGATGCTCATGAAGCCCGTGTAATCATGACAGAAATTCATGAGGGGATTTGTGGAACTCACGCTAATGGGCATATGATGGCACACAAAATTTTAAGGAGTGGTTATTATTGGTCCACCATGGAGAGTGACTGAATCAGTTATGTTCGAAAGTGTCACAAATGTCAAATTTATGCAGACCGAGTTAATGCTCCTCCAGTTCCATTGCACAACATGGTATCTCCTTGGCCTTTCTTAATGTGGGGTATGGATGTCATTGGCCCAATTAATCCCAAGGCGTCCAATGGTCATCGTTTCATTTTGGTTGCAATCAACTATTTCACAAAGTGGGTGGAAGCTGCTTCATATGCCAACATCATACAGAAGGTGTTCATCAGATTCATCAAGAGAGACATTATCTGTAGGTATGGTATTCCAGAAAGAATTATCACGGATAATGCTCCTAACCTCAATGGTGCAGAAGTTCAGAAGTTCTTGGAGACTTTCAAAATCAACCATCACAACTCAGCTCCTTATAGGCCTCAAATGAATGGTGCGGTTGAAGCTGCAAATAAGAACATCAAGAAAATCATCGCCAAAATGGTGGTGAATTATAAAGATTGGCATGAAATGCTACCATATGCTTTACACGCATATCGTACCAACATTCGGTCAAGCACAGGAACAACTCCCTTCTCGTTGGTATATGGAATGGAAGCGGTATCTCCTATTGAAGTGGAAATCCCATCGTTAAGGGTTTTAATGGAGGCTGAATTGGAAGAATCTGAATGGGTAAAGGCTCGATATGAACAATTAAACATG
Source organism: Dalbergia cultrata (assembly GCA_031216105.1). Classification (NCBI taxonomy): domain Eukaryota; kingdom Viridiplantae; phylum Streptophyta; class Magnoliopsida; order Fabales; family Fabaceae; genus Dalbergia; species Dalbergia cultrata. Next base: position 62,531,741 of record CM062353.1, read on the forward strand.
ATAGAAGAAAAAAGATTGACAGCTATTTGTCATGGCCAGTTGTATCAAAGCAGAATGGCTAAGGCTTTTAACAAGAGAGTCCGCCCTAGAGATTTTCATCCAGGGGATTTGGTTTTGAAGAAAATTCTCCCTAATCAAGAGGATGCACGGGGAAAATGGGCTCCAAGCTATGAAGGTCCTTTCATTGTCAAGCAAGCATTCTCGGGTGGAGCGTTGATTTTGGAGAACATGGACGGACAAGAATTGCCCAAACCAATCAATACTGATGCAGTCAAAAAGTTTTATGCTTGAAAAGATAAAAAAAAAAGGGGGCCTGTTAGGTCGAAAACTCGAAAGAGCGACCTAAGCAAAAGTTAGGGTCAAATAAAAAAATCAAATCAAAAAAAAAAAAGGCTTGTTAGGTTGAAAACTCGAAAGAGCGACCTAGGCAAAAGTTAGAGCAAAAAGATAAGCATCATCTCAAGTAACCTACACTGGGGCAATTTTTGGGTGTTGAATTTGTCCATCGGATCAAGCAAACCAAGACTGAAATTGGGGCAACTTTTGGAAAGAAAGGGTTTGAAGACATATCATCAAAGATCATGGCTATAGTGTTCAACTTGCTTCAAGAAGTCAATTGAGCGAGCTACAAAGAACCTAAACTGGGGCAAGATTTCATGTCTTTCACAATTCTATCTTTCACTTTTGTGTTTTGCCTTTTCTCAGACATTTTGTCACCCAAAACACCAAGCAATAAATATTCTTATTTAGCTAATTCTTCCATTTTCTCTTCGAATGCATGTTTATTTATGATGTCTCGAGTAAGCATAAATTTAAGTTTAAAGCTATACAACCTGACAATGCTACAGCAATACATTAATAGCTAGCATCTCAACAAGAGAATTCAGAAGTTTCGGCAAAGTTTATTGGAAAAGCAATCATCATCCCGTAAAAAGGGAGAGAAAAGAATGGACAAGGAATGAAGCAAAGGAAGCTACAGAAGAAAAGGAAAACCTCATATGTGCTAGAAGGCTCAACGCATGAAATACGAGTTTGATCGGTTGAAGTCTTCCTTGAGGCTTGCTTGATTTGGTTACGGTTTGTTTTCAAGAATGTGTTTGAAATAAACTGAAAATGCATGATGAATCCATGACTTTTGCAAATAAAAAAAAAAGGGGAGAAAAGAGAAAAGAAAAAAAAAAGAAAATTATTGTTTTCTGTGCCAATTCACTTTTCCAGTTAGTCTCAGATCGCCACTTTACTTTTATGTCAGTTTTAGATTGCCAATTTATTTTCCACTTGACTTTTAAATTTACACAGTCGACTTTTAAATTTGATCGACCCCATCGGCTTTTAAATTTCTATCAGCCCCCGTCGGCTTTTAAGTTTACATCATTACATCGGCTTTTAAATTTCTGTCAGCCCCTGTTGGCTTTTAAATTTCTGCCCCCGTCGGCTTTTAAATTTCTGCCAGCCCCCGTCGGCTTTTAAATCCTTTTAAATTTCTGTCAGCCCCGGTCGGCTTTTAAATTTCTGTCGACCCGTCGACTTTTAAATTCTAAATTTCGACTTTTAAATTTACGCTTGACCCGTCGACTTTTAAATTCTGTCAACCGAGTCGACTTTTAAATTTCTATTAGCCCCTGTCGGTTTTTAATTTCGACCACAATCGGCTTTTTAATTTCTTGACGCCAATCGGCTTTTAAATTTCATGACCTCCATCGGCTTTTAAATTCTGTCGACCACAATCGGCTTTTTAATTCTGTCGTCAAACTTTTAAATTTCTAGTTAGCCTGTCGACTTTTATATTTCGGTCATTTGTTGGCTTTTAAATTCGATCGACCCCTCAACTTTAAATTCGATTAGCCCCATCGATTTTTAGATTTCAGTTAGTCCTATCAAATTTCCAATTTCAGTTAGCCTTCGTCGATTTTTCAAATTCTATTAGCGTCTGTTGGTTTTAAAATTTCTGTTAACTCCTGTTGGCTTTCTAAGATATTTGTTAACCCCAATGGGCTTTTGAATTCCTGTCAATTCTTGTCAGCTTTTTGCTTGTATAAATAAGTTTCACTTCTTGTCACTCATACATCTTGGTTCCTGAATTACATCATTTGCATGTAACTTTTAAGAATGATGATATTCTTGTACAGTTTGAGTTTAGAAGTCTTGTATTTCGTGCATTACCAAACAAAATCGATGTTCATATCTTCACTCATTCCTTATGAAGGCAATATGAAGAACTCAGGTTTTTCATATTCTCTAATAAGAAATAAGTAAAGAGGGGCAACTGTGAACACCCGATTTTGTTTAGTTCATATTAAAATAAACTCAAGTTTCTTTCAAAAAATTAGAGTATCAGGTTCATTTTTATGTTTCATGAGGATGCTTAATTAATTGAGTTCTAAGTTCATTTTGTATGAAAGGTGAGCTCGTTTTATTTATTTGTTTATTTGTTTATTATTACTGTTATTTTGTTTTCTTCTTCTTTTTCTTTCTTCTTTCATTTTTAGCCCATATCACTTTTGGCCCAAATAAAAAATAATAATAAGAAGAAAAAAAAAGAGGGCTCCAGTTTCTCCGTGCTTGATCAAAAAAAAATAATAAAAGAAAAGGAGTCAAAAGATGCACAGGATTACATTGAATGTTCTAACGGAGCATTTAATGCTCAGACTTGACAACTACATCAAAAAAAATCGGGGCATTTAATGCCTCAGCAGACAGCAAATCAAAAGCATTAAATTGTCCGACAAAAGCATTTAATTCGGCATGTGTATAAATAAGGAGGTTAAAAGAGAGAGAAGGGGATCTCTGGTACAATCTTCACTTTCAAAAAAAAAAATAAGCAAACACAGAGAGGGGAGGACTGAGCAAATTTTCAGAAGAAACAGAAACATCAATCAGTAGCACCAATACTTGCTTGTTATTGCTATTTTCATCTCAAGAGTGATCTAATTTTAGAGACTCTGATATACACAGATATAGCAAAATTCTGAGCAAACACGGAGAGAGAGGGGGATCTCTGGACAATCTTCACTTTCAAAAATAAACAACAGAGAAAGCTCTTTGGGCTGGAGATTTCAACTAATTCAAAAGGCAATATCAGAAACGGAGAGGAAGAAGACACACAGCAAGAATCATCACCATCATCATCAATATTTAATTCCTGTTGCAACTTTCATTTTAAAGAGTGATCTAATTTTAGAGACTCTAGAAGAAAGAACAGGGATTAACATTTAAATTGTCCTTAAAACCAAGAAGGAAATAAACAAAGAGGCACATCCATAGGTAAGTCATCATGAAACATTAGTTATTTATTTATTTTTTTGGTGTGTAATTTTTAGTGCTATCATTTTTTTAGAATCCTTGCAACCTGCACGTACACATAATAAAACTCAACCTCATAAAACACCATCATCAACTCTCATCCTCCTCCCAAATTAGCATCATCATCACCTAAGTCCAAAACACAAGAAAAATAAGTCTCAGCCAAACCCAACATAAAACTATAATCAAAGACTAATTTTCATCATTGTTCAACATAGATCCAGAAATTTCAAAATAAAAAGGGAAGTCAGAACAGAGGGAACCACCACTTTGACAGCTAATTCCTTTTTCTTTGCTGTCGCGGCAAGACTACCGCGCATCACCTCTGCCGCGTGCCTCCCACAGCTGATCTTCACTGCCACCAGGAAAAGACAGGAGCCGTTTCAGATCTGCTCCCTCTGTGGCCACAGCACTCTCCCCTGTCTCACATACATCCACTCGGACAAGGCTCTCTCTCCATTGCTTCCTCTGTGATTATTGCAAAAACTCCCACCCCGCTTTATCTCTCTTTGATTTAATTATTCACTTACGAGAATATTCTTTCTCTCTTGGCCAAAAGGGGAAAATAATAAAGATTTGTGAGATGGTGGGGTCTGGGATTGGTTTTCACTTTTAAAAAATATATATATATAATAAAAACATTTTTAGGTGGCTTTGTACTTATCTCCATATGCATGTCTCTGTCAAAAGGAAAGAGGAGTTCTAGACAATGCCAAAACCAATTCTTGTAAAAATGTCACGAGAATGCACTACTTTGCTTCTTGATTTTTTATATTTTATTAGTATTGATGTGCCTTTTACGTGACACGAGAATGCACAGCTACTTGCTAATTGCTTTCTTGTCTTTATATATTTTATTTGTATTGTTATTTGTCTTTTAGCTTGGTTATCAAAAGTTTTTCTTTTTCTTTTTTTCCTTGTCTGGAATTTTTTTTATTTTTTTGGGTGGGGCTAAGTCTTTGAAAGTGTATTGGGCTTTTAGTTTTTCATTGTTTTGTTCAGAATATATAGTCTTGGATTAAGATTCTAAATTTTTATTTTTTTTCCATTTTCATGATGTTTCTAAAAAAGGTGCCTAAAAAAAAAAAACAACATAATTTTCCTTCCTAATTTTTCATTAAGCAATGATTTTTTTTAAATAAAATTAATTTAGTCGTGACGGCTTATTGATTCTATATTTTGAGAATATCTTAGCTATGACAGTTTGACATTCTTAAGGTCCGTTTAAAATAAAATAAAATCAGTCAACACATAAATATTTTTTATAGAACTACGTGACTTTGAATTCCTCATTGCACCAGAGGATACGTAGGAGCAGGCTATCCCTGTCAAGCCAAAGTTAATTTTTCTTAATTTATTTGTCAAATTGTAAATATTTTGTGTAAATTATTTATTAGTTGTTAAGATTGTAAATATATTTTTCAAAACTAAACTTTCTTAATGTATTTATTTAAATTTTAAATATACTTGCCAAAATTAATTTTTCTTAATTTATTTGTCAAATTGTAAATATTTTGTGTAAATTATTTATTAAGATTGTAAATATATTTTCCAAAACTAATTTTTCTTAATGTATTTGTTTAAATTTTAAATATACTTGCCAAAATTAATTTTCTTAATTTATTTGTTAAATTATAAATATTTTGTATAAGTCATTTTTAATTTATGTGTTAAAATTGTAGGTATATTTGTCAAAATTAATTTTTCTTAATTAATGGTTTTAAGTTGTAAATATTTTAATAAATTAATTTTTCTTAATTTATGTGTTTAAATTGTAAATATTCTACTAAATTAACTTTCCTAACTTAAGTATTTAAATTGCAACTTTTGTATTCTTTTATTGAAATTTTTAAGGGTTATTAATTAATTTGCACAATTTTCTAAGATACCGTCTAAGGACGGGTGTACTAGGGGTGCTATAGGATTAAATTCCTATCCTTCCCTATGCATAACCGACTCCCGAACCCATATCTGATTTTTTTTTTTAAGAAGATAAAATTGGTTTTTCCAAAGTTTTCCAATTTAAATAAATCTGGTGGCGACTCCAATTTTCAAAACTATTATTTTTCGCCGTCCCGTCGCGATCCCGGTTGCGACAATCAGTATTTTAATTATCATATTTTAAAATTACTATTTTACAAATTATGCTTTCAATATTATATGTTATGCTCTTAGTTATTGTTTGGTGCATATATTATATTTTAAAACTTATAAGCTTATACATCGTAATCACTATTTCATTATGAGATTTTTTATACATAATTAAAATAAAATTAATTATAAAAAAATAAGTTTGATTTATATACATTGAAATACATCATAATCACTATTTCATTGTTAGATTTTTTTACATAATTAAAATAAAATCAATTATAAAATAAAAAATAAGTTTAATTTATATACATTGAAAGTATAAAAATAAATATTACTTGATGATTTCCCACTTAATATGTAAATTTCAAATAATATTAATATGTGATACAATATCATATATTTTAATGCTACCTATGAATATTATTTTGATGCCAACTAGAGCTATGTGAATAAGTTGTATCGTTAGCCTCCCAATAGTGACAAATTGTATTTTATTCTAATATTCTTTGTTTTATAAATGATATAGCATTTCGTAAAAAAAAAATTTATTCTAATATTAATTTTTGTAAATATTTTATTTTTTGTACACTAATAATATTAAAAAAACTAATTACTTTCATTCTATGCATAGCACAAGTCATATTCTAGTTTTATTTATAAGATAACATTTCAATGTTAATTAATAGTGAGATTTGCTTCGATGTATACATTTATTCCTTTTTTTTTTAACTGCTTCATTCATTTATTTTAAAACTACACCTTTAGTTTTTCAAAATTAAAATAAAAAGTATGTAAATTAAGGATAAATTTCCGTTAAAGTTAAAATATTTCTTTATAAATAAACTAAATACAATTCTATACAACAATCTAGAATAAATTGTTTTAGGTGATGCTTAAAGGAAGTAAAGGAAGGATGCATGCATGTGTGATCAAAAGGTGGAGTCAGATACTGCTGCTGCTAATCCGGTATAGGTGATTGCTGGTAACTTTTGGTGTTGGACTGCTTTGGAGTTTTCACACAACAAGCGGATTCGGCATAAGAAGTTTTGGACTCTTCACTTTAGTTAATTTGCCTGGAATGTAGCTGGAATATGTGGCTTTGAATTTTCTTGTCATGCCTTGTCTCTTTGCTTCCTTTTTTTTTTTTTGTGGGGGCGAGCCTTGTCTTCAAACTACCCGAAAAAAAGGACAACAATCTAGAATATCTAATAAATTCATACTTTATCATGGGAATTTTTTATTTATGTGGCCGTCGTCTGTTCTTCGACTTTAATTTATGCGTCTTTATCTCATTATCTAAAGTTCAATAAAAGATTTATTATTTATGTGGTCTAAAATTGAAGTAGTATTTTTTTTTATTATAAGTTTTAATCATATCACTTCAAGAAAAATAGTATTTTTAATCAGTTCTTTTCAATAAAAATATTATTAAGAAGAGAAATTTTGACATAAAATAATTATTAAAAATATTTATAAATTTTTATTGATAATTAATACATATTAAAAATACTTAAAAAAATATATTTTTAACATATATTAATTATTAATAAAAATTTATAAATATTTTTATTATTCATTTTATGTTAAAATTATTTCTTTATAATACTTTTATCATAAGTTTAATTGTGAAGTATAGTTGAAAATGCTCAATTTTGGTTGGAGTGCATCCTATCCTTTATATACTCATTTTTTCTTGGAGCGTATCCTATCGTATATACAAGGAAAACCCACCGGCCTTCTTATCTTCTTCCTCGTAGAGCCATGTCTCAACCATCACCTTTCAAAGCTGTGCAAGTTTGTTCTGTGGCACCACAACATGGTTCCACAACTCCAACCACAACACCACTTACCTTCTTTGACTTATTCTGGCTAAGGTTCCCACCCGTGGAGCGTCTTTTCTTCTATGAATTTCCAGAACCTTCCACCTCATTCTATGATTCAGTTCTACCAAATCTCAAGCAATCACTTTCACTCACACTGCAACACTTCCTTCCCCTTGTTGGCACCATCACTTGGCCTTCAGAATCTCCCAAACCCATCATCCAATGTGTCCCCGGTGATTCTGTCTCCTTTACTATAGCTGAGTCCGATGGTAATAGCAATTTCAACCATCTTTGTTCTAATCTCGTTGAAGCTTCAGAACGTTACCCCTTGGTACCCCAGTTGGCCATATCCCATGAAAAAGCATCGTTGTTGGCACTTCAAGTCACGGTGTTCCCAAACTTTGGGTTTTGCATTGGAATAACCACACACCATGCAACCATGGATGGAAAGTCTTCAACTTTGTTCATGAAAGCATGGGCCTATGCATGTTCTAAGCTAGGTGAATCACCCTCTTTATCATCATCATTACCTGAGAATCTAACACCTTGCTTTGATGGAACAGTTATAAGAGACCCCACAAGAATTGCTGAAGCGTATGCGGACTCGTGGTTAGAGAACGGTGGACCAAATAATCGAAGTGTCAAGGTGTGGGAGCTCTCTAATAACGATGAATTAGCAAAGGGAGATGATGGAGTTAAAGGCTTTTTTGAGTTGACCCCAACACATATCCAAAAGCTTAAGCAATATGCACAAGCCAAGATGATGAAAAGGGACAATAATAATACTAGTAACGTTCAATTGTCGGCCTTTTCAGTCACCTGTGCTTATGTGTTGGCATGCTTGGTCAAAGCTGAACAACCAAAGAACGATGAGGTAATTTTTGTATATAGCGTTGATTGTAGATCCCGCTTGGACCCTCCAATTATGCCTTCGTATTTCGGGAATTGCATTATGGGACAATGGGTTGAGGTTAAAAAAGAGAGCTTGTTAGAAAATGATGGATTCATTAGTGTTTTGGAGGGAATAATTGAGTCCTTGAAAAGGGTGGAAGATGTAGAAGTGTTGAAAGGAGCAGAGACTAAGGTTTCAGATATCATTACTACCTTGCCTAAAGGGAGAGTATTCTCTACTGCTGGATCACCAAGATTTGAGGTTTATAGTATTGACTTTGGATGGGGAAAGCCTAAGAGAGTAGATATGACTTCAACAGATAAAACGGGAGCGTTTTGTCTTTCTGATAGTAGGAATAAGGATGGAGGGATTGAGATTGGGTTGGCATTGAGCAAAGGTCAGATGGAAGTTTTTTCTGCCCTTTTTGTCCAAGGACTTGAATCCTTTTAAAGGAAATTTAAGATTTTACTGCTGTTCTTTTAGAAGGAAACAGAGTTCACTCAATATGCTCCATGCTATGTATGTTAAATAAGAATCTTTGGAGGTTTGTTACTGGTGAACATACATTTGCGGGATGAATAAACAAAGATTAGAGTTTTAGCTTTTTATTTATCCTAACAAATAAGTTAACTTCATTATATAGGATTTAACTCGCTCAAAATTAGGCGGTCGGTAATATATAAAAATGAGGAATTAATCATTATTTAATTATTTAATGGGATCTACACATGATGTATACATAATAAAAGTTATTAAGAGTAAGGAGCCCCTCACTTTTATATTTTATTAACTTTTTTACTTTAGATAATATAAATTGTATTATATATATCAACATAATCATGTATGAAATGAGGCCATTGTTATGATTGCTGTTATAAAAGTGGGTGGAAGTTAATGTGTACTATCATTTTGAAACCATGAAGCATACAGAAAAATTATATGCATCCTGATTTCGTAGTTTTGATTGTGCTTTTACCCTAGGCATTGTAATCGGACTGCTGACCTAATAGCTAATTATGCTTTGGATGGAGCTCTTATTAGTATCTGGGTGGATAATCCCCCAAACATCCTTTGGCATGTACTCCTTTGCTATTCTTATGATTATTGTTAAAGCTCTATTCCACTAAAATAATAATAAGACCAGAGTAAGAATCAGCAAGAAAATAAAAGACCATTACAAAAAATAAAATAAAATAAAAGAAAGAAGAGATGCGAACATTGATCAATATGGAGAAGCATAATTCACCAAACAAAAAGGAAAAAAGAACAAAATTTAACAAGCAAAGTTTTGTTATAAAAAAATTTTCCGATAATTTGGATAAACCTCGATTCACAGCAATGTCACTGCAGAGCAAAAAGATACAATACACCATCATCTTAAAAGAATAAATTTTACTGCTCAATCAAATTGATGTCAAAAACAAATCTAGCTTATTGCTTCCTTCTATTGTACAATTGAGTAAAAACCAATGTTAAGAAAAGCATAGCAGATATGGAACCGGGCATCGTATTGATTCAAAAGTTTAGAAATCTAACGAGTTTAATTAACTAGGGGTTCGACCATGATTTTTCTTTTTCTGCTTTCTCAGTGTATCTACCGTCAGAAGTACTGACTTATCCTTTCACGTATTATAGGCCCATTTTAGAGGTAGATGTTAGCCACCGATAAAGGCATTAATTCAAAGATTCAGAAGTCTACTAGTGTTTAATTGTCTAAGGGTTCGACCATAATACAATAAAACAGATAAAAATTTAGAAAATAAAAAAATACCCAAAGTTTGTCCCTCTTAAATTTTGTAGTGGACAAATTGGTCCTCTAGAAAAAAAATCCAAATAAGTCCTGGCAATTTAAAATTTTGGACAAATTGGTCCCTAAAACAAAAAGGACAAATTAGTTCCTCAAGAATAATGTAAAATGACAAATTTGTATTTATATAAAGGGATTAATTTATCCAATTTTTTAAATGACAGGGACTTTTTTGGGTTTTTTTTTTCCGTAGAGACACTAATTTGTCTGATTTTTCTTAGATGGACCAATTTATCCAACTTAAAATTTAATAGAGACCAAATTGGGGGTTTAGTCAATTAAAAATAAAGAGTTAAAATATGATATCCCAAATAAAGAAATTATAATTATTATGAATTATTATTATTATTATTATTATTAATTATTATTATTAAGTGTACCTAGCATTATTATTATTTAACATTATAATTACTAAGTGTGGTTAGCATTAATATTAGTCATTACTATTATTAAGTCTAGATATATACCACTAATATTAATAATACTAAGTGTAGTTAGCATTAGCATTATTATTATTAAGTGTACCTAGCATTATTATTATTTAACATTATTATTAATAAGTGTAGCTAGCATTATAATTATTATTATTAAGTGTACCTAGCATTATGATTATTTAACATTATTATTACTAAGTGTAGCTAGCATTATAATTATTATTACTAAGTGTAGTTAGTATTATTATTATTTAATATTATAATTACTAAGTGTAGTAAGCATTAATAATATTTATTATTATTATTAAGTGTAGACAAATAACACTAATATTATTCATGATTATTATATTTGTGTATAAATATATGAGTGTAGGAGTGTGTATGTATAAGAAATGTTTAGTTTCATTTTGCTAAGTTTTGCTTCTACCTCCTCTAAGTTAAATCTCCTCTAAACCAAACCTCTTCTTAGCCGAACTCTCTCTTGTCAAACTCATGATCTTCATGGCCGAGCTTCAGTGAGCCTAGCTAATCCTCTCTTGGGATGTTGTGATACTCATTTCTTTTAATCTGTGAGATTGGTTATTTGTACCATTCCAATACTTTAGAGTAAAGTTATTAGTAGAAACACACCCACGACTATCAACGGTGAGTGGGTTTAAACTCATAATCATACTTTTGGTTATTATTAATATTTTTTCATATTATATAAATTATTTATGAAATTTTAGAATGATTTATGTCAAGAGAATATATTGTTATAATTATGCCTGTTTTATAAATATTATTACTTTTACAGTTATCATGAAAATTAATCATTTTAGCAAAACTCATGGGACCATAATTGATACCTTGCGTGTTATAGAATATCTTTTTCCTAGTTTATGAAATTGTGAGACCTTAGTTTAATGTTTACAGTAAAAATATTGATTATCATGTTTTCAGACTATGTATTTCCTATGAAGATTTTAGAATATTAGATATAATTTATTGAAAGTATTGAATAAAGTATAATTCATAACAATTGTCAGATACATATTCTATTGATTACTGAAATCACTATGTCTACAAGCTAGTGATCCCTTGGGCATGATTTTAGAATCTCAGTTATGCTACAGTCAAATTGTTAGAATTATATGAATTCAGAGCTTTTATATTTATTTGGTTTATGAACAAATTATTTTATATTAAATAGTAAGAAACAGATCAGCGAGTTAACGGCTGCAGGATTGATCGTTAACCTTGGTACCAAGTGGTCCGCTAGAGGACTAGCTCACCCACAATAAGGAACCTAGTGAGGTGTCCATTTATGGGACCTAGTTAGGTGCCCATCAGATTAGCCATTGGCTCAGATTTAGCTATTCAAATTTCAGATAATTATATACAGAATAATTCATGTTTCTCTACTAGTTATTGCCATAGATTCAGTTAATTTATATGTAATTATATATGTAATATATTTCACATCAGTTGCATGTATATGTTATGTATTTTGTTATTATCCCGTGTGGGTTGTAAGTGGAGGCTCGCTCACTGAGTTTTGATAAACTCACCCCTCTCTTTTCCTTTCCCTACAGATCTGACTACAGCTTTCAGCTTGTACCACAGATTCTCGATAGTTGTGCTACAGCTTCCTTGGTGAGCTTCGCTTTGGAGTGGAGCTTATTGTCAATTATGTCAGTCTAGTAGTGCTCCAATAAATTGTGTAGGCAGGATCCCCGGACATGTATGATATATTTTCAGAATTTTTGTTAATTGTTTTGTTATGTTTGGTTTTGGCCTAGAATATGGATTTTATGCAAATTTATATTCAGAATTTATGTTTTGAGAACAATTTCATATTATTGAAGTTTTAGTTGAACTTGAGATATTTTGAATAAATTGGATTATTTATATTAGTTAGTTACGTTACCAGAGGCTTCCGTGAGGACCCAAATCCTCACGTGCCGGTTACACTCCATAGGTGGGTCGTGACATAAAATATTGACCACTTAAATTTTATATTGTTCAAATTATATACTTTTTACTCTGAAGATTGTTACAAAATAATTCAAGTTTCAAACTGCTTAGACTAAGAAGTTATTACTTTTAGAACAATTTTAAATATTTAGGTGTTATGTCACCCTATGCTGAACTCTAGGCTCTTTTTAAGAGATTTATATGTTAATAATATTTTATTTGACTAACCAAGTTGTGTCTTTCATTATTGAAATATTGAATTTGAAAAATTGAAAATTTCTTTTTTAAATAAATTGATCAGTTCGACCAATTTTTGATTAGTTTATATTAATTTTCAGCCAATGCATCAGTTCTTAACCAGTGCACACTAGTTATGACTAGTTTTTGAAAAGAGAATATTTCAATAATGAAAGATAATTACAAAGAAGATTGTTATAGAAAAGTGAAAGAGATGTGTATTTGTTGCTACTATATATTCTTTTATGGGTAAGGGAGCTATGCTCTTTAAGGGTTGTTGTTCCTGTTGTGAGATGAGTAAATAACGGATAGGTGACGATGGTGGACATGGTGGTGGCGATCGCGGTCTCTTGCACGCGAGAGAGAAGAAAAGCGAAGAGAGAATCAGCTTGTTATTGTGTGGGAAAGAAAGAGAGAGAGAGAGAGAGAAATGTGTTTGTGTTTTGCTTTTTCAGAAATGTTTTCTTTAAGAATGGTAGTGTTTGTATCATACTACTATTTTGCCCTCTTCTCTTATCCTACATGCAATCCAAACTAAATAAAAAAAAAATCCTAAGACAATAACGTGAAAAATAAATGAATCAGTAAGAAAAAATGAAAAAAAATAAAACAAAAGAAAAGGGGAATCCTATGCTAACCATACGGTCAGAGACACACTAAATTTTCATTATATGCCTAACATACTCTCAAAGACACTTTTTAAAAGGAAACAAGCTTCTTCCTTTTATTTATTTCTTTTCTAATTATAACAACTGTTTTAAAATTGACATTTTAATTTACTAAAAGATATAAAAATAAAGGAGGTGTGATTGAAATAATGTAAATTAAATTTATTCATAATTTTTTATTACTTATAAATTATATATTTATTTTTATAAATAAAATATTATAATTTAATAAAAGGATGTAAATAGTTCATGATGATATAGTAAAATTATTCACTTATAACTTACTCTCTTTCATTATTCTACAATTTTATCTATCAATACACAAAATTTTCATAAAATAGGCTGTTTAATGTTAGTTGAATGTCATGTATCGAGATTTTCTTAACTTTATAAAAGATACATTCAAAATAAGATATAAAATAGAGAATGATTCATTTTAGATACATATTCATGTATATTTTGTTCATTATTTAATTATTTAACTATTAATTTATTTTCAAAGTTAATTTATATATTAAAACCGAGATAATGTTAGTCTCTCTCCACCCAATCCGAGATAATGTTAGTCTCTTTCTTTCTCCTCCGTTCATGCTTTCATTTTAAGATCATGTTTGAATATCTGAAACTAAGGGTTTGTGCAATCCACATGGTTTTTCTCTGTTGGTGAATGTTTGTTTGTGTAATGTCACTGGTATATATGTTGGTGTTTATTGTTTACGATAGATTTATTTATTTATTTGCTTTCACTTGCATTCAAATCAGTACTATGATTCAGATAAGATGTATAGATATTGGAGGAAGTGTTAAGAAGGGGTTCATGTGAACTTGAGCTTCTGGTTTTTCTTGTGCTGGTGAATTTGGAAGCGTTATAAATAATACCAAATTTATAAGTTGTGTGCGTGGTTCGTACATCAGTGGAATTCAACGCTAAATGTTGGTAGTATTCATTTTAACATGTCAGTTCAGGTTCAGTTAGGAATCATAGAACTTCCGCCAAGCATTGTCCTAGGCGCATGAAACACTACAAGAAAAATAAGTATTTTCAACCGTTCTCGACAATTAAAGTATTAATAAAAGTATTGTCAAAAAAAGTAATTTTGACATAAAGTGACAATCGAAAATACTTATAAATTTTTATTGGCAATTAGTATATGTCGAAAATAGATCTTTTGGGTATTTTTGACATATACTAATTGTCAATAAAAGTTTATAAGTATTTTCAACGATTACTTTACGTTAAAATTTCTTTTCTTGATAATATTTTTATTGATAAGAACTGTTAAAAATGTTATTGAAAATGCTTATTTTTCTTGTGGTGACAAGTGATCTAATGCAGATGCTCCCATGAGATGTTCAACTCTTTCAAAAGTATGAGGCAATGCATTAGTATCCGTTAGGTTCCTGTTACCCAAAATTAATAAACGATAACTATTCTAACACTAATACTGAAACTAGAGCTAACAATTTTCTTGATTGCATTCATTGATCATAAATAATTACATTTATAATGGTATTATAGAACTTTTTCAAACTATGGTACCTCATCTTAAACTATAGAATATTCTTATTAAATATTCTTTTTTATCCTTAATAACTCTTATCCTAATGTCACAATATCCCTATTGGATATTTCCCTAATATTCTACCGTGACATTACTATCCATCCCCTTCACATCAATCTTGTCCTCAAGGTCGTTAAAATGAAAAAAAAAAAAAACACAAATTTAAGCATCTAAATATTATTAATCCTAAGAAACTACTTTTTTTTTTTTTTTTAATATCAAGAACATGAAAAAAAAGTTTCCACCGAGATCCCACAATTTGAAATACAAAAAATGTTGCAGAATAGCATTCCTTTCCATTTTGGACTAATGAGTTTGCAGCCCATCTGGAAGCATAGACAAAGGTCTGTCGCTTTGGGCTAGGCAGTTTCTGGCCCAAAAGGGAAGGAAAGAACTCTAACCCTCTAATTGACCAAATTGCCCTCTCCTTTACTATATTGTTGCCATCGCTGTTGGTCAATGACGGTGTTGCCCAAGCTTTAACCACCTCCATGCTTCCACGAACAGATGCAGAGTCGTGGCGTGAGTGAGTGGTGCTGGTGTCAGGGCAACGATCAGCCCACGGTGGTGATGACAACAGCTTGTGATGCAATGGAGCGGGGTTGTGGAGTGGGTTTGCGACGAAACCACGGCAGCAATGACTAGAAAGGCACTACTCCGATAAGGATTACGCATGAAGCCTGTCTGTCAGTGTCCCTGTCTCTGTCATTGGTCCTTTCTCTGTTGCCGGCGGCGTCTCCGATAACAGAACGCGAAGACACGCTCTCGGTTGCGTGCATGAGGCATCTCCCTCGTAGCTCCTCCTTTGTGATTGTTGTCGACTGGAAAGGGTTTGGATTGGATGGCGTTGTTCGACCAAGGCCTGAGCTTAGTTGGTCATTTAGAGCAGGAGTTATGGTTTGTGTTTCTTTTTCTGGTTGTTGTTTTTCTTTTTCTTTTTTCGTTTTGTGCTGCTAGTATTGTTGATGTTGTTGTGAAATTTGGTTGTGGCGGATGTGCTGGCTATGGTTTTGTTGGTGGTGGATGTGGATGTGTTGGTTGTGTTGTTATTGTTAGTGGATGTGGATGTACTGGTGGTGCTAGGGAATATGGTAACAGATGTGGAGGGGGTTTGGTGGTAGTGGTGGCTTGTGTAGCCTCCACCATAAATCTAAGGATGTGGTGTTGTTGGTGATGTTATATACATGAACCGTAACCAAGAAAAGACCCTAAGGGAGGTAATGGAGGTGATGGTGGTGGTGGTGGTGGTGTTGGATCTGGTGGGAATGGTAGTGGTGGGGCTGGTGGATCCGTTGGTTTCTACCATAGATAGGAAAGGGGTGGTGGTGCTGTTCCTCCATTGTTCTGATGTGGTATTGGTGTCACAGCCACTGGAAAGGGAAATTTGTGCAAGTGTTGATGGTAGGTTAATCAATCAAGGATGTTGTGGTGAATAAGTGAATAAATTTGTTAATGGGATGGGTGAAAAGCTTATGTGAAATCATGATAGTAGGGAGAGGAATATGGGTACATAGTGAGATCGAGACAAAAGCACCAAATTAATATGAATAAATTAATAGAAACTAGCTAACCTAAAACTAAGGCTAAAAATCATAAATAAATACATTTATAATGATAGAAGGTATTATAAAACCTTCTCAAATTATAACACCTCACCATAAACTATAGAATGTTATTACTAAATATTCTCTCCTATACCTAATAACTCCTTTCCTAATTCCACCCTATTGGATAATTCCCTAATATTCTACCGTAGCATTTCCCTTGGTCATTGAAAGTATTTGACCATATATTGGTTTTGCATTATTTTTGTTGATAAACAAATGAGTTCGAAACCTGGTATTCACTAGCACTATATGAAAACCCAGTATTTATTGGCATTAACTAAAGACCTAGTATTCACTAACATTATCTGAAGACTTAATATTTATTGGCACTTTATCGAGCCTCAGTATTCGCTGACATTATCATAAGCTTGGTATTTGCTGGCACTATTTGAAAATATGGTATTTGTAACACCCTACTAGTATCAAGTCACGCTTAAGCGGCATTTAAATTCTATTAATTGTTATCTTTTGGTTTTAAAAAAAAAATAAAAAAATGGATTTGAATTTAATTTATTGAAGTTAGCGGATGAGCTTCTTTTTTTCCTTTTCCAAAGACATTTATTTAAAACATAAGCTTGTTAGCGAGAAAGAGATTAATCATACATATAATGCACGGCTAACACTAACGATGGATTGATTCTAACATCATGTACTAATCACAAAGTATTTATCAACAACTAGATAAACAAATAGCATAGTATTATAGCATTTAATGTTGAAAACAACATTATTCATCATAGCCATAAAACCAAGGCTATTACAAAACATCCAATTATTGTTCTGAGTACAATAAAATGCATAAACTGAAACGACTAAAATAAAATAGAATGTCTAAAAAGCATGACAATAGAAAATCTCTAGAATTTTAGGTATCGTCCATCTGAAGTACTAGTCCATTATGCTCCTCTGCCTCTTCGTGCTCTCATTGACCTGCCTGATCTTTCCTCAAAGGTACACTAAGTTCAGTAGGGATGAGATCGAGCTGAACTAGTACTTCTGGGGTAATGTCGGACTACTCAGTTGAGTTAATATCAACCATGGGGATCAAGTGTACGGGCTTCATCATATATAGGCATATATCAAACCAATCACGCTCGGTTGCAAGGACTTGAGGAGGTAGTTGGTAAGCATGTCCATGAAAAGGAATGGAGTATAGCCTGCGGGTTTTGGGAAAAGTGGTGCAACAGACTCAAACTTATGGACATTTACATTTCTTAATTTTAAATTGATGTTCTCATTTATTTTATTCTCTATTAATTTTAAAATATAAATATAAATAAGGAAGTACCATCATTTGGATTTAAATAAAATATCATAAAAATAAAAATCCTAATAAATCAAAATCCAAATTTTGGGTTTTATGAAATTCATTGAAAATCATTCTTTAACTTATTTTTCTTTTGGAAACAATTATCAGGACTTTTAATCTCAATCTTATAGCCCTTCAAAAACGTGTAGGATCCAGATTTAGTGAAATTTAGAACTCGTAATGACAAATAAGGGTAACTGGCACCCTTCTTGGTTTGAAAAACTTTTCTTACCATTTTATTTAAAACTAGAGATTGTACTTTGTTTTTAGTCAAGCTCATTATGTTCAAACTAAAAAAATGGATCAAGACAAAAGATCATTGTCTTACATTTCCTGGATGGCTTGAAGATCTTGTTAGGAATTCAACTGTTAACGAAAAGGTAAAATGGTTGACAAGAGGGCCTACTGTTGCTGCTAGAAGATTTTTCAACCTATGTGATAAATCGTTATAAGTTTATCATTGAAGGCTGTGAAAGGAAAACACAAAATACTGGAGTCATGCTTAATTACTTCATCCACATGCAAGTTTAGAAATAAGAAAGATGCATTTACTGGAATGAAAAAATGTTACTTACTATGGAGTTTTGAAATATATGCTTCAGTTGGATTATTATGGGTATTAAAAGTTTGTGTTGTTCAAATGTGATTGGCTGCAAAGTAAAGAAGATATTTTGGGATTGCCAATTTTAAATTTTGGAAAGCTAATTCCTGAAAAAATATCCATTTGTATTTGCAAAAAGCAAGTATATTATAGAAGATCCAAGTGACAGCAAGTATATTATCCTAAGAGGCTTGTTCGATATGTATGGTAACTTAGAGAATGGTGAGATGGAAAAAGTCCATGGAAGCTTATCCATTAAGGAGTCCTATCATTGATCAATCTACAATTGTTGAAGATGAAGATATCAAAAGGTCTAGGGATGATATACCTAGGATGACAATTGATACAAGTGCTCTTCATCATCAAGGAACAAGAGTAAAGTCTCGAGATGAGTTCAACTTTGGTGTTTGACTATACTTTGGTTTAGTCCCAATTGATTATTGTGGATTTTTAATCTCTTTTCTTTTCAGTTCTCCTTGGAATCTTTTGTGTTATCATGACTTGATCATTTTCCAAAATGGTGTATTGACGATGTGTTCACAACTTTACTTATAGCAAAGGTGTCATTATGCATTTATGGATATAGATTTGTGCTTTGTTTCTTACTCTTGTTGGTTTAGGCAGATCATCACATAAATTTTCTATATAGTGTTAGGGCGGGGGAGCCCAACAACAAAGACTTCCTCCTTCTACCCAACCTGCAGACAACACAGTCGGACTAGCAGACACCAAAGCATAGTGCCTAGCCCACAACCATCACAGTCAGACCTGCAACCATCAAAGCATAGTGAGGCGAGCCCCCTAATACAACCAACGGACTAAGGGAGAGCACCATAATATCGGGCTGGACGCCGCATCTTGACCCAAAACCTTAAGGCAATGAGTCATGACTCCTCCCCACATTATATACTACTCACTTAGTCCATTCTCAACCAATATGAGATTTCACTTCTCATACTTAACCCCAACATATGGCAAGCAAGAAAGGGAAAACTTCATGGTCAAGTAGCTCTATGGCAGATATCATCTATGAGCAATAAGAGTAATTTGGTTTATAGATTTAAAGCATTCTTTAAATACATATAGGTACATCAGCAGCTAGTGTTGGAGTAGTTGTAGTCTTTCTTATGATCATAAGGAGTTATTCTTTAAGAAAACAAGAACATTTACTAATCACAATATTGAAGATTTCATTGAAAGTTATGACTTTTTGGCACCAAAACCATATAATTATTTAGAAATAAAAGGGATCACAAACTCTTTCGTGATAAATTAGGCCAAGAAGGATACATTGTTGTATATAAAGGAAAGGAAGCTTACCTGAATGATGGTAGTGAAAGTGATAAATGAGTCCAAGGGAAGTGAAGAAGAATTCATAAATAAAGTTGCTAGTATTAGTATAATATTACATGTGAATATTATCTCACTATTGGGATTTTATAATGAAATAAATAAAAAAGCACTCATTTATGACTTCATGCTCAATGGCTCATTGGATAAGTTGATTCATAAAGATGGATCTAGCTCTATCTAGTATTTGTAATTTGGATTGGAACATAATGAACTAGATTGCAATGGGCATTGCCGGGGACTAGAATACTTGTACAAAGGATGGGGTAGAAGAATTTCACATCTTGATATTAAACTTCAAAATATTCTCTTGGACGAAGATTTTTGTCCCAAAATCTCTTATTTTGGACTAGCTAAAATCTGCTGAAAAAATGAGGGTATTGTGTCCATGTTGGACACAACAGGAATTATTGGATACACTACACCAGAAGTATATATATACATATACATGACTAAATAACGGATATTGTTCGTTTAGGCAACAGAAATTTAATTAAATTAGTTTAAATACTGTATGTGTCATTATTCTGCCTTCTTTTTTTTGTTTTTGGTCTGATCATTATTCTACCTTAAATTGCTACATTTTGGAAAACACGAATAAGAAATCAGAAGGATCTAAATAACAGAGTGAGCGATGATTTTTTTGGTTCTGGTGTTTGATTGCAATCGTGATTTGCTTCACAAATAGGTACAGCAGGCACTAATTCCACTTCTTAGGGCCTACGGTGGGTTTGGACGTGTGGTCAAGACCCACTGGTTCACAAAGAAAAAGGAGAAAACGGAGAACCCACCATTTCTACCCTCTAAAAGAAACATTAATATCATACCAAAATAATAAGAAAAAAAGAAACATTAATATTGGAAGCAAACAAAATTAGACGGAACCATATAGTATTATCTACACTTGGCAAATTGATGTAATGGCATTAGGTCAAATCCATCTTTCAAGCAACAACGTAATCAAAATCACCTGCAAGGTGCAAGTTATGCACTATTTTTTTTTTTTCATTATCCCCAATTATAGTAATGAGTTTGATGTTGATGCAGGATTAGTTGATTTATATATTGTGTAATGATTATTTTGTGATTGAGGGGTTTTGTGCGTTTTCAACTTCGGTGCTTCTTACAATCACCCAATCAGATTTTGTTGGGTTAATTAAGGATTGATTTGTGATAATTGGATTCAGCACTTGGGTTGTTAATTGTCAATTTAATCAAGGATTGTTCAGCGTAGGTCAATTTTCAGTTGTACATTCTGATTCGCCAGGTGCAACCACTTTGTGTGTATTATGTTGTAATGTCCATGTCCATGCCCAAATTGCAAAACTTTTCCAATGCCAAGATCATGGGTAGCCTTCACTAGTGAAATTTTCTACACTCTTGGACCCTGCACTGTATGGGGGATTAGTTCATTGCCGCATTGCTACTTCTCTGGCAGAATTTTTTCTGGTTCTGCTCCTCCATCTTTTCCCACAAATTAAAACAGCTCACCCTTCACAGCACACCCCACTTTGTTAAACCGTGATATTCATGATTACCACCTCCTGAAAACGAATAATTTGTACGTGGCTTGTTGGGCATACATTGACTATACCCTGTAGAATTGGATTGCATGCACTTTACTACTCATAGGTGAGAGGGCCCTAAATAAAATGGAACACAAGTTTCTTCTCAAATGACTTCACCCGTCTTGAATATTATTTTAATCAATAATGTTTAGTGTATAATTATATTGTACAACAAATATACACAATGCACTTTATCACCATTAGACGTAATGTGTGATCCCCATTCATCTCATTCATTCATTAAATTCAATGGTAATAAAATGTGTCATGTGTGTATATATTGTGCAATTTAGTTGTACACCAAACATCACTTTATTTTAATAGGATTTGACCCATATTGAGACCATACTAAGATGTGGAATAACGTTTGGTGTACAATAAGATTGTACAACAATGTTACAACAACACTTAAAATATTATTTATCTTTTAGTACATCAATATTCATTCTCATTAAAAAATAAAATAATATTATGAATATTATTATAAATTTATTGTTCAATTTTATTGGACACCTTCTACTCCTACATTGTGAGATCAGCACAAGGAAACAAACTGACAGTACAACCGAAAGAATTAAATGCTAGCCTTTCTATCTCTTAGATCTAGATTTATCTTTGATCAAAGCATATAAATCAATTGAAACCATTAACTATCTTAGGCTTAAAGATTACCTGGAGATAATAACGAAGACAACGGGTCCACAGTTGCTCTGTTGCACATAACACACTCTAGAACGCCACATAAATATGATAGAATTACATGTATTTATCCGGAACACTTCCCTGATTATTTAATCAACTATCATTACATACATAAAACTCTATCATGTACTAATAAAATTTGTAAAGAGAAGTGTTCTCACTATGCCAACTAATTATCATTTTAGAGGGTAAAATATTTGTCAAAAATTCCACTAGATGTGAAAGGATACCCCAATTACTTGACAGATCAATGATGTATAAAACAAAATCCCATTTCAATAAAATTAAGCTAAGTTTCCCTCCCATGCTAAGTTTCAAGTACATTCAAAACCGTGTATCTTCTTTCTGTCTTCTACGCAATTCAACCCTTAACCATATATTCCCTTCTAAGCACTTTTACTTAATTTGTCCCCTTTTGTTTTTCTGTGGTCTTTTCCTAGCTTCGCACTTTGTTTCTGACTTCGTATTAAATTCGATATGTTAAGTGACCCTTTTATCTACGTTTTTTCTTGCTCTTAATGCATGGCTCAATTGAAGTAGATTTCTATATTGTTTGTGTAAAGTAACTAAGTGCTTAAGAAATCACATAAATGGCAATTTTGTGCCAAAAAAGAAAAGTGACAATGCCTTTTCTACCCAACTTTTATAGTTTCTATTGAATTCCAAGTCTAGAGTGCAAGGATCAGGAAGGGAAAAAATGGAAAAACTATGAGATAGTCCAATTGTCGAAGTTGCTCGAAAAGCACACAAGAAGACAAATGCATACATAAAGAATAAAAAAATGGAAAAGAAAAAATATATAAAAGGTAGCCATGCAACTTCCTATTGCTATCGTACAGAACATGGTAAGCGTGCCATTGAAATAACATGTAGGAAGCTATCACATCCAACTCTATTGCACAAATTTTTAAGCGAAAATGTTAAATGGTACAATTTGATTTTCATAAACGGCATACGAATGCCTAAACATAAGCTAAGTAATTTGTGTTTTTTAATTAGCATGGGTGAAATTCTTACTACAAGTGGTGTATTTGATTCGTGAGTAAAAATGAAATGTAAGTTTTTATAGATAAGCTCTGTGAGCAATTAATTTTTAAAACTTATGTTTTATTTTTATTTCTTAAACCAAACACATAAAGATAAATTTTTTACAGTTAAATTTTATGAATAATTTTATATATAAAACTCAATTCTAGAAAATTTATCTTAACTTTTGCCTTCTAATCAAACATATCCTCGCTTTCCCTTCTAGCCATCACTCTTTATTATTTAACATACTAGGTATGTATGTCATTATTTTCTTTCACCTTCTTAGCATTTTTAATACACCTTGACGTGTCAAATAATAAAAAGCATAGAGCAAAACTTTTCAGTGCTTCTAAATTTTTTTCCCAAAAAACAATTCGTACACTATGGCAATAGCAATGGCCATTGCAGAGATAGTTATATAGATTGTCTGATTTTGTAAAGAGGAAGGGCAAGATTGCTGGAATTCATTGTGTGTCAAAAAGGCATATTTGCTCCTATGGTAGTGTAAAGAGGAAGAATCCCATCCAAAACGTGAATTGTGTGATCTTTGCATTCTTGTTTGGTAGATCTTTCAGTAGATTATTATTCAATTGCGGAACATGATTCCACTTTTTAAATGGAGAGCAATAATAAAAGACCATGATTAGGCGTATAGTTTACACCAATATCTTTATAACTTGTCATAATGTCACTAGAAATATTTTAACTTTGAGACATAATAACTTTCACAGAACATCTATATCAATTCACTTTAATACCCGAACAAATTCAAAATTGTAAAACAATTTCGTTAGTTATCTAACTCGATTTTCCACTTATATATTTTATTTTGGTTAGCAAAAGTCCAGGTTGAGGGGAAGGTTTACTCCAACCATGTGCGTTGGGTATTGAGCACCGCTTGTACTTACAAATCACATGTTAACAAGAGAACTCAATAATTGAACTCAAGTCATAATGATACATGAGAAAGGCCAACTATAAGCTCAATTTTCCACTTTTATGAACCCTGATATATGCATAGTATTTACTATTTTGTAGTGCAAGTTGTATACACTGCTGATCAGAGATTTGTTCAACTCCTGCACAATGGATCTATCATGTATGTGAGTCATACACAAGTTCTGTACAATAATAATCATTTGTGAAAAGACATTTACTGTGATCAGATCTGTTGAATATTCTACTGGTCCTAGGAGAGAGAGTGAGAGAGACTTAACAAGCCTTCTGAAGTTCTGATAGTATATTTCCCACCTGATGAATATTTTAAAGAGTCTACATTATAATATAGAAACAGGAAAACATCATGTGTGGCTAAATGCATAGCTTCCTATACATGGACACAATATGAGGTGCCAAAGATGTTAGCCTTCCAACTCATTCCTTAACCTCCAGCACCCTTTAGCATATTAAGTCTTGAGCAAAGCATACTATGCTTTAACTTCACTCCTACTCAAAAATGCATAAAGCCTTCCTCCTAAACCCTCTCTACAATGTCCTCATCATTCTGTTGTGCTGTGCCACAATTCATGCTCTTTCTTCTCACCTTTAAGCTGCCATCCCCTTCCTCATGATCCCTTCAGGAATAATGAAGCCTCCCAGAGGAAAGCTGCCTCTTCCCATCATTATCATCACTGTCTGTGTTCTTGTCTTCATTGCTATCCTGTATGCTGAGAGACTCAGTTCCCTTTCTTCAAGGTCCATTTTCAAGCTCAAACCTTGTCCTAGAAAGAACACAAAACCAAAATCCAGTAAGTTAAGCTCCACAAAATGCTGTTAACTATCTCATCTTTTTGTGTCCTATGTTTCTTAACAAGTTGATACTAATGCAATGGCTTCTCATATCATGATTGTGCTAGCAGATGATAATAAAAGAGTGGAGGCAGTGGAGGAGGTTGTAAACGCATCATGGATTGATGACAGGTTTGATTTTGACCCAGAGGAGTGCAACGTTGCCAATGGGAAATGGGTGTTTAACCAATCAACAGAGCCTCTCTACTCTGATTTAAGCTGTCCATATATAGATAGGCAATTTTCTTGTGTCAAGAATGGAAGGACTGATTCCGACTACCGCCATTGGGAGTGGCAGCCAGAAGATTGCACCTTGCCACTGTAAGTTTCACACTCCTACATACATGGCTATTGCAATTGCATAGCATGATCCATTCATGTTTGGTTTAAGTTTTCAGTATCTAGTTTTCAGGATTTTGTCAAGGAAAAACTGAAAACTGGATTTTGTAATTTTCATACATTTGAGTATTTCCTTCACAAAATTTAGAAAATTGAAAATTAGAAATTCAAACCAAACAGCCCTATGTCTGACCATGCCTTGAACAGGATTGCTTCTAGTGGAGGATACCTATGGCTGTGAGAAATCATAGTTTGTTTCATTTCTCCACTAACTTTCTGGCCATAAAAATTTGCATGTAGTTCATGTTACCAACTTTCCGTAATGACTACCTTTTGCAGATTCAATCCAGAGCTAGCACTCAAAAAGCTTCAAGGGAAAAGGCTGCTATTTGTTGGGGATTCACTGCAGAGAAACCAGTGGGAATCTTTTATCTGTTTGGTAGAATGGATCATACCACAGAAGCAGAAATCTATGAAACTAGGCCATATTCATTCAATCTTCAAAGCCAAGGTATTGAAATCCGGATACACTGAATAGATAGTCAAAGATGTAGATTCAATCATCTAGACCTTACAGGCTTTAACATAGGCTTTTCTTGTTCTTAACACATGACACAAATACAAGGAAAGCTACTAGAAATTTCTTTGGATAGAACATGCCAAGAGTGAATGTTTATTTTGGTCCTTAAAGTTGTAAGTATGGTTCATTTCTATGAATTTACGAAATTAATTAATGATTTAGTTCCTAAGGTTACAAATGTTATTTAAATTGGCCCTTATGGTAATTCAAGTTATTCTCTACAAACATCACTCCAAGAATTAACTTGAATCACTTTTTGCAGCTTTAGGGAATAAATTGGTGATTTCTTAATTTCAATGAGTAAAATGCAAACAACTTCACGCACCAAAATGCATATTTACTCAACATTGAACATCAAGTTACTCACCTTGAAAATCCAAGCTAATCCGATCCGTTTTGTATCTGTTCTTTCACAGAAATACAATGCTACTATAGAATTCTATTGGGCCCCATACCTTGTGGAGTCCAATACTGATGTTGATATCATAGGAGATCCAAAGAAAAGGATAATAAAAGTGGATGATATCATGGAGCGAGCCAAGAATTGGACGGGAGTGGATATCCTTGTTTTCAATACCTATGTATGGTGGATGAGTAGTGCTAGGATTAAGTCACTGTAAGCTTTCTTTGAACCCACATCTTCTCATATAGTATATTACTAATTTAATGTCAATTCATCTTTTATGGTTCATGATATAACAGTCTCTTACAGCGTTTTATCTTTAACCATGAGGAAGAAAATGGTGCTAACATATAGTTTTTCAATTTCAGATGGGGTTCATTTGCCAATGGAGAAGAAGGGTATGAAGAGTTTGACACCCCAGTTGCTTACAAGCTAGCTTTGAAGACTTGGGCCAATTGGGTTGACTCAACCATCAATCCAAACAAAACCCGGGTTTTCTTCACAACTATGTCACCTACACACGCGAGGTCTCTTTCTCAAGGAAACTTCAATTTCAGCTTTCTATAACAACTCAATCCATAAGCCTATCAAGTTACACCAAGAAATTTGGTGAACATTGTCACTAACAATTCTAATGTTCAATTTTTCAGAAGTCAAGACTGGGGGAATATGGAAGGTGTCAAATGTTTCAATGAGACAAAACCAGTTAGGAAAAAGAAGCACTGGGGAACTGGTTCTGATAAGGGCATAATGAGTGTGGTGGCTAAAGTGGTGAAGAAAATGAAAGTTCCAGTGACAGTCATCAACATAACACAGATCTCAGAGTACAGGATTGATGGCCACTCCTCAGTTTACACTGAAACAGGAGGCAAGCTGTTAACTGAGGAGGAAAGGGCTAATCCACAAAATGCAGATTGCATACACTGGTGTTTGCCTGGAGTTCCAGATACATGGAATCAAATATTCTTGGCAATGTTATAACAAATACATTAACACAAAGATCCATGCCATGATTTTTTTTCCCCTTTTTCTGGTGACATGAAGATGTCAGCTGTTTTGTGTCTGTATATTCTTCTTCCATTGCCATTTGTGTGATATAAATATGAATGCACCATGAGTTCCAATTTCCAAAATGAAGATTCCAGAAGACCAAAATACCAAATTATCTTCAAATATAAAATGAAGATTTAGACTCTATTAAAGCACCTAAAATGGTTACATTGTCACAGGCTCACATACACAGTCATATCCACTGCTAACCTCTGTTGTTACATGACAATGAGTCTTCCTTGCAAGTGAAAATGAGGCCCCGGTCTCATATATGATCTATGACCAAGAGAAAAAAATTGAAATAAATTTCAGTCCCATTTCCTTAATTATTTTTATTGTTATTAATATGGACTAGTAGCATTTTTAAGTCACACAATAGAATTTTTTTTTTCTTTTTTTTGAATGATTCAAAGTCTGCACCATCTTCCCATTCAATTCTGCAGCAACAGTTTTGGGCCATTAAAATTCAGGTATGAAACGTTTGGTGTTAGTAAGAAATTAATTAAAACAATATAATTAATGCTATGTATGGTACCTTTTTTATGAAACTACATTGGATTCCAAGACATATCCTTGTATAATGGTATCATTAAAATCTGAAGATTTGTGGGTGTTAAAAGGATTATTCTTACACAAACACCCGTTTAATAAGGTTTGCAAAGATTAAGAAAGTAAGAAGAACCCTCAACAAACACTGTAGGATGCCCTTTGGTTTTGAACCCCAAAGCAGTTAGCACTATACAATGTCAATTACATTGTGATCTATACAGAGTGCATAACGTACACATTAGCATTTTGTTCTCTTGTGAATTACATTACAGAGGGAATGGTGAAAATAGAGGCTTTGTATTGATTCACTCACAATTTGAAATATACTCGTGAAGAATCAAACACGTAATGTGCGGATATGAACAACAAAATTAACTGACTCTGACTATTAACTAACACAACTGATACAGCTTGATAATTTAATCACATGTCATGAAAATTCCACTCGAAGTTCACACTCAACTTGGACATGAGATTCCTGAATTGAGGAAGAGCTAACACGCTCGATGACAATGTCAGCAAATCAATGTGTTGGGCTAGAAATAAAATGATGCGATAATATGGCAATCAGCACCAAAATAAACGTGATAGATTTGAATATGCTTCAAGCTAATTACAAAATACTCTTTCTATAAAAAATATAATAATAAAAATATTTTTTCCACACTCTCACTGTTAATAGATAAATATAGTGTTTTTCATTGATAATCCTTCTATTTAAATGCCATAATTTTGTGTTTTAAATGCAATAACAAGAAATAATAGAGATGATACCCAAAATGCTCTTGATATATTTTTTCCACGCCCTATATTTCTTATGATATTCACATTCTTATTTTTTACCTTCTCAGTCTCACTCTTAGAGGCTATTTTTTTATGTGCCTCTCTCACTTCCCAGCTCTTATTTTTATGTCACATTATTTTTAATTTATTTATTGTTTTAAAATTTTGTAAAATAAAGCAGTATTTATGTAATTAAAACTGAAAAAATAAAAACCAAACAAACTACAATAATTTTATCGAAGAATTCTCTCTTTATTTATTGTAGATGGATTTATTAAATTATAATTAAATATATCATTAATAAATAGTTTGAAAAGTATGTAATTAAAATAAAAGAATCAAATTTTAAAAAATAGAGATAGAAGACCTCTGAGACCGAGTTACTGATTACAAATTTAGCTTTCTCAGTGTTACTTATTTTTTTTTAAGTTTTTTTTATCTGGTTGCATGGCTTTTGAATATACCAAGTCCAAAATCCAAAAGCCCATGTGATTCTATTCTTGAAGCACAAGTCACTCTATTAATAATTTGGATTTAATTGAAATATATTTAAAGTATAAAAAAGTATTATGCATTCATCTAATAATGTAATAATACATCAGCAAGTGTAAATATTTTTCATGCCCACTACTTCAAAAATCATACAAAGTGAGAAATTTGATTAAATGATAGTGTAAAAATTTTTTATACTGTCAATAAATCAAAATTAATCTCTAATCATTTGGGAGTTCAATTTATTTACATTCAATTAAGTATTGTCATATTTGACTCTCATATATATTATTTCAAAAAGACATAATTTTTACTGACATGATAATACCTAATCAAATATCAATATAAAATTATTTTAGAGTAATGACACATCCACAATAATCCCATAATTTGTTCCCGACCAAAAAAAGATTTATTTATAGTGGACTGTGAAACAGAGGTCCAATCATGGTCACTGTAATCTCAGCCACTAGATAAATAATTTTTAGGCTACACAGGATTTTTCTCATCAATCCAACGATCAAGAAACAGATAGATCATCATTGATCTTCCCAGCACCAGGTTCAGGATAAAATGTTCCCTCCATTACAGTGCATATACAAATTGTACTTTTACAACAAAACCCTTCTTTGTTAGTTAAAGTGTATTTGAGAGTTTAAATTTTTAAATAAAAAAAAGAGGAGCGAAATTGTAATATAATTTTATATTGAACTCCTTCTCTCATTTTTTTGGTTTAAAATCCAAACTGTATCCTCAATTCCTCATTCTCACGTGTGTCTGTACTATATAAAACAGTGCACTTCACCGCCAATTTCAAGAGATTTTACTTCTAGGCTCTTTCCTTCAATTTTCCAGTCACCAATCTCTCACTCCAATCCATTCTCGGATTGAGGTTTGCTTTTCTAAACCGTAATTTTCTTTTACTTTTGTTGTTATTATTGTTATTATTATTATTATTCTGTTTCTCACCTCTCAGATTTCCGTTTTGAAACCCTAATCTTTGTTCATTGTTCTGGTTGGGTTTTTCCGGGAAAGTAAAAGGTTTGGTGATGATCAATAACTACCTGAAAGTTTAAATATTTTTGGCCCAAAAGTTTTAGGGTTTTTGCCTCTTTTTTTTTGTGAATGGTTTTTGAATTTTGATCAGCTTGCAGTTTGAAGGTGAGGAAAAAAAATAACGAAAGAAAATTAGGGATTATCGATGACTACATCAAAAGTTTAAAATTTCTGTCTCAAACGTTTAAGGGTTTTTTTTTTGTGGTTATTGATTTTCGAGTGGTTTGCAGATTGAAGCTGAGAGGCAAAAATGGCCGGTGGGAATTTTATGCACAGGATTATCTCTTACGTTGTGAATGAGATGGTTGTCAATGGTCTTGCCAACAGGTACATTACTGGTGCACCCAGTTTTTCTATTTTTCAATTTTTAGAATTGAAATTTTGATTAATGTGTATGGTTTTTGAGGTTGTAAGCTTCTTTCTCTGGCCGATTGGAAAATTTGTTCCTGATTGGCTCGTTCCATTGAAGCAAGAGAGACCCCTCAAATTCCTGAGTTTTTTATTGTCTCCAGGGCAACAAGGTTATTTGTTCCACTGGAATTTTAAGGAGTTTGAGATATTTGCTGCGCATGGTTTTAAATTATTATTTTGTGTTGTGATGATTACTGCAATACTGGAAAAACTGTGCGAAAATGCAGGTTCAATGTGGTTGTGTTGAACTGTAGATAACCGCAACTGCTGTTGCGGACTGCAATCTAAAGCCATTTATTGTGTACCAATTGCAACTGGTGCTGTGGGTTTTATTATATTAGTTTTGCTCTGTGCTGCTTATTATAAATCTAGTTTGGGTCAAGGGGGATAATGTTGTCGTGGATCGTATGAATTTGATTTGACTGGAGAAGACATCATCATTCTAAAATTGTTACATTTTTCATCATTTACACTGTTTTTGGATTGAGGGGAATCAAACGAAGAGAAAAATATATGAAAAATAGGAATTTTGGAAATATTGAACTAATATATGTGCTTGCACCTGAAATCTCCCGACTGAATCATGCAGCTATAATTAATGCATATTAATTTTTAATTTCCGAAATATTCAGTAATCTGCAGTGACGGAAAAACTTAACATAGTAGAAGACATGATTGTTAGTAACATAAGATAGGTATCTATAAACATAATTCAAATATGTATCAGAGATTCTATCATTTTTATTAGAAATTTATACTTTGTAAGATATGATTTGTGTATCACAAGAAACTATTTGCATTCAAAGACTAATCCATAACCTGATTTATCATAAAAGTAGAAAATAATCCTGTAAAAACCTTCCAAGTTACCTGTATTTTCCATAATTTATGGACTAAGATTAAGTATCAAACACTTGCATCCAAGGTTGTTAAGATCACGATCTTGCACTTATCTTATGCTCTTAGGTGGCTTCTCTGGTCCCAATTCTAATCTTTAGATTAGATTTGTGGGATTGTTGGGGAAATCACAAACTCACTGAAATCACACAAGTTGGGTGACCTAGGCGAGGTCATTTTTTGCAGCTGGAGCAGACCATTTTTAGCCACCAGCCCAATCCCACCCCAAAGTGCCAGTTGATGCCCTGTGGCGTCCAATCTCCATTATTTCGCTTTCCATCTGCTGCTGCTACCTCTCTCTCCCCCTTCTCTCTGTCTCTCCCTTTCTCCCTGCCTGGTACTTGCCCTCTTACAAACACCTGTACTGTTCTGCAGCGGCCTTATCAATCCCTCGCTTTCTGTTCTGTCCTCCTCTCTCGATCTCTCACTGTCTGTTCTGTCCTTTATCGGTCTCTTCTTTGTTGTGGTTGTGTTCCATCGTGGTTGTGTGGATGGTTGACGGTGGGTGGCGGCTGGGGCTGGGCATGTGTTTAATTGAGCTAGGTTAGTGGTGAGTGGGGACTGGGAGTGTCGTTGGGCCAGTTTCGTTTTTCCCTTTTGGCCTGAAGTAGGTGTCCTCATTGAACTAAAATTTTTTATATCGCCAACGGCATGTTTGGGCTGAGGCCCAAAAAGTTGTTATATCTTTTATTTTATTTTTTTGGTTGTAAAAAACCTTACATAATAATATCAAACTTACAATTAAAATTTAATTATAATATGATAAAAAAAAAAGTTACATGAAATCGTTACAATTCAAATTCAAATTTCAATTCATATTTATAAAAGATACAAGTTGATAGGATCTTACAATATGCATTACGATTTCATGTTTACTTCTTTGTCTGCTGCCCGTGTCCTACCCAAGATCTTGGTTTTGACAACCTTGCTTGCATCCATCTTATCATGAGAGCCATTATGATTTGATAGACAATTTGACAGGTCCTTGCTATCAATTCTGTGATGACTACTTTCTTAATCAGCTTAAACATGAAACATAAGATCACAGTTAAGTGATTCTTTCCTCTTTGCTTTGTTTCATCCGAACCCCAAAAAAGTTGTTTTGCTTTTAGTGCAATTAATATATTGCATTTCTAAGATTTGAAAATACTCATGAATAAATGGTTAAAGTAAACACAGCAATATATAGTCATGTAATGTAACTGAAAGCAGATTATCATTTATGTATGTATTTAGCTCTAACTATTTCAGATGAACTCTTCGACTATATAGGTTCTTTTCTCTTCAATCTGTCTACATAAAAGCTAATATTTTATAACCTTTTATCATCATTTTTGTACCCGTTATCTGTCAGCGGTAATTATTTCCTTTGCCAGTGATGACTCTGTAGGCTTGTAATGATCTCAGAGATGAGTGTTAAGAGTTAACTTCCAAAGGAGGGGGGCTTTATTAATTTTATACGTATTTTCTTTTGTGCTGACTGCTGATCGGTGTTTACATTTCTTAATATCTATGCCATCAATTGACTCAAGATTCTTAAATGCTAGTCTTTGTGCTTTGCTTATATTGCTACCTTTATTTGAATTCTTTCACAATGGCTTTTTGTAACATGGATGCATTTTGTGTGCCAAGTTTTTACTCCCTTTGGATTCTCTACTTAATTTTGCAAGAAAATTAATTTACTGTGTGTATAGTTGTTGTTAGCCTGTTTGCTATCTTGTTCTCATGTTAATCTTTCATTGTGGCTTCCCAGCCCTGCATTTCAGAGGTTTGCGGTCAGGACATCAAAGAGAATTGAAGACATTTCAAGCAAAGGTAGTGGTAGAAAAATTGTTTTATTTGGTATTTTATTGACCATGTGAAGAAATCAGTTTCACCGTTGTGTAATGTATTCTGGCAGCTGTTCAGAAGCAGCGGGAGTTGGCGGAGCAGATCAAGGACATGTCGAAAAATATGGAGGATGTATGTAATCAATTTATATATTTAAGTCAGCTACTAACAATTTAATAATACCATAGTGGTTTTTTAACTTCTTTGCTGCTTTCCAGTCTTTCAAGAAGCAGTGATTTTGGTGTTCGCACTACATTGCCAAAGAAGAAAATAAAGTGGTGATTCTCTTCACCAAAGATTTTGATGGAGGCAAGGCCCAGTTGTATGTAAATTTCTTTTGTTATTGATCTTGGTTGTTTTCTCATGATAAAAGGCTGGGAGTAATGGCTGCTTCTAGTGTATTTGGTGAACCAGAAGAAACAGGATTAGGATACCATCGATAGTTTTATGATGCTATGTTGCAGCATATTGGGCTGCTATTTATTTGAAATCGTTAAAGTGATCTTTATACATAGCAACATCGGAGTCTTTGTCATTTTTGCATCTGCTCTAATGCTCTTATCATTACGATGAATGGATCATCTCATGTCAAAATTTCACATTACAATATTGTGTGATTTCTCATCTTTAATTCCTTTGTCACATGTTTTGTGTTTCACATTTGGAATAAAAGAGAGATCACACAGGAGATCCTGTGAAATTTTAAGGTGAGAGGATAGATTATGTTCACTCATTATGTGGTGCATGTGTTGTTGTTGCTAGCGACCTTGAAATGTACAATAAGAGTCTGGTGGACTGGCGGTTGTATAGGTTGGCAATGCAGGCGTGGTTACAAATAGAACTCCTAAAATCTGGAATCCGTGATTTGTTTTGTTGATAATTGGAATTCGTGATGTAATGTACAATTATAAG
Organism: Dalbergia cultrata; assembly: GCA_031216105.1. NCBI lineage: Eukaryota > Viridiplantae > Streptophyta > Magnoliopsida > Fabales > Fabaceae > Dalbergia > Dalbergia cultrata. The sequence goes on from CM062353.1 coordinate 62,565,773, forward strand.
TTTTTTATTTTTTAACTAAGATATTAGGGGATACAGGATAAGGGATGGCGAAGAGAGTTAAAATTTGTGATCTTATTGAAACGCGTAGGAGTATACTAAATTGTGGTTTACTTGCACGTATAAGTATAAGTTAGAACTTAACATGATATGTGCTTTTATATAATGAACTCTTATGTTAGTTGTAATGGGTGATGTCTATGGTGCTCCTTCCTTAGGGAGCATGATTTAGATGCGACAAGCAGTTGTTAATTTTAGTAAAAGTTAATGAAAATTTTGAGTAACTTCAAAATTAAAATCGCTTACGTAAGTTAAATCAAGGATTAACTAAATATCTATCGAATGTTGTATAGTATCGGAGGTTATAGAATCTATTTAGCTGAAGGAAAGAAAAAATTAGCATTGAAAAAACTTTATTTTCATAATTAATCGATCTGATTCGAACTGAATTACTTAAAATTCTATGAAATTATTTGTTTTTATAAAGGAAAAAAATGAATGGAACAAATAACTAAAGAGACATCTAATCTGTGCGTAACTAGCTCAAGGAATTGGATCAACCGGTTCAGCCGCCGGATGGTGTCAAAGGATAATTTACGTACAACACAATTAATTTCACAGAAAAAAAAACACAAATGTGAGGGATGGAAACTTCTTTTAACAGTAGTGATTAGTTGATTCAATTAACTGAATTATTTCAAGTAATATTTAGTCCATTTTATTTCGTCTAAAATTATTTATTGAGAATAGCAGGGTGATCTGGTTGAGATTATTTCCATACAACCGAAGATAAAACACACTCAAAGCAAGTTTTGTGAAGGCAGCTGTTACTACTTTTCTAAGATGTTTAGTTCAGTTCATCTATTGCAAATAGTAATACAATTCATGGTTAACATCATTTCATTCATTTTTCTTCTCATAACACTTTCCAATTTTAATTTTATAACCACTACATATTTTAGTGAAATTTGCATTAAAAAAATGGACTCAAGAGAAATTATTTTTTATGGTAAGCTTGGGAGATTATTAAAAAAAAAACAACTGGTATATCAAGAATGCATTTTGTATTGACAAAACAAAATGATTGTCTGAGAATGATATTTAAATTTTTCTTTTTCGGGTACAGTTTAAAAGAATTGATTTGATGTAGACAGTAAAATAAAATATGCTTTTTAAAATATAACTATCCAATAGATTGAAAAAAAAAAAAAAAGATATCTTATGTATCCTACAGCGGCCAGAGTAAATTATTTTCATAATAGAAGTTTTAAAATTTCGTTGCTCATAAAAATTCTACCGCCCACAATCAATTATAGGTACAATTTTTTACGTATATTTCATGACAAATTATTTTTTAAAAATTTTACACATTTTAGATAAAAAAATTTTAATATCAGAAAAATAATTGAATTTCATTTTCTAAAAAGAAACAGGTAATAATTACTTGTAATAGAAATGTTTTTTTTTTTCAAATTACCTGTATATTGCATATATATATACCTGCATCATGATCTGATATATATTTTTAGCCTTCAATAGCTATATATTGCATTAATTTTTTAGATGAACCAATGATATTCATCGCTAAAAACAGTAATAAATCCTCTCGAAACATAAAGCTTATAAATTTGGGTATTGCCTCTTCAGGCATACTGTCAAAATATGAACCCTAATTAACTATTTAAGTAGCCTAACAATTTGTTTCGTTTGGCGTTGAAACCACCTAACACATTTACATGGCATTGAACGCAGATATTTATGTTTTTTTTTTTTAATTTGTTCAGCAATTGCAACATGATATATTTTTTTTAGTTTAGTTACTCTGCATATCCCTATAATTTTACCTTATTTTCAATTAGGTCTCTACAGTTTAAATTTTTTTAATTAGAACCCTATATTATATAAACTTTTTCCATTAAATCCTTATGAGGAATAACCATTACAAAAAATGAAATATTCCTAATATATAATAGAAATATTCTATTTTTTGTACTAGATAAAGCTGAAACATACTAGGAAGATTCTATTTTTTTTTTTGTAACGGTTATTACTTGCAGGAACTCAATTAAAAAACTTTATATAATATAGGGACCTAATTAAAAAATTTTAAATTATAGGAAACTGATTAAAAATTGAGTGAAATTATATAGGTTTGTAAAGTAATTAAACCATATTTTTTTATGTTCCATTTTTATCCTTCTAATTGAGCTAATACATGAAAAGCCTATGTCCTTATGGTAATTACACTCTCAAAAGTAATTTTAATCAATATTATCCAAATAACATTCAATCTTTCATAATTATTTTAAAGATAAAACTTCTAAACGTAAATCACATTGACACCAACTTAATTTTAATCAAAACCAATTTTATAAGATCAAGTTGAAGTAAACTCTCATTCCCAAACTCTAACCCAAACTCACCCTTACTAGCCAAGAAGTGTGTTAGACCTAGTGGTGGTATATTATATTGATTGTTTGTATCAAAAATAAAATTGTGATCAAAATAAATATTTATGTATATTTTGGAAATTTTATATGAGGGCAAAAAAGTGATTTATGCAAAAGTAGCGTTAACACGTGAAATAGTCAAATGCCATTTGGCTTCAAGGTTAAACTTAAAACCCTTGTGCTTGGTCTTCAAAGGTTTAAGGTTTAGCTTGGTTTAGCTTTGTGCTCCGCATAGAGTGAGTTTGAGTTTCATCTAATGGCGTCAATGCTATCCAGCAAGGCTAACCAGCTTCGCTACGCTTCTCGCATTCTCTGCTCTCACCTTCTTCGCTATGGCGGCACACCCACTACGCTTTCTCCACCGTTCTCTTACTACCTTCAGCTCTCATCCCACCCTCACCTGGTTCTGTTCCATTCCCATTTCTTTGTCAATTTTCTTTTGTTATGATTGATCCCAAGGAAAAATAAAATCAATTTTTTATTCTTCTTTGCTCCAATTTGGACGTAAAAGCTTATAGCTTTGGTTCTTATTCCTGTTGTTGTTCTTCAATTTGAAATGGGTCGGTTCTAATTTTATTCATTTTTTTATGTCAATTTATTTTGAGTTTGTAGGTTGGGAATCAAGGGTATGGTAATGGTTCGTTGATGTTGTGTCAGAGGCTTCTCTCTGTAACTGCTGCTACTAATGTTAATCAAGAAAAACCGGCGCCAGATAAGTCTGCAAAAGATGGCTCTGGTAAAGGAAAAGAGTCTGGGGGTGAACAGGATCAGAAAAGTGATGCTGGGAAATCTGTTCGAGGATCGGTTTGTACCTAATTTTATTGTAGTGATGTGGGACTTTTATTTTTTAAAAAAAATAGTAGAGTAAACCCCCCCTTTTTGATCCCTCGGAAATATGTCAGGACAAATTAGTCCATCTAGATCTGAAAATCCTCTATTGGTTCCTTACAATTTTTTAAAAAGAACAAATTGGTCCCTCTGATAGACCAATTTGTCTCATTTTTTGAATTACACGGGACCATTAGAGGCTTTCAAACCTTTAGGGTATGTTTGTGAGTTTAGGTTTTAGAAGGGAAGGGAGGGGAGGGAAGGACTTGTAATATAATTTTACACTACAAGTCCTTCTCTCCCCTCCCTTTTCCTCCAAAATCCAAACTCATAAACATACCCTTAGGACTAATTTGTTCTCCGATATATTTATGAGTGATTAAAATGGGTGGTTAGTCATTATTATTGAGAATTTTCAGTTGCTGTTAATTGTATACTCATGGCATAATTTGATTCATGAAACTAATCTAGACTAGTGGGATAAGACTTAGTTGTAGTTATTGTAGTAAATGTTATATGAAGGGTGAAGGCTGATGAGCTGATTTTACATTGTGTTCTGCAGCCTGTATCTTGGTTGAGCTTTCTATTGCTGGTTGTCACTGGAGCTGGAATTGTATTCTACTATGACAGGGAAAAGAGAAAACATATTGAAGGTAGATTACTATGGTGAGTTTAACATTTTGTGGTTGTGCATGTGGATGCCATTTCTGAGTCGTGTCTCTGTTAATTGCATATTCCTTAGGATTCTGAGTCTGAACTGAATTATTATTTGCTTATATTATCATTTGATTGTTTAAGGAAATCTTAAGAAAATTATGGCACATATTGTTGTAAATTTTATGAAACCTTTTGGCCTTAGTTGGTTCAGATCTAGTTACAGGCTCAAGTTTGTATAAATTATATTCTGTGCCACACCTTGGTTTATCAGGGGTAGCATGAAAACAAATCAGATCAACTAGCTCCATTATCTGTTGCATTTCGTTCTGATTCTGGACTATCTTGGATATTTTCTTCTTTGATTTATTCACTAAACTTCTATTGCTGTAGAAATAAAAAATGCTTCAGAGGCAGTTAAGCAGGGGCCTTCTGCGGGAAAAGCTGCAATTGGGGGCCCGTTTCACCTTATCAACCATTATGGGAAATATGTAACTGAAAAGGACTTCTTGGGAAAATGGACATTGTTATATTTTGGCTTTACTCATTGCCCAGATATCTGCCCTGATGAGCTGGTGAAGTTAGCAGCTGCAGTTGATAAAATAAGTAAGTTTTTGTTGGTGATGATGCTGCTGGTGCATGGCAACCTTGAATTTCATTGTTTCAATAAAGCAAGATATGGTCTAATTCTAACCTAGTAGTCAATGAATTTATGTGATTAGAATACCATGTAGTGTTTAAAATTCATGAGACATACATGTCTTGGGTTGCTGTTTGGTGGTAATAATGATTAAAATTAAGTTTGAAGTGCCTCACTGAAAAGTTTATTTGGGCATACCATTCCAACCTGTAGAGGATCTTTTTTCTCCCAGTCCAAGGCAACTTTGCCGATACAGTGACACCTATACATGGTGGGGCATATATAATGAGTTCCTCAGTTGTTATGAGAGTGAAAGAAAGTGAATTTTGACCATTGTATATTGCATGCAATGTCAAGAATAAAAAACCACCTAAGAAAGCACATTACAGTAGTTTGATCCTAACTTTTTGCTTGTGATAGGGAGTCAACAGCTAACATTTCTGTCTGTTTTGGTTCCCTGTAGAGGAGAAAGCTGGAATTGAAATCGTACCTGTTTTTATCTCCGTTGATCCTGAGAGGGATACTGTTGAACAAGTGCATGAATATGTCAAAGGTGTATGCATCATACTTCTTAAATTACACCTCTAGATTGAGTTGTTTCTATTATTTATTTTATATGGATGGATATTGTTGCTGGGTTCTACTTCTAATAGCACTGTGTTAATTTTGTATATTTCAGAATTCCATCCGAAGTTGATAGGATTGACTGGTACCCCGGATGAAATAAAAAGTGTTGCCCGTGCATACCGTGTTTATTACATGAAGACAGCAGAGGAAGACTCAGATTATCTTGTTGATCACTCCATTGTTATGTACGCAATTTTGTTACAGCTTATATAGTGCATTCCGTAACATGTCACCAATTGCTCATGGGGCTCTATGGCAATTTGTTTATGAAATCAGGGTCTTGATCGTTGAAAACGACTTGATCGTTGAAAACGAAATTTGTGAATGACCTAGTATTTGAAATACTAACATGGAAAGGAAGAAAGGGATGATGACAGAATACTGTGTACCCAGTTGTACACGTGCGCGCACATATGTGTATCCGGCATATTTGGAACTTGTAGATATACTTAGTTACTTCGACCAGATTAAATTGGTACAGATTTGAAAAATGTTAATAAATTTCTGTTTAAATTTAATAACATTAGTGTTATCATGCCAAATAGAGAACTTTTGGCTATTTTTTCAGCATGCATGGTGAGAAATTTCATTTTCCTGGTTACCCATATCCATTGATTCCCTTTCTAATTATGGTTGTGTGTTTTCCATGTTATCTTGTGCTTATTTAATTGTATGGGCAGTTCCATCTGCAGGATTATATGGCGCTTAGGATAAAAGCTTCCTGTTGAATAATGAATATCTGATAATTTGGTAACTCTGTCCAGGTACTTGATGGGGCCTGACATGGAATTTGTGAAGTTTTTCGGCAAGAACAACGATGCTGACTCACTTGCTGATGGAGTAATTAAAGAGGTAAAGCAGTATAAGAAGTAATCTCCACAGCCATGCTACTAGTACTTGGGAGATTACACCAGCAAGTCTGAACATACTTCTACAAAAGTGTCTAGTTCCTCCTGAGGTGATTCTGAAGAATTGATAATTTTAAAAGGGTAACTCAACTAGTGCCATTGTTTTAATCATTAAATATTACACTCCAAAAAACATAATAAAAATTGAAAGATATTGTTACTACTTTTGTGGATTTTGTGATGCAAAGGCAATAGAATTGCCATGTTTAGCATTTGATTTAATTTTATCGCGTGTTATCTTGATGTCACTTTAGTGAACCATGGTTTATATTCAATTGCATGAGATATTGTTCCGGATTCTTCGAACAACTGCAAATGGTAATCTACATTTAAAATGAATGACTGGTTTCTCTTCTTTCATTGGACTCGAGACCATTTTGAAGGTTACAGTTTCCATTGATCATCTGTGCATGGATTCTGCTTCGCTGGTTGAAAGTAGCTGCAGTTTGAATAACTGAAGATGCTAATTACATGTCATAACTGAACAAATGATAAATAATGCAGAGAAAATATAGAATAATAGATGAATGGTAAAATATGTGAATCAGGAGTTCAGGACATGTCTGCATTACATTTTAATGAATGAAAAAGTATAAATATATCTTTTTGAAATACTATTGTAAAAATAACTTTTTTCCTTCCATTTCTTATAGATACTTTTGCATATGTCGAACTTCAAAACTAACAAACAAACACAATAGTTTAATACATATAAATTGCAGCCACAAATGCTCCAGCTAAACCTTGCTAAAATATGGCATTTTTAGATTAGACGCATATATTGTTACCATTTGTAGCAGGAAACTCAAATATATTGTTGCCTGTCATAAAAATTTGTAGTTAGATTTCTAAACAACTTGGAAAATGGAAATGAGCTTATTTTTTTTCTTTAGGCATTTGAATCACTCTCATCCAAACTTGTTTCTCTAGTATTTCACTCTATCTGTTTCATGTGCCGATGGGGGTGGTTGATGCCATGATTATTGAATCGCACGATCTAGAATCGTACCATCCAAGCCGATTCGCACCGCTTGCTATTCAAATCATCAGCTAGGAGAATTGGAATTTAGTCAGAATCGTGTTTTGTATTGCTGGAATCATGCAACATGACTCAAAATCACAAGTCACAATGATGGTGATATTGACCCAATAACCTAAGGAGAAGAACTTCTCTTTGCTTTTTCTCAACCTAAAATAAATAAAAATAGTAGAGACCAAACAGTTGTTTTTTTCCCATGGGAGATGTGGTAGATGGATTAATTTTTCATTCCGAGAAGGAATGTTATTCCCAATAATCACATTCTCATGTAAGATGTTGGGATGCGTATGATATATACACTGAAATATCAGGAATATGGTAAATTATATATCGGAATAAATCTTTCTGCATTGTCAGCAAGCAGCTGCAGTGGTACTGCGATTGGCTGCGATGATCTGACAACCGGGAGGCCGACATCGACAGTAACAGTCCAGCATTAGAGGTAGTGGTGCGGTAATGATGACAATGTTCCAATGGTTTAAGGCAATTTAGTGTTTTCATTTTTACAAAAATATTCTTTTCTCATGGGAATTTCACATTCTCATGCAGGTGGTGGGAATAAAAAAACTTATTCTTGAAAATACAATTTACCAAAGAATGTTTTTTCAAACCGTGTACAGAGATGTAGAAATCATGTATTCTCATACTCACTCTCAAAAATGTAAAAATGTTCTAGCTACCAAACATGCACACATGACCTCTTTTACTTTAAAAGTGAGAAACAGTACAAAGACAAAACTAGTCGTTCTTTTATCTTGAAACACAGAGGCCAAGTATTGTTCTTGCCTCTGTGATTGTGACCATTTTGGACCTATTTTATTATTAAATTGTTAAAATCAGTGAGTAAGATATGTTGGAAGGGCCAGTAATTTGTAAAAGTCACTAACTTTTGAAGCATTTCTAGTTTCAACTCTATATTATCAGTTACCAAATTTTGTTTCATGTGACATCCTCACTCCCAAATACATTTTCCTCAAATAGTATCTTATAGGATCCCAATTTTCTTGGCAAGTATGTATTATCGAAGTAATTATTCTTGCACAGTATTATTGAGCCCGCTTAAAAAGGAACGAAACAAGTACTTACTAATGTAAAACTGTCATGTCATGAGACAAGAAGACACAGATAAAATTAAAGGATCAACACAAATCATAGTGAGTTTTAATTATTATATTTAAAATTATATCTTTTTCTCTCATAATATGACCCTCTTATGTCATGTAACATAAGAGGACTCTATTCCATGAGAAACATTTAGTAGGAAAGAAAGGAAATCCTGATTAGGAGAAGTTTTGGAAATCCACCACATAACCTATGGCACCATTCTCAACAAAAGTGACAAAATCATCCCAATCCAGGCTTAAAAATGTGTGTTGCCCTCTGGAGCTGCACCATTCAAATGAAAATGATTTTAGATTTGGATGAACAAATTTCACAGTATCTATAATGTTGTCCTGCAAGTTCACTTTTTTCAACCCTTGTCTTCCAAGATTACCCTGATAAAGCACATGAAGATTAACTGTAAAAGAAAGCAATATCACTTGAGAAACCATTCATCTGCTCCCCTTATAATAATATTGAAACTAAGTAAATGTCTATGTCTATATTTAAAGATCAGAACTATAGAGAAAATACACAAACCCTTAAAATTGAAAAAGCTGCAAAGTCATAGATGCATGAAGAAAGGTTTACTTGCAAACCTATTACACATTACGCAGATACACATGGTTATAATACGATGAGAGCACCACATGCTACATAACAATTTGTTTGAAGATGCATTAGCATATAGTCCTGAGTAATGATATACACTTATTGATTGCAATGTCAATTAATCATCTTCCACCACCCAATGACATTGACATTGAAGCCAGGTTTATGGTATCAAGCCCAAAACTAGTGCCACTTACACTAGTGCCACCTTCTACATTGAAAACAGATGATGATGCTTCGAGCAAGTTTTCGGCCTCTTTCGAAGATGATTTGTCACTTTCCCATCGGTGTTTTTCCTCAACTCTGAGTCTCTCAAGTTCCATTGTCACTTCTTTCGTGGTAGGTCTTTCATCTCCGTTCAACCTTAAACAATGTTTTGCAATATTGGCAAACTCAACTAGCACCTCAACTTTTGCCTCATCTATTATGTGACTGTCCACAATATTAAGTAAATGACCCTCTTCCATTGAAAACACAAAGTATGCTGCAAGGTTCTTTTCATCCTCTGGCATGTCAAAAGAGAGTGCTTTCCTTCCAGTCAGTAACTCTGCTAGGACAACCCCAAAGCTATACACATCACTCTTCTCAGTTAATTGGCTTGTGTAGAAGTATTCTGGGTCAAGATACCCCAGTGTCCCTTGCACCAGTGTAGTTACCTGAGATTTATCAAGAGGAACAATTTTAGAAGTTCCAAAATCAGAAACCTTTGTTGTGAGATCATGGTCAAGTAGTATGTTGCTAGTTTTAACATCTCTATGAATGACAGGCGGAGAAGTAGCAGAATGCAAGTACGCCAAGGCCCCAGCAGTTTCTGCTGCTATTCTCAATCTTGTTTTCCAATCAAGTTTTAAAGACTGACTTTGATCATGAAGATGCTCAGAAACAGTTCCATTGGGAATGAACTCATAAACAAGCAAGGGGACTTCTATCTCTAGGCAACAACCCAAGAGCTTAACCACATTCCTATGGTTGATTTGGGAAAGCACAATCACTTCATTGATGAACTGCTCGACCTGGCTTGAGTTACTGATTTTGGACTTTTTGATCGCTACAGTCCTATTGTCTGGTAATAGTCCTTTGTAAACTGTTCCCTGGCCCCCTTGGCCTAGGATCTTGCCTTCAGCGAAGTTGTTGGTGGCCTTCTTTAGCTCTTCGATAGTGAAGACTTTAGCCGTTTCAGTTAACCCTTTATATTTGGCAATCTTTTGTTGTAACAACATGCCACCATTTTGTTGGAAAAATTGTTCTTTAAGTTTAATGAGCTTCCGTTTCTTGAGTCCCCAATATGCATAAATGCTCACCACAAGTAGAGCTATGATGCATACACTAACAACTGACATCAACAAATGGAAACAATTATTTTAAGTTTTAATGTTGTATAAGAGATATTCTTAACTATTAATTACGGTAGTGTAAAATATGGTAGTGTAGAATATTTTTACACTATTAATTAATTAATACATAATAATAATAATCCTTTCATCCCTTTTTAATTTTTTTAACGTTTCTCCCTTATTCATTATTTTTTTCTCTCTTATGTTGCACATTTTTTTTACTACATTTAAAAAGAATAAGAGAGTACAACTATATAAAAACAATCAATACTTTCTGAAAATGTTCAGCAATATACATTTTTTTAAATGGATGGAAGGAATAATAACCAAACCGAGATTTAAAAAAAAAAACTACGCTTTCCTTGTCTAACTAACTTCCGCTTTAAAGATTTCATTGTCTCCAAATAATTGTTCCTTTAAAAAATTTAGATAATATTAATTATTTTTTCAATGATGTCCCGAATAAAACTAGTAAAGGAGAGAGAAAAAGTAGTGAAAGAGAACAAAACAAGTTAGTCGAAAGAATCAACAATTTAGTAAGTTATATTTAAGTTTTTCTAATATTAAGATTTTTCCAATCATCTTATTAATGCTGAACATTTAGAAATGAATAGTTAACTGGGGATGGAAGGAATATATTATAGCTCACTCACTCAATGCAATCATCAGCTCGATCTCGGTTCTGGATTTGCGAGTTCTGGATTTGGGAGTACATCCTTTTCCTCCTTTTCCGTAATTTTTCCCATCTCCGTCGTATCCTTTCTGACACTCACAAAAGTGGCTACCGGGAGTGTTGATGCATTTTGCTTCCTTGACGCAGTCGTTGGATTCCCTGCACTCATTAATATCTAAAGGAAGGATAATGGCTTAGTTCTGATTTGTTATTTCACAATGGATATATAGAAAACAAAAATTATTCTTCTTCTGTTTTGTTATTGTTAACTATTTAGGTTTTTCATGTTTTAAATTATTTGTTTATATTAAATATTAAAATGTTATTAACATTTTTTTTTCCTTCCTCACTAAAATCCCTAGATTAGAAGGTAATTAAGGTTATAATTATTTTTTTACCAAGACTTTTCCCATTTACATTAAAGGCCATATGTAGTATTTTTATTGGGTCAGCACACATCTTCATCTTGCAGATCAAAAACTAGTTTGCACACCTAGATTTAATATTTTAAAGACTAAAGTATTAAAACAAAAAACAAAATTCAAGAACCAAGAGTGCAGATATGATATATATTGTATATGAGAGAAAATTAAATATCTCCCTCTTACTTTAGGAGTTCGCGTTTGGCACCTAAGTTTTAAGTCATCTTATGCCGTCGAATATAATAAAAAATTTAATTGAATAACAGTATAAAAGAATTTTATACTAATAATATATCAAAAATAAAATTTAGAAATCTAAACATACAATACTATTTAATATAATATTTTTAATAAGGGTATTTTATTCTTTGGAGTAGACTACTCTAAAATGAGGAGATTGATAAAATATATAGATAAAGAGTTAATTATCCTTATATAAATAACTTATTGTAACTTGTATTATTTATGGATCCCAATAAATGATATAAGGTGATTAATTCCCTATCTTATTTATTTTACTAATTTTCTCATTTCAGAAGTGAAATCCTTATTCACTTATTCTTTAGTTTTATATGGCTTAATTATTTGTTACTTACGTTCGAACCGTTGACCGATGATCTATAGTCTTTTAGACTGGACTAACCTCTAACTTGTTCGGCCTAGATTATTCATACATTAATGATAAAGTGTCTGTTGTTGTCCAAAAACTTTGAATCAAAAAACAACATGAAATATATAATACCTCGGCAACCATGCGGGAGGTAAGGGTTTCCGCGGAAACCAGTGGAGCAGTTGCAAAGGTAACCAGGCCCCTTGGTTGAATCCCAACATGTACTGTTATCCGCCTTACACGCATAGCTCGAATGGTTCTTCTTCGCTTGTTGGCAAGTGTGGTTGCCCACAGTCCAATCCAGCACAACAGGGAACGTCTTCTTCTCGAACTTACTGAGGTCTTTGGGTTCAAAGCGGTAGGCTCCATCTTCCATCACGAACGCATGACCACATGGACTGAAGCCTTCCGTTACATAGCTGTGGTTGTACAAGCTCGTGATCTGGTAGACGAAATCCGACAGCCCTTGGCGGGGCAATGAAGCCTCGCAACAACCGGTGGTGGGGCAGGAGGATCCATTAGGTGCGAAACCATCACCTACGTCGCAAAAAGACGCGCACCCTCTGACGTAGCGCTTTCCAGTGGAGTCCCAGCCCCCCACTGCTCCAATTGCGTCACAACCTACCGCTGTTAACTTGTTTCGACTCGTTGATACGGTAAAAGGTATCCTGAATTCCATGAACTTCGGACGGGTTGCATTAATTACTGTGCCGTTAGCGTAGCATTGACTGATGGCTGGCCAAGAGACGCGCAGTTCGCCGTTCAGGGAGATGCTCAGCACGCTCATGTTATAATTGGTACGTGGCAGGAACGGGGTGTGTGAAGCATTAGAAGAACTACTACTAGTCTTGTTGCAATGGATGAGGAAAGAGCTGTCGAGGGCACAACCCTCGGTTGTCCCAAATGGAAAGGGAATCTCCACGGAGCCACATTTGGCTCGGCAGTTTGGGTTGAGTTGATGAGTTGCTGCGTGTGCTGACGATGATGTAAAAAGAATCGCAACAGCAACAAGTGCAAGTAGCCCCGGCAGCAGGGGCAGATGCCTAGATAATAAGTGCACATCCATGGCTCTTAATTTGTTTTTCCAAGTTCGTTCCGGTGTGACTCTGGACATGGTAAGACCAGATTTTATAACCAGCTCTCCGCCCGGATTTCGAACTTGTTTCTGCCCCTTTATTTTCGATAAAAACATACTTTTATTAGAAAAAATCTACGACCTTTTGCTTTTTGTCTTTTGCATGTTTGTGAACTTTCTTTTTTTTAACCTTTTCACGTCTTTTTCTCTTTGATTCCCATCAAAGGTTTATTTTTCAAAGTAAAGCTGTGCCAACTATAGTTAAGTGGGTGTATGTTTTAAAAGTAATATTATAAGAATAATAAAATTGTACAATAAATATATATCATATATTTTATTATTATTGAATATAATGAGTGAATGAAATTGGTGAGGACCACTCATTACATCATATTTTTTCAAACATCATATTTTGTATTCTTAAGTTTTTAGCTTGTGATAATGCCTTTGAAAATGTCAAAAATTCTATATATATATATATATATATAAAAGTGTTGAATGTGATTTAAAAAATAAAATTCAAATTATGAACATAAAATTATTAAAATAATGTTTTATGCTGTTTAGATATAGCTTTACAAAAATTAAAGTAATTCACTAGTAAATGTATGATGGTACTACTCTTTGCGAAGAAAATGAAATAAAGCATTTTTTCTTAAATAATTTAAAAGTAAATGGTAATTAAAATATGACAAGATATATGTATTTATGCAATTAATAGTTTAATTTATCGTCATAAATATTAACTGAAAATAAATAAATTTTATTTTCAATATTAAAGCAGGGCAGAATTATCTTTGGGTGGGGGCAGAATTATCTTTGGCCGAAAGCAGTCTCTTCCAAAAAAAACTGGATTGATGTGGATATAACATATAGGAAAAATCTAGTAGAGGATACATCAAATCAAAGAACCTGCGCGGTAGACAAGTCTACTAGGCCAGCATAACAAAAGCATTAAGTTGATCAGACATGTCTGGGTGAAATAATTAAAATCCTCATGGAATCAGGCCTAACTTTCATTTAAGGCAAGCCCATAGGCATAATAACGTTCACTGTTTTTGGTCGAAATTGACATAACGTGTTTTGGCCGAGCATTAATTGGTCCCTGTATGCTGGGGACCAATGTTAGTCACCCTGAAAAAAATAACAAAATCATCCCTCCATATAACTATTAAAAGGGTATAAATTTTATTAATTTACAAATGTGCCCTTGCCACTCATTTTTTATTTTTTCTTTTCATCTCTCGTTCCACCGACATATCACCTCTTTGGACTCTCCCTTCTTCACTGCCACAAGGCCGATGGAGAGACGCGCGTGTGTTGATGATGGAGAGAGATACGGCTGGCCCTTTGTTCTTCCTTGAGGCAGTGTGGTTCATGCAGTCATTCTGGTGCTCTACCATCGTCATGACCACCGCGAAAAGGGGAGGAATATCCCACACCGTCCCCTCCACCACCGCCGCAAGTTTCACGCAGCCGCAGCGGCTGAGTAGCAAGAACCAGATTCGCCTCCGTCCTTGAACCCCCGCCTCCCTCAGCTGCAGAGCATGACGGAATAAATGATACCATCGCCATCATTGTGCACAATCTGACTTTGTTCCTATACGTTCAGTCCTGCAAGAATCTCTTGCCACGCTTCCACCTGATCCTTGTGTGTTCTTCCTACGGCATTGAACCAACAAAACTAAGGGATTGAAATCAGATCCAAATAGGTGCAATTTTATGTGAGAATTGAATTCTAATTAATAAAAATACAAAAATAACCTTAGTTTAATGAAATGTTTTATTCCTAACCTATTAATAAAGAATAAAATAGTAAAAATAATTAAATTTATTTATTTTTAAACTCATTCCAAACTAAGTAATTCAATTCAATTTATGATGGAATTTAATTTCTTAATGAAATTTAGTTCAATTTCATCTTATTAAAAATTTCCAAACGCCCTGTCAAGCTGTTGGATTCAAATTCAACTTGTTATCAAGGAGAATTTAATTTCATGAATTGCCATTATCCCCTTTAATTTTTTTTATTTTAATAATCAATCTATGAATCTTCCTTCTCAATTTGAAGACCAACGATGTAGATTGACCTCCTATACCAATGTGCAGTTTATGCAGTCCTTCAATCCTCCAAGTATGATGTGAATTTCGTTTCTAGCATCTCTGTGGTGTTCTGATAATGGCTGGTTCAAGGTGCTATGTTGGATTTACAGAGATATTGGAAGTCTTACTGCATACTAAGTGTATGGTTATAGGCTTATTAAGTAATAAGTGTGCGTCTCCTTGATTCTGCAGTATTTCCTATTTATCTGTAGTTTGCTTAGCTTGGATAAGGCAAAGTTTGGAACTTTGGATCATGAACCGTACTTATATCGCTATCTTTTGGAGATATTAATCTTTGATTTGGACTCTGCACCGCATTGGAGAAGTGCCTGAAGAGATTTAGTGATAGCCAATTGCTTATCCTTGTGGCCCTTCAGCACTTTGAGGAGGAACATAATCCGGTGACAATCACTACGTGAGGACATTGCAGGAGCTGAAGAATTTCAAGGCAGCTGGTGACCCTTTCATTGAAGAGTACTTCCAAATCTTTCAATCTGTTTACAAGCTGTAGATACTTATGCTTGAAAAGTTGCAACTATAAGAACAAGCTTGATAAGAGGCTGAAATACATCCATTCTTGGACGAATGTGTCTTGCATGATATTTGTGACAACATTTGCTACTGTTTTGATTTGCTCAGTTGTGGCTACGGCCATTAATGCTGAATGCATTGAAAGAGCATAAAGAAGTAATTAGCTCAATGTAGGTGGGTACCTGAGTTGCTATAAAGGACTTGGAAAGCATCTGGGTTCTCATTGATTGGCTCGATATTGAGATTGAATCTCTAATGCATAATGCGGATTTCGTGATTTAGAAGAAGCACTAAACGTTGAAATAAAGGAGATCAAGAAGAAGCTGAGGGTGGTCATGAAGAATGTTGAGGATTTGTTCAAGCTGATATGTGTAGCCGTGACATTAGGAGGGCAAGGACTCTGGGTCTGTAAAGGTTCATAAAGCACCCCTACAACTGAAGATTGATCTTATGCCTTGCCAGTCAGTGACTCATAGTTTGTTGGAGATTACATCTGTTCCTTATTGCTCTTGTAAAATTTCTTGATTACTAGTTTTCATGATTCCAAGAACATTTGGATTCATGCTGAAGATAATAATCGGACAATGGTACTAAATGTTATTTACTCTGCATGTCTAGGCAGCTAAGATTTTTTATGCCGCCCATACCATTGTGCAATGTAAATATTTATTTATTTTTTTGTGATTTCAACTTTCTTTTCTTAGTTAGATGACTTTCTTTTCCTCTGTAAAACTTATTTGTGAATCTTAATATATCTTCGAAATATTGAAAAATTAATCACACCTGAATAAACAACCACTGGTTTAAGGCTAGGTTGAGCCAATGCTTAAATCAAATAACAATTTATCTTTAACTAATTAGTTCAACTCGTTGTTGGAGTGAATCACAAATATGAGATGCATATACTTGTATATTCACATGGAATTAAAGTGACCTGAAAATATGTAGTGGTACATGTAGAAGAAATATAAAATTATATATTATTATCTTCTTAAATACACTTAAGTGTTGATTATGGATAAAGATGGCCTTTGAGTTGGACTAACAGGACTTGTCACCCTCGTTTCTTCAATAAAATACTATTAATATATAAAAAAAAGAAAAACAAGCAAATTTCCACAATTCCATTCACCATATGGATATTCCCTTTTATGAGGATTTTCAAGTTGGACTCTTTTTTGCCTCATGGTTTTGTGTATCCGTGATGGTCATTTCTAACAAACAATATGTGCTTACTAGTTGCTAGCTATATTGATACTGTAGTTCGCATATTTCAGCCAGCTATGTTTATGTTGTTGCTTTAATGATTAAAGAGCTTCTTGACATGATCATGCAAAAATTGTATCGATAAGGTAAGTTAAATCAAAATTGTAACGTGAGTATACATATGTATCATGAATTAGTTAGAAATGGGAACAATCCAAAAATATAAGTCTACAAAGTTGGAAGTTGATAGCACAGTGTTAGCTGAGGTTCGCATCAATCAACATAAATACGCAAATATCTGATCAATAAGTAAGAGAAGTAAAAACCATGTCTTAAGGGCAGAGCTGAAGTAGCAAAATAATATTGCAATGAGAAACACAGTAACTATATCAGTCAAAACTTGGTTGACCTCCATTCTATCAATTAATCAGGACAATTTTTTTTTTTTTTTTTTAACACAGGAGAGAGTTGGATGTAATAGTAGCAAGTCCAAGGCTAAGATTACAAGAACAGATAGAAAGGGATCTCAAACTGAATGGTTACTGGAGTATTCTAGAGGTAACACTTAGATCTCATCTTCAAAAAGCCAAGTATTGGCTGAGGCCTAATATTTAAATATGTAGCAGAAGCTAAATAAGCAGAGGCTAAAGAAACATAAAGTTTAAACCAGACATAGGAAAAAAATTTAGTACATGCATGTGCCGGTCACCATAATAACTGCCATACAATTTAAGAAGCTCTTCGACTAGTCCATTTATGTTGCTTGATCAGGAAATTGGCCTTGAGATTGGAAATCGGAAAGCAAATGGTCCTTAAATCGGAACCTAGCTAACAAGTACATGGAAATTTCATCTTCAGATTCCGGGATGCTATCAAGGGGAAAGCTGCGTATGTGAATATGAGCTTCTGAAGGATCCACCCAAAAGACATTGTCCAGGAAAGACGGGGAGCAGAATTTGTCGCCAATGGTCACATCATAAACTGACAATCAGAAGTTAAAAGAATTAATGTAGTGGTAGTGTCTCATGACTGAATTTATGAACTAAGGTATTTGATATATGCTTTTATCTAATAACTCCATGGCAGGCAGTTCCAGATCTTTAGTCATCAGGTGGAATATTTGTAAACTCAAAAGCAAAAGCACAGGTATTTTCCATGCTAAATGATATATAACAGACAAATGATACCAGGATAATGATGCAGACTTTACCACAAACCATATCAAAAGAACAAAAGAAACTGGGACAATGCACAATTCTTGGATGAGCACAAGGACTAACTAGTAATATAAGGAATGCCATGTACTTTTACCAATAATTATGTAAACATAGAAAATAAAGACAGGACAACCTGCTCTAAGAAAGCCCCTTCATAGATACTATATTTGTCTCAAGTTTAAACTTAATCACAATCCTAGCACTAATCTTCAACAAATTGAAGATGGGAGCAAATGGGAAAATAAAAACAATATAATGGCCATGTCTTTTTGAGGCTCCGAATGAAAGGTTAGAACGAATATGAAGGGATGGGAATTGGGAAAGTAGAAAAGCACGAATGGTTCTTTGTTTCTTCCCCTTCAATAATGATGCTACTGGTGAACGCGGTCATCACCTACTGTAGAGTGTAGAGCCCGTGATTCTCTTGATTACATTTTTTTTTATTTTTTTTATTTAACAAAACCTTTAGCTTTTGTTGACTGACCATAACAAATTCTTGTAATAATTAGCACTAAGTTTCTGCAGCAACGCGTTATTGGTTTACGCAATTTCTCTTTACTTTTTCATGACTAACACTTGAAAACAAATTAATTTTTTAACAGTTGGCAAAGCAGGACGAAACAAAGAAACAAACAATCGAGTAGAATTTAGCAAGTATTGTGTTGGTTTATTTATCCTAGGATTATGACAAAATACTTTGAGAAAATTATATTAATTTTGATTAAAATAGATTAATTACTCTTGATGAACTTTCTGATAATCTGATTTAGTGTTTCAGCTTTAATTTGAAATTGCTTAACATGTGTTGATGTGTTCGGTCTTGAGATAACCAAAGATGAGAATTGGCAGCATTAGGATATTAGTGCTAAAGGCAGAATGTAGGAACCAAGGGCTGAAAAGTTTTTGCCATATTTGGGAAAGATTAAAATTTACGTTGCCTTGCTTGTTGGAGTTGGTAAACAAAGTGTTTTGCTGTTGTTGTCAATCAGAAATAAAGAAACAAGTCAAAGGACTCTCTCTCTCATGTATCCAACGTTAACTTCCTTTCTGGTGCTTTAGCAAGGATGCACAACTACTAAGGCAAAAAGAAAGAGCAGCCTCCATCATCAAAATAGAAGAGCTACATCAGAAATAAAATATTATAGCAGAATGAGGCATGCTTCTGGTCTCCAAGCCCCAACGGTCAAAAACAACACCCGCCCTCCTATAAAAGTGAGCTTGGAGGACATCAAAGCTAAGAGGAAAAATTAGAAACCAAGTGCTATATTGCTACAACCTTCAACTTCGAAATTCAAGTTTAAACTCAGATTCCTCTTCTCTCTCAGTTTGCTGTATCTATTCTTTATTTTATTCTGAAAGAAATTCTTTTAGAAAGCTGTTGTATTGAGATATATATCTTTGTGAGAGAAACAGCAAGTTATAAATCATACACTATTACTGTTTGGGTTTATCTTGTGGAGATAAATCTGTTGATTGAGCTTGAAGAGGCTCATTGAAAATACTACTTGGGTTGAGCTTGGAGAGGCTTGATCAAAGAACACTCTTGTTTGTACTGTTTGTACAAAGTTTAGTGGATACTCTCACCTGGAGGGTAGGGACTGGATGTAGGATCTAAGTTGCAAATTTGAACCAGTATAAACACTTGTGTCAATCTCTCTACCCTTCTCTCTTTTATTAATTGTTTTATATATGTTTTTGTAAATATGATAGTTGGAAACTTGATTTAAGAGCTGAAGTAAATTTATTTATTAGAACAACCTATAAAATTGTTTTAGCTTTTTAACTTTATCATTTTACTTAGTGTAAGTTTTATCAAAATCCTTTTAAATCAATTTCGTGGAAAGACTAAGTATATATTTGATTAAAAAAACACCTTCTCACTTGCTCTCTTAGATCAACTAGTTCATTTTGAGTCAGATTCTAGAACAGCTTTTCAAAATCGCTTCAAAAATCTCCTGTCATAACAGGAGACAACTTGACTGAATATTCTGATTGTGTGCTGAGTGTGCAAGAAAATTTTTAAGAGTACTTAATTCAACCCCCTTCTTAAGTACTCTGATACCATCATATTGAAATACCATACCAGAGTGTTGTCCAATGTGCCAAAGACGATGAGCCTCCCATAAGGGGAGAACTTGATAGGAGCCATCAAAGCACATCAAAGCATCCCAAATTATCAACGATGAGAACCCCATAGAGGCCACTGACGATGAAATTGACATTGTCAAGTGTAAGCATCCCAGATCCTATAGCGGCCATCGAAGTTGTAGGAAACAATAAAAGAGGTAGTTGACGTCGAAGGCGTAAGTCTTATTGAAGGAACCGAAAACGATAAGGTTGAAGTTGACATAGAAGAGGTAGTTGATGTGGCCCAGAGGCAGAGGCTATTGTCGATTTGTCGTTGGAGGCGAAGATGAGGCAGCAAGACTTCAGGAGTTGGAGGAGAAGGCCATATCGGAGGGGGCATATCTGCAAAAAAAAATATATAGATAACAGTGACTCATTAACAAATTCAAGGCAAAACCTGTGTGTCTATGATTTACGGAAATGGGATTAACATTGGTCCCCTACGTGGGGGGACCAACTAATCCGGAGCCACGTGTTTTTTGGGTCAGAAAATAGACTTAATGCTTTGAACAAAAGCGTTGTGTAAGGTTCCAAACCAGCCCCCGATTCACCTCTACCTGTATATTAATTAAAGGAAATATACATGCCATTTTTCAACCTCCCGTGCGTTTTTTTTTTTTTTTTAAGATCAATGACAAAACAACAATTTAATATTTCAGTCACTTTTTTTTTTTTTTACAATATCTTTCCCTTCACTTCTTTGATATTTTCAGTCACTTAAATTATTATTATCTTATCCTAATTTTATATTAGGAGTAAACTCCCAGATCAGTTATTGACAAATATTATCAAACAAATTTATCCCTAGTAAAAAAAAAACTCATGTAGCTTCTGAAAATTTGAAAAATAGGTTGAATTAGTTTTTTTACAGGAATTAATATGTTTGATGGAATACATTGTTTAAGAACTAATTTATCTGAAAAATGCTAGAGCAACCAACCATGATTTTCAAACGTTTTTAAAATTGTTTATTTTTTGCTGAGAATTTTCAATTTTCACTTTCTTTGTATCGATTTCAGATTAGCTGGGTCTCCAGAATAATGCAGCCTCCATCACTTGAAAGTTGGGTGGGGGTGTGTATGTGTGTCTATATATATATATATATATATGATGTGTTAAATATTGAATTTCATCATGACCAAAAAAAAAAGATTGAAAGGTGGTGGGTGTATATATATATATATATATAATGTGTTAAATATTGAATTTCATCATGACCGAAAAAAAAAAAGATGAATTTCATGGAGGATGAATTTCATGGATAGTTTTGTGTCATTAGCTTTACCATTAACAGATGTTACAAAAACATTAGACTTGGAGTAAAGGACAAAACAAAAATCGTGGAAGACCCCAAGTCAGCGTGGGTACATGACAAACCGATTAAACTTCTTCTATTATCGAGTGACTCTTCGAAAAGAAAATAAAACAAACTCAGTTGAATGACTCGTGTCAGTAGCTCCTGTAAAGACTTGCTCCTATACGATGACTTGGCTCGGGCTAAATTTTATCAAGCTGGATTTGGATTATATGTGGAATTTCATACGATGCATTTTTTTTTTCGGGATTTAAGTTATATTTTAGGCTGATTTAATTCGACTCTAACTAAATTGGCATATTCATTGTGACCCCATCAACAAAGAGAGACAGGGAGTTTCCCATATTGATTCGGTTTTAAATCGGTTTGAATTCAATTTTTACTAAAATCTTTATAAAATATAAACAGATAACTATAAACAACATTAAGTTAGACTAATCCTTATTATAAAATTATATAATTATAAAATTTAAACTAATTTTTAAAAAGTTATACTAATATGTAATACCACTAATTAATACGTTAACAAATAATAAAAGATTTAAATAAAAATTATATTGATTAAATTAAAAGAATTAATATATAATTAAAAATTTAAAATATTGAGTTAAAATATTATAAATACAAATAGGAAATTGATAAGTAACACATCTAATTAATATATATAATTAATATTCTATCAGTTCAATTTAGTTTGGGAAATAAGAACAAAACCAATCGATTTGATTCAATTTTCACAAATTAAAAATCAATTCAAATCAATTTATTTTAATTTTTTTTTAATTATTGATTTTTATTTGATCAATTTTAAATACCTTGTCACAACCCATAGCTTCTAGCAGTCCCTCAGCTTTGATCAAGAGGGAGCCGACCCCACCCCCTCATGTAGGTCCCACAACCCTCTCTTCTTCTTCCTCTCTTCATTATTTTTATTTTGCTTTTCCTTTTAGTGAGTTTTTTTTTTTTAATAATAGCGGTGTTTGAATCACGAGCAGCAGTAAGGCTCATATCTTGGTTTTTCTCACAACTGCTAACACTATCGTGCTTCAAAGTACTGCATAATGAAAGATAAAATCAACAAACTATGTCAGTGGTGGTATACCCAGACTTTTATGTTTCCTTCTGTTTTATCAACGTGTTCTTCTCGCCTATCTATGTGTTAATCACGCTTTTGGAGATAGAGTTTTTGTGGCGCAAAAGCTTAGAATGTATCTGTTTTAATCAGAATAAAAGAGAGAAAATCTAATCACGAGAAGAATCCAGAGTTTTTGCATAACATTCTACCCATGAAAATTAAGTAACTATGTATCACAGAAGACCTACAACATGCAGATAAAGAATGTATGTACTCAAGCCAGTTATTATATACTTTTTTTTTTTTGTGAACAGCCAATTATTGTATTAATTCAACACACTTGCACTCTAGCAATGCCGTTGGATTGACAAATGCATGCCAAAACTGAGGCTCTGCATATTCCAATGAAATAGCACCATATAAACATATTGGAACCAAAATTTGAGGCATAATTCCTCTCTTAAAACTGTATGTATATATTATTTATATTTTAATTGCAACAGGCATCATTGATCAATGCCCCCCTGCAATTATGGCTGACCCTACTCATTTCAACTATAGCCCCAAATAAATATTCACAGGGCCAAGTTGACTTACACCTATAAGCCTTGACCCATGCTTGAGCTCGGTCTTCACGTGGGATACGTACTAAACCCTCCATCTCAAAATAAATATTTTTCACTTTTTTGGTACATTTATAAGTTTATGTATCTGGATACATCTGTTTTGAGATATTCTGATTTAATAATATACCAAATAAGTGAGAAAAAAAACATTTATTTTGAAACGGGAGTATTGTCGGGTCCATATCTTTTGGAACCAGTGTCTTCAGCCATAGTATGTGTACCAAAGCCTAATCATTACGTAAGTGTTCTCAGTGGTCACCCCTGATGGTGGATGGGTATGTGGACTTTCAACCTACAGGGGAAAAAGTTCAATCATCTAGGGAGGAAGTGAGAAATAGCCAAATGCCAGTGCTGAAATCACAAGCAGACACATAAGCAGATAAGCCAAGGAATTCAGACCTGTGTCACACAGCCTTTGAAAATTAGGTATGTAAAAATCACGTGCCTCTGGCATGCTATCTGTCTACTTCTTCAGGAATGAAGGCTTCACCCAGATAAACCTGTTGCATCTCATCTCTCCAAATCTGAAAGTACAACAATTAGACTAAGAGATTCCCCTATGCTTCAACAATTATAATTATTCATCCCAATTTATTCATATAGCATAGAGAATATTAAATTCAGAATAATGTGGAAGATTAGTAGAAAGTAAACAAATTATATATGGGAATGCACCAATCATTGAAATCATACCGTGTCTCGGAATTCCAATCGGATGTGAGGAACATTTGTTTTGTGAATATCATTTCCACTTGGCCCTCTCTTGTAATACTTATTACCAATCCAATGAGACTGACAAAAAAAAGTGATCAGTTTAGTACAAGATATATGAAGAATTTGAATCAATATTTTGTTTTTAATTTTATATTAAAAATTTTAATCCATATATACATAAACCATTATCATCATTACATTGCTGTATATTATCTCAGCACTAAGTTCAAGCTTGATTCAAGTAATTACCATGTTTGAATTCATCAATTCAACCACTATCATGTTAAATTTCATCATTATAACTAACTTAAGCCAGTACTTCACAGTATGTACTACTGTTCTCATTCAGTAGACCATATTCTCGCCTTAATATAAATAATTTATAGGAAGATGCAAAAACAATTATTTTTTCCTTTACCTTTTTCATCCAAATTATCAAGTTAAAATTTTATGATTCTAAATACACCAGAATGATGACACAAATATTGATAACGCATATTGGGTCATGCGCTTCTACAACAGCTCTTTAACAAAATGTGACACTTTCACCCATACTTGGGCCACATGCATCATTTAATGAATTTAACATAGCATAAACAACATTGGTTATGAAATTTTTCTCTCAGCTTTTTGAATCAAAACTAGTCAAACGACAGGTGCTGTCTCGATGAACAATTGTGATTATAACTGAACAACACCAGTGTTCAAATTCAATGAGGTCATTGCATCATTGCATGGGTGGAAGAAAATAGCTTCTGGGGGATCCGAAGAAAAATTGTCATGCCTGAAGTGGTAGAGGATTTTTATCCACGGGAGGAGCAAAGTCAAAGTAAGATTACCTTTAAGGCATGCGAGAAACCTGACTGACAAACTGAATTACGGGCAATCTCACATAAATCACATGCACTCAATTTCCACACCTGCCGAGGAAGAATTGTGTCTTATCAGTAATGTTTACATGCCACATGGAGATGGAGAAAAAGGAGGGACATAGAATGAGATATAGAACTTACAGAAGCTGCTATGCTATATTCTTCAACCAATGGTTCCTTTGTCAAGTGAATTTGGAGTGGATCATCAGTAGAGAGTGAAACATTTAAACCCCGCGAGAAGAACATTGGAAAAGGGTTTCGATGGTAGTCTAAGAATAAGGAGTTATTGCTAAGAGGAGACATTGCCAGTCCAATCTGATGAAAAAATATTCAATAACCAATTAGTCACTGCAGAAAAACCCAATTTAGTAAGCAGTTGAAAAGAAAATAGACCATACTTGAGCTAAATAATACAAATACTGAAGCACGGGAGATTTTCTCAAATTGATTCCATGAGCAATGTTGTGAGCAGTAAGAAAGGTTGCAGCAAGGTGGTCAATATCACCAGCCTGTATACAACATGATGCATCAGGAAACCCATAAAATGACTAACAAATATTCAAACAAAGAATATATAGTCCAATAAGTACCTCCCCAGAATGCGGACGGAACTTAATTGTTGTCATTCCCTTTGACTCACGAAGCTGAAAAAATATTATATTAGGTCAAACTTTGGTGTGTCAAAGCTAATTCGAGAAATTTATATACTTGTGATGAAGTTAAAAGCAGAAAAATATCGGTATACATATTGAAGGGAATCTATTATTGACTGAGGGAAGAAGCAAGCAATGCACTGAATATATATGGTGAAGGTATCAATAGAATATGATAGATGCAACTTATGCTATGTAGTATTTAGCACAAAGTGACCTGCCCACTGCTTCTTTTCCTTTTGGTTTTTCCCTGTATCAGTTAAGCACGTTGTTTTCTATCATAGTTGAGTGAATAGCTACCCAAAATTCACACAAATGCGGAGTTGTTTTAGAGGTACAGTTACACACCTTGTTTAAGGTGTAAAGATTGGCATAACAGTAATAGGCATAGTATGAAAATGCTGGATTGAATGCATTAGTCCATTGTGCAGGTGTAGGCATGTGCTTTGTTGGTCTTCTTTCTGGTTTGCTTTCATCATCCACCAAATCCAACCCAACAACCTAAAAATATATAAACAAAAAATACATAATCAGGTAATAAATATATTGCACAAGAAAAGCACAACAAAACAAATAAAACACGATTGAACAAATATCAAAAGTGTTAAGATATTTGTTTTTGTTGGAGTGGGTGAGACTTAACTTTAGAATTACTAAGCAAAGCCAGCATGTAAAGTCATTTACACTCCTAGTTTCGTACAGTTTAAGGTAACTGAAATTGTACCGCACCTGTTTCAAGAAAACATGTAGTTGAGGATGTGAATCGGGGTCCACAGTAACCTCAAAAAGTGGAACAAAAATATTGTCAAGGATGTTCTGGAACGAGGTCACAATTCCCATTTCTTTGTACACATTGTACAACCTTGGAAGCTGCAAGACAAGTTTTAAAGATCAACAACCAGCACTTTACAATCCCTTCAGAATATAAAGCCGGAAAAGGAAAAGGACCCAAATACTATAAGATCTTTAGACTCCTAAGAGTTGCAGCAAGTGAATAATTTAAAGAATGGGAGAAATAGTACCCTAAAAATCCTGAACTAAATGAGAACTGACATGCATAACTTATGAGGCTGAAACTTGTGATGTCATCAAAAATGGGCAAAGAGTAATGAATGATTTGTGCATGAGAACTAAGTGAAATTGATAGGGAATACCTGAATCAACCAAACAACATTCTCACTATGCAGTTCATTATTCACTATCCAACTAGCTAGTTGGTCCCACTCACTTTGTTTCCTACCATATATTGATATTCTATACTCCGCCATCTGCAAATAATACAATTATGGAAAAAAGTAAGCTAGCAATCATCTAGGGGCAAAACCTACATAAGTAAGTAACAATCAAGAAATGGAGAATTATTATAAATTGCAACAACAAATAGCAAATTATGTTACTTCTCAGCTGTAAAATAAGTAACGAATGCCTCATTTGATAAACTTTTAACTATCAGTTTTGAAAAGGTTCTAAACATGAATGAATAGAGGACAATAAGTACAATCCTCAGATGTGCACTTCAATGTAATAAAGAATGAGAGAGAGAGAGAGAGAGAGATATACCGAAAGAAATTATACATCACATACTTAGGTAAGCAATGCCAAAATTAACACATTAACCTTCATAAAATATCAAAGTAGCAACCAATGCAGATTCTTAAAGTAAAATTCAAGAGACCAACAAGAAAAAATAACAAGTCTTACTAGAAATTTTTATATACTAACATAATAGGAAAAACACACAGAAGGATTCAAGATGACACCTGATATTTACTGGCAACAAGATCAGAAAACACTTGCTTCGTCAGCTCAGCAAGGAAACGACCTATTCAGTGCAACACAATAGTATGAGAACATGAGTAAAAGGTGATTTTCAATTGACAATAATTAAATCCTAGCATTATTCTCCCAAACGAGTTCTGCGACATTTTCATAACAACCCCAGGTTATTCATGACTAGGTTTTCTTTCGTTGATACTTCTTCCACTACTTTATCAATCTACAAGTGGTAGTTGCGTCTGGAAAATATAATTCTAAAACTGGCTACAAAGCTTAGCTGGTTATTTCAAATTCAAAATGCAGACCTCAATAAATATATAAAACTTTAAACATCCAGCAATCTCACCCTCCTTCAAGAGTAATCCAACCCATATGAATTAAAGACAAATTTATCCATTTTAAGAACCCATGTCACTTTAGTTCTAAAACAAAATTAATGATCTAATCCTGAATAAGACTAAGATGAGGTGCTATTTCATGTGAAACAATGTTTAATTTATCTCATCACACAATGTAATAAACAATCAATTGCAGGCGCCATGTCTCCAACCCCATTTGTCTTCAACAACCAAAATATGCCATTGCCAATTACTATAGAAGACCATATATACAAGGCTGGAAACAGCATTAGATTGCAGAGAGTTATTCGACTACATCCTAATAAGTGTTTGTCTCTTCCTTTCAGATTCCACTGCAATATATGCGACCCACAATAAAAATAAAAGGTGGGGTTGCTTGGGAAGTAGTCAGAACCTAGGATGTCATCATACGTGATTAAAATGGAATTGTTTGATGCATTATTTTGAAAGCGTAAAACAACTAAGCAAGGAGGCTCAACTATACCAATAAAAGAGTTACCTTGAATGAGATTATCCTGCTTCAGGAATATCTCCCTGAGCCTACTTTGACCACAAGGATTGTACTTAAGATTGAATTTGTCAAAGCGATGAAATGTACTCTTGTCTGCATGAACGTCCAAAAGGTCAACATTGAGGTCATATCTGCTCAAAAACAATTTAAAAAAAATTGTTATTGCAACATATTACCAACCAAATTTAATTGGAAATTATAATTACAGTAGGAATTAATGTTGTTACCCAGACAAATCCAGACTGTCAAAAACTTCTGTCAAGGTCAGATATGTTCCATCTCGAAATATTACAACCTGAATAAAGTTAAAATAATAAGGTTTTAATGAGTATGCAATGAATATCAGCTTCCTAAAATATAAATCATAATTTCATATAATATCCACAATCAAAAGGGCATAACATAACACGTGGCATTTTTTTTTTTTTGGGTAAGCATGTAGCACTTCTGCATTTGATGACAATCAATCATTCTTAAGCACTCCACATGTCAAGTATTCTTTTGATATTTTGTATTCCAACTGTACGTTGCAGTGAACCAACACATTCACATTTAAGGCATTATCACAAAAAACAAAATGAACTTAAATAATTTCACCAGCTGCTTTACTATAAACTACATATTAATAAACAAAACAATTGCCTAAATGTGATTTATCGGTTGTCTTACTGCTCAATCTCATACATGCTCCCACAGTTTGATTGTACTTATTTATCCATTAGAGGCTTAAAGCAACGTAAAAGAAAACTATTATTTCATCTCAGAAATGAAGTTGCAATCATAACATCAGCTAAATAGAAAGAAAGAAATAAAAGCAGAGCACGTGATAATACAAAGATAACTAAACAAATCCAAATTGTCACCTCATCAGGCTCTTTCCTTAGCTTTGACTTTATAAACCGTAAAAGATGTTTCTGATTCATGCATGCCGAGTGGTGGACATGCGTATCAACTTTCCTAACATTGTAGAAGTCTCGATGTGGAGCACTTTTCTGGGCAAGAAATTCCCTATCCGCATTCAACATCAAATGAAGATTGAATTTCTGAAATACAAACACCACTATCAAACAACCAGTAGATACAATCTGAAATTGAAAAAGAAGTATATGCTGTATTTTATATGATCAGAAATTAATTTACTTGTTCCAGAAGATTAAGCCGATGATGACATAAAGTTCTTATATTCCCTATTGCTATGACCCGAAGTATATGATGTAGATCAGTGAAAAAGGTGGTTGCATCCGCAACAGGAAAAAGCTCTTCTCTTGCTGCAGATAATAAGAAATTGCATAAGAACTGCAGCTCGAATGGAAAAATTACGAAAGAATACAACAAAATCCCTGAGTCACTCACAATCTTTATTTGGATATACATGAATAACCCCATCTTGCATTTCAAAGCAGTGCTGCATCACAACATGAAATAATATACATTTAATCACACAGGACAAAATTGGGATATCCAAGTCTTCACAGATGGAGAACTATAAAAACATAAATAAAAACTCACGTCAGACTTTCCTTCAGGAGTGTAAAAGAATGGCTCTGGGTTAGGCTTTGGAGTGCCGGGGTCAGAAATAACTTCTTTCTCCCATGGAGCAACAGCTTCTTGGAACACATATCTTTTTCTCATTTCAAGGCACTCTTGAAGAACCCTATAGACTTCCACTTCATCAGGTGACGGAGCCTCTAAACCCAATCAAAAGTACAGATTATAGTTTGCTAAATGATTTTTCAGAATTGCAATATCATCACTTGTCAACAAAAGTTAATGAAGAAAATGGACTCTGTGCAGGCTATGAGAACTAATTTAAAGCAAATCATGGCATTCAAGAGACTGGGAAAATATTCATACCAATAGGAGTAATTCTAAGTCGAGCAAAAGTTTCTTGCTCAGGCTCTTTCCTGAGAATGTCAGCTGCAATTGGATCAGGAGGCACACCATGCAGGTCACCAGAAACACTATGAGAACGGATCATACTTGAAGCAGTAATTGCCATCTGCTCTCCATTGGCATTAACATTATCAGGCAAAGTCTCATATGGGATTTTACTTTCTGGCCCCTGTATACAGATTATCCAAAATTCAACACTATAGATCATTCAAACATTATACTTTAGTGGGTATGGAACACTGCATTGTACTATAATAAAAATGCAGCTAAAAAGTAATGGGGAAAATTAGGTAATTCCAATCACAGGGATAAGAGCAATGGCAACAATGGGAAAGAAAAACTTATCATGAGAACAGTAGACATGCGCTTTTTTATGATAAAAACAGTAAACATGTTCTACTTACAGAATCCTGTGCTGGTAATCTTAATGCCAACAAAACCAAATTCACGAGAGACTTACAACATTTCCATTTGTGTGGAGATATTTAGTATCTAGTTCAGCATTGTCAGCAGCAATGTCATCATCATCGTCTGATCCTTCTACACTTTCAAAGGCACTAGCACTGGCAACAGGTGACTTGGGAGAAATTGGTCTTAAAATATTTCTCTTTGGCGTACCAGGATGCACAGATTTTGCTGTAAAATTATATATTATTCTTGATCAGTAAAACAAATTCAGAATAACTTTCAACCGGACAGTTCTTGTATTTATGTAGGAACTAGGAAATGTGTCAAAAAGAGGCTGGGCATAAAATAAGCACAGTGGCACTGACAACTAAGAATTTATGTTGTCCACTGCCACTCTTATCACCTTCTCCCATCTCCCATTCAATGTTAATGCAAAAGAATGAAAGGAAATTAAACTCTCCCTCAACCACTGCAAAAACTTTTGTTGAAGACGGAAGCATGGCAAAATTATTAATTAGATTAGATAAGATCCATATTACAGCTGGGTGGCAACTTAGTGCATGTAGCTCTTTTTCCTCTTGAAAAAGAAACTTTTGGTTTATACCTATATCTGAAACCAGATGCTCCTCACCATTTCAATCAATTTTATTCTTTGGAACCTGCTCTACTAATAAAGTAATAATTCCCACCATCCAATACACAGAACATCTTTCTCAGCCAATTATTCCATCTCAGCCAGACACAAGCAAACTCATAAAATAATTAAAATTAATTTTTTTTTCCTTTTTTTCAGGTAACTAAGATTAATTTTCTTTGCAGCAGAGACGAAGATGCTTAAAAGAGATTTGTATTCTTTAATCTTCTTTATTCAATACCAAATATTCTCACTTGGTCCTTTTTTATTTTAAGGTAAACATTTATTTAGTGCTCCAGATTGCTTCCTCTTTTTCTTTTCATTTTCTTTTATTACACAGTTCCTCTCCACTATCATTTGAACCTTTTTTCAATTCGGCACCATATATTATTAAACAAATATAAGGACCGAAAAAAATGAAGACATATACGATGCCAATACCATCAAAACAACAGAATCAAAACTTCCAATCCCTTACGGAACCAACCATATCAATTTTCCTAATTATCACTAAAACTGAGACAACTCTGTTAGCACACTCTTTATTTCATATGTTACAGCAAATTTAGAGTTTACAAAGATTCATAAGCGAACCCAAAAAGTAGCTCCAGAAACTACTGTACCAATTCACACAGTCCCAAAAATCCATCACATGAATCACACATATTACAGAATCACATCATCAAGAAAAACACACATCAAAACTCCATAACAGTAACCGCAATTCCAAAATAATTAGGAACTATCATTCGATCATTTCATTCACCACAGTCATCATACCTTCACGGAGCGTATGCAGCCGCGGCAACCCTGCCGGAATCCCTTCGCCCGGAACTGGTCCGTTCCTCTTCTCCTCCCCGTCCATTCCGCCGCGACCGGAGATTGCCATGACATCCGGCAGCGACGTCGTCCCCCGCCGGTAGTATCCGTTCCCCTTCCTCCTCGAGCGGGCTCCTCCACCGCCGCCATTGACGCGCTTCCTCAGGTGCCTCGAAGAATCGCCGCCACCACCAACGCCGCCGCCGCCGTCAGCGTCATCGGAGCCTTCGACGGCTCGGGCGAACTCGAGGAGCTGGGACAGGGTCTTGCGGTGCATGAAGTATGCGGAGACGGCAACGGCGGATGCTCCGACGAGGGCGGCGAGGGCAAGGTGGAGGGCGTAGGCGTCCATGGTGGTGGTCAGGGGCGGTTACTCTGTTTCTCTCTCTAGGTTTTTGTTTTAGTGTCTCTCTCTAGAAAATGGATGAAATGGTGTGAAGTGGCGTGTGATGGGGTGTATATAGTGTGAGTGTGAGAGAGGGATAAACCCTACTGGTTGGAGTGGCAGTAAAAGCAGAAGGAAGAAGGCAATGGGAAACTCTTAGTGTTGGCGACAGGCTAAGAGAAAAAGAGCTTCGTTCTCCTCTATTTATAGGCAAAAAAATAAAGAGTCTAGGGGCATCACCACTCCCATCAGGCATCTCTCTCATGCCAAATATATCAATACTTATTTCTGTGTGTGTATATTGATAAGAAATTCTAATGTGAGCTGTTTTCTTTTGAAAAATAGACTAAATTAATAATTTAGGATTTTAAAAATAATTTTAACATCAATTTTATTTCTTAAAAAGAATTATATCAATGTAACCCCTCAAAGACTTTTAAAATTAATTTAGTCTCTGAAGAAAAATTTATATTAGTTTTTAGTCTTTGAAAGGTTTTCAGTATCAATTTCAACATGTGTGACATCACTTCTTAAAAAATATATGTGACAACAAATAAGTTATGAATTTATAAAAAATAATGGTCAACTAGAAATCACATGCGTTTGTAGGCATCAAAGGGATATCACATTTAGGAGGTGTTTCATATGATGGATTAGGCATAATAGTATAAGTTAATACTATATATTATGTCCTTATATGTCAAAATATTGTATAATAGAATAAAGTATTGAAAGGTCCTATTAGGCCTGATTAACTTTGAATAGGTGTTTAGTATGATATATTAGACATGATAGTATAAGTTAATACTATATATTACGCCATTGTTCATTATTTGGTACAAACAATGTATTGTATAGTCTTATACGTTATAATTCTCTTATACGTTAAAATACAGTATAAATCAATACATTATAGGGAGATCGTGTTAGGCATGATTAGCTTTTAAAATAAATACAAATAATATATAATATTAGTTTAGTTATATATAATAAAAATGAATATAATTGATAAACAATAAATAAAATAAAATAATAAATATTTAATAACAAATAAATATTTTAAAAAAATAATATATAATATGAAATTATAAATTATTAGCTAATAAAATATATAAATAAATAATAAATAATATTTAATATATAAAAAGTAAGGATCAGTAACATATATTTAAATAATTTTGATTAAAAATATATAAAATAGTATTTTTTTTATTTACATATTATTGCAATAATAAATAATTATAAAATATTCAAACAAATAATAAAAATTAAATTTTAATTAGTAAATATTTACATAAATAAAATATTTAAAAATTATTATAATAAAAATTCTTATTTTTCTATTATTTGATTTTATTTAATATTTAATTTATATATTAGAATTATTTGTAAATAAATAGTATAAACTGATCATAAAATCAAATATCTTATACAATATTACACTAAACACAGCATAACATTAAAAATTTATTAGGTCTTATATTATTAGCCTTTATCCTATCAGGCATATCAAACGGACCTTTAACGTATAAGATCATTTTTTTAAATATTTTTGTTGAAATAAAATAATTCTTAAATAAATAAGAATAAAATAAATACAAATAATATATAACATAAGTTTAGTTATACATAATAAAAATAAATATAATAGATAAATAATAAATATTTTAAATAAATAATAAATAAGATGTAATATATAAAAGTAAGGATCGATAACTTGAATTTAAATAATTGTGATTAAAATATAAATATTAAAATATATAAAATATGATTTTTTTAATATATTATTGAAATAATAAATAATTATAAAATATTGAGATAAATAATAACATTTAATATAAACTAAATTCTAATTAGTAAATATTTACATTACTATAATATTTGAAAATTATTATAATAAAAATTCCTATTTTACCATTATTTGATTTATTTAATATTTAATTAGGATATTAAAATTATTTATAAATAAAAAGTATGATATTACTGAACATAAAATTAAATATCTTATACAGTATTATACCAAATATTATATAGTATTAAAAATTTAGTAGCTCTTATATATATTATCAAATCTTATCCTATTAACTCATATACTATTGGCCGTTATATTGTTAGACGTATGAAACAAGCCCTTAGGTTTTAATTAATACATATGATTATTGTAACGCCCGGGGACGAGGACGAGGAGTGATCGCCGGTGCAAAGAGGGCACGGACAAGGAGCGGCTCCTCGCAAGGTCCTCTAAGCGGAGGGGTACATGAATGAACCGATTACACACCCGAATGAGAGGGATCCTAAGACTGTATAGGTATGGGACTATACAGTTGAGGAGGGCTTATATGAATTGATTACTACCTATATCAACAAGATGCATCTTCTTTCTGGTAGCCCAAACTGAAAGAACTCACATTAAGCGTCTTGACCTGGGTAATTTTGGGATGGGTGACCTCCTGGGAAGTTTTCCTAGGAAGCGTGCGAGTGAGGACAAAGCATGCTGAAAAGACCCGTGTTGGTTTGTGGGAATAGTCGCTAATCCATAAAGCAGCAGGGGATGTTACAATTATTAAGTGCAAAGTATGACTAATGGCTACCATATAAAATTGGAAAATATGGTTTTCTGTTAGTTAATTTAACATTTAATAGAAATTGACTAATTATAGAAATTAAAACTAAACAGTTTTA
This sequence comes from Dalbergia cultrata, assembly GCA_031216105.1. NCBI lineage: Eukaryota > Viridiplantae > Streptophyta > Magnoliopsida > Fabales > Fabaceae > Dalbergia > Dalbergia cultrata. The sequence continues at coordinate 62,600,649 of CM062353.1, forward strand.
GAAATATTTGTACCATAAAAATATTTTTTTCACAAACCAAAAAATATTTAAGCTTAGTTTTTTCAATTTACTCAACATAACTTTTGTTCAAATCTTTGATTATTTTTTAAACTTATTAGTATTAAACATTAGAAAAACTTTTGATAATTAGTTTAGATTTCATAATTGTATGATTTTAGAAAAAATTTACCACTGATTAATTATTAAAATTTTAATAAAAGATGAAAATCAAACTAATTTAAAACTTTTTTTTGGTTTCCATGTGTATCAATCGCTAGACGCAACTAATTCTTTTATTACTATAAATCTATTTAAAGGTGTAAACATTGACCATAGATTTTCAAGTTACTCTATAGTTTAAACTAATTTAAATCAATTTTGTTTAAATTAATTTTCCAAAATTAATCAAATTGAAAGGAATAAAATAGAAATAATTTTATCATTTAGATCGGTTGTATTTTTGTTTCAAAACTGAATTAAATTGAGTCATGAACACCCTACAAGCATTGTTAAATGGTCATATTTTAAAATACTTATGAAAACCTTGCTTTTTAAATTCTACTTAGGAAACTAAATTTAGAACAATAGAGAAAAACTAGAACAACCTATATTTGGAAAATTCTTGGATGAGCATAAGTATGCTATCACATTCCTGCACACACTCACAATAAAAATGTTAAGATCCACAAATAAAGGATGCATCTTATATAAAATTAGTGGAATCTTTTTTATTGCGAGTGAGTATAAAAATGAAATGAACTTGTGCTCACACAAGAATCTCTCTCTAAATTTATAGAAATAAAAAAAAATTAAAACTTGATTAACCTTACATATCTAGAAAAAAATATATGCAAAATCTTTTTATAGAAATTATAATAATTATTAGATAAAATAAAATGATATAACTTACTAATTCGGTTCATCTAAAACTAACATTGTGATGTATCATTACGCATGAGATGTACTAAATCATTTGTAAAAGAGACTAAAGTGGACAAGGGATAGCTTCCTGAGTATAGAGAGAGTTGTGTTATTTATATTTATTTTATATAGAATATGATGTTGATCCACACGTTATCTATTATTGAATGAGTTATAGACTCCCTTCAAGTGGGGTCATGGATCCTATCGAATAGTAAATGAGATGTACATAGGTATGATATCTCACATATAATAAGTACAAAAAATATTGTTACAGAGAGAAAAGGTTTGTATATGTAATGTTAAGTCATTTTTCAATGATAATAATGTCATCGGTTTTACTTACATAATAATAACCGATAACCAATTTTGATGTAACTTAACCCACCAATTTTCTTTTATGTAACTTAAAGAATATTTCAATGCTATTAATTGAATTTTTTTTTTAAACCAATGCTATTAATTAAAATTGAACTGACACTTTTTATATACTTTTATCTAACGGGCATTTTGTTTTTGTAAGATTACTGAACCCATTTTTCAACATTGGTAATCAGAAAACTCTTGCATTCAGTTAAGATTGTATGTAGAAAGGCATTTTACGATTCCAAAGAAATTGTCTGATACAGGGATTTTCCTTCATTAGCAAAATTCCCTATTTGATTGAATAAATTTGATAAAAGTATACTTTTATTAAGAACTTCGTAATATATTCATTGTTAATCATTCTAATTAGATATTATAATAGATTGATAAACTCATCAATTCATCTTGTCCCACCTATTTTACTTATATAGCATCTTTCTGATTGATTTTTTTTTTATTGATGTATGATCTTATATGAGGCTTTTATAATATTTGCTTTAACACTTTTTAGGGTATTTTCCTAACTTGTCAGAGTAACATACATTCAAAACTAAACTGTATCACAAGTTCTCTATTAGAGGTCCATTTGGATATTGGATAGCACATTTATAATTATTTTTTAACCTTTAATATTTTTTGACAAATTAAAATATCTAGTTTCATATGAAGTACTTTAATTTCTAGAATACTAAAAATTATTATTTTTACTATTATGTATGCAAACATAAAATAGCTTATTTATTGTTCTAGACTCAATTCTTGAACCTACATTGAAGTATTGTGATTAAGGCAAAGTAATCACAATATGGTGGCAAAGGAATAAAAAGGTCTTAATGTGAGCCTTCAAGGGATGTGGGTGTATGGCATGATACCCCATAATGTGGTTTACTTTAAAGGTTGGCTTTAAGGGCCTTGGGAACTACTTCTTTTTGTAACCTGGTAGGCTTTTAGGCTTTGCAATTCCCACTAAGCGCATGTAGCCCTACTCTAGTAGCCCAAGAGATGATAGAAGTTTCCCTTTCTCTAGAAAAAAGGAGGCCCTAACAGTGAAAGAAAGTGTGACGCCTTTAAGAAAAAGACCTATTCCCAATAAGCAGAAGTCTCAACCTATGTTTCCCTGTAAAAACATCCCATAAATGTTATTATCTTGCTACCATAATCAAAGAAGTGCCCCTTTTAGCTGCACCCATAAGTGTACAATCATATCAAGGAAAGTGGGTAGCCTCTATATCATGTTAATAGTGGCTAAAGAGTGGGAAAGTGTACTATACATGTTATTGTCCCATCGATCTACAACTAGCAAAGTACAGAGAAAGGCTCTTACTTAATTCCAAATGCATGGGAGCGGATCCCATATATACAAGAGCTCCCTTTTCCCACCCCACAACAAAACAACAACCTGGAATCCTTCATTTCCTTACTTAACAGAACACAACCTCCAATCTTAATAGCACCTATACACAACAAGCATCACCCACATGAACATCTTTCACATAGAGAACACAACCTCAATTCTCAGCAACACTCATTGACAACCATACATACAGAGAGCAACAAAGAATATCCCCTCCATATAGACAACCAATGAGGGTGACCATGAGCACACCCATGTTTTAAAACTAGAGTGAACCACATAGAGAGAGAGAGAGAGAGAGAGAGAGAGAGAGAGGAGCTCAGTTGACATCCTTAATTACATCTAGGAAGAGGAAAAGGGGCTTCCAGTCATCCTCCACCCATCTCTTGATGTTGGCAAGGTCTATTCTCTAACAAGGTCATCTAAGAGAGTTTGTTCTCATTCTTTGTTATTTCTCACATTCTCCTCATAAGCTTTCAAAGCCAAAGATTAAAGCCAAGTTTAATACTTTTAATCCCTCTCCAAGAGTATGGTCTAAAACACTAATAAATTGTTTTTTAAAAATTACTTTATATAATCACTTAAATAAGTTATTTACTTGAATGGACCTAATAAGCAGGAAAAAGAAAATTTATATTTCCTTAGTTTCCTCACTCAAAAATTTCATAGCAAAGATAATGTATATTCATCCAACACATACAATCAAAATAGCCAAATAACCAGTAATCCACCATTGAGAATATAAAATAGGATTAAGTGTTCTACCAATTAAAGTATAGTGAACAAATCCATGAAGCATATCTCAAAGAACACATCCCCTATTATTTGGCTAAGTAGAAAATACAAGAAAAGAAAAGGCAAATAGAAAATGAAAAGAGAATATTATTTTAATTTTTTCACTTGAGTCAAACATATGAAGAAAAAAATTGTTTTTGTCTTTTCTTTTCTTTTTCTGGTGATAAGTGGAAATCCGCCCATCAAAAGCTAGCTTACTCTTCTTCTTCTTCTTCTTTTTAACATCCAAATAAAGCAATCAAGCTACATCAAGATACAAATTTAATAGAGCAAACACATGTATGGGAGAAAAGGGGGGAGAGACAATGGATGACAAAAAAAAAATCACTTAAGCAAGTATTTGTGAGGATTATCCACAATAGAAACAAGGATGGGGACAAGCTTGGTTACGATGAGAATGGGGTGAAATCTCCATTTACTAAATGAGGTGCGAGTGGGGGATGAGGTCCTTACCCCACATAGAGACCAACCAAATTCCCATTTAGTGAAATCACTTAGATTCTCACTCATACATATAAACATATAATGAGAAAACATTAACATATCTTCATTTTCAAATTGTCTTTTATTGAATTTGTGTGTGTGTGTGTGTATATATATATATATATATATATATATATTCTTTTTAAAATTGGATTATGTTGCATTATATTAATATTTGTTATTATAGATATTTATGTATTTTTATTGATGCTTTAGAATATTCTTTTAATTTTTCTATTTTTTTAATTTTAATGAATTCACAAATATCAATGAGGATTTGAATACGAAGGGATGGGGAGTGAGGACCTACTATGGGGATGGGGATGGTAGACCAAAGTCTAAACGAGGACAAGGGATGAGGGGCATATATCCCCGCCCCCATGGATAACCATTGCCATAAAGAAATGAATAAATGATAGGGATGGTAGACGTACATGCCGATTAACCTTGAATTCAATGACAATGAGCTAGATTATCAAAACAAGAAATGGGAGGATTTAAGAAATTTCACCTCTTGATTCAAATCCTTAATGTAGGCATAAAAATCCAATCGATTAAAATTATAGCTACTAACAAAATTCCAAAAAATAACAATTCTATAAAAAATGCTAATTCAATATTTAATAAAAATAAATAAATGCTCTTAAAAATTGTATTACATATTTAACAATATTTTTTTAAAATAATGTAAAAAACTTACATAAGCATAATTTATCTCAAATGTAAGGTATCCGTGTTAAAGACCAAAGTGCGAATGGAGTGTAGCATAAGTGATTAAAGAGTTGGACTCCCACTAATCGTTTTGAGGCCTTCATTTATGGGTAATTACGTAAGAATTCCTATAAGTGCAGAGTCTGAGGCCTGTGTCCCGACTCTTGTGGGATGACCAGTGCCAAGCTTACCTAGACATTTAGTTCATATAAAAAAGAGGGTTAGAGACCTAAGAGATGTGGTCCTCAAACAAAGAGAACAAGAAAAATGAAGAGCGATGATTTTCATTCAGTGAAAAATGATGAGTTATTTTGTTTACACAACTTCAATTAATGTTCATACAATCAATCAATCATGAGCTAAATGTGAGTAACAAACTCTAATAACACCTTAACAAAGTATAAACACTATTAAAAAAAACTTCCTATCTTTTTTTTTTTTTTTATTTGAGGGAAACATCATCGATTCATTCAAGGCCAAGAATGGAGTGCTTGACACCCTAAGTATGGAGTAGAACCTAAGAAACTAAAGTGGAAAAAAATGACTTAGTGAACAAGTCTGCAACTTGATCATGAGAGGAAACATGACTAATGAGAATTTCAAATAGTGTTAGATGTACAACAAATTTGTACAACAATGCTATAATAACACTCACAGTGATATTTTGTCTTTTAGCGATAGTGACTATTGAAGCATTAAAAGACAAACAATATTGTGAGTGTTATTATAACATTGTTGGACAACTTTGTTGTATGCCAAATATTATTCTTAGCGATATGCTGCTAGAAGCATAATACTCAAATTATCATAATAAACAATAGGTGGCAAAAACATGCAACTCAAAGCTCATGAAATATGGATTGAATCCAAGTGATCTCAACCATAACAACAACAAGTACACAAACTCAGCCTTAATGCTTGAACGAGATATAACACGTTACTTCTCGGAGAACCATGGCATCCAATTGGACCCCAAGAGGAAACCATGACAAGAAGATTTCTTATCATCTAAATCCTTAGGTTTATGATAGTCAGGAAATCAATTGATTGAACCAACAAGACACCTTAAGACCTTCTTTATTCCAATAGTACTCCTTAAATTGAATCATGCATATATTGAGTGACTCTATTAACTACATATGCTATACTAGGCCATGTACTTGTAGCATACTGCAAGCCCCCAGCAGTAGAATGCCAAAAAGATGGAACAAAATGAGTTATACAGCCATGAGCAGAGAGCTCTTAACCAGCAACATAGTTAGAATTAGCATATGTTTAGCATGTTCTATGTTACCCTTTTTAGGCAAGAATATTATTATTTTAACACCAAAAAAGTGAATGTCCCACTTTATCATTATTAGATGTAGTGGATAGATGAATGAGTAAAAATTACCATCACATCCAAGGATGATAAAGTGGCCAAAAATCTAATTTTTAAATGTTGAAATAATATTTTTGTTTAGGCAAATCATGAACGTATATAATTTGGTTAAGTAGAAAGCCACTTGAAGCAGTAACTTTCAATTATTCCAACCCTACAAAAAATAAAATATTTCTCCATGATCCTTTAGAGTGAAAAATTGTTCATTCAGCTATAAGATGAGCTTAGAGACCATATGAGGATCACTTTCAATAATTAAAATCCCATCGACTTGCACTAGACCATAAACAATATATCATGTTGGGAACCTAGTGACAAAGGAGTTGTCAGACCTTATTTAATTGAATTCAAACGAAACAATGTGAAGTTAAGCCTAGTAAATGAAGCTAGAAGTTTGCTTGAGGCCATAGAGGGCCTGATTAGTTATTAAGCCTGCAAAATAGATGAGGACTATTTATTTGAAATCCGTCAAGTTGAGTCATGCATACCTATTATTGCTAAGTCACTACTGGGAAAGACATACATTATATATTAAAGTTAAATTTGCCTAGTCTTTTTATCCTTCTAAGAGGGCCATGTTTGAATAATTTTGTGAATTGACTAAACTAATATTAAATCTAATTTTGGACTCTTTTTTGTTGTATTGTTTTGTCTATTATGGCTATTTTAATATCCCTGCTTATGAATAATGCAGTAACTGCTGTTACATTAATAATTATATTGATAATTAACTTACCATTTAGTTTATCTTTTATTAATATGTTTCTTAATGATTTGATAGATTGTGTTCATCATGGAATTCTCAGTATCTAGATTTAAGGACATGAACTTAATACGTCTGAAGTCTACTCATGTGTTATATTTTTCAAGACCCCAAAAAGGTATTATAATTAATTAATATAGTAATAACGGCATTATTGTATATTTTTTTAAATTAATCGTATATTAAAATTAAATTCTAAACAAATAGATTATGTAGTAATTATCGCTAATTTCGTTTTTTTTTTTTTGTATGGTGTTGGATTGAAAAAACACGATAAGTGGAAAGTGGGCCAGTTCTTGCAGAAAAAAACCAAGAGATTGGGCACGTGCTGGGACAAGCAGTGGCCGTATGGAATATAAGTTGAGTGGATTCCGTGTCATTATCATTATCCACGCATTTTCAGAACTTGTCCAAATGAGTCTCAAACATGTTAAATGATGGATTCTTAGGTTAATTTTATTCTAATTAGGATTGGCTTCCTGTTTTATTAGCAAAGATAGGAGAAAGGTAAGAAAGAAAAATTAAATTAAAGGAAAATTATACGTGTAACTCTTTTCAAGTTTTTTTCAAGACCACAAAGTGGTTCACGGATGGTTTAATTAGGTCGAAATTTATATTTTTGTTCTCTATATGTGATAATTTAATTACGTTGAAATAATATATTTAATAAATAATTAGTCATCTAGCTCCTGCATCTCAGTAGCTCACTAATTAACTATAAATATTAGGGGCTCAACTTTCTATAACATTGTGTATGACTTTTCTTAACTTTTTTAAAAATCATAAATCACATTTTAACTTTTTAAGCCCATTTGTATAACATAATTATGATTGTTTTTTTAAAAAATACTTTGATTAGAATTCAAAAGTCATAATTTATTTTTAGTAGTTTTTGAAAATTTAATAACTTCTCAATAAGCATTTTTTAAAACATAGAAAACAAGTAGTGTTGTTATAATATAATATAATCCAACATAAAATAACTTATTAATAAGTTACTATTTGAAAGTTAATTTTACGTTTAGATAAACTATTTACCCAAAAGAGTCTTTTGTCCCATTTAACTATATAACTTACTACTCTCTAATAAGTCATTTTCAATATTTTTCGAGAAGTTAAATGTCTAATTATCAAGAAATATTTTTTTAAAAATCTCAATCAACTAGTTTTATTATTACATATTTAATATATAATATTTTTTTCATAAATTACTGCACATAAATATATATTTAAATAAATTATTTACCTAAATAGATTCCAAAAGTGATTAGGTTTTATTTGGAGTAACTAGTTATAAGATCAATTTAAATGTGAAGAGTATGTGACTATTAAAAAAAACAATTCTTTCATATTCCAAGCATGAAATTTAAAAGAACTAGTTATTTGATCCGTGCAATGCATGGATGATAATAAAAAATAGTTTGTTACCCATTAGCAAAAATAAATAATAATTTTTCTAAATGTATCTTATAAAAAATTGAATATATAAATTTATTTTAAAAATAAGTTAATAGTTAAATAATTAAATAAATGAACAAAATATGAATATGTTATTCTATTTTATATTTGATTTTGATATATCATGTTTATAAAATTGAAAATGTCTTGCTAGATAACCTTTAAATCAACAATAAAGAGTATTATTTTATGAAAATTTTATATATTTTGAAAGTTAAAATTGTTGAATAATTAAAGAGAATAACTGGATAATTTCACTATATCATGAGTTATTTATAGGGATGATAAGGGTATTCATGAAAGGGAAGAGATGTCCCCCATTCCCATTTAGAATTTTGCCTCTCATCCTGGTCACGGGTCCCCATTCCCCATTCCCTATGAAGATTTGAATTCCTTTGGGTATTTGATAAATTTATTAAAAAATTCTAAAAGGAGAAAAAATTTAAAAATACTTTGAAGTTCGAAATATAGATATCCATAATAACAAATCAATATATTTATATAAAACACAGTTTATCCAAATACGAAAATCCAATATGGCAATTGTAACACCCCAATTTTTTTTTTATGCACTAATTATTTGGTTAGCTAATGGATAGTTAGTCATTCATAATTAATTTAGCATCTCAGCAAAAATTGGTTTTTCTTTATGTGTTTCCTTTTGAAATTTAAACTTCAAAATGGATGAGTAAAATAATCTTTACTTGGAATTAGAGGTATGTGAAAATAATATTTCTTTTTTCTCTGTGGGTGTTTTATATTATTTTAGTGATTTTGTGTGTGAAATCCCTATGTTATCCTCATTTATATATACACACCTAACTGTTAAACTATCGTTCTCACATACACCCATACTTTTAAAATAAAATAAAAAAAGAAAATAAAAACTCATTTCCCCACTCATTCACGGTAACACACACACACAACACATCATTAACTTTTCTTTCTTTCTTTCTTCTTCATCTTCTTCCTTCTTTCTCTCCATCTTCCTCCCCCATCTCTACCTCATAAATCATTCAATTCTTCACAAATCTAACAAATAAATACACTTTTCCATAGCTCTTCCACCTAACAAACACAAATCTAGCATCAGTTTTTCAAGAAAAAGCTTCCTTCTACCTTTTCTAGAGCAGACAAAATTCAGGTAGAAAGGAAAAAATGAGCTTTTGTTTCCTTACTTGGGAGATCAAGCTTCAAGGGACTTGTGGTTGGCTGACTCTTCAATAAAAATTATCTTTTGGTAGGGGTTTATGTTTAAACTTGTTTATTTATGATTTTGTTAAGAAATCTTGAGTTTTGATGAATGATTATGCATGAAAAATCAAAAGAAATTGTATGTTGTTGCTGAAATTCTCGGATTTATGCAGACAGCTCAATTTGTATGAATTTATTCACATAGATAGAGACAATATTTTGAGCTAAACTTTTTATATGATGAAACTAACATATGGACGTATCTTCACTATTTTTCTTGAAGTGTTTAGATGACTTTTTCTATTTTTTAAAATTCAGAAACCGAGAAGATTTCAGTTTTGGTATGAACAGTAATTTCTGAAGCACTGAATTTGTATAATTTATTTACCATATCAAATGATCAAATTTTGACTTGAACTTTTTACAAGATGTTGTGGACATCTTGAAGTTAAATCATGAATTTTTTTATGATTTAACATGATCATTTGACAGGGTAATAAAATTGGGAATTATGGTTATTGGCTGTAAATAAGGGGTTTCTGACCACCGAATTTGTCTAATTTTGTTAACATATGTAGAGAATGATTATTCCTTTAAACTTTTTACAGGATCTTGTGGACACATTGAAGTGTCTTAGATAATGTTTATAGTCTCTGAATTTATTATTTAACATGCAAATAAATTTGTGTTACAATGTGTGAAATATGCATGAAAGTTGAGTAAATATATATGCCATGTGTTTGATAAAATTTCTAAATGAGAGTAAAGGTTGTTTGGGATTGAGTTTTTACATATTTGTTGAAAGTGAAAGAGTGGAATTTATATGAGTTTTGGTTTATCATATAGTAGCATTTTAGTCTTGACATAATGAATGATTACTTATTAATGTTTATGATTACTCATTGAGTTATTGTTGTGGTTTATCTCATCTTAAAGAAAAGGATTTTTGAATTCATTATTGAAAATTATGCTTGCATTCTTGTGAGAAAAAGAATGACTTTGAGGAAATAGGAAAAGGAGGAAGAACTAAAGATAAGGAAATCAGAATTAAGGCATGAAGATTAAGGGTCGATTTATGTCGATAAAGAGGGTTCCGACATTGAATCGTTCTAAGGACCAGTGATGACTGGGCATTGACTTTCTTTATAGTGCACATGAGGGTTTCAGTGTCGGTTTGTATTAAGAAACCGGTGTCTACCAGTTAAGTATAAGCTTATAGCTTTTAAAGTATCTAACCAGAATTAATTGAGAGGAAAGAACAGTGAGATGAATAGGAACAGATAGAAATGTGAAAGTTATGAGGTAGATAAGACTAAATAAAAAGATCTTAACTGTGATGTATTTGATGTCTTACATCAGGATAGCCATTTATGTATGTTGCGACATTTAAGGAATGAACCTAGTATATTTCCATGTAAGCATGTCTCTTTAATTATATTAATAAAGTTCCTTCATACATGCATATACTTATCATGCCAAGACCATGCTAAAAGACACCTCTACCTTGATAAAGATTGTTTGCGAAATCCTAAAATCGAACCTCATAATTGTATGTAAGTGATTTCAAAAGAAACCAAGGTAGACTAGAGATGATAATGATGTCATGTTAATTGCATATGTTCCTACTGAGATTTCAATTGATTTCTCACCCCTTTTCCCTTTTTCCATATCATCTCTAGATGAGCAGGTAGATCCTGATGCAAAGACTTAGTTGCTGAAATATAATTGCTTTTTCGTTACTTGGAGACTATACTATATTACTGGATCTTAACTTTGTTTTTGGATCATGAGATCTTTCTCCTTCTATGTTTTGTATCTTGTGACTTGAGGTCATGACTTAGTATATTCTTAGTTGGTTTGACCCATGTGGCTGTTTATCTTTGATATTACATTACTATGTTATGTTATGAATTGAATGGCGTTGTGTGCCTTATAATGATAATATATGATATGCTGAAGTATTGTATTTTGAAAAGTATGTTAAGCTATGAATGACTGGTTATCCTGTTTATGATTTTCTGTCTTATAAGAGCATAGTATTTACGCCGTTATCATGCCGAATTTTCATTAGAATGCTTAGCAATATTTTATGTCAAAGGGTGAAAAGCTCACGAAATAGGACATGATTCCTTAGTATTAATTCTTATATGACTCGAGCATGTAGAAATGAGTACTAGAAAGTTACAGCAATCCCTCCTTCATTCATCCTTAATTTAATTTGATTATTAAAATGAAGTGAATTATTTAATTAATGTATATTTGATTAAAAGAAAGTCACACAGATTATCCAAATTGATCTCATTTGTAAAATAATTATTATCTAAAATTAATGTAGGATTCACATATATTAATAAATGGTCCACAGATATATTTGATATTTTCTTACTAATATTGATTCTTTAATATTATGCTTTAGTCATATCATTCTTATGAATTTGATATAATTTCCAATAGTGGTATTAATTTTATGAATCTGATATACTTTTCAATTTTTATGAATCAAAATTGGACAACTAATATCAATTGTTCTATCATTCTTATTCACAATTAATTTTTCAATCTTATTTAATACTAACTTTTAATATTATGGTCACTTGATATATCATATTAATATGATATCATATTTCAATTTATATCCTAAAAATTAAGATTGTCATTATTGTTATATTCCAATTTCCATTATTTTAGTAGTTGGAATATGATCCAAATATCAATTATATATATTTATAAGGAAAATGCTACATGACAATTCCTCCTTAACTTATTTTTCTGCCCAAAATTCTAATTACTTTCATTTACCATTTTATTTTATTTTTTATATTCTTGATTATTTATTTTAAAGAAAAGTAATATATGATTCAAATCTCAATTAATATATGATTTTATTCTTAATTTATATATGATTGACAATAAGATCCTTGCAATATAAATTGATTCAATTTACAACATAAGAATAAATAAATATATTTTGATTGCTTTTATTCTTAATTTTAAATGTATTTACTATTTCAATTAATTTTTATGATTTCCACTTTTACAATATATGAATATCACATTTCAAATTTTAATTTTGATTTCAATATTTAAACTTAACACATATAAAAGCTAAAACATAAAACTAACATAAAATTAATCTCACCACATTTTTGTACTATTTATTTTAAGCAAATTTAGTATATGATTCAAATCTCAATTAATATATGATCTTAATCTATCATTGGTTAAAAACATCTTTCTATTCTTTTTAATTTTAATTCTTAAATGCTTATCTATCTATATTATTAATTTTTAATAATTATCATACTAATTAATATTATTACCTTTTCAATTTTCCTTTAATCCTAATTGATTTGATGCACTTAATTTTTTTGATAGATTTTATGTGCTTAAATTTAGCATATATACGTATTTGATCATTGCATATAAATTATAGCATAGTTAATATTTCTTCTGCACATCCTATCTACACATGCATATTTATATTATTTCCTTTTTTTTTTCTCTTCATGGTTTTTCCTATTGATTTAATGTTTTGATTTGTTTTTATTTCTTTCATGTTTAGGTGATGTGTACTGAGTTGTTTGGAGCCATTTGCTGAAACTATTGTGATATATTTATTGATCATCTATTTTGATTTTTGCTTTATATATATTCAATTCAATATAATCAAATTTAGAATGATCTGTCAGTAAACTTTTCTTTAGTTCAACTTTGTCTCTTTCCTTTAGTAGTAGTATTAAAGCTCTCAAATTGTATTGTTGGTAATTTTCTTCAAAATATTTTTCTTTTATTTGATTTGAATCTTACTGTTCTTCGTTCATCAAGTTTTTATTTTGTTTTCTTTTTTAATATTTTAATTTATATAGCTCCCATAGATTCAAATGATTTTTGGATTTTTGGATCAACTTCTGACTTTCGGAATTGTTTTAAATAAGTTTTAAAAATTGCATTATTGAAATTTAATATTATTTAAAATTATATCATATTTCCATTGTTAAACAATTCCTTAATATTATATTCGTCTTTTAATATTACCACACTAATTATTTTAAGTGATTCTTAATCTTCAATATAATACTCTTTTTTTTACAAAATTAGAATATCATATCCGCATTTCAAATAAAAAATTCAAAACATTTCTTTATAATCTTATATGCCAGGTTGATTTAATAATGAAATTAGTTGTTAATATTACTTTAATTCTAAATAGTTTTTGTTTTATTTGATTTTAAAAGGATCAAATCAATTAAACAATTATCTATTTTTAATTATGATTTCAACTATTTTAATTAAATCTTCACTTATTCTTTTAATTATCATATCGATCAGTAATTTATAAATTTATAAATATTCACATTAAATATTAAATATTTTCATTTTAGTTAAATAATTCTTAATGATTAAATCATATTCGTCTTTTACAATATTATAAAATCATATCTCCATTAATTATATTTTTTCATATTAATTTAATTCTTAAATATTTATCTTTCTCTTGATTTTCAATAAATGATTTCTAATAATTACTATGTAAACTAAAGATATTTTATATGTATCTCATATCTTAAATCTCAATCTCAATATCAATTTCAATCTTCAAATTTAATATGTAATTTAATTTTTAAACAAAAAGTTATTGATATTTGCATCCATGTCAATTTGTTAATATCATGTTATTTGATAACGATGTTTTGATGTTGTTCTTAATTGATATCATTTTAATCTAATATTGATTATAATATCATGTTTGAGAGATTTAATTACAAATAAGAATTCCTTTCAATCAATTACAAATGGTAAATGGTTATAGAGTAAACATTTTATCATAAACACAAAAATAGTTCATTTGCTTAGTATACAAAACATATATATTATGTATAATAAATACAAAAATTATAATAATAATCTTAGCATCAATTGAAATTAAATATACATATAATTTCACTGATTTTATCATTTTTTAATAACAAAAATATAATGACATTTTTTTTAATAACTCAAATAATCTATAACACAAGTAGTTATGAATATATCTTTCATAAGTAATGAAAACATATGAATTGCACATGTAACAATTAGTGTACCATATATATACTAAATTTATATATTACATGAGTGCTAACAAAAATATACATTACATGGGTAATAATTTAGTTACAACCTGTTACTAGATAAAGAAGAAGTTAGTTAGTGAAGTAGTTAATTCAGTTTTGCAAACAGATAAGTAGCAAGCTATCAGTTAGCAAGTAGTTATTCCAGTAGCTTCTAGCAAGAAGATTCATTAGTTCTTGATTACAGTGATGTATATAAGCTAGCTGATCCATCCCCTTGTGTAACTCAACTCATTCAATTCAATAGAGTTCACGATATTTTCTTGCTTCACTTTCATGTTTCCTTTCTTCTCTTTCTTTCTTGCACATCGTTTGTGTTACCAAGCGCCATTCTTGATACCATTTTCACATGGTATCAGAGCTTCTAGGTGACTAGGAGCTCTGTTGCGCAACCTTATTAGCCATGACAGATTAAGATCAAGTGCAAGTCCAAACCTCTATGCCAGAGGTAGAAGTTTAGTTTCCCACATCAACACAAGGTCCCATCGGAAATCAGATTCCATCTTCAATGATGAATCAAATTCCTCCAGTGAACCAAGTTCCAATTGGTAGTCAAGTGCCATTCATGAACCCAATGATGAATCAAGCGTGCATGATGAATCAAATGCTGCAAAGCCAATAGTTTCCATTCCAGCAACAATGTCAATTGCAGAATCCTTTTCCTTTTGTTTATCCGATGCAGAATCCAATGTCTGATCCCATGAGCCCTTTCTACCTTCATCCAAGTGAGAATCTGGGTATGGCACTAACTTCTTTAACTCTCACCCCTCAGAACTATCATATTTGGGCAAGCACAATGAGATTTGTGCTCAAATCGAAGAATAAGATGCCATTTATTGATGGAACTATTGGAAAACCATATAAGAATGATCCACCATTCTTTGCATGGGACAAGTGTAACACTTATGTAGTATCTTGGATTAACCTTTCTTTAATTAGAGAAATTTTGCAAAGTGTATTGTATATAGAGAATGCAGCTGATCTATGGAGAGACCTCAAGAAAAGGTTTCAACAAGGAGACTTTATCAGAATAGCAGTTCTGCAAGAAGAACTTGTAACAACTAAACAAGGTGAGCTATCTGTCAGTGCATATTTTACCAAATTGAAGTCTTTATGGGAGGAGCTAGAGAATTTTAGGCCAGTTCCAGCCTGTTCTTGTGGCAGTACTTGTAATTGTGGCTTAGGGACAATGAGAGAATACAAAAGAAACGATTATGTGGTGAGGTTTCTTAGAGGTTTGAATGAGCAATATACTCATGTGAGATCTCAAATATTGCTCATGAGACCACTCCTAGATATAGACACCACATTTTCATTGTTGCAACAACAAGAACAACAGATGACAAATTCAACAACTGATTCAGCAGCATTCATAAGTACAGTGGACAGCAACACTAGCCAGACTTACAGAGGTTGTGGCAGAGGAAGAAATGGAAAGGGTCATTACTCCAACATTGGTGGAAGGAGTTATATGGGCAGAGATCAATCTAATCTCAAGGTATGTTCCTTCTGTGGGAAACAAGGACATATGGTATATTCATGCTACAAGAAGCATGGTATTCCTCTGCACCTTAAATCCAAGATAGGCCCTGCGTAAGGGTCAACACACAATATTGTGACTGATGGTGAACTTGATAATATCAGTCCCGAAATTTCTGACCAGAAAGAAGAGTTTGAGCATCCAAGTCCTTCATTCACTCCTAAGAAGCACAAGGCATTGCTGGCCCTCATCCAACAGCAAAAGTCACTCACACATTATTCCACCAACCAACTTACAACCTATACCCTTCCTAACCCAGACAATGAGAGGACAGGTACACCCTACAAACTATCACTCACTTTAAACACAACACTTACATGTACTATAGCTGACTCAAGGTCTTGGATAATAGATATTGGTGCAACTGACCATGTATGCTATTCCCTTGACAATTTTTCCCAATACACTAAAATCAAACCTATCATAATTAAGTTACCTGATGGTTCACACACAATAGCCAGCATATCTGGAACCATAATTTTCACTAAAGACCTTTACCTAACCAATGTTCTTTACATACCAAATTTTACATTTAATCTTTTATCAGTTTCAAAGGCTATTTCCACATTGAACTGCACATTTTCCTTTTCTAATGTTGGCTACAAGATACAGGACAACCTCAGTTTGAGGAAGATTGGTGCAGCTGAATTAAGAGGAAGCTTATATGTACTGGAACCAAATGTAGACTCATTCTCCCATGCCACATCAGTGTCTACAAATTCAGTTCAAAATCAAACACACAAAGCACAAGACCTATGGCACCAAAGATTAGGTCATATTCCTAGATCTAGAATCCATGTAATGAGAAAGGATTTCCCATTCCTTCACTGTTTTGATGAATCTTTTCCTTGTGATACATGTCATTTAGCTAAACAAAAAAGGTTAGCATTTCCTGTAAGTACCACAAACTCAATAAAAGCATTTGATTTAGTTCATATGGATATCTAGGGACCCATATCAACTGTTTCTGTCAGTGGTTTCAAATACTTCCTAACTGTGGTAGATGATAAAACAAGATTTACTTGGACATACTTCATCAAATTAAAATCAGATGCTCCTTTACTGGTTTAGTCCTTTGTCAACCTTGCTGAAACTCAATTCAATTCAAAAATTAAATGCATTCGAACTAACAATGGAGCTGAATTCAAATTACATATGTTTTATGCATCAAAAGGAATTTTACACCACACAAGTTGTGTTGAAACCCCCCAACAAAATGGGGTAGTGGAGCGAAAGCACCAACACATACTTCAAGTCACTAGAGCATTGATTTTTCAATCTCATTTACCTAAAATTTTCTGGCATTTGGCTATTGCACATGCAGTGCACTTAATTAATAGAGTATCCAGCTCAATACTAAATGATTTCTCACCATATCAACTATTATTTTCCAAACTCCCAGACATTCAACATTTGAAAGTATTTGGTTGTTTAGCTTTTGCTTCCGCTCTGACAGCTAACAGAAAGAAATTGGATCCTAGAGCCAAGAAGTGTGTCTTCTTGGGCTTTAGAGGTGGTACTAAAGGATATACACTGCTAGACCTACACGCAAATGACATATTCTTATCCAGGAACGTTATTTTTCATGAAAACATATTCCCCTTCAATTCTCAACACCATCAACCTACCAGTACAGAACCCCCCAACATCATCAATCATCCACACATTGACACATTCACATATGATAATACACCAGCCACAGTCATGATACCATACCCAACCCCTACCACACCTCATACAACCAATGAAACAACTACACCAAGTATACCTACTCATACTCAACCTAACAATTCATCCCCTCATCTTAACCAACCTGACCATCAACCACAACACGTTACCCCAGAAACACAACAAACCCAACCACATACAATCTCACAACCCAACACCAACAACACACTACTTCCCCATCCATTAAGAAGATCAACTCGAACCAGAAAATTGCCATCACAGCTGCAAGATTTCCAGTGCACATTAGCTACCAATTCAGATGTTCAATCTTCTCTCTGCAGGTATCCTATATCTAAATTTTTATCATATAGCACACTGTCCACAAACCACAAACACTTCTCCTTAGCCATTTATGCCAATCAAGAACCACAAACATATGATGAAGCAGTGACTCAAGCATGTTGGAGAGATGCCACATCTGCTGAGTTGGCAGCTCTAGAACTGAACAACACTTGGAAACTCATTCTTCTTCCCACTGGTAAGAAAGCCATTGGCTGTAAGTGGGTCTTTAAAGTAAAGTTCAAGCCTGATGGCTCCATAGAAAGGCATAAGGCACACCTAGTAGCAAAGGGATTCACACAAACAGCTGGCATTGATTACTTAGAGACCCTCAGTTTAGTTGTCAAGATGACCACCTTAAGAGTCTTATTATCCATTGCAGCAACCAGAGGCAGGTATTTGCATCAACTTGATGTCAATACCGCCTTCTTGCATGGGGATCTCGAGGAAGAAGTATATATGAGGATACCCCCTGGACTTGAAGTGAATAACAAGGGACTAGTGTGCAAGCTAGAAAAGTCTCTATATGGTCTCAAACAAGCAAGCAAGCATGTAGTGGAATGCCAAGCTCACTTCTGTGCTTCTCATATCAGGATACCATCAACCAAGGTCAGATTACTCTCTTTTTACCAATTCTAGTTCTGGATCATTCACTGCAATTCTTGTGTATGTGGATGACCTGGTACTATCAGGAAATGACCTTGCTGAAATTGAACAAATGAATAAACTCTTAGATGACCTTTTCAAAATCAAAGATTTGGGTAATCTGAAGTTTTTTCTTGGAATGGAAATAGCTCGCTCATCAAGGGTTATTGCTCTCTACCAACACAAGTACACCCTCGATCTCCTCAAGGACTATGGCATGATAGGTGCTAAACCTATCTCAACCCCCATGGATTACCATTTAAAATTATCCAAATCCTCCAGTACCCCTCTGGCAGAATCCACTAGTTACAGGTGCTTAGTGGGTAAGCTCCTGTATTTGTCCCACACACGGCCTAAGCTATGTTGTAGGAAGATTAAGCCAATTCCTAGAATGTCCAACTGACATTCATCAACAAGCAGCCTTTAGGATTCTTTGATATCTTAAGGGTTCTCCTGCTCTAGGCTTATATTTCTCAGCTGATTCTGATTTGTCACTAACTGGCTTTGCTGATTCAAACTGGGGAGCTTGCAATAACACACGCAAGTCAATTTTAGCCTATTGTTTTTTCTTGGGATACTCTCTCATCTCATGGAAAAGCAAAAAGCAACAAACAGTAGCACGTTCATCAGCAGAAGCCGAGTATCGTTCTCTAGCATTAGCCACATGTGAAGCACAGTGGTTAACATTCCTCCTTAAAGACTTTGATATCATCATGAATAAACCAGTGGCTGTGTTTTGCGATAACCAATCTGTTATCCACATCGCAGGCAATCCCGTGTTCCATGAACGCACAAAACACATAGAGATTGACTACCATGTGGTTAGAGATAAAATTCAAGAAGGAGTTATTCATCTGTTACCAGTGTCCACCCATCACCAAGTAGCTAACATACTAAATAAGCCCTTAGCTCTAGGTCCCTTCTCACATATTCACTCCAAGCTGGCCATGTACGACATACACCGCCCAGCTTGTAGGCGGGTGTTACCAGATAAAGAAGAAGTTAGTTAGTGAAGTAGTTAATTCAGTTTTGCAAACAGATAAACAGCAAGCTGTCAGTTAGCAAGTAGTTGTTCTAGTAGCTTCAAGCAAGAAGATTCATTAGTTCTTGATTACAGTGATGTATATAAGCTAGCTGATCCATCCCCTTGTGTAACTCAACTCATTCAATTCAATAGAGTTCACGATATTTCCTTGCTTCACTTTCATGTTTCTTTTCTTCTCTTTCTTTCTTGCACATCGTTTGTGTTACCAAGTGCCATTCTTGATACCATTTTCACATAACCTGACTAATATCGATTTATGCTAAATTAAAATTAGTCATAAGTCACAAAATTAAAAAGATACAGCCACATATTGATATATAAATGTAAAATTTTGGTTAATTACTTATCTTACACATATTTATCTTAGAGAAAAGGCCATGATAAATTATTTTCATAATAAATTATACAAAATTAATATATTATAATTCAATTCAATTTTATAATATATATATCTTTTATCAAATTTTTTAAAAATTTATAAACGTAAAATCCCGTCCAATGCACGGGTAAAACACTAGTACTATTAACATAACATAATCCATAATAAAAATGAAAATGCATAATGCAAATTCAAGAAAAATAATTAAAACAAATGAAGGTATGCTAAGGTTATATATATAAATAGATACTTAAATCATTAATATAAATGGGGAATTATTAGATTTCATGAGGCGAGACCTCATTCCCATACTAGCCCCGTTTAACAAATAGGGACTCCACCTTATTCTATCACCATGAACACTAAACATGTCCCTATTGCGAGTAATTTCCATAGGTATCTACTTCAGCAGATTTTTTTTGTTATCCCTCACCATTCACATCTTTTTAGTAAATTAAAATATTTAATTTATAAAAACACAAAAATAATTTTTCTAATTAATAAAGAATAATGAATAAATTTAATTTATGTGATTTCAATTGCATCTTCTTTTCTTGTTCGTCCTTTTAGTAAATTAATATATCAATTTTAAAATATATGTTATAATTAGTAAAAAAATAAACAATCCTAATTTATGTCATCTCAATTATTGAAAGAGTGCATCAATTAAACAATTATTTTCAATTAAAAATTAACGTAATTATTTAATCTTTTAAAATTTTAATAAATAATTAGTATCATCATAAAAGAAGTTTAAATTATGGAAAGGATTTTTTTTAATATTTTAACGTCAAAAGATTGAAGTCTTTTTTTTCAAAAAAATTAATATGAAAAAATTATGAAATTGATAAGTATGAATGTTTAAGTTACAAAACATCAAATATGGTGCACTTCCAATTTTTCTTACAAGAGTTTTGACAAAGCAAATACAATAAATAAGAAAATGACCAAAAAAAAATACAGGATAATTCCCACAAGCTTTGGATCAACAAATGGATGAAAGAAACTTGTTCGATACAAATCTTCTGATCAAGATCTCATGGTTCAATACCCTCCTATGGAATCAATAAGTCCTAGTATAAGCCCTCACACTTCCTTAAGCACCATAACACCCTCCTCTCCTTTTCTTGCTCCGAGTAGATTTAGAACCCAGACTTATCAACAAGGCATAAACACCACAACCCCTTCTAGCTAAAAAACAAAGCCTGGTGCACCAACCACCATAGCCACCCGAGCCCATCAATGCAACCCTAAAAGATATATATAAAATCCAAATGTTATAATCATTTGTCTGCTAGGATAAATATATATATAGACATACTGACACACATATACTTTCAGAAACTCTTGATTCAAAGTCAAAATCTTTTTGGGAAAAAAGAAGAATTGAAAAATAGATTATTGATATAACTATTTAGGAAACAAAGAGAATTAAGTGAAAATGTCTATAGATTTGTGAAAGAATACGTATGTAAAAATTAGCTATGAAAAGTGAATGAAGAAATATTTTCTAACATTAAAGTTGAGGAATTAATATTAAATTTTTTGTTTGATTTATTATTTTTATGGTTTACTTTTTTCCTTCAAATATATGAATGCATTTTAGTTTTTTTCCTTTTTATTAATAATATTAAATGTTATAATATCTTTCAATGCCATGTCAAATGTAAGTTATAAAAAATTTCATTATAATATTTTAAGGCTTGTAATATGTTAATGTTTAAAAATTATGGAACTAATAATTGACACAATATTTAATGTAGAATGTGTTAATAGAAGAGAGATATGACAATATAATTATAAAAAATAATTAATAATTATGGTGCAAATAAAATTTTAAAATTTATTTTAGAAATATAAAAAAATGGTGAGGCATAAATTTTTCAATGAATAATACTTGACAAAATTCCCATTAGGATTTGAAACCTCTCACTTTAGAGTAAAGTAAGCAATTTCACCCTTTGATCAATATAATAAAGATTAGTAGTATAAGTTAGTGATAATTATTGAAAAAATTAAGCAAACTAAATTAAAGTGAATAACAAAGATATAATATGGAAATTGAGAAGCATGGTATTGAATAATATATATCATACATATTTGAATTAATTTAAAAATTGATTAGTGATTAGCGTGCTATTAAATTAAACATGATATATATTTTTTATATAAAAATTGATTTAAATGTGGTATCATAATTAAAGTTATTATAAAACTGAGTTAGACATGTTACTTAAGTGAAATCAATTAGGAAACTTTTGAACCAATATTATATTAAATTTCAAATGAAAGACACTAATTGGAATGCAACAATTGTGATAAGCTAAATCTTTGGGGATATAAAATGACAACTGATATTCAATTAATATGGTACAAATTAATGATAACATCAAATGATTGATATCAAAGAAGAATAATAGATCAATTGATATCAGCTGCAGATTTTGTGCATTAATTAATTAGATTTTTTATTATTTTATTTGATTAGAAGCCTTATTTGCTTTTATGAAGTATCTATTTTCATTATTAATTTATTTATTATTAATTTATTTTATATTTCACTTATATTATCAAATTTTTTTGGGTAAATTAAATTTTTATCAAGTCCATTGCGTAAAATGTATTAAAACTTAATAAAACAAAGAATATGTATATATTTGTGTAAATTGTACAAATGTTTTCTTGAATTAAATAAAGTCAGATTTTAGGCAAATGTTGATTGTTCAATTTTAATAATATAATCTTTATTTATTATATTATAGAACATCATCAATTTTTTCCCATTTTAACTTTTACATGAGAAATATTTTTTCCCTACATATAATAGTATAAATGAAAATGAATAAATGAGTCTAATATTATGCAAGACTAAAATATGATTATAATGATTCATTTATCAATTCATTACATAATTTGAGATAAAAAAGAATTAATCATATTACCCAAAATATTGTAAAATAAAATTTCTAAAAAAATATTCTTTACCACTAATTTGATGTACTACAGTATAAAATACGTAAAATATAATAAGAATCATATATGAACTATTGTCACAAAAACAAATTTTAAAATTATAAATATGTGTTTAATAGTGGCAGTATTTAATTTGAATGGTAATAGAAACCTTATTTTAGAAAGTTAAAATTATACACATAAAATAATAACTACAAAATCTATAATACTAATATTTTAGGCTCCTATGAGGGAAATTTTTATAGATGTCACTTCTAGAGTGATTTAGGATCCACAATTTTCATTTCGAATTTGCATCATCAATCTATATTCATTACACTTAATTGATAAATATCAATCACATGAATTATAATTAATTATTAATTATGAGATATTAATTATAAATCATAATCTCACTCCCACTTCACAACCCAATTTCAAAACCTATTATTAGATACTACAATATCACTTTGCAAATTATTTTTACTGGTTGATCTTGTAAATCTTATTCTACATTTTAAATTTATGAAATAGTATTATTTTTGTTCTAATACATTTGAAATTATTTTTTCATGATTATATTATTTGGCTTTTTTTATCAAAAATTATTTACCTTAATATATAGTTATGATTTCTTTCAAATGTATTATAGTTCTATATGAAATATGTGACTTATATATTATTAATGAATGTATAATTTAAAATTAGCTTATATGATAGTTTTCAATTAATATGAAATTATCAATTTGTAATTAATTTAATCTATCTCTCTTAGTTTTCTTTTGGGCATCTAAGCCCCGTTAACTACAAAGAAAAAAGATGGCAATCATAAATAATAGATAGATATTTTAAAATTATATATTTTATTTGAAAACATGTTTATCAAGATAAATGAATTAAAATCTTCTAGAATTAATTCAATACTATTTAAATAAGTTACTTCACCTTTTGAAATATATTTTCACTTTTAAAAATATAAAATATTTACAATGACATATTTATTTTGATTTAAATTCAAAGAATTTTCTTTATTTAATGCTTCAGCATTTTTGATAAACTCACAAATGCTCTATTATCATTTAATTTTAATATGAAATTTTCAAATATGGAAGTTATTCACTTATTTTAAATGGGATTCATGAGGTTTTTTAAGGTTTTCAATATGGTTTAAATATAATATTCTTCTTATTTTGTTATATTCAAATTACATTTAAATATGGTAATTAATGATTGAATACTTTAATTTTATATAATTGAATATCTATGTAAAATATATTTCTTACATTAATAATGCCCTAAAATTATATTCTTGAAATAATATATTGTAAAAATTAATGAGATATATATCTTTTAATCATAATCTATGTTAGCTTTGGACAAGTCCATGAATTTAGAGAAGAGTTATCAAATCGATATTATTGAGTTAACCTTAAATTTGTGCTATCATTGACATAATAGTTATATTAATTTATAATTATTATATTAATTAAAATCACAGCAAATATTATCATGGTCAATAAATTATATATAACTGAAAATTTAATACCACAAATTAACACATAAATGCGATCAATTAGCCACTCTAATTAATTAATCACTCTCAATTTTAAATTAAAATTTTAAAGATTAATATTAATTACATATCATTTTATTTTTGCATGTCAGATTTAATTAGTATAATATATGATTTATTTAAAATTATTATAATATATAAAATTTGTCACATTATACTATCATGATATTGATAATAAAAATATAATAATACACACTATCCTATATTAGTTTTGATATTTTAATAAAACTTAATATCATAGGTAATGTATTTTCAAAGGATTTAACATAATCTAAAATCTATCTATAATACTAATAATTAAGATTCATTATATGGATAGTTTTTCATGTGTTATTCATAGAGAAAATTATGCCCCACTATCATTTTCATAATTTTAATATTTAAAGTAAATTTTTGGATTTAATTTACTATCTAATTATTAATTATTTTTCCAATCATACTTGCATATCTCTCTTCATTAAAATTATTTAACAAAGTAGTTCAATCAAAATTATTTAACAAATAAAAAATAATATAAATAAAATGATAATTGAATGTATTATACCATTAAAATTCCATATACATAATTATAGTATTAAAGATAACAACACTATTATAATTACATTACCAAAAAAAAATCATAATTAATGACTATAATTATATTATTAATGATAATAAAACTATTATAATTATCTTCATTGGATTTAATTTACATCATGTATGTATTTTTATTTGGAATTTGAATTATGTTTTATTAGTTGTTTGTTATTATGGATATTTGTGTTTTGAATTTCAAAGTATATTTTGAAATTTTTTTTGAATTTTTATAATAAACTTGTGAATATTGGTAGGGATTCAAATTTCTACGGGGAATGAGGAATAGAAACCCGTGATAAGGACGAAAATGAGAATAAGATGTGAAATTCTAAATGAGAATGAGGTTAGGGATGAGGAGTTTTTAACTTTAAATGTAGAGGTTTTGAAAATTATAATAAAAAAAAAGCTACCTGTCTCACTATACAATATTAATTTTTTACAACCTAAACATTTCAACTTATCAATTCCACAATTGTTTCATATTAATTTTTTTTAAAACAAAAGCTTCAATTTTTCAATCTTAAAATATTTTAAAAAATAATCCCTTAATTATTTATTAATTATTTAAAAAGATTAAATAATTACATCACTTTTTATTGAAAATAATTGTGCAATTAATATACTACATTGATAGTTGACATGACATAAATTAGGATTAAATGTAATTTTTTACTAATTATAATATATATTTTAAAATTAATATTTCAATTTACTAAAAGTATGTACAAGAAAAAGGGTATAATTGAAATCACATAAATTAAATTAATTAATTATTTTTTATTAATTAGGAAATATATTTTTATATTTTACAAATCAAATATTTTAACTTATTAAAAGTTGTAAATGACTAGGAATGACAAAAAAATCGCTGAAGTGGGTACACATGAGACGTGATTATCCACAATAGAAACGAGAATAGGGATATTTTTTATCTTCATGGCGTTGGAGTCCCCATTTGTTAAACGAGATAGGAATAGGAATTGCATATCTTTATTTTTTTTTTCAATTATCTATATTAAATTTACATTATGTATATTTTTAATTTTTTAATTTGGATTATGTTACATTACTAATATTTGTTATTATAGATTTTTATATTTCAAATTTCAAAATATTTTAAAAATCTTTTCTTTTTGGAATTCTTTTAATAAATTTGTGAATATGCACAACGATTCAAATTCCTATATGGAATAGGAATAGGACCTATGACAATGATGAGAATGGGGTTAGAGGCAAAATTTTAAATGGAGATAGGGGTATGAAACATGTCTACTCTATAATGAATACTCATTGTTATCCATAGAAACGATTTATAGTTTAATAAAATTATCCACTTATTCCATTTCATTATTCAATAATTTTAACTTCCAAAATTCGCAAAATTTTCAAAAAATAGGCTCTTTATTGTTATAGGTCATCTATCGATATCTTTTTAACCTTATAAATATGATATTTAATATAAGATATAAAATAGAATGATATATTTATATTTTGTCAATTTATTTAATTATTTAACTATTAACTTATTTTTAAAATAAATTTATATACTTAATTTTATATAAGACATATTTAAATAAATTACTTGTTTTTGATAATGGTCAATGAACTATTTTTTTTATCACCCTGTGCATCAAACGACTAGTGATCGGTATTAAAAAGTTGTAAAAACAAAATGGATTTTAGTTTTAGAAATAGGGATATCCATTTAATTGACAATAAAAAACTTAAGGAATAAAACCAAATAATGTTATCAATCATATAATATAAACATTATAATTCAAAACTAATTGCTGTAAAATAGAAAATCAAATCGTGTTTCACAAACAAAAAAAAAAAGAAATTGCAAGAGGAAGAAGCTGTAAAAAATGAAGAAGCAAAAATGTGATGACAAAAGAAATAAACATAGCAAGAGATTATAATGTTTATCCTTCTATGAAAGCACCTACTTCTAGAGGATGCTTTTAGTCAAATGACGCTATCTATTGATGAGAAAAAATAGAGAAAGTTCTCATATTAGCAAAAGCTCGTGTACCAACATTAAAGATAATCACAACAATTCAAAAAATAATTACAATCCTTTTACAACTTGGTGTATATAGCTATGCAAAGCACTTGAAAGTAGCAACCACTCACAACGAGTAAAATAAAAGTAAAAACTAAAAGAGATATGTAAATGTGAAATCATTTAGTTGCATCTAAAAAACTATCTGTCAAATAAAAAGTAAAATGAATTAAAATGGTTGCAATAAAAGAAATATTACATATGTAAATACAAAAGAAGAACATATATAACAAAAGAATAATGCAAAGAGATGAAGAAGAAGATTAGGAAGAATAAAGAGAATGACGGTAAAAGAATGAGAGTTTTAAAATTGCAAAGAGAGAGAAAAAGGTGGAGAATATGTGGATTTAAGGTTCAAAGGAAAAAAAATGAATATATATTGAATGATATTCATTCTAATGATATATAATAGTTATAGTTATGATTTTTTAAAAAATTATTAATTGGTAAGGTTATAAAAATTGTGGGTCTTGAGTTACTGTAGAAGCAGGCGTTTCGTAGAATGTTTCAACATTCATGGGAATTTAGGGTATGGAATAAAGGATTCTTGTGTTTGGTTCACGGTCAGAAAAAGTATTCCTTGAAATGTTTTATTCCCAAAAATGAATACAATCCGCTTTTTATTCCCACCTACACCATGGGAATGTTGGATTGCCATGAGAAGGAAATCAGTGTGAAATTTTGAAAAGACAAAAATACCCCTCCCTAAACCCAACCACTCCACAATCTGTCCGAGACTTATTCATCGATCTCTTACTCCATTTGACATCAACGTAACCCTAGCAAAGCCAGCTCCTCTTCATGCTACCATCCCCACCATCTCCATCGGTGACAGCCCCAGTAGTGGCCGCTGCGCACCGCGCACCAGGTTCGCTCTTTGGCCTTTTCTCTTCCTCCATTTTCAGCTTCTTTCATTCATCTCTGTTTTCCATTTTTGACTCCGCTCCGCTATCAAAGCTTCATCACCTTCTCCGCCATGGAGGCACTCAAGATCGACTCGATAGAAGCTTCGAGAACGCCTTCATGGCGACAGATTTTTGTTTAAGTGGCTTACCACGAGTGACATAGATCTCGTGCGTTCCCTTTCCGCTATCAAGATCTTTGATTCCATGTCCATGGCAACAGATTGTAACACCATAGCAGACGCGATTCTAGCATCGGAGCTTCCTTTTTGCATAACAAGAAGCAGAGTCTCCAAAGAACTGTGTTTTGAGCATTGATTTTTTTTTTTTGCTTGTGTGTGTGTGTTTTTTTTTTTGGGTATTGTTTTGTGAAGGATTATTGTATTAGTCACTGTGATTAGATGTGTTTTTTTGTTGTTGAGATTTTTGCTTTGAGGTGTATGGTTGTTTGATTTTTATTTTGGATTACGGTGAAGATCTGTTCTCTTAACTGATAGGGAGCATTATTCAAGATACATATTTGATCTTGATATGTAATGTAAACATAGGATTACATACTTGATTTTTAGTCGACTAATGAATTTAGTGCTTGGGAACAAATCATACAATGTAGGTACCTTTGCTACAGTCTTGTGCAGGGGGAATAAGGAGTTTAAGTAAAATTATTTTCTGATTATTGCACGTTCTATTTTAGGCATAATTATGTGTTTGCTTGCTAGCCATTATGGACCCTCACACCCATGCACTCATTAATTTTCTTATTTTAGGACAATCGAGTGATAATATGTGTGAATTGTTAGCTCTTATGTTGGATTTGAATTGATACTTAGATTTGATGTATCGTATCTATGGATTATTGTTAAGTTTGAACTTATGCTGTGACATTTGCATTAGTTGGTTGTGTTACATATCATATTTATAGACTTATTGAGTTTAATGTTATTGAAAATTAATTATTTAATTTAAATTGATGAAGGTATTTTGGAAAATATACTTAATTATAAATTTAGTGTGATTAGAAATTAATTGTTTAGTTTAAATTGATAGGGTTATTTTGGAAATTATACTTAATTATGAGTTTAATGTGATTAAAAATTAATTGTTTGGTTTAAATTGATAGGGGTATTTTGGGAATTAGACTTAATTATGAATTTAAAGTGATTAAAAATTGAATTTTTAGTTTAAATTTATAGGGATATTTTGGGAAAAATATACAATATTCTCATGAATATTTATGTTAACCAAACACAGGAATAATTCATTCCTGGACATATTATATAAGATTTATAGGAATTTGACTCGCAAACCAAATATATGAATAGTTAATTCCTGGAAGTATTATTTCTGGGAATAGGATTCCTGGGTCTAGTATCATTCTTAGTAGTATAGATAGATAATAGATAGATTATATA
Source organism: Dalbergia cultrata (assembly GCA_031216105.1). Lineage (NCBI taxonomy): Eukaryota > Viridiplantae > Streptophyta > Magnoliopsida > Fabales > Fabaceae > Dalbergia > Dalbergia cultrata. Next base: position 62,630,279 of record CM062353.1, read on the forward strand.
TCTTGTAATGAAAAATGGACTAGTAATGAAATTAATGGCACGTGTTTCAGACATATATCATATATGTTCGTTTGCTCAGAATTATACTGTAAAGATTCCTTTAAATGAGGGATGTATTGGCACATTCAAGAATAGTTTGTCACAAATATGCGGAGGACAAACAATAACTTTAGAAAGTAAGATCCCCAATATTGGAGTCCTTTGTGTGGGATAGGTTCTGAATTTGACACTCGCCGGAACAGCAAGCAAAGAAACATTAATCATCGAGTGTTGGTGGAGTGAAGAATCACATTCTACAATGCAAATTTTATATCTTAAAATACAGAAAAAGAAAAAGGCCAGGGAATTTTTCAGGAACTTTAGAGCATTATTCTTTTATGGATTCCCTTGTGTACATCCGCTTTTTTAGGAAAAATATTATTTGTCCTTATGATTTATAATACATCGTATTGACTCACATTTCATCCACAATTGAATATGATATAGAGCCCATTTAAGTAAGGCCTACACTTGATTTAATCGTAAATAAAATGTAAATTAACATAATATCCCATATATTATAAATATAAATAATATAACTTGTTTTTTTAGGTCAATATGCTCGATATAATAATTGCATAGTTTGAATAACTTGATGTAGAGATCGCAATAGATGGAATCGGCAATGAGTTTTAAACCAAAAGAGAGAAAAGTATTTGAAATAACTGTAGAATTTGATAAGATCTTACCAAAATCCTTCACATCATGGCAATATTATATGGTTAATGGTCAAATCAGTGAATAATTGTTAGGACACAAAATCCCTCTCTAAATGATTCCATAAACACAAAAGAAGAGGTAGTGGAGTGAAAGTAACCTTCTGAGTTGGAAAAGGTTGAAGGGGACGTTTAGTTTTGTAGAATAATATTCACCATTAATATTTTAATGTTTTTACGATAAATTAGTTTACTTTATATATGCGTGTTTGGTAAGATTTTTTTTCTCAAAAGAATTCAAATATTTTTTTCTTCGTCATTTATGTGTTTTGATTGTTTGCATGATCATTTTTGTAATAGGTCTTATTGACATAATTCAATATTTTTTTTAAGAGTTTAACTTGGATGTATTTTCGTATAAAATATTTTTACACCATCATCTAATCATGTACTGTCATATCTACAAATATAATTAAGTATCACATTAGCTGGCAGTACATAAAAATTAATTTTTTTTAATACTATGCTTTTGAGTATTAGCAATTTTAATTTTTTTCAAAAAGTGATTCAGATTGTTATTTGATAAAATATAATACAAATCCTTTTTATTTTTATTTTAATTTTTTATTAATTTATTTTTGTATTGGTTTCACAATAATACTATTGTATTGGTATATCAAGGCCAAAGTTAAGGTCAAGATAAGCTCAAAATTGATTCATTTAATCATTCAAATCAAAATCGAATGAACTCAAGTTCGTATATCAGACCCGATGTGGAGTTAGAAACCCAGTCCAATCCAGCGTCTGATTTTGGTCTACGCAAGTTTGGGTTCTAGAAATAATGATTGAGTGCATTTTATTGTTCAGACTTATTCCAACCTCTTCAACCAAAACAAACAAAAAAAAAAGAAAAATGAAAAAAAAAATGCTCCTCCCCTTAACCAAAAAAAAAATGATGATCGAATGAAAAAAAAAAAGATGATGTCATGCAATCTTTAAAAACAGCATTAAAGAGTAAACTTTCAGAACAAAAATAAATAAATGAATAAATAAATAAAGAGTCAAATTTTTGTGTAAATTTATCTTTCAGAACCTTGTGCTGATATATATACATATAATCATATGTAGATTCAAAATTAGATTATTTCATTACATCTAACTTTTGTGCTTATTTTTGGAAGGAAATGGAAAAGTGCAAGTTATGTATATATATATATATATATTCTCTTTCCTTTGGTCTTTCCTAATTTGAGTATTGTTGGGGGAAGTCGTCACCCTTTTTTATTTTTTTTTGGCAACGATACCATTTTATTTTTTCCCACCTATTATTTAGGGTTTTGTATTTTGTTTTATTTTTCTTTTTATGGTTTTTTTGTAGTACCATTTGTGAGTGTTTTTTGTTTTCCCCTTTACAAGTGTTTTGGTTTTTCCCTTGTGGCCATTTTTCTTTTTATGTATTTGCAAATACAGAGGTATTCATATCTATATTAAAAAGAGGCATGACATATTATCAAGTTGCAACATTTGTTTTTATGACCTTTACCATGAAAGATGCTTAGACATAGATAGTTTTTGGGGAAGGAGTAGAGCCATAGATTATTAATTAGTTCAGAGTGTGAAATCCAGTTGTTTTTTATTCCATTTGAATATAATATATTTGTTTCGATCTGTAAATATCGTTAAACATTTTTTATTAGATTTTTTTATTTTTATTAAAAAAAATTAACATATTTTTTATAATTTGGAGGATTATTAAATAAATTTTTTATTTAGTTTATTTATATTATATAAGTACAACAAATATTTATGTACTATCTATCGTAATAAAGAGTTTCACTTTGTCTTCTAATCATGCGCTATTATTTTTGTTCTCAAACAACTTCCACTTTTAAATGTGTGCGTAAATTAAGAAATAATAGGGAAAACCTTAATATTAAGAAAATATAGGTATATTTTATAAAACTATCTTGAGTATTTATCTCTCAATATTTTCCACTTACTCTCTCTCCTCCACTATTTAATAGAGGCATGGTTAAAAAGAATAATTAATGTTATCTAAATCTTTTAATTAGGCATTTGTTTATGGGAAAGTAAAATTTTAAATGTAAATAGTTATTTGAGAATGGGAGTAGTATTATTTGTGTGATTTTTAAGACAATAATTGTAAAAATTAAATATTTTTATTAACATAGCTATATTTTATTTTAGAATTTCAAAAGTTATATTGATTACAATAAAATTAGAATATAGGATCTCATGCATACTATTCAAACTCATCACCACTAAACCAATTTTAGTGGCTTAAGCATATCTATTTATCATTGCATGATTGTGTAAAAACTTTATATTACACTTATGTCAGAACTGAATAATATACAGTATATTTTATTTTCTAAATTTTAATGCTATTGGATCTTATTTTAATTTTCAATTATTTTTTATTTTATTGTTATATAAACTATTTTTTGTTATACATTTTTATATTAAATAATTGTATTTGATTATATTAATTTTATCAAATAATTATATTAACTATTACTATATTCATTATTATTATGCTGTAGTTTTTATTATAATTTTTAATTTCTAATGTGAATTCTATTTTGTTATATTTTAATCTAAAAAAAATGTAAACCAATACTTGATTGATTTAAGTGACATTTTTTTTTGTTGATAAAAAAAAAACTATTACCTTACCCCCTGGCCTACATTGGTGTCTTTTAATAAAACTTGCAACATTTTTGCCAATATAAAATTTGACAAATTAGCCGGCAAAACTTTTAGATTGAGGTCAGGTCAGCCAAAACATGTCCCATCAGACATCCCTGTACTTGAAAAGGTTATGTCTTTAGCTTCCAATAAATACATACATACATACCTCTGTCTCTTTCACCGTCTCTGCCAGCATCCGAAGTACACAAACTCAAAATCTTCTATGGCATCCCTACTCAACATGCTTTCGGTTTCACCAAGAACATCATCAACCACAAGAACCCCACCACTTCAACCTCTACCTGTTCTAGCACCATTTTTTTCTGTCTCATTCACCAGTAAGTTGACTCAAAAGAGAACTTTTTTGGTTTTTTTGTGCTCATAGAGTGAACTCTTGGGGTGCTCAAACACCCTTTTGGGTTTCCTTTTGTATTCCTACATCCAATATGCTAACTGGTCATGCTTCTGCTGCATAGTTTGTCAACTACCAACATAGTTAAAAGTTGAAGTTTTTTTTATGCTTTTGCTGTTATTCCAATGAGGTGGACTTTGCAGGGAGGAGACTAACCATTAGAGCAGCAGAAACTGATTCAAATGAAGGTGTTTTTGGGCTTTATGGTTTGATATTATTGCTCAATGCTCATTTTCCATTGTTTAGTGTTTTTTTTCACTGAAAGGTTCTTGTGGGGTGTTTTTGAGCAGCTGAATCTCAGGCACCAGCTAAAACTGGTTCAAGCTTCAATCAGCTTCTTGGCATTAAAGGAGCTGCCAGAGAAACAGTGAGTTAACCTTATAGCAATTTCTTTCCACTCTCTTGTTTAGATTTGCTGTTTGGGATAAGGAAACTTGCTTTCAATTCTCATTATGGATGGATAGATGGATTCATGATATGCAAAAAAATCAGATTTTATTTGGAAGTAATAAAGTTGGTTCGGGAATTGTACAATTAGTGATCTCTCCAACCACATAAATTTGAGAATTAGGAGCTCAAGAACTAGTATAAGCAAATATCAATTTTGTTGTGGGGATGGGATACTAACTATGAACTGTTGCAGAGAAATAGAAAATTTGATTGATCTCCTCATAGGGCCTGAACTGCGGTTTATTGACGACACTGTGCGCCCTTGTGCCATATTCCTGTTTTGCAATTGACAAGCACTATGATAGAGCTGGTTCAGGAATAGTAGGAGATAATGCTTTATTGCTATGGAATTCTTGATCAATGTGGCCAAGAACCCTAAATCTCTACAAAAGGGTGAGGGCTAATTCGAGAATTCCCTCAACTTTCACAAAGCTCTCTCAAATTCTCAATCACCAGTCTACCCCCCCTTCTTCTCTGATTTCTATTTATACTCAACTAATGCCTAACCATACAAGTAACCAACTTAACTTACTGTCCTATCACACTAATATTCCAAACGGAAACTGAAAAAAAGTGTGCGCGTGCGTGCGCATATGACTATAATCGCAGACTCAATCTGAATTGCATGGTTTATCCTGACCCTCACCCAATGTTACTTTGAATATGCAGTAACATAACAGATATGCATTATTTTAAATACATAGGGAGTATTGCGACAATTCTGTTGCCACTTGACTTCTTCAGTAGGTAAGAATTTTGCTTTGATGCCCACTAATTGTCAATTTGTCACTAAATCTGATGGATTTCTGATTAAAATTAATATAGATCTGTTTGAATCTGTCAGAAATTAATTACTTATAGTAGATACTATTAGCAGGGTATAGAACAAGACGAAAAGTGGCATGAATCAGATCACTTGGCGATAAAAATGATGGTGGCATTGGGGAGTGAGCCTTATGACAGCAGGAAAATTGAACCCATCCCGTTTTCTAGATTAGATTTGAAGCTATGTAGCAGTTGGTTTTTTTCTAGCTTGCTTTAGTGTAGCATTTGCCTGGGTTCCTTCCGTAAAATTTTTGGATAAACTGCAAAATGTTGAAATTAGAATCAGGAAAGAAGAGAGTGAATTTAATAGGAGAAAGTAAAGACAGTAGATTTTGATAAGGGAATATTTTTACGACAATTTCTCAACTACTTTTTATGATACAGGCACTTCACTCCTTGGGAATCAAGGTTTGCAATTTTCCATTGCCAAGATGTTACTGACTTTCCATATGGTTATTACATTTGGTTGGTTTTATTTTGCCAATGTCACCTATGTAGTTCGATGGGCTTAACTTCCCACCCATGGTCCCTGTAATGGTTGTAACCCCCTAAGCTTGATGCAGTTCTTGAGAAATTTTAAGAAAATAAAGTTGCACCTTACTAATAACTATAGCTTTTGACTTAGTGTAAAGTGTTTGATTCAACTCATGTGGCATCTAAAATATATAAGATATGATTAAAACTGGTTAAAGGATTGAAGAAGAGTTGTTATGTTGTCCAACTAAAATTGCAAACCATGTGCTCTTGGTAAACAAACTAATCTGAATCTGAAATATTGAATTGCTGATGGAATCTTCGTATGGGAAATTGCCTTCATACTGGTAATGGCAAACTCTTCCCTCTCTGGCGACCACACTATGTACATTTAATTGGAGCATGTGTACAATCTGTGAATGCCTATAATCTAATTTTACTTTCATATACATTAGTGAAACTTTTGTTTAGTAGTTTGGTATCCAGTAGGTATGACTTTGGCTCTAAATTGTTAACAACTATTGGCATCTGTGATTTTCTTGCTTTGTTGCATAATAAAATGATGTAATGATCAGGCAAGTGTTTGTAAAACACATCTGTATTTGATAATCATTGCTTTCTATGTTGCACAGAATAAATGGAAGGTTCGCCTTCAACTTACAAAACCTGTTGCTTGGCCTCCATTGGTTTGGGGTGTAGTTTGTGGTGCTGCTGCTTCTGGTACTTGATTCCAGCATTACATTAATTTGATACATGCATGATCACAAAAACAAAAGTCTTGATCCTGCATTTAGTATGATAATAGTTTGGAAATTTTCATCTTGAAGTACTCTATTTAATGCTTCATCCTTCATTGAATACATTCATGTGTGTGATTTAATTCAACTTCTCAATGTTCTGAATCAACTGTGTCTTATGTGCAGGAAATTTCCACTGGACTTTTGAGGATGTTGCAAAATCAGTTGTGTGCATGATGATGTCTGGTCCATTCCTGACCGGATATACACAGGTAACATTTCTTTGTAGATACAGTCTTGTCAGCTGCTATTGGATGGGATTAACAACTTGACTTGATGTCAAATTGTTGGGGGGTTAATCTTTCAGACGATGAATGATTGGTACGACCGAGAAATCGATGCCATAAATGAGCCTTATAGACCAATTCCTTCAGGGGCAATATCTGAGAATGAGGTGTGATGTAAAATTGAAACTTATGTCTTTTCTTGTTGCTGTTTTTATTTTTTTATTTTTTACATAGGTATTTTTAATTTTTAATATTTTTCTTAGTAGGTAATCACTCAAATATGGTTGCTGCTACTAGGAGGTCTTGCCTTGGCTGGTATATTGGACATGTGGGTGGGTACTGTACACAATAATCCCATTATCTATGTTTTGTAGGCAGAAGCTTGGGTGAGTGTAAATTACAAGAAGCTTGATTGCTAAAATCTTCTCCTTTGTAGGCGGGGCATGATTTCCCTATAGTTTTCAACCTTGCTGTGGGTGGATCTCTGCTCTCATACATATATTCTGCACCTCCTTTGAAGGTAGTTTTCTTTTTAATTTTTTCGGTTTGTTTTCAATTTTTCTCATTCTTTCTTTGTATTTTCTTTTCTTTTTTCCTTTTATGGTCATTTGTCTAAGTTTAGCATGTTTTTCTAGTTAAAACAAAACGGATGGATTGGAAACTTAGCACTGGGAGCAAGTTACATCAGTTTGCCATGGTGTGGTACCTTTGGTCAAATCTTTAGTCAAATCTTGTTGCTATAGATTTAAACTGATACCCTGGATTGTGAAGATGTAGTTTTAGTTTATTCATTGATTTGGTTATCTATCTATCTATCTACTGAGATAAATGAGTTCATAAGATGAATGGTGCATAGGTTTTATTTGCAGGATGCACAAAGTCAAGAGAGTACTCCCTCCATCTGGTTATAAGTGTTTTTTAAGGTTTTGACACACATTATAAAATCATTAAAAGTGCACAAACACAAAAAGTATAGTTTATATCGACAAAATTGTCCTTTCAGGAAATTGTGCAATAATCATTATGAGATGTATGTGTGTGAGAGGGAATATATGCTAGGACAAATATGGAAAAAAAATAATTAATGCTTCCTCAAAATTCTTAAGTGACTGATAATATTGGACTATTTTTTTTTTAGCTAAGACACTGGATGGAGGAATTAAGAAGTGACATTTCTTTTAAATATTACAAAAATCATTACTTCTAGTTCAAGATAGTATTCACTCATCATCAATTAAACCGGGATAACCCTATGGCCATTTCATCAACAGAGAATTACATATGAACTGATATTGTTCGATTTAATTCTAAATTCTAAATTACACTTCTCCAGATCTGCACTTTGTTCCATTCTTGATCAACTTCTTGGTGACAGGTGGGCTGGTCAGGCTTTGTTTGGGACTCTTACACCAGACATAATTGTTCTCACGCTCCTATACAGCATAGCTGGAGTATGTAATAAATGCTGCATGGCTATTTGTTATATATGTTAATATGTCAAATGATTAGAGTGGTTTGTTAACTTTGTTATTTACTGTGTCACATTACAGTTCGGGGTTGGTATTGTTAATGACTTCAAAAGTATTGAAGGGGATAGAGCTCTTGGGCTTCAGGTCTGCTGCTATTATCCTTTTGACTTTCATAATCTATAATCTGAACTTCTCTATGTTTCAGAAAGAGAAATGTTGTTTATAGCACTCATGTTTGATTATGAGTTAAAAATAGAGTGGGAATTTTCATGGATAAGTTCCATTATCAATTTTACGCATAAAGTTCATCTATGGAAATTTTCATCTCATTTTTATTTCCTAACTGAACACAGCCTAAATTGAAATGACTCCCTAAATTGTCTCTTAAACATTAATTTAAAATGGGTCTCTTACTTTTTCTCAATGGATATTTAAATAACAGCTCAACATGTCTCTTTAAGATGTCTACAATACCAATATATATACTTTTTCCGAAACTTTGATGATTTACATTCATTTAAGTAGCTGCTGACTTCTATTGGCGATCTTGTTTGAATAGTCTATTCCAGTGGCTTATGGTGCTCAGACTGCAAAGTGGATATCTGTTGGCGCTATTGACATATCACAGTTATCTGTTTTTGGTACATTTTGATCCCTCTTGTGAATACAAATCATTAGACTATAATAGTGCTTTGACATTTTCAAACTACCATAAAAAATGAAGTTGGAAACATCTTAGTGGATTACAGCAGTGTTGTCTTTCTCACTCATCTATATCAATAAATCTCCTCCACAACTACCTGATGAAATTATGGATAATTGTAAAAAGAGATTTTGAAATTACCATATGACCGCTCTATCCATTAATACATTTGTCTTTCCCTTAAATTCCGTTTAATTTATTTGAAAAATTTTAAAAATATTTATGATAAAATTATATTAAAATTGTTACCTCAGATGAGATAACTCCAGGTTCCGGGGCTATTCACGGTGACTGGCCCAGATCCGATCCTGGTGGTGCCTGCAAAAAGCACTCCAACGCCCAAGTCGATGTGTGTGGGATAACGTAGAAGGTGGAAGAATCACATACCTGGTTTCCCTCTTGCATGTTCTTATACCCGCTTAGGGTCAAAAATTGCACGGAGGGCATTCCAATCGTCTTGATGAGTCAGACCAGACACGGCTGAAGGCCAATCGTCTAAGCAAATTGCAGACGGGCACGGACGTTAGAAGTTCTGGAGGATTCTATCGGAACTTCTAACCCCCGACACTGACGCAGGTAGTTCAGGTTTCCTACTATGTATCCGAGGTGTAGAGGGGTCCGACCTGTCTGCATTCATTCCGCTTGGCGACCAGATTCCCGCTTGATGGGCTCCAGAGTTCCGCAAGGCCCGGCCGATTCTATCTCATTCCGTCATCATTCGACATTGGCCTCGCTGATTGGGACCATGTCGTAATGGGCTGCCCCCAACTTGGGGGATGGCGTTGATGTCATCGTCCGAGTTCCGACCACCTGCTCTCGCCTTTTTCTCCTTATCCCGGTTTGTTGATGGTGCCTCACCATGGGGCGATGTCGCTTTACCGCCTAGGTTTCCGCCTTCTTAAGCTCCTCCGAGATTGTTCATGTGAAGGACCTTAGCACTTTACTCTCTTTTCTTTTTGTTCGGGCATCCAAGCCGCCGGGTCGCTTGGCATCCCGTGGCTTTGGGGCGCCACTTAGCCTTTAGACTCGCACGAGGGTAACGGGTCCGGTCAAGTTACTCTAGGCTTTAAAAGGCTTTTTCCCGGAGCCTTCTCCCCACTTCTTCGCCTTTCTTCTCACACTTTTCCCTCACCGACTGGCCTCCTCGCTTCTTCCTTCAGCTGGAGTTTATACCTGTGTTTCTCCTCGTTCGCTTCCCTTTGTTTCTTCAACAAGTAAGCCTTATGCTCTCTCCCTTTTTCGTGCCATGATTTTCTTTTTGGCCATGCTATGTGAGCTGAGGGGCTGCTTAGGCGCTCTTCATGTCGCCTAGAAGGCGCCCATATCTCTATAGTAGGGGACCACCTTGAATTTTGTTCTTCCCTCTCTATTTTGTATTTTTCGCTTAAGTTCTTAGATTTTTCCGTGGTGGTTCCCCTTTGTAGGATCTTTTAATGGAGACTAGGTTTGTGATCCCTGACTCTTTAGACAAGTGATCTCGTGGCTCACTTCTCTTCCGAGAGGTGGTAGGAGTTCGGAGCGATATGAATGAGAGGATGCTGGAGCGGTACGGGGAGTCTCCTATGTTTCCTGTCGCTGAGCTAGCCAATCGCCACGAGATCGCATCCCTGGGGGAGGGAAGAGAGGATTTAGTGGAGACCCCAAGAGGGGGAAAGGGACTTCCTGTGATGTACGACATGCTGTTATCACTGCTGAGGGTTCTCTCTCCTTTCTCTGAGTTTGAGGTTGCTATTTTCAATAGATGAACGTGGCGCCGCAGAAAGCATCCGTAACTCGTGGGCTTCGCCTCCCCGGGCTTCTGAGTTGGTTTACATTTTTGGGAATCCCCTCTGCTCCTCGGCGGGTATTCTTTCTCTCTTTATGTTGATGACTTATCAAGGGAAAGACAAGAAACCGCAATGGTGTCTCCTCCGAGCAAGAGTTAATAGGAAGTGTTTTGGCACATATGAGGAGTCTTATCATAATTTTAAGACTCAATATTTCAAAGTGAGGGCCAAGCCGGGATCTTCCCCTTCTTTCTGCCTCTTCCGATGGTGCTCCGCGTTTCCTTTGTATTGGCAAGGTTCTATTCTTCCCCGACCTATCGCTCCAGAATCGACCCTGAGAAGCCTCGATCGTGAAGTTCTTTGTTGATACTTGGGGCCAAATCTAACTTCCTGAACTTGCGATTTATTATTGACGCTCTCAAGGATGCCAAATCCTATATAGGTCTTTTTCAGGGCTTTCGCATTTCTTTGTCATGTTTTGATTGCTCTTGTTTTTCTTACTAATGTGTGCTATGCTTTTGCAGAGATGTCTTCCAAAAAGAACCCGCCTTCCTTAACAAAGGCGGCATCGACTATCACGAGCCCACCGTGGAGGAGCCCGAGCCCAACCTCGTGAGCCTGGTTCCGCAGGGGAAGAAACGCATGATCCAAGATCCGGAATCAGAGTCGCTGCACTCCTCCCCATGATGTCGTGAGAGGTCTCCTGAAGTTGCCGGGTTAGATCCTCGGGAGGTTTTCCTTCCCTTTCCCTCCTTGCTCCCAACTTTCGATTCAAGGAGTTCATGGCGTGGCATCCGCAATATGTCCTTCCTGGCTACATGTCCGCCGAGGGATCCTTCCGAGTACCTTTCCCGCGCTTTGAGGAAGACTTGTGAAGTGCCGCCCTCCATTGCTATCGTGAAAACATAGCGAAGTCTGCCCTTCAAGCCGTCGACTCGAGTCCGAGAAGAAAGGTTTGAGGAGACCTGAGGACCAAGGAGAAGGAGCTCGGGAACGAGGTTTCGCTCTTAAAGGGAAGGTGCGTGAGCCGGAAGGGAAGGTGAAGGCGCTCCTGAAGAGGAGAAGACTACCTTGGCTGCCGTAAGGCTAAGTTCGAGAAGATGTTAAAGGAGTCCGAGGTCGACCGCCATCGTGGGTTAAGGCCCTGGATCTGCTAGCTCTTCCGATATCTTTCTAATGGCCCAAGTCCGGTGTTGATCGACTGCAGACGCTGACCTTTCCTGTGCTCGAATCTTCCCGCCATGTGGTTGATGGGCGATAGAAGATATCCCCAGGAGTGATTCGATTAGACTTTTAGTATTTTTCTCTTATCTTTGTAGACCCTCGGGGCCCCTCTTGTACTTTTCTTTAATGGTGTATTTTATTTTGCTTTGGGTGAAATTTTTGCTTTCTTGCTTCTTGGTTGTTTTTCGTGTAGTCAGTTTTCAAGTTCTGTAGATTTAAGATTACTGATTCTGATACACTAACCATGAATTCGTGTTTCTTTCATTCCGCCATGTGTTGTTGCCCCCAAAACGGGTTGGATAATCTGAACGTATGCGAGACGCTTGAGTAAGTCCGCTGGTTATGCAGATGTTATTGTAGGGCAATATGGCGCTACGCCGAGGCCTATGAAGCTTATGGGCATTTTAAACCGAGGGATCTCGGTGCGGCTTTCCTCGTTATAATGAAATGTCAGCGCTACGCCGTTGGCCTGCGAAGCCTCACGAAGGCTTTCAAGACCGAGGGAGCTCTCGTGCGGCTTTCTGCTATTCGGGCGAGAGCCCATTGCAAATAATGAAGTATTAGGATTTTGAAAATTGAGAGTATTTGTATTGATAGAGTCCTATATTTGTTCAAATGGTCCACGTGGCCGGCCTCGTTAAAACCTTCCCTGAAAAACTCATTGGGAAAACCCGGTAAGGGAAAAAGAGTACCTTGACGTGATTTTGGTTACATGATTATACAAAGTATTATGAAGGTTGATAGCATTCCATGTCCAGGACTGCTTTTTTGTTCTAAAGTGCATAGCTTGTATGCTCTCTTTTCCGAGGACCTCAACTACTTTGTATGGTCCTTCCCAATTTGGAGCGAAGCTTCCTTGTCTCCGCTTTGGAGGTCCGATATTGGCTCTCCGAGTACTAGGTCTCCCGACAAACCTTTCGGGCCGTTTAACGCCTCACTGGCCATATCTCCGGCAATTCGCCTTTAGTTCCATCTCGTGGATGTGGGCGCTTTCTGATTTAGAAGGTCGAAGTTCTTCCCCTTCTCCGCCGGGATTGTCATCTTTGAGTGTAGAGGATGGTCCGTGAGTGCTCTGTTCTCCTATTTCTACCGGATGACGGCTTCACCCATATGATACCGGAATGGGGTTTCCGTAGAAGAGTGTGGCGCTGTTCGTGATGCCCATAGAATGCTCCCCTACTGCCACCTCACCCTTGGCTTGGTCCAGCTTTCTCCTTAGGCCCCCGAGTATGACCTTGTTTGTCGCCTTCGGCTTGTCCATTTGTTTGGGGGTGTTCAACTGAGGTGAAGTGATGAGAGACCCCAAGTTTTCTAACAACCGCCTCAACTTGTCGTTTCGGTAAATTGAGTGCCGCTATCCGTAATAACTTTCGAGGACCCCAAATCGGGTGAAGATGTTTCTCCATACGAACTTTTCAAAGATTGTGTCAAGTGATGGAAGCGAGTGGTTCGCTTCTATCCACTTCGTGAAATAGTCGATACTGACTATAAGGAATTTGAGCCGCCTTGAGTCGTTTGAAAGGGCCGAGGATGTCAAGTCCCCATTGGTCAAAGGCCATGGGGCTGATTGCGCATATTCTTTCTACCGGGCAATATGGAACTTTGCATTCTTCCGCACTTGTCACATTTCGACGAATTCCTTGGCGCCCTTCTTATTGTTGGCCAATAATACCGCTTCGAGAGTCTTGAGCGAAGCGATTGTCCTCCAAGATGCCGACTGATGCTCCTCATGGATTTCCGAAGAACATATTGCTCGGGTCGGGCCCAAACATTTGAGCATTGGTCGGGAATGGCTTCTTCTCAGAGGACCCCTGCTCATCAAGGTGTAGTAAGGAGCTTCATGCCGTCAATTTTGGCCGATTTTCGTATTGTCCGCAATGTTCCTGTTCGAAAACATTTTATGCCCGAGGTCCAATCGCCCATCGCCGACATTGTTTGCACTCGCCCTTCGCGATGGTCGGCTCAACCGCGAGGTTTGTTATGATGAGGTCGCGTTATTTCCTCCAGGCTTTGTGTGACTGTAGACGCCGGCCCCGAATTTTTCTCGAATGTGCGCACTGACCGTCCCTATGTCCGCGATCTCGCTCGACGAGCCCGTACTTTAAGGCGTGGTTCTTACGACATAGTCTCCAAACGTGAGAGGCTACGATCCGTGAGTCGGTGAAAACTTGGAGCTTTTGTATGTTCATTTCTTGGGCACGTATATAGCCCTGCGAGGAGGGCTTTATTCGCTTGGCTGTTGTAGAGGTAGGGAACTCAAGGTGATGGACATTTCTACCATTGTACCTCCTTCTTCCTTTTTCCAACATAACTCCCGCCCCACTCCCTTTTTGATTGGACGATCCGCTCACGAGCTTCCATTGTTCACGCCTCGTATCGCCCTCGCAGGGTGGTCCATTCCCTCGACGGTTCACCAAAGGCTTTGTCCCTTGATAGTCCCTCGTCGCATCGAGGTCAAACTCGGACAATCTCACCACCAAGAGATCATTCTTCCCCGCAAGGCCCAAGCTTTGCAAGATTTGCCTGATTGGGTGGTTCTCACTCTGATGGGGTGGGCTTGAAGCACCGCTTCTGAGCCTTCTTGTCGCTAGGACAAGTGCGAAGGCGACTTTTTCCAACTTCCGTAACGCAGCTCCGAGTCCCGTAGTGCCTTGCCGTGAAATAGATAGGGTCCGGGTTCCGTTGTCTTCCGTGAGTAGGCCGCCCCATCTATCTCCGACTGATAGGTACAAGATAAGCTCTTCTCCGCTTATGTTTAGAGAGGACGGGGTGGCTAGATATTCTTTGAAGTGCCGAAAAGCATCTTCACATTGCTTGGTCCAAACGAACTCTAATCCTTTTTCAACAACTCAAATAGTGGTAAGGACCCGAGGGCTAATTGGGAGAGGAAGCTGATAAGGCGGCGAGGCGTCACCGCCTTTTGAACTTCTCTCTGCTAGTGGGTCTTCTCATGTCAATGATAGCTTGGCATTTGTCGGGTTGGCTTCGATTCTCGAGTCAAGACATGAAGCCAAGGATTTTCTTCCCACTACAAAGCGCACTTAGCCTGACATACGATTCGTGCTTCCCGAGGCATTGAAGATGGCCTCCCTGAGATCCGGAAGCAAAACTTCAGAAGCGCTTGACGAGCATGTCATCAATATAGACTGCAAGGTTCTTCCGATGTGGTCATCAAGACTTTGTTCATGAGGCTGGTATGTAGAGCTTTTTGAGGCGTCAAGGGCATCACTTTGTAGCAAAGAGTTCGCCTCGGGCGTGATGAATGCGCCTTTTCTTCATCCTCTGGGTGCATGGGGATCCGATTGTATCCGGAGGTTACCCATGAAAGACAAGAGTTGGAACCAGGTCGAGTCAACTAGTCCATCTATGCTTGGTAGCGGATATGGGTCCTGGGCATGCTTTGTTGAGGTTGGTGTAGTCGACACACATCCGAAGCGTCCCCATTCGCCGAACCATGACGACGCTGGAGAGCCGTGGGGTATTGTACTTCTGATGAAACCAGCAGCCAATAGCTCGCTTGGCTTGTCCGATCACTTCATTTTCCTTATCTCGAGCCATCCTTCTCTTTTTCCAGGCGACTAAGCCAACCAGATATACCGGAAGTTGATGGCAAACGGTTTTCTGATTCACACTCGAATCTCGTAGGTCGCCCATGCTAAGACATCGGGAATTTTTTCTGAGGAAAGCGCTTAGTTCTGACTTGATCACGCCGGTGGGAGATCTCCGCTATCTTGGTGACTCGCCTTCTCCTCCAATTTGTATCTCCCACGAGGTCCCCTGTTCTCGTCTTCTTCCGCCACCATGGTTCCGGACATCGAGGTCGGCGCGACAGACCTTTGTAGATGTTCTCCCGCAGCCGCCAACGCCCAGGCTCGCTGCAGCATCTTCTATTCGCTTCCTGGTCGCCATGATGGTTACAATTTGTCCTGCCGTCGGTCAGGAACTTCATCACTAAATGAACTGGGAGACAATGGCTCCGAGCTTGTTAATTGATGGTCGACCCATTATGACGTTAGAAGTCGATGGTTTCCTCGAGACCGGAAGTCTACGACAGCCTTTGGCCAATGAGACCGCCAACTGCGTTACGCAGAGTTACATAACCATCCGTCACGCCTGCCTCTGCCGCGAATCCGGCAAAGGTCTTCGGATAGGCCTTCAAGTCAGCGCGTTAAACCTAACTCGTCAATGCCTGCGCTGAAGGATGTCACGCCGAGCTACCTTGGTCAACCAATACCCTTCTGATTTCAGCATTGAGCGCCATGATGGAGATGACCATCAATATCGTGGGCCCGTGATATGCCTGGGTGGTCTTTCTTCTCGAGAAGGAGATTGGCTTGAAGCGTGGGTCTTGTTCCGCCTCGGCCCGCCAACCTCATGACCTCTTTGCGCTCTTTTGGCGGGAAGTCTTGAGAGGCCACCTCGGCCAACCTCCGCGATGGTGTGAATAGCGCGCTGCTGGTCTGGCCCTCGATTCTCTTCGCTCTGGATTATGTGGTCGCCCGCTGGTCCTTTGGCCTTCCGACCGATTCTCTGAGTCCCGGGATGGCCGCCGCTGGCTTTGGGTGGCCACGATTTTGCTAGCCTCCTGGCCTCGATAAGTTCTTCGATTCAAGGCCCTCGATCTCTCGGAAGGCCTCCTCGTACAGAAGAACCGTGGATCGCGATGGTACTGGGCAGAGGGTGGTTCTTCTGCATCATGGGTTTCCTTGAGGGTGCAGACGCGCCAGCCAGCCCTCGTGGCGTTTACTTCTGAAGATCCTGGGCCAAGGAAACCTGAGCGAGTGTATTCCAAGTAGCGACCTTCCTTTCGAGCCCTATGGTCTCTGCGCCGCTTTCATCTCTCTTCTAAGCTTACCCTTGAATGATCGCTACCGCTTGTCGCCTCGCTTCTTCTAGGTTGATGTATTTTTCTACTGGTTTGCGCTCCTCCAGGGTCCTGGCTCTTTGCTAACTAATAAAGTCTCCGGATTAAGTCCTCCGACCGTGGTTGGGTGAGGGCCGCCTGGGGTGTGAGGTCCCCGATCCGGGATAGCTTGCTTGGTTGAAGCGCCCAAGTAATCGCCAGGTTTCCTCCTTGAAGTTGACGGAAGCCGAGGGAGGTCGGGTTACGGATTTGACTTCTCGTCCGACTTGTGGTGAATCGCACAAGAAACCAGGAACTAAGGTCGAGAATTGTGATCGAATTTTGGTGGGGAGCCGGGTGAACCATGTGAGGCGGACTGGCTCATTAATGGAAAGGTTTACACCGGATGGGATCCGCTGCCCATCCAAAAGCATCCTTGTCCTGAATGCATCAAGATGCTCTTGGGGGTCAAAGTGGTCCACATCGCTTTGATGTCCGTGGGGTAGTCGGAAAGTAGCCGGGACTGGGTACCTCATGATCATGTCATCCGTAGGCGCTTCGAACCATCGACGCTCGCTGGACCGCGCTTTCAGCTTTATTCTCGTGATTCAGATTGGAGGTCGTGGGGAGTGAGGTTGGGATTCTTCGATCTTCATTTTCCGACGTGACATTTTTTTTTGGTACACACTAGTCTATATTAAGTAAAGAAGCACCAAGGAAAATTCAGTGAATAAATGTATTCTAAAATATAATGATAAAATTTCTTCACTTTATCCTCTAAAGTGAAATTCTCACTTTAGAGGATCCTTACTCTAAATGTTGACATTGCAACGTCATAGGTGCCATATTAATCTCTAATATTTTCTAAACAAAAACAACAGGTGGTCCTTGAGTGTCATCATGTAATTATTTTCTTTTCCCAATCTTAATACACTAATGCAGACAGTATTCTTTGTTCATTTAATAATATTAATGCAACGAAATTTAATTGACATTTATGGTTGCAGGATATTTGCTCGGAGCTGGTAAACCATTTCATGCATTGGCTTTACTTGTCTTAATAGTCCCACAAGTCGTATTTCAGGTAAAACACAAATGGCACATTCTCCTTTTACATGGAATGAAAATTGTACGCAATTGTGTGACTTAGGAACAAAAATCATTTGTCCTCTCTTCCTGTCCTATTCTTTTTCTTAATAAAATTTTGCCATATATAAAAGTTATGGGTAGTTAAAATAATGTGACTGAATAAAAGATTATGAGTGATGTCATTATCAAATATATATGGGTAATGTCATCATTAAACATGTGTCTATTTTAATTGGGGAACAGAGAATGAAACAGAAAAATGGGACAAATGATTTGAAATCGTTACTTAGATTTCAGTGTGGTTCTTGTTGCAGTTCCAGTACTTCCTCAAGGATCCTGAAAAATATGACGTTAAATATCAGGTATATATAACTATTTGGTTTCTGCTTTCAAATTGCGTTGTTTTCACTTTTTAACCCTGAAAATAAAAAATAAAACAAAAAAAATACAGAAAACAAGAACTTTCCTTCACAAATTCCTGTTCTCAGTTCCTAGCTCCTAGAATAATAATAATAAAAAAATACAAACCAAACAGACCCTAGCTTCTAATGCATGTAAGCGCGATAGACAATAATGGGGTCTGAACTGAACCATCTCACCTCGTATGTTTTCAATGTTTCCAGGCTAGTGCACAGCCATTTCTGGTGCTTGGTCTGTTGGTTACTGCTCTAGCAACTAGCCACTAATACTATCAAGGGCATGAAATTCATAGAATAAAGATGAAGAAGGGAATCAGGTCACGGTGGCTTTAATTTTGGTAGGAGATACTTCAAGGTATGCAACATATATAGTTTTTGCTTGCCACAGGAGTTTTACTTCCCACCAATTTATGTATTGTTCTATCTTACCTTACTTAATTACTCAAGTTTTGATTTCTGAGTCGAGTAGAGGTTTCTTTCAGGATGTTTCCAGAAGACAATGAATTGTACAGAATTGACACACCAATAAATTCAATATTTTCCTTTCATGTTTCTATAGACATGACAGGGCATATTTACTTCATGACCCTCTTATAAATAGTATTGAAGGTTATCCTATCTATTTTTTTTTATCCTTTTGGTGCGTTATCCTATCTAAATTTGAGATAGAAATTTTGTGACTTTTCCCTCCGACCACTCACATTAGGTTACACGTTTATGGTTCTTTTCTTTCATTACAACAAACAAAAATATGCATGGCTTAATTATTTGTCATATATCTTGCATCCGGTGTTTCTGTTCATCCTCTTTGTTCCTCGTATAACCCATGATAGAACTCGTGTTGAAAGAGTTCATTCATTATATAAGCTAAAACAAAGGCCATTAGGCAGGTTAGCACTTCCTACAACACCATGATAAAGACATGCCCGTTCTCTAAGGCCTAAACCTGCCTGAAAACATATTATTATACTAGACAAAAGCAGCATCAAAGATAAACACTACCTCTGAAGTAACTAACCTAAAACACTTACCATTAATTCCTAGCAGAAGGAGCATGATCAAAACATATATTTTACACTACTACCACAACTTGCTCAGTCACATGCATTCTGAATCAGTGATTCCTATACTTGGACTCATCGATTTCTATGCCCTCCTCAGCAGCACGCTCTCCACCGGACTTGTCCATAGTGCTGAGGCCTCCCTTGCGTCCCATCTCTTGGTACCCTTCTGTCCCCATCTGCTCTTTCCTTGTCTGCCCTCCTTTCATTCCCATCTCTTGATACCCGTCTGACCCTAGCTGCTCCTTCCTTGCCAGCCCTCCACGGCTCCTCCCTACACATGCATCAACATATCATAAAATCTCACGCATATGATAAATACCATAAGAATTCACACTTCAACATAAAGTGTTTACATGAAGGATATGTTTCATCTATGGTAATAGTAGGGTGAAAATAAGATCAAAATTTTTATGGATGAATCACGTGTATAATTTTACTTTTTAAAGCTTATCCATGAAAGTTTTCATTCTAGTTTTATCCCTGATCAAACACACACCATAAGAGTTATCAACCAGCCAAACACAACACACCAGAATATAAAGATTCATTCTTCACCATAAAATGTTCACGTAAAAGTTATCAGAATTCATCCTTATACATAAATTGTTAATGTTAAAAAATAATGTTAACACAAAACGAATACAAATTCATCATTCAACAAAAAGTGTTAGAGGCTTAAAGCATTAAAGGGGCTTGTGTGATGTGCTTGACCGTGTATGATGAGAGAGAGAGAGAGAGAGAAGGGGGTTGCATGCCTTCAGCAAGGTGTTCTTGAGCTTCAAGACTCTTGCCACCAGTGCCACCAGGAACAACAGTTTCACCTTGCCTTGCCCTCTCATCAAGTTTCTCTCGGCTTTCTTGTCGAGATGCCATGTTACTGATCACGCTGAAATTTCTTCTTCGTCTTGCAATAAGGACTTCTCTTTTTGTTCTGGAATCAAACTGAAGGATTATAATAACCAGCAATGTCAAGAAGGTGGTGAAAGCTACATGGCTTTTATAGAGTGCATGCATGGGAAGAGGTAAAACTAATGCAAAGTAATACCTACATGGACACGTTAGAGCAACCATGCATGGACACGTGTAAACAGACGCGGCCAAAGGTGCATGAGTACACGCAGGTTGTTGCCACTGTGAAAAGGGCATATCGTGACACATACAAGTTTTGGCGCAGGGATCTGTAGCGGGTAGACCAAAAAGCAACTTGGTCGCTCGCTGTGCAATTTTTTGGGCGGATTCTAACCTCGGTCAATCCCTTCCCTTCCCTTCCCCCCCCCCTCTCTCTCTCTCTCTCTCTCTCTCTCTCTCTCTCTCTCTCTCTCTCTCTCTCTCTCTCTCTCTCTCTCCCTCCCTCCCTCCTCCAAAATTCAAATTCACAGAGATATCTTTGACTATGGAGAAAGATATTGATCTTCAACTCCATGATAACATTCACCATTTTTTTTTGTGGTAAAAGATAGTCTCATAAGAAAAGAAATGAGAGAAACACAAAATAAAGTGAAAATAATAAAAATTAAAATTTGTATTAAAATATTTTTATCTTATTATATATATATTTAGATAAAAACTTACATAAGTTGATGAGAGCCTATTCTAATTTAATCAGAGGTTTCAAATTCAAATTCTATGTATGAGTATGTTAAAACTTTAGAGGAAGAGTTTTATTATCCAAGTGATGATATTGTTTAACTCGAGTAGAATTGTCTTTAGTGGGAAGATTTAGGTAATTTTGATAAAAAAATCTTTAAAAGAAATGAAGTTGTTTTATTTTAAAATTAAGCTAAAAGTATTAATTAAGTAATATTAAAGATAAGATATAGAAAATTAATTATTAGTTATATAAATTGATTAAAAAAGTTGTTTTAAACAATTTCTTCTGAAAATAAAAAGAGAATTATTAAAAACATTCATAACTTTATCTGCTCATCTTTTATTCCTTGCCCGCAAAGGATGGCTCGGTTTGTATTAGTTTTAAGAAGAATTCGTTTTAAAATGATTTTTCTTTTTTTAAAATCTTAAAAAAAAAAGTAAAAGTTATATTTGAATTTAATATTAATCTATATCTGAATGCAGAATTAAATTATTTTCTTTTATTTTTCAAACATATTTTTTATGATAATGCTTTTTTAAAGATGAAAATTATATATGCTCCAAAAAAGTCCTTTTTTTTTTAAATTTGATGATTTTGCTTTTGCTAAAACTTCTACATACGCATATAAAAAGAAATGTACGTACAAAGTAGTGTACTTGTTAATACAAAAGATCGTTTTACCATGACCTGTCCGTAGTTCTGGATCATCTGATGGTCCCTTATTTTGGAACACTAGATTAACTAATAAAATATATAAATGGTTGAAATCAATAGTTACAAATATCAAAATCAATTCAAATAAAAGGAATATGGTGATAATACTTTCAAAATTACTAAATAACCCTCCTGACTTAAAAAAAATCCCATATTCTCTTCAACCGTTCTCAGTGACATTCTGATCATCTTCCTTTGTCTTCTTTTTATCTTTTTTTGGACTACAATTGTTCTAAAAGGAAGTATTTTTGTTAATTATTTTTGTGAGAATGAATTTGGGTATTCACGGTTAATTTTAAGGCATTTATTTTGAGCTATATTGTCAGGAAATAAAACTTATGAGAAAGTGGTGCAGCTGAAGAATTTCCAGGTTTTAGAATTCTACCCTTTAAATACATGGAAAAAGTTAGCTTCCTACAATTTAAGGATATATATAAAACAATGAAAGAAAACAGTCCAGAAAAAATTCAAGGCAGCAAATGGAGTTGTAAATCTTTCATAGTTATGCTAAATGCATTAGCACCAAATGTTAGTCCCATTGGGAGGGCTTTTTTACCAAAATAAAATAAAAAAAATATTATTTACGGAAATAAACGAAAAAATGATTTGGTATCGAAGTGGACTAAAATATAGGGCGCGAATACGCATGGGGCTCCTGCGTATTCAATATGGGCATGAATACGCTAGGGGCCCATGCGTATTCATGTTTAAACAGAATACGCATGAGCCCGTAGCGTATTCATGCCCATATTGAATACGCAAGAGCCCCATGCGTATTTAAGGGCAAATGGATAAGCTGAAGCCCCATGCGTATTCATTCATGAATTGCTTACGCCCCAGTTCCATGCGTATTCTTTGCTTTTTGTTTTCGCCTCAATCCCTTACGTATTCAATAACCGTTTGTACATATTACCGACACTGGTCATCATAGTAGTCATGTGAATTGTAAATTTGAGAGAAAATGGAAGATTGTTTTATACTTGTTCACTGTGATGGAAAAATTGAAGATACTACAAATGAGGGTGTGAGATTTTGTAGTCAGAGAGCAATAGGGGTCATTGTTAATCAGTGTGTGACTTTTGTGGAGTTACAAAGCAAAATACTTGAGCAAGTAGGTCCTCACAAACTAATCAGTCAGATGTTTTACAGAGTGCCTATAGCATTTGGCAGTGGTGTGGTAAAGTATAACTGTTTTCCCATCTATAGCGACAATGAAACAAGCATGATGTTTAGATTTCAAGCTCGATTTCCAGAGGTCCGAGTGATGGAAATGTTGGTCATGCTTGAAGATTGTGATGGGAGCTCTGCTGGGTCTGCACCTCATACATCAGTAAATGAAAACCCGGAGCAGCATGTGTCCACATACCCTGAGACAGCGATTGATCGAGCAGTTCGTAGTCCAACCTTTGCAGATATGGCGTTGTAAGATGGAGGGCCATCAAATAGACATTTGACAGTTGCTGGTTTTGAATTTCAAATAGATCACATGGATGAAGAGGAAGATGCAAAAGAAGAAGAAGAAGAGCTGGGGTTGTATCGAGAGGGAGGAAATGGTGATAGTGATGAGGAAACACGTGATACGAATTCTCAATTTATGAGATCACAGAATCAATCTCAGTCCGTATCACAAGAAAATCCAAGTCACTATTCTTCAATAAATTTGGATGTGCAGCCTGAAAATAGCTTTGCAGGACCCAGTACGAGAGTGGTTGGAGGTGAAGGGGAGTTTGAGGTTGGACAACAATTTCAAGATAAAGAAGCCGTGTTATATGCAATAAAGAATTACAATATTAGAAGAAAAGTGCAATTCAAGGTATACGAGTCCAGGCAGACAAAATATCAGTGCAAGTGTGTGAAGTTTGGCAATGGATGTAATTGGAGCATACGTGTTACATTTCGGTAGAAGAGGCAAATGTGGGAAGTCCGAAAGTATAATGGAAGGCACACGTGTGAGTATGATATTGTTCTTGAACAACATCGACAATTGGATAGTAATATTGTTTGTACTAGTATATTTCCCATGGTTGAGGCGAATCCAACAGTCTCCATCAGAGAGTTGCAGGGACATGTGGAGTCGGTTTTCAAGTTCAATATTTCATATAGGAAGGTTTGGATTGCAAAACAGAAAGCGATTGCTAAGATTTATGGGAACTGGGAGGAATCATACACTGATTTTCCTAGGTGGTTATTAGGTGTGCAACACTACATGCCAGGTAACTCTTATAAACTAAACCTTTGTTGTAAATTATACGCAGTTCGATGATTATTAATTAGTAAGTGCACTGTGAATGAAATAAATGTTTTTACCGTAGGCTACTCAATAACTTCAATTGTTAGGATCTTTGAACCATAGCGCTATTGCTACCTAAAATGAATTGCATTTATTACATAGACAGTTATTTATTATTAATTGTTGATGGACATTCTAGGTACATCGGTCCACTTTTTGACAAAGCCATATCGTATTGGGGATATTGTTAATCAGAGTTGTTCAATGTTTCATCGTGTATTCTGGTCCTTTCCACCGTGTATTGAGGTATTCAAATGGTGTAAACCGTTTATCTCAATTGATGGGACTCATCTGTATGGGAAATATGGAGGTACATTGTTGATGGCTATTGCGCAGGATGGTAACTCAAATATTTTGCCTATAGCATTTGTTGTGGTTGAGGGAGAGACAAAAGAAGCATGGTCATTCTTCCTTACCAATCTTCAACAACATGTGACGCCCCAAGAAGGTATTCTCATTGTTTCTGATAGGCATATGTCTATTATATCTGCTATAGAGGCCGAGGGTAGTGGGTGGCATCCTCCTATGGCCTATCATGTATATTGCATTCCACACATTGCGTCAAACTTTGCCAGACAGTTTAAGAATAAGGATGCGAAAAGAATTCTGATAAATGCAGCATATTCAAGGACCCATTCGGATTTTGTGTATTATTATGGACTACTGAGGGATGAAAAACATGAAATGGTTGAATGGGCCGATCAAATTCTGTGGGAAAAATGGGCTCAGTATGCTGATGAGGGTCGACGGTTTGGTCATATGACCACCAACCTTTCTGAGTGTATTAATGCTGTCATGAAGGGTACCCGCAATCTTCCCATCACTGCCATAGTCAAGTCCACATACTTTCGCCTTGCTCGATTATTTGTTGAGAAGGGGGTCAGGCACGGGCCCAACTTGCAGGGGGACAAAGATGGTCACAGCATGTGTTGCGAGCGATTGATGAGAACAAGCAATACTTGGACAAGATGTTACATTACCCCTTTCACACGAGATATGATCTCATGTTTGGTTACAGAAAGGGGAGAACATGTAACAAAAGATTACAGAGTGCATTTGGGAGAGCAACGCTGCGACTGTGGGTCTTTCCAGGCATTACATTACCCATGCCGGCATGCTATTGCTGTCTGTCATGCTGCACGAGTTGAGTGGGGGTCTTTCACGCATCCTGTATACAGTATGGAATGGGTTGACAATGTCCATAAGTTGGAGTTCACACCCATTGCAAACGAGCATCTATGCCCTCTATACACTGGACTCCCAATACGTCCAGATCCAGCACTCAGAAGATCTAATGAGGGTCGTCCAGTTTCGACAAGAATTTGTAATGAAATGGATGAAGTGGAGAGCAGTCAACCGAAGCGATGTGGGTTATGTAGACATGAAGGTCATACCAGAAGAACGTGCCCAACCTTGCTACCTTCATCCTCATCCCAGCACGGCTAAATCTGACAGTGCTTATGTTTGTTCATGTGTTCAGATTGTAGTTTGATGACTATGTTTTTTATTCCGTTATTGTGTTAGTTTTATATGTCTTTGACTCAACAATGTTTATGTTTGTTTCTGCAATCTCAATTTCATGGTCCTTTATTACGAATTAGTTGTATTCGCATGCATATTAGTCAATGATGGATATATGTGTTCATCGATAACATGCAACATCTTTTACCCAACCTCCAGGAACCATATACAACAGCGATAGGAGTGTAATAAAATCTTCAACTGAATAACATTACATACAAAAAATGGACAAATATCATAATAATAAAATGTACACAGAATGAATACAATATATACATAAGTAAAAATAAACTACAAGAAAGCTAACTACGGCCCTCATCCCTATCTCTCCTGGGGGCCGGGAGCTCACATCCGGAATGACAATGCCTGGGCTGAACCTGTCATGCAAGTCTACGCCTCGGGACAATATGCGGCTGCTCCTCCGGCGCATCATCATCCGGATGTGGGATCGGGAGTACGGGAGTGGTCGGTGCTGAAGTCTGGTTAGGCTGCTGTGATGGCTCGACAATCTCCAGAGGCTCAGATCCAGGTAGAGGCTCATCCCTGAATAGATCGTAATTGGACATGTTCAAATCCATGTCCTGTCGAGGCCCCGAACCTGAACCAGGTGCTGCGATCAAGTGGGGGGGCGTGGGAGCATCCAGGAAAGACTGCATGTCATCAAACTCCTGCTGACTAATGCCTGCCCTGAACAAGTCATCCATGGTGGGGATGTAGCAATAGGAGCCCCTACCATCACTAGCAGAGACATACACTCCTCTCGGTATCCCCACCCTCCCCTCCTCCTGTACTCTGTCTAACACCTCCACCATCACTCCCTCCAGCACCTCCACCACCTCGGCACCCACCTCCACCTGAACTCCCTCCACCACCTCCAGGACCTCCGCCTCCTCCAGCCCCACCACCACCTCCACCATCTCCATCTATGCCCTCATCACCACCTCCAGCATCATACGGGATGTGTCGCTGGGAAGAGCGGGTACCTGCTCATGCTCGACGCCACGCTCATCGGCGATCAGGAGCATCTGTGGCTTGGGGGACAAATGGTGCTGGGCCTGCATTGGGTGGGAGATCCCGTGGCACCTGTGATAGCCTAGGGTCCTGCAGCTCCGTGTCAGGGGATAAAAACCTCCATGCTATCCCTGAGTACCAGCTGAGATACTTGGCAGATGGAAGCATATGCTCAGTGTGAGCCCCAGCAACAACGCGCTGCTCTCGAGCCATCCAATGGCCGTGGTACTCCGCATGTCTGTCTGGCCACCAAACCTTGTCATTGCCGCGACCATCCATAGCATGCAGTCTGTCAATATTCAATGGAGCATATGGAACAGACTGCATACACTGAAACTGCCGCATGACACGGTCTGGCTGGTGCCACTCCACAATCTCGAAACATATGAGTGCGGTAACCAAAGCCCACACACCAGCACCAACATACACATGTGCCGGTGTGATAGCAATGATGCTCGCATCCTCATAAGGAAGCCACTGAAACTGCAAAATTTAATAATTTAAGTTAAACTTCCGTGTAACCATATAATATACATTTGAAATAATTAATTTACTTAGTATCACTTACTCCATCGATGGGAATGGCATCAAGTCGTGCCCGAAAGGCCACCAGCCTACCAGCATCCCCGTCTGATGTAAGCCTCAATTCGCGCCACCTGATATACAAAAATTATTCATTAGTAATAAACCATAAACATAAACACACCAAACAAGACAAACATGTAACTTATGGGGTGGAAGAAACTATATACCTCGAGGCTAGTGGAAATGTAACGCATGCAGTCGTACCACTGGAGTGCGATGAGGGGATCCGATAATAAGCCCATGACAAGCAGATGCGCCAGACACCCTCCAATGTCGACCTTTCGAGCATTCACAGCCTAACACAGGCTGCAATATAAACATGCTAACACTGCTGATCCCCAACTGCACCGACCAGTAACTTCAACATCACGGAGTAGGGGCAACCACTTCAGATGAACCCGTGAGGATGACTTGTCTGGACACAAGAATCCTCCAATCAGCTCTAGTAGGTATGCCCTCATCCACCTCAGCACAACTACATCATCTGCATCCGCAGGAAATGAATCAGATTTGAAGGTCTTCTTTAGCCAGCTCAGCTTCACGTAAGACCCATGACGATTTGTTTGCTTGAGGATCACACCTAATAGATCCCAGCAGATATCCCAAATGCTCTGCTGGTGCCATCTCTCCCATGCCCCAATACTGCCACTAACGGCATCGCCATCCACCCTCAATCCTAGCTGGATGGCAATGTCCTGCAGTGTAATAGTCGCCTCTCCGTACGGAAGGTGGAAAGTATGAGTCTCCGGACGCCACCTCTCTACTAACGCACTAATCAAAGCTGCGTCATAATGGAAGTTGCCAAAGTTGGCAACCTCCCAGAAACCACCCTGTCGTAAAAAGTACTCCATACGTGGATGGGGAGTCGGTGCTCCACAGCGTCTCGGCTGTAGAACTCGATGTGGCTGCAAAAATGAATTGCAAATGTTTAGAAATCTCAAACCATAACAAAAAAACTTTAAATTATTTAAATAACTTTAATAAAATAAACTAAACTAAAATAACTTCAAATTTATAAACTAAATTATACTAAACTAAACTAAAGTAACTTTCAATAAATTAAATTAGTCTAGGTTTAAATAACTAAACTAATCAAATAAACTACACTAATTACTGAATTTAACTAAATTAATGAAATAAACTTAACTACTTAATCTATACTAACTTGAATACAAAAATAACAAAGTTTAATTACTTAAATAAACTAAACTTAAACTACTTTAAAAAAATTAAAATATTTAATTAATTAAGTGACCTAGTCAATAGCCTACACTAATTTAAAAAACTTTGCTAAATTAATTAAATAAACTTAACTAATTCAATTATACTAACTTAAACAAAACATAACAAAACTAACTAAATTAGTCAACTAATCTCAACTAAAATTACTTTAAAATAATTAAATTATACAAGCTTTAACTAACTTAATTAATCAGATAAACATAACTAATTAATCTATACTAACTTATACATAAATAAAACTAAATTAATGAAATAAATTAACTAAAATAACTTTAAATAAATTAAATCTAGGTTTAGATAACTAAACTAATCACACTCATTAAATAAACTTACGTAAATTAATGAAATAAATTAACTAAATTAACTTTACATAAATTAAATTAATCTAGGTTTAGATAACTAAACTAATAAAATAAACTACACTCATTAAATAAACTTAACTAAATTAATGCAATAAACTAAATCACATCAACTTTAAATAAATTAAATAAAATAAGCTTTACATAACTTAAGCAAATAAACTACACTATTTAAATAAAATAACCTAAATTAATACAATAAACTTAACTAATTTATACTTACTTAAACCAAAATAAATAACTACATTACTGAAATAAACTAAATTAAAATTACTTTAAATATTAAATAAAACTAGCCTTATAAATAACTATATTAATAAAAAAAGCTACACTAATTAAATACCAACAAACCAAACTATATTAATTACCTAAGATAAAATAAACTTAACATTTAAATATTTTAAAGTCTACTAACTTTCAATATTTTTAACTAACCATATTTCTATTTTTCTAACTAAACTAACCTAATTTAAAATATATATCACTAATTACAATAATACCTATTTACAATAATACCTAACAATTATTAAATTTATAAACTAAACTAAACTATTTTTGCATTCTAAAACTTAAATAATAAATACCTAGTTATCTAGTTTTGCAGATATGTGAACATCATCCAAGCGGTAAAGATTATTCGCCATGATAACAGAAAGATAGTGAGAAACTGAGAAAATGAATAGTGAATGCGCTTCAGGCTGAAGCGTATTCAATATATATAGTCTCTAGAATACGCATGGGTTTCATGCGTATTCATTAACAACATGAATACGCATGAAGCCCATGCGTATTCATGCCTACCCATAACGGCTCATTTTGATAATTAACGTCTTTTCTGTTTATTTACGTAATTATTATTATTTTTTATTTTATTCGGGTAAAAACCCCCATTGGGAGAGCATGTAAAACCATTGGAACTAAACTGAACTGAATTGGTTCTGTTGTGGGTGATTAAGTTAAGGTAGCTCTCAGCTGTGCCTAGTTTAGGGTCATCCACCACCATACTATAACATTATCTTTCAGTTCGTCTTAGAACACTTGCACTTTTGCAACTTGTGCCATTATTAAAATTAGAAAAAAAAGATTCCGCAACACTCATCTGCACACTTTACTAATTAATATCCACAACAATATTTATCAAAAATTTACTATTAGTGGAGTAATGTTTGCAAACAAAGACAGCTTAATTTTGCCGGAAATCAAGATAGAAGGGGTAGAGAGTGGGTGATGGCTTCAAGACGGTGCAAGGTGGGGGACTCGAGTGGCAGTGATAAGGTGGGTTTGAAGGTAGAAGCATTGGCATGGCTGATATAAAGAAAAAAAGAATGTGAGGAAATTGAAATTTATTTAAGGCTAGTTTGGTAATTATGATGACCATTTTATGGTCCTAAACTCGCCTTGGAACAGGTTAAACGCGCCCTAATGAAAAAAATCTCTTTCCACTTTGGGGATTCATTGAACGAAGCACTGAAAAGTACAATGCAATGAGAAGGAGACATCATACTATTTGAGCGGCTAATAATAATTCTATTTTAACAGTTATATAATTATACATATGTGTATGAGTCCCGTGTAACATAAGAGAAGTAATAAAAAGAAAATTAGTTAGAATAAAAAAAAACAGTGAGACCTGTATTATTTGTAAATAAAGTATTTATATATTTAAGAAAATTAGATGTTAAAATAATAAATTAATCTCTAAGAACAGTCTCTCTTCTTTGTCTCTTTGGAGGAAGACCCGTGAAAGGGTGAAGTAAATATCTTTTTGCTTAAAAAATATCAGCACCGCGATATGTATATGTACACTTCACACACTGCTCCATTTGGTTCTGTACACTTGTGAGAAAACCGAGTTTAGTTCAAACTACAACTACTTTCCTTACCTTCCTTTAGTTTTAATCTGATCTTGGGAAACATGGCTGCAGAACTTGTGGGTGGAGCTCTTCTTTCTTCTTTTCTTAATGTTGTCTTTGATAGGCTGACATCACCCGAGGTTGTTAAGTGGATCAAAGGAAAGAAGCTTAACCAAAGGTTGCTTCAAAAGTTGGAGACATATCTGTATGTTGTTCAAGCTGTGCTTAATGATGCTGAGCAGAAACAAATCACTGACCCTGCTGTGAAGAAGTGGCTCACCAATCTCGAAGATGCCGTGTATATGGCTGATGACTTGTTGGATGAAGTCTCCACTAAAGCTGCCGCTCAAAAACATTCAGGTAACATCTTGTCCCGTTTTCTCAATTTGCAAGATAGGGAAATGGTATCTAAGATAGAAGAAGTCATTGATACACTAGAGACAATTGCAAAGCACAAAGACATCCTTGGTCTGAAAAACATTGCAATGGAGAGCAAGTCACGGAGAATTCCATCAACATCTTTAGTTGAAAAATCTGATATATATGGCAGGGATGAAGACAAGGAGGCTATAATAAAATTATTGTTAGATGATACTCGTGATGCTAAAATATCTGTGATCCCCATTGTGGGTATGGGTGGAGTTGGAAAAACTACTTTGGCTCAACTGGTTTACAACGATGACAAAATCAAGGGAAAATTTGATTTTACAGCATGGGTTTGTGTCGGGGAAGAATTTGATGTTCTTAAGATGACAAAGACTGTATTGGAGGCACAGCCTTCTAGTTCTTGTAACACAAATGATTTAGACTTAATTCAACTTAGTTTGAAGAAGAAGTTGATTGGGAAGAGATTCTTGGTTGTTTTGGATGACATGTGGAATGATAGTTATGATGATTGGAATTTTTTTCAAATTCCTTTTCAATATGGAATTGAGGGAAGTAAAATTCTAGTAACAACTCGTAATGATAAGGTTGCTTGTTTGGTGCAAACTGTTCAACCTTACAATTTGAGCTTATTGTCTTATGAGCATTGTTGGTTAGTGTTTGCAAAACATGCATTTCTTTCTCCTGAATCCCGAGACTATTCATCTATGGAAAAAATTGGTAGGAAAATTGTTGAAAAGTGTAAAGGATTACCTTTGGCTGCTCAAACGCTTGGAGGCTTATTAAGAACAAAAGATAATGCAAGGGATTGGAATGATATATTGAAAAGTGAAATCTGGGAGTTTTCTGAAAGTGAAAGTAGGATTCTTCCCGCATTAAGAATCAGTTATCACCACCTCCCTTCATATTTAAAGCGTTGCTTTGTTTTTTGTTCTTTATATCCCAAGGATTATCAATTTGATAGAGATGAATTAGTATTGTTGTGGATGGCAAATGATCATTTACAATCATCAAACCATGGAAGAACTTTAGAAGAAATTGGCTATAAATACTTTAATGAATTAGCCTCAAGGTCATTTTTTCATCCTTCTAACACTGATGAAGGATTGTTTGTGATGCATGATTTGATGCACGATTTAGCAATATTCTATGCTACTGAATTCTATCTTAGACCCTTAGAACTAGTGAGAACCGCCAAGGTTGATATTAAAACTCGTTATTTGTCATATGATGTCAGAGGCAATTATCCGATCTCAAAATTTTTGGAAGCATGTAATAGTTTAAAACATGTGAGGACATTGTTGCAAATTAATTTCTCTATAGAACCCTCTCAAGTCTCAAGAGAAATTGCTCATAGTATCTCTCTATCACAGTTGAAGTGCTTAAGAGTTTTGTCCTTTAAATGCTTTGCTCTTGACTCGTTGCCCGATTCAATAGGTGAATTGATCCATTTGCGTTATTTGGATCTCTCTAAAGCACTTATCGTGACATTGCCTGAGTCATTGAGTATCTTGTACAATCTACAAACATTGAAGTTGCGGTATTGTGAAAGGCTGAAAATTCTTCCTTCTAACATGCAAGATCTTGTAAATTTGCGCCATCTTGATATTACAAGAACTAGTTTACAAGAGATGCCAAAAGGGATAAACAAATTAAAAGATTTACAGTTTTTAAGTGACTACGTTTTTGGGAGGCATGATGCAAACTGACATTAGGGTATTTGGAGCACTAGCAAATCTTCATGGGTCACTTGTCATTCACAAATTAGAGAATATCATCACTAGTGGTGAAGCTTCGGAGGCAAGGATGATTGATAAGGTGCACATTAATGATTTAAAATTTAACTGGTCATCATGTGATAGTATTGTTGATTTTCAAATTGAAAGAGATATAGTCAGCAAGTTACAACCTTTCATGGACCTGAAAGAGCTGTCAATACGGGGTTACAGGGGTAAAATATTTCCGGATTGGTTAGGGCATTCTACCTACCACAATATGACTACACTGACTATAAGTGAATGTAAAAACTGTTGCATGCTTCCTTCACTTGGACAATTACCCTCTTTGAAACACTTGGAGATTTCAAAATTTGATAAGTTGCTCTTCATTGGTGCTAAGTTTTACAAGAATGATGAATTTTGTCAAGAGACCCCTTTTCTATCCCTTGAAACTCTGAAACTTGTTGGAATGTCTAGCTGTCTGGTATGGTATTCGTCTCAGATTCATGCTTTTCCTCAACTTAAAATGCTTTCAATAAGGAGTTGTCCGTTGCTAAGGGGAGATTTGCCCAATCACCTTCCATCTTTGAAAGAGCTTTATATTTATGAATGCAACCAGCTTACTTGTTCTCTCCCAAGTGCTCCCAATAGTCTCAAATTAAAGATAATTGGCACACATAAAGTGAGATTGGAGGAGCTGCCACTTTCGCTATGCTCTTTATCAGTTGAAGGAACCCGGCTAGTGGAGTCCACATTTGAGGCCATGACCTCCAACCAGCCAACTTGTCTCCAATCTTTGTACATCTCTGACTGCTCCTCAGCCATATCAT
Source organism: Dalbergia cultrata (assembly GCA_031216105.1). Taxonomy (NCBI): domain Eukaryota; kingdom Viridiplantae; phylum Streptophyta; class Magnoliopsida; order Fabales; family Fabaceae; genus Dalbergia; species Dalbergia cultrata. The sequence continues at coordinate 62,663,546 of CM062353.1, forward strand.
TTCCAGGGGCTTGTATGCCCGCTTCATTAAAATATCTGTATATCTGGAATTGCAAAAAGCTAGAATTCCCAATGCAGCAACGGCAACAACAAGAGTCGCTGCAGTTACTAAGAATATTTGATAGTTGTGATTCCCTCACATCCTTCCCATTGACAGCATTTCCAAATCTCACAGAACTCGAAATCAAAGGGTCTGATAACATGAATTGTCTTCTTCAAGTGTCACAATCAAAGGATGCTCCTATTCTAAGTCTCCGTCGTTTAACTATCAATTCCTGCCCCAGTTTTGTATCCTTGCTGTCTGAATCACGAAACATTGTTCTTCCAAGTCTCGATTCTTTGTCAATCAGAGAATGTCAGAATTTTGTATCCTTCTCCATGTTAGGGAAGGTAGCACCACAGCTAGAGTTTCTCAGAGTTGCAGATTGTCCAAAATTTGATTCATTTGGTGAAAGGGAATGGAAGTCTGCCGCCTTCCTTGAGATATCTTGATATAACCAGATGTGAGAAACTAGTGAGTAGCCTAGCATCATCGACAGTCTTGCAAAGTTGTGGTCTTACTCATCTTGAGATCGTAGGTGCATGTGATGGTGTCAAGTCCTTCCCAAGCGAGGGTTGCCTACCTGCTGCCATCAAGACATTGTATCTTGCCCACTTTCCTAGTTTGGAGACGTTGAATTGCAAGGGACTTCTCCATCTCACGTCCCTTGAAAAGTTAAGAGTGGAAGACTGTCCCAAGCTGGAGAACATTGTGGGAAAAAGGCTGCCTGCCTCATTAAAAGAACTCTCCATCATAACTAGTCCTTTGCTAGGTGAACTCTTTTGGGGAAGAGACCTACAAATTTGGCCCAAAATTTCCCACATCTCTGATATTAAAGTTGATTCGAGGCCCATTTCTAATCCTAGATCTTCCACAGGTAATTGCTTCAGTCACCCCCGAAGAAGTTGTAGTTTGTTGTCTAAATATGTTAATTTTCAGCACCAGCATTTTTATTCTCTTGTAAATAAGGATCACTATTTTTTAATTAATTTTACTGTAAATATAACCCTAGTTCCTAAAACAAGTGTTAGTCAGCAAAAGCATATGCAATCTACAGTGGATGAGTAGTTATAGTATGGAATCATGTGAAAAATTATTATATTTTTGGAGAAGTGTATATTCAATTTTTTTATTTTACAATCTTGTGGCTTTTTTATTTCTTCCATTTCTTGTATGCATACAAGGGGTGTGTGTTGTAATGGTTACTCCAGACACTTTTGCGTGTGACCAGATGAAATGAGGTGCTCCTTCCAAGCTTAATTCAGATATTTCTTTTGAATTTTTATTGCTTATTATCCTTGTGTTAGTTATTTGTGACCATTATAATACTCTCGAGTTTCATGTGACTATCCTAATATTCAAATTGAGCAGCTTAGAATTTGCATTTTCAATCACAGGCTGAGTCTATGGCAATATCATGTCTCCTATCCTAAAATTCTCACTATGACTTCTCCCAAGAAATGGTTTAGAAACCAAATGTCACGGCCATTGAGAATTCCAAGCCAACTAAGAAGAAAGATCATTTCTGTTGGCTGCATTTGAATTAAATTTTTCATAACGCGCCATTTATGACGCAAATTTTCGCTTTCTTTGAAAGTAACTAGTTACGAAACAAGAGATATTACATGAATAAATGCAATTATTGTTGATTTGTATCGGGGTATGACTATTTAGATTTCTAATCAATATGAATCACATTTGGTGGTGGCCGAATTTGAATTCAAGTGTGGCATACTTGCTGCTGTTGAAAACAGGTTCTATTATAAGCAAAGTCAAAAAATAATTCAATTGATACGAAGAAAATTCTATATAAAGGAGTATTTTTCATTGTCTGCACATTATTTTAACTATCGAAATAAGTCAGCATTAAGTGATGCTTGTGTTATATTTTTATGTTACTTATTGCAAAGGTCGCGTGAGTATGACTTTACTATGATTGAAATCCATATAGTGCTTTTCTATTCATGAAAAGAAGCATGAATGAGCCATTGGAGAAGAGTGAAAAAATTTAAGAAAAATATTTACTGATTGATCAAGGCAAGTAATAAGTTAGCTGCAGTGGGCAGGGACTTTGTTGTCAAATTTCATGGCTTCACTTATTTCTTGATATCATTTTAAATGCTATTTGTCTGTTGTTTATAGTATAAATACAAAGCTTTCAGTATGTCGTAGACAAATCCATGGAAAATCCTACCAAGCCCTTATTCTGAGCAATCTTGTTCCTGTTGTAGGCAATACTTGTTAATCCAATCTTGGACTAGATGAAGATTCATCTGAGATGAGGTAGATGCAATTGTAAATTCTGCAACAAATACAACATTTGGTGAAAGGTTAGTGTAACAATTTCCATAATGGTCCCACATTTTCATTAGGTTATATAATGGAAACAAGTTGACTAGTGTAATTGGATATGATATTGTTATCGACATAAACACCAGAGGGCCATGCTATCTTGCAGGCATTGCAAATAACTACCAGAAGCTCAATGTCTTTCTGCATATTTCTGCAGGTAAAAAGATAAGAGTGAGTTGAAAACCTCAAAACCATGTGCTAGTGATGATTGATACTCTCTACTCAGAATCCTTCCTTGTGATGTGTAGTTGTCAATAGACAAAGGCAAAGTAGTATCATGGAAAGATCATTCAGCGTTGGAGATTGCATACCAAGAGAAAAAAGTATACCTAAAATTCCACCAAGTTTCCTCGCAAATTGGATACTATAGGTGAAAAAACCTTGAAGACAGTTTAATAGTCCAAGAGATGAGGGAGAAGGATCCAGAGAGGTATTGTCTGTCCTTATGTTTTAAATGACTTGTTATTTACCATTTTATTTTCCATAATACACACAGAAAGCTTTATTAGCCTCCTATTTTGATATTGATGTCTCAAATTCTCGATGATACTTAATGTTCGTCGCGTCTTCCACCTCATCAACACTGCACCACGGCGCAATGCGGAGGCGACTTTCATAATTTTTTTTTTTGGTTTTTTGAAAAGATATATGGGTGGCAGGATACTTATGTGCTCACAAAGGCTATGGGAAAAATGATGAATGACAAATTGATTGAAGATATGCTAGTTATTGTCATTCTTCCTACTTTTATTGGGAGCACTTCCTGGATAGATTGAGTGGAATAGGTACCATTCACCAACCCTTTCTCAAGAGGAAAAGAACTTTATGAATAACCTACAAGTTGAAATGGAATTTGTATGATAGAACTAACAGTTTTTCTCTTAACTAATAGGATGATGGGTCATTGTTTAGGGCAGCTAACAGGTTTCTTGACAAGGCCAAATGGAGTACTTGATGTGATGATGAGTGACACAAAAAAATCTATATTGTTTAACATAATCCATCATCTGAAAAAGTGAAAGAGAAGCAAACAATACACAAAACCCATAGACTGGTTAATAATGCACAGTTGCACACACTAACGGTGACTCTTTTCCTCATATGGGTCCTATCTGAAAATTTCATCTATAAAAATTTTCAGCTCATTTTTATTCCTTAACTAAACACACCCTAAATTGAAATGACACCCTAAATTATCTCTTAAACATTAATTGAAAGTGGGTCTCTTATTTTTTCTCAATGGATATATTTAAATAACAGCTTAATGTGTCTCTTAAAAAGATTTCTACAATACCAATAAATCTACTTTTTCAGAAATTTTGATGATTTACATTCATTTAAGTAGCTGCTGACTTCTATTGGCGATCTTGTTTGAATAGTCTATTCCAGTGGCTTATGGTGCTCAGACTGCAAAGTGGATATCTGTTGGCGCTATCGACATATCACAGTTATCTGTTTTTGGTACATTTTGATCCCTCTTGTGAATACAAATCATTAGACCATAATAGTGCTTTGACATTTTTCAAACTACTATAACAAATGAAGTTGGAAACATCTTTGTGGATTACTGCAGTGTTGTCTTTTCCTCTCACTCATCTATATCAATAAATCCCCTCCACAACTACCTGATGAAAATATGGATAATTGAGGAAAAAGAAAAACTTTGAAAATACTATATAACCGCTCTATCCATGAATACATTTGTCTTTCCCTTTATTTAATTTATACGAAAAATTTTAAAAATATTTATGATAAAATTTATATTAAAATAAAAAAATGTGGACTGATACACTAGTCTATATAATTTTTTTTGGTACACACTAGTCTATATAATTGAAGAAGCACCAAGGGAAATTCAGTGGATGAATGCATTCCAAAATATAAATGTTGACATTGCAACGTAATAGGTGCCATTAATCTCTAATATTTTCTAAACAAGAGCAACAGGTGGTCCTAGAGTGTCATCATGTAATTATTTTTTTTTCCCAATCTTAATACACTAATGCAGACAGTACTTTTCGTTCATTTAATAATATTAATGCAACGAAATTTAATTGACATTTATGGTTGCAGGATATCTGCTTGGAGCTGGTAAACCATATCATGCATTGGCTTTACTTGTCTTAATAGTTCCACAGGTATTTCAGGTAAAACACAAATGGCACATTCTCCTTTTACACGGAAAAAAAAAAATTGTACCCAATCATGTGACTTAGATCTCAGTGTGGTTCTTGTCGTCTTGTGCCTTTGCAGTTCCAGTACGGCCTCAAGGATCCTGCAAAATATGATGTTAAATATCAGGTATTTAACTAAAATTGTGTTATCTGTACTTATTGGATGTGGGACATCGTGTCGACTCACACCTCATCCATTATTGAATGGAATATGGATCCTATTTGTATCAGTACAAATAACATTTTTTATATAATTATTTGGTTTCTGCTTCCAAATTGCGTGGGTTTCACCTTTAACCCTGAAAATAAGAAATATAAAAAATAAAACAAAAATTACAGAAAACAAGAAATTTCTTTCACAAATTCCTGTTGTCAATTCCTATCTCCTAGAAAAAAGAAAAAAAAAAGTGCAAACCAAACAGACCCTAGCCTCTAATGCATGTAAGCATGATAGACAATAATGGGGTCTGACCTGAACCATCTCACCTCAAATGTTTTCAATGTTTCCAGGCTAGTGCACAGCCATTTCTGGTGCTTGGTCTGTTGGTTACTGCTCTAGCAACTAGCCACCAGTACTGTTAAGGGCATGAAATTGATAGAATATAGATGAAGAAGGGAATCAAATCACGGTGGCTTTAATTTTAGTAGGAGATTGTACTTCAAGATATGCAACATACATAGTTTTTGCTTGACACGGGAGTATTTCTTCCCACCAATTTATGTATTGTTCTACCTTACCCTACTTACTCAAGTTTTGGTTTCTATTAGTCGAGTAGAGGTTTCTTTCAGGATGTTTCCAGAAGACAATGAATTGTACAAAACTGACACACTTATAAATTCAAAATTTTCCTTTCATGTTTTCATAGACATGACAAGACACATTTACTTCCTGGTCTTGAAGGTTATCCTATCTACTTTTTTCCTTTTGGTGCGTTATCCTATCTAAATTTGAGATAGAAATTTTGTGACTTTTCCCTTTGCTTCGTGTATTCCACCACTCACATTAGGTTACTCGTTTATGGTTATTTGCTTTCATTATAACAAAAAAATAAACATGGCTTAATTATTTGTCATATATCTCTTGCATCCGTGTTTCTGTTCATGCTCTTTGTTGCTCGTACAACCCATGATAGAACTCAAATGTTGAAAGAGAACATTCATTACATAAGCTATAACAAAGGCCATTGGGCAGTTTAGCACTTCCTACAACACCATGATAAAAACATGCCCCTTCTCTAAGACCTAAACCTACCTGAAAATACACCCTATTATAGTTACAATACTACCTCTGAAGTAACTAATCCTAAAACAGTCACCATTAATTCCTAACAAAAGGAGCATGATCAAAACATATATTTTACACTATCACAACTTGCTCGGTCACATGCATTCTGAATCAGTGATTCCTATACTTGGACTCATCGAGTTCTATGCCCTCCTCAGCAGCACGCTCTCCACCGGACTTGTCCATAGTGCTGAGGCCTCCCTTGCGTCCCATCTCTTGGTACCCTTCTGTCCCCATCTGCTCCTTCCTTGTCTGCCCTCCTTTCATTCCCATCTCTTGATACCCGTCTGACCCTAGCTGCTCCTTCCTTGTCTGCCCTCCACGGCTCCTCCCTACAAATATGCATCTCAACCATCATAAAAGAAACATATATAAGAGTTCATTCTCCAACATGAAAAATGTTACATTAAGAGCGATAAACCAACCAAACACACCTTGTAACATAAAAATTCATTCTTCAACATGAAATGTTGGCATATATACATACTTATCAAAATTCATCCTTATACATAAAATGTTGACATAAACTTATCAAACTTTTCAAACACATAAAAACGCATCGTCCTTCAGCAAAAAAGAAATGTTAACATAATAAGGATTTTTGACATAATCAGATGTTAACAGAAACATACAAAAACTCCATTCTTCAACGGATAAAAATTCATCATTCAACCAAAAGTGTTAAAGCATAAAAGGGGTTTGTGTGATGCGCTTGTCTGTGTATGAGAGAGAGAGAAAAGGGGGTTGCATGCCTTCAGCAAGGTGTTCTTGAGTTTCAAGGCTCTTGCCACCAGTGCCACCAGGAACCACAGTTTCACCTTGCCTTGCCCTCTCATCAAGTTTCTCACGGCTTTCTTGTCGAGATGCCATGTAACTGATCACGCTGAGATGTCTTCTTCCTCCTGCAACAAGAACTCTTTTTTCAATGCTCTGGAATCAAACTGAAGGACGATGATAACCAGCAATGCGAAGAAGTAGGTGAAAGCTACGTTGCCTTTTATAGAGCGTAAAATATGCATGGTGAGTGGCAAACTAATACAAAGTAAAAAATATATGGACACGTTAGAGCAACCATGAATGGACACGTGTAAACAGACGCGGCCAAAGTTGAATGAGGACACGCAGGTTGGTGCCACTGTGAAAATGGCATATCGCGACACACAAGTGTTGTCAGTGGACTCTATCTAGCAGGAAGAGCAAATAGCAACTCGGTGGCGGATAAATATTTAGAGCAGTGTTATTTGAACTTACATGGAAATATCCTGCTCATATGTTCTCATCTATTCTTATATGAGATTTGGTGTTTAAACTAAATAGGATTCACTTCCAATTCACAAATAGATAAGAATATCACAAATAAAAAAGAATATGTCAATATGGTATCTCATATATTATGAGTATAAATAATATTTCCTAATATTTATATGGTTACACCGTAATAGATAATCACTCACATGAGAAAATAAGTAAAAGAGAAAAGCCATAACTTTAAGGATAATATTGCTCCCCAAGTGCTTTAAGGACACCTATTAAGAAATTTATATGAAAAAAAAATTTAGCTACACTTGTTAAATAAATCCATAATTTAAGAATATGAAATTAAAATATTTTTATATAATAATATTTTCTTATGAAAACAAAAATAAGAGAAGAGAGGATGGTCCTGCCTAATCAAAGATTTTGAATTCGAGCTCATACACAGTTGCATTAAAACTTGAGGGAGAAGGCTTAAGCTATTCAGCTGGATTAAATCGCCTCCAATTGGACAATACTTGTGACTAAAAAATATCTTAAAAAGAAAAGAAGTTGCCTTATTTTATAATTAAGCTAAAAGTATTAATTAATTAATATTAAAGATGAAATGTAAAAAATTTAATTATTGATTTGATTAAAAAACGTATTTCAAACAATTATTTTTAATTAAAAGAAGAATTTAATATTTATCTGCACTTATTACAGTGCCAAACAATCAATAGAATTTCATGATTTTCATTAAGATGACAGTTCATAGTAAGTAACTAACTACCCAACGTGTGAGAATCATCTACCATAAGCTGTCATCATTTTGATCAAATTCTATTAGCTAGGGTGTAGCCTATAGTATATTTTGTTAGTAAGGAAGAAAAAGTGACTAGAAAAAGTTAGACAAAAACTCTATTTTCATTTTTGATCATTTTTCGGCGACCTTTTAATTTCGTCCCAAATCTTTTTTTTTTTTTCATTTCCATTCCTAACTTTTTGATAAAGCCTCAATATTATCATATTTGACATCACCATCATTTTTTTTTTATGAAGATTGCTAATCTGGTTCAATCATATCTATTTGTGAAAAGTAAAATAAAATTATAAATCCGAATCAATTAAAAAGTTTCATTTCAAATTTATTTATTCTCAAATCCAATTCGAATTAACCGTTTACAGCCCCTAATGATGACAAATGAACTTATAGCCTATTATTATTTTAATTAATAAATATTTTTATTAAAATAAGTACTTGTTAAGGATTTTTTTTATTGTTTGGATAAAGTTTTTGTTAGTAATAGTAAAATCACTGGTTTTTTTTCAAGCTGGCCCTAATAAAAATCATGTCAGACAAAATGATCCCAAAATATATTTCATGGTCCCAGATTTTTTACGCATTGAAAGTATGAAAAATCATTGTTTACGAAAATAAAATAGTGATAACGTTATTAATAGGATTTGGGTCGTTTTGGATTCATTATTGGAAATCCTCATGGCCCCTTACAATTAAAAAAAAAAAAATACAGGACAAATTGTTCTCTCATCGTTATTTTGATTGATGGAGTTATTTATTTTATTTATGTTTATGTTATGTATTAATTTGGCCTATTTCCACAAACCAGTATAGATTAATTCCTCCTATTTTAATGACGAGAGACCATAAAATATATTTTTTTAAAGACTAATTTGTATTGAACTTTTTACGAACTTGAAAGTTTACTCATAAGTTTATAGACAAATGAAAATACAGGGTCACGAGGGACAGACATATATTTTCTGGGGCATTCTAATTTCTCTCTGTTGAGATAACAAACCTCTCCACAATAGTGAATACGCACAAGATCAGAAGGGAAGAAGGAAAAAGGAAAAAAAAAAACACAGTTGCGGTTTGGGGAGAGACAGAATAAGGAAGAAGCACATCAGAATCAGAATCAGCCAGCAACAATGGCGGATTACCACTTCGTGTACAAGGACGTGGAAGGAGCGTCCACGCAATGGGACGACATTCAGAGGAAGCTCGGCAACCTCCCTCCGAAGCCACCCGCCTTCAAGCCTCCGCCCTTCACCCCCGCCCCCGATCCCGATTCCCTCCCGAAGGACAAAGCCTGGCTAGATTCCAAGAACGAAGACGAACTCGAAGACCTCGAAGACGATCTCGACGACGATCGCTTCCTCGAAGAATACAGGTTCTGATCTTCTCCCCCCCTTTCTGATCGCGTGTATTTTGCAACTTTAAAAGTTCGATTTTTCATTTTGTGGGTCGTTTTTTTTTTTCTCTTTCTAATTTTTGTTTGGTGACTTTGTTGAATTTTCAGGCTTGACGTTGTTATTCTGTTTTTCATTTGACTGATAATATATATATATATACACACATTTTGCGCACATGATTGTTTATGGTAGTTAGAGTTTGTTACGGTTGTTACATTGAGATGGGTAGTTAGTTATTCTTGTCGTTAGAGTTTGGTCGCTGGAAATTTGACGTGGAGTTTTTTTTTTTTTTTTTGGATTATGTTTTAACCAGTATAATGTAATCTGCTATTTTATGGAGGTGGAGCCTTCATTGGGGCTTGTTGCTAAGTGGTTTGAATCATGGTTTGATACCATGCTTTTGGATTTGGCTAATCTGAGCTGCGATACATGGATTTGTCTCCAATTGATTTTATTGTAGTCTTGACCCGAGCTTGGCGTGGTGTAGTCTACTTTTTTGGTCACTCATTCAGTGTTTGAGTTTGTGTCTACATGGTGGTGCTGGTTTTTGGAGATTGATCATATTGGTTATGAAATCCAAAGGGGTTGGTGATATTCACTACCTATTGTTGGAGCTTTCTTTGGCAGCCTATATTTGATATCTTTGATATTTCTATGATGCTAGCTTGCTTTAGTGTTCTTCTTCTGTTAGTTCTATTTTTATGCTGCCCAGTATTGTTTTGATTTTGTTTGGCTTGTCTCTACTCAATTATAAAAATAAAATAAAAAATAAAAATTTCTGATTAGTTCATTTTGTGTAATTGGTAGCTTAGGAACTCAACAGATCAAAATGAGCGCACATGTAAAAGTGGCTTTAAAGTAGGATTTGTTAATCAACAAAGCTGAGGATTTACAGAAACCAAAGGAATAAGGAAGTCCAGATAAGAGAAAGGTGACATAGGGAACAGAATTCAGATAGATAGAGGAAGGGAGCCAGAGAGAGGGAAATCCATTTTGCGCATAATTCTTCACCTCATTTCTCCTGCATCATTTAACTTTGCTCTCTTTCTATTTTCTTCGCACAACCTCTTGTCCCCTTCTATTATCTGCTGCTTCATCTTAAACTCAAAATGTGTCCCCCATGTATATCGTTACTTACTTTCTGCTTTATGACCAAGAGCCTAGCTAGAATTCTACCAAGTAATTGAAAAGGCTTGAGAGAATGTTAGAACTGAAACTGAATGATGCTCTTTATTAATGAGAACTCTTGGTAATACCCAAAGATCCCTACAGAACGATACAAGTATGAACCCTACGAGAATATAGAGTCTCCAATCTCTCTAAAACTCAAATTCAAAATCATCAAAGACACTCTAACTAATCCCTATTTTCCTTATTTATAGTCAACTAATCCCCTAACTAGCTAACTTCTCTAACTAACTACTAACTAATGGATCCTAACAGAGACGAATGGAAAAACACCTCCAATGGCTGGTCATCTAGTGTAGCAACCTAGTAAGAAGAAAGGTCTTTGTAATTCTGAATTATTATTATGAAGCTGCCACAGAGAGCCTAAGGTCTAGCTTTAATAGTGCAAACTAAGACCTCTCACATTACGACTCTTAGGCACAAGTTACTTGAGATAAAGAAACAACTCCTAATAATTATTGATACTTAGTACTAACCCAAACCCATTATATGACTCAAATAAGACACTAAATATGGAGGTTCATGACAGTTTGACAAGGGAGTAAATGAAATTAAGTCATTGTGTTCCACATATTCTCATTTAAGTCATTGTTCTTTATCAGGAAGAAGAGGTTGGCTGAGATGAAGGAGGCAGCTAAAGTTTTGAGGTTTGGATCAGTGATTCCCATTTCAGGATCTGATTTCATTCGAGAGGTATCCCAGGCTCCATCTGATGTTTGGGTGGTTGTCGTCCTGTACAAAGAAGGGTATGCTAGTCCTATATAGTCTATATGACATGTGGAAATTACTAGTATGATCCCAATCTTGCTTAATTTTAATGTTATGCTTCTTCTGGTGATCTTTATTGTGCTTTTGTTTGACAGCATTCCTGAATGTGGGCTGTTGATGCAAAGCATTGAAGAATTGGCTGCAAGATATCCTGCAACAAAATTTGTCAAGATAATATCTACAGATTGCATTCCCAACTATCCGGATCGTAATCTTCCCACTTTATTGGTGTACAACAATGGAGCAGTCAAAGGAAATTATGTGGGTTTGCATAGTTTTGGGCGAAGATGTACTCCTGAAGGTATGGATGTCCTAGGATTGTAGCCCCCATTATTTGTCTTTGGTTATTGCTGCTGCTTCTTACTAGCTTTCTTTACCAAATTGTAGTATGAAAGGCATACACTAATTGGATTATACTACAATCTTGTGTTTTTGTTTCTGAGAGGATTGGTGCTGACTGCTGAATGAGAAAGGCTGGAGCCTCAATTCTGCACCCTTTTATCCCCATGATTCCTGCTTGGAATTAGTTTCCTAGCTTTCAAAGAAGTTTTAGTCCAACTTTTAACAACGACATGGTGGGACTGGTTGAAAGGAATTCAAATTGTGAATGTGATCCTAAGATTGATTTTATCTTCTGTAACTAATTTTGATTTTCCTTGGTCACCATTTCAATACTCCACGGATGACTTTGTTATTTGTGCCAACATCCATGCTTCTTGAAACCCCAGACACAAATGGAGAAGCATGTGAACCATGTTTTTCTGCACTGTCAGCAAAACTTGTAACTAGTCCATGTCTATGCATCCTGTGTTTTTGTTGACAATTTGAGATTTTAGTCTTAATAATATTAGAAGCAGCATATTGTTTTTTTCCCTTATCTAGTTAAACTTCAGCCCCTGTGATGCAGTTCATCACCCTCTCTCATCTTATAAATTTCTTACATAGTTAAAACACCTTTGTAATTTTGTTGCCATGTTTATCTAATGACTACGTACATGTCACATTGAACTCTTGTGTTGAAATATCAGGTGTTGCATTAGTTCTGTGCCAATCAAACCCTGTACTTGATGATGGCCAGAATAGAAATGACCAATCGAGAGAAGCTGTAATAGAAGGGGTTCGCAAAAGGTTTATAGAGAAAGTTGTTGCTGATCATGAAGAACAAGATGATGATGATGGTTACTCAAGTGATTAGCATTTTTAGCTTGTTTTTGTTCTTTTATTTAGTGCTACATGTCTTCGTCTTGCTTTTAAGTAGAAACATTTGCATTCCGTGAAGTACAGCAATGCATAGGTGGGATTTTGTTCTTCACTGCTTTGCTTCTCGTTCTATTCCTCTAGGGTAACATCAAACTGTATTCTATGTAGTGGATATGTTCTCGTGGTGGTGGTTGTTGTAGTCTCATAATTTCCAAGTTAAAATGTACAAGCCTGATTTGTGATTCCTCATTTTCTTATCCGAAGTCCCTAAACTAAGTCAAGTATACATTGTTGCTTTGGCTTTTGGGAGAATTATAAATAGGGATCCACCAATCATGCAGTTCGATATTGAATTGAACAGCCACATTCTGTTTATTCAATAGGTTATGTAGCGATTAGGTGTATTTAAAATGCTTGATAGTTTGTTGTTTAAATTTCTCCCACGACTCTCTTTTTAGTTACCTAACGATACTTAGTTACCCAAAAGTTTAGTGCTGCTGTTGTACTTGTTGCAATTAGGTGCTGCGCTTATTTTATGTTGATTGCTGTCTTTTTGTGTTGTCGGAGGTGGTGTTGTGGTTGCACCTAATTTCTGGCTCTGCTGGTTCTGGTGGCTGCTGTGTTGTTGTGTCATGTAATTGGTGCTATGTATGGGTGAAGAATAATAGCCTGCAGTTCTCTGGTGTGGGAAGAAGCAATCCGGATTTTGCTGGGTGTCTTTAAGCATATATGGAATTAGTATACTATGGTTAGAAACTTAGAAACATATATTGGTCAAGCATGGAAGATGGATGTATCAATCTCTTTGACCTTGTATTTTTGGGGGTTTCTTGGTCCTTGTCTTTGCCTAATTTTGGGAGTTGTATGGGGGGTGAGACGGTTTTGTATTGTATCTATAGATGTCATTGTTACGGTCTTCCCTCTTGCTTCTCTTCGTATGTAGAGAGCTGAGCACTAGTACTCAAACTACCTTAAAAAAAAAAATGTTGGAAAACATATTTCTTGCACAACCTAGCGTGAGTTTGATTTAGGGTTTGTAAACTTGATTTTGGATAAACTTTATTTTGCTACTATCAACTATTAGCCATGGATACTTGGGTCAATGAACTAACGAAGAGATTGTGAGTGATCATGTGGTTGTATTTCTTTCCCATGATTATCTGTGAAATCACTTGAAACCACTGCATGTAGTTTTCAACCTTTCAAGTGCACATGTGAAAGAGTACACTGCACTTTAAACCCTAAATCCGTGAAAGGATATGCAAGTTTAAGATTTGTAACGGAAGGGAAAGAAGGATGTAAAATTTTAAAATTTTATTTTATAAATCTTTCCTTTTACTCATTTTCCCTCAAACTTGTAAACATCTAAAATGAACAATGCATGATGTTCCTAGAGCGCCACAACATAAAATGCGCCACAACATTTTTTCATAATCAAAATCTGAAATGGAATGTCATTTAATAAACTTTTTAAATATGAAATTAAAGAATAATCATCATGAAAAAGATGCAAGAAATTGCTATTTAGTGAATCAAACAAGGTTTCTCAGCTACACCTTAAGCTTCTAATGGGCTAGAAAAACAACAAATTAAAACAGAATTGATATGGCACTAAAGGATTTGCTAACAAACAGAAGCAGATAACTTTCCATTCATATAATAGCCCAAGGATCAGAACCATCTCTCTTGAGCAAATAGCATCCTCACGAACTCTTTTCTGGCACTTCTCTCTTTTTGCCCTTCTTAGTTCCATCAGTATTCTGTTGTTGCTGCTCAGCCTTCTTCTGTGCTCGAATCATGGCACGCCTTGCGCGTGGCCGCATTTCTCGTATGCTTCTAGGAGGCATCACATAAGGCTCAAGAGGCCGATCGCTGAAAGGATGCTCACAACCAGGAAAGATCCTCAACTTTCGATCCCTATCCTTTATCCATTAGCAAAATGTGAGGAATGCAACTTAGAAGATAAGTTCATCAATACTATACAAAGGAGAAAAAGGCTCAGAAACAAGCCTTATCAATATGAGATGAAAAATAACAGTAACAGACGATCACAGCAATCAAAGAAAACAATCCTTCAACAAAAGGTAGTTGATGCCTCCAAAAATGCTTGAGAATGACCTGATGATTTTTATGTAAATTGATAATAATATTCCAAGGGTAAAAACGCTTTGTTGTTGTTAACTTGTTATTAATAACACTGTTCCCCAATCCTAGTCTCTCGTTCAGAATCGAAGTGCCAATAAAATACTAAAGCAAGAGGAATTGTACGATAAATTAAAGAAACAATTATTCACCAAGTTGTCAACAAGGGTAGAAGCAATTGGCGTGACTGAACTAAAGACTAAAGAGGTCTTCTGTTCAATTTCTGTCCCACTTATACCACAGTAGGCCATTATTGAGGCTTGTAGTATGCCCTGACATTAGCATGGGGCAACCTCCCTTCTCCTAAACTTTCTACTAGCAAATAAACAAATTCATTAAGTACATCCATTAGGAATTTTAATTGTGATACTTATATGCTCTTTTTTATTACACTGTTTAACGTCTAATGCCAAAAGTTCAATGAGAAGTTTTCAAACAAAATAAGATCACTTCATTCTATTCAATTGGCACAGAAAGACGATAGCAGGCCCATCATAAAGAGGGTATATACTTGGCAGGGAAGGAGGGTTACAAGGAGATCATTCCTCAAATAAATGATCATGAATAGAAAGAGAAGTTAGTTAGGAGCCAGTTAGCAACAGAATTTGCATACAAGGTAGGTTAGAGAGAAAGAGCAGAACAGGACAAAATAGTGGAGGATAGGGAGAGAGCAGGGTCTCTCAATATCATGCATTGCCACTGTCAACTACCTCTGGTTCAGAGGTCCCTGCTAGTAAATACACTTCAATTTTCTTCTCTTCTACTTTCTCTTTTTCCTATCTTTGTGGCACAGTTCTACCAACAGATGAGGGGGTTTTGAGGACAACAAAAAGAAATTGTTAAAGGTGCATTTGGTTCAGAAAACAATTTTCAATTTTTCTATTTTCAAAATTTTATGAAAGAAATTCTGAAAATTAGAAATGAAAATTGAAAACTGGATTTTGAGCAAATGCTTATGTGGTTCCAAGCATGTTTGGAACCACATGGTGACTAAATCCTAACCATTAAAAGTTTGAATAAATGGCTAAGATTGAAACTAGTTATTAAAAAGAAAATATTCTACAATAAACTATATATATTTTAATATTTATATCTATTTGATTTACCCAATCTACCCTCCATACATCCATCTCACCCAACTTTGTTTTTAGATGTGCTTCTCTGACTTCTGCCAGTGCAGTGAGCAATCCACCTTCCAGGCTTTCATTCCCACATACCGCACCCACCGTCACCTTGTTGGCCTTCTACTCCACCTGCACATCCACCGAGCTCACCCCTTTTATCCCCTTTACCACCTTCTTCACCTTCCTCTCGCATCCCTCAGAGTCCCTGTTCACTTTCACCTCCACTGTCTGATCTCCATCCAATCATTTCATTATATCACATCACACCAGCTCAACCATCCATATTGGCACTGTGAGTGTTTGTTAAACAAATTTATTTCTCTCTCTTCCTTCCATTGCTCTCCCTTTCTCTTCCTTCAATTGAATCTTTTTCTTTTTTTGAAGTTCTTTGGCTGATTTCAATGTTGTGATTTAAGTGAAGGGGCTTCCAGGTTTGGAGGCTATTTGAAGAGATGGAAAAGGGAAATCACAAGATATACAAACTAGTAAGATTTTAGGTAATGATTTGCAGCAGATGATGGTTATGGTAATGATGGTTCATGGACATGAACCTGTATAATAGATCTCTAGCGAAATTGCTCATGTGACCACTCTTCTCTATGCCTTCTATAACTTGTGCCATTGAAATAACAAATGGAAATAAATAAATAAAGTTTTTCCCTTTGAGGAAACTACAAGATACCCAAATGGGGAAAAAATTCATGAGAGCTTGAAATTGAAGCGAGTTTGCGGGTGACTCAAGATTGATGATGATGATGATGATGATGTCATTGATGTGGGTTGACATGTTTGCAAAATATCATTGAGGTGGCTGTTGATTGGTGAGATGATTACTTAAGGGAGGGAGGGGCAGATGCAGGTAGATTGGGGATGATGGACAAAGAGGGAGAAAGAACAAAGAAATAAAGGATAAAATGGTAATTTTATTTGATCTTTTGGATATACTATTAGTTAATCACCAAGTGGTTCCAAATATGCTTGGAACCACATAAGTATTCACCTTAGATTTTGTAGTTTTCACATTTTTTAGTATTTTCTTTGCAAAATCCAAAAAACTATAAGACAGAAAATTATTTTCTTAAACCAAACACGTCCTAAAAGACTTCGTTTCTAGTGTACATAATAATAATGATAATAATAATAATAATACATTTGCATGAGTAACATAAGATGTATAGTTCTAGTCACACACTCAAATGGCTGGACTTCTGTCTACAATTGTGAAAATCATGATTCTACTAAGAGACAAGGATTATTGCCAAACATCGTTATGATTTTGTCAAAGAATACAATGGATGCCAGAATACTCATTCATCACTCTTCCTTTAGTTCATTTAGTTCAATTGCATTTTGGCTCCAAAAGGTTATGGGTCTTCTTGGGCTTGTGAAAAACTGATTGTAAGAGGATTGATACTGATGGAATATTTGAGAATTTTGATTATTTTGGATAAAATATGTATAATTACTTTTAAGGAATAAGTTATTCTGCTTTTGTTATGTCCAATTACTAATTCTTTGTACAAGAGGCTGTTTAATGTTTGTGGGGAAGAGTTGGTTTGTTCCAACTCTTGAAGCTTTTCTGTCCATAAGGTTTAAAAGATAAAAGGTCAAAATAAATACTATGAACAAATGAAATTGTGCAGTGTATGCAATTCTATAGTACATTTGTTCATAGAGATGCAGTGAGATTTTCAAAGTGTTTCGTTGTCTTTAGATTTGTTGTAGAATAGAATAAGGTTCTTGGCTTTTCTCGATGCTCAGCTAACAGTTGTTTTAAAAGGTGTTTAATTTATGTAGGGACTGGGGTGCAATTGCTCACATTCATTCTGAGATTTATTTTCTTGGTTCTCTGTAATTTTTGTTTTAGTTGTTTCTTCATAGAAGGCATCATATCCAACTGTAATAAATTTCTTTTTTTCTATATAACAGCAACAACAAACCTTTTACCATGAGGAGAGGGTGACTGCACAAATCAAAACAATGCCATTGTATCTTAGCCTATTCCCTTCTTATTGATTCCGTCTATAGTTTGTCTTAATTTCAATTTACCTCCAACTATTGGACTATCCCCAATCTAACCTACCCCTCTACTAAAGCTTTTACATATGTTCATCGCACAAAGGCGAGATTCTACTTGTCTATAGGTCTTTTTTCAATAAAAGAATCATTTGTACAGTTTATTTGTAGACAAGTTTTCCAAATTTACAGGTTCCAGCTGTTAAAATCAATTTATAATGTTGCCTGTAGGGCTTCTTTTCCGAAACCATTGCATCCTACCTCAAAATCAATTTTGTTCAGCACAAAAAGCTACCTTTCACTTTCCTTAAATTTGGTTCCAAAAGCGGGAATCAATTACAGAAAATCTTAATCAAACATCCTTAAATTGTTACCGCATAGTGTTCAAGCTTTTTGTGTTTTGGGTTGGCTTCAAATGTGTTCTATTATTGCAATATGCAAAGCAAACATGTACAAAACTCTTAATTATGGAAAGTTGTAATCAAATTCCATGCTCAAGGTTCAAACTTTATAAAAATATTGGTCTATATGTGGCACTTACATCACGCAGTTTGTTTCTAGGCAGCATGCGCAAAACAGCTTTGCGGATAACTTCTGTTGGGTCCTTGGCCATCTGATCCTTAAGAGTCCTTTCCTTGAGGTGGCCTACATACCTACATGCCACTATGTTACGTCATGACACTGAAAAATAACATGGGGCATAAGAAGCCTAATAAATGAACAGCAAAGATAATATTGATGCCAGAATTTCATAAAATATATACATCTAAATCAAAATAAAGTATTTGATTTTACAGGAAATCCTAAATTAATTGATATTTCGTCAGTTTTAACTATTAAAAGTTACAGCACTTGCCCTGTATGCCAGTAGTAGACCTTGTCTGTAAGTTTTCTCCCAGTCACACAAACATCTTTTGCATTAAGTACAATGCACATATCTCCATCGTCACGATTCGGTGTATAAGTTGGCTTATCCTTTCCTTGAACTACAGTAGCTACTTGAGATGCTAACCTCCCAAGAACCTACACAAAAGGAACAAATTTATTAGCAAAATTACCTAATGAATTCGAAAAAGCAAATTGTAACAGTAGTTGATCAGTGATTACACTCTAAATGATGGTTAGGAGCGCATAAGATGTCAGATGATCAGATAACCTTCTCACGATCTCAGTCTAATTAACCATTAGTACCATGTCATGGTGATGAATATATTTCTGAAGGAATTAATTACTCAAGATAACTTAAGGAAAAAAAAATATGTATATTATATTCCCTGAGCTAGCTTTATAACCAGATACTGCAAAATTCTATAATCATTCGGAATGTGTATGATTACAATGAAACCGGCTTGACTTCTTTGATAACAACTCACATGATTTTTACTAATAAAATCCTAGTCATACCTTATATACAACAAGAACAACAACAAATAAGTCTTGTCCCACTAAATGCGGATGGCTACATGGATCAAATGACACCATAGTGCTCCGCCATATATCATATTTATGTTTAACCCATTGACATTTAAATCCCTTCTAACTTCTTACTATTTACCCTATAGAATTCTTTGGTCTTCCTCTACTTCTAGTTATAGTACTATCCTCCATCTTATCCACTCTCCTTACCAGGGCCTAAACATAGGTCTCCTCCATATATGCCCGAACAACTCTTACCCTGTAATTTTTGTCTTTTTTAACTTTCCTCAAAGTGCAAATGCTGAAAATACTCCTCATCAAATAACTACCATTACCAATCAGCATCACAAACCAAGACGATCACATTCATCTTATGTTCAATACGAGCCTAACCTTTAACAAAAAAAAAATGCTCAGATTTCATTAATGTAATAATATCTCACTGACCTGTCCCTTGGCATCAAAAACCCGCCACCGGAGACCGTCGAGGTTAATGCGTCTTAGTCCAGCCATGGCTCTCTGACAATATTCACATAAACAAAAAATAAATAAATAAATTTTAAACAGAATTCACAAAAAAGAAAAGAAAAAAACGATTCAGGCTATCAAACACTGATTTGAACAGGGCGCCATTTTCACAAACACTTGGCATGCATCTAGTACCTTCATGTTGCCGTTGAAAGATGATACCATCTTCATTTTTGCGTCGGTTTCTTCGGTGGACTTTCCTCACAAAACTTTCTCCAGTGTTTGAGCCGGTCAATTTTTCTTCGAGAGTAAACCCCAAGTTTGAGCCGATCAGGCCAGCGAGATACACTAACCTTCTATGAAATTTCCTGAAATGCAACCTGCACCGTTTTTACTTTAAAAATTTGTGTGCTAACTTGAATTTTGAAGCATTTTACACTGACCCTTTTTTGTTAATTTTAGTCGATTATTGACTTCGATGTAATGGTATCCAATTTCGTAATACGGCATTATTATAAATGTTAAAGATTAATATAACTATGGAATAATTATATTATTTTTTTTCAAGTAATAAAAGTACATCCTTTTTTGATATTGGAGAAAAGGACGAATAGAAAGATAATGTGTTTTTATCATTTAATAAAAAGGTAATATAAATATTTAATAGTTACAAGTCTTTAATATTTATAACAATGTTATTAAGAAAACATGGGCTTTGTACATGTGTATTGTTCCATCAAGTTTCTTATGGGTTAATATTGGTAAGAGAGGTTGCCATAGGATTTTTCAAAACTCTATACTTTGCATGCAAAGTTTGAAAACAAAGGAAGTATGATTTGCATTTCATCAAACCACAGAGGGGGGAGTGTAATTTTCCTTTAAAATAGTAGGGTAAATTAATATCATCTTCATATTTCAATATAGATGCACACATTAATCTCTTAAAAAATAGGGCAAATTAATCTTATTTCAAAAGACTTAGTTGTTTTATTTTGATTTATTTTTTTAGTGGCCAATTTGATCAATTTCTTTCATTAGGATCAATTTGTCCTATTTTAATCATAAAGGCTCAAAAAAAGTATTTCTTTCTTTAGAGACCAATTTATTTGATATTATTTTCTTGGAGGGTTTACTCTTCTTCTTTCCTTCATCTTTTTTAGTTTTTTTAATTACGTTGTATGTCCCTATAATTTTATTCAAATTTTAATTAAATCCTT
This sequence comes from Dalbergia cultrata, assembly GCA_031216105.1. Taxonomy (NCBI): domain Eukaryota; kingdom Viridiplantae; phylum Streptophyta; class Magnoliopsida; order Fabales; family Fabaceae; genus Dalbergia; species Dalbergia cultrata. Next base: position 62,684,385 of record CM062353.1, read on the forward strand.
ATAGTTTGAATATTTATATTTAAGTTTCTATATTAAATAAAAATTGTAATCAAGTCTCAACCATTATAAAAATGTCAAATAAAACATAATATTTTATTATTATATATGATGTGACATGACATGTGTACATAATTATCCAATATAGATTCATATTACAGTTTAAGGGTCTATTTAAATTTTGAGTAAAATTATAGAAACTTACATAAAAATTAAACATTTAATGTTTAAACTAAATATGACACTCACCTAAATTAACATTTCTATCTTATTAATTATTTATAAAATATTTGATTAATTTAATTCTAAGATTTAATTAGTACAAAATATTACTGTAATTTTTAAAATCATTTTCATTCTTTGCTAGTTATATAAAACAAAATATGCTTTAAACCTTTATGCAGTTAAGATTGAGAGAGAGCATTACAATAGAAAATTTAAAAGCCTAACCATGCTAAAAACCAACAACATACAGCATGAATTCATAACAAATAAACAGATAACTATAGTCCATCAATGTTAGTTTATTTTTATGATGGAAAACCATCTTATCTTAGTTGTCCATTTTTATTTTCTCAATTTGTTTCCAAAGGACCAAGATCTTGCGGCTCTTTTCACGTGCTTTTACTGTATACAAATTAAGTAAATACCTTTGAACTAAACTTCAAATCTTTTAATTTTATTCCATAGAAAATATGTTTACGTATAAAAGCCATTAAACTTTGGTATAATTGTTTTAGATTGACAAAATAATAATTTATAACTAAGATATTCACAATTCCAAAGCTGCAATATTATGATTTGACCAAATAATGGTTGTACCATCTCATATTTTAATGATTTCTCACACTACATTAACATTAGCACATATTTAGGGAGATGATGTTTTCCCCAATAATTATAAAATTAGCTTTTTTTTCTTTTTATAATATTTTTATATTACTTCGCACAATGAAGTATTGAATCCTATTTTCTTTTTTCCATTTTTTTTTCATTTCTAATTTTTAATTTTTAAATTTCAATTCTGCGTTTAACGCTCCTTTCTAGTTCAAGTAATGTGCTTCGCGTGCAAAATCCTCTCTTTTTTGTTTAGTTTTTTCGATTTTTCCATAATGGGTAAACAAATATTTCCGAGTTTCGTAAAAATTGGCATTGTTGAGAAGATAATCCATAATAATCAGCAGAAGATTATCCATAATGCTTAAGGAATTTTAATCTCTTTTTTCTTTTTGTACACCAAAAACAATTTATTTTATTTTTTTAATCTTAATGTTTATATTGACAAATTTTGCATGGTCATATGATAGATGAAAATGCATCAGTACGATATCTCACAAAGTGTGAGTATAAATAATACTACTCATTAAAAAAAAAGAGTTTTCATGTGGTATGCTTAAGTTAAGTCTGACTTACTTCGTATTTGATGCGGTCAGTATATTGTGTTAGCTTGCAATTGTTATAAACCTATGAGGATGGCCAAGTGGAACATGATAGGGTTCATATTTGACAATTCACAAGTTTAAATCCAAATAAATGCAAATTCCTCTATAAGTACTCTTTAAACCAAAAAAATAATCTTGCAATTATTATATGATGTGTTTCTTCTTGCCATCTTATTTTATTTTTTCTGATAGTTTTTTATATTTATTTTTAGTACTTGTATGCGGCATTAATTACTTCATTATAGCATTAAGCATATTATATTAATGGGTTGGAGATATTAATTTAGGTGAGTGTTATATTTATTTTAAAAAATAAATGTTTAATTTTTATATAATTCTCTATAGTTTCACTTAAAATTCAAATAAGTCCTTGGATGGTGTATATATTGATCCATGTGGGATAATTATATACACATGTTATGTCACATCATATGGAATAATGAAATATTCTACTTTATTTAAGACTATAATAATAGAAGGGACTTGATTACAAATTTTTATTTAATATAAGAACCTGATTATAAATTTTTAAACTACATATACCTAATTGAAAATTGGGTGATACTATAAGCACCCATGGAATAATTAAACTTTATTAAAATTATTATCTTTTCAATAGCACATTTCTACTGTGTATGCTTTTGTTTGTCCTTTTTATTTTTAATTACTTGTCATGTGTATTTTAGAACAAAGTAACCAACCCAACTATGGTAGGGCATAAACACTAGGAACAATTCAATTTTCTTTTTGGTGTAAAGTAGCCTACTCGTTGGGAAAGGTCTAGAATTAAAGGAACAAGCCAACTACAAACAAATATATGAGAGATCAGCCCAAATTCCTATATTTATCCAGGACCCACAAAGAAAACACCTAGTTGAAGAACCCTTCTTTCACTATGCTGCCATCCCTCAAAACTAAGCGATAGCATTAGTGTGTTTTTTTTTGTTGAAAGGGTAGCCACCCTCCATGGAGGAGACTTTTTTCCTTGGTGTGGTGACCCTTTCTTTCTACTTTATTTTTTTGTTTTTGGTTTTTCTACTTTTTTTCTAGTACCATTGTCTCATGATGATTCGTTTGTTACTTTGACTGGTTTATTTTCTTGGTGGCTGCAATTTCTTATTATTTTGAGATAGTAAAAGCTTGGTTCGCATTTAATATATCTCGTTATTGACAACACATCAAGCAACATCGGGAGATAACATTTGGTCCAGGTATGTGCATTTATCACTACTGATGGTGGTGGATAAGATGGAATTTTTATTATTATTATTGCACTCCTTAAAGGTGCTTACTTGACAATAGGCCTCGATCTCGTGTGTGTGACTATTTTTGTTGGTGCTTATATGTTGAAATGATTATTCTATGTAGCCTGCACTTTATTTTAGTGAGATTAGTTAGGAATTTAAGCTTTATCTGCTACAATCACTGCACAACTATATGTAAAGGTTCCATTAGAATAGGTTATGTGTGTTAGCTTCCTACAAAGTTACCTTAGAAGGAATGTAGTTGATCTAGTCCATCCAATTATACAATCAAGGATTATTAACCACCCAAAAACTTTGAGAGTTCCTACAGAGCAAGTCAACCTGTGTGTATCTTTCTACTCATAGATTGAAGACATTAGGTGAAGCTTGTAGAGAAGCCAACAGCGAACCACGAGGATGCTTCTCATTAGGTTGTCATTGTTACTTTGTCTTTTAGCATGTAATAGTTTGTTTGACTATTGGGTTTCGGCCAACTATGAATTGTTCTTAAACTTATAATATTTTATCCTACGAGTAATTGACCTGCTAAGTGAATAAATGATATTAATTTATTGAACAAAAAAAGAAGAAAACTTGCACTTGTTTCGACCAAAAAAAAAGAAGAAAAAGAAAACTTATCCTTATTGCCCAACTTGTAAAACAAAGCTAAATTCATCTTTAGAAGGGTAAGAGGTTGGTTTAGACAGGATTTAAATAAAAAAATAAACTCAAATAAATTAAATTTAATTGTGAAAAACTCAATGGATCGATATTTTTTTTCTATTTTTGGTATGATAGTTTTTGACTGGTGTTAATTGTGTTTTATAATCCACTCTGACCTTAACTATCTATGTATTTCGAACAATTCTCTCTTTTACACTTTTATAAGTCAAATTTGCATAATTTCACACATTCCTTATTCATGTGATCATATAACAGACTTGAATTTAATTAGACTGGCTTTTGATTCGTTTTTTTTTTTTCAACAAATTCAAACTAAAATAATCTCATCAAGATTGTGTTAATTTTGTTTAGATTATTTGGTTAAAGTAAAGTATAGAATTGTATAGTATAAAATTTGGCTATAATATAGTGTAAATTCATAAATATAAACAAGTGTAAATAAAGATGATGAAAGTTGATTACATTAATAAAGTTTAAGTGCAAGAGTTTCAACATTTAGAAACAAATTTAAAAGAATAATTGATAAGTGATCGAGTTATGTGTTTGAATAATCAAGCTAAAAAAGTCATAATTCTAAAATGAATAAATAATAATTAGTTTGGTTTGGTTTCAACTTAAAATGAATCGATCACTCAAACCAAACCAAACAAATTCCATTAGTTTAAATTGGTTTGGTTTGGATTGTCAGGTTTATCAGATCGATTTGATTTGCATATACCCCTAAAATTCATTTATCTCTTCGTGCACTGTTTCTAAAGAGGAAAAAAAAACTCAACCTACAACTTGTTGAGCGTGGGAGAATTGGCCTATGGAGGCTCCAGTAAACCCCCCAGTGTTTTCTTTTCTTTCCTTCTTTATTTTCACTTTCTTTTTTGTCCCATCTTCCATTGAAAAGTGGTTTGTTTGATTTTCTCTGTAATCTATATTTTTTGTAATTCTTTTATTTGAATTTTGACATATGAATATAATTATTGTTCCAAACCAAAATCTTGAATAATGCAATTAAGACTAAACAAGACTATAAACCACGAAGTAATCTTGTGAGGAAAATGTCAGCAATTGAGGTAAGGAATACCACCTCATGTGTGGCCCAAATCAGAGAACAAATGTCCCTAGCCTAAGGACCACTAGGAGGATAATCAGAGGTCTTTCCTTTTTGAGACTTAAGAATGCCAAACTTGGGAAGTGGGTTTCTCTCGTTCTCACTGGCATCAGAGAGTGTGTGTTTGTGTAAGGTCTTTCCTTTTTTAGACTTAAGAATGCCAAACTTGGGAAGTGGGTTTCTCTAGTCCTCACTGGCATTAGAGTGTGTGTGTGGCTTAACCAAAAATGATGGAAACAAGGGGTTTTTTTAAAGCTTTTTGCAATGGGTATTTCTTTGGGATCTTGTGGTTTCAAATCATCTACCTCCACATTGTTTAATTCCTTTTATTCAAATGGAAAATATCTTCCCACTTTTTTTCTCGCTGTTATTGGTACTCTTTTTGGGCAATCTATTAGGTTAAAGTTTTGGTTTTTTATTTTTGATATGATGTGTTAATTTAATAATTTCTCATGTATGAGATTGTGTAAAAATTTACATAAATATGGTGTGCAAATCTTGCCATTGGCGAGATTTAATTTAAAAAATAATATTTTTCGTTTTCCAAATCTTGCCATTAGCTAGATTTGGTTTAAAAAGTAATATTTTTCATTTTTCAAATCTTGCCGTCGGCAAGTTTTGAATTAAAAAGTAATATTTTACTAGCGAAATCCTGTCATTGGCGAGATTTCGTGAAATCCTGTCATTGACGGGATTTCATATATCATAATCATGTAATTAGCCAAACTAACCCATATCATGACAAATTTTACCTTCTGAAAAAAATGACCCTAAAGTTTTATCTCATGGTGATGTGACATGAGATGACACTCACTTTTCCCATTGTAAAAGGTTTCTACAAACTATTTGCATGAGCTTACTTGTCATAGATTTCCTAATATAATTTTCAGGTAAACACATTACCGAAGGTTTGGGCCACGATGACAATTTTACCTATTATGGATCTTTACCGAAGGATATACTTCTAATGGGGTTAGCTCTCTGGATTGGGCATCTTTGTTATAATGAACAGAGGTCTTCCTCATGGTCCATAAGTAAGATCTCCATCCTTTAGATAGGCTGGCACTTCAAATTGTGTCAAACCACATCATTTAGTAGTTCTCATGGTCCTAAGGTTAATCTCTTAAATACTTTGAGCTAGTAGGTGTCATCCTTGCACCCCTTTCCTTGAAGGTCTACCCTAGCCATTTTCCAATAGTGATATACCCATTTGATGACTCCTTTAACCACTATTCAACATATGGCCATAATTTCATATTATAATAATTATTTAGCTCATTCTTTTATTTTTCTCATTTTTGTTGATGTGTGTAGTGTTTGATTGGGCTTAGAGTATTGAAAAATCATCACACCTTTGGATAACAATGTTTATGACCTTTCTTTTTTCCTTACTTTTAGAAGTCGTATTTTAACCTTTTAATCCTATTTAGTTATATAACTTACTACTTTTCAGAAAGTCATTTTTAGTGCTTTTTGAAAAGTTTATATATCTAACTTCTTAATAAGCACTTCTAAAAAGAGAAGTGCTATTTGAACACTTAAAAGTGGGTGTCTGAAACAGACACCCACTTTTTAACCGTTGGATGTGATGGATGTTAAGAGTAAGTGGGGACATCCATCACATCCAATGGTTATAAAGTGGGTGTCTGTTTCAGACACCCACTTTTGGGTGTTCAAATAGTTTTTCTCCTTCTAAAAATGCAAACATGCACTTTTGTTACTATGTAACTAAATATAAAATAATTTTTCACAAGTTACTTTTCAGAAATTACTATTTTTAAAGGGTATAAATATGTTATTTATACAAACAGACCCTTAATATTATCTTTTGGTTTTGTGGCATCTTTGTTTTTCTACACTTTGTTGTAGGGTTATTATGGTGAATGCTTTCGTTCAAGCTATGTGGTTATGATACAATGGAAAACAGTAATCTTTTTTATCACATAGTGTGCTTTGATCCTTTACTGATATTATATTATTCTTCTATTAAGAATTGGACCAGGCAAACTAGTTTAAGACTATTATATACTACTTTAAATACGTTGGCTCGAGAAGGAAAATAAGTTGAATGAGTGGTTGTTATTGTAAAAAGTGATGCCATTGTAGGCCTATTATTCGTGTATTCTTGAACGCATAATAAACCAATGTGGATGCATTTGATGATTTCTTTTAAACAAGATCCTTCCCTGTTACGGTCTGTTACAGGCAAGAAAAAGGTCCAATTGATTGAAGTCATATGGTCTAAAAGTCGAAAATCAAAAGGCCTATTAATTCAAATTGGAAACCATTTCCATCAAAATTGAAGCCATCTTCCCAAATGTTAGCAAGTGGATTTGAAATTCCAAGATCATGGCTTCTCTTAGAAAGGATAAGGAGATTTAATTTCCCATTATAAGTGAAGAAGTAGGCTCTATATACTCAAACCTCTTAGACAACTATTGACATGGGCATTGAAGTCCTTGTAGATACCCTACGTCCCATATCTCAACTGGTTGGACAACCTTGACCTAGTGAGTTCCTGGGTGACTCCTTTCCAAATTAACCTTTTAATACAGGTCCAATAATTATAGCTAATAGCATTTATTTTTTCCCATTTTGTCCAATCCTAAAGTCACGATTATTCAATCAAATTGCTACCATACGTCAAGTATATTATAAATTCTACTTATATGTAAAATTAATCTTATAGTCTTCAATTATGCATATTTTTGTGCATTTAATTGGTTAAGGCCAAGTCAAATATCAACATATCATTAGTATTCAATTAACACAAAAATCGACAATAATGTGAGGCATGGTAATGGTCATAGACTAATGTGATTTAAATTTTATAACTTCAGGGATTAAAAGATATTCTTTAAATTTAGGAATCAAAATGACTCATATACAATTTTAAAGACTAAGTTGAACATTAGTATAAGGGAATTGATGACAACTTCATAGGGTATCAAAACACAAATATAATAGCTTGAGCACAAATGTAATAGAGTACAAATATTTAACGTACCTACAATTCTTAAAACCCCAATAAGTAAATGAGAAAAAATATACAATCTTATATAAAAGTCAGCTTATTATTGGTTGTATTATAGATTATGAGATACTTAATGATTTCTTTGTCCTTCTAAAGAGTAGATACAATTCAGTTAATAAAGGATTTTTCCTGATGTGGTTCCTAAGTTACCACTCTTTAGAAACAAATACATTAAACTCCCTAAAACTAAATTTAAGTAGTTAGTCAATGCATAAACCATTGTTAAAGTCATGGTTTGATGCCTTTAAGTAGAGGTGCCTTCGTTATGATCCTGTGCCTGACAAAAAGAAGCTATGCTCTGAATATATTGCAGTGAAACCCTCATTCTTGATAACCCTAAATGCTATGTCGAAAAACTCTTTATATTAGAATCCACAAAACTGTAGAATACAACTTTTCCACTGTCTAACACCACCATCGTAGTTTTTCACCAACATATAACACATGGAGCCAAATCAAACTAAACGAGGGATCCAAAGCCAAGTGTCTATCGGGTGGGGAATGCATTAAGCAAAGGGTTAGCCTTCAAGTAGTATTTGAGTGACCATGAAGAGTAATCTTCACTCAACTTTTAAGGATCAAATTGCCTATTTCCACACAGTAGTATTAGTTGCAAATGACTTCTAGATTCACCAAAATACAAGAATTCCCTTGACTCCTAAGTGGCATTTGCCAAACTTTCATGCTCTGGCTTTCAGTGTCAATATAACATTGGTCATGAAACAGACCACTACAATAGCATTCTTGCAATAAACCCCTATCGTAATAAAAGTGGAGTATTCCATATTGAAATAAATACAGAGTCATACTAAGAGTTAGTATTTGATGAGTGTACTTTAGCCTAATAAGTCTTTGTGGTGCCATCATCAATGTTGACCCTCAATGTTGAGATGGCTATATAGTGAAGGGAACTCTTAGGCTTAAAACAAATAGTAAGCATCTTGGTGGTTGTTAATAATATCCTTATTCTGGGTGGCTGCCTTCTGGATTTTACTTCTGCTAGTAGGTTACTGATAGTGATGCTAGATTTTTGTTAGTTTCCTCTGGTCCTGTATTGTTCCTTTCCTTGTTGGGGTCAAGCCATTTTTGCTTAATCGTAAAACAAATTGTTATATAACAAAAACATTCACTAATATATAATAACTTCATGATATTTTTTATTCTCTAATCTATGAGAAAAAAGTCCACAAGAACTTTTTCTTTGTTTTCTAGCTTGTCAATAAGACACTTTATTTGTATGTTAGTATTCTAAAATTTATTCAGCAAATATGTTTGTATAGTATTTTAAATTTTATTTAGTAAATAAGACACTTCATTTGTATAAGAATCATCTTAATTTAAAATCTCTCTTACATGAAAGCAAGTAAGCTTATAGTCTAGTAATAGACTCCTGCATATTTCAACGAGTTACTAGAGGTTGTGAGTTTGATTCTCATGCTCACCCCTATCTTCTAATATCTTAGATAAAAAAAAAATAGTCAAGTAAATATTGTATAAGTTAAAGCACATATCAATGGGAGTGTAATTTCAAATTAAGATGATTTTTATGTTTAGAAGAATATATCTTCACTTTATATTTGCCTCTAAATTTTCACTTATCTTTCGCCACTTATATGCTTTGGATAAAAGCTTTACATGTTAGTTTTTTTCTAAGTTATTATATTGAAAAAATTGAACTATTTTTCAAAGGTGCATCATAATAAAAACATTAAATAAATAAAACATGGCAAAACAACATTGCATAATTTAAACATTATATAACTAAAAACATTAGTTAATGAGCATTTTCGAATTACCAAATATGTTTCACCAAGTTTACTTGTAGGGAAAAATAATTTTTATGTGGTGTTTTGATTGGTGATTTACACTAATATGAGATAATGGAAAAATTTGCATGTATATGATATTTATAGAATCCGCCACAGGTGGATTCTGTGTGGATTCTATGTTATTTTCGCTTCACATTGAATCTACCTTAATTTGATGGATTTAGTGTTAATTTTTGTTTACACTGAATATGCCTTTGGCGGATTCAGTATTAATTTGTCTTTGATGGATTATATACTAAAAAAATTATATTGTGTGATTTTCTCCCAAAATACCATATTGAGGTAAATACACCACTCAAATCCTATATGTAAACAGAAGACTCTACTTGTTGTCGATACTTTTTGTTTATCACGAAATTGGATTATCATTTAGATATAGCTCTCATGCATACTTTCCTCACCTAGCACCAATGTTGATATGTCATTATCCAAATGTTTCCCCTTTGTTAGTAGAAGGTGGACTCAGTCATCCCATTATAACCAAGCCAATACATAAAACATCAACGATTAGTAGTACTTAATAATAATAAGCCCAATAACAATAATCACAAATTTTGGGTTTAAACAATAATATTTAATTATTTTGACATTCGATTAGTTTTGGTCTAATATTAAATTACAATATTTATTTATGTCAGTCCATAAAATATTCCAACAGTCTTAAACTTGGACAATAAAAATCAAAATAATATGAAAAAATGCCCAAATTAATTCACAACAAGTGGAGGCAATGAGATGTCCAAATTCAACAAGTACTCTCAATTAAATGGTCCAAAATGAAATAACAAGCATTTGGATAATGTAGAAAATCATATTAAGAGGAGCATTGATATTATGCATGCAAGATATTTATTTCCCAATGACCCAACGTTAAACTCTTTATTCTATTACTATATAGCCTGTGTTTAAATGTTGAATTAGAATAAAGACTAAAGATTCGGCAAGTTCACTTATGCTTTATGTTTCATCTTCGTGTGATACAAAATCATCTAAGCTTTAATGCTTTGTTTTCTTTTTCATTACTTGTAATTGTAGGGTTAGCTTCTTACGATCAATTTATTTAGTACAATTTATCTCTTATATGTAGGTTTTGACTTCAATTATTAATCAATGCATATCTTTTCACCAAAAAGGAAGAATAAGGATCTTGATATCCCTTAACTTTAACTAATACTTCAATAGACTTTCTATTTTAAATTTATTGATACAATAACAGTAATATTACATGAAGACATATCAACCATTTGTTTTATATTAAATTAAAACCATTGATTAAATAATTTGTTATTAAAATCTTTTTTTTAAAGTAACTAAATATATTAAAGTTTCGAAAATTAAAACACCAAATAAAATTATATTATAATAAAAAATTACGATATCTATACAATTTAATAAATGATATTTTGAATTGATAGATAGTTTATGTTAATGAATGGAAAAGTCTTACCATTTGTTATTACTATTAGTAATTTAGTAAATTCTTTCACAGAATAATCTATTAAGTCAATAGTTGAGGTTTAAGGACCGATACTTTAAAATTCATAGTAGTATACTTCCCAAAATATATGAATTTAAGGGATTTGTATACTCTTTCTTCCCCAAAAAGATTGTAATTTAACTAATTTTAATAGTGAAATTAATAACTATACCCTCTACAGTTTTTTGGAAGTATAGAGGATTTTCATCCTATTAACTTAGGTATAATTGTAAACCTTCTTTTGAATGACTAATTTTGAGAAAGCAAATAGGAAGTTACAAAATATAGAGACTAATGCTTATAGTGATGATAGGTGCGAAAAATGTTATTTAAGCTTAAGAATGTAATTATTAGGCTTAAATAATATCTTTCAAGTCCCTAAAAAATAATCGAATTTTAGTTTTGGTTCCTAATATATATTTGCTAGTACATTTTCAAAGTTTATTGGTTTTGGATTATACTAGTAGTCTGTCTATGTTAAATATTGAGCTAACTAACAAAAGACCTCATCATCTGATCCTACATAGCGGACATTGATCTTATATGACATATTCTGAGTTTGCTTCAAAATCTTCACTTGTTAAGTCATTTTGGACCAACTAACTAACTAATTTTACCTAACCAAAAAATCTATTTCATGATAGAATTTTGAATCATAAGATTTTGACATAGCATATATAACATTACTAGTTGTTATGTAGGATTGGATTATATGATTTTTTGTTATCCAACTCAATATTTAACTAAGACAGCTAATAGCCAAGATTAGAACCAAATAGTTTTAGAAATATTTAGACCAGACAAAAAAAAAAGAAGAAAAAGAGCGGGGACCAAAACCAAACTTCACTAATTTTTTTGGATCAAAATCATATTTAAGCCTACTTTTGTATTAAGGGAAAATACTCATTTTTATGTTGCCGCAGGAGATTCCTAGATTTCCTACTGTGACTATTCCTAGATTTCCTTCAATAAAGAGTTTTGTCAATATTTTTAAAAAATGGATAATTTCACCATTTCAATTAATTATTATCTTATTAAAAAATTTCATTTTTCAAATATAGAAACTGCATGGACGGTGACAATTCCATCAAGAAGCCAGTTAAAAATTTTATCAGTAAAAACATTGATACATTCATTCTTATGAATTCACGATTTTCACCTATATTGAACATAGTAATTGCTCTAGTAGTAATAATAATAATATGGAAGTAGTGGTAATCCTCTCTTTGTCAAAGGAGAAAAGCATTTCCTACGAAACACAGCCACAATTCTCATATGAGGAAATAAGCAGAAATAAAAATAAGAAGTTAATAGCAAAAACTAAAGCATGTCATTTTCCTTCATGAAAAGAATCCGTTGACAACCAGGACTAAACAAATAAACATTGGTCAATTGGGGTTTGTGTCCACTCTATCTATCTGTTCTTTTATCCACGCATTAATAAAATACGTATAAAACGGAAGCGTTTGATACTTTGGCGTCATTTCTCATTCTAACATCTTTCACTCTGAAATCTCTTTTGGGTTCAGACAATATAAAAGCCACATTAGATGAACTGTTCTGAGCAAGAAAAGAAAACACCTCCTTCTCATCTTGTAACAAAGGCAATTAACCAAATTCAGAGAAAATCAGAGAAGAAATGAAGAAGAAAACAATGCCAGAGCCAAACATGCCTTTCACCAATACCACTCATCATTTCACTTCCATGAGGTCAGTATAATTTATTGCCACCATGAGTATATATCAAAAAATATGTTTATGCTCTTCATCAGAACCTTGTTTAGAGGTACCTCTATTTGAAACCATTTCACCATGTTGTTCCTTTACATGCTTCACTCACACACTATGCTCTGTTTTCATCTTTTTACTCTCAATTACTACTTGGACGTTGTTGGTATCTGAGATTCTTGTCAGATTCAGCATTAAAGCTTCATACATAGCTAGCAAAACTACATAATTCTATTTTGTCTAACCCATTTTATTGTTATTCTCTCTTAATCACTGTGCTCAGACACAAAGTGGTAACTCTGTTCAAGGAGTTGGGAGAGATTCTTTGCAAATCCTCAGGATTGTTCATTGCCTTGACTGCAGCAACAACCTCCGACGCAGGGAAGTCATTGTTCAAGGAACAGCAGAAACTGATGATGGCACTGGTTTTTTTCTTTCTCTTTTACTCATTCTTGGTGATAATTGGGACAATTGTTCAGCAATACAACAGAACCCTTCTTCCAATCATAAACTTTGCTATGCTTGTGCTGGGAAGTGCTGTTTTAGTTCTGGCTCTGAGCATCATCACATCAGCCACCATTGCTTGGATCACTTTGGCTTTGTGTGTTGGGATGCTTGCACTTGTTGCCTATGACTATGATGTTCCTCAGAGAATCAAGAATTGGATTGGAAGGGTCTTAGCATAATCACACGGTGGTGGTTGTTGTTGCCTCTATAGAGAAAGCTGAAAAGTGCTGGCTATGTTTTGTTCACACATAAGTGTCCAAGAGTTTCTCAATTCTGTTGTTGTGTTGTTATGTTTTTTTTGTTTTTCTTTATTTAATTTTAAAAGTTTGGATTATGTATTTGGGGTATTCCATCCCTTTTTGCTCCAAAAAATATTACATTGAATAAATATAGCATAACTTATTAAAATGGATCCCATATAAGTATATATATATATATATATATATATAGAGGCAGAGCTATATATAACTAAGTAGAGATATGAATTATGTAAATAATTAATCTGTGTATAAGAAAATGGGAAAACTATTTATTAACAATTGTTGAATTTAGTTATAGTGAAAAGATTTCTTATGTTATTTAAATTGTCTTACTATATTTACTAAGATTTTCAATTATTTATATACTGATTCCCAACTAGTTAAAGAGAAGGTGCACCATAGAATTGACCCTAAAACATAAATACAAATAAGTGATTAAGAATAAGTTAGTAATAAAGAATTTGAGTACTTTATGCGAGACCATAAATTCAAATCATAGTGGATGTAATAAAGCAAATAATATTTTGTTTTATGAATTTGGGATATATGACTTGAACAAACTTACCTTCCATCAAAACTAGATTACGATGATTGGAACTAATAATTAGCACCATATATCATATTTTTAGTTTAAAGTTTGAGTCATCTACTTTCAGTTTACCAGTCACGTAAGTAAAAAGAAAATTAAAAACAAAAAAACTACTTTTAGTTTACCACACTTGCATAGTTGCATGTAGCGGGTGAAATTAAAGTAGTCCAAACATCCTGTTGAGGAGCTTCAATCTAACTTACATTTGGTCTAATTTGACTTAGTTATTTAGTAAATAAACAAAATTTAGGTTTTTTTCAAAAAGTATTTTTAATTAAATAGGTTAGACTTTAAGCAATAAAAATAACCTATCAGACATAATAGACTGACATACTTATATTATTATTCAAGAAAATTTAATGATAATAAAAACATTTTAATCCATCGAAAAAATATATTTTAATTTATTTCAGAAGCTTTTTAGCCAATTTAAATATATATTTTAAAAAGATATTTAGAAGCCTTTTAACTTATTTAAAAATAAGCATTTTAGTTATTTTAAAAACTCAAAAACTTATAATCAAATAGGCTTTTAAATAGATTTTTCAATCAAGTGCTTTTGAGAATGTCAGGTTTAGGCCATAAAAAAAATCTATATCAAGTGATAGGCTCAAGCTCAAGCTCAGGTGATCTACTAGAAATACAGATCAAGTATATTTAAGTCAAAATTTAATCTAACATAGTCTTTTTTCACCTTTACTTGCATGCAAATGCTAGGTTGAAATTACTAGGAGGGAGGCCAAAAATAAATCATAAAGCCATATAATATACAGGGCAAAAAAAAAGTAAACCCAATTTTACTGTTCCATGAACACATTAAGAAATAAATTTGGTTTCTAAGAATTTAAGAGTCCTGTATTAATTCTCACAATTTAAAAAATAGTATAAAGTAATACATTTCATATTGACCCGTGCAATTTTTTTTTAGTTGAATTGCGAGCTGCCAAATAAAAAACTTTGAAATACTGAAAAATTAAAATAATATTTAGTATACAATAAAATTGTACAACAGATACATATCACATATCTTATTATCATTAGATATAACATGTGGTCCTCACTTATCTCACTTACTTATCACATCTAGTAATAATAAAGTATGTAGTATATATTTATTATGTAATTTTATTATATACTAAATATTACTCCAAAAATTAATCTATCATCCAACATGAATAAGTATGGCCCCCAATTGACCGAATTGGACACCTTCGAAACTAATTGCGATAAGTTGTCCTCTGTCCACCTTACCTCGCAATCTCGGTTCCCTCTTCCGTGGCGATTAATACGTTTTTTAAATTTTTTTCTCGTTATCTCTTTTTTTTTAAATACGTTTGATTTTAAAGTGGAAGCGGTGGCCCCAACCTTCAATGGAGAGATTATGCGTCTATGATACTTAGACTAAGAAACATCCTCAGATTGTAATAAGTTGATATAAAGTGAATTGTTTTTTTTTTTTTTTTGGGTCTGGTCTTCTCTTTTAAGTTTGCGTAGGCGTTTAGTACGTAGTGGGCAATGTCGATGGAAATATACGTTCCGTTTTACCAATTTTTTTCCCCCTTCTATAAAAAAAATTGTAGAGCAAACAAGGATTTTGCTCTTAACATTTTTAATTTAGTATTAATTTGATCCCGATAAAACATTTTATATTAATATGATCTTAACAAGGGGCGGAGCTATGCCCTTTCTTAAAGGGAGCTAGTAATAAAAGATAATATGTATATAAAAAATAAAAATATTTTTATAAATTTTATTTAACTTAAAATTTTTTAAAAGAAACTCACAATAAAATTGGTCTTTGATAAAAATAACGCAGAATAAATTAATTTCTTAAAAAAAAATACATTTTGAGGTCGTAACAATTAAATAAATATATAGAATAAGTTTACACATTCTTAACATTTTGATGAACTTATTTATTATAGTTATATATTTTTGTACATATTCTATTTGTGTTTCTATTAACAATCAATTTGAACTATAATAAATCATTAAAGATAAATTTGCCTTATAAATCATTTGAAAATACTAAGGAAAGACTACTTGTCCTATACTTTTATTTACAAGGGATCATGAAATGATGTTTTTAATTCGCTTGAAAAACCAATTTATTTGACATTTTTTTGTCAAGGACCAATGAGAGGTTTATTTTTAAAAAAATTGCACATTTCAATCCAAAACTCCAAAAACACATATGCACAACGTTTTATCTATTACAATATTTAAATATCTGACTAGGTAAAATGCTTATAAGAATTTACATAAAATATTTGATTGCATTTGCTAATTTAGATAGAAATAAACAAAATAAAAATTAAAACGATAGCTGACAATAACATATTGAGATATTAGATTTATCTAATTTTTCTTAAAAATAATAACATATCATCTTATAAATTTTGCTTTATGAATTCGGGATATATGACTTGAGCAAACTTACCTTCCATCCAAAACTAGACTACAATGATTGGCGCTAATAATTAGCACCATATATCATATTTTTAGTTTAAAGTTTGAGTTAACTACTTTCAATTTACCAATCACGTAAGCAAAAAGAAAATTAAAAACAAAAAAACTACTTTTAGTTTAGCACACTTACATAGTTGCATGTAAGGGGTGAAAGTAGTTCAAACAACTCGTAGAGGAGCTTTGATTAAAAATTTTCATTTTTCAAATATAGAAACCGCATGGACGGTGACAATTCCATCAAGAAGCCAGTTAAAAATCTTATCAGTAAAAACATTGATACATTCATTCTTATGAATTCACGATTTTCACCTATATAGAGCCTAGTAATTGTTCTAGTAATAATAATAATAATAATATGAAAGTGGTTGTAACCCTCTCTTCGTCAAAGGAGAAAAGCATTTCCTACGAAATACAGCCACAATTTTCAAAGGAGGACATAAGCAGAAATAAAAATAAGAAGTTAATAGTAAAAACTAAAGCTTGCCAATTTCTTGAAAAGAATCCGTGTGGTAGACTGGTAGTGACAAGCAGAAATAAATAAAAAATGGTCAAAGGGCGTGAGAGTCCCCACAATGGCCCAATCTTTCTAAGGTTTGGGACATAATAAAATACGTATAAAACGGTGTTTAATACTTGCATTTCTGATTCTAATATCCTTCAGACACAAATCTCTTTTCGGTCCATTTCAACGCCAATATAAACAGCCACATTGAATGAACCATTCTGTGAGCAACTCCTCCTCATCTCATACGAAGCCAATTAAGCAAATTGAGAGAAAACCAGAGAAGAAGAAAACAAAGCCAGAGCCAAACATGCCTGCCATCAATTCCACTCATCATTTCACTTCAATGAGGTCAGTATAATCTATTGCCACTACACATATATGCATGTGTATATATCCAAAAATATGTTTATGCTCTTCATCAGAACCTGGTTTAGGGGTACATCTATTTGAAACCATTTCACCATGTTGTTCTTTTACATGCTTCACTCACACACTATGCTCTGTTTTCATCTTTTTACTCTCATTTACTACTTGGACTTTGTTGGTATCTGAGATTCTTGTCAGATTCAGCATTAAGCTCCATGCATAGCTAGCAAAACTACATAATTCTATTTTGTCTAACCCATATTGTTATTCTCTCTTAATGACTGTGCTCAGGGACAAAGTGGTAGCTCTGTTCAAGGAGTTGGGAGAGATTCTTTGCAGATCCTCAGAATTGTTTATTGCCTTGATTGCGGCAACAACCTCCGACGCAGGGAAGTCATTGTTCAAGGAACAGCAGAAACTGATTATGGCACTGGTTTTGTTCTTTCTCTTTTACTCATTCTTGGTGATAATTGGGACAATAGTTCAGCAATACAACAGAACCCTTCTTCCAATCATAAACTTTGCTATGCTTGTGCTGGGAAGTGCTGTTCTGGTTCTGGCTCTGAGCATCATCACCGCACCCACCATTGCTTGGATCACTTTGGCCTTGTGTGTTGGGATGCTTGCACTTGTTGCCTATGACTATGGTGTTCCTCAGAGAATCAAGGATTGGATTGGAAGGGTCTTAGCATAATCACACGGTGGTTGTTGTTGCCTCTATAGAGAAAGCTGAACAGGACTATGTTCTGTTCACAAATAAGTGTCCAAGAGTTTCTCAATTCTGTTGTTGTGTTGTGCCTGTTTTGCTTTTCATTATTTTAATTTGAAAAGTTTGGATTATGTAGTTGGGGATTACTATTCTTTTTGGGAGTAAAAAGTTATTAAATAGAAAAAATATAGCATAACTTACTAAAGATGGATCCCATATATATACATATATAGGCAAAGTTATATATAAATAAGTAGAGATATGAGTTATGTAAATAATTAATCTGTGTATAAGAAAATGGGAAAACTATTTATTAACAACAGTTGAATTTAGTGTTATATATAGTAAATATAGAGAAAAGATTTCTTATATAATATAAATTGTCTTACTATATTTACTAAGATTTTCAATTATTTATATATTGATTCCCAAATAGTTAAAGAGAAGGTGCACCATCGAATTGGCCCTAAAACATAAATGCAAATAAGTGATTAAGAATAAGTTAGTAATAAAGAATTTGAATAATTTATGCGAGACCATAAATTCAAACCATAGCGTATGTAATAAAGCAAATAATATTTTGCTCTATGGATTCTGGATATATGACTTGTGCAAACTTACCTTCCATCCAAAACTAGACTACGATGATTGACGTTAATAATTAGCACCATCTATCATATTTTTATTTTAAATTTTGAATTAACTACTTTTAGTTGACAAATCACGTAAGTGAAATTTCTTTTAAAAAAAAGCTACTGTGTTAATTTATCACACTTGCAAGTAAGGGTGAAAGTAAGCTAGACTACTTGTGGGGAGCTTCAGCCTAGCTTACATTTGATCTAATTTGACTCAATCTATTTAATAAATAAGCTAACTTTAGGGTTTTAAAAAGTATTTTTAACTAAATAAGTTAGACTTTAAGTAATGAAAATAGCCTCTTAGGCCTAATAAATTGATCAACTTTTGTTATTATTATTATTAAAGAAAATTTAATGATAATAAAAATATTTTAATTTATTTAAATATATATATTTTTGAGACATTTAAAAGTCTTTTGACTTATTTAAAAGTAAATGCTTTAGTTTTTTAAAACCTCAAATAATTGTAATTAAATAGATCCCTAAATAGGCTCTTAGGTAAGCTATATTTTCAAGATTAGATTTAAGTAAATAAAAAAAGAAGCCTATATTAAATGATAAGCTCAGACTCAAGCTATCTATTGAAAATACAAACTAAGTCTATTTAAGTCCAAGTTTAACATAAGCTAGCCTATTGTCACCTCTACTAACATGTAGATGCCATGTCAAAATTACTATGAGGGAGGCCAAAATAAAATCATAAAGCAATATAATATATATATATATATAAAAAAAAAGGTAAACCCAATTTTACTTTTTCATAAAGATATTGAGAAATAAATTAGCTTTTCAAAATTTAAAAGTTAGATATTAATCTCATAATTTAAAAAACAGTATAAATTAATGCATTTCATATAGACCCATATATACATATATTGAATTGTGAGTGGTCAATAAGAAGCTTTTGAATCCTAAAAAATTAATCCATCATCCAATATATTAATCTTATAGAGTCTTCTTGCAGTAAATAAGTACGGGCTCACAACTGGCCAAATTGGAAAGTTGTCCTGTCTCCACCTCACCTCACATTCACACTCTAGCTCCCTGGCGATTAATACGTTTTTTTCAAAAAAATTTCCCGTTCTCTCTCTACTTTTTTTTTTTTTTTAATACGTTTGTTTGTCAAATGGAAGTGGTGGCCCACTGGACCCTCTGGTATTGACGGAAAAAAATTTCTCTTGCTTCAACCTTCAAGAGAAAGCATGCGTCTATGATACTTTGAATAAGAAACATCCTCACATTGGAATAAGTTGGTATAAAGTGATTTTTTTTAATTTTATTTTTTGGGTCTGGTCTTTTAAGTTTGCGTAGGCGTTTAGCACCTTATGGGCAATGTCAATGGAAATATCCGTTCGTTTTACCAATTATTTTCCCTTTCCATAAAAAAATTGTAGAGTAGACAAGGATTTTGCTTTTATTATTTTTAATTTGATAATAATTTAATCCTAATAATATTTTTTATATTAATTTTATCTTAACTAGGGGTGGAGTTATGCCCTTTCTTGAGCAGTCTAGCACTAAGAGATAATATGTATGCAAAAAATAAAAAATATTTTTATAAATTTTGTTTAACTTAAAAATTTAAAATACAAACTCACAATCAAGTTGATCTTTAACAAAAATAATATCGAATAAATTGGTTTCTTAAAAAAAATTACATTTTGACGTCCTAAGAATTAAATAAATATATAGAACAAGTTAACTTAATCTTAATATTTTGATGAATTTATTTGTTCTATTTGTATTTTATATATATATATTCTATTTATATTTTTATTAGCAATCAATTTGAATTATTATAAATCATTAAAAATTAATTTGTCTTATAAATCATTTAAAAATACTAAGGAAAGACTACTTGTCCTAGACTTTTAATGGTAAGGGATCATGAAATAATATTTTTATTTGCTTAAAGGACCAATTTGATTGATGCTATTTTTGTCAAGGACTAACAAGGGATTTATTCTTAAAAAAATTATACATTTCAATCAAAACTCCAAAAACACAAATGCACAACATTTTATCTATTACAATATTTAGATATCTGACTAAGTAAAATATTTATAAGAATTGACATAAAATATTTAATTACATTTGCTTATTTAAATAGAAATAAATAATAATAAAATAACATGAGAGTGGATAATAACATATCATCTTATAAATTCCTCTAATTAACATATAACATTTTTTTGGGGACAAATACATATAAATATATAAATCTTCATGTAAAAATACAATGACTGTTGACATCAATCCAATGACCCTTTACCCTTGATCTTAACAAAATTATTGACATAAATTCAATCCTAATATTTTATTTTAATTCAATTTAGTCATTCCATCAAAGTGAAGTTCCAACAAAATGACTAAATTGATTTCAAAAATAAAAGTGTTAGCACTAAATTGATATAAATAGTTTTGTTAGGACTAAATTGATGTCAAATTGAAAATGTTATGACAAAAAGATTATTTACTCAAAAATTTAAGCAATGAATTGAAAATTTCTTCTTAAGGTGTTTGGTATGTGAATTGATTTTTCATTCTTAGAAATGTTGTTCCTTAGAATCACATTCTTAAGCATGACATTTAGACTTGTTACATGTAGACTAAAATTTGAAGAATCTTGAAAATATATATTTGAGAATAAATCATTCACTTCTTTACCACTTAACATTCTTGAAAACACGTGGTGCTTTTCTAAAAATACCCATAATAAAATGATGATGCCTGGAGCAATGACAATAGTTCGACATAGTCGATCATGGCGATCTGACACCAGTCCAGCAACCATGGTAATCTAGTGATAAGGTGGTCTAACTGCTACGAGGGTTTGACGGTGATGATCCAGTGGTTGTGATGGCTTGCAGATCTAAGGCGATGTGACGACGATGGTGGCACCAATGTACAACATTGGTGGTGGTGAACTGTGGTCTAGCAGTGACGACAATGATTTAGCACTGGCTACAATCCAACAATGCCGGCGATCCCATGGTGGCAACGGTGGCAATGATCCAATGATAGTAATGGTTTAGGCTTTAGAGTAGTTTGGTTTTTTTTCACTTTTGTAGAATCATCTCCCATAGGAATCTAAGGGTGCATTTGGTTTCAAAAATTGTTTTTAGTTTTAATTTTCATATTTCCTATTTTCACGATTTTATGAAAGAAATATTGAAAAGCTAGAAATGAAAATTGAAAACTAAATTTGATAGTTTATACAGTTTTCAGTATTTCTTTCATAGAATCTAGGAAACAAAAAATGGAAATAAAATCTGAAAATTGTTTTCTGAAATGCTACACACCTTAAACATTTGGAAATGAAAATGAGTGTGTTATGATGTCGAGGCTTGTTGTTGAGGACTATGGGTCAAGCTTTAATTTCCCGAGCACGATTAGATTGTGGTGCGGCTATTTTGAACCACTAGGTCAAAGTGATGAGCCCCTAGTCATTGATTAAATGGATTGTATGCTTTGCAATTGTCTTTGTATTACTCTATTTGTTGAAGTGATTTCTAGATCCATTTTGAATGGCCTCATAATAGTTTAAGGATGAATTGAGTGAACCAAGGCCCGAGCTTGTATTGATTGGAACAAGCTGTTAGTTTGTAGATTCAATCCGATTTGTGAAGCTCTTAAGTTTGGTAACTATGTGTTGAGTCCATAGAAGTCTTCTGCTATAGAGTAGTGATAAGTTGTGGATGTTTGCATGGTATGCCTCGGATGAATGTTTAGTATATAGCGCAATCACGTTGGCGTCAATTGACAATTAAAGCCCCCGATTCATTGATTACTCTAAGGTCGTGCTTAAATAATATGCAGGTTGGAAGGAGAGTTTTTCGTTCCTTTTTATGAGCTTGAAGACTTTCAATTGACGAGATATTGTTTAAGTATGAAGTTGACCTTCTATAATTGAATTCGATCAGGAAATGATGAGTTGTCAAGTCACGCTGTCAACTTTGCTTCATTAGAACTCAGCCAAAAATGGCAGAGTGCCTAGTTAGGATGCCAATCAGCTTGACAACCTAACCAGCCATTTCATCATTTTTGGCCGAGTTCTAGTGAAGCAAAATTGACAGCCCGGCTTGACACCTCATCATCCCCGACTGATTTCAACAATGAGAGGTCAACTTTATACTTAAATAGGTAAATCTCATCAACCGAGACAACCTTAGCAAAATCTTCAAACTCATAAAAAGGAACAGAAGACTTTGCTTCCAACCTACATATTATCAAAGCAAGACCTTGGATTATTCAGAATCGGGGGCTTTAATTGCCTATTGACACCAACGAGAGTGTGCCACATGACTAAATAGTCATCCGACACATACAATGTGAACATCCATGACTTATCACCACTCCATAGCCAAAGAGTTACATTCGAGAAGACTTATATGGACTCAATACATAGTTACCAAACTTAAAAGCTACACAAATCAGATTGAATCTACAAACCAACAGCTCGTCCTAATCAGGACAAGTTTGAGCCTTGATTCACTTAATTCGCCCTAAACAATTATTAGGCCTTTCAAAATGGATCTAGAAATCACTTCAAGCAAAGAGAGTAATATGAACACAATTGCAAAACAGGTAGCCCACTTAATCAATAATTGGGGGCTCATCAATTTGATCTAATAATAGCTCACAATAGCCACACCATAACCAAGCTTGACCCACAGTCCTTTGCAATAAGCCTCGACATTAGAACATTTTAGCCCACCTTGGGGTCAATAAACAAGCTTACCCTATCGAGATTGGCAGATCGAGCAATACTACAAACAACAAACACAGAGAATAAATTCTTGCCGTCAAAATACCTGACGAATCATCTATCCTATTGAACATTAAATCCCTATCGTAGGCACTGCTAAGGCAATCATTGTGCCACTTTCTTCTCGACGAAACTCACAATGCATATCTTAGCAGCCCAGTCATTAGGTGACCTTGTTCCTACTTTCTTTGTTCAAATGGCATAGTGCTTTCTGGACATCTCGTGATATGCACTACTCTTACATATGACAATATTAAATTGTGATGATGTCCTCAGATGATCAATAATAATCAAAAGTTGGAAACAAACTCAAATAAAACCACCATGGTTGCCTTTTTGACAAAACCATAAAGTTCCGAAATAAAATTCTTCCAATGTGGTTAAATGAAAATACAGGAGATGAAGTGGAAAAATAACTAAGAACCCGCATAAATTCACACACACAAGAATTGTAAATCGTTCATTTGTTTACAAATTAGATTCCATCCAAAATATATTTTACACATGATTTTCATTATGAACATTACAGTACAAATCGCTTCTACTCTAATTCCCAATAGCTCCAAGGAGAAGTCATTGTGCCGCCTTCCTCTCCGACAAGTTGGTATGAAAATTTCCTTCTCTGGCGAGCCACAAACCACCACGAGCCCAACTACCTTTCCAGCGGCAACCTCGCCTCCCCTGCCACAAACCAACCACCACAAAGTAGCACCGTGAAGTCGCGGTGCAACAACCAAGAGCACTATCAACACACTCTAGTTCATGTGTTCCTCTGCAACCTCTTCATCTCCTTAACACAGCCACATCTCAGTTGGCCTCACCCAACCTGAAGATTGTGCTACCATCGCTCTGAAACTTTGCTGGCCATGGCAACACCACAAAGTGGTCCTCCCTCATCAATTCGTCATAGCAAAAATGGCACGTTCCACTCCTAGTTGTATGGTTGTTGCTTCGTGAGAAGAAGGGAAAGAAGTAAGGTTTGTCAAGTGCTTGGCCTGTTTGGAAGTATTTTTGTTTCCCAAAACGGTTTTAGAGAATAAGTTTAAAATTAGTTTTGAAAAATACAAAAACTAAAAAATCTATTTGGTAATTTTATTTTCAAAACAATTTTGTAATAATAGAAAACAAAAATTTATTTCGATAATTATTTTTAAAACTAAATATTTAAAACAATAAAACAGAAAACTTGTTTGGCAAATATTTTTTCAAAAAGTAGTAAATATGTGTAACATGAATGTATGATCACATGTTTTTATTATCCCACAATCAAGGTACAACAAAGTACCCGAAAAATGTCCACAATCAAAGTGTCCCCACACAAATATCCACATTTGAAGTACACAATAAAAAAATACATGTAAAACCTATACAACATGAAAAGGGGAAAGTGAGCCACAACTAAACAAAAAAAAAAAAGGAAAGTGAAGAAAGCTACAATGGCAACAGATGGTAGCGTGGTGAAGCGAGGGTGGTGGCTTCACGACGGCAGAGGTGGTACAAGGCAGGGGCAGCGACTGCGGCGAATTTGGGTCGCGTCACTTGCACTTGAGTTGGGTTACAGATCTAGGTCACATCGTATGTGTCAGAGCTGGGTCGCAGAGCTGAGTCTCGTGCACTGATAGAGCTAGATCGCCTGCATCGGTGAAACTGGGAGGAGCTTTGTATTGCTACAGAGGATGGTCCACACTACAAAGCTGGAAGCTGGAACCTGGAAAGCTCTTTTGAGGATAGTTTTGTGTGCATTGAGAATAGAGGAAGCCAAACTCAATACAACATACATATTACAAAGTTGCCATCGTGTTTTCTCTTCATTTTAAAAATAGAAGTCTTGAAAGCAGCCCAAATTTGTTTTTGATTTTCTGCTTTAAAAACTCATTTTGTATTTTCCAATTTTTAAAATTAACATAACAAAAACAACTTACCAAACAAGTTCTTTTAATCTTTTGTTTTTTAAAAATAAAAAACTATTTTATAAAACATTTTCCAAACAGGCCTAAAAATGAAAAAGAAGAAGAAGAAGAAGAGGGGGAGATAGACAGTGCAAAGAATGACAAATGTATTAAACTTGAGGCTAGAATACAATCAGAAGCAACACTCAAAACCACTTTAAAACATATAATATTGTTATTTAAGACTACATAAATATGAATATATTATCTCCTTTTTATAGGAACTGAATATTAGCTTGGCCTAACAATCATGATTGGCCATTTTCACTCAACTTATGATTCAGCTTATCTCAATTTTCAATCAATGACAATATGAAGAATTTTTTAAGTGCTACACATATGTTATTCTCATACTCAAATAACTTTGATACGAAGAATTATTATTTTATTCTCATAATTAATTAACTTTGATATAAATATTCTTGGATGCCAAGTATTATCTTTAACCGGATGAGCTCTGATGCCTCCTCTAGCCGAGCTTCAACACTGCCTCTGATCGAGCTACACTACATCCTGTGGCTGAATTATATCATCATTTTTTGGCCAAAATCTAACAAGATATGTCTTCATATTCTGATAACCTATTTCCTTGTAATTTGAAGATTTTTTCAGATGTAGAACATATCTCCTTATTCTAATACTCCAATTATTTTAATTCACATATCAAGTATATCTCCCCTTTCTCATATGCTGAGCATACCTCCACTGCTAGTTAAGAATAGAGTGACTTTCTACATTGCAGAATGTAACTTACGTAAAAATATTTTTTCAAACAATGCCCCAAATATAAGAATAAAAATTGAAAACTAAAACCAAATAAATCTTCTATATATCCCCACAGTCACATTATTGAAAATATAAATACAGTCACACATACCAAACATTAAGTAAGAGTAATTATACTCATGTAGCAAGCAAGATAATTGGAATTCAAATGCCACAAAAATATTCCTCTAATATGAAGGCAACACATTGAAACCTTGTAATTGCCTCACAGAACATGCAACATAGGTACAAAAGATATCCTTCTAGAGGTGTTACATGAAAAAGCTTGGACTTGCTTGTAATATATGCATCTTAACCAAAAGTTGTCATGTACATGGGTTGATAGTTAGCTTCATAATTGACATGCTAGTCTTCGTTTTAAAACATAAATCAAACTAGTTTATAATTAATAATTATTCTTATCTCATTTGCCAATGGATTAATTAAACAATAATGTTATTTGAAAATCCAAAATTAAATATTCGATTTAGATAACCATTTTATTATCATTAAATGAGATGGATTGGTGTGAATCAATGGAGACTACCATCTTGTCTAATAATAATAATAGGATGAATGTTCAAATGTGACACACACTCTTAAATATTCAACTAACATTATTATTAGTTAAATACAATATGAAATATCATTTTAATAGCATTACGCGTATTAAAGAATCATTTTAGTGACATTATAAATCAATGAGCAATATGAAATTAAATAAATAGTTGAGATTTCTACCTTTTCCACTTATTCCATGCGAACAAGTCTCTTATCTGCTATGGGGATCTAATTTTTGTGTTATGAAATATTTCAAATATGGATATCCATAATTATTACTGTATCTCATCCTTGACTAAACATAGCCATTTGGTTGTTTTATATACTATACATTTTATGAGAATTTTATCTTCTACTTTATTCTTCTTTTCTTTTCTTTACTGAATTTTTCTTTTCTCTCTCATCTTATAACACGTTATCAGCACAAAGTGCTTGATCATCTAAGAGAAGAAGACTTCAAAAAATAATAAAGATAAATAATGGAGATATTTGTCTTACAGATAATGCAACCACGCACGCATTATTCTTAAAAGCAAAGTTTATTTTGCTCATCTAATAATGGAAGAAGCAAGTGTTAATATGGTCATTCAAAGTACCAATATGATTTAAGTTTATGAAAGAGCTCTTATTTTGTTCCTTGAACAAACAAAGTTCATCATAAATAATGCATTATTTTCCACCAAATTACAAAGAAACTTATTGAGTTTCAAAGGTATTTGTCGAAATGGATATCATATCGAGGTAGTAAATAAGGGCAATAATGAATATATCTATATTACAACTTGTGAGTCAAGAAAGAAAGATGTACTAGAACGTTTATCTTCATTTTCTTTTACTCCTTATTACACTAAAATTAGTCCAATTGAACCACATGCTATTGTAAACCAGAAGTTTATTAGTCCAAATGATTTTACCATTTAGCATAACCAATTGGGACACCCCCAAGCAATAATGACATGAAGGATAATTAAAAACTCACAAAAGCATTTATTGAAGAATCAGAAGATTCTTCAATCTAATGAGTTTTCTTGTGCTGCTTGCTTTTAAGGAAAATTAACTACATAATCTTCACTAACAAAGGTTGGATTTGAATCTCTTGAATTATTTTAAAAAATTGAAGGTGGTATGAACTTTTAGATATTTCATGTTCTTAATTGACACATCTAAAAGATGGTGATATATGTACTTATTATCATCTTGCAACTTGCATTTGGGAGACTAATTGCACAAACTCTTCAATTAGTAGCACAATTTCCAAAAAATCTAATCAAAATAATTCGCCTTGATAATGCTATTGAATTTACTTCTTAAGTTTTTAATGCTTACTGTGTGGCCAGTTGTATAAATATTGAACACCTAGTTACTCGTGTTCATACATAGAATGGGCTAGCTAAATCATTTATAAAACACCTTCAAATGATTGCTAAACCATTACTTATGAGAACAAATCTCCCAGTTTCTTCTTAGGGCATGAAGTTTTACATGTTGCAACACTAATCCGTTTGAGGTCGATTAGTTATCATTAATTTTCTCCTCTATAATTAGATTTTGACAGTAATCAAACATATCTTGTTTAAAAAATTTTAGATGTGCTATATATGCTCCAATTGCCCCTACCTTATCGCACCAAAATGATACTCCAAAGAGAGTTAGGAATATATGTTGGATATGACTCTCCCTGTATAGCAAAGTATTTTGAAATACAAACAGGTGATGTATTTAAAGCTCGATTTGCTAAATATCATCTTGATTGAGTAATGTTTCCAACATTAAGGGGGAAAAGAAATGGTTGAACAATGAACTAAATTAGAATACATCATCTTTGATTCATTTAGATCCTCGATCAAGGCCATGTGAACTAGAAGTTCTAAAGATGATACATTTGCAAAGAATAGCAAATGAATTGCCATATGCATTTTCTGATATAAAAAAGATAACTAAATCCTATATATAGCTGAAAATGCTCCAATCCGAATTAAAGTCCCCTCTGAGCAATTGATCAATGAAAAACTCATACACCTGAAGCATGGTAGACCAGTCAGTTTCAAAAGACAAAAAATAGTCAAAAAACAGAGGGGTAGATGATGTTATGAAGGCAAATGATTCCTTTCTTATAGAAGATGATAGAGATATAATAAGGACACCTTGTTGTAGTCCAAAATTCTAACATAGTTTAAATGCCAAATGATGTAAGGTACCTAAAAATAGTCAAAATATTGAAAATGATGAAATCTTAATAAATTATGTCTCTACAAGGAAAAAGATGGAACATAGAAAAATGGTTATTGACGGTATATTTGCATATACTATAGCGCTAAATATTATACATGAGAATGATGACCTTGAACTAAGTAATGTCGAAGAATATCAACATAGAGATGATTGGCCAAAATGAAAAGAAGCCATGCAGGATCAATTAGACTTACTTGCAAAATATCTTTATACCTGTAGTCCAAACACTACAAGGTGTTGAACCTGTGTGATACAAATGGGTATTTGTGAGGGATAAAAATGAGAAAAATGAAATTGTACACCATAGGGTTTCTCACAAAGACCTAGATTATGATGAAACATATTTCTCGGTAGTGGATGCAATAACATTTCAATATTTGATTAGTTTATCTGCTTATAATTAGCCAAATATGCCTCTAATGGATGTTGTCACAACTACACAATTCATTAGACAATGATATTTACATAGAAGTCCTTGAAGGATTAAAGATGTCAATATCATCTAATGAATGTCCCCAATAAATGTACTCCATCATGTTGCAAAGATTAATATATGGTCTAAAGTAATCTGGATAGATATGGTGTAATTGCCATAATGATTAAGAAGGCATTCAAGAATGATACTATTTGCCCGTGTATTTATATACAAAAATTTGCATATGGATTCATTATAATTGCTATTTATGTTGATGATTTAAATATCATTGGAACTCCTGAAGAAACTCCCATAGTCAGAAAAGATCTAAAAGAAAAGTTCAAGATCAAAGATCTTGGAAAGACTAGATTTTATCTTGGCCTACAAATTGAATATTTAAAAACTGGACTTTTTGTTCATCAATAAACTTATACAAAGAAAATCCTTGATAATCTATATGGATAAATCATACTAATTAAGTATCCCAATGGTTGTAAGATCTCTAAATGTGAAAAATTATTAATTCCGCCCAAAAGAAGGTAATGAAGAAGTTCTTGGTCCTGAAATACCATATTTTAGTGCCATTGAAGTACTTATGTATCTTGTTAATAATACATAACTTGATGATATAGCATTTCCTCTAAGTGTGTTAGAAAGGTATAATTCCTATCCAACTAGAATACATTAGAATGAAATTAAACTTATCCTTTGGTACCTTCGAGAAACAATTGATAAGGGTTGTTTTATTCATCTTAAACAAAT
Organism: Dalbergia cultrata; assembly: GCA_031216105.1. NCBI lineage: Eukaryota > Viridiplantae > Streptophyta > Magnoliopsida > Fabales > Fabaceae > Dalbergia > Dalbergia cultrata. The sequence continues at coordinate 62,714,417 of CM062353.1, forward strand.
TCACTATTTGTTGGCTATGCAGATGTAGGATATTTATTAGACATACATAAAGATAGATCTCAAAGACGTTATTTATTCATATATGATTATACAACTGTATCACGAAGATCTGCAAAACATATGCTAGCTACTACTTCTTCAAATCATGTCGAAATTATCACAATACATGAAGCAAGTCTTGAATGTTTCTAGCTAAGAGCTATAAATCAATATGTTCGAGTGTCAAGTGGATTATCTTATAAGGAAGAAACTCTAACAACTTTATATAAGGACAATGTAGCATGTATGACTCAACTAAAAGGATGGTATATAAAAAGAGCTAGAACAAGACATATTCCTCCAAAATTTTCATCACGCATGATCTTCAAAAGCAATGAGCAATTGATATCCAGTAGATTCGTTCAAGTGATAATCTAGCAAATTTATTTACAAAGTCACTTCACTTTTTCCTTTGAGAAACTAGTACAACAAATTGGGATGCATCAATTGAGAGACCTTTAAGGATACTACTAAGAAGGGGAGACATACTGTCCTCTTTTTTCCTTAATTAAGGTTTTTATCGCACAAGGTTTTTCCTTGGTAAGGTTTTCAATTAGGCATCTTCCTAATGAACATCTAACGAGGTGTTATGAAATATTTCAAATGTGAATGTCCATAACTATTATTGTAACTCATCCTTGACAATAAATAACCCTTTGAGTGCTCCCTATTTTGTACATTTTATGAGAATTTTATCTTTTACTCTGTTCTTCCTTTCTTTCTTCTCTATGCAATTCTTCTTTTCTCTCATTTATTTTACAACAATTCAAAGCTTTTTATAATTTTAGGGTGGAGTGATGTTTCATGTACAATATAATATGACAACAAGCTTATACCATATGTATAGATGTAGAAGAAGAAGAAGAAATAAGGGTAGTGGGCCAGAAAAGTTTAAATACTAAAATAGAGATGAGAAATAGTGGCCATGTAAGTTTGTTGTCTTATTTTGTTATACTTAAAACTTTTTTTTTATTAGAGCCTATTTGGCATGCCTGATAAAATAAAAGATGATAATATAAGAGTTGATAGAATAAGGTTTGATAGTATAAAACCTGATAAATTTCTAATATTATATAAAACATTCGATGTGACATAGTATAATATATTATAGTTTATATTCTATATTATTATAATTTATTTTCAAATAATTCTAATATTATAAGTAAATACTAATTAAAGTAAAATAATAATATAATAATAAATTTTCATTAATTATTTAAATATTATATTTGTGTAACTATTTATTAATTAAAATTTAATTTATATTAAATGTTATTATTTATTTCAATATTTTATGACTATTTATTATTTCAATAAAGTATATAAATATTAAATATGCTCTTTTATATATTTTAATATTTTATTTTTTTAATCCTAATTATTTATATTTTAATTTAAAAGAAACATTAAGCCAAAATATATTTTTTTACTAATTTTTACTTTAATATATTACACACTATTTATTACTTATATTTAATTTCCTAGTTAATCATTTATATTATGTATTATTTATTATTTATTAATTATAAATTTATATTTTTATTATATATAACTAAATTGATATAACATATTATTTTTAACAATATTTATTTATTATAAAATAATTTGGCTAAGAATTATTTTTATTTATTTAATTTTTACTTGTTATTATTTATTTAAGAATTATTTTAATTTAATAAAATATTAAAAAATAATATTGACTTTATATGTTAAAAGTTAATCAGACCTAATTTATCTTCTCTATGTTGTACTAAATTATACAATATTTTGATATTAAAGGAGTTATGATAGGTTAACTTATACAATACATTATCTACACCAAGCAGTGAATAACGGGCCATAATGTATAATATTAATCATCCTATCATGTGTAATACAACGTACCAAACATACCATTAGTGTCTAGCATGCTTGATTGTCATCCATTGATAATGGAGCCACAACCACCACGAAGTTGTAAATCGAGGACACCTTGTTACAACAAGCCATTATTACACAACAAAAGGAATTAGAATTCCTAAATATAAGACCCCTCACAACCCATTATGTAGTATACAATCAATCCATAACAAAAATATAAGACATATTATTTACATGAAACAAACAACATGCATTTTGTCAGTAATTGAAAGCTAACCCTCCAGTCATAGCCATTGAATTTTTGCTAATTTTGGTTGTGCACAACCACACCAGTATCATAACATGACAACACTAGAACACACCAGTAGCCACTCACATGCACCCTGATGAGTACAACACAGAACCCTCTAATCTATGGGTGTGTATTTCTAATTTAGGGACTCTAGGAGTTTAAATAGATAAACAATTTCTGTTAATAAAAAAAATGATAAACAATTTCTGTCCATCAAAAAAATTGACTCCATATTTTCAGTTTAGTATGGATATCCTCAATTCCTATTTTCACTCTACAGCTAATTTAGGGAGTCACATGTTCTGTTCTCAATGAGTCGGCGAATCTGATCTAGTCAAGAAGTGGTTTAATGAGGTAAAGGAACACTTTATATAAGATTTTAGAACTTATAGTTAAAAAATCTAACATTCTCAAATTTGGTCCAACATTTTATTACACCTTATTATATCCACAACCCTAGTTGTATCTTTATGCTCACATATAAGAGACTAATTACATGAAGCATGACAGTAGATTCTCTTATAATGAGTATTACCTTCCATGCATTACATTATAATATTCTCATCGCAAAAGTCCCAATTAACTAAATAAGCATGTTCAATTATTATTTGAGTCCAAATCAAATACATGTCTTTCTCAAATCAAATGTATACAATCAAAATGGGAAGACAAATGAAATAGAGTTTCACTAAGATTGTATTTGGCAAAGGAAATAACTGAAGAGTAAAGAAAATGAAATCAAAGAAATTGAATAGAAAGAAATTGAGTGAAATTTTATTTTTCCAAAGTATGTTTAATTTGGATGAAAAGAAGTAAATGGAACAAGAATTACAGCTTGTTTGGATTTGTTTTTAGCATTTTTTTAAAAATCTATTTTTAAAGAATGAAAAACACAAAAATATGTATTTGGATAGCTACTATTTTTAAAAGTAAGGTTTGAGAATATCATAGTGAGCATTAGTGCAAGTGAGTATTGGAGTATATTTTTCAAACTTGTAGAAGCTACCATGTGTCTACTTAATACTAGAGAGAGACAGATGAGATTGGTTGCACATGAGTATTGGAGTATATTTTTTAAAAAGAAAAATGCAAGATTGGCTTCATACTAAGACCGTGTCAATCAATAAAGCATTTTAATTATAAAATTGTCTTCGTGCTGTTGCTTGTTTTTTAAAAGATATTTTAGTTGTTTTTTAACTTTAGCTTTTAAAACACAATTATTATTTTTGTTGTATTTAAAACCAATTTGAAAGATTAACTTACGAAACAAGTTTGCCTAGATTTTTTCTTTTAAAAACTAAAAATTATTTTTCAAAACACTTTCCAAACAACCCATTGTTTCTTTTGTTTTGCTTTATATGAAAAGTGAGAGAAAAGAAAAAAAAGATAATGATAATAATTTTACCCTTATATTATTTGAAGATGTTTTTTCAACAAAAATATGAAAAAAATGTAGAAATTAATAACCTGAGAATTGTAGTCATTAGAGATTAGTTAGTAAATAAAATACTAGTAAAACTCAATCACCTTATGTTTTATGTTATCCAATAATAAGCAAACACTGTTCTTTGAACCTTGAAAAATCAAAGCTAAACTTATTGGCATTATAATTACAATTACACTATATAAACTAATTCCCTTTTTTTTTTTGGAAGCCCATGCTAAGCCAAAAAAAATGGCAAAAAATAAAATAGGGGAAAGAAAGGGAAATTTTTTTTGAAAGGACATAAAAACATAATCTCAAAATAGTATCAAATCAGGTCACAAAACGAAGTAAAATTTTGGGGATCTAGAGCATAAGCACGAATCAAAATACAATGTCATACACATGCATCACATAAAAACTATTTTATATGTGATAAGATCCAGGAAGAAAACAAAAAAAGAGAAAGAACGTGTATTATAAATATCGTATTTATTTCATTGGTCGTGTTTTGCTATCTTATCAAGAACAAATAATCACATAAATTACATGTTTGTAAAGGCTATACAAAGGTTAACGAGGCTATGATACCAAATGTAAGACATATTAATTACATGAAACAACAACATGCATTTTGTTAAAGAATTGAAAGCTAGCCTCGAGTCATAGCCATTGAATTTTTGCTCTGATTTTAGTTATGCACACCCACACCAACACCATAACACAACAACATTGGCACACACCAGCAGCCACTCGTGTGCATCTTGCAGCACAACATGGAAACTTCTAATATATGGGTGTGTATTTTTTATGGAATGGGTATTATTACTTCACACACTTTGATTAGGGACTCTAGGAATTTACATAGAGAAATAGTTTCTGTCCATCAAAGAAATTAACTCCAGATTTTCAGTTTGGTGGATATTCTTAATCCCGATTTTCACTCAACTAGTTTAGAGAGTGCCACCTTTTTTCTTGTCTCTCTAAATGAATCTGACCTTGTTAAGAAGTAGTTTAGTGTTAGTTTTAATTGAAATTGCTTTGAAAAAAAAAGTCCCATATTGCTTAGAATTGGAGTAGAAATGGGTTGCCAAAGCTATAAATATGGGCCCAAATTCTTCATTTCAATTAGCAACGGTTGAAAACACTTTAAGTTTGTTTTTTACTTTTCTTTGTTCCTCTATACTCTTTTCTTTTAGGGTTGTGAAGTGTAGTTCAAATATTTGCTTTGAAGAATATGGGTATACTTGGGGCATGTGTATTTGAGAGAAGTCTATGTATTGTAATAATTTTCACATAATGATATTTTGTGGTTGTTGTTTGGCGGTGACTGTGATTTTTTTTCCAGTTTTAGAGTTTGCCACATTAAATTTTTTTGTTGTTTAGGGTGGTTCTCAAGGAGGAGGATGTAGCATTTTTCCCTAACATTTAGTGGGGTAAATGTGAGACTACTCCAGACCGGACCATATCGGATTGCACTAGACTGGACTAGACCAGACTAGATCAAACCGCACTGCAATCGTACTGCACTGCATCGGATCGATAGAACCCACTGCATTAGACTCGACTAGACCGGACCGAAACGGACCAGACCAGACCAAACCCAACCGAATCGAATTAAACCAAACCATACCAAATCGAGCCAAACTGGACTGGACTAGACCCAATCAGCCCAACCGGACTAGACTGAATCAAACTGAACTGGACTGGACCAAACCGAACCAGACCAGATCGAGTTGGAATGGACTAGACAGACCAAATCGAGCCAAATTGGACCGGACCAGACTAGACCATACCAAATCGAGTCGAATCAAACCGAACCGAAATGGACCTAGCTAGACCAAACTAGAGCACACCAAACTGAGTCGGATTGGACCGCACTGCACTGCATCGAACTAGACCGCACTCCAACCGCACTGCATCAAAGCAAAATAGACCAGGCCAGACCGGACCGAATCGAGCCTAATCTAGCTGAACTAGACCGAGTCGAATCGGACCAGACCGGATTGAACAAGACGGAACCAAATCGGACTGTACGGGATCGGACCAAACCGAGCCGAGCCGAACCAGACCAGACCTAACCCAACCGGATCGGTCCAAATCAAACCAAATTAGACTAGATTGGTTCAAACCGGACCAGGCTAAACTAAACCGGACTGAACTAAACCAGACCAAATGGAACTGAACCAAACCAAACCAGAACGAATCGAACCAAACTAAATCGAACTGAACAGAATCAGACTAGACAGGACCGAACTCCATTGAATCAAACCCTACTAAGCCGAACCGGACAGGACCAGGCCATATGTACCCATATCATCGATTTTTTTTTTGTCATCCCCAAGTATGTACATTTCTTTGATTAGTTAAAATATTTGATTTATAAAAACATAAAAATATATTTCCTAATTAATAAAAAAATTAATAAATTTAATTTGTGTGATTTCAATTGTACACCCTTTCATTGTACATACTTTTAGTAAATTAAAATATCAACTTTAAAACATATGTTATAATTAATGTATTATAATTAGTAAAAAGATCGAATATGATTCTAATTTGTGTTATCTCAATTATTCGAGTAGTATATCAATTCACAATTATTTCCAATAAAAAAACTGATGTAATTATTTGATTTTTTAAATAATTAATATCATTATCAAAGAAGTGTAAATAGTGGGATTAATTGTTTTAAATATTTTAATGTTGAACAATTGAAGTCTTGTTTTTGAAAAAATTTAATATAAAACGATTATGGAATTGATCAGTTGGAATGTTTAGGTTGTAAAAAATTAAATATGGTATAGTGAGGCGAGTGTGTGTGTGTGTCTCTCTCTCTCTATATATATATATAAAATATAATTTTCAAAAGCTCTATATTTGAAGTTATAAACTCCCCTTTCGTCGATTTCGTCCTTATTTAGAATTTCATCACTTATTGCTGTTCTCATTCTCATCATCATCACGACTCTCCATTCGTCATTCTCCGCAGATATTTGAATCCTTATTGGTATTCAAAGGTTTATTAAAAAAATTTCAAAAAGTGAAAAATTTTCAAAATTCTTTAAAATTCAAATCACAAATATTTATAATAACAAATACCACTAATGCAACATAATTCAAATTGAAGAAAAAAATACATACATGATGCAAATTGAATCCAATAAAGATAATTGAAAAATAAAGTGTGCTAAGATTTTCTTGTTATCATTAATTGTTGTAATGATAATAGTTTTGTTATCATTAATACTATAATTATAATAATTAATTATAATAATTTTTTGATAACATAATCATAATAGCTTTGTTATCTTTAACACTATATATATATAATTTTAATGGTATAATACATTCAATTATCATTTTGTTTAGATTATATTTTATTTGTTAAATAATTTTTATTGAACTATTTTGTTAAATAATTTCAATGAAGACATATATGAAGGTATGATTGGAAAAAATAGTTAATAATTAGAATGTAAATTAAATCCAAAAACTTCATTAAATATTAAAATTATGAAAAGGTTGAGGTATAATTTTCTCTATGAATGACACATGAAAAACTATCTATGTAATGAATCTTAATTATTAGTACTATAGATGGATTATAGATTATACTAAATCCCTTGAAAATACATTAACTATGATATTAAGTTTTACCAAATATCAAAACTAATATAGTATAGTGTGTATTATTATATTTTTATTATGAATATCATTACAATACAATGCATCAAATTTTATATATTATAATATAAATTATATATCATACTATTTAAATTTGACACTTAAAAATCAAATGATATGTAATTAATGTTGTTCTTTAAAATTTTAATTTAAATAATATTATTATATTAGTATTAAAAAATATTATCATAAAGTGATATATCATACTAATTAAATCTGACATGCAAAAATATTATTATATTTTTATTTTCAATATTATTACAATAAAATGTAGCAAATTTTATATATTATAATAATTTTTAATAAATTATATATCATACTAATTAAATCTAACTTGCAAAAATAAAATGATATGTAATTAATGTTATTCTTTGAAATTTTAATTTAAATTGGAGAGTGATAGATTAAGTAGAAAGTGAACGATTGATCATATTTATATGTTAATTTGTGATATTAAATTTTTAATCATAATTTGTTAATTATGATAATATTTGCTCTGGTTTTAATTAATAAAATAATTTTAAATTAATGTAACTATTATCACAATTATAACACAAATTTAAGGTTGACTCAATAATATCAATTTGACAACTCTTCTCTAAATTTATGGACTTGTCGGAAGCTAACATAGATTATGATTAAAAGATATATATATTTCATTAGTTTTTATAATATATTGCTCCAAGGATTTAATTTTAATGCATTATTGATGTAAATATATATTTTACATTGATATTAAATGATATAAAATTAAAATATTCGACCACTAATTACTATATTTAAGTGTAATTTGAATATAACAAACAAAAGAATATAATATTTAATTCATATTCAAAACCCTAAAAAACCTCACGAATCCCATTTAAAATAAGTGAATAACTTCTACACTTTAAAATTTTATATTGAAATTAAATGATAATAGAGTATATATCAGTTTATAAAAACTACCCAAGAATTAAATAAAGAAAATTCTCTAAATTTAAGTCATAATAAATATATCATAGTAAATATTTTATATTTTTAAAAGTAAAAAAATATTTCAAAAATCAAACTAAATTATTTAAATTAGTATTTATGATTGACATCATTGTGATAGATTACATTAATTACAAATTGATAATTACATATTGATTGAAAATTATTATATAAGTTATATTTCAAATTATGCATTTCTTGATAGTATGTAAATCACGTGTTCCATATAGAACTATAATACATGTGAAAGAAATTATGACTATATATGAAGCCAAATAATATAATCATAACAAAATTTGAACTTTATTATAATGAATTTTTTTTATAAATTTAAAATATAGAATAAAAATTTGCAAAGTCAACCAGCAAAAAAAATTCACAAAGTGATATTATAGTATCTAATAATGGATTTTGAAATTAGATTGTAAAGTGAACTGATATTATGATTAATGTGATTGATATTTATCAATTAAGTGTAATGAATATAGATTGATGTCACAACGTCCCCGGAGGGGACCATGACGATTTGACAACCAGATTTAATAAAATAGGAATCGCCACCAATTTTAATTATGGCTAAAATTGGAAAATCTTTTAATTGTAAAACTGATCTTTAAAAGAGATATGAGATTCGGGAGTCTAATTATGATTAAGGAAGGGTGGAAACTTAATCCCACTGCACCCCTAATACATCCGTGTAAACACGGTTACCATAAAGCTCATTATGCAAATTTTATAACTTTAAAATATTTATTTTTCCCCAAAAAAATTATAACAATTATATATTTATAAAGAAATAAAAATCAAAATCAAAACAAAAATTAAAGAAACAAAAATCAAAATCAAAACAAAAATTAAAGAACAAATTTTATGAAAAAGAGATTTTGGCTTGATAGTTGTTTGGCTACGCCGACGTATCCTCTGGTGCAATGAGGAACTCAAAGCCATGTTGTTCTGTAGAAAATAATTCTGTGTTGATGGATTTTAATTTACAAAAAAAAAGTGGGTTGATTGATTTTATTTGTGAAAAGAAGATTTTTGGTTTTAATTAAATATAAAATAAAAAAGACCTAATATAAGACCAAAAGAAGAAAAAAAAAAAAACTAAAGTCCAGCTCATGACCAAAAACAAAAAAGAACTTAAAAAAACAAAAGGATACTAGCCTAAACAGCTTAATCCAACCCAATAACATAAAACCCAAAATAAAAAAAGGGTGAACGAAAAAAAAAAAAACCAATACCCTAAGACTCTACCCAACCCAATAACATAAGAATAAAAAAAGAACTGAACAACAAGGAAAAAAAAAAAGAAAATCAATAAAATCCTAAATCTAAATCCCTAATTCCCCACTTTCCCCAAATTACATTATTGCTCAACAGAAACAAAAGAAAACAAAGTGTAGAAGCAACAGGGAGGATCTACAGCGCGCATCAGCAGAGGGGAAGGGAGCTCATGGCGGCACTCAAGGAGGCAGAGGCTTCGTGGATTGGTTCAGCACAGCGGGGAGGTTTCAAAGCTTCGCGGAGGAGCAGTTGTGCCAACGTTGTACAGGGGACAGGCCTCTGATTCGCATAGGGAAGCTCCGCCGCGCGGAGCAGTGGTGGCTGGCAGGTGGAGGACGTTGCGGTAGTGGAGGAGGTTTCACGATTGGGAGGTACACGCAGGCGTATCGATGCCTGTGCTCCGCTGTCCCGCGCACTAGTGCTCTGTTGTAGGTGGATTCGTGGCTATAGCGAAGTAGCGGAAAGCGAGGCTGGGGCAGCAACAGCGGTGGTATCAACCGACGCTGGGGTCGCGACCTCCCTGGTACTGAGTGATGGTGGTTCAAGGGTCAAAGTGGGTGTGATTTCCTCTTTCTATGCTTTCCTTTCCCCTCTCTTAGTTTTTTAATGGTTGAATGATGTTGATGATGAGAAGATGACAGAAAAAAAATGAACCCCTGTTCTTGCTCCTATTACCGTTACCTGTTGCTCTTGGTGTTTCTAATTGTTGCCCCTCTTTTTGTTATGAATTCGTGTATATATACACGCACACTTGCCATTTAATTTTGATCCCGGATTGATTTTGTTCATTATTCTGATTGAGATATTTCTCTGAGTTATTGTGATTCTTGCTTATGAATGGGATTTGGTTTGATTGAGGATGTAATTTGATTCTGATAATTATTTCTTGATCCTCAACAATTAATCCTTCTGATAATCTTCCTTGGTCTAGCATCCCTTCCTTGATTTGCTTTGTGTCTCTTTCCCTTTTGAGTAGACCAAAAAGGAAATAAAAGAAGTAGATAACAAAGATCCATGGGCTGGGAACCTGAACTAAAGGAGTTGGGATGACACATATTTTCTTCTTTTTTTTTATAACAAAGGAAAATAATAATAATAATAATAAAAATAAATAAATAAATAAATGAAAAGGATACTTGGACAAAATATGGTGTTAGAGAATTTAAATTCCAAATAAAAATTATGGGTCCAAAATTATATTTTATATATGAATTATATTTTGATATATAAATTATATTATATATATATGTATGTATAGTCCATAATTGTATACTGTATTTTTTTTCCTAATCATATATATGTTTATATAGTTTCCTAGTATAAATCAATTTCATTTAAATAGTATAACTGCTTGAGAGATGATATTAGTATACTCTCGTCCCTTCTATTTTTAAAATGTGCATCCCATCTCTTGTTAAATTAAGACAGGTTATACCTTTTGACATATTTTCAATTTCTCATTAATTCTTCATGTTCTCATGCTTATTAGTTTATATTTTACTAAATTACTGTTGCGACCCAATAATGAGGCCAATGAAAGAACCAATCTCGCATTGGGCAAGCCCAAAATGTGAATCCATATGTAGAATAAGTCCGGATCAATGGTCCATGAGTCCATAAGTCAAAAAGCCTGACGCGCCACTCACACCAACAACTTCCGACCTCATTTGGCACGAAGCCATGTTCAGGCCTTATTTGGCATAAAGCCCATGTAATGTACCTCATGATCTCACAATGTGGATCCATGCACAAGCGCACTAGCCAAGTATCAAAATATGAGGATAGGGGTAATGAGCATTTGAACTTCTTATTTAAAGGATATTCATAAAGAAAGAGGTATGTATTTGAATCCACATACTACTGCACCAAAAACCACTGCTAATATCTTTGGTGAAGTACTTACAGGTACCCCACCTCTCATCCCAGCCTCAACAAAGGCAAACTAAGGAGAAAGGAAGGCTACTTTGTGTGCACTTCCAAGTCCCTAGGTGTAACCTCCTACCTTACTGCACCATTGCAGATACCATTTATTAATAGCTATAGTGAGTTATATTCATATAAATATTGATATATATAATTCAATTTTTGAATAATTATATTGAGAAAGCAAATTAATATTAATAAAAATAATTAATAGTAAACAAAAATTATAATAATTATTTTCAAAAATCAAAATGATATATTTTATCAACTACTAATTTTAGATTGTTAATTTATATTTTTATAACTTGTATCATCACAAAATTCTTTTGTTATCCTCTTTGTGATTCATCTTTATATATAAAATTAATAATTTTGTTTTTTAATATAAATTGATATTCTAAAATCAATAATTGAAAAATATGTAATCGTTTTAAATGATAATTTGTTGCTATCAATAATTTATTCTCTTAATGTAGTGATTTAAAAATTAAATTAAATACAAGTATACGTAAATATATCAATATTTTTTACAATTAAAAGTAGCATATCTTAATTTGCAATGAAACTTAATATATAATTATTAATAAAGAATATTTAGGTAAAAAAAACTATAAGCACAATAGAGTGGACAATTAATAAAAAATTTGAAAATAAATTAATGTATAACTTTTCTCAATTTTTTAGAAAAATAAATGCATGTTTTAGACATAGAAAGAAGTGTAATAAAACATTCGTTTTCAAGAAAGTTGTATTTTACTCTATTTTTTACATACATATTTTAGTAAGTGCGAATTATTTTCCCTCGGACCAACACATGCTGGCCATATATTTTTGCATAATTTGTATAATGAAAGAGTAATGGGAATACCATAAAGAGAAAATGTATATTAAAATTAAAAATGTTATTTTAACATTTTAAGTAGCCGCTTTATCATCTACAAGTGATTATCTTATTTATCCTACTCATTTATTTTCTCATTAATAATAATAAAATAGGTATTCAAATAGGACATTCACTTTAAAATATTTAAATAACATTGTTACTACAAAATAAACTAATCAAATCAAATCAAATTAAATACATAAATAAAACAACACAGAAAGCAATGGACACTTGGAGAGATAAACCCTACAGCAGCAAAGTTTATACATTTTTTTATGTAATGAAAAAAAAATGAAAAATCCTATATAAGCCAAAGCTGCCTCTGCGGCTGTAACCCTAGTTGCACCGAGCCACCTCTTCACTCGCTAACACGCTCTTTCTTTTCGTCTTTCATTTCTAAAACCCTGCCCCCTCTCTTTCTGCACACTGCCACCAAACCCTTCAACTGTGAGTGATTCTGCAAAACCCTTCAATTTCACAACTTTTCATCTGGGTCTTCCTTGTTTCATTTACTTTGATTCTTTGTCACTTTCTTTCTTTTTTCTTTTTTTAAATCCTCACTACCCAATTGGATAAAGATTTGATTTTTGTTGTTATCTTAACTCTCTTTTTTTCTTCTTTTGGTTTTCCCATTTAATCTGGGGTGGTTTTTTATTTATTTATTTTTATTTATTTTTATTATTATTTTGCTTTTCAGGAGTTATAAAGAACATTCAGCAGGTGAGTCATCATGTCGGATGATGAAAGGGAGGAGAAGGAGTTGGATCTCTCTTCTCCTGAAGTTGTAACCAAATACAAGACTGCAGCCGAGATCGTTAACAGTATGAGTTTTTGTCATTTCTTACACTGAATGCATGAATTTTATTGAATTTAGATAAAAGTTAACCTTTTTCATTTATGTGCATTTTTTTTTCTCCAACGATTTGTGTAAGGTTTCATTTTCTTCTGTATGTTTGTTTTTTATGTGATTTCCATGTTGATAAATAATGGATTGTTTGTATTTATTTTGGGACAGAGGCTTTGAAGTTGGTTATTTCAGAATGTAAACCGAAGGCTAAGATTGTGGACATTTGTGAGAAAGGGGATTCATTTATTAGAGAGTAAGCTTACATTATTCTGTTTTCCAATTGAATGGAAGGAGCATTTTATTTCGCTTTTATTTTATGCTTATACAATTGCTTTGTTACTCTTTGTCTTGTGGTTCATAGTGTTTTTTACGTTGTGTTTTTGTGTGAAGGCAAACTGGTAATGTATACAAGAATGTGAAGAGGAAGATTGAGAGAGGTGTTGCTTTTCCAACCTGCATATCTGTAAACAACACAGTCTGTCATTTCTCTCCTCTAGCCAGTGATGAGACACTGTTGGAAGAAGGTGATATATTGAAAATGTAAGGTTTTTCGGAGTGTAATTTTGTGATGAATGATGGGAGAATGGATACAAGTGGTTTTGGCTATTACTGGAAAATGGGAAGTTGATGTTAATGTTTTCTTTTTGTTTGGTTGCAGTGATATGGCTTGTCATATTGATGGGTTCATTGCTGCTGTGGCACACACACATGTTCTTCAGGAAGGTCCAGTTACAGGACGGGCAGCTGATGTCATTGCTGCAGCTAACACTGCTGCTGAAGTGGCCTTGAGGCTTGTAAGGCCAGGAAAGAAGGTAATCATACGTACTGTGCATTAGTTTAACGAGTACATTTTGACTTTATGACAAAATATATTCCTTACTTGTACCATAGGTTTAAGATCAAAGCTGTTATGTTGATATTATATTGAAGCTTATATAGGCAATTTGGATTATTAAAATCAGAGAGATTGTTTATAATGTACTGTCTGGAGGGGTTGGTTGATCTCTAAATGATGAAAAATGTCATGAGCTATGGATAAACTCTGATGAAGCTTTATTGTCATAGTTACACTGATAGAGGTCACGTATGCTTTTCCATGTGCTGTCTCAGCTGAAATAGTTTCTCATCTTATCTTGTTCTATAAACTTTTGAGTCTAATTGCTTGTGTGTTCAAGCCTTTTGGACTCTTTTTTTTTTTGCTGCATGATGAATGCAGCATGCATTGTCATTGAACTCTAGGGTTTACTATTCTGATCGAAATTTAAAACAATATCAGCTACATCTGTTTCATGTTTCTTTCCAATTTCTCAGTACCTCTTAAAAATAATGTTTTGGTTTTATAATACATTGCAAAGTTCAATGAAATGATCTCCATATGATGAAGACATCATAGGCTATGGATTACCTCCAATGAAGCCTTTTTTTATTTTTGTCATAGTTACACTGATGGAGAATCATTCATCCTCTGTTCCATAGGTGGCTACCACTTCCATAATGGATACGAGTAGTCCATTGGGATATAGAACAGTCAAGGTGGTACTCACGTAATGTCCAACATCTGACACCAATGGGGTGCATCTTTAGCTCTTTTATTTGTGCAGCGATCCCTTCTTTTTGTAGTATTGGCAACTTTGCCGAGGTGACTGGTACAATATTGGTTTCCTCCTTTCCCTGTTGCCTAAACTATAATTGGCTGTTAATAGCTTCATGGCTGTGCTGGTTTATATAGTCAGTGCACATGTCTGCTGCAGCCAAAATTGTACCAGATTTAAACCATCATTGATTTGTATGTAGAAATGTAGAAGAATTATTTTGATAGAGAAATTGATTATCTTTTATGGTGGCGACTTTGCCAAGTTTATTACTATATTGGTTTCCTCCTTTCAATGTTTGTATACATCGGCATGTTTTTCTATGGTAGCAAATGAGTATTAATTTCGAAACTAATACTCTTAATCACCTTTTTTGATCAAATTTCCTTTTCCTGACAGAACAAGGACGTAACTGAGGCAATCCAGAAGGTTGCTGCTGCTTATGATTGTAAAATTGTTGAGGGTGTTCTTAGCCACCAAATGAAGCAGTTTGTAATTGATGGGAACAAGGTTGTGCTTAGTGTATCAAATCCAGATACAAGGGTTGATGATGCAGAGTTTGAGGAAAATGAAGTTTATGCAATTGATATAGTGACAAGCACTGGAGAAGGCAAGGTAAGTTCATTGTGCTAATATATTTATTTACCACTATGTTGCATCTTCTTATGAATATTAAAAGCAACTCGTTAATACCTTGCAGCCCAAGCTGTTGGATGAGAAGCAGACAACTATTTATAAGAGGGCTGTTGACAAGAGTTATCACTTGAAGATGAAAGCATCTAGGTTCATTTTCAGTGAAATAAGCCAAAAGTTTCCAATCATGCCATTCTCTGCTAGGTAACTTACCTACTTGCATGCTATTAACACTATGTTCAAATGGGTTGTTCTATTCTGGATTGTCTTCATGTTACTTATATATTAATTCTTCAATATTAGGGCTTTGGAAGAGAAAAGAGCCCGCCTAGGTTTAGTGGAATGCGTGAATCATGAGCTGTTGCAGCCATACCCCGTACTGCATGAAAAGCCGGGTGAAAATTTTCTTGGCCAGTAGCATGATTAGATCTCTCCATTGGTGTTGGATTTGTGTGAGCCATGCTCATGTCATGCATAATTAGTTGTTTTCAGGTGATTATGTTGCACACATCAAATTCACAGTCTTGCTAATGCCAAATGGATCAGACCGAATCACCTCTTATCCACTCCAGGAATTACAGCCAACAAAAACAACAGATGATCCAGAGATTAAGGCATGGCTAGCCTTGGGTACAAAGACAAAGAAGAAAGGGGGTGGAAAGAAAAAGAAAGGTAGGTTTGGAAGAGCATGTTATAATTTTATCATGCCTATTATTTTGCATTGCACTTATAGACGGTATAGAATTGCATGAGTGGCATAAGATTTTGTGCCTGTAGATATAAGCAAATTTAGTTCTGGTCCCTCTTTAATTTTTATTTTGATTTTGGTCCCTCATTTTCCAAAAGTCTTTTACTCATTGCTGTTAGTTGAGGTATGTTAACTAGTGATGTCAGACGAGAATGGTCAAAATTGAGGTGAATTTTTGTCTGGCGTGTATTATTAGTTAACGGATCTCATGTAATGGAAAACTTATGGGAAATGAGACCGAAATCATAGTAAAAATTAAAGAGGTACCAAAATCACAATTGCCTATATTTACAGGTACCAAGCACATATGTAAGCAGTGTGCGTGCACACTAAGGGCCTGTTTGGTTTCGTTTTCCAGTTTTCATTTTCACTTTTCAGGATATTCCACTGGAAAATGAAACAAACAGGCCCTTATAAGCTTCAAATGTTCCACTTTTTGGCAAATGGGCTCAACACATGCTTGGTTGTTTGCACAGGTAAGAAGGGGGATAAGGCAGATGAGTCAGCTGAAGCTGAGCCCATGGACTCAACAGATGGGGCCACTTCTCAAGATTGAGTTATCCCCTTCCCCCTAGACCCTAGTGATCGAGAAAACAAAAAATGATTTCATTTCATTCTCTACACCCCTTTCAATTTTGGTACACTGTTCACTGAATTGTATCTGTTTGGAAATGAATTTAGTATAGTGTCCACTGTCCAGACATCGATTCTAATAGGAATTTTCATATGCATATTGCTGTTGCACTCGGTGTCTATTTTGTTGCTAGTTTGGTTTTGGATGCAAATATCAAAATCTCGTTAAGACAAAAAGAAGTTTGTAGCTTTTTAAATAAGGTAAAGCTACTCTGGTCCTATTTGAGATTCGTCCAAAATACGAATTATTTACTTGTAGTGTTGAAATTAATGTAGAAATAGGTGCAACAATGATGTAATAAAATCAGTTGAATTAAAAGTATGGGGTTGGTTTTCATTTCTACGGTATAGCTGATGAAAGAAGCTTAACATGGATGAAGGAAGTAAAAATTTATCCTTGAAATGCGGTCGACAGTTAGTTAGCAAATGATTTTCTTGAAAATCGCCTGGTTAGGTTCTCCTTTTGATCCTCCCCCCCCCCCCCCCAAAAAAAAAGAAAGCTTTACAATGTGTGACTATCTTCTTATTAAGGGAAAATTATCCGTAGTTAAATTTCTTGGTAAGCTTGGTGCAAGTCTTGGTTCCTCCACTGCTGATTTTTCGTCTCCGTTTTCGACATGAAAACTGATAATGAAATGCAAATCTATTTCTGATAAAAGCAAGTACTGAAATAGGAGTGGTCACATTGTAACGAACCATCGAGCAGAAAGCAAGATAACTAAAACTAAGGAGCCCTATTGCGAGTAATGTCTATATATTAATAATGTAAAATAGTCTTACATTATCACTAATTGAATTATTAGAATTAAAAATCATGGTAACTGGTTGTGATAGTAGTTATGAAAAAAGAATTATAGCAATTGAAATTGCTAAGTGGTGTGCTAAATTGCTGCCTTAGAATTCTTTTACGAAGCAGTAGATCTGTTGATCAAATATTCATCTTTTATTTTAATTTTGGTTTTTTTTAGGGGTTTATCCCGCACCTTTTTAAAATTTAAAAATATCAGTATTTTTTAGTTATTTATGGATACAAATGTGCCACATTTTCCACTAACTTAGTTTATTAAAACTTAGAAAATTAAAGATTAATTACAACCGAATAAAGACAAAAAGATACCGATACTCAGGCACAAGAGAAACCACCTTTTATGGACAAACAAAATATAACCACTACTGATTAACTATTCGTGCTTCTTTCACAAAAAAATCTTAAATAATGATTTTGTTGTTTACAATTTTACAATTTCATATATCGTCTAAATTTTATATTTAATCAATTTTAAAATTTGAAACACCAGGTAATACCGGTGCTCCTATCCGTGTACGAAACAACTTCTGAAATGACTTGGATTCAGACAGGAGGAAGAAAAAAAGAGAGGAAAAAGGGGACTTAGAATCTTTCGGCTTTGTATCGGTCTACGTAATCTTCCAAGTTCTTTTCAGTGGATACTGGATAGTGACAAACAAAACTTGACATTGAGCGCATTATGCGAGAAATGGAAATAGCATCACCCCCACTGTATAATATGCAATCCAACAGAACTTTTCCAAATGAACACGACTGAAATTTCCACTACACATCCGAATACGTTCAAAATCAGCATCCACACGGGAAAATTTCATATTTCCTATAACTCTCAGCGAAGTAAAAGAACACTGTAGACTCGATGTTGCCCCTCTTTGTAGATATAATGGAGGAGCAGCATCCTATTTACAGAGTTTCACGCTGCCAATGGGCAAAGATAGTGGGGGGAAAAACATGACCGGGAAACAATTTTTAATGCCGGAAACCAATAGTCCAAGTAATAAGCTTCAATATCACCCTGAAAAAAGAGATCAGAACGACGTTAGTTTCCAACAAAATTATAACACAATAACTACAATCATTTGTAACAATTTCACAAACAGGATTATTCACATTAGCATTATATTAATATCATGCGAACAATACCCAAATAATTCTCATTGTCTCATGATTTACTATCCCACACGATATATGGCCAATAGTTTGAAAGTTACTCAGTATGACTGTGATCTTGTCATCAACCGAGTATTATTCTTGGGTCAATGAAAATGGAGAACAGCTTATATCATTGATTCCAGAAAGCCTAAAATCTGGGGATTCGAAGAAGAGATATGTGGGAAAAAAACAAATAGAAAATTTGGGAAAGTGGGGAAGGATGATAAAAGACAAATATAAAAGCAAAGCAGATCAACAACAACAACGAAAAAAATGACTGCAGCGAAAAAAGGAAATATACCCTATAGGAAGTGTCCTTCTATGAACAGAAGAACCGAACTAGCGGATAGCACCACCTGAGAAAAAACAAGCCATGTCCCTATCACAAAACTAAACGTCACACCCAATTATGCCATCTTTAATGCCTGCTTCAATTGTGCAAACGCAGATGGATGCATACTGCTCATTGCAGCACTAAATGATTCCCCATGAATAGTAGCACATGTTTGCAGATTTTCTCTCACGGAGTCCTCAAGTGATAGGTGATTGATACGGTCTGACAATTTGATCTGGAGAGAAAATATAAAAATGCACAATATTTATTATTCATATAATTGCATATCATTGCAAAATGGATATTTCATTTAGTTTTCATAAGTCTCTTGCCTGTCTTTTTCTGAGTTCTTTACTTGGAATAGTGCCCTCATCAGGAGACGTAGTGGAGCTCAGATCACCACTGTTTTTGACAACAGACAAAAAGAATTGATTGTAAAACATGACCAAATGGCATATAAAACGAGGGACAACCCCATATAGTTTCTAAACTGTCTAATTGCCTTCAGAATTGAGCTCGCTGGTAATAAGAAGTAATATCTCCTCATACAAAGGACTAAACGAAAGACATAAAATGCAGACATCAATCAAGATACAGCCTAAGTCCCAACCATTCTCAATATAGTGCAAAAAGTATATTATATGTAACTTTTTAAGTATGAACAAACTTAGCAAAAAAAGACTAACCTGGACTCCTCCTCAGTCAAGTCACCACTTCCACCCATAATTACACTTGTGCAAACACTGCATAAAACAACAAATATAGGGGTCATTTGCTTCTCATTTGCCAACAATTTATGATATTCACAGGTATTATTACCTCAAAATTTGATCAAGTTTGTCAATGACTTGCGGCAGCCTTAACGTCAGAATTATTGAGAGGGCTAAGCCAATTGTCTTCTTCTGGATTGAAGAAACATTGTCTACCTGGAAAGAGTATACATATATATATCAATTCACAATAAAGGACACAACATATTAAAAAGGCCCAAATGAACCCGCACACTTACCAAATACTGGCTAAAACTGTAATCACTACTTAATATTGATTTGAACAAATCATGCGATGCAAAATCCTACAATATATTTCAACAATAACACCACACAACTACTTCCAGTCATGGGCAAATATTTTGCTAGTTCTTCCCACCCCCTTCTCATGGCAGTGAATGAGAAAAATATGAAATCTATAGAACGCAGCACAATAGTGAACTGAAAATAGGCCATGATGCCATAAAAAAAACTCAAACACGATGCTGTTCTAAATTATATACTTGAAAGATCTGATACATGCATCAAAAGCCAAACAAGTATTAGTCTTTGTTGAAATTGGGGGTTTTAGATAGTAGGGGGGGGGGATAGAATAGAGACTCAATAATATGAAAGTATATTAGATATATTGTGTTGTGATAATACAACAAGATAATCCTATTTATAAGCTAAAGATAAAATCTAATCATCATGATAAAATCAACCTAAATAAATATAAATCAATCTAAGATATCATATGAAATATTCTAAGATATAATAAAGATATTAATAAATATTTCCTTACTTCTAACAGTCTTGTTACAGCTTCACACTTGCAGTATATTAAACAATTCAACAATTTAAAACCAAACACCATCCATTATTATAGCATACCCACACCAGCAATTGCTAGCATAACCACACCAACCTTATCAACCCAAATGTCAACCAGACAAAGAAGTATGTTTTCTTGAACTGGGATAGATGCTGTCTGAAGGAGTAGAGAAGTTGATGGATCTGATGCTAATTGGGCAAGTGAATTTGTATTCATCACCAAAAGCCTTGCCAGGATGGCAGCAGCAGATGCTTTCACAGATGTTTTAGAAGGATCACGGTCATCTCCTCCACTCAAACATATTACAATTAATTTCTGGAAGGAAAAAGAAACAATAAAAGAACTCAAAAACATGTCTCTAGATTATTAAGTATGAACATTAGTTGAATACAAAAATTTGTTTTACTACATATCTCAAGAGCACATAACTAGACTTACTTGTAAAGTACTGCTAATAAGTGGTGGCACTTCCATGGGAAAACACTGTAAAGAGGCAAAATCAAAACAAATTATTTTGGAAGATTTTTTAATCATATCCAACAAGAAACTAAATTATCATCCAACTTATATCAAGACTAAAAAATTACAGAATAATCTTGCTTTCAAAATCAAGACATTATGAATGCCTAAATATGGCTTTATGACTAAGTCAAAACAAAGCACTTATCTAAAGAGTTAACTAATTTGAAAACTTTCTGGACTGTTTGATTTTAAAAAATGTTTCCTGTTTTCAATATTAACTACAGAGCTGCCACCTTATTTTCACTTTGTTTCGTGTTTACAGATTATGACAAGGAAACACAAAGAAAGATTTTTTTTAAACACTATTTCCTTCACAAAATTCTAAAAAAAGAAAACATAAAGAAAACAAGGTTATCGTTTTTGTTTAAAATTGAAAATAGGAAATGCTTTCTAAAACCAAACAGTTAAACTATTTATGACGTATTAGTTCAATTAGTGCAATTGCAAACTGAAGATTGGAGACTAAAACCCCATCCAAATCAATCTTCAACCCTTTAACCAGTCCGCTATTAACAGCTCTAGATACCACGATGGAATAATGGTCCTAAATGATCATAATGATTAAAAAGAATTCCCCCTCAGTAAGCTTACCATAAAATGCTAATAAGCTAGGACCTATGAAAGCATCTAACCCAAATCCAATGGTTAGGGAAAGAGAGGGAGGGGAAGCACAAAAGGAGGAACTATATAACAAAAAACCCAATGGTTCATACCACTGACCTTAAGTTTGAAATAACAATTGTCAAGATGGGAATAACGTACCTGTACTAAGATATCAATGACAGGAAGAACCGAAAGAAGACCTTTGTCATTGACATTTCCGACAACTAAATCAAGAATTTTAGCAATATTTGCAGCATGCATGCTCAGAAAGTCATTTCCACCCAAAATTACGTAATCTTCAATTATGTTCACTGCAACCTGTAATTCAGATAAAGAGAATGAATATACAACTTAATAAAGATACTGAAATAAGATCAACACCAGGTTGCCATTGGGGTTCGGACTAATTAAACCATCATCATGATCATGAACCCAACAAAATTATGAAGCCAATATAGCATACAGAAACAGACATGCCAGTGGCAGAAATTGTGATACTTTCCATCAAATCAAGAACTGAATGATTCATTTTGCATTGGGTAGCACCACCTTCATAACAGTTGAGTTTTATATAAACTAGATGAACGAAAACTACAATGATTTAACTTCCCATATATAGTACTAGATTACACCAAGTCCCTTTTATATAGTACAAAACCAAGAATAGTTAACCTGTTCTTGTCTGTAACCTTACAACTCAGTTCCCAAAGCCGGAGACTCTATTATACAATATAATCAATTTCATATAAACTACTGATCTTAAAATATTAAAAGGTACACGTTAGATATAAAAGGCATTCATATTTCTCTACTTGGGGTTTGTTTGGATAGTACAACTTCTGACTTTTTTGAACTTTCTTGAAGTAAAAAATCACAATTTTACTTTTTTCTATCATGTTTGGCTAAATAACTTATACTTCTTTAAAAGTTATTTAGTGCTTTTTGAGAAGTTAAAATACCTAGCTTCTTAATAAGCACTTTCTAAAACACTAAACTTAAGCACTTTTATTAGTATATATTTGAATATAAAATAACTTATAAATAAGTTAATTTTCAAAAATTACTTTTGTATAAATGCTTAAATAAGTTGTTTACCTAAACGGGACCTTAACAACTTAAGCTTTAATAAGCTTTTGAAAGAAATGACTTGTGACATGGTATCAAAACCTCTACAACCAACTTATCTAGAGTTTGATTGTTGTTACCCCTTATTTTTTCTAAATATAAATTTCAACACAAGGTAGGACTATACATTGTCCACACTTCAAGGAAAAGAGGCTCTTTAGGACGGGCCTGTTAAATACAAAAATCATTTATGTGTCTTTACCTAGCAGCTTTAGATTTTGGGAGGAATAATTTGTGAGGTGGCAGGTAAGGAACTAGAAGTATAAGGAATATATTGTCATCAATTCAAATATTGTGTTGACCAATCCAACTCTCGCAAACTTCAACTAATGCAGGCTCTATCATTCTCTAAAATACAAGGATTATGAGTTATTCAAAATATTATTAGAGGCCAGAGTCAAGTCTAACCTGCAAATGGTCAAAGCTTCTATCCATAATGTCCACAAGGCGTGAAAAATATGACGACAATTGAGGAACCATTGACGGGGCGTGGGAAAGTGTGGCCTCCCATAACTGAAACGTTATGCAGTTGTATGTTCATGATATATTCTCTCACAAATATTGTGCCCATCTAATTAATAAAAACAAGACAGCAGGATTACCAGAATGCTATCTTCTAGAAGATTGAGTTCATCGGGACCGTTAATATCAATCCCATAATCCAGAATTGGCAGTAGTATGCTGTAGCAAATGGGTGACTGGTAACCAAGTGCAACCACAAAGTTTCTCAAAGCAACAAGAAGCTGAATCTGCAGCAGACTTTCACCAGAGGATTCCTCCCAAACCTTGTCATAACAAGAGAGAGAGAGAGAGAGAGAGAGAGAGAGAAAGAAGTAAGGTACATTTACATTTACATTTGGAGGGCTACAAGTTTAATCACAGTTATTTGGGTATCATCAGCACTTACAGGGTAAAAACCAAAAACAAGAATGTGATGAACATTGAACACGCTATTATATTTAGCTTACTCTATCATTGAAAATCAACTATTTTACCTCCATGGCGAGTGATTCAGGTTAGACAGAATCAGTTGAATTAAAGTCAAAGCAAATCAATATAACTTCATATTGCTCAGAAAGGTTCACTGGTTTAAGTTCCCATAGCTATGTCGCAAGGCATTGAAAATTTATTATCTGTAAACATAAGAAGCTTAGAGATCGTTGTTACACAAACCAGATCACCTAGCTCAAGTTGTATATCTTAAATCTTCATGCCATAACTATTTTCTAATAAAAAACTGATTCACAATTTACTGAAAATACACCACTTCTTTCCTTGTAAACTTGACCAAGCATCAAATGCACAACACTTAGTAGGAGGAAAAATGAATAAATATAGGATACTCTTATGTTACCTTCTGAAAAAATTGCACCAACTTATCCGCAAATGGAATAACTTCTCTAACATGACCAATAAGGATAGAGATCAAATTCAGAACCTGAACCTGGAGAAACATTTAGAGAACAATATGAGATCACCAACACGACCAAATGCTCAAATAAAATTTAGAATAAATTATAATTTACACAAGCAATACACGTTTGCTCTTGCCAGCATTCAAATTCAAAACCCAGCTGGATGCAGATGCATTTTTGTAACTACCGCAATAAAATGTAATGCATGCCCAGTCTCTTCCACCGGCTGTACTTACTAATATCATTGAAGTCAAAGGCACACTTCAAGCAAGTGGATGAGGTTGGCATATGCCTTGGGTGCCTTAGCCCTCACATGGAGGGCATGCCTTTAGCATACAATTGATAGCTACTAACTGAAAAAAGCCCAAAACCCTAGCCAGCCATCTAACTTGCTTATTAGGATGCCCTTTTTTTCCTTTTTTGGGGCCCCTTGGAGGATGGGTAGGGATGTTGTCAAATAGTTAAACAACCATGCCATATCCGGCTATCTTTCTAGGTAAGGTTGTCAACATCAATCAATCAACACCATTGGTATAAGCCAAGCACCAAATTTTCAGTCAAACCATTTATAGTGGCATTTACTTTGTTGTAACCAAAAGTGCAAACAGAAAACAGGGGGAAGAGAAATAGGCACAGAATTTAACATGGTTTTTCCTCCAATGAACTATAGACCTACATCCAAGGGTGGGAGAAAAAGGAAGATTCCCTAAGATCAATGAAGTTAGATTAGCCTCACCGTTGCCAAGATTTACGACCTTACTTATTGTGAGATTTAGTACACTACACAACCCTTTGCTTCCAATACAAATCTCCAAGAAAATACCCAGCCAGAATACACCGCAGGCTCTTTAAAAGGTCACACGAAATGTCAGATCTACTACCTTTTTTTTTATAGAAAAAGATTTATTAATGAGAAAGAACTACAAATAAAGAAAATAGGGTCTAAGCAAAAATAAAATCCTAACAGATTGAGCTATGTAACAAAGCCTGCCAATCTCTCAAAGACACGCCTCTAAAGAGACCAATAGCAGAACACACAGAAAAGCTAAAAAGATAACCTTATCCAAATGTTATTTGAGGATGTAGAAATTCCCTTGACAATTCTAGTGCCCCTTTCCAGTCAGGCAGCAAAACCAGAGAATAGTATTACCACTAACACAGAAGCTTAGCTAATTTATGAAAGCCAAATAAAGTTTAATAAGGAGAAACTAATGCAAATCCTCAATTCTTAGGGTAGACCTACCTCTCTCCAAAAATTTTATATAACATGCATACTAGGAGACAAAGCAGTGAGAGGCACTTTTATGGCATGTCCCCAGTGCAAATCCCTTTTAAAAAAGGGAAAGCTTTGAATTTCCATATAGGTTTGCCCAAAAGAAAATAACCTCAATTAGGTAGCAGGTCAAGAACTAAAAATAATATTTACAAGGAAACATGCCCAAAGATTCAAGAGACCAAATTCTTTTATCATTGCAGAAGGAAAGATGAACAAACTCAAATAGAATCAGAAGAGACTCTTAACTAACTTCCCAATCATGTGAGTTCCTTTGCATGTGAAAACTACAAAAGAAGTTTGATGATTAGGAAAAGTGAAATTGACAAACAAGAGCATTGCGGAAAAAGAGGGTAAAAAGCCTTGTAAACGCTTCCCAACCGAAGTATACGCCTACAATTTGATCCAAGATCAATCACTCAAAAGTCAAGGAAACAAGGTAAGCAAAAGAAGAAAAAACATCAAAGGACTAGCATAAGTATCTCTTCTGGCATAATTGGTGTCCCACCCATTCAGATGTAAACTATAATAGTCAAACCTAGATAGCGGTGTGGAGTGGCTGACCCCAAAAATGCTACAGCAAGATAGCGAATAGCAGGATGGCTGCCATTTAAAAAATGTCGATATTATACGCATTTTATATAACAAACATATAAACGTATAAGAATTTATCCACAATTAAACTCATATTCATCAGTAATCATTAATAATCCAAAGATGTAATCCATACTCGAAACAGAGAGCAATCTGCAGACAATTTTGTTGATTGCCTTCTAACTTCTTTGGCATCAGAAAGGCTTGACATGCACACAGCGTAATGCCCCTTATGCAGCAATTCCTCCACTCTCTCCTTCAAGGTCTTGCTCTTATCCAGGTTTATCTTGTAGGCCGTTTTATATACTCACAACAGGAACCAAGGTAGCTAGGATCGCGTGTTTCATCGTAGGATCGTGCGATTCGACGATTCTAGGCAGCTTGAGCAATCCCAATCCCACACCTCAACTCGCCGTCGTTGGATCGCCGTGGGATTGCCGGGGAAGATCATAAAGTCGTTGGAATCGGTCGATTTTGTCGAGCTGCGCGCGTCCAAAGGCTGGGAAGCTCCAAGCCGTTTTGTGACAAAACCTAGCCCCATGCGCGACCTTCCACTGCTCTCCGAGCTCTCCGCCCATCGACTCTCTTGCGTGCCTCTGCTCTTCATCCCTTCAGGCTCTCCCTTTGCTCTGTTCTTCAAACACAAACTCTGCCCTGATGTCTTCATTGATGTTGTTGACATCGTCGTCGACGTCGAAGTCGAAGTCGCACGCGATCGCCCTCGACCCAAACCACCAAAACCACCTTCGTCCTTCAGAGCTTTGAGCCGCATAACACTTGCTCCATGGCAACTTGTGCGTGCCTTTCTCTACCAACGAGATGTCGAGAAGCTTCTTCTCTTCTTTTCATTTTTTGTGCTGAGCTTCTCATTTTAGTTTGCCTTCCATTTTTTTTTTTGTCCTGCCTTCCATTATGTTGTTTCCTTTTTTTTTTTTTATTCCTTTCTTTGTTGCTGCAATATGGGCTTTTGGGCTGGTACTTTTAAAAGATTGGACCAGAATGTTTTTATTTATGTTAAGAAAAAATTCAAAAGGGGTAGTTTGAGTTCAAGGCATATGCTAGTATCTTAATCTGAAAAATATTAATTATGAGCTACGGACTTTTAGTTTTGTGATCTTTGAATCTCAAGCTGAGTTACAACTTTGTTCATATTTAATTATAGTTAGGGTAGTTGTGACTTATTTACTTATGTATATTATGTTATGTTATATATATTTTTAAATAAATGCAATTATGTATTTAAGTAGGATCTTACGATCCGTGTTACGATCCAACGTTTTACGATTTTACATCTCCCTTCCGATCCTACGTGGGATCTCGATCTTAGCTACCTTGACAGGAACAAATCAATTTTGTGTTGTATATCCCTTATGAGCAGTATGCTGTCAATTATGTCTTCCAACATCACATTGCTAAAAACTCCTAATAACAACTTCTCATATTATGCATACTTAACTAATTTTTGCTCTTCTCCTCTTCCTCAATGTTCAGCACACACTACATGAGACCTATCTCATAATAAAAGCATGCAACTCTTCCTTGACAATGGCCTCCATCTTATGCCCTAAATGGGGGACGGTGAAGTGAGAGAGCCCTTCCACTTTAGAAGCTCTGGATTTTTTACTTCATGTAAGAGGCAATAGTAGGAAACACACACCGCCTCATCATCAACAATGAATCAACTCAGCACTCCCAATTTTGAGGGGAACAAAAAACTTGAAGTTTAAAGGGGTATGGTTTCCCCCCACAATCCTTCCCCCCTCAACAAATTTTAAATGCCCAAACAAGGAGAAGTATTTCCTTTCATTCCATGCATTATCCAAGTCTTGAAAGAATTTAATTTTCTATCAAAATGGAAAAAGTTTCCTAGCAGTAGATATTACCTTTGAGTCAAATTCCTGAACTTCATCAAACAATTTAAAGCATGAGTTCCAACAGATAGGAAGAAGATCAACAAACTCCCTCTCTGAAAAGTTTGCATCTTCAATATGTGAGCACAGTGATCGACAAGCTGCGAGCTAAAAATAAAACATTTATGCACGTGGTTAGTTACAAACAATGATGATCACGAACAAATATGGTAAACTAGCATTAAAAACGTAAGGAATGCTAACAGGAAATAGAAGGATGCGACATACCCTCACTGATAAATCTTTTCCCTGTAACAATCTGATTAAAGCACAGTATACAGGCCTTTTTGTATCATCTTTAACCTATAAAAGATAGATAAGCGACAATATATTAAGTACAATAACTCAATCTTTATTTTTAAGGTTTTAGACAGATTATGTAAAGAAAAAGTAAATTCAGTGCCATAAACATTTACTACATTTACAGCGATGTCATTTGACCTGCAAATGTTTTGAATTTCATATCATAATAATCAATCAGGATATGAACGAAAGTCTGAATCAAATCTTCAGTAAAAATGAACTACAGACATTTGAAAGTTTATTCCCAAAGCAGGTCAACAAATTATATACCTCAGAAACCCACTGCCCCAGAATTACAGCAACTTTGCGATGAATGATACGCGAATTTGGATGTTCATTTGAGAGCTCAAGAGATAAAGCACCATTAAACCTGCAAGTAAATATTTAAGAAAGAATAGTCAGGCTACTCTATACTGCAATGAGAGCCTAACAAAGAGAATGGTCTAAAATCAATAACACACAATGGAATTTGAACAATGTCATTGGGGAGACATAATTTAAACCATCATATAAATTAACAAAATCCACCTAATTAAGCTGCCAAGCTAAGGATCAGTTTATTATCCACAATTTTCAAATTACAAGAAACAGCAACTATACCTCTCCTGAAATTGCAAACATTTTTTTAATAAAACAACAAATTCATTAAATCAATACAACAACTAAGCCTTGTGCCACTAAGTGAACGGAGGATAAGGTATCCTCAACAAAATAGCAGAACAGAGAACAACCAAGAAAGAAAGAAGAAATTCACATGGATAAAAATAAATATAATTTCTTGTGCAAATAAATAGCAGGTTCACAGAAACTGTTGCTGTGCACCAATAGTCAGAATATTATCGATGTGCCATAGTAAATTCAGACTCACCATTCTTTAAAGCTCAGATAATTGGATAGTTGATAATAAACATATGCAGCAGCACCATAAGCAGCATCTTTAAGAAGCAATGCAGGAGTAATTTCTGTCACTGAGGTTGGACAACTATTCATAGTCTCTTGAAGAAGAGAGACCACAACAGGGCCTAGCAGCTAAAATTTACAGTCAAAACCACACACCCATATTAATCTCTATTCAGTGATTGAACTATCTTATAATCTCAATAATAGAAAATACAAGAAACCCGTGATGTTTAATGTCACCTACTTGGCTATTATTTTCAAACAGTACGATGTACAAAGCTTCAGCACATGGCCTTAGTTTTTCTGTCCACTGAACCATATCCTGCTCATGATGGAAAGACTCAGGGTTACGGTACCACTCCTCCAAATCACTTGCTGTTAGAACAAAATACCTGTTGTATGACAAATGCAATATATAAACAGGCAATGAAGAGCTTAATCATATTAAGAAATATCTTTATTTTAAAGCAAATTTAAGTCATACAGATGAATCTCAGTAGCACATCAGTGTCCACAATTTAAAAAATGAGGAAAATTTAATTTGATCACTCATAATTAACACTTCAATATGTATGTCAGTCAAGTATTTTTCAAACAAACAGCCACAAAAATATACTTAACATCCCTGAACTAACTTGCTATTACAGATTTTTCACAACTTGAAAGCAATAACTTTGATCTGGCAATGCAGATTGGCAGTTGGGCACCACTGTTTTTTCTTCATCACAACAATGTCCAGAAGCACTAGGGTAAATATACACTTTCACGAGCCTTACATTTTCAGAGTGCACTTAATATACAGATTTTTATACTTACATTTTCAGAGTTCATTTACTATACTGATTTTATATTTACAGAGTTTATAAAATATGCTGATTTTTATGGTCTCCTCCTAAGTTGACCCAGTACTGATTGTTCCAATCTCGAGTATTTAGTTCTCCTATTCTAACCTGGTGGAAGAGTTTATCTTAAAACAATTTCGGCACTTGTATACGTCAGAAGTACAGAGGATTTCCTCAAATACATTGAGCTCCATCCACAGAAGGCCATACTAGTAGAAAGGAAAAAAGTTTGACTACTAAACAAGGGATCTCTTTTACTCATTTGTGAAAACAAGAAAGGCAAGGAAGACCTCTTTTTTCCGTCGACCATATTAACATATTTGCATAAACTTATATGGGACACCATTAGACCTCATTCAGCTGGAAACCAGACAAAACACAGGTAAAATAATCAAGCATATAAGGATCTCAGAATTGGATACCTTGTTATCAATACATTGCACAAAAGAACTATTCGTTCGTTGGGCAAAAGGGAAGTTAAAACCCCACTAACTGCACTGGAAATATTTTTCTTCACCTGCTCCAGTGTAACTCCATTTTCATCCATCACCCGACCAGTAAGACTTGGCTTGTATTCCTTACATTCCAGAATATTCTTAATCATCACCATACATTGAATGAGAAACTGTTCAAATGACAATACATATTGCTCAGGATCTGTTATCTTATTCAAACAGAAGCCCACGACTGATGGAAGCACAAATTTATCACCAAACGAATAAGGATGTCTGCCCTGAAAGGCAACCAAAATTTTCATAAATTTGGTACAAGCCCTCTTGACAAAGTCCCAAAATTTAGGATATTGCTTTTGAAAAGATGAATCTGCAAACAAAAGATATGCCTGGTAAGACTAAAGGCAAGAAATAAGTAAACATTTTATGCACAATAAGTACAGAAGTAGATAAATGACATTTTACTCTTTCCCACTAAACATGAAACCTAGACATTGTATAGGGTGAGGAGGGAAGGAAATATTAACATTTCAGGGTTCAATTTTTAGTATGGCATCTCCATACATAGCATACACCTGCTGTTTAGTACTTGGAAAAAAGAGGAAAAACAAGAGCTATTATCCTGCAATCCTAAGCATCAAAAGCAAAAGATAAAATTAAAACAAGAAATTTCAATACAGATATAGAGAATGCAGTCATTGTATATATTTATTTCAATACAAGAAGAAATTTCATTAACAAGAAAAAAAGAATAATACAAAGAGTGAAGAGGACAAGAGTTCCTCAAAGCAAAAAGAAAACATCAAAACATCAAAGCTTTCCAATATCTTATCATATCAGAGATGAAAACCCTTCTACAAAGGACATGTCCCTTACAATAAGTAGATGCTAGGTGTCTAATCTTATCCCATAAAATCTATTTGTCTAAATGCCTAAAGTTAAAAACGTGAAGATTTATGCTCTGACCAAATATGCCACATAACTGTGAAGACAACATACTGCCATAAGGATTTGGCCACCTTTCTTCTCCCAAAACCAACAAAACTAGTCAATAGGGATTGATCCATGGTTCTAGGACATACCCAACATTCACCAAAAAGACCAAACAAAGGTTTGTGGTTGATTCCAAATTAGCACTACATATAACACACATATAAGGGGAATAGCCTTTTGTGGTCTTCAAACCTACAACATATCGTTGGTATTAATTCTATTAAGCACAACTGTCCAGATAAAGGATTTAAGCTTCGAGGGAGCTTTGGACTTCCAAATGAGTTTATCAAGGCAAAAAGAATTGTTCAAATAATGGGTTCGAAACTTAAAGTAAGATTTACATGAAAAAACCCTAGAAGACTCAACAGACCAAGACCTTTTATCTGGATAAGAGGATAATATGACCGAATCAAGTAAACCCAATAGAGAAGGCTCTATCATTTAAATTTATGAAAAAATGGAAGTCCGAAGAGTAAGTGGAATCTTGCACATAATAAAAATTTTGAATTGAGTAGTGGTGAAGAGCAGATAAATGATAAAGCTGTGGAAAAGCTATACAAAAGGAAGAGTCACCTATCCAATGGTCCTCCCAAAAGTTGACATGGGAAACTGTACCGAACTAGAAAATATGGGCCTACACCCCTGTCCAAGACACAAGACCTCGGATAAGGGCCCCCAGACCTCAGCCCAAACGAGGAAGACTCCCAAAGGCCCTACAGACCTATGACAGAGCAGAAAAATCTCTTAAAGATCACACCTCAGGTTTGGTCGAGATAATGTCCTAAATCCCACACACGATCCCATCACATCTTCATTATATCTGATAATTATCTTTAATACGAACTAAATCGCAGGAATATCTCCTACATTCAAGGAAGATCATAACAGATCCGCTACTGGGTAACCTCACCTTATATAAAGGAGGCTATCGCCTCCCAGGTATGATCATCTCTATCACATAAACACCTCTCTATTCCCCACGCTTTTACTGACTTAAGCATCAGAGTGTCTTTGCAGGTACCCCCACCCCCGTTTCCACGGACGTCGGAGCTACTTGCACCCTTACCACTATTTCTAGGTAAGAACATTGGCGCCAACCGTGGGATCGATAAACAAAGCCTACCTCACAAATCCAACAACCCAACAACCATGGCTGACGCCGCCAGCCAAAATACACCCCCAAATAACCATCCACCATATTACCCTCCTACTCTCGACCAACTACAGGAAGAGAACCGCCATTTGATGGAACAGCTCCGCAAGCTTCAAGAAGAAAATCAGTCTTTGAAGTTTGAAAATTCAAAGAACCCCAGACAAGGAGCAACCCATCAAGAAAATACTGAGTTTACCAGCCATGGATTTGGCAACAACAAACCCCCTTACTCACATTATCCTACCTACCAAACCGAATACGATGATGAGCCTGAGCCCATAGATTGCGGACCATTCTCAGAAAAACTGATGGCCGCTAGCCTATCTGCCAATTTCAGACTCCCAACATCACTCCGTCCCTATGACGGGACAGGAGATCCCCAATCATTTATCACAATGTTCAGATCCATGATGCTCATCAATGGAGCCACAGACTTCATCCTTTGCCGGACTTTTCCATCCTTCCTAGAAAAATCGACACTTTTATGGTTCTCGACCTTACCTCCGAACTCCATACACAGGTTCGAAGAACTCGGAAGAGCCTTTGTCAACAGATTCGTATCTGCCAAGATCTATACCAAGACATCGGATTCCTTGGAGTACGTCCGACAAGGGTCCAATGAGTCCCTAAGAGCTTATTTGACCCGGTTTCAAGAAGAAGCATCACAAATCCCTAACCTCAACCCAGCGGTTGAACTCCACCAAATCAGAATAGGTCTGCGATCTGGACATCTAAAGAGAGCTTGGCAATCACTAGGCCAAGAACCATACAGGAACTCCGTGAAAGGGCCCTTGGATACATTAATGCTGAAGAACTCCGAGCTGCAGAGAAGAGCACTCAGAAGCAAAATAATGCAAGCTCGGATCAGAAACACAGAGGGAAAACACAAGCACAAGAAAAATTCTGGATAGTCGGAACCAGGGTTTGCTACTTACACCCCACTCAATGCAAGGGGGCAAGCACAATCCTGACCGAGATATTCAGTGCTCGGCTACTAAAACCAACCAAAGGCGACCCTCGGCCAGGGCCCAAAGGCACAGATCAAAGCAAAATCTGTGAATACCATAACTACAGAGGACACACAACCGACGAATGCAAAAGCCTAAAGAACAGAATTGAACGTCTCATCCGAGATGGATACTTGAAGCAATTCGTAAAAGACAAGAAAGAAGAAAAGAAAAGAGGCCGAAGCCAAGAAAGAAGAAAGCGCCGCAGTCCTTCAACATCTTCAGATAGTGAATCACCACCTAGACATAAAAAGTCTGAATGGAAAAAGCGATCACCCTCCCATGAGGAGCCAAGAATTCATAGCGTCATCGATCATATTGCAGGGGGATTCGCAGGAGGTGGCGAGACAAACTCGGCAAGAAAAAGATCACTCCGGCAATTATGTCACTCGAAGGAGCATCATCATCTCCAAGATCAAAAACCAAAAACCCAGTAATATCTTTCTCAAATTCTGACTTTAAGGGAATTGATGAAAATTTACACGATCCTATTGTAATTTCAATTCTTGCTGGCAACTTTCTGGTCAAGAAAGTCCTTGTAGACCAGGGGAGTTCAGCCGAAATACTCTTCTACTCCACCTTCAAGCGAATGCACCTATCTGAAAGTTCACTCCTTCCCTATAACGGTGAACTAGTTGGATTCACTAGGAACAGAGTAAAAGTGCTCAGCTATGTGTGGCTCAGGACAACATTCGGCAAAAAGCCGTTGACAAAGACAATCGACCTCCAATATCTTATCATTGATGCAACCAGTCCCTACCACATTATTTTAGGGCGACCTGCACTCAACGCCCTAAGAGCCGTGGTCTCAACACCACATCTGGCCATGAAATTTCCAGTATCTGAATCCAAAGTCGGCGTAGTCCATGCTGACCAAAAAGAAGCCAGAACGTGCTACAACGAATGCTTGAAGGTTAAATCCACAGAAAAGCAGATCCCTGAGCAGATACACAATGTCTTCCATACTGACCAAATCCCTTTGATCTCCGAGCTGGATCCCAGGGGCGAAATCCAGAACCGACCAACAGCCGGCCGATGACTTACAACCTGTCCAGATTGGCGATAAGGCTGAAAAGGTCACCTTCATCGGAGCCGATCTCCCTCTGAGCTTATCTTCAGAGCTCTCGGCCTTGCTGCTAAGAAACGCCGATCTATTCGCATGGACCCCAACCGATATGCCAAGAATTGACCCGAATGTGATCAGTCATAAGCTGATGGTCAACCCAAAAGCTCGACATATAACGCAGAAGAGGACGTTGGGAGCCGAGCATCAGAAAGCACCCTTGGAGGAGACCAAAAAGCTCCTCAAATCAGGGTTCATCAGAGAAATCCGATACACTACATGGCTAGCAAATGTAGTGATGGTGAAGAAAAGCTCGGGCAAATGGCGCATGTGTGTAGACTTCACCGATCTCAATAAGGCCTGACCAAAAGACTCCTACCCCCTCCCCAGCATCGACAAGCTCATCAACAACGCCTCTGGCTACCAATATCTTAACTTTATGGATGCATACTCTGGCTATAATTAGATCAGAATGCACCTAGAAGACGAAGATAAAACCGCCTTTCTCACAAAGCACGCCAACTTCTGTTACAAAGTCATAACCTTTCGGCCTGAAAAATGCGGAAGCCACATACCAAAGGCTCATGACCAAAGTATTCGAAGAACAGATCGGCAGAAATGTCGAAGTTTACGTTGACGACATGGTAGCCAAAACACCCTCCACTGGTAACTATATTAAAGACCTCGAAAAAATATTCCAGCAACTCCGAACATACAACATGAAATTAAATCCAGAAAAATGTGCATTCGGAGTTCATGGGGGAAAATTTCTCGGATTTATGCTCACCAACTGAGGAAATAAGCCAACCTCGACAAGTGCCGAGCAATAGTTGAAATGAGGAGTCCAAACTCGGTGAAAGAAGTACAACAACTGACAGGTCGCCTAGCAGCCCTGTCCCATTTTCTCTCAAGATCGGCTGAGAAAGCAGCCCCATTCTTTAAAAAGCTAAGAAAGCAAATGTCCTTTGAATGGTCCGAGGACTGTGAAAAGGCCTTCGCTAAGTTAAAGGTATTACTCTCAACGCCACCTGTGCTCACTAAGCCTTACCTTGGAGAAACTCTTTTCCTTTACCTTTCTGTGACCGAACATGTCGTAAGCTCGGTCCTTGTCACAGAAAGAGACAAAATGCAGCAATCAGTGTATTTCGTCAGCAAAACACTCCAAGGTCCTGAGCAAAGGTACCAAAAAATAAAAAACCTAGCATATGCAGTCGTGGTGTCGGCCAGAAAGCTGAGGCCATATTTCCAGAGCCATCACATTGTTGTCCGCACAAAACAACCTATCTGGCAAGTATTAATTAAACCTGAGTTAGCTGGAAGAATGATTTCATAGTCCGTTGAACTATCAGAGTACAGCTTGGAATACCAGCCCAGAGGCCCAATCAAAGCACAAACCCTTGCCGATTTCGTGGCCGAGCTATCTCAAGCTCCCCAATAGGAATTTTGGCTCCTGGACACTGCATGTTGATGGAGCTGCCAATGGCAAGGGAAGTGGGGCTGGAATCACACTAGAAAACGGAGAAGGAATTTTGATAGAACAATCTCTCCAATTCCAATTTCAAGGCAGTAACAATCAGGCTGAATATGAAGCCCTAATTGCAGGTCTTAAGCTCGCCCAAGAAGTTGGAGTCCAGAAACTTGAAGTAAAAGCAGATTCTCAGCTAGTCGTCCACCAAGTTAATGGCACTTTCGCCGCTAGAGACCCTCTCCTGGAAAAATACTTAGAACTGGTGAAAAACCTAATGCAATACTTTGATTCTTGTGAAGTGACTCACATTCCACGAGAACACAACACCAGGGCCAATATCCTCTCCAAACTTGCCAGTACTAGCAAGCCACAAAATAACAGATCTGTTATTCAGGTGAAACTTCAGAAACCGAGCTGCCTTCAATCTGAAAGTTGCAACACTGAGATCGAAAGTCTCGATCGGCGAACCCCATTCTTCAACTACCTAACATCAGGGAAAATCCCAGCCTCAGTAGCTGATGACAAAAAGTTCAAGCGACAAGCAAGCTACTATACATTATGTGGAGGCCAACTTTTTAAGCAAGGATATTCACTTCCCCTCCTCAAGTGTCTCGGCCCCCAAGAAGTCAAAGATGTAATGACCGAGGTACATGAAGGGGTATGTGGAAATCATATCGGAGGTCAAGCTCTTGCTGCCAAAATACTCCAAGCAGGGTATTTCTGGAATGAAGACTAACTGCTCAGACTTCGTGCAAAGATGTGACAAATGCCAGAGGTTTTCAGACGTCTCACAAAGACACCTAGAACTACTACATTTCTCGGAAGCTAGCTGGCCTTTCCACAGGCGAGGAATTGACTTACTTGGTCCTTTTCCCTAGCGCCAGGACAACTTAAATACTTAGTGGTGGCCATCGATTACTTCACCGAATGGATTGAAGCAGAACCTCTCGCAACAATCACTGCAGAAAAAATAAGAAAATTCATCTGGAAAAGAATCATATCCAGATTCGGACTCCCCAAAAAGTTGATCACCGACAACGGCACGCAATTCACAGACCGGGGGTTGAAGGAGCTCTGTGAAAATTTCCAGATCAAGCATATATTTGCTTCTGTAGAACATCCACAAACTAATGGCCTGGCCGAAGTCGCCAATAAGGTCATCCTCACGGCACTAAAGAAGAAGCTCGACAAGGCAAAGGGTTTATGGGCCGAAGATTTACCCGAGGTCCTATGGGGATATCACACTACTGCTCAATCCTCAGCACAGGAGACACCATACCAACTTGTCTTCGGCAGTGAAGCCATGCTCCCAATCGAAGTCGCTCAACCCAATGTTCGGCAAATGGCAATTACGGAAGCAGCAAACGAAGAAAACCGAAGAGCCGAGCTTGATCTCATCAAAGAAGACAGGGAACTGGCCCACATCAGAGAACAAGCAACCAAATAAAGGGTGGCTCGACTTTACAACAAAAAGCTCAACCCAAGATCTTTTCAGACTGGGGACTTGGTCTTACGGAAAGTGGAACTACAGAGGAAGCCTTCTGGAGAAGGGAAGCTAGCCCCTAATTGGAAAGGACCATTCCGAGTAATGCAAGTGGTGGGCCAAGGGGCCTACAAAATCTCCGAACTCTCAGGACAAGAACTCCCAAGAACGTGGAATGCTGCATCCCTCAGAAAATATTATAGCTAGAATTAGAACGCCTTAAATCACATCCGATGGGTGCACTCTTTTTCCTTTGATGGGTTTTATCCCACTGAGTTTTACCATCAAAGGTTTTAACGAGGCATGATCAGATCTGAGCCGAACATTTCGGTGGTAAATTGATGTAATTTCACCTCTTTTCAATATATTATTCATCTCACTATTCCCTCGCAAATTGACATAAAACTCTTGGCAAAGACTCGGACAAAACCGCCATACTCACGTCAACCTTGGCACTCGCCAAGTGGTGAAGGTGCACTTTCACATCAACCTCGGCTCTAGTCCCGAGTAGTGAAAGGATGAAGCCACTATACTCACGTCAACCTTGGCACTCGCCAAGTGGCGAAGGCGCACTTTCACATCAGCCTCGGCTCTAGTCCCGAGCAGTGAAAGGATGAAGCCGCCATACTCACGTCAACCTTGGCACTCGCCAAGTGGTGAAGGCACACTTTCACATCAGCCTCGGCTCTAGTCCCGAGCAGTGAAAGGATAAAGCCGCCATACTCACGTCAACCTTGGCACTCGCCCAGTGGTGAAGGCGCACTTCCACATCAGCCTTGACTCCAGTCCCGAGCAGTGGAGGGCCAAAAGCCGCCATACCCACGTCAACCTTAGCTCTAGTCAAGTGATGAAGACGTAATTTCACAACAACATCCATAACCGAGCTATGAAAGGTCAAAAGCTACCCTCAACAGAGGATCACATACCAACTCAAATCGGGTATTAGCCATTTGATACATTCTCTAAATACTACAATGCAACATCCAATCATATCATGAGTAATTCATCTTACTTCTGTCATGGTATCTAAGCATATTATTATCCTGATTAAATGGTCCAAACTGGCATTACATTACAATGTCCTATCATATGATTACATAATCCGAGCTTACATTACAACTCGGATCATATCATGATTAATTCATCTTACTTATGTCATGGTATCTGAGCATATTATTATCCTGATTAAATGGTCCAAACTGGCATTACATTACAATGTCCGATCATATGATTACATAATCCGAGCTTACATTACAACATCCAATCATATCATGATTATTTCTTGGTAAAATGATCCGAGCTCACATTACATTACCAAATGTAATCATATCGATTAATTCATTTACTATCATGCTATTTGATATGGCATCCAAGTATATAATAATTCATACGTTTTGTTATCCGATCATATAACTTCCACATAGTAATAAGATGAGCCGAGGATATATTAGACAAGATTATCCGACCATATCATGAATAATTGTTCATGCTATATTTTCATAACTGTACATAACCAAAGTCAGACGATTACAAAATTAAAGAGAAAAGTAAAAAGCCTAAGAATCAACAGGGGCTCCATCACCGGGACACCAATTGGTTCCACACTGGCGACCTCAGCTCCATCTTCAACAAGGTGGTCGACCAGTACACCATCAACGACCTCCTTGAATGGACCACATTGAGTCAAGTCCAAATCCCCATGAAAGAATCGAACTTGGTCAAGAGCCCGATCGAAGCCGGCAGTGTACTGTCCGACCACATCGTCCTTCAGGAGGCCGACCTCATCTTGGAGGCTTTTATTCTCTTCAATTAACCTTTTATTCTCAAGCTCGAGCACCTTCTTGCCAGCCTCAGACTCTTGGATCCTGAGCTTTGCTGCGTCAGCCTCGGTCTTGAGCCAAGCAATTAGGCTGTCAATCTT
The DNA here is from genome assembly GCA_031216105.1 of Dalbergia cultrata. Taxonomy (NCBI): domain Eukaryota; kingdom Viridiplantae; phylum Streptophyta; class Magnoliopsida; order Fabales; family Fabaceae; genus Dalbergia; species Dalbergia cultrata. Next base: position 62,754,141 of record CM062353.1, read on the forward strand.
GTGCTCGAAGGTCTTTTTTGCCTCAAGCCAGCCCCTTCTCTCCTCAGCCAGCTTACACTCGGCCTCCTCCTTCTCAGACTTAAAGTCAGTCGAGATAATCCTCGACGTCTCCAGCTCATGGATGGTGCTGCCATAATGCGTCTCCAAAAACCGACACATAGCAGCTTGGCGAAGACCCTGGATCTCCAAGTGACGACAGAGACCAGGAATCCCCGCCCTCTCCATCAAGGATCGGTCCTTGGGATGAGCAAATTGTTGGTCTATGAATTCAGGCGTCAGGAACTGAAGGCTCCAGAGATTGGAGGGAGTTACTGACTGAAGAAAGTCCTTCACCTCGGCCGCTCCGGCGAGAGTAGGAAGAGAAAGTGAAGGTATTTGCTCTTTCTCCTGGGGCAGAGAAGTGAACCTCACCCTTTTCCTTTCCCTTAAAGGGTTCAAATCGGTGGGGGCCCCCAGACCTCGACCCAAACGAGGAAGACTCCCAAAGGCCCTACGGACCTATGATAGAGCAGAAAAATCTCTTAAAGATCACACCTCAGATTTAGTCGAGATAATCTCCTAAATCCCACACATGATCCCATCACATCATTATATCTGATAATTATCTTTAATACTAACTAAATCACAGGAATATCTCCTACATTCAATGAAGATCATAACAGATCCTCTATGGGGTAACCTCACCTTATATAAAGGGGGCGCCCCCTAGGTATGATCATCTCTATCACATAAACACCTCTCCATTCCCCACGCTTTCACTAACTTAAGCATCGGAGTGTCTTTGCAGGTACCCCCACCCCCGTTTCCATGGACGTCGGAGCTACTTGCACCCTTACCACTATTTCTAGGTAAGAACAGAAACATTGCTAACTTTCAAGGAGAGTAAGGGTTTAAACCTAGAATAACCTTGCGAAATGAATTCTCAAGGACTAAAATGAGTAGCTTGAAATTCTGAATTAGCATCCCACCCGTACTTGTCAAAGCCATACTTACTTCGAATAACCCTATGCCATAAGGACAGCGGTCAAGTGGAAAACATCATAGCCATTTAGCTGTCAAGGTAACATTTTTAGATACCAAATTTCCAAAACCCAAACCGCCTTCCTTCTTAGGAAAATGCAGTCATTGTGTATTGCTGATTATGCATTAGAAAAATTATCATTTTAAGTATACCTTCACTCCTAATCTTCTCTTTTCTTGTAAACCCACTCACCCACCTCAGTATTCTTATGTTGCTACATTTATTTATCGATTGCTTTTATACATCTCTTCACTGAACACATCCAAGAGGTATTTCTCATAGTTGACCTAAAGTATAAATTTTCCATTACACTAAGACTTCTTACACCAATTACATGAAAATTATCTGGATTCCACACCAAGTTTGGATAATCAAAATCCCAGTTAAATAACAACAAAGAAGAGATAGGTTAGGCATCATCAATCTATAAAACTGCAACTTAATTTGCTAAGGATTGTATTGTATACAGCACATAATAATGGAATGATTTGTTTAGGAAACAAATGATTCTAAATGTTTTTACTTTAACAAATTTGGATTATATAGTTATTCGTAGTAACTTAAGCACATTGATATACAAGTATGCACAAGAAATAGAAGTCTCACAGTATGGAAGGAGTGATTGAAGGGCACTTAAGAATACAGGCGAGACTTCCTTGACTGGCTGAACCTCCTACCAAATCATAATACCAGGCTCAGTAGCTATAATCTGAATTGATAAATTTCAAAAATAGAAAAGAAAAAGGGTACTAAACTCTGAGACATGGATATCATCATAGAGGATGAAGACATAAGATGGATAGATAATTTACCTGAAAACACCTTGAATCGCTTTGAAATCCTGAAATAATTAATTGCCGTATTATCTTTGAACATAACAACCATCTCTCACATGTAAGATAAAGTTCATGATGCTGATCTTCAGCATTTGTATTATAGCATTGAGAAAGAGCTGAGAAACCATGCAGTATTTTTTGCACATCACTTTGCCAAAGGTGCCAACTATAATCAAAGAAATGGGATGATATCTGCCAAAGGAATCAGTTGAATGTTCTGCTGCTTAGAGTAATTACAGGTAGCTAAAGGTTCATCTTATTCTAAAAATATTATGTCAATCAAACGTTAGAAATGTGAAGATGCAAACAACTGGTGAAAAACAATGGAAAGGACCACAATATAAACACCATAAGCCTAGTTGTCAGACCGTATGCAATTCATAAGGCTGGAACATTAGATTTTTTTTAAAAAAAAAATTATGGGAACAGTAACAAATATAAAAAAGATAAATATGAAGGAATAAATGGAAGTTACAACTTAAACCACATACAACTCACCAATATTCCGAGCTAGATATGTGATGTAGACATGTAGTTATATATTAGAAGCTCTAAATTTCATCTACACCCGCAACACGCTCACTTATATATCATGAAGTGCATAGATTAAATATAATGCTATATCGTCCTGGACACATTTGGTGCCTTTTTTCACTGCTTTAGCTTCTTTTTTTGGGAAGAATCCTAACCAATCCTCTACATTACTTAAGATAGAAATTATCAAATGAAAGAAGTAAAAGATATCTTGGGAACTCAAAAAGCATTGATTTTGTTCAAGAGGATATAGAACAATTACAATTCTTGTAAAAATACTCATTCAAACACACTAAAATAACAAAAGCACTTAAAAAATTTTAATTAATTAAAAAAGCACATCCAAACAAGCATTTAATCCAGTGGTTGAATCATTTCAGGACATTAAATTTCATACATCATGATCTGTTTCCCAAATTTCTACATAGTTTTTAAAAGTGTTACTGTTGAAGAACCATTCAAAAGCACAAGAACTTCCAAGCATACACGCCACCTATGAGTAGAACACATCTATATGCGCCAAACCAACCACCCACACAAACACAGAAGACAAAAAAAAAAAAATAAGGAACATTTATAGGACATGGAACCAGAAAACTTTAATTAACAAAAGAAAACAGGAATTATAAAGGGCGAACACTCTATCTGGCAATGGTATTTATCTAGCTAATGTAATAGATAGATAGACAGCAAGTTTCCACTTCAAAAAATCATACCAACATGCACAACATACTGCAATGCATTGGTCGTAGGGAGTAGGAACCTTCAGGCTTTACTCAATACCACATATTCTCCACTGAAATTCCTCATCTATAATCTAGCTTGTCATCCGTTTGTAAGGATTATGTTAAATTAACTAACATTAAAAAGTTCCTCTTAGTCTATCACAATCAGCACACAGCTTCCAATCTATTAGTTGAGACATCTCAAGCAAGAAAAAATAGGCAGGGAAAAATTTAAAAAAAGGGAACCACACCTCTGCATAGTTGCGTTGGTCCGATGTAAGGCGTTTTGTGGACAACTCCTTTAAGGTCCTAAACAGAATCATAAAAATTCTGTGGGAGGCAAGAACATCAGCTGATTGAAGCTGTTGTGATAATACCATAAAGATGTCTGGCCTGTGTAGTCATTAAAAATTACCATATCAATATATAAGGTTTTTCTTTACAAAGAAAAAGCTAATCAGAATGAACCGAACACCCGGAAGCTGGAAAAACAAGAGAGCTGGTTTAGCAGGGAAAATTAATCTTGCATTGCATGTTGATAATGCTCATCTCAGGGAAAACTAAAAATCTGAAGCATGTTTTATACAAATATTAAGAATGTATACAAAAGACAATTACAAAACCCATGGGACAAAACATATGGCCATAACAAAAAGGAAAAAAGAAAAAAGGCCAAAGAAGGAGAGGTGTATAGAGAGGGAGAGGGAATAATATTGGAATTGAAGAATAGTTGAATACCAAAGAAACAAATACCGAAATGTACCATTCTTTGGGATAATCAATGCGAGCAATTTTAGAGATTAGCACCGCCAACATTTGAGCTATCTGCATTTTGAAAGAAAAAATGACAGAAACAGAAGTAAACCGCTTGTCACAACTCACAATCATAGCCAGCAAAATGAAAAAGTAAATGGAAAAAAAAAATTCAAACAAACAAGCACCCGATCATTCTCTTCTCTCACGTACAACAACAACTTCTGCCTCAGATGCATTTTCTCCTCATTGCTAATCCCACTGAACAGAAGAAAAAAAAAGAACAATAAAAAACAAAAAAATGAAGTAACATTTCAATCCACACACTAGCGAAAACAGAGTTTGCAGCATAGAATTAAAAAAACAAAAAACTCTTTCGGAAGTATTTAGAATAGCAGTTAAAGCATGCATTTTCCTAACCTAATCCAAAAACTAACTAAAAATCAACAATAACCGAAAAAAATTAGAATAATCACTGACGAGGAATCGCGGCGGTTGCGCCAGTAGCGGTTGACACTGTTCTTGAAGTAAACGGTGGCCATCAAACGCACGTCCACCTGTGACGCTAAATCCTTGGCCGTAATCACTTCCTGCATTTCCATCCAAAACGAGAAGAACCAAAAAAAAAAAATCTCAGAAAAGAAACAAAGTGCACGAAACAATGCGAAGTTCAGTTCATCAGAACCCTAAGAGAGAGAGAGAGAGAGGTGTTACGAGGAGGCAGGAGCAGAAGCCAGGCCTGGACTCCGATTGCGAAAGCGCTTCCTCGGCGGGGCTGCGGAGGCGTTGATCGGCGCTCATGGAATTCGCGAGCAGCGAGTACATCGCCGCCACGTCGGAGCCTGAAACCGCCATCGCCGGAGAAAAAAGAAAAATAAAACCTCTCTCTCTCTTTTCGTTTCTTTTTTTTTTTTTCCTCTGTCTGACTTTATTTGAGATTCGTGAGAATGGAAATGGTGGTTCAATGAGAGGCGTTGGGATTTTTATAGGTAGTTGTTGGGATTGGAAGCGAGAGAGAGAGGAGAGAGTGTGAGTGTGTGTTTCGTGAAGTGAGAGTGAGCCTGTGTTGAAGGGAGCAGGGAAGAACGGAAATGGGAGCGCAGAGCGTGATTGGGAACAAGAGCGTCGTCGTTTTGGGCATATTCTCAGATTTTGCTATATTATATGCTGCGGTTCATGGTGCCTCTCTCATTTCTCATAGCCAGGACAATAACCCTTGGGTGCGCCAACTCATCACGTTTGCTTCACTGGATGGCGATCCTACTGTTTGAAAAAAGGCTTGGATTTTGCACTTTTTTCACCGAAAAAAAAAGAAAATTAAATGCTAAACCCATGTAAATCTAAATGATAACCGGTCTTCAAGATCAAACTATCGGTCCATAGTTAATTATGTAAATAGATATTTGAATTATATATTTATAGATTAGTAATACAGCATAGAAGGTGGATTAAAGAACATATAAGCAATTGTCTTTCAATGATGATTCATTAAAAGGTAATATAAATCATCTAAATACTTCTTTATACACAACATTGTTGGTTTCATTTGTGTTTTCAGAATCATCATGGCATATCAAAATCTTGAACCATCTTCGATTTGTCAATTGTGAAATTGCAACATATAATTGACTATGACTAAGAGCAGGTTTCTTCAAAATCAAACTTACACTTGTTAAGTACTATTCTAGACTCTTATTAATTGTCATTCCATAAGATACCATAACCAGGAATTGTCTTCTCTAGAACTTGAAAGGTAATATGGAATCTAAAGGTGTTAGTGCCATTCTTAGGATGAAAACCTTTGCCTCAATCACGTGTTTACTAAGCTTTGTGATAATTAATCTAGTTCCATTGCATAGACTTGTTGAATGATCTATATTTCTAAGTAACATGATGGGAGTTCCAACTTTAAGAATATGCTCATGATTAGGTACACCAGAGCCTCTAATAGTCTTCAAAAATTCTGGTGCATAAATACTTTCTAAAAGATTAGTATTGTAATTTGATTTGCAAACAACATCACAGCTAAAGTATGTTGTACCTACATTGGTATTAAGAGAAATGTAGGAGCAAATATTGTCATGCTATAATACCTCGAGTACGCATGCCCCTAGATAAGTCTAGTACATCTTAAGGTTTCCTAGGACCCACTTGTGTTGACCAAGAAGGCCCCAAATATGCATAGGACCCTTAACACACAGAGCAGGTGTTTCTGACATCGCTATAACGGTTTAGAATCACTCTAAATTGCTATAGCGATGGAAAAGAGCAAAGATGCCATCCTTGGCAAGTAAGTGACCACTATAGTGGTACCCCTTGCACCCGAAACAGTATCGAAACAATGTAGTTACATTTATTGAGACCCTTCTCTTATAAATACCCCTATTCACATGTTTTTGAAGTAAAAACCGAATCCCTAGCCCCCAAATCTATCCTCCTCCTTCCCCATTCTCAATCCTACTCAATCTTACCTTCTCCAAGCTTCAAGGTAACAGATCCATGCTAGTTTATGCTTCACTTCTCTCCTCCCTTCCATGTTCTTGAGTTTGGATTGTTGTTATTCTCCTTTGTTGTCAAATGGAAGTATTTCCCCAATGTTATTAGAGTTATTTTAAAGTTATCTAAATGTTATTAGGGATTGATCATGAGCCTTTGTTGTTTTATGGTAGTTGTTGGTGTCATTACAAGCCCTCAAGATCAAGTTGGTGTGTCCACATACTCTCGACTCTAAACGGTGAGTGTGTTTAAACTCATGGCATTAATTTCATCATTATGATTATGTTTGGAGCACCATCTTTGTTAAATATGATACTAGAAATGAAAATATGAATAACTATGATTTTGCAAGTTATGGTAAAGACTATGATCTATGATAATAGTATGAAAAATGTATTTAAAGAAAACCATGGGACCACGATTACTATGTTGTATGCTACGAAAAATGTTTTACATCTTAAGAAAGGATTTATTAAGAAAAATATATATATTGTAACAGGTTGCTATTTATTAAACATGTTTCAATGAGTTTATGATATCGCTATGATTTAAGAATTTAATATTTCAAGCTATGTTTTCTTAGAATATTCAATTACGATATTTATATATGTTGGAGAAATGTGAAATAAGAGTATGACCTAGTTTTACAAAAAAAATATATATGTTATTATAGTTTTAGCATTATTATGATTATGAACCACTTTGGGATTGAAGTATAATATTATAGATACTAAATTTATGAAAAGATGTTGGCTTAAGAGATGATTATAAAAATTCAGTTTTTGTAATACTTAGAAATATGGCATTTAGTATGATTCATAACAACTACCATATATATACTTTGTGGGCTTAAAATTGGAATGCCCACAAGCGAGTGATCTCTTGGGCATGATTTCATAGCCCCAGTTATGTTAAAGTCAGATTGTTAGAGTTATATGAATCTAGAGCTTTTAAAGTTTCAAGAGTTTTCATATTTAAATGATTTTATTCAAACTAGTTTAGACGGTAGAGGTAAAGAGACAGACTGTAAGTTAACGACAGTTATTTCGTTAACCTTGGTATATCAAGGTTCGCCAAGGGCAAATTATCCTTATTTAGATCCGTTCACTTGAGACGCGATTCGCCGAAAACCGTTAAAATTACAAACAAAAGCTCTTGTTTGCCAGGAATTAAGCACCCCTTCCAGTTGATAAAAAGAATTATTATATTATGTGAGTGTGTGTGTGTGTGTCTATATATATATACATATATGGGTTAGGATCAAGTTACACCGATGTAACTTTAAACAAAATTACACCACTTATAACTTCTAATGAAATAATTTTTTTATCAATCTAACCGTTAAACCACAATTACCCATCATAAATATCATTTATGTACAATTTCATAAAAATTGAATATCAATAGTAATGCGATCACATAGCTCTTATTCTTGTTTATTTTAAGTATATATATTACATTAATTTTCATATACATAAAAACTATAATAAATATTTTTAGATTAATTTGAAATTTTATAAACTTAATCTATACGATGTGATCTTATAATCCAATAGTAGGTTTTATAAAAATTTATACCAACAAAAAGTTATTCAATGGTGTAACATTTGCTTAAAGTTACACTGGTGTAATTTGATCTTAACCCTATATGTATATATATGTATGTATGTATGTATATATATATATATTGATGCTTTACCACACCATCAGTTAAATTGAGCCGTTTGCTTGATTATGAATTTAGATATGTCTTTCTATGAAATTATGAATTTATAGATATTTTCCTATATAGTTATGTGTGTAAATATTAAATGGTTTTTATGTTGTTGCATGTATGTTGCATTATGTATATTCTTGTTTGTCCCCTGTGCATAATGGGTGAAAATACACTCACTGAGTTCGTTAACGCATCCCTCTCCCTTCTTCTCATAGTCGTTAGTTACCCTTAGCTGTTGTTTCAGGTCCTGAATTTCACCAAGTTTGGATTCTATACGTCCTTGAAAGGTTATATGATAGAACCACATTATTAAGATCAAAAGTCTCTATAATTGTTCCCATGAGGGAAATAAGTTAAAGAACATTTTTTAATGAATTTTATAAAACTTTTAAACTGCCACGACCCAATTTAGGCACGTGACCAGCACGTGAGAAATCCTATTCTCACGTAAGCTTCATGACCTGAATTTCTCTATATGCATAGTTAATTATAAAATTTTTCAAAATATATTTTCATTTTCTACATACAAATCACTTGTTTATCAAACCATACTAGTCTATATTGAAATTTCATAATTCAAACAATATTGTCTGTAATTCATAATACAAACATCTTTGTGTAAAACTACTCTGATTCAAACATTCATAAATGCTGAACTGTTCAATACAACTTCAATTAGTGTCATAATATGTAAAAATATAAACATGCTCTATTATCCGGATCCTGCCTGCATTTGTACTGGAGTACTCTAAAGAGAAATATAAGCATTTCACCTAAGTGAAGCTCACCATATGAACTCTAATGCTGGTGGAGGATAATATCTGGGAAAATCTACCGTAGCTATGCAATCTGTGAAATGGGAGAAAAGAGAGGGGTGAGTTTTGTGTAAAACTCAGTGAGTGAATCCTCACCTGAAACCCTCTTTCATGGGACTCCAGAAAACCATGCAACCATATTATAGTGACAAGAATAGGATAAAGCTTTCAACAGTTCATATAAATATTTACATATAAATAATCAGATCTTTCTTGGTCTTTGTAAACAACAATAGTACCTAACTAGAGAAACAGGAATCTCTGCTCTATGGTTCTTCAACAACAGTACCTAACAATCATTCAGCCGTTAACTTGCTGTCTGTTTCTCTATAGCTACTGTTCAATATCAACAGAAAATCCAATCCTCTCTCTATGATCCACTAGGGCTTCTACCCTAGGGTTCAAAGCTTCCTCAATCATATAAAATAAACAGTTCTAAAAGTCATATAATCCTTAATTATTTTGAGAACTCTAAATCCACATAGCTCTATCAGACTGACCTTAGCATAACTGTGGTTATGAAATCATGTCCAAGGGATCACCCTTTGCAGACATTTATGATTTTATAAACTCACAAAATATGTATCTGCCAACTATCTTGAGTCATATGAAGATTTACACTATAAATTTCCTTTTTATCTGAGCCTCTAAATCAATTTTCAATAACATTCTTTCATAAGCTTGAAAATTTTCTGAAATCATGATAACATTTCTCATTCCATAATCCATATTCAACATAACATAAGCGTTTTAGCAATCATAATTCTCTAATAATCACAATTAAAAACCAACTTTAAATAGAAACATATTATCAATAATGGTTCCATGAGTTTTCTTGAAAACAGATTTCATGCTCTAAAATCAAAGTTTCTAAACCATATAAATCAATAGTAGTTTCAATCCTTGTACAGTATTTCTCTAAAATCAATCATTAAATCATACTTGCATGAAAATAACTCTAATACATAACATAGAAGTCACAGATGAGAACCCACTCACCTGGAGTGGTAGAATGAGCAGGAGAGACACCAATAGGGCTCCTAGAAGCAGAAATGACAATAATATCTGATACAAAAGTCATAGGATTCTAAATCAACCTCTGAATGTTCAAAACCCATGTCTAACATACTAGAAGACTTATCTCTTCAAGAAGCATGAAGAATCACCCCAATAACCAGGAAAATTTTAGAGAAAAGAGAGGGAAATCAAGAGAATAACATACCTTAGATCCCTAGAAGGAAGAAAAATGGAGTTTAAATGATGAAAAGGTGAAGAAAATGGAGCGTGGAGGGGAGGAGTCGCGTTTTTTGCTAAGAAAAAGGGTGGGGATTGTGTTTTTGGTTGTGTGGGAATGTTCTGGACCCGAAACCAGGGTTTTTATAAACTCGGTGGACCGCTGCAGCAGCGCTTACCAGAGAGCATTTCCTGCACCACCTTACTGTTCTGATTAGCGCTGCGGCGTTCACTAGAGAACATATAATTCACTTATTGCACCGACTTAATGCTCTACTGACCACTGCAGCGCTCACCAGAATGGTTTCTCCCTCTACAGGATGGTCTCTCTCACTCTTCATGATGGTCTCTCACTCTCTAGAACTCACTTATTACATTAATTATTTCCTATTAACTTTTAAACATAAATGTAAATACGGGAATACCCCCTATTTGGATTCAAATAAAATGTCTAAAAAATCAAAATCCAACCCAATCAAAATCTAAATTTTGGGTTTTAGTTCAAATCTAGAAATTTTCACGGTTTTATAAACTTGTGGATCAAAAACGAAGTATTTAAAGGTTCCATAAAATTTATTAAAAATCACTCTTTGACTTTTTATTCTCTAGGGAACCATTACCGGGACTTTTGGTCCCAAGAATATGACTCTGTTATATGGTTCTCCAATGAGGAGTAGGGTCCAGACTTAGAAAAATTTCAGGACCCGAAGTGACAGATAACAGTAACTGACACCCTTTTGGCCCGAAAAATATTCTAACTCTTTTATTTAAAATTTAGGGTATTACATAAACATTTCATTTTTAACCCACAAGAAAATAAAATCTTAAAAATTCTCAAATTTGAACTAAAACCCAAGATTTGGATTATGATTTGTTTGTATCTTAATTTTTGTGATATTTTATTTGAATTCAAATGAGTGGTACTTTCTTATTTACATTTATATTTTAAAGAAATGCATGTAAATAAGTGAGTATTGAGACAACCTAGTTCAATATATACCAACACACACCCACACACCCCTCATTTATTTCCTTCCCCTCTGTTTCCCTAAAACAGAATAGAGGGCCATTTCCTCTGATCCCTCTATTTAAGCTCTCTCTCTCTCTCAATCTTGGTCTCGCAACCATCGCCACCACCTCCTGCCTTTCATTGCCGACCACCAATGCCACACTGCCCACACGACTCCTCCCTGTTGTATGCGAACAATAGCGTCCTCTCCCTCTCTTTTGGTGGTTCAAGGGTTGTTGTTTCAATCTCTTGAGGGGATAACAGCACCTACGCCCCCCTCTTCCTTTCTTTGGCTATCAAAGGTATTATGAAGCTCAATCTTACTTCCAATTTCATGAGTTAGCTAGGTTATGCTATAGGTATAGGATTAGAGCTCTAATGTTTAAAACCTAGGTTATTTAATTGGGGATTTATGGTGTTTAGACTAGTAGTGCTGAAAATTTTGGTTATAAAACCTAATTAGTGGTTGTTTGATGATGTATGTGGAGTCAAATACTCTAGAAAGACATCCTATCTACTCTACAATGACATAGGCTTGGAGCACCACATTCTTGGATTGTGTTGTGAATGAATAATGTGTTTATGGTTAATTGGAATTTAGTTATATGTATTTAAATATATATATATATATATATATATATATATATATATATAGCATATTCGTTATCTGTTTTGCATGAGCATGTAAAATGATTTTCTTTTGTAATTATGTCTTGAAAGTTGCATTTATTTGTATCTGAAAGAAGGAATTGAACCTTTTCAGATATAATAAGGTCCATGATAGGGTTCATTGATATTCTAATGAACTTATGGGGATATGTTTCGAAAACAACAACATATTTGCTAAATAAAGTTCCCATGAAATCAATCTCTACAATATCATATGAGATATAGATGGCATAAATCGAATCTCAAACACATAAAATTTTGGGGTTGCCTGGCCTACATTAAGAGATTGCAAATAAATAAACTTGAATCAATGTTTGATAAATGTAAATTCATTGGGCATTCTAAAGAGATGATGGGATATTACTTCTATCATCCTACTAACCATAAAGTCTTTTTGGCAAGAAGAGTAACCATTTTAGAAAAGGAATTTCTTTCAAAAGGAAGTCATGAAATGGAAATAGGACTTGATGAAATTCAAGAGATCAATGAATCAGCACAAACTCAAGAGCATAATATGCCGGTCGAGGAATCTTTTCTAGCTGTTTTGAAGTTCGCACAAAGATTTCTATCTTCAACAGTGGTGGCTCAAGAGCTGACTATGGTTTAGGAACCAATTAATGAACAAATTCAATAACCTCTAAATCTAGAACAAGATGCATTGGCAATGCATGAACCTCTTAAAAGGTCGAATTGAGTGCATCATGCACTAGATAGGTTAAATTAAATGGTGCAAGATGATATTACAAGTTGATCATAATGATGATGACCCTAAGACCTATGAAAAGCCTATACGAAGTCTAGACATAAAAGTGCCAAGAAGCCATGGAATCCAAAATGGAATCTATGAAGATCAAAATAGTTGGTTAGGGCTTGAAAGGAGATAAAGCCCATTCATTGCAAATGGGTTTATAAGAAAAATATTGGACCAAATGAAAAGGAAGAAACCTACAAAGCCCATCTTGTTGCTAAGGGATATCGCAAAAAAAGGAGTGAATTATGACAAAACCTTTTCTCTAGTGGCAATGCTTAAATAAATCAGGATTATAATTGTAATAGGGGCATACTATAATTATAAAATATGGCAGATGGATGTTAAGACATTTTTTTTCTTAATGGTGAGTTGAACGAAGATGTGGGTATGACACAACTTGAAGGATTCACATCCTTGTCTGATCATGATAAGATTTACAAGCTATAATGGTCCATTTATCAACTAAAATAAGCTTTAAGGAGTTGGAACATTAACTTCAACAAGACAATTGAAAAGTTTGATTTTGTTAGCTATGAAGAAGAATCTTGTGTATACAAAAAGGTCAGTGGGAGCACAATTATTTTCTTAGTGTCTTATGTTGATGATATATTACTCATCAAAAATGATATATCAGTTTTGCAATGTACAAATGTTTGGCTATCAGAATAGTTTTCCATGAAAGACTTGGGAGAGGTAGCCTATATTCTAGGAATAAAAATATATAAAAATAGATTTGAAGCATTGCTTGGGCTTTCCTAGGCTATGTACATTGATACCATTTTAAAGATGTAAAACATGGAAAATTCCAAGAAAGGCTATCTACCAATAGCCACTGGAATTACTCTTAGTAGGGAAGATTGTCCTAAAATCCTTGAAGAGAAAAAGCACATGAATTGAATAGCATATGCTAGTGAATTGGGAGCTATTCTGTATACCATGACTTTTAGATAACCTTATGTCACTTATGAACTAGGTGAATGTAGTCGATGTCATGCAAACCTTGGTGAGGAATATTGGAAAGTGGCTAAGTCCATTCATAAAAATCTAACAAGGACTAAAGACCAATTCTTCATTCGTGGAGATTCTAAATTAAAGTTGAAAGCTTATATTGATGCTAGTTTTGCATCAAATAAAGATGATAACAAAATCCATTTCAAGTTATGTTTTCATCTTAAATGGTAGTGCAGTAAGTTGGAAAAATTCCAAACAAGCTACTGTAGCTTACTTGATGGCTAAAGCAGAATATATAGCAACAAATAAGGCTACTAAAGAAGTTGTTTGGATGAAAAAGTTTTATATTTGAGCTTGATTTGATTCCTTCAATAAAGGAACCAATTCCACTTTTGTGCGATAATAATGGCACTATTACTCAAGCAAGAGAGCCAAGATCACATAAAAAGTCCAAACATATATTGTATAGATATCCTTTACTTAGAGAAATCATTAAGCATGGAGATGCTGAGAGCCAGAAGGTTAATGGAGAAACAAATGTAGAAGATACATTCACGAAGACACTTACTCCAAAAGAGTTTGACCGGCATAAGTGGGAATTTGGAATGAAACACATGACTGATTGGCTCTAGTGCAAGAAAGACATTGATGGGAATAGGATAGGTATGCCCAATCCAATCTATCATGTATCAAATAATTTGCTTTATTATCATATTTATTATTTGATTAAATGACAAAATCCTTGATCAAATTTAGAGACCATGGTAATGAGAGATGAGTCTTTTATAATTTGATCTAATTTGTTCTTAGGCATAGTATGATTATTAGAAAGGACCTTAATTATCTAAATAGATCAATATGTATGTGATAGTCTTCACTGGATGAAGATTAATAGATCTCATTTATTAAGTTACATATATGATGATGCAAACGTAGATATGATTATTGAACTAACTCAACTAAAAGTTCCTAATGCTTATAATTACTGTTAATTTATCAGTATGATATTCTCATAAAGAACATAGTATTATAATTTTCTTTTACCTAAGGCAATCATAGTAATTGACAAAGTTATTTATTGTACTTTGATTTTGAACACCTAATGCCTTATGGTGATAGTTTATTGGATATTGGTTATAATTAAATACTTGTAGAATTAATCATTGATCAAGAAGGAATCTATCAACTCTCAATAATGAGTTTGAACTCTATGATTATAATAACTAAATTAAGACCTTGGTCAAGGGGATTGAATGAATAAAGAAATGAATTTCTTGAGTCACTCACTAGTTAATTATAATCATGGTAACTAATTAGAGTTTGACAATTATATCATATTCTAAAGTTAATCAAGAGCTGAAAAGATGAAAGGAACCCTACATTATTCTGCTAAAGTTCTTACTAGTAAAGATAAAATATTTTATACTATATATTTGACTGTTAAGGAGTGTTGCTAAACTCCAACATTGATTAGTAAATTAGTGTGACAAATTCATTATCATCTTATTAGTATTGAACGTATGGGGTCACACACTAACGAATATTCTAATGCTTGCTATAGGATATTTAATAATTATTTGATAATTAAATTAGAAAATTTAATTTAATCAAATAGATAACTTTTTAACCCAAATGAAATATTATTATATTCTTTACTAGCATAGAGGATAAATAATTTGACATTATTGAGAAGTCTTTTTTTTTTGTGAATAAAAATAAAGGGATATTAAATTCAAAATATCAAATGAGGATTTGATAAATTTTGCCAACGTTGCAAATTTGAATCCAATTTAAAATCTTCTATTGCTACACATGTGGATTGTTAATGCTGAATATATAACATTGACAAGTTGATAATCCAGTTTGGATTGGTGTTGTGAATTACTTGGTGAGGTTATATTCAATGATTAAGGGGAGCATTTTTTCTTGTTTTAAAATTGAGCATGCATTTTGCTTGTCTTTGGAACTGAATCCATGCATATTCTTAGGGGGAATTAACACAATACATATTTTGTCATATCGAATTTTTGCTCCTCACCTAAGATGGTTGTCATTATCAAAGAGGGGGAGATTGTGAATATTTATGTTGTAGGTTTTGATAATGTCAAACAACAAATTACAAAAAGTGGAAGCATAATAGCATAGAGTTTCTTGAAGTTGAATAAGTCAAAAGTTCAATAGTTAGATTAATTAGGACTTAGATTATTTTGTTAAAAAGGTTTTATTTAATAAGATTATTTGGCCTTTGTTAAATAAAGTTTTTTTTAGCCAAGTTTCTTTTTGGAAAAGATAGAATGAGTTTGATTCTAAGAAAAATTTGATTTGAAAGAATTTATTTGTTTTTAATGAAAATTTTGTTTTGATTTGTAAAAACATGAGTTTGATTTGAAAGGATATGTTTGAAATATGCTTAAAAGTGTTTTTAAGGTAAAAAAAATGACTTAAACTATGTTTGATATTTAGTTTTTCTAATTTTTGGAATGTTTGTAATTGATTACCATGTTTTGTAATCGATTACCACAACTTGACTATTGTCATAATTCAAAATTTGAACTGTGTAATTGATTACCAGTTCATGTAATTGATTACCAGATCCACAAATATGCAAATGAGTGTATTTTGAATATACACATCTTTTGAGATTAATCCCTAATGGTCTACATGATTTTTTTTATCTATAAATACCCATCATTTAACACATTTTAAGATATGAAAAAAACATTACAAAAATCATTTTAATAATCATTCACGTTCATCAATCATTTGTTCAAAACTTGGCCAAATAAACTTATTCTTGAGAAACTTTATAGTACTTTAATTTGTAATATTTCTTATAGTTAAAGAGTGAATTCTTGTATTCTTTATTAAGATTGTGTAAAGGATGAGGCATCCTTTATTAGAATAAAAGTGTGGTATCTCTTTGTTCTTGCGAAACTCAAACACAGAGGGTGTGAGATCTTAAGGTGTAAGAGTGCTCTTCTATTGCAAAGACTTCAAAGTTAGTGAAACTTCCAAACTGGTTACTTGAGGACTGGATGTAGGCCATAAGATGATCAAACCAATATAAATTGAGTTTGCATTTTCTCTTCTCTTATTCCTTTATGTTTATTGCAAGTTTACTATCTTGTTTATTTTTACAAGTCGTTTGAATATTTAATCCATTGGAAGTAGAATCCAATTTGAACTAAAATTATAAGAAGTAAAGCTCAATTTGAAGACTTCATTGGAAGAAGTAAAATGCAATTTGAAGACTTCATAAACATTAATGATGGTAAAAGGAAGTCACTAGAATCATCATGACAACTAGATCTAAGGTTGGTCTTAGTTGGAAGTGATCAAGTTGAACTTGATTAAGTATTAAATGCTTTTGTTTGTTATGCATTTTGAGCTTTATAAATAGAGCATGCATTGGATTTTAAGTAGCACTCCCAAAATGCATTCGGGTGTATGGCATTTGGGTAGTCAGAGAATATTTTATTCCTTTGATTCTTCTCTTTGATACCAAGTCCATTAGCTCTTTTGGTGCAAGAGAAGTTTGTTCTTTTATTACTTCTCTTTTGTGTGTTGAGCATATACATTGGTAAGAAAATACTGTAAGGTATTTTGGGCAATTTGGGAACTTGGGTTTGAGCAGAGTGCCAACACTTTCGTATTCTCCATCATATTTCCATAGTGAAATACTTGGTTATGTCTTTGCCCATGGATTTAGGCTATATTTTACCGAACTATGTTAATCCTTTGTCTCATCTTTGTTTTATGTTTCTGCATATTTATTGAGCGCTACTCTGTTTGTGCCTTTCTGGTCCTTACATTTTACAACATTTATCTATATTATTAGAACTCTTAATCACTTGCATTTTCATCTATTTAATTAAGTTTTCAATACATTCTCTTAGATTTTATTAGAAAGGGAATATTAGAGTGTGATAATAAAGAAAAAGTTTGAGAACTCAATTTACCATCTTCTTGAGTTAATTGAAGCCACTTGAATAACACTGATGCACGATGAATCATGAATTCATGATGGGATCGTGAAGTTGGTTTCCAAATTAAAAGGTGACATGAGTGTTTCGTGTGTTGAAAATAAACAAAAATAGAGTAATAAAAATATTTTTTTATTATGTCTATGTAAAGTAGCACAATAATAAATAACAACTTTTTGTATCGCTTCCCTTATCAGTTCTAAATTTATTCTAATACTTAGGAAGACTTCTTCAATATACAATTTCCATTTCATCAAAGTGTTTATAACAAGGATTTGATTTCGGTGTGGATAGACATAAGCTTTTCGCAATATCGAAGGGGATTTTTTTATGGGTAACTACAGTTTTTCAAGGTATTTATATATGAACTTATGTTTGAATAAAATTTTTAAACACAATGATCTTAATAAGATTACTTTTTTAATCTTCTGCATGATTCTATTATCCAATAATTCATCATCTTGAAGGGACTAAATACATCAAGATTGATTGAGATGTAGATTGAGACAAGGTGTGGGCAAGAGTTATCCATATTTTCCCACTCTCCACATCTCAATAAATGGCAGACATCTTATGTAATCATCTGTTAGAAAAAAATTCCAAATTCATAATCCAAACAAATAAATAGAGCAAAAGGAGCACAAGAATTTAATATGGTTAGGCTAACAATACCTATGTCTACAACTTCACAAAGCAATCCACTAATTTTTCGTTAAAAATACAATCACTAATCTAACAATCTCTGACAAACTCAAAACCCAAATGCACCTAATCTCACAAAATAATTTCTCAGCCTAACAAAAACTTACTCAAACAAAACAAACTCTCTCACCAAAATGGCAAACACTCAAATTTCTTTTTCTATGCTATTGCAGTGTGCCCACGGCAATAAAGAGATGGACAAACCTTTTATAACAAAAACTTTGAAGTCACATGTAGCACAAAGTGAAACCAAAAACTAATACCTCATTTTTTTTTTCCTTCCAATGGGCTTTAAAAAAACAATCCAAGGTAACAAAAAGGCTCAACAAATCTCTATTTTGCCTTGTGATTGGAACAAATTGGACATGTCAGTAACAAATGTTAGAAGGTTTTATCAAAGTACCAGCAAATGTTACCTTTTTCTTTGGCATATGTACATGCTTTATCTTTCTAACATTCCTATATAAAATGTTTTACAACATTGACCCCCATCAACTTATACAAGTTATCACTAGGCTTTTTACCTTTCATTATCTTCAAAAAACCTCAACTAACTTGCATTACTCAATCTCTTGCAGCATACCTATAGCCCAACGTATCAAGTTTGCCCAAAGAAATCAAATTTCTTCCAAGTATAGATACATACCTTACATCACCAAGTGTCCGTACACAACCATTATGCATTTTAATTTTAACAGTGCCCTTTCCAAGAATATCAAAGTAATTATCATTAGCCAATCTAACAAGCTTATCACACTACAAGCACCATATGTGTCAAACTATTCCTTTTTGCAACAAATATGATTAGAACACCCAGGATCTAAAAGCTAGCAATCATTATTAACATTTTTCTCTTCTTCAACTATCAACACTTCAGTTTCATAATTTGAGTATTTTTTCTTAGCTGCAATAACATCTTCAAACTTCTCTTTTCTTTTTCCTCCGCTTCTTTCAAATTCTTCCATATCTGCTTTCAATTTCCTGCAATAAAATTTAGTATGACCCATCTCATGACAATAATAGCACTATTTGTCTTTATAGTTTGGCCTTGACACCAAAGATCTTAAGTTATCCATACCAAAATTTTCGTCACAAGACATGCTTCTACCATGGCTAATTCTAGCAACAAAGACACTTTCTTTTGATTGACCATTTGATCTTTTCAATTTTTCATTCTCCAATAACACAACAATCGCATAATCAGCTTTCAACGTAGCTTTTACAACTAGCAAATTAGTGATTAAACTATCATAATTATTTGGAAGAAATGATAACAACAACATTGTCTTATTTTCATTATCAATTTTCACACCAATACTAGATAATTGTGTAATAAATTTTGTAAAATGATTCACATAATCTCTAATGTCAGCACCAACATCCATTTTCAACTGATATAATTCTTTCTTTAAAAATAAACAATTTGTGAGGGACTTTAGTATATAAATATTTTCTAACTTATTCCACAAATTGATAGCAAAATTTTCATTCAAGACATTGTGCTTTAACTCAAGTGCTAGACACAAGCAAATTGTACTGACAGTTTTTTATCTCAATCTCTTCCCATTCTTCATCTAATATCTTTTCAAGCTTTTTCTCCTTTCCATTCAAATATTTAACCAGCCCCTGCTGCGTTAGAATATTTTTAATATTACTCTGCCACAAACTAAAATTGGTTTTTCCATGAAAAAACTCCACCTCAAATTTGCTCATTGAATCTTGAATCCTTGCCATAAAAAAACCAGAAGCGGCATCAAAACTCATTCTGATACCAGTTGTTGGGAAAAATTCTCAAATCCACACAAGCCAAACAAATAAATAGAGCAAAAGGAGCACAAGAATTTATTGTGGTTAGGCTAACAATGCCTACGTCCATAACTCTACAAAACAATGCACTAATTTTTTGCGAAAAATGCAATCAATAATCTAACAATCTCTCACAAACTCAAAACCCAATGCACCCAATCTCACAAAATAATTTTTCCACCTAACAAAAACTCACTCAAATAACGTACTCTCTCACCAAAATGGCACACACTCAATTTTCTTTTTCTATGCTGTTGTGATGCACACATTACAATAAGGAGATGGACAAACCTTTTATAATAAAATTTGTGAAGTCACGTGCAACACAAAGTGAAATAAAAAACTAATACTTCATTTTTCTTTTCCTTCTAATGGGCTTAAGAAACATAATCCAAGACAACACAAAGGCCCAACACCGTCTTAGTGTGGATTCTTTCTCATTTTTCCTACCAAAGTTGGGTATGCTCGTTCTATATAGTGAGTGCAACTGTCAGGGGAGTTTTACTGGATAGAATTGTTTGGTTTTTGGTTTCTTTGGTTAGCCTCTAGGCCAAAGGATAGAGTTAGTTATTGTTAAGGATGACATATAGAAATCGGTCTCACAAAAAGGATCAAATTTGATTTTATATGGATCAAATTTGAAATTCAAAAAATAAGGTTGATTGTTAGAAAATCTATCAATAAGTAGTTTGATATCACATGTTTGAATAGTTTCATTTTTAGTAAATTTTTCAAAATTTTGAATTTCAACATGCTTTAGAAGTTGTCACATGGTATAAATTTCTTATTAATGGTTCTTAAATATTATTAGTATAGGCACATATTAGAGGATTTTGACGATATCCCTATAAAATTCAATAGTATAGATACCCTATAGCTATTCATCACTAAGATTTAGCCATAAACTTATAACTAAATTATGGTTGTTGAATTTAAGAAGATACTTTCACTTCAATAGTAACGAAAGAAAATCCCAAAATATTAATATTTTATAAGGTTTTTGTTTCAGTACCGATGAGGTACCAATACCCTTTGTGTAATTAACAATTATAATTTGATAGATTTCAAAATATTTGGGTTAATGGGATACATAGCCCATTCTCAGTGACAAAAAACTAAGAGGTATCGATACCCTTGAATTTTATAGGAGTATTGGAGAAACCACATTTTATAAAAGATAACAGAGTTTAATTAGTATATATATACCAATAGTGTAAAATATTTTTATACTGTCAGCTAATGCAAAATTGTCACATAATTAATTTTATAACTAATTTCAATTTAAATTGCAAAATATTGTACATGATGAATGATTTGTCAATTACCTATTTGGTTAACTAAGAGTGCATGTGATAAGTAAACTCAAGATAAAATACCAAAGGAAAGCATTTAATTCCTATGGAGTGAATAAATTGATAAAGTATAAAGTTAAAGGGTTAATCACTCTTATATTATTTAGTAAAATTTATACATAATAAAAATTATTTATTCAAAAATAATTAACTAATTGCTTTTATACTTTGCCATCATCATCACTTTGAATGATATAAATCCCAATTGAAAATCCTACAATTTTGAGGGGTCACACAATCAAAGTTTTAATTACAATAAAAATTACTCCATTCCTTTCCAAATAAATATCATTTTTAAACAACTTCACCTTTTAAAATATCTATTTATTTTTATATAACTTCACATGCCAATACAATATTTATTTCTTTTTCTAATAGTATTTCTAAGTAATTTCACACACTAACTATTATTTTTCAAAGTATTTTATTTAATAGAGCTATATTAATTTATTCACCCTATTTTATTCTATTTTTAATATATTTATTATTTTTTAATACTTGTATTTATCAAAAAATGACTGATACTTTGAAATGAACGCATTAAGAAAGGAAAATACAATTCTAAAAGCTCATTGGTCGAAATGCGTGTTGGCACACAAAATTGCCACGTGTACCTAACGGCCTTAACCTCGAAGCATCTGGACACTACCCCGCGAACTTATTTAACCGTCACGTAGTTTTCTCCTCCCTCCATCACCGTCACTGACTCACTCTGTCTGTTCTCTGTGATCATCGTCGTCATCTTCTCAAAAACGCAACGCTCCGATTTCACAATTTCAAAAAGAGAGTCTCCAGCAAAGATTATTCGGATCCGGGTATGAGGACCCGTTCGCCGAAATGGGTCATTCTCCTCGTGGCCACTCTGTGGTTCCTAGCGTGCCTCGTAATCGAAGCCAAGACCATCGACCCATACAAGGTCAGCGTCACTGACTGTTTTATTCGCTTTGTCAGCTTAGTATTTTCGACCGAGATTAGGGTTCGTGAATTTGAGAAATTAGATTCCCAGTTTGGTGGGAAGCTGTAAATTGTCATCAAGGAAAAAATGTTACTTATCAATACCATTTGTGGATGGGGTTTGTGGTGAATGGAAGGATGTCGGCACGATATCCCATCAACTTAATATACGAAGAACATTATTAAGTGTGGTTATTTTGTGGTTTCAAGTGGATAATTGGTGATGTGTAGTTGCATTCTTGGGATCTGGGATTACAGCTTGTTTGATGCTAATATACACGGCAGGGCTAAATATGGGGTGTTTCTAAAAGCTAAAATTGATGAATTTGGGTGTTCATAGTAACTTGCGAAATTGTTTTCCCTTTTTTCACCCAAAAAAAAATGGTTTTTCTTAGCCATATGCATATAGTCTGATTTTCGTGACCGTTTTGAACCACATTACCGGATTTTGGAGTATCTCTCTCTTTCTCGTTTTTGGTTTGATTGTAGTGAACGACCACAAAAATGCTTTTAGAGTGCCTTTTTGTATTCAAATTGAGGATTCATTTGCAAGTTATTGTCTTTACTTGGACGGAAAACCTGAATTTTTTTATGCATTTATAATTATGGTTTAAGAGCATAAATTTGCAAGTTCTTGTCCTTTAGTTTGTATATTTGGATTCCTTTAGTTTGTATATTTGGATTGCTGGTTATTTGTTTTGAGCTGTCTTTGAGAAAGACCCAAGATGATTCTGAGCAAAAATTGAAGGGAATAAAATGTGTTTGTTTGTGTTGGTTGTTAGCATAGACTGATTTCACGTTTTTCATCAGGTTCTTGGGGTTGATAAGAATGCAAGTCAGCGAGAAATTCAGAAGGCTTTCCACAAGTAATGTCTGCCTCTGACGTTCACGGTGTTCTTGTTACAAGCTTGTCACATGGTGATTGATTTTCTTTTATTAACTTGGTCTTATTTTGCGTTGCAGGCTCTCTCTCCAGTATCACCCTGACAAGAACAAAGCCAAGGGTGCACAAGAGAAGTTTGCTCAGATCAATGATGGTATAGAAAATTACACTCTCTCTTTCTCACTCTCTCACGCGCGCTCTCTCGCTCTCTCTCACACACACAGACACACTCACAAACAAGACCATGCCTGCTGGAACAGAGTTTTGATACTATAGTTAATTACATAATGAGTTTTTCTAATCAGTTTCCCAAGATTCCAAAAAAGGAAATTTTGTAAACTTTTCAATGGACCTCTTGGTTTAAAAATTGAAAAAACACATTTTTCAATGCAAAAATTACCTTTTTAGAATCCTTAATCAGTACTGGTTAGAAAAACCCTTATATAATTGATGTTATGCTATTTCACGTGCTTAATCTTTTGTATGAGATTATCATATGCATTTCTTTTTTTCCCCTCCTTTACAGCATATGAGATTTTATCTGATGAACAGAAGAGGAAGAATTATGACCTCTATGGAGATGAAAAAGGCAATCCTGGATTTGAAGCAGGTCATCCTGGAGATCAAGGCAGGTATACTTATTTCACGGGTGGTGGACCCGGACAAAGCCAGTTTAACTTCAGACCAGGGGACTGGCAGGGTATGGGAGGGCAAGGAGGATCCAAGTCATTCTCTTTTTCCTTTGGTGGGTCTGGTGGTCCAGGTTCTTTTGGATTGGATTTGAATGATATCTTTGGCAATTTTTTTGGTGGAGGAGGACGTGATGGTGGAAGTCAGTTTGGAGGGTTTGGCAGTTCAACTGGCTCTCAATTTGGGTCCAAGAGAACCCCCAAAAGCTTTAAAGCCGTAAATTCACAGATATACGAGAAAGAAATATTTGATCAAGGGATGACTTGGCTTTTGTTATCT
Source organism: Dalbergia cultrata (assembly GCA_031216105.1). Taxonomy (NCBI): domain Eukaryota; kingdom Viridiplantae; phylum Streptophyta; class Magnoliopsida; order Fabales; family Fabaceae; genus Dalbergia; species Dalbergia cultrata. The sequence goes on from CM062353.1 coordinate 62,778,300, forward strand.
TATACACCTTCATTGCAGGGGATCCAATACTTTGAATCCGCTGTAGAGGAGGTTTCCAGTTCATTGCAAGGAGCATTAAAGGTTCTTATTTATTTCTAAACCTTTTTATTTTGGTCGGTAGTTTGCAGTTGCCAAGTTAGTATGGCTTATCTCTCTCTTTCATGTTACAGGTTGGAAGCATTAATTGTGAAGAGGAAGAGTCATTCTGTAAGGAGATTGGTTTGTATCCACGCAGAGCTCCAAGGCTTTTTGTTTATTCTTACAAGGAGAATGAAAAGGGCTCTTTGGTGGAATATCGTGGTAACTTGGCTGCTAAGGATTTGAAGGCTTTCTGTCAAGAGCACTTGCCTAGGTTTTCAAAACGGACTGACTTGAACAACCTCGATCAATTTAGCACTACTGGAAAGTTGCCTAGGGTGATGCTTCTCTCCACCAAGAAGGACACTCCTGTAATTTGGCGTGTTCTTAGTGGCTTGTATCACAAACGCATTGCTTTCAGTGATGCACAGGTATGTAAGCGTTGATTGTGAACATAATTTTTTGTTTTTTCCTGTGTTAATTACATTCTTTAGGTTTATGTCCGTAGGGAGAGTCTTGCCCTTTGTTGTGGAAGGTTAAGGGGAGATAATTATTTATTCACGAGAAAGGTGGATGGTGACAATGATTTAAGTACTTGTTTGGTATTTTCTTTTTCGGGTTGTTTCATGGGGGAACTACACTTGGGTGTTTATATTCATCTTCAGACAAACGATTTATTGTGTACTTGAATGGTTTGTAGGTTCATGATGTTTCTGATCCAAGAGTGAAGAGGCTAGGAGTTGATGCACTTCCAGCTATTGTAGGTTGGCTATCTAATGGAGAGAAGCGCATTTTGAAATCAGGGATTTCTGTAAAAGATTTGAAATCTGCAGTTCTTGGTCTTAGTAATGTACTTGAAAGTTTTGAAAAAACAAGTAAAAAGGAAGCATCAGGTCAGGCCAAGAAGGCAGAAACTGATTCAGACGAGGGACCCATACAGTTGCTTTCACGGTCTAACTTTGAGGTTGTTTGTGGTGAGAAAGCTCCAGTCTGCATCATTGGTGCTTTCAGGTCTTCTAAAGCTAAAGAAAAGCTGGAATCAATTCTCTCTCTGGTAAGTGTATCCTTCATTTACTTACTGGTTTAGGGTGCATTTGTTGTTATTGTTTTTTTGTTTTTTTGTTTTCCTCCTTCCTTCTTTTATAGGAGAGTGATTTTTTTTTTTTCAATATCAACTTCTACTGAAAGGCTAGAGATAGATTATTTTATATAGTTTTTGGCTTTTGAATGTAAGCTAATATGAATAGTTTTTATAAAAAGTATTTTTTTCAATTGAGAAATATCACTTTTTTGTTTGAAAAAAATAAGAAACAAAAGCACCCTTAATTGGTATAATATTATCATGTGTGTGCGAACCTCTCATAGGTAGCAAATTGTGTAACTTCAGGTCTCCCAAAAATCTCTTTCAAGGCGACCAAATCAAGGAGGCAGCTCGAGGGACTCCATATCCTACGCTCTCTTAGATGCTGCAAAGCAAGAATCATTTCTAAATGCATTCAACAAGACAAGTTATAAATCATCAGATAAGTTGTTGATTGCCTACAAGCCCAGGAGAGGGAAGTACACTGTATATATGGGCGATATGACAATAGAGGAGGTTGAGAATTTCATCAGCTCCGTTCTCAGTGGAGATATACCCTTCAGGGAAACACGTGCGAAACCTGTACTCAAGTAGAGCATCTAGGATTTGCAGCATTTTGGCTATAGTCATGTACATATTTCAAAGATAGAATCTTTAGTTTTGATATTGGCAAGGATATGGACGATCCAAGACTAGTGCAGTTCGGATGCTGGCCATGCTAGATCCTCAGGGATGCTTCATCTTGCTCTCAATGTGATCATGGCAATTGACTCGTGACTTACAAGCAAATTAAAATTTATGAAGTGTTTAATTGCACAAAAGATATAGTAAAGGGAACAATTCAGATTATCTCGTAAGGAAGTGTTATTAATAAATTAGAAACTTGGGGTTTTGCAATTGTTGCGATAATAAAAAAAGAGAAATTAATATAAGAAGAATGATCTGTACAAGGAGTCATTTAGATTAAGAATCCTTCGATTAAGGGTTCAAAGGATTAATTTGTGATGGTGATTGTTTTTATTAATTTTGTTATCATATAACAATGATGCAATTCTCTTTAGCGATCAAATAATCACACTCTTAATAAATTGACTAACACATGCATTGATAATCTATAATTATGGTGCTATAAACTTATGCTAATTTAATTATAAATTATAGCAACCTAATTTTCCAATAGAGTTATTTTCAATCTCTTAGCAAATTAATGTAATTTATTTATACAATCCACGACCTGAATGAACACACAATTAGGCATATCCTAAAAATACGTTTGTAATAGTTTACACAATTGATAATAAAGAGAGATAAGAGAGAGAAAGAAAATCAATCATAAATTGTAATTAAAAATAGGAACTTCAAGAAAAATCTTAATATTTTGTTATTCTTGTACAAGGTAAAAGGATTAGCCCTCCATAAGTGAAGGATCACAATTAATATAATAGAGAGTACAATTGTAATCCCAAACAAGAGCCAAAACAATGATTGGAAGCTCCTAAAAACCTAGAGAGAGTAGAGAGATGAAGAGAGACAAAGTATGATGAGTAGAGAGTGTGGATGCAGTCCTAGAATAAGTGTGGAAGATCCTTATTAACTTAGGTAAGTGGGTATATACAATACATCATTACAGTGTCAAAAAGGCCCGAAAATAATTTTTAAAAAAAACATTGTTTTACGAATTTGTCTTGCATAGGCACCATTATGTGCACTTTCAAACCCATTTTGTGCTCTATAATATTCGAATTAGCTTTTAGTCCTATAAATAGAAATTGTAGCTCTTTGAACAAGCTTTCCAACACTGCAAGAATCATCTTAATTGGACATTTGTAGTTTCTGATATTGGCAAAATACTAACAAATGATCAAACTAGACAGCATTAAAACATCAACGACCTTTAATCTTGTAACTCCATTTTCACCAATAGGCTCTTAGAACTGGATATTGAGCTAAACATAAAGGTTTTAAAGGACTTCTTGAGCTTTTCAAAAGATCTTTATTTGTGTCAATCCAATCTCTATAGAGTGAGATATGAATTTTTCATTATAATACTTCTCGTAAATAAGTTCCAAAATTCTTCTATTTAGTTCCACAAATTCTCCTAAATTGAACACCGCTACAAGCTCCATACATCTCTGTAGTCTTCATGCATCAATATAGGAAGTCCATGGAAGCAAATAACATTCACAAAAGAGGATCAAAAGCACATGAAGCTCCATGATATATTTACTCATTAAAATGATGCACTTTATTATGATTTCACTCAATGATGCACAATGAGGACTAAACCCAGATCAACCAAAAGTTAACCAATGAAATACATAAATGATACAATATGGCTAAAGTTATAGAGAAAAAAGAATACATAAATTTAACTTATCAACAATTTTGATTTGGGGAAAAAAATAGATGAGATATCCGCATAATGAATTTTGGGCTTAAATATGTTTTTAATCCTTGTAATTATATGTCATTTTGATTTTTAGTCCCTCTAATTGCTTTTTTTAGGTTTTCAGTCTTTTTTTTCTAATATTATGTTTTTGGTCATGTACTCCATATTTAGGTTCATAAAAGTGATTTAGAATATAAATATAATCCTTGCGAATATTGAAAATTTTATGTGTTGTTTTATAAATATTTTCAAACTTTTATTTTGATTCTTATAAACATTATTACTTAATCATACAAGTTAATGGTAGGGACTTAGAAAACAACATAATATTAGTTAAATGAGGGAATTAAAATTAAAAAAAAAAATTAGAGGAAAAATGAAAATATCTTATGTTTATAGAGACTAAAAACATATTTAAATTTGAAATTTTTAATCTTATTCTGGTATGTTATTTTTATTGTACGGAAATGATGATCTTTTGGCCATGGATGGTGGGATTCTTAGAAATCTCCTTGATGCAATTGTAAAGCAAACATCAAAATTTATTAAGAGTCGAATGACTGTATGTGAGTTGATGGCAATGACTGTATCTTAATATTTGTGAAGAACATTAATGGCGTGTTCGGATGAAGAATTATAAGAGTGTAATGGAACTCTCGTCAAAGAGCCATTAACTATGCTTCCATCTCCACACATTTGTGTTATGCGGTGAGTAAACTTTCATGCAAGCATAGGGGGGTTATGTTGTGTGTTATTTGGTTGGATTGCGAATTAATTAAGAATTAGTTTAATTACTTAAGAGGTTATTATAATATTTTTAGTTTTCAATTAGATTTTTATAGTTTAAAATTTTATAATTAAGTCTCTATATTTTATTAAAATTTTTATTCAGATCTTTATAGTTTAATAATTTGTAGTTAAGTCTCTATACTATATAAAAATTTTAATTAAGTCCTTATAGCTTAAAAAATTTGTAACTAAGTTCCTATAATTTCTGTATAATGTATGGATTTGATTGAAAATTTTAATCTAATATAAAAATTTATTTATAAATTTTTAAATTGTAGGAATTTGATTGAAAATTTTAAATTAAGAATCTCCTTAAAAATTAAGTGAAATTATAGGGATATCTAAAGTAACTATACCTTAAGAATTTAATACCAACCAAAACTTTTGGTGGTTTGCAAAGTTTTGGAACCTTTGCTCAACATAAGATGTAAATTATTCTATCAAGTTAAGAATTGAATTTTCATATTTTTGAAATCAAATGTCTTATTGAACCAAATAAGATCCAGAGATACCTTCTTTTGTGTAAAAATATATGTAATTTTGTGGAGTGCATTGTAGTTAATCAAAGTTGTTAGGTAAGATTTGTTTTTTCTTTGATGGTTAAAATATGGGATTCATTCATTGGAAGCAAGAGTTGCATCAATACAAGCTAATCTCATGGCCTCAAGTGGGCCTTCCTCTAACCAGACACTAGGGCCAATGTTCATACAGTTCTTAGCTAATTAACGGGCCACTCTATTACCACCCTTCTTTGTGTGAAGGAAATTGCAACCACCAAGTCCAATGACTAGCTCTCTGCACTCTCGAGCTATATCAGCCACATAAGACATGTCTTCCTTTGCCCCATTTACCACATCTATCAATTCCAAATAATCCGATTCTATATCAATATTCTAAAAGGACGTGTCACCTGCTAAGGTTAAACCCCATCTCATAGCCATTGCTTCCATTACTCGGGCTTCAGTTGTCATGCATATCTTCTTCACAGCTGCTAGCAAATTGCTACCCCATTCATCCCTTGTCACCGCTCCCATTCCCTACTCATTCCCCCTAGCTCTGCTGCATCAGTGTTCAGTTTGAAGCTCCCCTCTGTTGGTGGTTTCCATATACATTGGTTCATTTGCTGGTTATTCGTAGGTCTTCTTTTCTGCTTTATCAGTCTGCCTTGTATGTCTAAATAAGCTTTGAGTGTTGAGGCTGTGTTGGCTATTACCATCTTTGCCGGAGTGTCATGGCCTTCAAAGCACGCTTTATTCTGCGATAGCCAAATCCCTTAGAGCAAAGTCATGAACGTCTCACCCTCACTAGCCTGTAAGGAATCAATAATCTTCTCCACCCATATATCCACCGGTTGCTGTTCATCTTCTTCACATAGTTGAATTGCAGGGAATAGAGTCTAAAGATGTTTGACCCACTCACAATTTCTAAAGACATGTGCTGTTGACTCTTCCCCAAAACCGTATCTCGGGCATAGAGGGTTCAGCTCCATCCCCTTGCTCCTTAAAAGCTGCCAGACTGGTAAGGTGTTTGTGACAAGTCTCCAAAGGAAATATACCACTTTTTTTTTGGGGGGGGGGGGGGACCGAAATTGCCCACAGGTTTTTCCATCTTGCTACCAATATACTCAGGTTAGAGGTTCCTTCTATGTTGCTTTGGTTCATGATCTTGTTGTAGGTTGACTTAACCGTGAATATTCCATTCTCTGTCTCCCCCCACACGAATCTATCAGATGAACTTCTTGGGGGAAAGGGGGAGGCTGAGAATTTGGTGTGCTTCACAAGGTAGGAAGAAATCCAATATTAGCTTAAAGTTCCATTGCCTTCCTTCCTCTATTATTAACTCCTGTACTTTGTTTATTTCACCAATCTCTTTGTTTGGGCTCCAAATTTTGTGTCTATTCTGTAAGGGTAGCCAGCCATCCTCCCATATGTTAATATTCGCCCCGTCTCCCACCTTCCAATACCCCCTTGTTTAATGACATCAATTGTTGAGTGAATGCTTCTTTATGTATAGCTTGGTCTGAATCCAACACCTACATCAAGTAATCACTTCCTTGGGAAATATTTTGCCCGCAAACATCTCGATGCTAGCGCCTCCTTATTGTGAATCAACCTCCACACCTATTTGGCTAATAATGCTTGGTTAAAAGCTCCAAAGCCTCTAAATCCCATTCCACCTATACATTTCGGTCTACACAATCTCTTCCAACTCATCTAATGTATCTTTCTTTCCCCCTATCTACTTCCCCACCAGAACCTGCTGATCATGCCTTCTATCTTATGAGTAATTTCAAGTGGTAATCTGAAACAGCCCATTATGTACATGGGTATAGCCTGTACCATTGATTTTATGAGCACTTCCCTTCCAGCCTTTGACAGGGCACTTTCTTTCCACCCTTTTAGTTTCTTCCACACCCTTTCTTGAACAAAATCAATCACTTAGGCTTTGGATCTGCCAACAAAAGTGGGGAGGCAAGATTACAAGCAGCTCGAGGGGGTCAATTCCATTCGGTGGCCCCTTCACCGAGGTTATTGAGGTATAGATACAGTTCAGTCTGTAAACTTATAAAATGCCTTAAAATGCGCAATGCCTTAAAATGCACAACTGTCTAACTTGCTAACTGAAGTGTGACGATTAGGGCAGTAAAATAGTCAGCAAGGAAACAGATGGATAGACACATACAATACTAGCGTCTGGACGTACACGCATCAACAGCTTCTAGTTCTAGTTTCCTTGCATTTTGTAAAGTGACATGCATAGATGAATATTGCAGTTTGATTTTGAATACATATTAATTGAATCCCAAAATTATTAGTCTATATTTAGACTCAAAATTTATGTTCACTATTGTTTTTTAATTTATTGTTATTAATCGTTAAGTTGGGATATTGTTATGGATTCTTATGCATAGGTTTGTTTTAGTGGGTAGGTTTAGGCTTTATTTGGTAATGTTTTTTAAAGGTACTTCTACTTACCAAAAGAATAAGTTATTTTCTTTTGTTTGGTAAATAAAAAAGTTGAGGTGCTTTTACTTTTAATTTTTAAAGTGAAGTACTTTAAAAGCGTCTCATAACATTCATCACATATAATGATTATAAATTATCCACTTTTTAGATTTTAAAATATCATTACCCTTTTCAGAATTAGTTTATGTTCTCCAAACCTTAAAAGACTTAATTACTCTAATTAATAATAATAATAATAACAGAGATAACCTTCTTTAATGATTATATTTATTATAGTTATTTTAAATTCTAAAATTAATTTTATAATATACTTATCAAATACTATCATGATAGGTTCTCATGAGTATGTAATTTTTCCTTTATTTTACTAAATAATAGCACAATAACTTTTAAGAACAGTTTTTTAAAAAACCCAACAATTCACAGAGAACCACAACAATATCAAACCAAATTTTAGTCCATCACGTTACTAACATAAGGGAGAGGGTCCTTCACCTAATGATATCAGAAAAGAATTTTATCAAGTCAACTAACTTGTATATATATATTTTTAAACGTTATTTCTTAAAATAAACGGCAATGGAACCACAAGCGAAAAACAAGTTTTTTTTTATGAAAGTAAAAATGACATTTATTGTTATATAATGTTGGGAATATATTGAAATCTTAAAATATATAATTATTTAAACATTAACAAAAGCTCAGTCAACAAGCTAACACTTATTAGGCATTAGTAAGAGAATTGGTAAAAGTTTTGAATTATGATTGGCGTACGAATATTGGCGGGCCGGTATTACAAATGGGTATATATAGTGGGGATCCATTTACTTTAGGAGTAAGTCTTGTATACTTACTTTATTTTATAACTCTTCATCCACATTGTATTTAATCAATTCGACTGTTGATTTATGTTATATTATATTGATGATTAAGCATGTCAAATTTTTTAAAAAAATGGACAACAATAGCTATGTAATCTATTAATCGATATTTACTTGTATTTTAAAAAAATACTATCAGTCAAAATAAAATGAAATGATGAACTATCAAATCATTTTCAAATTGTATAAAACTTTATATGCTCGATCTACTTGGAAGAAACTTTAAATTCAACGATTGGATTGATGTAATTTTATGCCCAAAAAAAGTTATTAGATGGAGTAAGTATGTAAAAACTTACTCGAAGAGTAAGTTGATCCCTCCTCATATATATATATATATAAGTGATAAAAAGAAGATCTTTTTGGTCTAATAGAACAAACACTAATACCTTAATTGAGTCGGTCAAGATGAAATCTGTTTATCAAAGTGCTTTTTCGATTGCTCAAGACCTCTCTTTTCAACTGAGAAAGAAAACAAAATGACTTCTTCAATTTTAGATTCCCTCTGTCAGTTTCTAACCCCATTTATAATAAGGCATTTTCCTCCCCACATCAATGCTCTTCAACTCGTGATTTTGGAAAGGAATTTCTTTCACTTCGTACCATGATTGACAGCCCCTCTATTGGGCGAGCTGTGTGAGGTACAAACTTGCCCCATGTACAGTTTGGAGGCCGAGCCCCACCCTAGCAGTAATGGTGAGACTTAGGTCAACTAATACAACGAAGACAGTTTCCCCAACGATTGCCTTTGGGTTCCGAACTCTATATGGGGAAGGAGCGTTGTTTCCGAGGTCTCGATCATTTACATGGACCCACTTCTCATTCCATTTGTGGCAGGCAGGTGGGTTATCAAGTTTAAATGTGTTAAATGTGAGAATCAAGCAAATTATTATAAGCTTTAATCAATTACCTGATATGATTCAATCATTTGAAACAATATTAATTGGTTCGGTTTAGGTTTATTGGGTTGTCCTAATCTTCTAATTGGCAAAGAGAATCTTATTCTATATTAACAATTATCTTACAATGTCTATTAAAATCTCTAATTATTTACATATCGATCCCTAAATATCTAAATTGAAGGCTACAATCTATAGAGAAATAGGGATGACAATGGGTATTTATGGGTCAGGGACATGCCCCCATCTCTATTTAAAATTTCGCCTCTTATTTTCATCCTTATCCCTGTCACAAGTATTCAAAAGTTTATTAAAAACACTTTTGAAAAATCTAGAAATGAGGAAAATTGAAAAAAAAATGAAATATAAATATTCATAATAACAAATATTATCAATACAACATAATCCAAAATCAAAAATAAAAATACATACATAACGCAAATCTAATCAAGATAATTTAAAATAAAGGTGTGCGAAGATTTTCTTAGTATATGTTTATATATATATATAAGTGGATATTTAAATTATTCATCTAAATGAGGGTATTGATGGGTGTCCATGGGTGGGAATCTCATTCCTATTATTCACTGTTGGTGGGCTTCCCTCCTCAAGGGGCCCAACAACTAAAACAAAAAGAATTACAAAAGAAAAAAAAAGAAGCTACAAAAAAAAAAGAAGAAAAAATCGAAAAAGGAGAAATAAAAGGAAACACGCTACAGTAGCATGAATTGAGAGAAAAGGAAAAGTGAGAAACCGCGCCGCACAGAGAAGAAGAAAAGGAGGCCAGTGTAGGGGTTCATCATCAGACGGGTAAACATGCTCCGTTTATCACGAAAATTTAGTATGTTGTTCCTGATATTGAGCTTGATAGTTTGATATAACCTGTTAATTTTATTGCCTTCTCTGGTGGCTATTTTGTGATACCAACATTGTGAAGTTATATGGTTGTGTTCGGCCCTTTGGATGAGTATTTTGTTGATTGTTGAGATTCCCTAGTGCTACTAGGAAGACTGATTGTATTCCCATTGATCATAATGGAAGTTTGTGTTGGACTAGGTCCCATGGGTTTTTTTGTCCCTCTAATTGGGGGGTTTTCCCACGTTAATAATTACGGTATTTCTTATTTTATTTTTTTGCCAAATTATTATACTGCCTAGAGTATTTTTGGTTCTACTTATTTAACTGCATAGGTGTGGGGAAGTATTTGTTCCTTCCGCTGTTGATAACAGGTTCATTCCTAAGATTTCCCCAACAAAGTGGTATCAGAGCCAGGTTATTTTTTTATCTGTGCGGTTTAGATGGAAGAATATCAGGAGTCAAATATGATCAAGTTGAATTCCAAAAATTACTCAATTTGGAAGACTCTCATGGAAGACATGTTATACAGTAAAGATTTGTATGATCCTGTTTAGGGTGATAAATATAGGCTTGTTGATAAGTCTGAAACTGAATGGAATAGAATGAATAGGAAGGTTGTTGCTTTGATTAGGCAGTGGTTGGATCTTAGTGTGTATTTACATGTTGACAAAGAAACTAATGCTCAGAGCATGTGGCAGAAATTGGCAGATTTATATAAGAGGAAGAATGTGTAAAATAATGCATATTTGATTCGGAAGCTAATAAATATGAAATATAAAGAAAGTGATTCAATGCCAGAGCTTCCAAGAGATTGTCAATCAATTGACAACCAATGAGATTACATTGTTTGATGAGTTGAGTTGCAAGCATTGTTGGTGTTGAGTTCTTTGCCTGACAATTGGGAAGTCCTGGTTATGACATTGACCAACTCAGCTCCAAATGGGAAGTTGACGTTGTCAATGGTTAAAGAAAGTATGTTGAATGAAGAAGCCAGAAGAAGAGAGCAAGGCTTAATTAGTGCCTCCACCCAGTCAAAAGCACTTGTTGCAGAGTCACAGGGGAGAAGCCAGAGTAGAAAATCTCATAATATGGACAAGTTAGAGAATCGTAGCAAGTCAAAGGGTAAATCCAAGACAAGGAAGGATTTTAATTGCTACCATTATGGCAAGCCAGGACGCATCAAAAAGCATTGTAGGTATTTGAAAAGAGAGAAATCCAGAGAAAGAGATGAAGACCAAAATAGTAACAATGATAAAGACATTGCTGCCATTGCATATGATGATGTCCTTGTTCTACATCATGAGAACTTCATAAAGTTTACATGTGATGATTCTAGTTGGATCATGGATTCTGGTGTCTCATGTCATGTTACTCCTAGACGTGATTTTTTCTCTACTTATACTGCTGGTGACTTTGGCAGAATAAGATTAAGAGATGAAGGGATATGCAAGATTGTTAGTATGGGATATGTGTGGCTTGAAACTAGCATGGGATATAGATTACAGTTGAAGAATGTTAGGCATGCACCTGATATGCATCTGAGCTTGATGTCAATCAAAGCATTGGACGGAGAAGGTTACTACACTACCTTTGGTAGTGGAAAATTCAAAATCACTAAAAGGTCGCTAGTTGTTGCAAGAGAAGATAGTAGTTTCGCTGCTCTCTACCAATTGCCTGGAAAGTTGTGCAAAGAGCAGGTGAATGTTGTTGATGATTCCTCTTTAGACTTGTGGCATATGCATCTTGGCTACTTGAGTGAAATAGGACTTGGCGTTCTAGCCAAGAATCAGTCTCTTCCAATAAAAGGTACGTCTAAAGACTTGCACTCATTGTTTTGTTGGAAAGTATGCTAGAGAAGATTTTTATTATTCAGGACCTCATAGGAGACCAGATGTGCTAGATTTAGTTCACCCTGATGTTTGCACTATGGACACAAAAGCACTAAGTGGTGCATCATATTTTGTGACTTTTATTAATGACCATTCTCGAAAAATGTGGGCTTTTGTGTTGAAATCTAAAGACCAAGTGCTCGGAGTTTTCAAGAACTTGCATGCAAGTGTTGAAAGAGAAAAGGGAATGAAACTGAAATGTGTTCGAGCAAATAATAGTGGTGAGTATAGGGGTCCATTTGAAGACTACTGCAGAGAACATAGGATCAGGATTGAGAAAACAGTTCCCAAGACTCCTCAACATAATGGAGTTGCAGAGAGAATGAACCGTACAATCAATGATAGAATCAGATGTATGCTTTCTAATGCAAAGTTGTCCAAATCCTTTTGGGGTGAAGCAATGAGAACTGCAGTGGATTTGATCAACCTTCCTTCAGCTCCTCTGAATGGTGATGTTCCACAGAAAGTATGGACAGGGAAAGATGTCTCATATAGTCACTTGAGAGTGTTTGGCTATAGGGCTTTTGTTCATGTTCCAAGAGATGAGAGGCCAAGCTTGATGGGAAGTCCAAGCAGTGTATCTTCATTGGTTATGGTCATGAAGACTTTGGTTACAAGTTGTAGGATTCTACGAGTAAGAGAATAATCAGAAGCAAAGATGTGATTTTTCTTAAAGACCAAACCATTGAAGATATTGAAAAGTTGGATAAGCTAGTGTCGGTTACTAGAAGTGACAGTCATGTTGAGCTAGAGTTTCCTCCTATTACTCCTGTTGATGGGGGAGATACAGAGGTTGATGATGGGAATACAGGTGATGAGCCTGCACCTACTCTTGAGGTGCCAGTTAAGCAAGTTCTACCAGAACCACTAGTTGAGCCACAATTAAGAAGATCTACAAGACCGCATTAGCCTTCCAAGTAATATCCTTCAGATGAGTATGTGACGATCTCTGATAGTGGGGAGCCAAAGAGCTATCAAGAGACTATTTCTGATGAGCACAAAGACAAATGGTTGAAGGCCATGGGAGAAGAAATGAATTCCTTGCATGAGAATCACACCTTTGAGTTGATGAAGTTGCCAAAGTGTAGAAAAGCACTAAAAAATAAATGGGTGTTCAAGTTGAAAGTTGAAGATAATGTCTCACAGCCAAGGTACAAAACAAGGTTGGTTGTGAAAGGTTTTGAACAAAAGAAAGGAATTGATTTTGAAGAGATTTTCTCACCAGTGGTGAAGATGTTCTCTATTCGAGTTATGCTTGGTTTAGCAGCAAGCTTGAATTTAGAGGTTGAACAGCTTGATGTGAAGACTGGATTCCTTCATGGTGACTTGGAGGAAGAAATTTATATGGAACAGCCAGAGGGTTTCAAGGTTAAGGGAAAGGAGTAGCTTGTGTGCAAATTGAAAAAGAGTTTGTATGGCCTCAAGCAAGCACCAAGGAAATGGTACAAGAAATTTGATTCTTTCATGGTGGATCATGGATATAGTAAGACTACATCGGACCATTGCGTATTTGTCAAGAAATTCTCTTATGGTGATTTTGTAATTCTCTTGCTTTATGTGGATGACATGTTGATTGTTGGTCATGACAAGCAGAAGATTCAATGTCTTAAGAGTGACTTGAGCAAGTCCTTTACTATGAAAGACTTAGGTTCTGCAAAGCAAATCCTTGGCATGAGGATTACTCGTGATAGGAAGAATGGTAAGTTGTGGTTATCTCAGCAGAAGTACATTGAAAAGGTGTTTGAGAGATTTAGCATGAGTAATTCAAAGCTTGTTGGTGCTCCACTTGCTAGTCATTTCAAGTTGAGTTCACAGCAATGTCCTACAAGTGAGAAAGAAAAAGAAGAGATGAAGAAGGTTTCATATGCTTCTGCAGATGGCAGTTTGATGCACTCTATGGTATGTACTAGGCCAGATATTGCTCATATTGTTGGTGTTGTTAGCCGGTTTCTCTCTAATCCTGGTAAGGATCATTGGCAAGCTGTAAAGTGGATTTTCAGGTATCTTCGAGGCACTTCCAGAGTTTGTTTATGCTTTAGTAGTGGTCATCCTGTGTTGGATGGTTACACAAATGCGGATATGGTTAGTGATCTTGATTCTAGGAAGTTTACTTCCGGGTACTTGATGACTTTTGTAGGGGGAGCCGTGTCATGGCAGTCCAGACTTAAGAAATGTGTTGCTTTGTCTTCCACTGAGACTGAATATATTGCTGTTACTAAAGCTTCAAAAGAACTCTTATGGATGCAGAAATTCCTACAAGAATTGGGCCTTGATCAAGAGAAGTTTGTATTAATTTGTAATAGCTAAAGTGCTATCCATCTCAGCAAGAACCCGACTTTTCATTCCAGGTCGAAGCACATAGAGGCGTAGTATCATTGGATACGTGAAGCACTAGAGATGAAGTTTCTTTCACTGGAAAAGATCCATACTGATGACAATGGTTCAAATATGATGACTAAAACTTTACCGACGGCGAAGTTTGTTTCTTGCAGAGAGAAGGCGGGCTTAGTGGAGTAGTGCATTCCCACTTGAGTCGAGAAGGGGGAGATTTGTTGGTGGGTTTCCCTCCTCAAGGGACCCAACAACTAAAACAAAAAGAATTACAAAAGAAAAAAAAAAGAAACTACAAAAATATAAGGAAAAACCAAAAAAGAAGAAATAAAAGGAAACACGCTACAGTAGCATGAATTGAGAGAAAAGGAAAAGTGAGAAACCACGCCACACAGAGAAGAAGAAAAGGAGAAAAAGGCAGTGCAGGGGTTCATCATCAGACGGATAAATGTGCTCCGTTTATCACAAAAATTTAGTATATTGTTCCTGATGTTGAGCTTGATAATTTGATATAGCCTATTAATTTTATTGCCTTCTCTGGTGGCTATTTTGTGATACCCACATTGTGGAGTTATATGGTTGTATTCCGCCCTTTGGGTGATATTTTGTTGATTGTTGAGATTCCCTAGTGCTACTAGGAAGACTGATTGTATTCCCATTGATCATAGTGGAAGTTTTTACTGGACTAGGTCCCATGGGTTTTTTTGTCCTTCTTATTGGGGGCTTTCCCACGTTAAAAATTACGGTGTCTCTTATTTTATTTTTCTGTCAAATTATTATACTGCCTAGAGTATTTTTGGTTCTATCTAATTAACTGTACAGGTGTGGGAAAATATTTGTTCCTTCCACTGTTGATAATAGGTTCATTCCTAAGATTTCCCCAACATTCACCCTGTTTAATAAATCGAGACTTCGCCTCTGTCTTCATAGGTACTATGCTAGCCCTCATCTTCATCCTCATCGCGGGTAATCCTTATAGCTACCCCATTTCAGTGATTTTTTTTTATGTCATTCAAATATAGAAATAAGGGCTTTTTTACGGAAAAAAATATTAATTATGCATTTGCACAGGTAGTGAGATTAATCACCAATATACACTCGCTTTGGTTTAAAAGGAATACGTAAAACAGTGTCACATATTATTCAGTACAATATGCTTCTAAGTTTCACGTATTACATGCAAACATATTTTCCTGCACTGACTGCATGTGCCAGAGGAGTAGAATGAATACGTGAAATATCTTCACGTATTCACGTATTGCTTTCGAAACGCCTTCTCTGAGATGGACTGAGGCTATGCCTGTGTCAGGTGGAGCTGCGGGAATACGTGGGAGAAGTTGTCGTATTCCCTTCCCCATACGTCCTAGTCTTAGACGGATTCTTGTTGCACATTCTTGGGAATAATACATGAAGACAAGCCACGTATTGCTTTATCCCACCCATTATATAACAAATCGGGGACCACTCACGTATTATGGAGGTAAGTTCAAAAAGTGAAAAATTGAGATTCACGGGAAGGGAGAAAGAGGTAAATAAATTTCTAGTTCAAGTAAATATTTCAGTATAGCTGAGAACAAATCAAAGAGATCAATGCGGACATATTTCAGCAAATTTTGAGACACATGTAAGTTAAGAAATTAATTTTTTTTTCTTTACATTATTATGATTTAATGTTCTGAGTAGTTTTTACAACAATAAGTTAGAAAGTTTGGGTTAATACAAATTTGGTTTTGTTATTTATTCTTTATAACTAAAGTATAATTAGGAATAAAAATGTTATTTTAATATTTAGTTTAATAAAAATTCTTAAAGATAAATAAATAATTTTGTGAAGATTTTAATAGTTTAGTTCTACTTAGTTAGTGTCTCCCTTTTGTTAAGTTTATGATTTTATTGCAACCCGTTTAGAGACTCTAGTTTTGTACATTGTAGGATGAATTTTTTGTTATTTATTCTTTATAACTAATAGTATAATTAGCAATAAAAATAGTATATTAATACTTAGTTTAATAAAGATCTTAAAAATAAATAAATATTATTTTGAAGATTTTAATAATTAAGATCTATTTAGTTAATGTTTCCATTTTGTTAAGTTAATGATTTTTATTGCAATTAGTTTAGAAACTCTAAGTTTGAACATTTTAGGATAGAAATTTTTGTTATTTATTCTTTATAACTGATAGTATAATTAGTAATAAAAATAGTATATTAATACTTAGTTTAATAAAAAATTCTTAAAATTCAATAAATAATGTTGTGAGTAGTATAATAATTATGATATATTTGTATAGTGTCCCCATTTCTTCAAGTTTATGATTTTATTCCAAATAGATTGCAGTATAGCTTTGTACATTTAAAACCTAGGATAGAAATTTTTGTTCGGGATTAATTTTAACAAGAAAATTAATATTTTTTTGCTAATTGATTTTAAAAATTTAAATTGAATATGTAGGCTTGTGATGAGTTTATTTCCAATTTAAGATTTTAATAAAGTATAGGTTAGGGACCCGCCTTTGACATTTTAAATGTAGATTATAATTTGTAGGTTTTAGTAGATTTGTTTATTATAGAAGGTAAATTTCGTAGGTGTATTAACAAAAATTATCCTTAATATTTGAAAATGCTTCTTATACTATCAGTTTTTAGAGTTATGGAATTTAGAAAGTATAGTGTACTTTAGTAAGTTTGTTTCAGTTGCCATGAAGTAAATTAATTTTGTTTGTTTTATGTCATCTATGTAGCCTCGTAGAGTTCTGTGCGGTAGATCTGACTTTAACCGTGCAGCTCTCGATGTCCGTATTCAGCCATACTTGATACAGGCAGGGTTATGGCATGCTTCATAGATTCCATATTTTGAGTATGATAATGCATTGTTGTCGGCATTTGTGGAGCGCTGCAGGCCTGAGATGCATACTTTCCACTTGCCTATGGGTGAGTGCACCATCACTCTGCAGGATATGGCATTCTAGTTGGGATTGCGAGTGGATGGGGGACCCGTGAGTGGTTGCATAGGTTCATGGGGGCTCCATCATTAGGGAATAGACATATAGGAGCTTTGTGATCTGTTGTTGGGGAGGGTGCCATTAGAGGATTATCAGAGGGTTTATAAGAATACACTCTCCATGGACTGGGTTAGGAGAGAGGTTCTACCATTGGGCCCACAGGAGATTGAGGAATGGATCATGTAGTCAGCGCGTGCATATATATTGTTGTTGATTGGCGGTGTGCTGCTTGCAGACATGTCTTCTTCCAGGGTACATGTGAGGTATCTCCTATTACTGTAGGATTTTCAGGAGTGTGGGAGCCTCAGCTGGGGTTCTGCTATGTTGTCCATACTCTACTGTGTACTTAGCTGAGCTTGTGGCATTTATGCCGTGGATTTTAGTGGATGTTTATATTTGTTCCAGTCTTGGATTTAGTATAGAGTGCCACAGCTGAGTCCAAGAGTTGATACTGATATACAGTTTCCACTGATCCACAAGTTTGTCAAATTTCCTTTTCTAGTATAAAAGTTTATATTTCAAAACTCTCTCTAATACAATAAGCGTGGTAGGCTTGTGAAGGATGCCATCCACTTCTTTTCACATCTAGAGTGGCTTTTATGGCAGCATGCCTGTCAGAGATTATAAGAACCCCTTCTTGTGGTGTCACATACCGTCGAAGATTCGTTAGAAAACATGACTAGGCATCGGTTGTCTCTCCTTCAACCACAGCAAATGCAATTGGTAGAATGTTTGAATTTCCATCTTGTGATTGCCATAAGCAATGTACCCCCATACTTGCCATATAAATGTGTCCCATCCACTGAAACAAAATGCTTGCAGTATGTAAACGCCTCAACACAAGGAGGAAATGTCCAAAATACCTGATGAAATATCACACATATGGGGTTAACCAAATTTCCTTCATAGTAAGGCAGAGTTGAAATTTCAAACACTGTACCTGAAATTAATTTCAAGGGAAAGAAAATTATTAGTTAATCGATAATTTTGAAAACATAAATAAAGGTGGAACATGCAAAGGTACCTGGCATAAAAGATTGCAAACCAAGTAATTATTTCCGAAGCTCATTATAAGAATCTTCCCAATTTCCAAAAATATGACCAATGGCTTTTTGTTTTGCAAGTCATGCCTTCCTATATGAAATTGAAAATTTATACTTCTCATGCACTGAGGCTTGCAACACTCTATTAGGAACTATCAGGTCAGCTTCCACCAAAGAAAATATGCAAAATGTAATGACATCAACATCCAAGTAGGAATTGCTTTGTGAAACTCCTCTTGCCAAGCAAGTATGCTCTCCGTTGTTCTTTCCACCTCCCATACCCCCTCTTTTGTCTATATGTGACACAGATGCTCTAGTTACACCAATTTCCAAAGTGCTTACATTTGCCTTGATATTTTGTTTGATCTAACTCATGCACCTTGTACTCAATACCCCTTCGGATGCTATAACTTTTAACTGCAAGCAACACAAACTCTTAATTGGGAAATTGTTGGCCCTCTTGCAAAGGGGACTCTCTAGATGATTGCACAGTATATCCACTAACCACAATGTCCCTCATCCTTCCCTCCATGCTTCCCTGAGTTTCTTCCATATTCAAACTTGAATAGTGACTAACTCGTTGACTTTCAGAACGCATGAGAGTTTGTGTCAATGGCTGGGTCTGGGTTGGGGGCACTTTCTCATTGTCATCATCTTGCGGCACTAAAAAATTTCAAGTAATATTAAAATATCGTAACATTCATTGTAAATAATTAATTATACTCAATGATGAAGATTAATTTTTCTGCAGGTCTAAATAATTTCACTCGGCTCCCACTATGTCACTTGGTTTTAAAAGTATTTAACTTGTTCCTTATATTGTAATATTCCAATTTTTTTAAACAATAAATCCTTTGTTGAAAAATCAGACGCCATATAGCAACCTACATAAAATTAACTACATATATCACAGTAAAATAAATAACATAAAACATGAATACTTGATTAAGCAATATTACAAAATAAGTTAACCACATTCTTAAGATAAATATAACACAATAATAATCCATGTATGATAATTTGATCTAAAGACAAAAATTTTACAAAAGGCACTACTTAAATTAAATAATATTTACCCGGCTCAAGAATAAGATTCAAACAAATTAAAAAAAATATTGATTACAAATTCTTAAAAGATATAAAAGCTCTAAATATTAGAATTAAATCTTATCGTCGTTCAGCTCCTCTTCAGAAATCACTTCATTATAAGGCTCATACCTTGCAATCGGACCATCTAGTTGAAGTTCTTTACCACACTTGACTGCAGGTTCCCTCAGCATTGAGCCACTGGTCCCTTCTTCCAAATTTACTTGTCCAACATTTTCATTTTGCATTGGACTTTGCCTTGAAATTATTATAGGAAGCTAAGCCAATGATATCCCGTCAAAAGCTTGAAGGGGATTTGATCCTTCAAAACTCTGTTGCAACTCTCCTACAACTAAAAATACCTCCATAACATGAAGATCGGGAGACTGACTATGGCAATCAAACATCATCATCAGTATCAATGCTGCAACTTCCATATTGTACTGCTCCTTGACTGATTAATAGAGGTGTCTTATATATCATCTGAGTTATTTGTTTGCTTCCTTCTCGTAATTTGTGAAGAATTTTGCTATGAACCTCTGAAAGACTCATAGATGAATGCACATTTATAAGCATATATAGGATTCTGACCGCAAAACTTCACTCCATCTCGTGAATTTTGAATAATTTCACAATTATAATGAACAAGTAAATAATATCTTACATACATTTTTTTTTAAATATGTGAAAAAAAACTCACTCTCAAAGGGTGTAATCTAAGTGTTAACACAACTTTGGGAGGGGGGATTTTATAGGGGTTGGATCATAATATGTGGAAGGGTTATATGTATGTAGAATACGTGGACATTGTCAATGTATTATTTGTATATTAACTTCTGTTGGTTTCAATAGAATAGGTTGGACTTGGCTACGTATTTTTGAACAATATGTTGGTGCATGCCACGAATTCCATCAATTTAATGATTATCATCGTATTATTTGTAGTCTTTTTTTAAATAGAATACGTGGGAATTGGCTACGTATTCTAGCCAATTATTCTACACATGTTACGTAGCTCTTTTTTACGTATTCCTTTTATACAAAAATCAGTGTATATTTTTATTTTTATGCATAAAAAACCCTAGAAATAAGACTCCCCCCCCCAAGCTCGTACAAATGTCTAATCCATTGGACTATCTATCTCTGCATTGTACCGAAATTTTAACATAAGTTTAGAAGAATGGGATGACAAATATTAAACTCTAATAAGAATTCAATTTTAAACAACTTGACCATAAAGAAGTCGATAATCAGTGTAGATGAAATCTCACTTTTAGCATTTAAAGGTTTTCATTTTAACACTTTGTTGTTTGAGATTATATGTTTATACTTTAGTTCGAAAAAAAAAATTATAATAAATTAATTCCTTAATGTGAAAAGATTAAATGGATATATTTTAGTTCTCAAGAGATTTAATATAATACAATAATATCTTGATAATAAAAAAAATCATATAAACATTAGTTCATAAAAAAATAATATTTCAAAACCTTGTATTATTTTTCATGGGCTCAAGATGAAAATGTTAGAAGTTGAACTTTCATGGACTAATAATATTTTAAAAATCAATTTAGGCACTAATGTGTGTATGCTTTTTTTGTTACATTGGTCAATGTTTGTTTTTTATATGAAATCTTTGGAAAAAGTATAGTGTTTGTAATTAATCTGAACCAAAGTGTTAAAACAGTTTTTTTTTTTCCAAAGATCGAAGTGTAAATTTCTTCTAGAAACTCTCTCCCCCAAAGATATTGATTAAAGGCACATAATTCATATGGTATCTAACAATTAAGCTTAAGCATATAAGTTTACCTCAACTCGCCATAACTTCTTTTTTGTTTTTAATACTTAATGCATTAATTCATTAATTGTGTAATCATTTCATGCAATTTACACGCCTAGTTTTTTTTTTCTTCTTACATTGCATTGTTATATTATTACTTTATTTATATCGGATTCTATTTTCAAAGAAGCTATCATCTTCTGAACTACTCGTTTGAACTTTTTTTTTTCATTTTTTCATGTCACAGTTTTTCCTTATCTTCTATCACTCTAAATGGACTTTCTTTTTCTTCACAAAAAAAAAAAAAGATCCTTCTTTTTATTCTTTTACCAAAAATATTATATTTTTTCATTCCAGATGTTTTCTTTCTTTTCTTTCTTCAATCTATTTTTTCATATTTCTTGATGCATTGCCTAGCAAGATTATCAATAATCTACATTACCAAGACTGTTACCTTTTAAATTATTGGTAATGTTATAGTATAACGTTTGATACATATAGATAATTTAATTGACAATTCACATTACCCTTATTATTTGATGGATCATAAGTATTACAAGTCAATATATATTTTTTACTAATAAACTAATAATAATAGTAATAGTACTTGTTAATATTATTAAATATTATCATTATTATCATTACTAATTATAATTTATTATAATAATACTTTCTCCTTTAAATTTCAGAATATCTGTTAATTTTACATTTCAATAAAAGCATTAATACTACCCTAAATTAATTTTACATTTTCAAAACATTCTATTTAATATTAACCTTGAATATTATGTTATATTAATTAATTTATAAAGATATACTAGTCCATTCATTATATTTTATTCAATTACCAATATAATTTATTATTTTCTTAATATCTATCTTTGGTTTAAATTGAGAAATACTTTAAAAAGGAAAGGGTAATATTTATAATTAATATTATGAATTAATAATAGTAATAATAATAATAATGCTGAGAGGATTACTACATGTGATAATCTACATAAACATCTCCATGGGATAATATACATTACCACGAAGGTGGCAATATAGATTACCTTGATAATTTGAATTGTCAATAATGTGGTTTAACCAAACAAAACAGTGTCATGACCCAGATATTTTTAGCTCACATTATCACTAATCTAGATATATTAACTAATGCAAAATCCACCTTCTATCTCAATTCTTGATTAATTCATCCATTATTTTTAATACAAAAGGAGGTTTGAATGGATAAGTTAATATAGAACTTATTACAAATACCAAACAACTAATATAAAGTTATAATGCATTATATTAACCGGTCCAATTAGACTTAGTGCAGTACATATGCTTAGAGCAATGTGTGTTGGCTCGAAAATAAGTTCGTGACATCGATACGAATGTGTCTAAAACCATTCACTGCAAATCCGGCAATCATGGAAAAAACAGAGACAGAGTAACTCCCATGGATAATGAAGAAGCCATCACTTAATATAAAGAGTTCTCTGTCATTTGCTGTTACTTTAGTTAGTTACTAGTTTTTCTGTTATTGGTTATTAATTACTTTAGTTATACTATATATATACCCTTTAGTTAGATATAGAACTTAACTTTGTAATTCGTCTTCAAGAATTAATGCAATATGCTTTCTCTCTTTCTTAAATTCTTTCACTAATTTCTCTACTCTGGTCTCTCAATTCTGAAGTTTTACATGGTATCAGTTGAAGTCTTCCGCTAGCTTTCTTCATTCTCTTCTTTGCTATTAGTTTCTTGTTTCTTCATTGCCCTTTCATGGCAAATACAACTATCAATCCTTCCAGCCCATATACATTCATCCAAATGAAAACCTAGGTGTGTCCATCATTTCTTCCACCTTGGTTGGTCAATCAAACTATCATACATGGGCTTGTGAGGTCTCTTTGGCTCTTGACATCAAGAACAAGTTTCAATTCATCAATGGTTCAATCAAGAAACCTGATTGTTCGAATCCTTTATATGATGCATGGTCACGATGCAATACCTTGGTCCTCTCTTGGATCACTCGATCCCTCAGCCAAGAAATAGCACAAAGCATGCTATGGCAAAATGAAGCATATGATGTCTGGGAGGCGTTATGCCTTCGTTACCACCAAGGAGATGATTTTCGCACTTCAGCTTTTCTTGAAGATTTTTATTCTTTGAAACAAGGTGACCGTTCTGTCTCTTGATACTTCACCAATCTCCAAAGTATTTGGGAAGAATTAGAAACATTTCGTCCTATTCCTTCTTGCACATGCATGGTGCAATGTTCTTGCAATCTAATTCCCACCATCAAAGGTTATTGTGACAAAGAATTTGTGATAAAATTCATTAAAGGCTTGAATGAACAATTTGCCACCAGCAAATCTCAGATCATGATGCTTAAGCCTTTTCCTAAAATAAACTAAGCTTTCTCATTCATTCTTCAACAAGAACGTGAATTTGTTGGTGAACCACAGCCAAATCTTGTTGTCACTCGATACTTCTACTCATAATAACCATGGAAGAGGTCATGGAAGATCACAGGCAATGGCAGAATGCAAGATTTCAATCGATCTGGTAATGGTCGTGGTAGAACTTATTGTACTTTTTGTAGCTGATTTGGTCACACTGTTGATCACTGCTATCGCAAGCATGGTCTTCCCTTTCACATGCAAGAAGTACATGGAGCCACAAATGCAATTATTTCTGAAAACAATGCCAATGATGATAATACAACAAGCATTCCTTCTCTACAAGCACAGCATGAAAACACAAGAGAAATTCTTACTCTAGAACTCCAAAAAAAACTTTTAGCTTTGCTTCAACAATCTGCATCACAATCTCATCACCAAGTCAATCATATCTCAACCTCACAATCAATCAATCCATCCTCATCAGGTATGTCCCAATTACTCTCTTGCAGCCAATATCATAATAATTGGATCCTAGACACAGGTGCAACAGATCGTGTTTGTTACTCTTTATACTGCTTTAGTAGCTATAAAGAAATAAAATCACTTATCATTAGCTTATCTGATGGCAGTAAAATTCATGCAAATATCACTGGCATTGTTATTTTCTGCAATAATTTTTTTCTTAACAAATGTTCTTTACATTCCTCAATTTAGTTTCAATCTCATTTCAGTGTCAAAGCTAACAAACTCATTACACTACCAACTGATATTCACTGATCATAATTGTGTGATACAGGACCAACCTTCCTTGAAGATGATTGGCATTGCTAGATTGAAAAGAAATCTCTATGAATTGGATATCCATGATTTCGTCAATCCCACTAGTTCAACATCTCACATCAATACTGCACAAATTACTTTTACAGCACCTGTCAATAATTCTAATATATGGCATAGGTTAGGCCATATTTCTCATGATAAATTTTGAATACTTGCTCAGAATTTCCCTTATATCAGTAGTAAAAATGTAAACCATCATTGTTCAACTTGCCACTTAGCTAGGCAAAAACACTTGCCTTTTAATAACAACATTTTTGTTTCCAGTAATTGCTTTGATCTTATTCATATAGATATTTGGGGTTCTTTCAATATTCCCTTTTTATTTGGTCACAAATATTTTTTAACAATTGTAGATGATAAGTCTAGATTTACCTAGATTTATCTTATGAGAACAAAATCTGAAACAAGAGTCTTAATTCAGAATTTCATTCAGTTAGTCAAAACTCAATTTAACATTTGCATAAAAAACATCAGGTCAGACAATGGGCAAGAGTTTAACATGCCCAACTTTTATGCATCCTTAGGAATAATTCATAAAACAACATGTGTTGAAACACCCCAACAAAATGGTATAGTAGAAAGGAAACACCAACATATTCTCACCACTGCTAGAGCACTTATGTTTTATTCTAATTTGCCATCTTTATTTTGGAATTATGCCATTTCACATGTGTTTATATTATAAACAGAATTCCTTTTATACCTTTGTCAAATAAAACTCCCTATGAAGTATTGCTGAACTTGAGTCCATTTTTAACTGAGCTCAAAATTTTTGGTTCTTTATGCTATGCTTCTACATTAACTGCTGCCAGGAAGAAGTTTGATCCAAGAGCTAAACAATGCATTTTTTTTGGGATTTCAACCTGGAACAAAAAGGTTACATCTTATTTGATTTGCATTCAAGAGAAACTTTTCTGTCTAGACATGTGTCTTTCTATGAAGATATTCTTTCTTATCAATCTAAATCTAACATTAACACTCCTAACTTTCATCAAAACACAACAATCACTGATCTTTTCCCCATCTTACATGACTCTGTCAATACTAAAATTTCTATTTCAGATACATCTTATACATCAGTATCATCATCCAGTTCACAAGATCTCAATCCAAGCATTGACACAACACTCACACATCTTCATCCACCACAAACACATATTTCTGATTCACAATAATCTACTCTTACCACAAATAACACACCAATCACCATTACACCTGATTCTCAACATACTTATGATTCCATAACAGCACCTATAAGAAAATCAACTCGAACCAGAAATCCACCATCATATGTACAAAATTATCACTGCAACCTTAATAGTGTTAATATTATGCCAACATCCTCTAATATCAATTATCTTTTATCTCAAGTTGTCTATTATGATAACCTCACATCCAAATACAAATCCTTCTCTCTAGCTATCACCATTGAAATAGAACCTACAATTTTTAAACAAGCTGCCATACATAACCATTGGTGTCAAGTTATGGAAAGTGAACTGAAAGCTCTAGAAGAAAATAAAACTTGGGTTCTCACAGAATTGCCTAAAGGGAAACAAGCTATTGGGTGCAAATGGGTATATAAAATTAAGTATAATCCAGATGGTTCAGTTGAAAGATATAAGGCAAGATTGGTTGCCAAAGGTTTTACTCAAACAGAAGGTCTAGACTACACTGAAACTTTCAGTCCTGTTGTAAAAATGACAACAGTAAGGGTAATATTAACTTTAGTTGTTGCCAATAATTGGCATCTCAAACAACTTGATGTTAATACAGCTTTTTTACACGGAGATCTCCATGAGGAAGTCTACATGACACCTCCACCTAGACTAGCTTCTGTTCCTCCTGGTAAAGTATGCAAATTACAGAGGTCCCTATATGGTCTTAAACAGGCCAGCAGATAATGGAATCACAAATTAACTCAGGTACTGTTCCAATGTAATTATGTTCAATCCAAGGCAGATTATTCTCTCTTTGTTAAGAAGCATGGTTCCAATTTCACAGTCATTTTAGTTTATGTTGATGATTTAATCCTATCAGGTAATGACATAACTGAAATTAATTTTGTTAAACAAAAACTAGATACTTTATTCAAAATCAAAGATTTGGAAGATCTGAAATTTTTGTTAGGAATGGAAATTGCTCGATCACAGAAAGGAATAACTTTATTTCAAAGAAAATATGCTCTAGAACTAATCCAGGATGCAGGACTTTTTGCCAGCAAACCTGCTTCTACTCCCTTAGATCCTTTATCAAAATTACAGCAAGCATGTACTCAACCATTAACTGATCCTTCAAGTTATAGAAGGTTAATTGGTCGTGTAGTGTACCTTACAAACACTAGACCTGATATAGCTTTTGCTATCAGTCAATTAAGCCAATATCTTGCAGCCTCAATGATTGAACATGAACAAGCTGCTTATCAAGTTCTCAAACACATAAAATCAACCCCTACTAAAGGTCTCTTTTTCCTATCAAAATCTGATTTCCGTCTCACTGGTTTTACTGACTCTGATTGGGGTTCTTGTCTTGACACAAGGAGGTCGGTTTCAGGATTTTGTTTCTTCCTTGGTGGTGCACTCATCTCATGGAAAAGCAAAAAGCAACAAGTTGTGGCTCGTAGCTCCTCTGAAGTAGAATATAGGGTACTAGCACATGCCTCATGTGAAGCTCAATGGATCAAATATTTACTAGATGACTTACATATGTCTCCAACAGCTCCAACTCTAATTTTTTGTGACAACAAATCTGCCATTCACATAGCAACAAATCCTGTTTTCCATGAAAGAACAAAACATATAGAGATGGATTGTCACACTGTCCGCAAGAAAATTCAATCAGGACTCATTCATCTACTACCAATCAACACCAAGGCACAAACAGCTGACATCTTCACCAAATGCTTAGCTACATGTCCTTTCAATTCTATGTTATCCAAGCTGGGCCTTCTAGACTTATACAAGCTAGCTTGTGGGGGGGGTCTCACAGGATAATGAAGAAGCCATCACTTAATATAAAGAGTTCTTTGACATTTGTTGTTACTTTAGTTAGTTAGTAGTTTTTCTGTTTTTGGTTATTAATACTTCATTTAGTTAGTTATACTATATATATATATATATATACCCTTTAGTTAGATATAGAACTTAACTCTATAATTCGTCTTCAAGAATTAATGCAATATGCTTTCTCTCTCTTTCTCAAATTCTTTCTCTAATTTCTCTACTCTGGTCTCTCAATTCTGAAGTTTTACAGTAACTATTATACAAAGCGCAAGCAAAGTATCCATTGCAATGTCTAGTTTATCAGTGTATGAATTTATTTTCAAGCCAATAAGTATTATACATATGCTTAACATACAGACCCTTAATTTTGATGTAAGCAATTTCCATATCTTTCCAAATGTTGAAGAATGTAGTGATCAATTACGTTTAAAAATGTTTCCAACGTTACATTTTGATATCAGATCCACACAATCACTCAATATTTCTTTCTGAAAATAAAACTAAAACTACAACATACTAGTAACTAAGAGGAAGAGTTTTCTAAAAATTGAAATTCAACAATTCAACAGTCTTTTTAAATACACTCACTTGAGCACATTACAACGTACAAAGTTTCCTTCATATAGACTAAAAGCATTGAATAAGACAAATGACTCAACAACTACATTTAATGAAAAGCTAGCATGAAAAAAAAATCATTAATGATAATGTTGACAATATAGCCTTTATGTATATTATCGGATGGTTGCAAATTCATCTAAAAGATTTTGGAGCATACAAATGCAAGATTCTAGCATCCTAAAAATTTAATGCTTGGTTTGATTGCTCACATTGCTTCCCTTAAACCAAGCAATTAAATTTAATCATTCCAAGTATTTTCTTTAACTTGTAGGATAACTCACTCTATAATGGTTTTGTAAAAATATCTGCAATTTATTCTTTAGTGTGACAATAATTAATCAACACTTCTTTCTTAGCCACTAATCCTCGAATCTTGTGAAATTGAATATTTATATGCTTTGATCTCCCATGAAATATTGGATTTTTACAAAGTGCAATAATAGACTTGTTGTCACAAAATATTGTTATAAGAGTGCTTTGCTTATGCTTTAATGCTTTAAGAATTCTTCTCAACCACACTACCTGTGTAGCATAGCTGGTTGCTATAATGTATTCTAATTTAGCTGTGGAGAGTGCAACAATTAGTTGTTTCTTTGAAGACCAAGATATTGTGCCAGACCTAAGATGAAAAACATATCCTAAAGTACTTTTCCTTGTTTCTACATCACCCGCCCAGTCACTATCTGTGTATCCAATAAGTTTCACATCATTAGTACGACCATAAAATTTTTTATTAGTCATAGTACTTTTGATATAGCGAAGAATCCTTTTAGTTGCTTACATTTCAGTTTTCAGTTTTTCAGTTTTTCAGTTTTCAGGATTTTGTGAAAAAAAAATACTGAACACTGAAAATAAAAAATGAAAACTGGGAGTGTGTTTGGTTTGTGAAAATATTTTATTTTCATTTTCTAAAATGATTTTCATTTTCAAATTTCTAAATTTTAGAAATGAGTATAGTTTGTAAAAATAGATCATGTTTTCAAATTAAGAAAATAATGAAAATATGTTTCTTGTGTTTGTTTTCAAAAATTAAAATTTCAAATTAAATTTAAAATAATACAATTGTATTTGTTACTAAATAATAAAAATTATTTTTATCAGATAATAATTATATTTATTATTAAACAATAATAATTAGAAATATATGATTTGTACATTTAATTTATCCAAAAAAGCCTATAATAAAATAATAAAAATAATTTTATAAAATAAGCTACTAATAATTATATGAAGTATTTCTAATAAAAAAAAATTTTCACCTATTTCTATTTTTTAATAATCTCAATAATTATAAATCTTAATAAATAGTAGTGGCTATACACCACCCTTTAGTCAAAGAGACTCTTTCAAAAATTAAAACAAAAAAAGATATCATCAAACGAAGAAGGGGCACTAGCATTTTTAACCAATCCTCCATGCCTGCACCACCACCACCATTAGCAATCACCTCTACCTGTGGTAGCTATTATTGCAGCTACTCCATGCCCACCAGCAACAATATCTCAGCCACAAAATCGAAGCTCTCTGAGAAGACTATGTTGCCTCAAATGGCAGCGTAAATGAGCTCCCCTCCATGGTAGCTGGTAAGTACAAGATGCAATCATTTAAATTCAACACATAGCTACCTCTGTTGCAACCACCCATCAAATCCTCCTCATCTTCCGCCACCTTCTTCCCCTAAATCGTTCCTCCACCATCAGCACTTCCACTAATGAGACCTTCAAAGACTCCTTGGATTACAACGCAGCGAATGACATCACTCCCTGGCAAGGTTGCCAGTGAAGGTGTAGTAGTGAAAAAGAGTTGTTGGTGCTACAACCGTTGTGGGCAACAGAAGAGTGAGGAGGAGCACACTACCTAATGCTAAATAGGATGAAGTGGGTTGGCTGCAAAAGTGGTGAAAGAAAGGAAAAAAAAAAAGTTCTACATAATTACAAAAGAGCCACCACATTTTCATTGAAAATATTTTCAATAACTACCCAAAATGTTTGATTGAAAATGATGAAATATTGTTTTCAAATTTTCAAAGAATTCACTATAAAATCCAACCAAACATGTTTTCATGTATATATCTATTTTCATTGAAAATGAAAACAGGAAATGCTTAAACTAAACGTGCTCTGGAATTTGTAATTTTTGGAATTTTCAGTATTTCCTTCATAAAATCTGAAAACTGAAAATTGAATATTCAAACCAAACAAGCCCTATAAATTTCAATTTTCAATTTTTATTTTTCATTTTCAGTATTTTCTTTATAAAATTTTAAAAATTTAACAATTAAAAATTAAAAATGAAACCAAACATGTCCTTAGTTTCCATTTATAAACTTAAAAGTCATATTTTTAATTAATGACAACTTTTTTTTCTTTGTTTTTGTCCAAATCATAATTTTGGGGTAATAAAAGAAGGTGGATTCTCACACGCAGTTGTTGGTCCATACCTACGCTGCAGTTGTCAGAGCTGGCTAATAGAAAACAGACACCTGGCGTTGTGGGGGCACTAATTGGTGTGTTAATGAAACTACCATAGAAGTTTCAGTATAAGGGCAAAATGGACCAAAGTCATGATTTTATATGTGGTAACCACTAGTGCACAATCCCAACTGCCCATCGTCGCTACTCTGCGATTGCCATCTTAGAACTGCAACTCCCTCCTTGCCAAACAACCATTGTCCAATATTGTTTTCATTGATAATGTGCATCTTGTTTCCAATGACAAAGTGGTAGCGAATAACTCATTATAGTTTCAATCACTAATCTAGTTGCTCACTCTTGATTTGGGGTCTGTTGCAACTTTTGGTGTAGCTGGGTACTTTTTTTTTTTACCAGAGAACATTGTGGTTATCCCTTTCCAGATTAACCTTTCAACTTTGATCCATTAACAACAACCATCACCCCATTCCCGATTCCACAACCAAAGCTAAAAGAGAGAAAAAAAAAAGGACCAAAGCTATAATTTGGCAAAAAAAATAAAAAATCTCAAACCACAACTCTCATTGAATCACATCACCATTACCATATAAAAAATCAAGCCACCAACACCACACCACCATCAATCATCATCATCACTGTAGAACACCACACCACCATTAACTCGTCATCAGTCAACATAGCAATCAACCTCTATCATCTCCCACCAAGCTATTAAAATACAAACAAAGGCCCCAATCCTTACCTATGAACCCGTGCATAGCCGCCACAATAACAGCCTCTACCCGCCACCATCGTTCCATCATCACACCATACATTGCCACCCAGCCAGCCTTGACAACTCCTCCTCTTTGATTTGCTGTTGTTGCCTTTGCATAACCCTGCCACCTTCGTGTAAAGTCGCCGCTGCCTCTGTGCGACGTCACCACCGTCTCGGCCTCTCATCCTCGCCACCGTCAGCCCCTATGTTGAGCACTGCGTTGGCGCAGATCTCGGACCTAGTAGCCGTGAAACTCACATGCTTCGATCGTCTTGCCACAAACAAGAACTGAGTAATGTTAGAGAGATCAGTAGTCTTTTTTTTGCTGTTGTTTACTTAACTTTACAATCGACCCAGAAGCTCCTCCAACGACAGACGAGGTTGACCATGGTGAGGAACTCTTTGCGACCGATGGAGAGAGTGAGCTTGCCGAAGGTGGGAGGGCGAGGTCGTTGACAGCATGGCAGTGGATGGAGGGGAGGGTCTTGAGGTATAGGAAGTCATTGGCATTGAAGAGGGAAAGGGAGCTGTCGACATCAGTAGAAAGGAGGTTGCAGGGAGGATGGCAGAGTCAAAAAATAGAAAATAATAAAGACTAATATAATGACTAATTTACCCTCTATTATTCTTAAACTGGTCACCACACACAATGATATACTCACTAATCTAACTCTTTAAACAGCCACGTGTCTTTCTCACCACCTTCTATATACCAACTCCATCATAGGCATTGACCAGCACCTCCATGGGAGTAGTCATCATAAAAGAAAACGTATTATATAGATCGAATCTAGGTTTGCTGACACGATTCAGTTAATATTGAAAATCATGTCCAATCAATAACTAATGAGATATTCTTCGAGACTTGTTGATGTGATTTGTGGTTTAAAACTACTATAAGTATAGTATAATGCTATCGATATTGTTGGCCACCCGTCCCCATGTTCTCGTCCTTGCGTTCGTCGAAGGGTTCAGGAGCTGTTGATTAATCACATGGCATGGGAATCTATTATATTTATGGTGGTAAATTGGATTTTACTTTGTTTTCAATGCGATTATACGTATTTGGGGCTAAGTATACCAAATTCAGGGGAAGAATGGAAGATTTTAACAGCTTAAGTGTTATCATTGAATGAGTTTAATTTTTATATATTAGTATAATTTTTTTTTACATTATTAGTCAATCATACATTGCAATATTAATAAGGATGGTTAAATTTTAATTATACCCACAATAGATTTTACATTACCAATGTATCAAAATTAAACTCTTATTGTATAAATCTAAAGTCAAGTTTCCCAACCCAAGGGAATCTAGTAATGCAAAGTGTCTTATAACTTTGCACTTAACTTTAATATATTATTTATATAAAGTTTTTTTTTTCCATGTGACAATAATGTAAATTAAAGTTATTTTTGTTCTATTAAATTATTATAATACACTTTTAAAGCTAAATATAGTAAGAGCCAAATAATTTTAATTAGACCCTAATTTCTATGTACTATCAATGCAAAATAATTTTACACTGATATCTAATAAGATATTTTCACAATAGTAAAAATAAATTTTTCTAATAGTGAGTTTGAAAGTCAATCACTTTTACTTTAGTGTCAACACCTAACCTAATTGGATATTAGTATAAAATTATTTTATACTGATAGTGTATAGAAATTAGACTCTTTTAATTATAGTGTTTCATAATAATAATTAGACAATAATATAAAATATTTTTATATTAATACTGTGTTAAAATTGCATTCTCATATATAACTGTTTGTGTATGAACGTATATTCTATGTAAATTTGCAATTATATCTTTTCTAAATCGCTCCAAAACAATAGTTATCAGAAAGAATAAAAAGGTAGATCTCTCCAAAACCTCCATATAACTTAACAATCCACCTACATTTATGTGCTAACCTTAGTGGTTTACATATGTACCGAATATGCCAATATATTATCTATTCTGCTATGTATAGGAATATTCCTAGTACCAAACAGCCCAGGGTAGGAAAAAAAAAGAAGAAGGATAAATTTGTCTTCAGCGACATATACAGTTTATCTCTCTGTTTTCCATCCGTCCCAAGGGATCATATAATTTGAATCACTCAAACTTGCTCTTCATTGGTAAAATACTGAGTAAGAAGGAAAACTCATATTCATAGAAAGATCTCTTTATTGAAAATTTAGACCTTATTCTTACCGCAACTACACCTTTCCTGATAAAAATTTCAGAGTCAATACTGAATCACCATATTTACCAGATAATTCCACTTTAGTTAAAACTAAAATGAAATGATACTATACTTTTGTAGATAGTTAAATCAGTAGTATTTAATAGAAGATTGACCATTGCCACATTAGTATATTGAATGGGTGATGCTATTTAAATACCTAAATAATGGGTGTCCTAATTGGTGGTGAAGTTTCAGTAGGAACTTTAGGGGGCCGAGGGAGCTTTTTTGTTGGGTACATAGAGCTAAGATGATGACAATTAAATTGCAATTAATTATGCAGTTCACTTGAGTTGTGTGTGTATATATATATATGTGTGTGTGTGAGAATTTCTTAGCCATCAAATCACATAAATGATGAGAAAATGATTATCTATGTAAAATTTAATAGTCATATTTTACTGTTCTTTATTACATGAACCACTACTCTCACTTTAATATATTTCTTGTAAACTTTAAAGTAAATCAATTAACATGATAAAATAGTTCTAGAGAAAATGACTAAAAAAAATATTTATAAAATTGTTCTTTACTTTTTGTAAACAAGCTTCAAATGTAATTTTACAAATGTGTTTTGTATAGAAAAAATATACATGCATAAAGGTCAACCATAAAAATTTCTCTCATTTTTACTTTCATACCAAACACACCTTAGCATATACATAATGATCTTATTTGTAAAAAACTCATCTTCAATATTTTTACTACATCACAATACATTATTTATTATTTCTTTTAATTAAAAAAATGACAAAAGTTCTTAGTTGGAGAAATCTTAAGATGGCCCCATTGTCTTAAGGCATCGCTTTAGCATTAATTGAAAAATAACTAAAGTTCTTAGACATCACTTTAGAACTATTAAACATATATGATATATGTGGATCATTATCATATCTTATTATTTTAAAATAAGTATTTTAATAGACACTGTATTTTAATTTTAAGGTGAGTAAATAACATTTTTGTTATTCAATATCAATGGCACTTCAAAGTTGACAGTGACTATGCTCTTGTTGTTAATGGAAATAAAGTTTGACATATGCGTTCACTTTTATGAAAAAGTAATGATGTCACTTGACCTGTGAGTCTGTGACTGATAAATGTTCATTTTTTTTCCTCTCATTTTTCTTTTAAAGTGACGTAGAATGACGTTCTAGTCTAGTATATTCCGGTGCATAATTTTATTTTTGAGTTTTGATTATCAATATTACAAATAATAATTACCCCTAACTCAGATGATAAAAACTACAAAAAAAATTTACGCTAATTCAGATATAAAAGTTTAAAATTTAAGAAAATTAACTTGTGGCTAAGTTGGTTGGTTTTAATATCATTAAAAAAATTTAATTGTTGTTGTTAAAATTGAGCTTCAAAATATGAAATTTTAAGATTTCACATTTTGAAACTACAAAAACCTGTTAGATCATAGTAATTAAAATCTAATTTAGGTAAAATTCTTTTAGAAGTGTTTTGAATGAAACATAATTTATATTTATATGAATCTAATGAATGGTTTTTTTTAGTAAGTTTAATAGGTTTCCAGTCTCAACTCTCAAAATGGAGTTT
This sequence comes from Dalbergia cultrata, assembly GCA_031216105.1. Classification (NCBI taxonomy): domain Eukaryota; kingdom Viridiplantae; phylum Streptophyta; class Magnoliopsida; order Fabales; family Fabaceae; genus Dalbergia; species Dalbergia cultrata. Next base: position 62,813,221 of record CM062353.1, read on the forward strand.
CAGCATATGTAAACTCAGTCTTTCAATGTAATAAAAGTTTAATTTTCATATTTGAAGGGAGAATACGCCCCGTTCATCCAAAAAAGGAGAGAATACACCACACTATCATGTTTATTAACCATCATTATTCATTTCACGCGCTGTTATACTGTTGATAGCCAACACTGTTGTTGTGTTGTTCAACACATCTACTTTTATTTGCATTATGTAATAAGAAGAATTTGTTAGTTCAATTCGTAAATTTGAATTGATTTTTTTATTTTTCTATAATTATTAAAATATGTATATATTTTACTTTAAAATTCACGAATACCGACCTTAACTATTACTTCTTCTATTTCATATTGAACGTCACCATTTTTTGCATTTGCATAATAATTGAGATTTATATAAAAAAATATATATTTTAATCACCCATTATATATTTATGAGTTATTTTAGTTTCTAATTTTTAAAACTAATTAAATTAGTCCATAATTTTATAAAATGAGTCATATTATTCTCTTAATTAATTTTTATTTAATATTTTATCACTTAAATGATTATATGTAACGTTAAGTAATATATTGTCAAATCTTATATTATCAAAAGTGTAATTAAATTTAAAATGATTTTTTTTATAATTTTAGATAAAAATAAGTAATTTTAAACTTCATTATACTTCAAACAACATATAGTATGTCAATATACATTATCATTTAATTGACAAAATATTAAATAAAAGTGGAATGAAGAACTAAGTTGACTCACATTTTATAATATCAAGATCTAATTTAATTCATTTTAAAAGATAAGGACTAAAATAACTCATTAATATAAAATAAGAGGCTAAAATAAACAGTAATTCTTACTTTTTCTCTATCTTTATTAAAGGCCTACTCATTCTTTCAAAGAGGTCCAAGCTAGACATAAAGTAATTAAAGAGTTATTGAAAATTGAAAATTACAGCTGATTTTTTTGGTAAAAATCTGAAAACAACACTTAATATAAAAATAGATTGAGTATCGCATTAGAGTTTTTATCATTTTACACGTAATCCATTATAAATCTCCTTATTATCATTTATATATTATATTGAATCTTAAAATGAAAATTGTGAAATGAAGTTGAAAATACTGCATATGTAGCTGGTTTGGAGCATCTAAAATTAACTGATTGCCTAAAAATAAGTAAAAATAAAAATGCTAGTGGTATGGAGATGAAAAAAAAAATCATGAAACTAATTTTATATGGAGTTGTATTATTTATAATTAATGTGTATCTTATATTTTCTCAATCTATATCATATCTATTATTAGATGAGGTATGAACCTTATTTGAATGTGGTTCATACGCCATCCAATAATCAATAGTGAGGTGTGACATAGTATTTCATATACAATGATTACAAATAATATTTTTATTTTATAAGAGGAGACCATGATTTTATCCAATTTTTCTAATCTTTACAAACACCGGACTAGACAGACATGATTGAATGATGCTAAGAACATATAGGGGCTGTTTGGAAATATTTTATATTTGTAGTTTTTTAAAATTGTTTTAAAAAATAAGTTTAAGATTATTTTTTAAAAATAAAAAGAAAAAAGAAAACTTGTCTGGATAATTTATTTTAAAAATAACTTTTAAAATGGATAAAACAAAAAAGACAAAACACCCATTTTGATCCCTCAAAAATTTTACGTCAACCAAATGAGTCCCTGTAAAAACAAAACTCTCAAATTGGTCCATGCAAAATCAAATAGTCAGACAAATTGGTCCTTGAAAAATAAATCTCTCAAGTTGGTTCCTGTGAAAACTTCAAATCAGACAAATTGGTTCCAAAAATTGAAGAATCAGCCAAATTAGTCCCTCTGATAAGTCAGGCAAGGAGGACTAACTTGTCCAATAATTCATTTTTGCAGGGATTAATTTGAGAATTTTTTTTATAGGGACTGATTTGGCCGACTATTCAATTTTGTAGGGATCAATTTAAGAGTTTATTTTTTATAGAGACCAATTTGGTTGATGCGAAATTTTACAAGGATGAATTTGGTAGTTTTTTCAACCAAAAATTATTTGGTATCCATAAAGATCATAACAACAAAGATCAACACCAACAACATCCACAACAAAGATCAACAAAGAACAACAGTGAGATATCTACAACAACGAACAACAGTGAGATCAATTTATAACTTGGTCTCAATTTACAAATAAGAACAAAGATCAACTTAGTAGCAACCACAACAATGAGAGGGAGGGAGAGCCAGAGGATCTCCAGCACGGTGTACGCGAGAGTGTCGCAGGCGGTGTGTATAAGAGGCTGTTCTGGAGGTGCTCTGGCAGCACGGAGAAGTCGAAGTCAGAGAGCTTGAGGTTGCTAGCGGTGTCGAGGAGCAAGTTCTGCGACTTGAGGTCGTGGTGCGAGACACTATTGCGGTGGCAGAAGTAGCTGCGGCAGTTGACTCCGAGAGACGGCTGCGGCAGGAGATCTTAGAGAGAGGCTCACCGCCGTCGGCAAAGTCTATGATGAGATAGATCTTGGTCCTGGTGGCCATGACATAGTGGATGCGGAGGATGTTAGGGTGGTGGTGGAGGCGGCGTATGCCACCGATCTCGCGCAGGATGTGGGGCTCCATGGTGGCATCCATCGTCTTGGACTTGAAGATTGCCTTGACTGCCATGGTGGCGCAGTCGACTAGAGAACGCGCCTGGCACACCTTCTCGAAGCTTCCACGGCCAAGGAAGCAGGTCAGCTGGTACTTGCCTAGGATGGTGGTTGCGCCGGAGGAGTTGGGAGGAGTTCATTTGTGTGGGTAAAGAAGTCTAAATCTATAAAATTGTTTTTGAAAACAACCAAAATCTATTTTCGGTTTTTTGTTTTAAAAACTCATGTTGTGTTTTTCAGTTTTTAAAACAAACATGAAAAAAATAATTTATCAAACAAGTTTTTTTCCTCTTTTGTTTTTTGAAATCAAAAATTGTTTTTTAAAGCTGTTGCCAAATAGGCCCATAATTTCTAACCTAAAAAAAAAGAATTATGTTATTTATACTTATAGGATGTTTGATACGCTATTAACTCACACTCCATCCACCATTAAATAGAGAGTAAATATCTTTTAAGTAGGATCTATATCCAATTTAATAATAAATAAAGTGTGAATTAATTATGTGTCCCTTAATTAATAAGTGCAATTAATATTTCTAAAAAAAAAAGGCAAAAGGAGATCTTTTTAGGCTTTTTTACCCAAAAACAATAAAAAAAATTGTTATTTACGGATCTCCATCCGTTCTGATATTATTTACCTATATGCACCATTTTTTGAATTATAACAAAATGGCTAACAGTGAAACGAATATTCACATGTAAAACGTTTCACTGCCAAAAGAATTATAGTATCTGTCAGCACAGAAAATTGCAGGAAGCAGTGAAGAATATGACCAATAATGAACCGAAAATGCATTTACGGCTCTGACCCAAACGTATTGCATTTACGTTCGATAGCCAAACGTATTACAAAGTGTTGACAATAAAATGTGATGTGCTACAGTTCAACGCCATTTCACGTCCTTTTTTTCTTTTTCTTTTTTCTTTTTTCGGTTACAATTCCATTTCCTTGTTTCAAAACACTGTTAATCATTCCTTGCAATTCCTTCTCTTGCCACCATTTTAAACATCAACAATAATGAATGATTAAAAGATGCAATGATTAATTAATTAATTAATTTAATGTAAACTTAACAATTTGAAAATTTGAAACATCAATAATTTGTTTTAACTAGAGAATCTGAAAATTTTATAAATAATTTTTCTTACGGGGAAAACTATTACTTGGGCTTTCAAAAGATTATGTTACTGATAAAATATTGAAAAAAAACTATATTTACATGTAGCTTTCAAAATATCTATCTTATTTGACAAATTCATGTAAAGGTCAACTGACCTCCATTTTTGTTTGAAGAAGTGATTATGTTTTGTGTTTTACAATAAGTTTATACTGCAAAATCATTTCTTAATCCCCAAAGATCATACCTTTGAAAAAATAGTTCATTTTACACTAAGCTGACATTATAGAATGATTATTTTAATCCTCAAAAGATTATATTTTTAACAAAATAGCCCCTAAAAGAATTATTTTTATTAATGAAAACAAAGACAAGTTGACGTTTCGATAAGTTGTCAAATGGACTGGATCTTTGAAGGACCATGAGTGAATAAAGTTTCTTTCAGAGGCTATTTTGTTGGTGGCATAATCTTTAGGGGCTAAAATTATAGTTTTTCTTTTCTGTAGTTGCAATTTGAGGGCTAGCCCTCATAAAATAATATTTCAATGCAAAATTTTCCTTTTCTGCAATCGCAATTTGAGGGCTAGCCCTCATAAAATAATATTTCAATGCAACATTTATTCATAAGAACAGAAAAACTATAATTTTAGCCCCTAAAGATTATGTCACCAACAAAATAGCCTCTGAAGAAACTTTATTCACCCATGATCCTTCAAAGATCCAATCCGTTTGACAACTTCACCGAAACGTCAACTTGTCTTTGTTTTCATTAATAAAAATAATTCCTTTAGGGGCTATTTTGTTAAAAATATAATCTTTTGAGGATTAAAATGATCATTCTATAATATCAGCTTGGTGTAAAATGAACTATGTTTTCAAAGATATGATCTTTGGGGATTAAGAAGTGATTTTAAATTATGAACTTATTGTAAAACATAAAACATAATCACTTCTTCAAACAAAAATGGAGGTCAGTTGACTTTTACGTGAATTTGTCAAATAAGATGGATATTTTGAAAGCTACATGTAAATATAGTTTTTTTTTTTCAGTCTTTTATTAGTAACATAATCTTTTGAAGGCCAAAGTAATAGTTCTCCCCATAAAAAAAAATATTTATCAAATTTTCAAATCCTCTAGTTAAAACAAATTATTGATGTTTCAAATTTTCAAATTGTTAAGTTTACATTAAATTAATTAATTAATTAATTAATTAATCATTGCATCTTTTAATCATTCATTATTGTTGATGTTTAAAATAGTGGCAAGAGAAGGAATTGCAAGGAATGTTTAACAGTGTTTTGAAACAAGGAAGTGGAATTGTAACCGAAAAAAGAAAAAAGAAGAAGAAAAAAAGGAGGTGAAATGGCGCTGAACTGTAGCACATCAGATTGCATTGTCAACACTTTGTAATACGTTTGGCTATTGAGCGTAAATGCAATACGTTTGGCTCAGAGCCGTAAATGCATTTTCGGTTCAGTGTTGGTCGTATTTTTCATTGCTTCCAGCGGTTTTCTGTGCTGACAGATGCTATATTTCGTTTGGTAGTAAAACGTTTTATATGTGAATATTTCGTTTCACCGTTAATCGTTTTATTATGATTCAAAAAATGGTGTGTATATAGGTAAATAATATCAAAATGGATGGAGATCCGTAAATAACAATTTTTTTTTTGGGTAAAAAAGCCGATCTTTTTATGCGATTTTTCTAGTCTTGCTTTACAAACATCGGATTAGACAGACGTGATTGAATGATGCTAAGAACATCTAATTTCTCACCTCAAAAAAAATAAAAAGGCAAAAGGAATATCAATTTCTGAACAAAGTCCAACTTTAATTCTGTCATTACCGTCGAAGAAAATTCGTAGAGAGTGCACGTCATAGAAGCCTCCAAATTTACCGTCAACAGGAATCTCCCTCCTCTTTGATCTTTCCAGAACACTTCAAGAGAGAGAGAGAGAAAAAAGAAAAACGATGCGTTTGTTTTGCAATTTTTTCTCCACAATAATTGAAAACTGAAAAATCCAAAGTAAGCGCACCCTAAAAACGTGAAGAAAAAAACAACTAAGAGTCTAGACCACTCCTCTCCCTTCTTTATTAACAGTGGTGATGAGAATCTGGAGAAATACAAATATTTACTATGACCATTAATAAAAAACGGAGGGATTAAATAATTATCATTGTCATTATTTTACTAAACTCCACTGCACCCACCACTTGGCCGAAGTCCCAAAACCATTGTACCAAAAACTGGGGAACACAAAACCAAACCCAGCCCCTTGAATCTGCTCTTCAATTCCTGTCACCTTTTTTCCATTCCCACGCAACTCCCATTTCCAGTTCCACCTTACCAAAGGCACACACAGTATCACAAATCACGACACAACCAAAACAAAACCCACACTATATATAAGCCTTCCTCTTTCCACACCCTTCTCATCAATCATTCATCACTTCACTTCCAAACACCAAACAAAAACCCTTCAAAAACCTCACACTTTTCAACCATTCTTTCCTTTTCTCTCTCATTCCGGTTCTCACTCCGCCCCAAAACACCACCGCCGCTGACCACCACCACCAACACGATGGACACAAAGATTGGATCACTGGAATCACAGAAGCCCACCAGCAACGACGTCGTTTCCTGCTCCACCACCTGCGCCACCGCAATCCAAGGCTCCGGCGTGCCATCCACGGCGATCTCCTCGTCGGAGGCCACGATGGGCCGCCACCTCGCCCGCCGACTCGTCCAGGTCGGCATCACCGACGTGTTCTCCGTTCCCGGCGACTTCAACCTGACGCTGCTCGACCATCTGATCGCCGAGCCGGGGCTGAACCTCGTCGGCTGCTGCAACGAGCTCAACGCCGGGTACGCCGCCGACGGTTACGCCAGGTCACGCGGCGTCGGCGCATGCGTCGTGACGTTCACCGTGGGCGGGCTCAGCGTGCTGAACGCCATCGCTGGAGCTTACAGTGAGAACTTGCCGCTTATATGCATCGTTGGGGGACCGAACTCGAATGACTATGGGACTAACAGGATCCTTCACCACACTATTGGGTTGCCTGATTTTAGCCAGGAGTTGAGGTGCTTTCAGACCATCACTTGCTTCCAGGTAGCTATTTCTTTTTTGCTTGACTAAATTGCCAATATAATCTGAGAATTATTCTGGGGTGAGGACAAATTGTTCACTCCATATTCTTCGTTTACGATATACCATTCAAGGAATGGTCCCTCGGTACACCAGGTTTGTGCAATTAAGAAAACTCTATTCGTATATATGTATATGAGTTTGGATTTCGGAGGGAAATGGAGTGAAAGGAAGGGCTTTTGATGTAAGATTTTACAATTTTGTACTCTTCCCTCCCATCCGTTCATTTCAAACATCCAAACTCGCAGACACATCATTACAGATTACAGATATGTATGGAGGATCAATCTGTCTCTTTCTTGAACGAGGGGGACCAATACCGTACTTTCACATTCTGGGGATCAGTTTGTCCGTCAAAATATTGTTCAGATACCAAAATGGATCGGACACGGTAGTGTTGGTTACGGCTTATTAATGCCGGTTTCGGTTGTGTCTGACATTGTTTTGGTCATCGACGACGTTAAGAAAAAAAAAACTGAATCACTATTGTCTGTTGTCTATTGACTTCGATTATATATGGGTATTTTTATCTGCCTTCTTTATTATTATTATTATTATTATTATTATTTTGCCGTATGGTAGTGTTTAATGAAGTTGAGATGAACGTGGGTTTCTGACCAAAAAAACAAAAAAAGATGAACGTCAGTTTGTTTTTGGACTTGATGAGTTGTGTTAATATGGTTTTGGTGATTGGTTTAGTTTGAGCAAGGCTGTGGTGAATAATTTTGGAATATGTTAATGAACTGATTTATATAGCAATATCAATCAAGCTCACTGATATTTTTATGGGATGTGGATTTTTTTGGGCTTTGTGTGAGTGTTTCATGAAGTTTGGAATTTCAGCATGTTTGGTGGTTCTGGTGATTATTCAGATGGAATTGGGTATGGGTTTTTGACTGTTTCTTGATCTGAGGAGTGATGAGATAATATGATGCCATTTTTGCTTTGTTCTTGTTGCGGGTTTGTCTGATTTTGTTTTGAAGTTTTGATGAGCTGTGTTTTGAAAGACTTTTTGGTGGTTTTTTGATAGGCTGTGGTGAATAACTTGGATGATGCTCATGAGCTGATTGATACAGCGATCTCAACATCACTGAAGGAAAGCAAGCCTGTGTACATAAGCATTAGCTGCAACTTGCCTGGGATTCCCCACCCTACATTCAGTCGTGAGCCTGTTCCATTTTCATTGTCTCCCAGGTAATTTCTTTGAGAGATTATTGCATGAGCACAAGTCCTACAAATCATGTTTAGGTACATTCACAATAAAAGTTGGTTCCATTAATTTTATTTAACATATCCTCGTTCATCTATGAGTCCCTTTGGCCTTTTTTTTTTTCTCTGTGCGCGCACCAAAGAATTAATTCACAAAATTTTTTCAATTTCTTTTCACTTATTAATTGGGAATCAGTTTCTGAAGAATCCAGTAAGTGTAAATGCTGGTGATTAGTCTCAACTGATTTTTTAGTGTTTTGGGTGTTCTGCAGATTGAGTAATCAATTAGGGTTGGAGGCAGCAGTGGAGGCCACTGCAGAATTCCTGAACAAGGCAGTGAAACCAGTACTGGTGGGTGGTCCTAAACTGAGGGTGGCAAAAGCATCCGATGCCTTTGTCGAACTGGCCGATGCTTGTGGCTATGCACTTGCTGTGATGCCATCAGCCAAAGGGATGGTTCCAGAACACCATCCCCATTTCATTGGAACTTACTGGGGTGCTGTGAGTACTGCATTCTGTGCCGAGATTGTGGAGTCTGCTGATGCATACTTGTTTGCCGGTCCCATTTTTAATGATTACAGCTCTGTGGGGTATTCACTTCTTCTCAAGAAAGAGAAGGCAATCATTGTACAACCTGATCGGGTTGTGATTGCAAATGGGCCTGCATTTGGCTGTGTGCTGATGAAGGATTTCCTCAAGGCACTCGCAAAGCGTCTCAAGCACAACAAGACTGCTTATGAAAACTACCACAGGATATATGTACCTGAAGGTCATCCTTTGAAGGCAGAACCTAAAGAACCTTTGAGGGTTAATGTACTGTTCCAACATATACAAAATATGATTTCCAGTGAAACGGCTGTCATTGCTGAGACAGGTGACTCATGGTTTAACTGCCAAAAGCTGAAACTTCCAAAGGGATGTGGGTAAGTAGCTGAATGAATATGATTTTAAGTTTTTGTCACATTGTTGTCCATAATGTTGATAAAAATCTTGTTTACAGGTATGAATTCCAAATGCAATATGGTTCAATTGGATGGTCTGTTGGTGCAACTCTTGGTTATGCACAGGCTGTCCCTGAGAAGAGAGTGATTGCTAGCATTGGTGATGGAAGCTTTCAGGTTTGTCTTTCATAAATACTTAACCCATGATTGTCAATAATAGAAGACAAATTTGTCTAGGCCTTTCAAAAATTCTCCTAAATCTTAACGATTCTCGAACTGATTTTGATGTTCTTCTTATCTGTATTTAAACTGCTTTGAAGGTGACTGCCCAGGATGTATCAACAATGCTGCGATGTGGGCAAAAAAGCATCATCTTCCTGATCAACAATGGTGGATACACAATTGAGGTTGAAATTCATGATGGGCCATACAATGTGATTAAGAACTGGAATTATACTGGGTTGATTGATGCAATCCACAATGGTGAAGGGAAATGCTGGACTGCCAAGGTATGCTTCTTGACATATGGTACATTCTTCTTAAACTTAACTATTGTATAACATGGAGAAAGATGCTGATATATTGTGTCTATTCATATGTGCTTCATTCCAGGTCTTCTGTGAAGAAGAGCTTATAGAAGCGATTGCCTCAGCAACAGGACCCAAGAAGGACTGCTTATGCTTCATTGAGGTGATTGTACACAAAGATGACACAAGCAAAGAGTTGCTTGAATGGGGCTCAAGGGTCTCTGCTGCCAATAGCCGTCCTCCCAATCCTCAATAAACTTAAGCCTTAAGCCATTACCTCATTGTTGGAATTACCCTTTTAACTCTACGAAGTTGAGAATCCCTTTAAGATGTCCCTTGTACGGAATTTGCTTTTTGTTAATGGCTTGAACAATCATGTAATTGGATGCAGTGGTTTGTGTAAATTCATTCACTTGGGATAATAATTATCCATCACCTTTTTCTTGTTAATGCTTCACAGCTTCAATATTCTTATGTTGTGTGGAAAAGCACAAGGGGCCGAATTGACGAGATGGTTCATGGTTGGACTATTGGGGTGAAAACGGTATATGAATCTGTTTGCGTGGTGCTGGTTTAACATATTTTGCTATAGTATCGGTAGGAGGGACAGCTATACTTGTGAATACTAATCTTTTGAACACTAACGATGCAACTTGTCTCAATAGTCACATCAAATTTTATATTTACCAATTATTCAAGCACAAGTTGGACAGGCAAACAAATCTGAAGTTGATGAAATTGTTTACTTAATAGTACTACACTTAAATTATTACATAGTGGCTTTCAATTGAATTTAACCTTAATCTTTATACACCTGTATGCATTCATATTTTGAGTGCCATTCATGCGTGGATGTACGTGCAGCCATAATTTTTCCTATGGGTGCCCATTGAAAGGGATCACCAGGAAAGTGACTTCAGTTCACATGCTGCGTGGATATTTTTCTGACTATGAAACCATTGGTTTATGGAGATCCTTTAAAAACATGATGAATTTCTTATGCATAGAATGAGATAATTCATTATTTCTATTTCATTATATTGAAATTGGTTAGTTATTTAACAATTGGAGGATTATATTGAAGGCTATTTTATATTCAGAGCTAGTAGAAATTAATTCTTCTTCCAAGTATTGCAAAATAACTATTTAAGTTTAAAAAAGTTTAATTGTATTTTTATGCGGTCTCCTTCAATTCTTGCAACCTTTGGATCAAGGCCAGATAAATCAACCACAAGATAACTAATAGTCGGATATTATCATATTAGTAGTTGTATGATAAACGGTGGTGGATTTTAAAGCTTGGATAGAATTGTAGATATTCTTATTAATTGATGTATCTAAGAATTTTTTAAATTTTAAATTATATTCATAAGTATTCAATAATATTATTCCTTATTTACCAATAATTTTAATAATTCTAACTATAACTATCTATTAAATAAAATAAAATGATAATAAATTAATAATAATTTTTGTTAATTGTTAGTTAAATTTTATTTATTATCAACATTCATTAATTTTTATTATTAAAAAATTAATTTATATCAATATAATTTATTATTTATTATAACTATTTATTATTTCAATAGTTATAAAATATATGGACCTTTACTATCGTTGAAATCCATGGTTATAAAGAAAAAAGATAGATAGTAGAGAGAGTTGAGAATAAAAGTGTAATTTTATTAAATAGTGAAAAGTGATATAATATAAGAGAAATACAGCTTTATATAAACAATTAATGTAACTATCTAACATCTAATTCCTAACCAATTGAATAAAATTTCACTGACTACTAACATCTCTAATAATTATAATGGACACATTATATCAATGTATCTATTTATATAACTACAAAGGATCTTTTCTCTTGATCTTATTTTGGGCAGAAATCACATGTTCGAAAATTACGTTTCATGCGGGAAGAGATAATTGATGAGACAGGAAAAGTAACATGATTTGGGGATTTGTGATTTCTTTAACAATATTTTGTAAATTATAGTAAGAAACAACTTTTTAAGATGAAATAGTAAGAAGTTGAATTCGAATTATTTATTTTTGGAATGAATTTTAAAAACAATAAAAAAACAAACATGTTAGAGAAAAGTATATAAAATGGCTAGTTGTGTTTGTTAAGCATTTAGTCAGGGTTCAATTTCTAGTGATGTGTATGAAGAGAGTTTTGTAGTCAAAAACAAGATTCACGTATATGAGTTTTACGCATTGAGGAAATTAGTCATTGTTTTCAGTGATGATTACCCTTAGTTTTTTTTTTTTTAAAAAAAATTCATTTATAAAGATCTAGGCAAAAAATGGATAAAAGCTTGACACTTTGTAGATCATCACACTCTCTATAGTTGATATATATCACATACACGTAGCAATTTGCTTATACTTAGGGGTGTCAAAATGGGCTGGCCTACCCCATTTAGGCCTGTCCCGCCAAAAGCCCATAAAAAATGGGGCGGGATGGGCCAGCACGCCAAAATAAAATGAGCTGAAACAGTCAGCCCAGCCCATTTTAGGGTGGGTTGATAGGCCAGCCCGCTAAAAAATAAAAAAAGTTTCAAAAAAAATATTTTTGAATGTATTCTTGATTTTTTTTTAAAAAAAGTTTTTAAATAATATTTTTTATTTATATATATCCAATTTTTCAAGGTTTATAACAACTATATAACAACTTCGATTAAAAAATATTATTGTTAATAATGTTATTTGTGAGTTATGATACTATTTTATTTTTAAGTTTTAACTTTGAGTGAATATTTTCATTTGTACAGTGTTATTGTGTTGATGAGGGTATAGATTTCTTACTTTTTTCTTTTTTGGGTCACACATTCATTTTTTTTTTACCAATAAATTATAATTTTTTTCTTAAAAAAAAAGACTTAGCCCGCGAACCAGGTCCACTCAACCCGTCAAAACCCATAGGTTAAGCGGGTTGAAATTTTAAAACTTCAACCCAATACATTAAAATTGACAAATTTGACAAACCAACCCGACATGCTCGGTCCATTTTAACATCTCTACTTATACTAAATATGCGCCGTTAATGACGGGCACGACCTTCACATAAAGTTTGGGCCAATGGTTCTGAACATATTAGCATGAACCGACTAATAAAGTGGAACTACAAGGATCAAATTTCAAAGTTAGATTCCTTTAACATTAGAAATAATTTTCTTCCTTTATACTTTTTGCCATACTTCGTAGACCTGTGATTTCTTCCTCTTTCACATATATATATATATGCCTGAGTCTACTTTGCGAAAAATTCGGAATTTAAGATGGCAGGTACAATCCGTGTTGTAAATTGCGATTGTGGACATTGTGGTTACACGATGTGAATCATTGTGGTTGTGGCATGAATTGATTTTTTATCGTTTGTGTCTTCAATACATGTAAGGCAAATTGTAACCAATAACTCTTATATTTGTGTCTATTATGAACTTTTTATTATAAATTATCAGATAATTATTATTTTTTTAAATAGTTTAATTTAACAATTAAAAAATAAGGGTCTATGATAAACGTATCATAAAAGGTCCATCATGAAATTCACATACACCTAAATACAAAGTTCTCCTCCTCCTAATAATTATACTGAATTGTTTAAAAATTAACCATCAAAACTTCAATAACTTCTCAAACCAGAAAAGAATAAAAAGAGAAAAAGCTGCAACCCTCGTCAATATCATGTAGTCACGGGTCACTACAAAGGTTGTGAGTACTGAGGGCAGAGACCTCAGCCTCTACCCTTCCACTTTGAAAAATATTAATTGTAGTGATAAGGACCGACAAATAAAAAAAAAAGTGAGACACCGCCTCGATTTAAATGAAATATAAGTTTATGGATGGAAATAACACGACCGTTGTATCTTCTTGTCTTAGTTTATAGATCCATAAACTCTCTCTTTCACACATAATCAACTAAAATCCACACTGCACTTCAAGATTGTAGGTATAATAAACTTTCTCTGGCAGCTTCTTAAGTGGTAACAAGTGAGTTTGTCACCACAATTGCTGACGAAATCTCAATCCTTAAATATTGAATCTAATGATTAAAATTCATTCATCTATGGTAATATATATATAGAAAATGATTCTACAATGATTTACCTATTTTATCCTTTTCTCTTTTCTTTCACCGTTAGTCCATTTCTCTGCTTCTGTTACATGGCCATCCTTCATCGGTGCCGGCTCCAGTAACTCCACCTTCCTACACTACACTCTGTCGTCACCCTACCTCGACCTATCACCGCCACATCCCACTAGGATCAATGCCCCAACACCCCCTTCTCTTGTGCCTTTTCTCCCATTCCAATCATGTAGAAGCAACAACAAACATTCCAAACTTCCCCAATCCAGAATCCCCAATTTAAAACAATATAATCAGATAAAAAATAAAATAAATAAACAACATGCCGATCTAAGAAATACAAACCATCATCATAAAAGAAAAAAAAATACTGGAATTCGAAAACAGAAGAACGCGTGAACCCTTGGGGGGAGCTATATCGAACCTATCGAACATGGTGGCGATGGTCTTGAAGGCGAGGATGAGGCCGTGATCAGGATTGGAGCCACGGTTCTGCCTACGGCCGAGGGAGGAGGAAGGAACTTCGCATGTGACCCGTTTGGCTTGGCTATGACAGTGTAGAGGCCGCCATCAATGAGGAGTGGGTTATTGAGCCCGCCGACATAGACTGGGTCATTGTTGTTGGGCTCGTGGGCCGGCCCACATGGTCAGCGTTGGGTTTGAATCTAATTTAACTCGCAAAGCAAGGGATTGGGTTTTTTTGTTTTTTTTTTAATTTTCATTTGTTTATCGTCATGTTTGTCTTTGAGGTCAAATGAACTTGACTCATGGCATGATTTGAGAGAAAATATCATAACTTTTATTTTCCTCTTTTTTTTTTTTCTTTTTTTTTGGGTCATTGAGATATCTAATTAGAAAACTAGATGGTTGAGCTATTAGCTAAGTTGTCCATTTCAATGTGATGATTGCCCATTTCACCAACTCAGTTCTCCAGAACAAGAATTTTGTGTACAGGAGCTCCAATTTGGTTCAGATGTGAAAGGGGAAGCAATAGGACATATTACGGGAAGAGAATAAAATAAGGACAAAAACGTTATTATTTAATCTGTCACCAGAATGATAAAAAGTAATGTTATTTTGACTTACATTTTGTGGGACATTGTACCGACACATTTATATCTATTATTGAATTGGACATGGACCCCACTTAGTTTAGGTCTCACACCCAATCCAATAATAAATATGAGTATATTGATATGGTGTCCTATAAAGCATGAGTCAAAATATCATTTCTCGATCACAAACTCACCGGGAAGCATTGTAAGAAGCCACCAACTCTCTCTTGTTAGTTTTTCGAAGAGAGTGTGCGACTTCTTTTCCCTTTTACTCAACATTTTTCAAAATGTGTGTGTGTGTTTTTTTTGGGTTCTGGTCAATGTCCTTCAAAGTTTTTTATAATTTTTTGGTCGCTCAAAGTTTGTTGAAAAGCCACCAGTGTGGGTTTTTTTTCTTTTTTAAAATTTTCTGTTCAACGTCTTTCAAAGTTCGTTGAAAGACCATAAGTGTGTTTTCTTTTCTCCTGGTCAACAACGTTTTTAAGTTTGTTGAAAGGTTATATAAAGAGACTAAAGTGCGACCAAAAAAATTTAAAAGAGCCTACAGTGGAACAGGGGCTTACACAATAAAGTTGCAGACCCGAAAAATAGGATCCATTGCGTAGAATATCAAGAATGAATTATTACATTTTTTACCAAAAAAATTCATCATTATATTTGATAACAAAATGATGAGGTTGACAAAAAGAACGGTACTAACAATGTTTAGAAACCATCAAACCTAACATAACTAGTAACTAGCTGAGCTCATTAAGCATTCAATTGAGATTTGATTCCTGATAATGTGTATGTAAATAGAGTTGTGGTTGGATATTTAGCTTCTTAGAAAAGATCTCATCTTAAATGAATTAGTCACGGTTATTGATAAAAAATATACTGAGAAACCAAACAAATACCGTTGGTAATGTAAGGAAAAAAAACTACCTTTGGTAACAATTGTGGTAAAACAAATGACATAGTCTCTAGTTTATTTTTTCCTTCTGAATTTTGGTTTCTTATTTTCTCTTTTAATCTGATTTTACATATTTCATCAACTTTATTGAGACATGATGATACATCACTAATTCTTGATGTCATGTCATCACTATATTATCATCACATTAATTGCGTTAAAATTTATTAAACTAATATTGAGTATTATATTAATAAACACTTTAAGATAAAAGGAAAAAAAACTAAATAAAAAATTTAAAAATTATTGAATTGCTCATTTTTTTTTGGTATTAATTGCTTATTTTATTTTACCCCCACTTATTTATTAAGACGGCACTTGCATACAGTTTCAGAATCAATTCACACTTATATATAATAATAATGGATGGTGGTAATAATAAGTGTTTCCTTTGTTTTTTTTTTTTTTTGTTAGATAAAAATTTGGGGTTAGGAGATGATACTCGAGTTAGATGAGTAAAGGTTCGAGCATGTGATTTATTAGATGTGATATACTCCACTCGACTAATTAATTAAAGTTAATTAATGGTAAGTGTTTTTTACTATGAACAAGAAATAGTACCCGTGCGTTGTTTGAATTTTTAATATTTTATGATAATTACTTTTAATTAAAATATTTTTAAAATAAAGTTGTGATATTAATAAGAGTTAGATATAGTAAAAATTATTGCTTTTTTTTTTTAATTGTTCTATGTAATAAATTTGTTTAAACGTGCTTAATATGAGAAATAATACTTGATTTGATAATAAGTGTTTTCAAATATTTTTATTTATTTTTTTGTGCTTCTTAAAAAAAGTGTTCAACCAAAAAAAACTATGACATGAAGAATGAAGTCAATTATGTGTTTTTAAAAAATGTGTACTCATCTTACATTCGAAATCTTAATTAGTCAATGTTGAACATTAAAAAAAATAAATAAATGTATATATGTAGTCTTAATAATTATAACTGATACTGGCTTCAATTACTCCCACAAGCTCTAAAATAAGGATTTTTAAAATTTTATACTTAATGAGATAAAGTTAAATTACTTAAAATCATCTTAATGTTGCACATTATTTACTAATAAAATGTATTACAATCGGTAGCATAATTTACCAGGGCTTGATTATATATATATATAGATTATTTTTATACACACAAATGAGATAGATTTATAAGTTCTCGAAATGTTAACTAAATAAAATTCAAAATGCAAATATGAGCACATAGAACATAGAAAAATTCTATTTTCATATTTATATTTTAAATTTTATTTAGTTAACATTTTGAGAAGTTATAAATCTATCTAATTTGTGTGTATAAAAATTATCTTAATTTAAAATATATCTTACATGAATAGTCATACCCATACTAAGGTGAGTGTAATTTAAAATTAGAAGAATTAATGGTTAGAAAAATAATAAAATATATCATAACTCTATCTCCATTCCCCCTACTTTTTAGTCATCTTCTACTAGTAATTATAATCTTAATTAATCAGAGAATTTAAAATCAAAAAAGAGAACAATGTATGTTACCCTCCTCAAATCCACAAATACACTCCATATACACTTTATCTCTAAAATTGTAAAAATATGTAAATCAACTTTTAAAATTTATTAAATGGGCATTTTAGTCATTATGTTAAAATTTTGTCTATTGTGAGTAGAAAATAAGTGCATTACATTCTTTAAACACTAGTTTATGTGCAACTTAATAACCTAAACTTTCTTGATGGTTTACTATTTACATTAATATATGTAGTAGATAAAAAATCAATAAAAGGATTGGTTTGCATGGTTAAGAAATGTGATAGATGTTGATTTCCACGATTTCAAAATTTAGGAATAAAGTATGCATAACTTATAGTTTAAGGGTAAACTGCTATTTTCTCTAAAAACATTTTATTTATTTGATTTAAACATAAATTTAATTTTACATTTTCTTAACAGTTTAAGAATTAACTCTCAAAATAAAAATAAGTAAGTTATGTTATTATGAGCTATAAAATTAATATAATAATTAAGTCTCTAACTATATAAAATTGGATGATAAAAGACGAGCATTGTTGTAATAAATTAAATAAGATATTACATGAAATTAACCTTTTTTTAGGATATTGCGTTCACTTCTTTCTTTAAACTTGATCATTAAATAATTAAAT
The DNA here is from genome assembly GCA_031216105.1 of Dalbergia cultrata. NCBI lineage: Eukaryota > Viridiplantae > Streptophyta > Magnoliopsida > Fabales > Fabaceae > Dalbergia > Dalbergia cultrata. The sequence goes on from CM062353.1 coordinate 62,831,064, forward strand.
GTAAAAAATTATTTTTTAATTACAAAAATCAATTTGCCTTTTTTTAATTCATAAAATAAAATTATAAAAATTATGATACTATGAAAAGATTGATGTAGTTATTTAAATTTTATTCCATTTAACTTAAAAATAAAATATAATTATTCATATACAATTAAATTATTACAAATTAGAGTGAGGCTTTTTTTCTTTAAAGGGGAGAGTGAGTTTTAACTATAAATTAAATTGTTATTTGAATCATATTGCAATTATAAATTAACATAATTTTTTATTACGAATAATAATAATAATAATAATAATAATAATAATAATAATTGCAAGTTAGTGATGGTGTTAAATGCAAAATGCAATGAATTTTACTCTATATATAGATAGATAGATATAGATGGAGGGTAAAATCTATTCAAATATGTATCTTGATCACTTTTGAGTTTGTGACTACTCCCTCTTTGGTTAATTGCGACCCAAGCCCAATTCATTAGAAACAATAGCAAATAAAAGTGAGCTCCTTCCCCATTCTCAGCGTTGACAAAGATTGGAGCAGATTTTGTCTCGCTTATGTATTTGTCAGAGAAATAAAAGATTATGTCTCGCTTTCTTTATTTTTTATCTAATATTGATTTTGTTAAACAGGTTATCAAGCATACTGAAGAAGAGCAGCAGCAACAAAATCTGTCAAGTTTTATCTTTGTTTTTGGGTTCTTATTATAGCCAGACCCTAGTGTTGGCTCGAGTTGTGAAAAAGTTGCATAACTCATTCATGCATGTATTTTCGTTGTTATACATGGTAATCACCTGCAATACAAGGTTTTCGAAATTTTCAGGAACCTTGCGAAGCTTGTCTATATTCTATTATTTATTTATAATACTAATAATCAATACTCCATTGGAGAAAACTTTTCAAAGTCGTAATTCCACAATAATCTAGGGCCCACTTTATAATCTTACATGTTAATCATTGATTTTTTTAAAAATCATAAACCTAAAATTATCGTATGTTATTATTAGATATTCCTTTTATTGTTTCAATAATAAATACGACCATCCAATTTAACGCCACTAAATCCTTCAATTTTTTTAAAAGAATACAAATACAAAAGAAATTATTTCAAAAGAAGTCGAAATGATAGTTTTTATAATTAAATTAAAAAGAAACTAAAATGAAAAATCAAAACTGTATTGTATTTGCATTCTTTTGGATAAAACCATCTTTATTCTTTTTGTATTTGTATTCTTTTTGTCACTAAAAATTGCATTATTGATATGGATATACCATACAAACAAATAGGAGAGAGAAATTTTAAAACCATCTGAGAGAGAAATTTTATCCCCTAATTCATCATTGAACACGACTTTCACATATTGATGGTTGAGAGCAAGAAAATGGTGCTCGAAACCAGAAAGCAAATTGCAGAAGAGAGCAAGAAAGCAAGTTGTAGAAGAGAGCAAGAAAGGAAACTGGTTGTATTGCTTGTGAATCTTTGAAAGGAAAATGAATAAGCTCAGTACTTTCCAGTTGTTGAGAACTGGTTATATACTAAAGGAAAAGTACAATAAATGCTAATACTGCTTAACAGAATTTAGTTAGCAAAATAACTAAAACTAACAAACTTGCATAGTTGGCAGTAACTAATAACTGATTCATAACTTATATGACTAATACCGCCATCAAGCTGAGGAATGGAGGTTTAACATTCCTAGCTTGGATACAATGGGATGGAATTTATTAGGAGGTAAAGGTTTGGTAAAACTGTCTGCAGCTTGAGCTGAATTGGAGATTGGAAGTAAATGATGAGTGACTCCATTTCGCATCTTTTCCCGAACAATGTGGCAATCAATCTTAATGTGCTTTGTTTGTTCATGGAGAATGGGATTAGCGGCTATGTGGAGAGTTGATTGATTATCACAATATGTGGGAGTTGGTGAAGAGGGTGGGATGGAGAGGCCTGCAAGGAGGTAATGTAACCATTGTACTTCACATGTTGTGGCTGCCAATGCTCGATATTCTGCTTCTGAAGATGATTTGGCTATTGTGGTTTGCTTTTTGCATTTCCATGAGATTAGAGCATCTCTAAGGAAATGCAATATCCAGTGATAGATTTTCTGGAGTCTAAACATCCAGCCTAATCTAAATATGAAAAAGCCGAGAGTTTGAGGTTGTTATTTGCTGGGAAGAAGAGGCCTTCAACAAGAGCTTTTTTTATGTACTTTAAGACTTTGAGAGCAGCAGTGTAGTGATCAGTTATAGGTTTGGAGACAAATTGACTTAATTGTTGTATAGGATAAGGAATGTCTGGTCTTGAAGGTGTAAGGTAAAGTAATCTGCCAACAAGTCTTCGATAGGCAGCAGGATCATCATATTCAGTTCGCTGCTACTGTGAAAGTCGATAGATGGGATCCATGTGAATAGATGAGGGTTTGCAAGCTAGTAACCTTGAATCACTGAGTAGTTCTAAGGCATATTTTCTTTGGGACAGGTGAATGCCCTTTGAAGATCGAGCAATCTCCATGCCTAAGAAGTATTTTAATTGGCTGAGGTCTTTGATGGTGAATTGTGTATCAGGATGTTGCTGGATGTGGTATATTTCTTGCATGTCAGTACCAGATAATAATATATCATCCACATAAACTAAAATGGCAGTAAATGAAGTACCATTTCATTTAGTGAACAGGGAGTGATCTTATGAGGATTGAGTGTAGCCACATGAAATGAGGGATGAGGACAGTTTTGAATACCACTATCTGCTGGCCTATTTGAGTCCATAAAGGGACTTGGTTAACTTGCAAACTATGCCATGAGGTGCTTGTAATCCAGGTGGGATTTCCATGTGTACTTCTTCATAGAGGTCACCATGTAAGAATGTTATGCTTACATCTAATTGGTGAAGGTGCCAATTAGATGCAGCTACAATGGCCAACAAAGCTCGGGCTATTGTCATCTTTGCAACTAGAGAGAAGGTGTCCATGTAATCAACTCCTTCTTGTTGGGTGTAGCCTTTGGCCACTAAGCAAGCTTTGTACCTTTCTATTGACCCATCAACTTTGTATTTAATCCGGTAAACCCACTTGCATCCTATTGCAGACTTCCTCGCAGGTAGTGGAGTGAAAACCCATGTTTTAGTGTCTGCAATAGCTTGTAACTCTAAATTCATGGCTTTAACCCAACATTCTTGAGAGGCAGCTTGATGATAGGTTTTTGGCTCAGAGGTGGTTGAAATGGAAAGGGAAAAACATTTGTGAGTAGTACTGAATTTATCATATGGCAAATAGTTAGATATGGGATAGAGAACACCTGAAGCGGAAGGACCTACTGAAGTGTTCATGAGTGTAAATGGTAGTCTTGTAAGTATTTAGGCCTTATTTTGATTTTGGATGATTTTCTTACAATTGGTGTTAGGTCAATTAATTTTTGAGGTTGTTGTGAATTGTGCGGTGATGCAATGTGATTATTGTGAGATTCATATGTGGGTTTATGATGAGATGCTGAATCAGAATTTTGTGAGGATGTAGGGGCATGAGCGAAATCGTGTTTTGAAACATGTGAGGTTGGATGGGAAAAGGAATGATTAGATGCAGATCTGATATATATAGAATCAGGTGTTGTGTATTGATAACACAAAGGATCATCACATTTTGTATGGGGCATGATCTGAACGAGTGGTGATGAAGAGTCATTTGCTATATTTGTGAAAAAAAGGAAATTGATTTTCATAAAAGTGAACATTTCTTGATAAAAATAACTCTCTGTTATGTAAATCAAATAGAAGAAACCGTTTGGTGCCAGGGCTAAAACCTAAGAAAATAGATTTTTGGGCTCTATGATCAAATTTAAGTCTGTGAACTTGAAGTGTGGTTACATAGCATAGGCATCCAAATACTTTGAAGTTTGAAAAATCTGGTTGTTTTCCAAAAAGAGTTTCAAATGCACTTTTGTGATTTAGCACCTTTGATGGAAGTCTATTTATTAAATGCACAACATGTGCAATGGCAAATGACCAGAAAGGTTTTGGAAGGTTTGCTTGAAAAAGAATGGCTCTTGTCACATTCAAAATATATTGGTGTTTTCTTTCCACTAAGCCATTTTGTTGTGGTGTTTCAATGCAAATCGTTTGGTGAATAACCCCTTTTGAATTATAGAAGTCATTGAAATGGAATTCTAAGCCATTATTAGACCTTATGCTTTTGATTTTAGTGTTGAATTGAGTTTCAACAAAATTGAAGAATGAAACAATATGTTTTCTGGTGTCAGGTTTGTTTTTGAGTAAGTAAATCCATGTGTGCCTTGTGAAATCATCAACTACTGTCAAAGAAAATTTTATATCTTTATAAAGAAGTTACACTAAATGGACCCCAGATATCTGCATGTATTAGATCAAAAGGTTGAAGAGTTTTGCTAATACTGTTAGGAAATGGTAATCTTTTCTATTTTACAAAATGGCATGCATCACATGCTTCAGTTTTATTGAATGAAATTGAAGAATTTTGTCTCTGTAAAAGACATTGTAATAAGTAGGAATATGTCCTAACCTATGGTGCCATAGGTCAATATTACAAACAGTGACAGTATTGTGATTGGCTATATTATTACAAGAAACTTTAGGCCAAGAAACTATAGGAGATACCAGGAAATATAGTTCACTAAGCACTTCAGCTTGTCCAATCATCTTCAATGAGTTCCTGTCCTGAATTAAACATATATTGTCCTCAAAAATTAGTTTGCAGAATAAGGTTTTGATTAATTTGGTAACAGAGATTAAATTAAAATGAAAATTGGGAACATAAAGAACATCAGTCAATATGAAGGATGGAGAAAAATGGATCCTTCCTGATTGATTTGAAATAACACTGGTGTTATTTGGGATGTTAATGGAAACAGGTTCAATTGATTTTAATATGGAAAAAGTGTTTTTGGTGCAGCAAACATGATTAGTGGCTCCTGTATCCAAGATCCACATTTCATTGTTTCTGCTAAAATTGAGAATGATACTTGATCATGGTTTGGAAATGGAGATGTGGTTGGTGTGGACTTTAGACTGTTGAAGTAAAGCCATTAATTCTTTGTATTGCTCCTGAGTGATGATGTTTTCTGAGTTTTTACCTATATCCTGAGGTGGTTCTTCTTGAATGCAGGTGGAATTATACTCGGATTGCATACAATAAGCTGCAGCAGCTTTGGGATTCTTGAACTTGAATCCAGGAGGGAAACCATGCTCCTTATAATGCACATCCATTGTGTGGCCCTTCTTACCACAGTGAACACAGAATTTTCCAGGATTTGAGGATTTGGTGAATCTTTGACCATTTGTTAAGCTTGCAACTGCTGCCACCTTCTCTTCTTGATTTTTTTGCTGAGCAAGTGCTATTAACTTGGAACTAGAACTAGTAGACAATTGCTTTTCTTGTTGAATGATCAAAGAAAAGACCTCATTCAGATTAGGAAGAGGTTTCAACATGCATATATGTGATTTCATATTAGAGAATTGCTCTGCAAAACCTTTCAAGAAATAAAGAATTTTACTCAGCTCCCTTTGTTTCTTGACTGTGGTGTATATTTTGCAATCGCAAGAAGCTCCAGATGAGTACGGAGGAAGGGGATTATGTTTATTAAACTCATCCCATAGAACCTTGAATTCATTGAAATACGATCTCACCGTACGATCACCTTGCTTGAGGGAGTGGATTTCTTCTTGAAGTTGAATAATTCGAAGGATGTCATGCTGAGAAAATCGAACCTTCAAGTCATTCCAAACGTCCACTACTTGATCTGACATGATCATGGTATCAGCAATATCAGGTGACATTGCTCTTGAAATCCATGAAAGAAGCATTGTGTTGCAACGTTCCCAAGCCTCATAGGTTGGATCATCTTCATCAGGAATTGGAATTGAGCCATCAAAAACTTCATTTTCTTCTTTGAAACAAGTGCATTCTGCATTGATCTACTCCATGAATGGTAGTTGTTCTCTATGAGAAGAAAAGAAACAAGAACTAGTGCTGGGTTTTCATTGGGGTGGAGGTAGTAGGGGCTTGAGGGATCATTGTTGAGATCCATGAAGAAGATGCCCCTTAGATCACCCATGGAAGATTCATTATCAGAGTTCATGATTGAACAACAGAGCCCTCGTAGAGAGCTCTGATACCATCACAGATTGATGGTTGAGAGCAAGAAAATGGTGCTCAAAACCAGAAAGCAAATTACAAAAGAGTTCAAGAAAGCAAGTTGTAAAAGAAAGCAAGAAAGGAAACTGATTGTATTGCTTGTGAATCTTTGAAAGGAAAACGAATAAGCTTGGTACTTTCTAGTTGTTGAGAACTGGTTATATACTAAAGGAAAAGTACAATAAATGCTAATACTACTTAACAGAACTTAGTTAGCAAAATAACTAAAACTAACAAACTTGTATAGTTGGTAGTAACTAATAACTAATTCATAACTTATATGACTAATAACTTGTGGATGAGAGAGAAACTTATATTAATTCTTCCTCTGTAGAAACGCCTTCAACATTCAACTTCCAAGTCACCACCAAGACTCGCATTCCTAGTCAAAGAACATTTGAGTTCATTCGTATCAATTGACGAAGTAAATATTCATGGCTGAAGAATGATTGAGTTTGCCTTCTAGCTGAACTGCATTCAAGCTTCACCATCATTGTTAGATCTAATCTAGATCTAAGGAGAAATGCAACACTTTATTGATCACAGGTTAGGTAAATATCCATAACCTCAAAGAGTACAATATGAACCCTAAGGGAGAGACTCTCTCCAATCTCTAGAATCAATTACACAAATGAATTCACACCTATTCTACCTATATTTTCTGCTATTTATACATTCTCAATTCTCACTAACTAACTTTCCCGCTCTTCGAACGGCTACTCTATTGTCTGATCCTCATTTTCTGGAACTATTCTTAGGCCAGCTCCTGGCCCGCTTGAGCCCACCTTACTCCTTCTCTCATAAACCTTGGAGAATCTGGGATCTCTAGCCTCCCTAACAATCATGACTCTGGCTGCCGTGCCATCCATGTGGCTTGGCTATGACGATGGAGAGGCCGCTATCGATGAGGAATAGGTTGGTGGGCCCGCTGACATTGACAGGGTTGTTGTTGTTGAACTTGTTTACCGGCCCGCATGATCAGCGTTGAGTTTAAATCTAATTTAACTCATAAGGCAAGGGATTGGGCATTTTTTTAATTTTTATTGGTTTATCGTCCTGTTTGTCTTTGAAGCAAGATAAACTTGAGTCATGGCAATGATTTGAGCGAAGATATCATAACATTTCTTTCTTTCTTTCTTTCTTTCTTTCTTTCTTTTTTGGTCATTGAGATATCTAATTAGAAATCTAGATGGTTGAGCTATTAGCTAACTTGTTCATTTCACCAACTCTGTTTTTCGGAATAAGAATTTTCTGTACAGGAGCTCCAATTTGGGTTAGATGGGAAGGGGGAAGCAATAGGACATGTTAGGGAAAAAAAATAAAATAAGGACAAAAATGTCATTATCTAATCTGTCACCATCTGATGATAAGTTCACTGGAAACCATATAAGAAGTGACCAACTTTCTCTTGTTAGTTTTTCAAAGAGACAGTGTATGTCTTCTTTTCCCTTTTCCTCACTATTTTTCAAAGTGTATGTATATCTATTGGTTCTGGTCAACATCTTTCAAAGAATTTTTTTTTTGGTCGATCCCTCAAAGTTTGTTGAAAAGCCATAAGTGTGTGTTTTCTTTTTTTTCTTGTTCAACGTCTTTCCAAGTTTGTTGAAAGACCGTAAGTGTATGTGTTTTTCCCTGGTCAACATCTTTTTTAAGTTTGTTGAAAGGTCATACCAAGAGCCTGAAGTGGAAGAGGGGCTTACATAATAAAGTTGCAGACCCGAAAAATAGGATCCATTGTATAGAATATCAATTATGAAGTATTACATTTTTCACCACAAAAAATTCATTATATTTGATAACAAAATGAAGGGGTTGACAAAAAGGATGCCACTAACTGCCTTAAGTAACCATGAGACCTAGTATAATTAATAACTAGCTAACATAATTAAGTATCAGGGTTTAATTCCTAGTGATGTGTATGAACATAGTTTTATAGCTAGAGATTTACTTACTTAGGAAAGATTCTGCCTTGAATAGATTAGTTACTACTATTATCAGTGGATACTCTGAGATACCAAAACACAAAAAATCACCTTTAGTAATGTAAGGAAAAAAAAAAACTACCTTTGGTAACAATTATAGTAAAACAAATGACATAGTCTCTTGTTTATTTTTTTCTTCTGAATTTTGGTCTTTTATTTTCTCTTTTAATCCAATTTTACATATTTTAAATTATCTAATAATTTAATTCCCCATCATACTTTGACCAACTTTATTGAGACATGACAATACATCACTAATTCTTGATGTCATGTCGTCACTATATTATCGACACATTAATTTCGTTAAAATTTATCAAACTAATATTGACTATTATATTGATAAACACTTAAAGATAAAAGGAAAAAAAAACTAACATTTCTCATTTTATTTTATTTTTTTCTATTAATTGCTCATTTTATTTTACCTCAACTTATTTATTAAGACGGTGAAGGAGATAATGATAGAAAAGCTGTTAGTTAGTTATTAATTAGTTTCAGCTTGTTGTAACTAGCTTCAGTTTGTTATATCAGTTGATGTAATCAGTCACAATGTATTTTGAGCACGTGCGCTGTATTACCACATATATATATATATGTGTAACTCAGTTGATCAAAGCAATGCAATAGTAATACACAACTTATTCATTCTCAACTTTCTCTTCTCTCAACTCTCTCAACTTTCTTACACTCTCCAGCCTTGGCTCTGGTACCTACAGACGGCACTTGCTTACAGTTTCAAAATCACTTCACACTTATATATAATAATAATGGATGGTGATAATAAGTGTTTCCAATTTTTTTAGATAAAAATTTGGGGTTAGGAGATGATACTCGAGTTAGACGAGTAGCGGTTCGAGCATGTGATTTATTAGCTGTGACATGCTTCACTCCACTAATTAATTGAAATTATAATGGTAAGTGTTTCTTACTATGAATGGAGGTTAAAATCTATTAAAATATGTTTCTTGATCACTTTTGAGTTTTTGACTAATCCCTCCTTGGTTAACGGAAGCCCAATTCATTAAAAAACAATAGAAAATAAAAATGAGCTCCTTCCCTATTCTCAGCGTTGACAAAAGATTGGAGCAGATTTTGTCTCGCTTTCTTTTATGTATTTGTGAGGAAAATGATATGTATAGATAGACACTATGATCCATAGAATAATTAATAGAAGACTTGAATATATTTTTAGTCCATATAAATGCAGTTGTTTTGATTAGGTCTCTTCTTGTTTCTCTTTTTTTTTTTCAGTGTCTACTCTTCTAAAATTTAGTCCCTTTAAGTATATTAAAATATATGTTTAATTCTTAGAAATATTAAAAATATTATTTTTGTCCTTATAAATATTTTAAGAATATCATTTTAGTCTTTTATACCTCTCTATTTAATATCATATTTATGTAAAAAGGACGACCAAAATAATTATAAAAATTTTAGAAAAATAAAGACTAAAACGATATATAACTATGGGGATTAAAATCATATGCAAAGTTTTAAACCTTAACATAATGTAGATGATGGCTGACATAATATAGATGGTAAGAGTCGAGATACATGCATCAAAATTAACATAATATCCTATATATTTATGTCATGAAACGTGCAGTATTTTAGTGTCTCAAATTCTAATAAAATGGACAAATAATAAAATTATAAAACCATGTTTATTTTTATGTAATCATCAATTCATTCAGAGACTCACTTGTCACTTTACTACCATGCATGTCGTAGCAATTTCATTGGTCTGATGATTGAAACTTTCGGGCCCATCATTAATATTCCCGAGAAATTCCATTCTTTCGGCAGTGTTTTCATTTTTCAGGATTGCCACTCATGTTTGCTGTGAATATCTAGCAGTACCCCTTCTTAAGCTTTCACACACACACACACACACACACACACACACACACACACATATATATATACACGTTATATTTCCTTTCTTCTGCATTCTTTAATTACTGTGTGCCTGTAGCAATATTCATCTGCAATGATGAGAATTCACCAAGCCTTGTGCCTTCTCTTGATACCCTTTTGCTTAATGAGCATTGCATTCAATATCAAAAGTGTAACAGGCCACTGTCCAAGCAACCATCAATCCCTTTTACTCCAATTGAAGAGCAACCTAAAGTTCAACCCAGCAAACTCCAAAAAGCTGGTGCAGTGGAATCAAACTATGAGTTGTTGTCAATGGAAAGGGGTGACATGCAGTGAGGGACATGTTACTGGTTTAGACCTTAGCCAAGAATCAATACATGGAGGAATTAATGATTCAAGCAGTCTTTTCAGCCTCCAATTTCTTAAGACCTTGAACTTGGCCTTTAACAACTTCAACACACAGTTTCCATCAGGCTTCCATAAGCTCAAAAATCTGAGACATTTGAACTTGTCTAATGCTGGCTTTGTTGGGCATGTTCCAATTGTGATCTCTCAGCTAACAAGCTTGGTTACTCTTGACCTGTCAACTTCACCTTTCATGGAACTACATATCCTAGATTTTGCCATGCTCATTCATAACCTCTCAGAGATCACAGAACTTCATCTTGATAACATAAGCATAGAGAGAAAGGATTGGAGCCGTGCTATATCTTCTTCACTGCCTAAACTTCAAGTACTTAGCTTGTCAAGCTGCAATCTCAAAGGTCCTATTGATTCTTCCTTGGAAAGACTTCATTCACTGTCTGCAATTGATTTGTCATACAACAATTTGGCAGGACCTGTCCCGGAATTCTTTGGCAACTTTGAGAATTTGACAAAGCTGAATCTATTTTTCAACAGTTTCACAGGAAGATTTCCAGAGAAAATATTCCAATTAAAGAGGTTGGAGTTTCTTGACATATCTTCAAACCCTGATCTTCATGGTTCTTTGCCAAATTTCCACCAGAATGGTTCCCTTCAGACCTTAATTCTAAGCTTTACAGGGTTCTCTGGACAGTTGCCAAATTCTGTCAGTAATCTGAGACAATTATCGTGGTTAGATCTTCATCTTAACCAATTTAACGGTTCTATATCAACTACATTATTATCAAATCTCACAGAACTTGTTTGTCTAGATTTGTCTGCTAACAACTTCGGTGGCAAGATTCCAGATTTTGGTATGTTAAAGAAACTTGCCTATTTGGACCTCTCTAGTAATGCTTTGACAGATAGGATACCATTCAATCACTTTCAAGGCTTGCTCAATCTTGTTCACATTGTCCTAGAGAAGAACTCCTTTAGAGGGAGGATACCCTCGTCCATTTTTATGCTACCATCACTTAGGCATATACTACTTTCCAATAACCAATTTGAAGGTCAACTAAGTGATATTATTACAAATGGCTTCTCCTCTGAGTTACTTGAGCTTGATTTGAGCAGCAATAATTTGAGGGGTGCTATTCCTTTGTCTATTTTTGAGCTTAAAAAACTCAGAAGCCTCAAGGTTTTTTCTAATAAGTTCAATGGCCAAGTTGAGCTCAGTATGATTCATAAGCTCAGAAACCTAACAGTACTTGACCTGTCAAACAACAATCTTTCAGTTGTAGATACAACTGCCATAGAATCAACCTTTCCATCTTTTCCCAGCTTATACACCTTGAATTTGGCTTCTTGCGGACTTACTTCATTTCCAAAATTTCTGAGAAACCAATCAAGTTTAAATAATCTTGACCTCTCAAACAATCACATTGGTGGAAGTATACCACATTGGATTTGGGGTAACAGTTCTTTACATGCCTTAAATTTCTCTCACAACTACCTCACAGGGTGGGAACATTATTTTGAGAGCAGTAATTCCAGATTGATTTTTATCGATGTTCATGCTAACTACCTCCAAGGGTCACTTCCAGCTCTTCCTCAATTTGCCTACTCAATAGATTATTCTTGCAACAACTTGAGCTCTCTTATTCCTCCAGACATTGGCAAGTTCCTCACCAAAACTTCCTTTCTTTCTCTATCAAGGAATAACTTCCATGGAAGCATCCCAGAATCATTATGCAATGCTTCATACCTCGATGTTCTTGACCTCTCCATGAATTCCCTAACAGGAACAATTCCCAAATGCTTGCTTGCTATGAGTGAGACTCTTGGTGCACTGAATCTTAGGAGAAACAAGCTTACTGGAAGAATTGACACATATTCTGGCTCATGTTCCTTAAGGAGTGTAGATCTCAATGCCAATTTCTTTCAAGGGAACATTCCAAAATATCTTGCTAATTGCAGCATGCTAGAGGTTTTAGACCTTGGGAATAACCAGATCGATGATCGATTCCCCTGCTGGTTGAAAGGTGTATCCACCTTGCGTGTTCTTATTCTGAGAGCCAACAAATTACATGGATCCCTCAAATGTCCGCCAACCAATCTGTCATGGCCACATCTTCAGATTCTTGACATTGCTTCAAACAACTTCAGTGGCAGAATTCCACCCACATTCTTCGAAAATTGGAAGGAAATGATGGCTGATCAGAAAGGGAAGAAGCTGCAGCAAGATCATTTTCAGCATTTGGTGCTAACACCAGCTGACTATGAACTAGTTTATTACCATGACAGTGTGACAGTGACAAGCAAGACGATGCAAATGCAGCTGGTGAAGATTTTGACTATCTTCACAGCTGTTGACATGTCATGCAACAAATTTGAAGGACCAATACCAGAAGAGATTGGAAAGTTGAAAGCAGTCTACATTCTCAACTTTTCTCATAATGCTCTCACAGGCCAAATTCCATTCTCTCTAGGAAACTTGCACCTTCTTGAGTCATTAGACCTCTCAAGCAACAAGCTGAGTGGGATGATACCAACTCAGCTAGCAAGCCTTACTTTCCTGTCATTCCTGAACCTCTCTTGCAATCAGTTAGTTGGGAGAATCCCAACAAGTACACAGCTTCAGTCACTCTCAGAAGGTTACTTTCAAGGAAATGCAGGGTTATGTGGACCACCCTTGACAACAAATTGCTCAGACCTACGACTGCTACCACCACTGCTATCCCAAGGAAACTCAGATTCTGGGAGTTCTATTGATTGGAATTTCTTGAGTGCTGAATTGGGTTTTGTTTTTGGACTTGGCATTATTTTTTTAACACTCATGTTTTGGAAAAGATGGAGGCTGTGGTACTGCAGGCATGTGGAGGGCTTGCTTTGTAAGGTATTCCCTCAGCTTGATTTTGTATATGAACATCGTGGGGGGCAAAATTACCGAACTCTAAGATGGAGGCCTTACTAATTTGTACGAGTGGAAAGCAAGAACACATAATGTATGTTGCTCTCTCTTTTGTTTTTTAGTATTGTTTTTCTTGATCTTTCTTTGTTTCTGATCAGCGTCAAAACAGTGATTGTGTTAAGCACGTCATCAAGCCTAGTGAAAAAGTGTAGCGGTAATTAATTATTGTTGTGAAATGAAGTGTCCAAAAGGCATGACGCAAAATAAATATGCGGAAACATAAAATAAATGACACCAGAAATTTACATGGTTCGGCTTAAAGTCTACGTTCAAGGGCAAAGACGACAACAAAATATTTCACTATAGAAATATGATGGAAATACAAAAGGTGAACACACTCTACTGAAACCCAAATCCCCAAATACATCCTAAAATACCTTATAGTATTTTTCTTACAAGTGTATATATGCTCAACACACAAAAGAGAAGTAACAAAAATACTAGAACAAACTTCTCTAACACCAAAAGAGCCAATGGACTTGGAATACTTTGAAGCTCTAATGCATGCTCTATTTATAGAGTCCAAATGCACCATTTTCAAAGCTTTAATACCTAACTTCACCTAACTTTCATCTACCATCACCTAACATTGCGTAACTTCACCTAACATTATCTAACTTCACCTAACTTTGAGAGTTATTAGCCACTAAATTTGAAGGTTGTTAGCCATCAACTTGGAAGGTTGTTCAAAGTTTACCAATAGCTTGAAAAATCAAGCCATCCAAACCAATTTTTCAACAATTATGTTAGCTTTTGTCTTTGTTTTTTGTGTTCTTATCACCAGGGCTAAGTGTTGACTCTTGAGTTGTAACAGAGTTGCATAACTCATTAATGCATGTGTTCATTGCAAGCCTCGTTTTATTAATATGTTGGAGGTTGGTGTTCATTGCTTTTTAATTTACAACATGGTTTGAAGAGGGAAATAATCTTTGGAGAAGTGCGATAAATTTATGGCAAATGGACAATGACATTGGTTTTCCACATAATGTACACAAGAAATTTGAGCATCCCCAAAGATTAATTCATCTATATGTTTGTCGGATGGCTTCCATAGTTAAGACGCTTAAATCATATTTGTATGAGTCGACATTTTTTTTTTATGTGATAAATGATTTATTTCTAAACCCATTTAACAGTGATAAAAACTAAGAAGTTATAATATAAAAATAATTTGATCCATCCACTTTATCACTTAAATTGTCAAGACTCAAGTCTCATTTCAGAAACCCAAGCGACCAAAGCAAAAAGATCTTCATACTAAAAAGGGACTCAAGTGGAGAATGTATAATGAATTGACTGGAAAACAAAACAAGAATTCAGGACATGGTTTACTTTGACTGAGCTTCACCTTTGAGTCTGTGTTTGAGAATTACCAAACTTTTTGTTCCACTCTATTTTTCCTTTGTTCACTTTCGGATGAAACTTAGAATGAAAGCACGGGAAGACATGTCTAAGTTATATGTCCTGAACCTTTTGAGTCCATCATTAATCTCTCCAATTCTTAAGCATTCATTTGTGAGTGGTGTAATCTTAGTAGATTCCAATGAGAATTCCATTAATTTCATGGCTTTCCTTCATGTTGTGCTACTGGTGCTGGACACACTTTGGTGTTGCAGTCACTGTGGTCCATGGCCAACGCCTTGAGGACCAACAGTCATTGCTGCTCCAATTGAAGAGCAGCCTCCGGTTCGATCAGGAAATTTCCTGCAAACTGGCATCCTGGAATACAAGCATTGATTACTGTCTTTGGAATGGTGTAACCTGTGATGACAAGGGACATGTTTCTGGTCTTGACTTGAGTGGAGAATCCATCCATGGTGGATTTGACAATTCAAGCGGCCTTTTCAATCTCCGAAATCTCCAGGTTTTGAATTTGGCTACAAATAATTTCAATTCTGTGATACCATCAGGATTCAACAAGTTGAAGAACTTAACTTATCTGAATCTGTCATATGCTGGCTTTGTGGGGCAAATTCCAGTAGAGATTTCTCAGCTGACAAGGTTAGTTACTCTTGATATATCCTCCCTTCCCTGTTTAAATGGGAAAGAGCTAGAACTAAAGAATCCAAATTTGCAAAAGATTGTCCAAAACTTCACCAGGATTAAGCAACTGCATCTGGATGGTGTAAATATAAGAGCTCAGAGACAGGAATGGTGTGATGCTTTGTTGCAACTGCCTAGGTTGCAAGAAGTGAGCATGTCACACTGCTATCTCTCAGGACCCCTTCATTCTTACCTAACTAGACTTGAGAATCTCTCAGTCATTCGCCTTGACGGAAACCATTTGTCATCCCCAGTGCCAGAAACCTTTGCCGATTTCAAGAATCTGACCACCTTGAGCCTCTTTTATTGCGGATTGAAAGGAAAGTTTCCAGAGAAGATCTTTCAGGTAGCAACGTTGTCTTTTATAGACATATCATGGAATATCGATCTTCATGGTTCTTTGCCAGAATTCTCATTAAATGGACATCTTCAGACCATGCTTGTAAGAAACACAAGTTTATCAGGAGCACTACCCGCTACTATAAGCAAACTGAGGCAGTTATCCATCTTAGATCTTTCTAATAGCCAGTTTAACGGAACACTTCCCATGTCAATGTCAAAACTCAAGGAACTCACTTATCTAGACTTGTCACTAAACAAATTTGTTGGCCCAATTCCATCTTTCAATGTATCCAAGAGTCTTACCCATTTAGACCTGTCTCACAATGATTTAACAGGTTCTATCATGCCTGCTCACTTCAAAGGCCTCACAAAATTGGTCCACATTTATTTGCATGACAATTTACTCAATGGAAGCCTTCCTTCTTTTCTTTTTGCACTCCCATTGCTACAAAGTATTCGACTTTCTAGCAACAACTTTCAAGGTAATTTGCACGGTTTTTCTAACATATCTTCCATCACGTTAAAGACGCTGGATTTAGGTAGTAATAATTTACAAGGGCCAATTCCTGCATCTGTTTTTAACCTCAGATCACTTGTTATTCTCCAGTTGTCTTCGAACAAGTTCATTGGCACAATACACATAGATATGTTTCAAAGACATGAAAATCTAACCACACTAGACCTTTCACACAATAACCTGCTGATAGATGCAAATGTTAATGACTCAGGCCTCTCTTCCCTCCCCAAGATGAGGAATATAATGTTGGCTTCCTGTAATTTGAGAGAATTCCCCAGTTTCCTAAGAAACCAATCTGAATTATTCAATTTGGACCTCTCAAGCAACCATATTCAAGGATCAATACCTGGATGGATTTGGCAACTTGGCTCTCTTACTCAGTTAAACATCTCCCACAATTTCCTCACCAAGGTCGATGGACCTGTGCAGAATGCTAGTGCTACTTTGATTGCCATTGACCTTCACTCAAACCAGCTCCACGGGAATCTTCCAATATTTGCAGCACAAGTCATTTATTTGGACTACTCAATAAATAACTTTAGCGGCATCATTCCACCTGATATTGGTACTTATTTGTCTAATGCAATTTTCCTGTCTTTTTCAAAAAACAGTTTATCTGGGAGTATTCCTTCAACCTTGTGTAAATACCCAAATCTGGTTGTTCTTGATTTTTCCCATAATCACTTTAATGGGACAATTCCAGAGTGCTTAATTAAGAGTGAGAGTCTTTTGGTATTAAATCTGGAATATAACAAGCTTGATGGCAACATTGCTGATAAATTTCCAGAATATTGTACTCTAACGTCTCTATTTCTCAATGGAAATCAGCTGGTCGGTCCAATTCCCAAAACTCTTCTGAACTGCAAAGCATTAGAGGTCCTAAATCTTGGAAATAATCAGATTTATGATGAATTTCCGTGCCTTCTAAAAAAGTTATCCACACTTCGTGTCTTAATATTGAGCAAAAACAAAATGCATGGTCACATTGGATGTTCTAAGATAACCGGTAATTGGCAGAAGCTCCAAATTGTTGATCTGGCTTTCAACAATTTTAGTGGTTTACTTCCAAGAAGAGACTTCAAAACTTGGGAAACAATGATGCTTGAAGTCCATGACGCATTAGATTTCATTCAAATCCAAACTCCGATCCTTTTAGTTCGTCATCTATACTATCAGGATTCACTGACACTCACCAGCAAAGGTTTACCAGTGGAGTTTGTTAAAATCCTCCTTGTTTTCACTTACATAGACTTCTCATCCAACAATTTTCAAGGGCCAATACCAGATGAGCTTATGAATTTTACAGGACTTCATGTTCTCAACTTGTCAAATAATGCTTTGACAGGCCAAATCCCATCCTCCATAGGAAATTCAAAACAGCTTGAGTCATTGGACCTGTCTAGCAACCATCTTGATGGAGAAATTCCCACACAACTTGCAAGTTTAAACTTCCTTTCATACATGAACCTCTCTTACAATCAGTTATCTGGGAGAATTCCAACAGGTACACAGCTTCAGTCACTCCCAGAAGCTTCTTTTGAGGGAAATGCTGGGTTATGTGGACCACCCTTGATGACAAATTGCTCAAACTTAACAGTGCCACCATCACCATCTGATGGAAATTCGGATCCTGGGACTTTAATTGAATGGAACTTCTTAAGTATTGAGTTGGGTGCTATTTGTGGGCTTGGCATTATTATTTTGCCAGTTATGTTTTGGAAAAGATGGAGGCTGCGGTACTGGAGGTATGTGGATGACTTTCTTTTCGTGGTATTCCCTCAGCTTGATTTTGTGTATGAACATCGTGGGGGGCAAAATTACAGAACTCTGAGATGGAGGCCTTACTAATTTGTCTGAGTGAAAAGCAGGAACACACAATGTAAGTTGCTCTCTCTTTTTCATTTTCAATTTTGTATTAATTTCTTGATCTTTCCTTATTTTTTATCTAATAATGATTGTGTTAAACAGGTTATCAAGCATACTGAAAAAAGAGTAGCAGCAATAAAATCTGTCAAGTTTTATCTTTGTTTTTGGGTTCTTATTATCGCGTGTTGACTCGAGTTGTGAAAAAGTTGCGTAACTCATTCATGCATGTATCTTCGTTGTTTTATATGGCAATCACCTGCAATACAAGGTTTTCGAAAGTTTCAAGAAACCTTGCAAACCTTGTCTTATCTGTATTCTATAATTTATAATACTAATATTCAAGGCTCTAATAAAAAAAGCTTTTTCAGGTGTCAATTTTATAGTAATTTAAGACATATTATATAATCTTAAATTTTAATCATTGATTTTTTTAAAAATCATAATCCTAGTTATCATATGTAATTATTGGATATTTCTTTTATTGTTTCAATAATAAATACGGCCATCTGACGCCACTAAATCCTTCAGGCTAGTAAAAGAATACAAATACAAAAGAAATTATTTCAAAGACGCAGAAATAATCATATTTATAATTAAATTAAAAAGAAACTAAAATGAAAAACCAAAATATATTTGTATTTGCATTCTTTTAGATCAAACCATCTTTATTCTTTTTGTCACTCAAAATGGCTTTATTGATATAGATATATCAGTACAAACAAACAGGAGAGAGAAATTTTAAAACCATCTGAGAGAGAAATTTTCTCCCATGATTCATAATTGAACACGCCTTATGGATGAGAGAGAAAACTTAAATCTGGACCGCTTTCAAGCTTCGCCTCATCCAAATTCTTCCTTTGCTGAAATGCTTTCAGCATTCAGCTTCCAAGTCATCACTAAGACTCGCATTCCTAGTTGAAGAACAATCGAGTTCGTTCATATTAATTGGCAAAGTAAATATTCATAGCTTAAGAACGTTTGAGTTTGCATTCCTGGCTGAACCGCGTTCAAGCTTCACCATCGAGACTCTGCCCGCTGTGCCATCCATGGGACTTGGCAATGACGATGGAGAGGCTGCTTTCGATGAGGAGTGGGTTGGCGGGCCCGCCGACATAGACAGGATCGTTGTCGCTGGACTTGTTGGCCGGCCCTCATGATCAGCATTGGGCTTGTATCTAATTTAGGGATTGGGCGTTTTTTATTTTTATTGGTTTATCGTCCTGTTTGTCTTTGAGGCCAGATAAACTTGAGTCATGGCAAGATTTGAGAGAAGATATCATAACATTTATTTATTTTTTGGTCATTGAGATATCTAATTAGAAATGTAGATGGTTGAGGCGTTGAGCTATTAGCTAAGTTGTCCATTTCAACGTAATGGTTGTCCATTTCACCAACTCGGTTTTCCGAAACAAGAATTTTCTGTACAGGAGCTCCAATTTGGGTCAGATGTGAAAGGGGAACAACAATAGGACATATTAGGGGAAAAAATAAAATAAGGACAAAAATGTCATGACTTAATCTCTCACCATGTGATGGTAAATTCACTGGGAACCATATAAGATGCCACCAACTTTCTCTTGTTAGTTTTTCAAAGAGAGTGTGTCTTCTTTTCCTTTTTCCCCAACATTTTTAAGTGTTGTTTTTGTTTTTTGTTTTTTGGTTCTGGTCAATGTCCGTCAAAGTTTTTTCCTTTTTTTTGTCGATCCCTCAAAGTTTGGTGAAATGCCATAAGTGTGGGTTTTTTTTTCCTGGTCAACATCTTTCAAAGTTTGTCAAAAGACCATAAGGTAATGTTTGATATGGTAGCGGGGATATAAATACATGGATAGTCTGTCGTTATATGCTTTTTGATAAGGGATGTGGAGTATGGGGACGAAAAAATTTTCTATCTCAGAGACAAAATTTTCTTGTATTTCTATCACTTCAAAAAGTGGGGACATGACACAATGATACAAATTTCCATTAATGATCAGGCCACCGGTCAACGATCTTCAACGGTGGTCAACGGCCGGCCAGTGATAGTCAAGGCCGGTCAATGAAAAGTCAACATTTATCTCCGTCTCTACAACCAAACATGATACAAAGATAATATTTTTTATATTTTCATATCCACTATTTCTATAATTCTGTTTTCATCCTCCATTCCCTTATCAAACACTGCCTAACTTTTTTTTTTTCCCGGTCAACAGCTTTTTAAGTTTGTTGAAAGGTCATATAAAGAGCCTAAAGTGGAAGAGGGGCTTACATAATAAAGTTGCAGACCCGAAAAATAGGATCCAGTGCATAGAGTACCAATAATGAATTATTACATTTTTTTACCAAAAGAAATTCATTATATTTGACAACAAAAGGAAGGGGTTGATGAAAAGGATAATACTAACTAAGTTTAATAACCATGAGACCTAGTACAATTATTAGTTAGTTAGGCTTATTAAGCATTTAATCAGGGATTAATTCCTGGTGGTATGCATAGAAATAGTTTTATAACTAGAGATTTATCTACTTAGGAGATCTTGTCTTAAATGAATTAATCATTACTGTTATCACAGTAGATACATTGAGAAAACAAAAAATCAGCTTTAGTAATGTAAGGGGACAAAAAAAAAACTACCTTTGGTAACAATTATGGTAAAACAAATGACATAGTCTCTTGTTTATTTTTTTTTCTTCTGAATTTTGGTCTCTTATTTTCTCTTTTAATCCAATTTTACATATTTTAAATTATCTAATAATTTAATTCCACATCATACTTTCACCAACTTTATTGAGACATGATGATACATCACTAATTCTTGGTGTCATGTCATCACTATATTATCGACACATTAATTTCGTTAAAATATATTAAACTAATATTGAATATTATATTAATAAACACTTTAAGATGAAAGGAAAAAAAAAGTAAATAATTTTTTTAAAATTATTGAATTACTCGTTTATTTTATTTTTTGTATTAATTGCTCATTTCATATATTTTACCCCACTTATTTATTAAGACGGCACCTGCATGCAGTTTCAGAATCACTTCACACTTATATATAATAATGGATGGTGGTAATAAGTGTTTCTTTTTTTTTTTTTCTTAGATAAAAATTTGGGGTTAGGAGATGGCGTCAGGTTAGACGAGTAGCGGTTCGAGCATGTGATTTATTAGATGTGTTAAAATAATTATTGTGTTAAACAGGTCATCAAGCCCAGTGAAAAAGCGTAGCAGCAATTAATTATGTTAACTTTTATCTTTGTTTTTTGAGTTCTTATCACCAGAGCTAAGTGTGTTGACCTTTGAGTTGTAACAAAGTTGCATTTCTCATTCATGCATGTGTCTACAATGCAAGCCTCGTTTTAATAATATGGTTAGCCTTCATTGATTCCTAATCTACAAAACATGATTGGAAGAGGGAAATATTTCACGTGAAGAATTGCAAATTGTGGAAAACGGATGAATTTATGGTAAATGGACAATGGCATTGGTTTTCCACAGATTGTACACAAAGAAAGCTGAGTATCCCCAAAGATTAATTCATCTATATATATGTACTAAGTCGTTGTTCGGATGGCTCCCAGAGTCGCTTAAATCATATTTGTATGAGGCGACATTTTTTTTTAATGTGACAAATAATTTATTTCTAAACCCATTTAACACTGATAAAAAAAAATACAAAAGTTATAATATAAAAATAATTTGATCCATCCACTTTATCTTTTAAATTATCAGGACTCAGTCAATTACAATCTTCAGACAATGAAAGAGACTATGGAGGAAAATGTATAATGGACTGGAAAACAAAACAAGAATTGATTGATTGAGAGCTTTGGCTAGACCGAACTTTTTGTCCCACTCTATTTTTTACTTTGTTCACATTCAGATGAAATGTCTAACTTATATGTCTCGACCCTTTTGAGTCCATCATTAATCTCTTCAATTCTTCAGCATTCAGTTGTGAGTGGTGTAGTCTTATTAGAGTCCAATGAGAATTCCATTAGTTTCATGGCTTTCCTTCGTGTTGTGCTTCGTGTTGTGCTACTGGTGCTGGATACACTTTGGTGTTGCAGTCACTGTGGTTCATGGCCAACGCCTTGAGGACCAACAGTCATTGTTGTTGGGAACTAAACACACAATTCCCTACTTGCAAGAACAAGAGGAGCAACAATTCTAGCAACGAAATAATGGCAGCAAACAACACAAATTAACCAGAACAATAATCGGAACAATGCACCAAGATTTTTAACGTGGAAAATTCCCTCAATGTGAGAGACAAAAACCACAGGTAGTCCAGACCAATGAAATAGCTCCACTATGATCAAAACAGGTACAAGAGAGTCTCAAATAAATGCACAAACCGGCGATCAAACAACAAGCTTCAAACTTCCATCTTGGCAAAGATTTAGTCATCATATATGAACCATTCTCATCAGTGTGAACCTTTTCAAGTTCTAACAACTTAGCATTCAAAGTATCACGTATCCAATGATACCTCACATCAATATGTTTGGATCTTGAATGAAAAGTTGAGTTCTTACCAAGATATATAGCACTTTGACTATCACAAAATAGCACATATTTCTCTTGAGTAAAACCAAGCTCTTGTAAGAACTTCTTCATTCAAAGCATCTCCTTGCATGCTTCGGTAATGGCAATGAACTAAGCTTCTATAGTGGATAAAGCAACACATTTTTGTAACTTAGATTGCCAAGCTACAGCTCCATCTCCAAATTTAACCAAATAACCTGAAGTAGACCTTCTAGAGTCAATATCTCCTGCCATGACTGAATCAGTGTAACCAACTAGAAAAGGCTTCTCATTTCCAAAACATAACTTCAAGTTAGAAGTACCACAGAGATATCTCATAATTGACTTCACTGCATTCCAATGCTCTCTTCCTGGATTTGAAAGAAAACGACTAACACTACCAACAGCATGGGCTAAGTCTGGTCTAGTGCATACCATAGCATACATCAAACTACCCACGGCTGAAGCATATGGAACTCTCTCCATGTCTTTCTTCTCTTCTTCATTTGATGGACTTTGCTTGCAACTCAATTTGAAGTGTGTAGCAAGAGGAGTACTAACAGCTTTAGCACTCTCCATTTAAAACCTTTGCAGCACAGCTTCAATGTATTTCTTTTGTGACAGCCAAAGTTTCTTCTCTTTTCTATCCCGGATGATTCTTATACCAAGAATCTGCTTTGCTGGTCCGAGATCCTTCATTGCAAATGACATCCCAAGTTGCTTCTTCAACCTATCAATTCCAGAAGCATTTTGACCAATAATAAGCATGTCATCAACATATAACAAAAGGATAATAAAATCATTACTAGCAAACTGTTTAATGAAAACGCAATGATTTGAAGTAGTCTTCTTATAGCCTTGCTCTCCCATTATAGACTCAAACGTCTTACACCATTGCCTCGGAGCTTGCTTCAAGCCATATAAGCTCTTCTTGATTTTGTACACATAATCTTCTTTACCTTTTGCTTTAAAACCTTCAGGCTGCTCCATGTAGATTTCCTCCTCAAGATCACCATGGAGGAAAGCAGTTTTTACATCCATCTGCTCTACTTCTAAATCAAGACCTGTAGCCAAACTCAAAACTGTCCTGATAGATGACATCTTCACAACTGGAGAAAAAATCTCATCATAATCAATCCCCTTTTCTGCCTAAAGCCTTTAACTACCAATCTAGCTTTATACCTTGGGGAAGAAGAATTCCCTTGATGTTTCAACCTGTATATCCACCTGTTTTGCAAAGCTCTCTTACCATTAGGTAATTTCACGAGCTCAAATGTTTGATTATCATACAAGGACTGCATTTCATCTTGCATAGCATCAACCCATTTTTGCTTCTAGTCACTATCCATAGCCTCCTCATAACATTCAAGTTCTCCCCCATCAGTCAAGGTCACATACTCATCAGAAGGATACCTTGTTGAAGGTTGTATCTTTCTAGTATACCTCCTAAGTGCAACAGGCTGATTTGTAGGTATTTCATGCTGATCATCAACAACATCATCAGTTGGAGCATCTAAATGATCTCCTACCTGCTGGTCATCACAAACCCTATGGTCATCTTCTTGCATATGATCCTGGGCCTGATTCTCTGCTAGTTCTTGTGCATGTGGTGGCTGGACTGGATCTACATCGATCAAGTCACTACTATGCTGGGATTCAGTCTTCTCCACTTTCTCAATATCTGCAATGGTCTGGTCTTCGACAAACACCACATCACGGCTTCTCACAAGTTTTTTATCAATTGGGTCATAAAGCCTATAGCCAAGCTCATCCTGACCATACCCAATAAAGATGCATTGCTTTGTCTTCACATCCAACTTAGATCTCTTATCCTTTGGAACATGAACAAATGGCTTGCACCCAAACACTCTCAAGTGATTATAAGAGACATTTTTGCCAAACCACACATTATTTGGAACATTATTATCTAAAGCAATAGCAGGACTCAAATTAATCACATGTACTGCTGTAAGCAATGCCTCTCCCCAGAAATGCTTAGGCAGCTTTGCTTTAGTAAGCACCATTATCAGTACGAATGCATTTAAGCTTCTTACCTGTTTGCCGCTCGACCAAAACTTGGAATTCTTTGAACTTCTCCAAGACTTGATTCTTGGTCTTCAAAGCATAAGCCCAAAGCTTCCTTGAGTGATCATCAATGAAAGTTACAAAATAAAGAGCACCACTAAAAGACTTTGCCTTCAATGGACCACAAACATCAGAGTGCACCAACTCCAAGAAATATGATTTCCTTGAAGGAGGATGCTTCTTGAAGGATAATCTTCTCTGTTTTCCAGCCATGCAATGAGAACATTTCTCCAACTCTGCATTCTTCAAACCAGAAAGTATATCCTTTTTAGCCAAACAATTGAGACCTTTTTCACTGATGTGACCAAGTCTTCTATGCCATAATTCAGAAGCTTCTTTGCTTTCAACTGCATTTATACTGCCTTTTGAGATTGTGGATTTCATCACATACAAACTTGAGGTCTTCTTTCCTCGAGCCACTACCAAGTTGCCTTTAGTAAATTTCCACTGACTACTACCAAAGGTGCTAACATAACCTTCATCATCAAGCTTTCTGACCGAAATCAAGTTCAAGCGAAGATCTGGAGCATGTTTAACATCCTTTAACAGAAACTTCATTCCAACATTAGTTTCTAAATAAATATCTCCCATACCAATCACCTTGGCCAATCCATCATTGCCCATCTTTAGCACTCCATAGTCACCTGAAGTGTAAGATGTAAAGAACTCCTTCCTTGGCGTGACATGTATTGAGGCACCACTATCAATTACCCAGTCAGACTCATCAAATACTATATTAATCATGTTCTCATAACCTACAATGAGAAGATCATCTAACGTAGCAGTAGAGACACGATCATTATTGTGTTCTTTCTTCTCTTGCTTACCTTTGTTCTCCCTTTTCCAAAGAAAGCAATGCTTTTGGATGTGCCCTGTTTTATGACAGTAATGACATTCAATATTTTTGTACCTTGATCTGGACTTGCTTCTGCTTTTACCTCTACCCTTTGTGCCTTTGTTCTGACTTCTTCCCCTATTTTCTGTAACCAAGATCTCTGAATGAGATGAAGAACCTTGAGTCTTCCTTCTCACTTCTTCATTCAAGACACCACCTTTAACGAGTTGCATGGTTACCACACCATTAGGAGCAGAATTAGTAAGAGAGATACGAAATGTCTCCCAAGAGTCTGGTAGAGTATTTAGCAACCAAAGCCCTTGAACCTCATCTTCAAACTTGATTCCCATGCCTAACAACTGATTTAAAACTCCTTGAAACTTATTCAAATGATCAGATGTGGAAGACCTTTCCTTGTATCTCAGATTCATCAACATATTCAACAAATACAACTTGTTATTCCTGCATTTCTGAAGCATACAAGGATTCAATCTTTTCCCACATAGTTCTAGCATGAGTCTCATTAGCAATGTGATTATAAACATTATCTTCTACCCATTGCTGAATAAAACCACAAACTTGTTGATGCTCAAATTCCCATTCTTCTTCAGTTTTTGACTCTGGTTTTTGTGTAGCAAACACAAGCATATGCAGATTTTTAACAAACAACAAATCTTTCATCTTGCCTTTCCATATATGATAGTTACTACCATTCAATGATACCATTCTATTTGTATTTGCCTCCATCATTCAAGCAAGCTATAATCAATAATGCCCAAGATAGAGCTCTGATACCAAATGTTGGGAATTAAACACACAATTCCCTACTTGCAAGAACAAGAGGAGCAACAATTCTAGCAGTGAAATAATGGCAGCAAACAACACAAATTAACCAGAACAATAATCGGAACAATGTACCAAGATTTTTAACGTGGAAAATTCCCTCAATGTGAGAGACAAAAACCACGAGTCGTCCAGACCAATGAAATAGCTCCACTATGATTAAAACAGGTACAAGAGAGTCTCAAATAAATGCACAAATCGTGCTAACAACAATCTAAACCAACCAATCACCAATTCACAAAATTGAGAACAAGGAAATGTGAAATACCCCAAAATTAGAGCTTCTGTCCGAGACCAGTTTCTCACCCTCCAGACCTTATTTCAACAATCTAACCGTTCAGAATGAAGAACCACCTGTCTGGAACCTGCTATCCAAATTTCAGCCCGATCTAACGGTGAACGACTTCGTAAACGGCGATTCACGGTGACAGCTTAAACCAGAAAATTTGATTCCGCAAACCGAAACAGCACCTCTGTTCGTGAGCAATATCTCACACTCCAGACCTTTGCTCAATGATTCGACCGTTCAGAATGAAGAACCACTGTTACGAACCTGCTGTCCAAATTTCAGCTCGATCCAACGGTGAACGAATTCGTAAACGCCGATCAAAGGTGACAGGTTGTGAAAAAAAAAATGAAAAAGGAGGAGGCCGAGTTCTCTGTTCTCTCTCAATGTGTGGCTGCGGGATTTTCCCAAAAATGAGCACACACTTCTTACCCTAACTGACTACTCTCATAAAGTAAGTGGGCTAGCTTGGTTTTGGGCTTTTCCCCACATAGGAGTGAGCCCAAACCCAACAATTGCTGCTCCAATTGAAGAGTAGCCTCCAGTTCGATTAGGAAATTTCTCGCAAACTGGCATCCTAGAATGAAAGCGTTGATTACTGTCTTTGGAATGGTGTAACCTGTGATGACAAGGGACGTGTTTCTGGCCTTGACCTGAGCGAAGAATCAATCCATGCTGGATTTGATAATTATAGTAGCCTTTTCAGTCTCTGAAATCTCCAAGCTTTGAATTTGGCTTACAATGATTTCAATTCTGAGATACCATCGGGATTCAGCAAGTTGAAGAGCTTAACGTGTCTGAATCTATCATATGCTGGCTTTGTGGGGCAGGTTCCAATGGAGATTTCTCAGTTGATCAGGTTAGTTACTCTTGATATATCCTCCCTTTCTTATTTAGCTGGGCAAGATCTAGAACTGAAGAATCCAAATTTGCAAAAGATTGTCCAAAACCTCACCAGGATTAAGCAACTGTATCTGGATGGTGTAAATATAAGGGCTCAAGGACAGGTGTTGAAATGCATGGTATTCAGAAAGAAAGAGCAAATAATTGAAAGAATGTAAATGTAGAAATTTTACTTATGATCAAGATGGTGAGTAATACATGATGATAGAGCCTTATATAGGCAATGAGTGAGACTAACTAATCAAGAAATCTAACTAACTAATCTAACTAACATATCAATATTTCTAATAGCAATTACATCCTCTAACACCCTCTCCAAGCTCGAAGATACATACTTTTCGTATCTCCAGCTTGGGATGAAAGTGTAATATAATGGAAATGAAAAGAAAAAAATACAATGTAATCAGGAAATACAATGTGATCAAATGAACAATATATGATGAACGCAATGGTGGTGGTGCCTAGTTCTTCTTTGACATCTCCATGGCACTCATTGCAAGAGAAATGACAAATCGTCAACAATCCCAACCCGGGAATATCATCAACAAATGCTTAACCAAACATTGGCAAGTTCCTCACCAAAACTTCCTTTCTTTCTCTATCAAGGAATAACTTCCATGGGAGCATCCCAGAATCATTATGCGAGGCTTCATACCTCGATGTTCTTGACCTCTCCTTGAATTCCCTAACAGGAACAATTCCCAAATGCTTGCTTGCTATGAGTGAGACTCTTGGTGCACTGAATCTTAGGAGAAACAAGCTTACTGGAAGAATTGACACATATTCTGGCTCATGTTCCTTAAGGAGTGTAGATCTCAATGCCAATTTCTTTCAAGGGAACATTCCAAAATATCTTGCTAATTGCAGCATGCTAGAGGTTTTAGACCTTGGGAATAACCAGATCGATGATCGATTCCCCTACTGGTTGAAAGGTGTATCCACCTTGCGTGTTCTTATTCTGAGAGCCAACAAATTACATGGATCCCTCAAATGTCCGCCAACCAATCTGTCATGGCCACATCTTCAGATTCTTGACATTGCTTCAAACAACTTCAGTGGCAGAATTCCACCCACATTCTTCGAAAATTGGAAGGAAATGATGGTGATCGTAAAGGGAAGAAGGCTGTAGCAAGATCATTTTCAGCATTTGGTGCTAACACCAACCGACTATGAACTAGTTTATTACCATGTGACAAAGGTGATGACAAGCAAGACGATGCAAATGCAGCTGGTGAAGATTTTGACTATCTTCACAGCTGTTGACATGTCATGCAACAAATTTGAAGGACCAATACCAGAAGAGATTGGAAAGTTGAAAGCAGTCTACATTCTCAACTTTTCTCATAATGCTCTCACAGGCCAAATTCCATTCTCTCTAGGAAACTTGAACCTTCTTGAGTCATTAGACCTCTCAAGCAACAAGCTGAGTGGGATGATACCAACTCAGCTAGCAAGCCTTACTTTCTTGTCATTCTTGAACCTCTCTTGCAATCAGTTAGTTGGGAGAATCCCAACAAGTACACAGCTTCAGTCACTCTCAGAAGGTTCCTTTCAAGGAAATGCAGGGTTATGTGGACCACCCTTGACAACAAATTGCTCAGACCTACGACTGCTACCACCACCGCCATCCCAAGGAAACTCAGATTCTGGGAGTTCTACTGATTGGAATTTCTTGAGTGCTGAATTGGGTTTTGTTTTTGGACTTGGCATTATTTTTTTTGAGTTAATGTTCATTTTAGTCCCTCACTTTTTATTATTGAGTCATTTTAGTCTATGACTTTTAAAATAGGTCAAATTAGTCCCTAACATTACAAAATATGAGTCATTTTAGTCCCTTAACTTAATTGTAGTTAATTTTCTATCAATTAAATGATGATTGATAACATTAAGTGATACCTTGACATACTATATGTCATCTAAAGTAGAATATATTTTAAAATGAATTATTTTGATATTTAAAATTATATAAAATAAATCATTTAAATATTCATTATACATCATAAATTGACTCATTTTGTACAATTTTAGATACCAAAATAAACTATTTTAAACTCTATTATACTTTAGATGACACATGGTATAATAATATGTAACTTAATGTTACATATCATCATCTAATTGATAAAATGTTAAATAAAAGTGGAACAAAGGACTAATTTGACTCACATTTTGTAGTGTTAGGGACTGATTTGACTCGTTTGAAAAGTCAGGGACTAAAATGACTCATGAGTGAAAAGTTGGGGACTAAAATGAACATTCACTCATTTTTTTTCCACTCATGTTTTGGAAAAGATGGAGGCTGTGGTACTGCAGCCATGTGGAGGGCTTGCTTTGTAAGGTATTCCCTCAGCTTGATTTTGTATATGAACATCGTGGGGGGAAAAATTACCGAACTCTAAGATGGAGGCCTTACTAATTTGCCCGAGTGGAAAGCAAGAACACATAATGTATGTTGCACTCTCTTTTGTTTTTTAGTATTGTATTTCTTGGTCTTTCTTGGTTTCTGATCAGCGTCAAGACAATGATTGTGTTAAGCAGGTCATCAAGCCTAGTGAAAAAGTGTAGCGGTAATTAATTATGTTAGCTTTTCTCTTTGTTTTTTTGGGTTCTTATCACCAGGGTTAAGTGTTGACTCTTGAGTTGTAACGGAGTTGCATAACTCATTAATGCATGTGTTCATTGCAAGCCTCGTTTTATTAATATGTTGGAGGTTGGTGTTCATTGCTTTTTAATTTACAACATGGTTTGAAGAGGGAAATAATCTTTGGAGAAGTGCGATAAATTTATGGCAAATGGACAATGACATTGGTTTTCCACAGAATGTACACAAGAAATTTGAGCATCCCCAACGATTAATTCATCTATATGTTTGTAGGATGGCTCCCATCGTTAAGACGCTTAAATCATATTTGTATGAGTCGACATTATTTTTTTATGTGATAAATGATTTATTTCTAAACCCATTTAACAGTAATAAAAACTAAAAAGTTATAAAAATAATTTGATCCATCCACTTTATCACTTAAATTGTCAAGACTCAAGTCTCATTTCAGAAACCCAAGCGACCAAAGCAAAAAGAACTTCATACTAAAAAGGGACTAAAGTGGAGAATGTATAATGAATTGACTGGAAAACAAAACAAGAATTCAGGACATGGTTTACTTTGACTGAGCTTCACCTTTGAGTCTGTGTTTGAGATCTACCAAACTTTTTGTCCCACTCTATTTTTTCCTTTGTTCACATTCAGATTGAAAGGTAGAATGAAAGCATGGGCGGAAATGTCTAACTTATATGTCTTGACCCTTTTGAGTCCATCATTAATCTCTTCAATTCTTCAGCATTCAGTTGTGAGTGGTAAAATCTTAGTAGAGTCCAATGAGAATTCCATTAGTTTCATGGCTTTCCTTCATGTTGTGCTACTGGTGCTGGACACACTTTGATGTTGCAGTCACTGTGGTCCATGGCCAACGCCTTGCCGTCATTGCTGCTCCAATTGAAGAGCAGCCTCCGGTTCGACCAGGAAATTTCCCGCAAACTGGCATCCTGGAATGCAAGCATTGATTACTGTCTTTGGAATGGTGTAACCTGTGATGACAATGGACATGTTTCTGGTCTTGACCTGAGTCAAGAATCAATCCATGCTGGATTTGATAATTATAGTAGCCTTTTCAGTCTCCGAAATCTCCAAGTTTTGAATTTGGCTTACAATAATTTCAATTCCGAGATACCATCGGGATTCAGCAAGTTGAAGAGCTTAACGTATCTGAATCTGTCATATGCTGGCTTTGTGGGGCAGGTTCCAGTGGAGATTTCTCTGTTGACCAGGTTAGTTACTCTTGATATCTCCTCCTACTATACTGATACCCTCGAGCTACAGCTAAAACTAAAGAATCCAAATTTGCAGAAGATTGTCTCAAATCTCACCAGGATTAGGCAACTGTATTTGGATGGTGTAAATATAACAGCTCAGGGACAGGAATGGCGCGATGCTTTGTTGCAACTGCCTAGGTTGCAAGAAGTGAGCATGTCAAACTGCTATCTCTCAGGTCCCCTTCATTCTTCCCTCACTAGACTTGAGAATCTCTCAGTCATTCGCCTTGACGGAAACCATTTGTCATCCCCAGTGCCAGAAACCTTTGCCAATCTCAAGAATCTGACCACCTTGAGCCTTAGTTATTGCGGATTGAAAGGAAAGTTTCCAGAGAAGATCTTTCAGGTAGCAACATTGTCTTTTATAGACATATCATTGAATACCGATCTTCATGGTTCTTTGCCAGAATTCTCATTAAATGGACATCTTCAGACCATGCTTGTAAGTTACACAGGTTTATCAGGAGCACTTCCAAGTTCAATGTCAAAACTCATGGAACTCACTTATCTGGACTTGTCAGTTAACAAATTCGCTGGTCCAATTCCATCTTTCAATGTATCCAATAGTCTGACATATTTAGACCTGTCTCACAATGATTTAACAGGTTCTGTTACACCTGCTCACTTCAAAGGCCTCACAAAGTTGGCGCACATTTATTTGCATGACAATTTTCTCAATGGAAGCCTTCCTTCTTTTCTTTTTGCACTCCCATTGCTACAAAGTATTCGACTTTCTAGCAACAACTTTCAAGGTAATTTGCACGGTTTTTCTAACATATCTTCCATCACCTTAGAGACGCTGGATTTAGGTAGTAATAATTTACGAGGGCCAATTCCTGCATCTGTTTTTAACCTCAGATCACTTGTTATTCTCCAGTTGTCTTCGAACAAGTTCATTGGCACAATACACATAGATATGTTTCAAAGACTTGAAAATCTAACCACACTTGGCCTTTCACACAATAACCTGCTGATAGATGCAAATGTTAATGACTCAGGCCTCTCTTCCCTCCCCAAGATAAGGAATATAATGTTGGCTTCCTGTAATTTGAGAGAATTCCCCAGTTTCCTAAGAAACCAATCTGAATTATTCAATTTAGACCTCTCAAGCAACCATATTCAAGGATCAATACCTGGATGGATTTGGCAGCTTCGCTCCCTTACTCAGTTAAACATCTCCCACAATTTCCTCACCCAGTTCGATGGACCTGTGCAGAATGTCAGTGCTCCTTTGATTGCCATTGACCTTCACTCTAACCAGCTCCAGGGAAAGCTTCCAATATTTGCAGCACAATTCAGTTATTTGGACTACTCAATAAATAACTTCAGCTCCATTATTCCACCAGATATTGGTACTCATTTGTCTGTAGCAATTTTCCTGTCTTTTTCAAAAAATAGTTTATCTGGTAGTATTCCTTCGACCTTGTGCAATAACTCAAATCTGGCTGTTCTTGATTTTTCCCATAATCACCTTAGTGGGACCATTCCAGATTGCTTACTGCAGAGTGAGAGTCTTTTGGTATTAAATCTGGAATATAACAAGCTCCATGGCAACATTGCTGATAAATTTCCAGAACATTGTACTTTAACGTCTCTATTTCTCAATGGAAATCAGCTGGTCGGCCCAATTCCCAAAACTCTTCTGAACTGCACAGCATTAGAGGTCCTAAATCTTGGAAATAATCAGATTTATGATGAATTTCAGTGCTTTCTAAAAAAGTTATCCACACTTCGTGTCTTGGTTCTGAGCAGAAACAAAATGCACGGTCAAATTGGATGTTCTAAGATTAATGGTACTTGGCAGAAGCTCCAAATTGTTGATCTGGCTTTCAACAAGTTTAGTGGTTTACTTCCAAGAAGTGAGTTAAAAACTTGGGAAACAATGATGCTTGAAGTCCATGACCCATTAGATTTCATTCAAATCCAAACTCCGATCCTCACATTTGATCATATATACTATCAGGATTCAGTGACACTTACCAACAAAGGTTTGTCAATGGAGTTTGTTAAAATCCTCAGTGTTTTCACTTCTATAGACTTCTCTTCCAACAATTTTCAAGGGCCAATACCAGACGAGCTTATGAATTTTGCAGGACTTCATGTTCTCAACTTGTCACATAATGCTTTGACAGGCCAAATCCCATCCTCCATAGGAAACTCAAAACAGCTTGAGTCTTTGGACCTGTCTAGCAACCATTTTGATGGAGAAATTCCCACGCAACTTGCAAATTTAAACTTTCTTTCATACTTGAACCTCTCTTACAATCAGTTAGTTGGGAGAATTCCAACAGGTACACAGCTTCAGTCTTTCTTAGAAGCTTCTTTCGAGGGAAATGCAGGGTTATGTGGACCACCCTTGATAACAAATTGCTCAAACTCACCACTGCCACCATCACCATCTGATGGAAATTCAGATCCTGGCACTTTAATTGAATGGGACTTCTTAAGTATTGAGTTGGGTTCTATTTGTGGGCTTGCCATTATTATTTTGCCAGTTATGTTTTGGAAAAGATGGAGGCTATGGTACTGGAGGCATGTGGATGACTTGCTTTTCAAGGTATTCCCGCCGCTTGATTTTGTGTACGAACATCGTGGGAGGCAAAATTACAGAACTC
The DNA here is from genome assembly GCA_031216105.1 of Dalbergia cultrata. Taxonomy (NCBI): domain Eukaryota; kingdom Viridiplantae; phylum Streptophyta; class Magnoliopsida; order Fabales; family Fabaceae; genus Dalbergia; species Dalbergia cultrata. The sequence goes on from CM062353.1 coordinate 62,865,114, forward strand.
TAATATGGAGGCCTTACTAATTTGTCTGAGTTAAAACTAAAAAGCAGGAACACAAAATGTAAGTTGCTCTCTCTCTTTTTTATTTTCAATTTTCTATTGATTTCTTGATCTTTCTTTATTTTTTGTCAGTGTCATAATAATAACTGTGTTAAACAGGTTATCAAGCATAATGAAAAAGAGCAGCAGCAATAAAATCTGTCAAGTTTTATCTTTGTTTTTGGGTTCTTATTCTGTGTTGACTCCTGAGTTGTAAAACAGTTGCATAACTCATTCATGCATGTATCTTCGTTGTTATATATGGTAATCACCTGCAATACAAGGTTTTCGAAATTTTCAGGAAACCTTGCAAACCTTGTTTTATTAATATATATATGTTTGAGGGTAGTTTTCATTGCGATATATTTAAATGATAGGGAGATCGAAATAAGTCACTTGGAGAATTATGAATTGTCGAGGCAGATCAACTTTTGACATATGGACAAAAACCTTGGTTTTACCCATAATGCACACAAAGAAATCCGAGATGCATGAAGTTTCTAGAATGGTATTTAAAATTAAATTCAGTAGTATATAAATGTCTATTATGGAAAAAAAAGGGGGGGAAAGCACGTAGTGAGAAAAATCTAAGAGAGCATATCAGGCAATTATTACCAATACACTCCCCTACATAAATATAAGTGCTTCTTTTAGATTTGAAGTGTGAACAATTTTAACATAATGGAAAGTTCAAATCTCCAAACCACTTGGTTATGACTCTAATATAAATGAAACCACCTATCCTAAAGGCGTTAAGCTAGTGGATAGAGTTATATGCAATTTTTTTCTTGGAAAGGCATATTTGCTGAGTCCTATTAATAACCTTTATAAACACTCGAATAATCATTTTTTTTTTTCACGTTTGATTATGGAGTGGAATTAATCACGCAATCTTAAGATGGTCAAAAATCTTTTTTCTGCTTTATATTAGATATATGCATGTGTTCAGTACTATAAACTTTATTACGCTCTAATATTAAGAATATCCTACTTGAATTATATTTTATTATGAATGAAGTATGTTATTTAAATTATATATATTTTTAAATTATTTTCCTTTTTTTCAGTGTGAGTTGCAATCTCAATTTTCAAATATCAAAATGCTATTTAAGACGTTTAATTTTCTCAAATTAATTTATTTGTACATTTATTTAGACTATTTATTATTTTTCTTAATTTTTCATAAACCCTTAATTGATAGATATATTGAGACGGAGGGAATATTTTATTTTAAAATAACTAATCTTACTTTTAATTAATATATTTATTTATTTAGGGTTGATCCACACATATGTTTTAAGAAATTTAATAGGGTTCATTTGGATGTTGAAATTTTGATTGTAATAATGTAGAATTTTAATTTCAATTTCAATTCTAAAAAGAATTGCAATTAATTTAGATCTTTAAATTTATGTTTGGGTTTACTAAAATATTATAACACGGTTGTTGGAAAATAAATAAGAAAGAGAAATAATTATATAGACTTAAATGAAGAAGAAAGAGATATTTGATAAGTTTTGAAATTAACAATTCATATGGTATATGTTAGAAATTACTAATAAGAATCAATTTTAGTTGTTTTCTAATTCCATGAAATTGGATTGTGGAATTATAATTCTAACTCTACAGATTATGCTAAACATGAAATTAAAATTGGGATGTGTAATACCAATTCCAAACTCCAAATTAAATCCATGCTCAATTTCAATTGTCAAACGAGAGTGAATAACCTGATAATAATAAAAGTTAAACTAATTTTACTAAAGTATCCCTATAATTGATCTAAAACCATATTTATATTTTCCACTAACTTGCTTAGTAACCGTAATTCATGTAAAGATAAAATTGACAAAAAAAAGAGTTATTAATAACCTCCTAAGTTAATTGATAATTTCAAACTTGAAAAAAATTCTAACTGGACATACAGGGGGAAGTATTAAGTTATACTGCTTTAGGTAAATACAGTGATCTAAATTCATTATTAATAAAATTGTAAAACAAAAAATCAAATGAAAACCATAATTTTTTGTCGAAAGAAAGTCGCTTAACATGTTAAAATAAATTACAATAATTTATTTACTTAATTTTAACTCTATATATGTAACTGAAATTTGCTTCAATTAAACCAAAAAAGGTATTTTATGTTTCTAAAATTTTAAATATGTGTATCGCTATTAAATTTACTAGAGTAAAATATGCTTTTTTTTTAAACCTTTTGTCGTTTGAAAGCAAAAGCAAGCTACTTCGAAAGCTAAAGATTAATTGACCAAGGTAATTCATTGGTGTGGGATGCCCTTAAGACTACTTGAATAAGATTTACATGAGTCAACGTGATCCTTTTAATGAGCCAAGTAATCTCTTTTTAAGCCCATATAACACTGCTAGAAAAGCATAATATAAAAATTATTTGATCCATCCACTATATCTTCAATTGCTCAAGCTAAGCCACAGAAAAATCTTCAGACAATGAAAGTGACTAACGTGGAAGATGCATAATAATGCAACAATGATAACCGCGTTCTGTCTTTCTTTTCTAGTTACATAATGCAATTTATAGCTAGAGACAAACAGCACAACAAACCAAGAATTTAGAGCATGGTTTACTTTGACTTAGATTCCCCTCTGAGCCAGTTCTGTGTGTAAGAGAACCCGTGCTCTTTACTTTGCCTAAACCGACCACTCTGCTTTTCCTTTGGATACATTTCTACAATTTTGGCCACTGTTCCTTGTCACATTCATATGAACTTTTGGAATGAAATGCACGGAGCACAAAAGTCTTGTTCATAGGTCCAGAACCCCTTGAGTTCGTTGTTCACCATTACCCTATTCACTTCTTCAGCCTTGATTTGTGTGTGGTGTCTCTCTCTTTGTAGAGTCCAATGAGAATTCCATTAGTTCCATGGCTTTCCTTCATGTTCTGCTACTTGTACTGGACACACCTAGGTGTTGCAATCACTCTGGTTCTTGGCCAAAGTCTTGAGGACCAACACTCATTGCTGCTTCAATTGAAGAGCAGACTCCAATTCAAGCAGGAAAATTCCAGCAAACTGGTGTCCTGGAATGAAAGCATTGATTACTGTCAGTGGAAAGGTGTAACCTGTGACGATAAGAGACAAGTTTCTGGTCTTGACCTCAGTGAAGAATCAATCCATGGTGGATTTGACGATTCAAGTAGTCTTTTCAGTCTCCAAAATCTCCAGGTTTTGAATTTGGCTATTAATAATTTCAATTCTGTTATACCATCGGGATTCAACAAGTTGAAGAACTTAAATTACCTGAATTTGTCATATGCTGGCTTTGTGGGGCAAATTCGAATAGAGATTTCTCAGTTGACAATGTTAGTTACTCTTGATATCTCCTCCTACCCATTTTCCTTAACGGGGCAACAACTAGAACTAAAGAATCCAAATTTGCAAGATATTGTTGAAAACCTCACCAAGATTGAGAGATTGTATCTGGATGGGGTAAGTATATCAGCTCAGGGACACGAATGGTGCCAAGCTTTACTACAACTGCCTAGCCTGCAAGAAGTGAGCATGTCAAACTGCAATCTCTCAGGACCCCTTTATTCTTCCCTGAGTACACTCACAAATCTCTCAGTCATTGAGCTTGATCAGAATAATTTATCGTCTTCGGTGCCAGAATCCTTTGCCAATCTCCGAAATCTGACCAAACTGCACCTTGGTACTTGCGGATTGAGAGGAGAATTTCCAGAGAAGATCTTTCAGGTGCCAACACTGTCTGTTATTGATATATCATTCAATGCGGATCTTCATGGTTCTTTACCAGAATTCCAATGGAACAGACCTCTTAAGTCCTTGGTTGTAAGTCACACTAGCTTATCAGGAGCACTACCAGGTTCTATAAGTAGTTGAGGCAGTTATCTATCTTAGACCTTTCTCATAGCCAGTTTAACAGAACACTTCCCAATCCAATGTCAAAACTCATGGAACTCACTTACCTGGACTTGTCATTGAACAACTTAGCAGGTCCAATTCCTTCATTCAATATGTCCAAGAATCTCACCCATTTAGACCTGTCTCACAATTACTTAACAGGTTTGGTTACATCTGCTCACTTCATAGGCCTCACAAAATTGGTGTACATTGATTTGCAGAACAATTTCCTCAATGGAAGCTTTCCTTCTTCTCTTTTTGCACTCCCATTGCTACAAACTATTCGGCTTTCAAACAACAAATTCCAAGGTCATCTGGATGGACTTTCGAACATATCTTCCATCATGTTAGAGACTATGGATTTAAGCAGTAACAATTTAGAAGGGCCCGTTCCTGCAGCTATTTTTCAACTCAGATCACTTAGTGTTCTCCAGTTGTCCTTCCAACAAGTTCAATGGCACAATACAGATGGATATGTTGCGAAAGCTTGAAAATCTAACCACACTAGACTTTTCACACAATAACTTGGTAATAGATGCAAATGTTATTGACTTAGGCCTATCTACCCTTCCTAAGATGAGGAATATAATGCTGGCTTCCTGTAGTTTGACACAATTCCCTAGTTTCTTAAGAAACCAATCCAAATTAATCTTTTTAGACCTCTCAAGCAACAATATTCAAGGATCTATACCCAGATGGATTTGGCAAGTTGGCTCCCTCATTGCCTTAAACATCTCCCACAATTTGCTCACCAAGTTAGAGAAGCCGGTATGGAACACTAGTGCTAATTTCAGGGTCCTCAACCTTCACTCTAATCATCTCCAGAGGAGGCTTCCCATATTTCCAGCACAAGACGCTTATTTGGACTACTCAATAAATAACTTCAGCTCCATCATTCCATCGGATATTGGTACTTGTTGGTCTACAATAATTTTCCTATCTCTCTCTAGGAATAGTTTATCCGGAGTATTCCTCAATCCTTGTGCTACAATTCAAATATGCTAGTTCTTGATTTTTCCCATAATTATTTTAATGGGACAATTCCACAGTGCTTAATGGAGAGTGAGACTCTTATGGTATTAAATCTGCAAAATAACAAGCTTGATGGCAAGATTACTGATACATTTCTAGAATCTTGTGCTTTAAAGACTCTACAGCTCAATGGAAATCAGCTGGCTGGCCCAATTCCCAGAACTCTTCAGAATTGCGCTACATTAGAGGTCTTAAATCTTGGAAATAATCAGATTTTTGATGTTTTTCCATGCTTCTTAAGGAAGTTATCCAAACTACGTGTCATGGTGTTGCGGGAAAACAATTTGCAAGGTGGCATTGAATGTCCTAGGAGCAATGGTACTTGGCAGATGCTCCAAATTGTTGATCTAGCTTTCAACAATTTTAGTGGTTTGCTTCCAGGAAAAGACTTCAAAACTTGGAAAGCAATGTTGCTTGAGGAAGATCATGATGCAGTAAAGTTCAATCAAATCCAGTCTCCAGTCCTTATATTTGATCATATATACTATCAGGATTCTGTGACACTTACCAGAAAAGGTTTACAGATGGAGTTTGTTAAAATCCTAACTGTCCTCACATTGATTGACTTCTCATCCAACAAATTTCAAGGGCCGATACCAGAAGAAATTATGGATTTTAAAGAACTCTATGTTCTGAACTTGTCCCATAATGCCTTGGCAGGCCAAATCCCATCATCCATAGGAAATTTAAAACGGCTTGAGTCATTGGACCTGTCTAACAACAATTTTTATGGAGAAATTCCCACTCAGCTTGCAAGTTTAACCTTCCTTTCATACCTAAACCTCTCCTTTAATCATCTAGAGGGAAAAATCCCCAATGCTACACAGCTTCAAACATTTGATGCAGCTTTCTTTGCTGGCAATAGAGGATTATGTGGAGCACCCTTGATGACAAATTGCTCAAACTCACCACTGCCACCATCACCATCTGATGGAAATTCAGATCCTGGGACTTTAATTGAATGCAACTTCTTAAGTGTTGAGTTGGGTTCTATTTGTGGGCTTGGCATTATTATTTTCCCAGTTATGTTTTGGAAAAGATGGAGGCTATGGTGCTGGAGGCATGTGGATGACTTGCTTTTCAAGGTATTCCCGCAGCTTGATTTTGTGTACGAACATCGTGGGGGCCAAAATTACAGAACTCTTATATGGAGGCCTTACTAATTTGTCTGAGTTAAAACTAAAAAGCAGGAACACAAAATGTAAGTTGCTCTCGCTCTTTTTTATTTTCAATTTTGTATTAATTTCTTGATCTTTCTTTATTTTTTATCAGTGTCATAATAATGATTGTGTTAAACAGGTTATCAAGCATACTGACAAAGAGTAGCAGCAATAAAATCTGTCAAGTTTTATTTTTGTTTTTGGGTTCTTATTATCGCCAGACCTAAGTATTGACTCTTGAGCTGTAAAAAAGTTGCATAACTCATTATTGAATGTATCTTCGTTGTACATATGATAATCACCTGCACTACAAGGTTTTCGAAATTTTCGGGAAACCTTTGCAAACCTTGTTTTATTTATATATATATTTGAGGCTAACTTTCATTGCTATATATTTAAATGATTGGGAGATCGAAATAAGTCACTTGGAGAATTATGAATTATATTGTAGGATGCAGATCAATTTATAACAAATGGACAAAAACATTGGTTTTACTCATAATGCACACAAAGAAATCCCAAATGCATAAAGTTTTAGAATGGTAATTAAAATTAAATTTTATAGTATATGATTGTCTATTATGGTTAAAATATAAAAGGGGGAAAGGAAGTGGTGAGTAAAATCTAAGGGAGCATAGGCAATTATTACCAATATACTCCCGTAGATAAATGTTTCTTTTGGGTTTGAAGTGTAAATAATTTTATCATAACGAGAAGTTCAAATCCCTAAACCATTTGATCATGACTCTAATACACATGAAATCATCTATCTCAAATACTTAAGTTAATAGGTAGAGTTAGGTGGCCGATAAATTGGTCCGCATATGTGAACACCCGATTTTGTCCGGATCAATAAAAATAAAAAATTCAAAAAATTGGCACATTTTCAGAATTTAGTCCATTGAGTAACCTAAATCTAGTTTAGATGATGATTTCAGGTTCATTTTAATTTTTGGTCCATATGCATCAATATAAAAAAAAAAAAAAATTGTGTACATTGCATTAAAAAGATTTGGTCTATTACATCATTCTCATTTTCATTTTTAGTATAAGTCATATTGCATCCAGCCCACTTTCAAAAAAAAAAAAAAAAGAAGTTCGTTTTCATTCAGCAACAAAATAACAATAAAACAAAAAAAAGTAAATAAAAACAAAGTGACAAAACCATTCTGTCACGGCTTCACATACCTGTGAAGCAACAACAGAATTGGGATGAGGAAAAGTGAAAAATAAATAAAAGGACAAGAACACAATGATGATGTTCTTCTCAGCTTTGTGCAAGGAGTCAAAAGTCTTTTTGGTTACAGGGAGCATGTGGGCTGGGGATCGCATCCAACCAGCCTGTAAAAATAAGATAGGCAATGATTTTGGTCAAGGGAGATGCATAGATAAATTCAATTGTGATCAAAGGGGGAGGGGGGATTTTATTAACGAATTATTATTTTTTTATCATTGGGAATGCTAGTCACATTTTTTTGAGCTCTTTGCAACAATCAGAGAAAAAAAAGCAAAATCAAGTAGAGAAGCAGAGATAAATATAGGTAAAGTCTTGAAAATTATCGATTCAGTTCTCCTTCAAGCGCCATCAACCATTTAAACCCAAAAAAAAAAAACCAACTCAATCTCAGAACCATAGTCATAAACCCAAGAGCCTTCCATGAAATATATCATCTACATCTACTACATGACAACCAACCTGTTTCAAACTAAAAAATCCTTCATAGTGCTAAACGAAGGATGAGTTCTTGGCAATAATCAGAGGGAGAATAAGAGAGATAGCCATCATTAACTCTGGACACACACATAATTCACAGAGGCTCGGTGGCACCATTTCTAAACCAATTCCTCTTTACCACCATGACTTGAAAACCATGCCTCCCAAGCTGTGACCATCACTCTGCAAGCCCCATCACCGCCAGCCCTCTCTCCCTTGGCCAGACAAAGATCGCGCTCCTCCCCACAGCCCAAATGACGTCACCGGTGTGAAACACCAGCTGTGCACCTCCTTCACTTGCCTAGCCATGGTCGCAGCTCCTTTCCCTTTGCATGTTCTCATTTTCCACCTAGCACCCACATATTCTCTTTCTCTCTATCTATGTGCATGTGTGTTGTGTATATTAGTAACATCAAATGAAAAATGCGAAACTCCAAATGCCCATTCCAGACCTTTCTTCCCATTTTGTTCGCTAGTTTCAATCATTATTACTTTATTTTATTTTATTTTTCTTTCTCTTTCTGATCGGTAATATCACATTTGGACATGTTGGTTTACTTGATATCATGGGGACTTGTTACGTGGCTGCCAAATTCTTTTACTGATTTATTCCTTGTTATTTGTTTATTCCCTATGTTGCTCAGTTGCATGTGGTCTTGGCCTTCATGCCTTGTTAGTTTCATATTATATTTTATTGCATTGTGCTTTGTTTCTATTCAGCATGGTCATCATGCCTTGTTGGTTTTATATCATATTTTAGTGCATTGTGTTTTGTTTCTATTCATCATGGGTCACGTTGGGTTCTATGGGTGGGATTTCATTTAGTTTATTAGGACCATATGTATTTGTGTCTCTAAAAAAAAGAAAAAAGAGAAAAGTCAAAGCAATGTTAAAACCAAGCACTTTTGCTATACAAATCACGAGACTGTCCCATTTTCTTTTGTTTTATTTTTTGATTTTTATTATTCTTTGTCTTTCAGTTTGAATAATTTTAAGTTTGGGTAGATTGTTTTGTTTTTTAGGGTTGGGTTTTTAAAATCTGTGGGGCTTTTGTTCATTTTTTGTGTGTGTCCAGAATGTGTTATTTTGGGGCTAGGATAAAAAAAAATCATTGAAAACCTGTCATTTCCACCTTTTATTGAAGGTGTTTCTAAATACAATAAAAATGTCGATAATGCAATTAATCAATAATTCTCTTCTTTGATAATGGAGTTGATTCAGCCGTGACGGCTTATTGATTTCATATCTTAAGAATATTTTAGCTATGACAACTTAATATTCTAAAGGTTCATTTTAAAATAAAAGTCAATTAACGCACAAGTATTTTCCACAGAACTACGTGACTTTGAGTTTCTCATTGCACTAGGGGATACGTAGGAGCAGGTATTCCCTGTCAAGCCAAAATTAAATTTTCATAATTTTTGTTTTACTTTTAAATATTTTTTTTATGCACTTTATTCTTTAAAATTTAAATTAATCAATTATTAGTTAAATATTTTATTTTCAAATAAAAAAGTTAGTTTAGCCGAGATGGCTTGTTAACTGAATATTTTGGGCATCTAAATTGTGACAGCTTGATGTTTCAAATTTTCAAGCTAAAATTAAATTTTATGATATTATTTATTCTGTTTTGCATGTAAATATTTTTGTTCATTATTATTATCATTATTGTAAATATTTATTTATTTATTTATTATTATTATTATTATCATCCTCCTCTTTCTTTATTATTTTAATTTAAGTTAGTCATTGAAATGTATATATTTTATTTCAAATAAAGATGTTAATTTAGCCGTGACGGCTTGTTAACTCAATATTACGGATACCTGAGCTGTCACAGTTTGGTACTCCAAAATTTCCTTATTCTAAGAAAGATTTTCTTTTATAATTTTCTTAAAATAAAAGTGTAAATAAATATTTTGAAAAGGTTATTAATAATTTGCACAATTAATTAAGATACCGTCTAAAGACGGGTGTATTAGGGGTGTTGTAGGATTAAGTTCTTACCCTTCCCTAAGCATAACCGACTCCCGAATTCAGATCTGGTTTCAAAGATCATTTCTTTTAAATAAAATGGTTTTTTTCCATGTTTTTCCAATTTAATAAAACTTGGTGGCGACTCCATTTTATAAAAAAAAAAAACTCTTTTTCGCCGTCCCGTCGCGATCCCGGTTGCGACAGCATATGTCTTGGAGCATGTGATGGTCTACACTTCTTCACCATTAGATCAAACTTAATTAAAATATGAGGGTTGATAAATAATAGAGTTTATTAATTAAAAATATTATAAATAATTTATTAAAAAGCATAGCAATTCGAAATTACAAAATAATCCATCCCTCTCCTCCCTGGCCATCATCTACTATACGATAAGTGTTCCTCTTCCAATTGTTGACGTGCAATCAGTACCTTCTTCATATATCTTGGGTAGTATTCTATAATGGAGGACCATTTTAGCTTTCTTCAATTCCTTCAATGTTCCAGAGGACTAAATCATAAATTGAAAAACAAAAAGAGAAACAACTGGTCGACTTCACAATCTTTCAATACAGAAGAATTGCATATAAAAGAGGAAAAATTGATGCTGGTTTCAGAGTTGTTGAATATATGTTGCACATCCTTTTTTATTTTTTGGTGAACAAATGCTGCACATCTTTGATTCTTTTTAAATCTACACATATAACCGAATCAAATTACAAGTCCAAGGCCTATCATTGGAACAAAAGATCCAAATCACCATTGCCACCTTCAATTGTCTCACCAAAATCCTCTGAAAACCAAAAAGAATTTTAAGACATCAATCACAAAAGATTATTATAGCTTTATGAAAGGAAAAAAAAAATCAATGTTTGATGAATCCATCAACCAATTTGAGCTCCACTCTCAAAATAATCAAAGCAAACCCACAAGTTCCACAGAGGAAGTGAAGGTTCTTGGGTCCAGATCTCTCTCCAATTTTATGCATTAGTTTCTATCATGGACTTCAAATGAGACAAAGGAAGATAGGATTCATTCAACGAGAGGAAAACCCAGGGGTGGTGGGCGTGGTTCAGTGACGGAGGGTGAAAAAGGAGTAAATAGCTAGCAGAGGAATTAAAAATTAAATATGGGTTAGTCTAGTAATTTTGTTATTGCCAAGTGCGAATCATGTGAAGGTTCCAACGTAGTAGAGGACCAATTTATCGGCCTATATGCAATTTTTTTCTTGGAAAGGCATATTTGCTGAGTCCTATTAATAACATTTATAAGCACTCGAATAATATTTTTTTTAACGTTTGATTTTGGAGTGGAATTAATCACGCAATCACAAGATGGTCAAAAATATTTTTTCTGCTTTACATTAGATTATATGGACGTGTTCAATACTATAAACTTTATTACGCTCTAACATTAAGAATATCCTACTTGAATTATATTTTATGAATGAAGTATTTAATTTAAATTATATATATTATTAATTTTTGTTCCTTTTTTCCAGTGTGATTTGCAATCTCAATTGTCAAATATTAAAATGCTATTTAAGACGTTTAATTTTCTCAAATTATTTTATTTGTACAGTTCTTATGACTATTTATTATTTTTCTTAATTTTTTATGAACCCTTAATTGATAGATGTATTGAGACGGAGCGAATATTTTACTTTCAAATAACTAATCTTACTATTAATTGGTATATTTATTTATTTAGGGTTGATACACATATGTTTTAAGAAATTTAATAGGGTTCATTTGGATGTTGAAATTTTGATTGTAATAATGTGGAATTTTAATTTTAATTTCAATTTCAATTCTAAGAATAATTGAAATTAATTTAGATTCTTAAATTTTATGTTTGGGTTTGCTTAAAAATTATAACATGGTTGTTGGAAAATAAATAAGAGAAATAATTATATAGACTTTAATGAGGAAAGAGGTATTTGATAAGTTTTGAAATTAACAATTCATATGGTATAGGTTAGAAATTACTAATAAGAATCAATTTTAATTGTTTTTGAATTCCATGAAATTAGATTATGGAATTATAATTACAATTCTATAGATTATTCTAAATGTGAAATTGAAATTGGGACGTGTAATACCAATTCCAAGCTTCAAATTAAATCCATGCTCAATGCCAAATGCTAAGTGAGAGTAAATGACTTGATAATAATAAAAGTTAAACTAATTTTACTAATTATCCTTATAATTGATCTAAAACCATATTTATATTTTCCACTTACTGGCTTAGTAACCGTAATGAATGTAAAGATAAAATTGACAAAAAAAAGTTATTAATATCGTCTTAAGTGAATTGATAATTTCAAACTTGAAAAAAATTCTAGACATACTGGGGAAAGTTAGACTGCTTTAGGTAAATAATATTTTTAATATTGACAATGAAATGATCTAAATTCATTATTAATAAAATTGTAAAACAAAAAATCAAGTGAAAACCATAATTTTTTGTAGAAAGAAAGTCAATTAACATGTTAAAATAAATTACAATAATTTATTTACTTAATTTTAACTCTATATATACAACTGAAATTTGCTTCAATTAAACCAAAAAAGGTGTTTTATGTTTCTAAAATTTCAAGTATGTGTATCGCTATTAAATTTACTAGAGTAAAATAAGCTCTTTTTTTTTTTTCTGTTCCTCCTTTTGTCTTTTGAAAGCAAAAGCAAGCTAATTCGAAAGCTATAGATTAATTTACCAAAGTAATTCATTGGTGTGGGATCCCTTAAGACTAGTTGAATCAGATTTACATGAGCCAACGTGATCTTTTTAATGAGCCAAGTAATTTCTTTTTAAAGCCATGTAACACTGCTAGAAAAGCATAATATAAAAATTATTTGATCCTTCCACTATGTCTTCAATTGCTCAAGCTAAGCCACAGGAAAATCTTCAGACAATGAAAGTGACTGACGTGGAAAATGCATAATAATGCAACAATGACAACCACGTTCTTTCTTTCTTTTCTAGTTACATAATGAATGCTATTGATGGCTTGAGACAAACTGCATAACAAACCAAGAATTTAGAGCATGGTTTACTTTGACATGGATTCCCCTCTGAGCCAGTCTGTGTGTAAGAGAACCCGTGCTCTTTACTTTGCCTGAACCAACCCTTTTTCACGCCACTCGACTTGTCCTTTGCATACATTTCTACAATTTTGGCCACTGTTCCTTGTCACATTCACATGAACTTTTGGAATGAAATGCACGGAGCACAAAAGTCTTGTTCATAGGTCCAGAACCCCTTGAGTTCATTGTTTACCATTAGCCTATTCACTTCTTCAGCCTTGATTCGTGTGTGGTGTCTCTCTCTTTGTAGAGTCCAATGAGAATTCCATTAGTTCCATGGCTTTCCTTCATGTTCTGCTACTTGTACTGGACACATCTTGGTGTTGCAATCACTCTGGTTCGTGGCCAACGTCTTGAGGACCAACGGTCATTGCTGCTTCAATTGAAGAGCAGACTCCAATTCAAGCAGGAAGCTTCCAGCAAACTGGTGTTCTGGAATGAAAGCACTGATTACTGTCGGTGGAATGGTGTAAAATGTGATGATGAGGGACATGTTTCTGGTCTTGACCTCAGTGAAGAATCAATCCATGGTGGATTTGACGATTCAAGTAGTCTTTTCAGTCTCCAAAATCTCCAGGTTTTGAATTTGGCTGGTAATAATTTCAATTCTGTTATACCATCTGGATTCAACAAGTTGAAGAACTTAACTTACCTGAATTTGTCATATGCTGGCTTTGTGGGGCAAATTCCAATAGAGATTTCTCAGTTGACAAGGTTAGTTACTCTTGATATCTCCTCCTACCCATTTTCTTTAACGGGGCAACAACTAGAACTAAAGAATCCAAATTTGCAAGATATTGTTGAAAACCTCACCAGGATTGAGAGATTGTATCTGGATGGGGTAAGTGTATCAGCTCAAGGACACGAATGGTGCCAAGCTTTACGACCACTGCCTAGCCTGCAAGAAGTGAGCATGTCAAACTGCAATCTCTCAGGACCCCTTGATTCATCCCTGAGTAAACATAAGAATCTCTCAGTTATTCGCCTTGATGGAAACTATTTATCATCCCCAGTGCCTGAAACCTTTGCCAGTTTCAAGAATCTAACCACCCTGAGCCTTGGTGATTGTGGATTGAAAGGGAAGTTTCCAGATAAGATATTTCAAGTAGCAACATTGTTGTTTATAGACATATCGTTCAATATAAATTTTCAAGGTTCTTTGCCAGAATTCCCATTAAATGGACCTCTCAAGACCTTGGTTGCAAGTTACACAAGTTTGTCAGGAGCACTACCGGGTTCTATTAGTAAGTTGAGGCAGTTATCCATCTTAGATCTTTCTACTTGCCAGTTTAATGGAACACTTCCCAACTCAATGTCAAAACTCATGGAACTTACTTGTTTGGACTTGTTGAGCAACAAATTTGTTGGTCCAATTCTATCTTTCAATGTGTCCAAGAATCTCACTCATTTAGACATGTCGTACAATCCCCTCAACGAAAGCCTTCCTTCTTCTCTTTTTGCACTTCCATTGTTACAAAGTATTCAACTTTCCAACAACAAATTTCAAGGTCATCTAGATGGATTTTCAAGCATATCTTCCATCAAGTTAAAGAATTTGGATTTAAGCAGTAACAATTTAGAAGGGCCCATTCCTCCATCTATTATTCAACTCAAATCACTTAGTGTCCGCCACTTGTCTTCGAACAAGTTCAATGGCACAATACAGATGGATATATTTCAAAGCCTTGAAAATCTAACCACACTAGGCCTTTCACACAATTACTTGTTAGTAGATGCAAATATTCCTGACTCAGGCCTATCTTCCCTCCCTAAGATGAGGAATATAATGTTGGCTTCTTGTAATTTGACAGAATTCCCTAGTTTCTTAAGAAACCAGTCCAGCTTATTCGCTTTAGACCTCTCAAGCAACCATATTCAAGGACCTGTACCCAGATGGATTTGGCAAGTTGGCTCCCTTTTTGCATTAAACATTTCCCACAATTTGCTCACCATTTTAGAGGAAACTGGGTGGAATACTAGTGATACGTTGAGGGTCCTTGACCTTCACTCTAACCAACTCCACGGTGCCTAACACAGAGTGAGACTCTTATGGCATTAAATCTGCAAAATAACAAGCTTGATGGCAAGATTATGTCGTAACCGAGAGAGGAAAAAAAAAGAGGAAGGACCATGGTGGACATTGAGTGATAGAGATTACCATAGAGCTCTCCCTTTTTTTTATTTCTCTTCCTCCCCTTCCCCTTGCAGAAACTCCCGTAACACTCTCCGTCTCTTCTTCTTCTTCACGTTTCTTTCCTTCCCTCTCACTTTCTCCCATTGTTCTTCGTCTCCTTTGCTTTGTTGTTCAAGAAACATCATCACATCCTCCATCATCATCATCTCCTCTTCCCTTCCAACCCAATAACCGCACCCCTCTATATCTCCCTCTCCTCAAATCCACTTTCTCTCTCTAACTCCATTAGAGAGAGCTTGAGGCTTGGAAGGTGTTAGAGTGAATTTTCCATCAATTTTACTCTCCAAGTGATAAATATGATTTCTAACTACTCTATGTAAATTATTGAAATTCTAATTATTTTTTTTGAGATATTGTTAGGTTTCCTAAACCCTTGAATTTGGGGTTCTTAGGGATTTGGGATAAATTAATGTTAATTGATAGCGTAGTCAGCTCACAAATATTAATATTGTCTTGTGCCTAGAGCGGTAGAGCAATCGGACGTCAACTCTTGAGTTGTTGCATGATAAGTTTGGATTATCAATATAAAATTATGTTAAGAGTTCAAAATATACGGATGTATAATAAAATAAATTATTTATTGAAAAGGAGATTTATGTTTTGAAATGAAAAAATTTATATTTAGAGACCAGAATATGATTATTATGTATATTTAAATATTTTAGTGGAATTGTAATGAATATTAAATTTTAGAACATCTTATATAAAATATCAATTTTGACTTTATATTATATGTCTCAACTTGAGAATGAATTTTATATTGTAAGAGTATCCTGAATTTGGAGTTGTGTTGGAAATATGAATAAATGTATTTGTGAGAATTGTTAAGTTGATAATTATGATATTGAACAGAGATTATGAAACTATAAGATTGAAATTGATTGAAAATGTTTTGGGAGTGAACGAAAATAGAATCTCTAACGGTAGGGGCGTTAGCCTTGGTGCACCATGGAACTCCAGTGAGCAGGTGAGATGCTAACACGCACATAGTTGTAGCTATGTCTGGACTTGTATTTGGCTATAGTTCAACTCTAGTTAGCAGGTGAGGTGCTAACCCACACATGACTTTTGTCATGTCTGGACTTGTATGGCTACGGGTCAACTCCAGTTAGCAGGTGTGGTGCTAACCCGCACATGACTTCGGATCATGTCTGGACTTGTTATTATTCTGCTTCGAATAACTCCCCATTATGTTTTGTGATTTATGTGATTTTATAGAGATATGTTTGAAAAATTTGGAATCATGACTGGCAACATCTGCATATGAGTTTATATATACGTTATTATATTTATCTTGATTTGCGATTGCATTTAGTAAATTATGGATATCCTATCTCTCACTGAGTTGCAAAACTCACCCGTTGTCTTTCCATTTTTTTCAGATACGAGTGCTGGTGCTGGATTTGGTGTTCCTCCAGCACAACTTTAGTAACTTCAAAGTTGGTGAGCCTTTTTGTAAAGGCCATGTTTGTTGTCTCTTATTTTTTGTTTAGCCTGTAGTTATAAACTGCTCCATATATCACAGGCAGGGTCCTTGGATCCACGTTATGTCTATATTGAAATTTTGATACGTAGCTATGTAAATTATGTAATGAAAAGGATTTGTAAACTTAATTTAGTTTATGTTTGAATTATATAATGCATTATGTTTAATAGAGCTGAAAGGCTAATTTGGTATCTGGAATATTGTTATATGCTGGACGGACGCATTCTGAGAATGCTTGATGCCCATTGTTGGAATTTAAACTGTAAATGTTGCAGGTTGTATTTCATTTTGGGGAATGTATGAAAAACAGAGGAAACTCTGTCCGTTTTTCTAGAAATTTTGGGTGTTTTAAGGCTTGCTGGGAAAGGTGTTCCCTATGCGCCGGTCACGACATAAGTTGGGTCGTGACAGATTACTGATACATTTCCAGAATCTTGTGTTTTAAGGACTCTACAGCTCAATGGAAATCAGCTGGTTGGCCCAATTCCCAGAACTCTTCAGAATTGCACTACATTAGAGGTCTTAAATCTTGGAAATAATCAGATTTTTTATGTATTTCCATTCTTCTTAAGGAAGTTATCCACACTTCGTGTCATGGTTTTGCGGGAAAACAAACTGCAAGGCGGCATTGGATGTCCTAAGAGCCATGGTAGTTGGCAGATGCTCCAAATTGTTGATCTGGCTTTCAACAATTTCAGTGGTTTACTTCCAGGAAAAGATTTCAAAACTTGGAAAGCAATGTTGCTTGATGAAGATCATGATGCAGTAAAGTTTAATCAAATCCAGTCTCGAGTCCTTATATTTGATCATATATACTATCAGGATTCTGTGACACTTACCGGAAAAGGTTTACAGATGGAGTTTGTTAAAATCCTAACTGTCCTCACTGCGATTGACTTCTCATCCAACAATCTTCAAGGGCCGATACCAGAAGAAATTATGGATTTTAAAGAACTTTATGTTCTGAACTTGTCCAATAATACCTTGGCAGGCCAAATCCCATCATCCATAGGGAATTTAAAACAGCTTGCTTCATTGGACCTGTCTAACAACAATTTTTATGGAGAAATTCCCATTCAGCTTGCAAGTTTAACCTTCCTTTCATACCTAAACCTCTCTTCCAATCAGTTAGTGGGGAGAATTCCAACAGGTACACAGCTTCAAACATTTGATGCAACTTCCTTTGCTGGCAATAGAGGATTATGTGGAGCACCCTTGATGACAAATTGCTCAAACTCACCACTGCCACCATCACCATCTGATGGAAATTCTGGGACTTTAATTGAATGGAACTTCTTAAGTATTGAGTTGGGTTCTATTTGTGGGCTTGGCATTATTATTTTCCCAGTTATGTTTTGGAAAAGATGGAGGCTATGGTCCTGGAGGCATGTGGATGACTTGCTTTTCAAGGTATTCCCGCAGCTTGATTTTGTGTACGAACATCGTTGGGGGCAAGATTACAGAATTCTAAGATGGAGGCCTTGCTAATTTGTCCGAGTTAAAACTAAAAAGCAGGAACACAAAATGTAAGTTGCTCTCTCTCTTTTTTATTTTCAATTTTGGATTAATTTCTTGATCTTTCTTATTTTTTGTCAGTGTCATAATAATGATTGTGTTAAACAGGTTATCAAGCATAATGAAAAAGAGCAGCAACAATAAAATCTGTGAAGTTTTATCTTTGTTTTTGGGTTCTTATTATCGCCAGACCTATGTGTTGACTCCTGAGTTGTAAAACAGTTGCATAACTCATTCATGCATGTATCTTCGTTGTCATATATGGTAATCACCTGCAATGCAAGGTTTTAGAAATTTTCGGGAAACCTTGCAAACCTTGTTTTATTAATATATACGTTTGAGGCTAGCTTTCACTGCTATATATTTAAATGCCTGAGAGATCGAAATAAGTCACTTGGAGAATTATGAATTGTAGAATGCAGATCAATTTATGACAAATGGACAAAAACATTGGTTTTACTCATAAGGCACAAAAAGAAATCCGAGATGCATAAAGTTTTAGAATGGTATTTAAAATTAAATTTATTAGTATATAAATGTCTATTATGGAATAAAGGGGGAAAAGCAAGTAGTGAGGAAAAAAACTAGAATATTTTTTGGGTTTGAAGTTTAAACAATTTTATTATAATGGGGGTTCGAATCCCCAAACTACTTGGTCATGACTTTAATATTATATTATGAAACCATCTATCTTAAAAAACTTAAGTTAATGAGTAGAGTTATATGCAATTATTTTGTGGGAAAGACATATTTGTTGAGTCCTATTGATAGCCTTTATAAACACTTTAATAATCATTTTTTTCTAACATTTGATCTTGGAATGGATTGAATCTTAATGTCGTCAAAAATCTTTTTATGCTTTATATTGGATTATATGCACATGTTAGTACTTAGTACTACAAACTTTATTACGCTCTAATGTTAAGAATATCCTACTTGAATTATATTTTATGAATGAAATATTTAATTTAAATTGTATTTTTTAAAACTATTTTCCTTTTTTGCGGTGTGATTTGCAATCTAAATTTTCAAATAATAAAATGCTATTTAAGACGTTTAATTTTCTCAAAATAATTTATTTGTACATTGATTAAGACAATGTATTATTTTTCTTAATTTTCTATAAACCCTTAATTGATAGATATATTGAGACGGAGGGGACATTTTATTTTAAAATAAATAATGATACTATTAATTGATATATTTATATATTTAGGGTTAATCCACATATGTTTTAATTAATTTAATAGGCTTCATTTGCATGTTGAAATTTTGATTGTAATAATATAGAATTTCAATTTCAATTCTAAAAATAATTAAAATTAATTTATATTCTTAAATTTTATGCTTGGGTTTGCTAAAAAATTATAGCATGGTTGTTGGAAAATAAAGAAGAAAAAATTACATAAACTTTAATGAAGAAAGAGATCTTTGATGAGTTTTAAAATTAACAATTCATAAGGTATAGGCTAGAAATTACTAACAGGAATCAATTTTAGTTGTTTTTGAATTTCATGAAATTATATTGTTGAATTGTAATTCTAATTCTATAGATTATTCTATACATGAAATTAAAATTGGGACATGTAATACCAGTTCCAAGCTCCAAATTAAATCCATGCTCAATTTTAAATGCTAGACGAGAGTAAATGACTTGATAATAATAAAAGTTAAACTAATTTTACTAAAGTATCCTTATAATTGATCGAAAACAATATTTATATTTTCCACTAACTAGCTTAGTAACCTTAATTAATGCAAAGATAAAATTGGCAAAAAAAAAAAAAGAGTTATTAATAACCTCTTAAGTGAATTGATAATTTCAAACTTGAAAAAATTCTAACTGTTCATACTGGGGGAAGTATTAAGTTATACTGCTTTAGGTAAAGAATATTTTTAATATTGACAATGATCTAAATTCATTATTAATAAAATTGTAAAACAAAAAAATCAAGTGAAAACCATAATTTTGTGTGGAAAAAAAAAAGTCACTTAACATTTTAAAATAAATTACAATAATTTATTTATTTAATTTTAACTCTATATATACAACTGAAATTTGCTTCAATTAAACCAAAAAAGGTGTTTTATGTTTCTAAAATTTCAAGTATGTGTATCGCTATTAAATTTACTAGAGTAAAATAAGCTCTTTTTTTTTTTTTTTTTGCTCCTCCTTTTGTCTTTTGAAAGCAAAAGCAAGCTACTTCGAAAGCTATAGATTAATTTACCAAAGCAATTCATTGGTGTGGGATCCCTTAAGACTACTTGAATCAGATTTACATGAGCCAACGTGATCTTTTTAATGAGCCAAGTAATTTCTTTTTAAAGCCATGTAACACTGCTAGAAAAGCATAATATAAAAATTATTTGATCCTTCCACTATATCTTCAATTGCTCAAGCTAAGCCACAGAAAAATCTTCAGACAATGAAAGTGACTGACGTGGAAAATGCATAATAATGCAACAATGACAACCGCGTTCTTTCTTTCTTTTCTAGTTACATAATGAATGCTATTGATGGCTTGAGACAAACTGCATAACAAACCAAGAATTTAGAGCATGGTTTACTTTGACATGGATTCCCCTCTGAGCCAGTCTGTGTGTAAGAGAACCCGTGCTCTTTACTTTGCCTGAACCAACCCTTTTTCACGCCACTCGACTTGTCCTTTGCATACGTTTCTACAATTTTGGCCACTGTTCCTTGTCATATTCACATGAACTTTTGGAATGCAATGCACGGAGCACAAAAGTCTTGTTCATAGGTCCAGAACCCCTTGAGTTCGTTGTTCACCATTACCCTATTCACTTCTTCAGCCTAGATTTGTGTGTGGTGTCTCTCTCTTTGTTGATTCCAATGAGAATTCCACTAGTTGCATGGCTTTCCTTCATGTTCTGCTACTTGTACTGGACACACCTTGGTATTGCAATCACTCTGGTTCGTGGCCAACGTCTTGAGGACCAACAGTCATTGCTGCTTCAATTGAAGAGCAGCCTCCAATTCAAGCAGGAAGATTCCAGCAAACTGGTGTCCTGGAATGCAAGCATTGATTACTGTCGGTGGAATGGTGTAAAATGTGATGATGAGGGACATGTTTCTGGTCTTGACCTCAGAGAAGAATCAATCCATGGTGGATTTAACGATTCAAGTAGCCTTTTCGGTCTCCAAAATCTCCAGGTTTTGAATTTGGCTATTAATAATTTCAATTCAGTGATACCATCAGGATTCAACAAGTTGAGGAGCTTAACTTATCTGAATTTGTCATATGCTGGCTTTGTGGGGCAAATTCCAATAGAGATTTCTCAGTTGACAAGGTTAGTTACTCTTGATATCTCCTCCTACCCATTTTCTTTAACGGGGCAACAACTAGAACTAAAGAATCCAAATTTGCAAGATATTGTTGAAAACCTCACCAGGATTGAGAGATTGTATCTGGATGGGGTAAGTATATCAGCTCAAGGACACGAATGGTGCCAAGCTTTACGACCACTGCCTAGCCTGCAAGAAGTGAGCATGTCAAATTGCAATCTCTCAGGACCCCTTGATCCATCCCTGACGAAACTTAAGAATCTGTCAGTCATTCGCCTTGATGGAAACTATTTATCGTCCCCAGTGCCAGAAAGTTTTGCCCGTTTGAAGAATCTAACCACCCTAAACATTGGTTATTGTGGATTGAAAGGAAAGTTCCCAGAGAAGATATTTCAGGTTGCAACATTGTCTTTTATCGACATATCATTCAATATAGATTTACAAGGTTCTTTGCCAGAATTCCCTTTAAATCGTCTTCTCGAGACCTTGGTTGTAAGCAACACAAGTTTATCAGGAGAACTGCCGGGTTCTATTGGTCAGTTGAGGCAGTTATCCGTCTTAGATCTTTCTGCTTGCCAGTTTAACGGAACACTTCCCAATTCAATGTCAAAACTCATGGAACTCACTTATTTGGACTTGTCGCGTAACAATTTCGTTGGTCCAATTCCGTCTTTCAATGTGTCCAAGAATCTCACTTACTTAGACATGTCCTACAATTTCCTCAACACCAGCCTTCCTTCTTCTCTTTTTGCACTTCCCTCACTACAAATTATTCAACTTTCCAACAACAAATTTCAAGGTCATCTAGATGGATTTTCAATTATATCTTCCACCATGTTAAAGACCTTGGATTTAAGCAGCAACAATTTGGAAGGGCCCGTTCCTGCAGCTATTTTTCAACTCAGATCACTTAGTGTTCTCCAGTTGTCTTCCAACAAGTTCAATGGCACAATACAGATGGATATGTTAAGAAAGCTTGAAAATCTAACCACACTAGACCTTTCAAACAATAACTTGTTAATAGATGCAGACGTTACTGACTTAGGCTTATCTTCCCTCCCTAAGATGAGGAATATAATGCTGGCTTCCTGTAGTTTGACAGAATTCCCTAGTTTCTTAAGAAACCAATCCAAATTAACCTTTTTAGACCTCTCAAGCAACGATATTCAAGGATCTATACCCAGATGGATTTGGCAAGTTGGCTCCCTAATTGCCTTAAACATCTCCCACAATTTGCTCAACAAGTTAGAGGAGCCTGTGTGGAACACTAGTGCTACTTTGAGGGTCCTCGACCTTCACTCTAACTCTCTCCGGGGGAAGCTTCCAATATTTCCAGCAAATGTCACTTATTTGGACTACTCAATAAATAACTTCAGCTCCTTCATTCCATCGGATATTGGTACTTATCGGTCTACAATAATTTTCCTATCTCTTTCTAGGAATAGTTTATCCGGGAGTATTCCTCAATCCTTGTGCTACAATTCAAGAATGCTAGTTCTTGATTTTTCCCATAATTATTTTAATGGGACAATTCCACAGTGCTTAATGGAGAGTGAGACTCTTTTGGTATTAAATCTGCAAAATAACAAGCTTGATGGCAAGATTACTGATACATTTCCACAATCTTGTGCTTTAAAGACTCTACAGCTCAATGGAAATCAGCTGGCCGGCCAAATTCCCAGAACTCTTCAGAATTGCAGTACATTAGAGGTCTTAAATCTTGGAAATAATCAGATTTTTGATGTTTTTCCATGCTTCTTAAGGAAGTTATCCAAACTACGTGTCATGGTGTTGCGGGAAAACAATTTGCAAGGTGGCATTGAATGTCCTAGGAGCAATGGTACTTGGCAGATGCTCCAAATTGTTGATCTAGCTTTCAACAATTTTAGTGGTTTACTTCCAGGAAAAGACTTCAAAACTTGGAAAGCAATGTTGCTTGAGGAAGATCATGATGCAGTAAAGTTCAATCAAATCCAGTCTCCAGTCCTTATATTTGATCATATATACTATCAGGATTCTGTGACACTTACCAGAAAAGGTTTACAGATGGAGTTTGTTAAAATCCTAACTGTCCTCACTTTGATTGACTTCTCATCCAACAACTTTCAAGGGCCGATACCAGAAGAAATTATGGATTTTAAAGAACTCTATGTTCTGAACTTGTCCCATAATGCCTTGGCAGGCCAAATCCCATCATCAATAGGGAATTTAAAACAGCTTGAGTCATTGGACCTGTCTAACAACAATTTTGATGGAAAAATTCCCACTCAGCTTGCAAGTTTAACCTTCCTTTCATACCTAGACCTCTCCTTTAATCATCTAGTGGGAAAAATCCCCACAGGTACACAGCTTCAAACATTTGATGCAACTTTCTTTGCTGGCAATAAAGGATTATGTGGAGATCCTTTGAGTATACACTGCACTACTTCAACAGAAGAAGCACATGCAGATTCAGGAGATAAATTTGGTTGGACATTCATATTAACTGGAGTGGGTTTTGGGGTTGGAGCAGGACTAGTTGTTGCTCCATGTTTGTTTTGGGAGAGGGGAAGAAAATGGAGCAACCACAGCATTGATAAAATTCTCCTATGGATTCTTCCAATGCTTGGTTTGACTTATACACCCGCTGATGATGACGATGAGGCAGAGGAAGATGCTAAAGAAAGGGACTCAGATATGGATGAGGAGTGTGATTATGAAGAAGACCAAGATAAATTGGATCATCTAAGGTTTCAAGGTAAGTATTGTATCTTCTGTTCCAAGCTTGACATCAGTAAGAAGAAGGTCATACATGACCCAAGGTGCACATGCTACCCCTCACCAAGCGTTTCAATAGCTACTCATTCAGAGTCATACTCTTCTTAGTCATTTATATTGATGAAAACATGCCTACCTTTGTTTCTGCTTTTTCCTTCTTTATTCTTCATGCTGAATACATGTATGTATATTTTTGCACCTGCACACAGAAAATAAAACCATGGGTCACAAACAACAATGAGAAAAAGCAATAACGTACTTCTGATCTTTTGGGGTGGTTTTTCGGTTCATTGTGTGATGATCAGGAAATCGATTGTAAAAAATGGAATGCCAAAACCCAATGCTCTCTTTGAGGATTTTCATCAAACACTTGAGACCCAATGGTTTGCAGACTGAGTTACTGCAAAGTTTAAGTGGGTGTTCCGTGTGCATCATCTATTGCATGTACTTGTGCCAGCTTTTTTGCATTGTTGGGAAATTGGCTAGCAATTCGGTGATTGCAAAAATGCATCTACGATAAGTATAGAGTAAAAGGCATGGTTGCATTACATTTCAAGGAGGTACTGAAGGTTACGGAGGGGTAAAGGGAATGGGTAATGGAGATTAAGCAGAACGAAAATTTGGCTACAATTAGATTTAGTATCCAATAGAGGGGTTGGGAGGGGCTTTGTGAAGATTAGTTCCAAGAAAACTGGAAGTTTCCCCTTTTTAGTTCTTTAATAAGTTCTCTAGCACACTCGTTAGATAAACCCGGGATATAAATCCCATTAAGTAAGCACATTCATAATAAACTAGATCCGGTTCAATATATTTAGTTATTGATTTTTTTTTATTGATATTTAATTACAACAGAATTTTGTATTGAGCTTAATTTTGGTGCATCGAAAAGTATCAAAAAAATTTATACAGTTATCCACTCACATTTTACTATACCAATTCAATGTGATTGACCACTCACATTTTACTATACCAATTCAATATGATTGACTGTCGCTGCTCTATTTCAAATTCATATGCATAAGGCAATTTGATTATAATTGGGTGACAATATCGTTGTACTATTCTATTTTTAAATAATTATCTATTTTTAAAAGATTTATTTATCTAGAAATGATGGATCATTTTAAAAATTTAAATAATATTAATTATTTTTTTTCAATAATACTTATACTACATACTATCGGAGGAAGAGAAAGATGTAATGGAGATGGGGAGAGAAACTTGAATTATTAAAAACAAGCAAGGACAATTTAATAAATTATTTTTAACCTTTTGTAACTTTGATGTTTTTTTCATTATTTCCTTAATTTCAGTATATATTCAAAATTGAATAATTATTTAAGGAAGAAGTGTTTAAATTACCTCCTATACTTATTTGTAGTCCCATTAATTTTACTACAAATGCACTTAAATACAAATCATCCAAATTGAATTTAGCTCCTTCAAAATGGGGAGATTAATATAGTGAGACCTTGATGAACTGACAATTTCCAACAATTTGGAAGAAGATTGGGGCGCCCATATATTGCACATCTTCAGGGAAGCCAACAGTTGGCTAAGCATGGTCATGGCAACGAAACTTCGTACGAAGTCTTCCCTTCAGCTCTTGCTTTTACTAGTTTCTGGTAATGTAGCTAGTCAATCTGTTTTGCTTTTGGGCCTAGTGCCCTGGTGTTTGTCGGAAATTAGGGGGGAAAAAAAAGGTGAGATGTTGATCACTTTCAATTGGGTAAACAATTTATTTAAATAATTATAAAAAAGTAACTTTTGTAAAGTTTCTTGTAAATAAATTATTTTATATTTAAATATTTTTTTAGTGTTTTAATTAGAAAGTGTTTATTAAAAAGTTAGATGTATACTTTAACTTCTAAAAAAATATTAAAAATAATTTTTAAAGAAATGATAAATTGTTTAGTTAAATAGGATAAAAAGTAAAAATATAACTTTTAGTTTTCAAAAAGTTAAAAGTTATACTATCCAAACAGACCTCTAAAATAATAACTTATAACTTTTATTGTGTGTGAGTTTCACTGGATAATTTAAAAAAGATTAACCCTTCACTTTTTTATTATATAGATTAACCATTTAATTTCTCATTTTACTAATATCCTCGCTTTAGAGGAATATTATCCCATAAAATTTGTATTCAATCAAAAATTTTCAATCTCCCACCCGACACAAAGATGAGATTTATACCTTAAACCCTAAATAATAATGAGATTTTTAGTTAGTAAGATGTGTGTCATTTAGTGATAATTAGCGGTAATTAGCACTAAGTTAGAATTACCGCTAACTGTTATCGATAGATTTTTCAACGGATTTCTTATTTGTTGATAACTTGTTGATAACTTATGTAAAATTTTACCATACAATATTTTTGACAAGTTTTTTTTTTTTGGTGATCTATCTATATTGCCGACGAAAAATTTTTCATTGGTATATCTGTCAGTTTATTTGCAAGTTTTTGTAGCGTCACCAATATGAACATTGATTTGGGATATTTTTATGAGAAATAACTAATCTTATTTTTATTTCTGATCACATCAAATTTTTGCCAATAACATTATCAATTTTTTTAGAGCAAAAAGCAAACATAAACTTTTAGTAAGGTGAACTATATATTAGTTTTAAGTATAATAAACTATTGCGACTGTAGTTATTAAACTCTTGAGTCTCTTGTGAGCTTATGATCTTAATACACAAAAACAAGTAATTTATCTAAATTATCGAGTTTAATAACCTTAATTGTGACTAAAATGAACTAAAACCTCTGAACTATATATCGTTCTATACATTCAGTTAAGCATTTAGTTTGGCTTGGTAACCAAATGCCGGCAACATCCAAAACAAAAGAAAACGTGAAGTCATGAAGTATCACAAGACTAACACTCGAATTTTAGTCTTTTGAAAATTACTATTAATACATGATGATTTTATTTGTTTCATGCTAGATATTACATATGAATTATAAAAGCACAAGTACCAATCGTGATAGGTGCTTCAATTGGCTTTGGAGGTCGTTGAATCTGCCACCAGTTCGGAACCATAAATCTTCGTGGGCAGAAAAATGTTATTTGTACTCACAAGGCATAAAGATACTGTATTGACTCACATTTCATCCACTATTACATGATATGTGGATTTACTCAAATACGGTTTACACCTCATTCAATAAAGGATGAGATGTGAGTCGACATTATGTCTCATCTGTTTTGAGTACAAATAACATAATTCTAGTGGATATATACAAGGATTTGTCAAAGGTTACTAAAAGGGGCAAAAGAGAATACTTCTATCTTGGAGAGATTTTGTATTTTCCACACTCGAGACTCACCATTAAGTTTTAAATACTTCTGTCTTCTTTATTATCCTATATATAAAGGTGAAATATTCAGAAGGCGGCACCAAAATTTTGAGAGGAATTTGATGAGGTAGATTAAAACCCGTCCCAATGACACTCGGTTTCACTTTTGCTAAGGCTAAAGATTCTGCTATTTTCAAATGAACTTTTCCATGGCATTTAAGTTACATTAATTGTCCAAAATTAGTGTAGAAGGGAACTAGGGAAGATAAATGTTAAGTGGTCCTAGCTTTTTTTCTTGACCCTCTGCTAACGCCATTATATTTCCGTCTGAACGACAAGATCAAAAAACAAGAAGCAGCTGTAGTGACTCTAAATTTCAAAACCTCTCCATTACTACTAAGACATCAAGGCAAAAATACAAAAAGGCAAGACCTTCTTTGCATTAAGGCACGTAAAATAATAAGGTGCTACCATGCTTGTGATTGTAAAAAGACGTACAGTTTAATTTGCAAAAATTACATGTAAAATCTTCAGTTCTACACTGAGCTTTTACCACATTATTAATATCACACACACATAAGATGTACCTGGTTAACCATTACAACTTTACATACGGCTAATTTGATATATTATCATCAATATTAGTACGTATAGGCCAGAAACTCATATAATTTTAAATTACAGTCCACAACCGTTGATGCCGCAATTTACCATTGCAATGCATAAGCAATAATGGTTACGTCAACAATATTGTTCTGTAATTTCTGCATCGCAATTGCAACCACTATTAATTTGGAAAAAAGAAATTAAACTAAACTGGCCAATATTTCATATTGGCATCAATGGTGATATCTTCTTCTTCACCTTGGAAGCACCACTGGTCAAGTGGTAGCTGTGGTAAAGTCTCCAGAGAATCATCGAAAGAAACTGAGGTGTTTTTCTGAAGGGAAAAGATCTGCTCATAAGGAAAACAATCTTGATGAGGAAGGAACATTGATGACTCGTCATATACAAAATTTATCATGGTTTCGTGAAGC
Source organism: Dalbergia cultrata (assembly GCA_031216105.1). Taxonomy (NCBI): domain Eukaryota; kingdom Viridiplantae; phylum Streptophyta; class Magnoliopsida; order Fabales; family Fabaceae; genus Dalbergia; species Dalbergia cultrata. The sequence continues at coordinate 62,893,615 of CM062353.1, forward strand.
CAAATCTGGGTCTTGAGGAACTTGACGTAGTGAATGGCTTCCTCCAACATAGAAGCAGTGTCCATCTTGCTCCCACCGGGGACCATGCTCTGAAGGATCTTGAACCTGTCACTGATTCTGTGCCTTCTTTCTCTTGCTGCCACGCTTTGTGGGTCAGTGGAAAGCTTGATCACTCCCTTCTTGCTTTTCTTCACTTCTGCTGCACCCTTTTCCTCCTTGCTCATGTTGTTTGCCTTGGAAGATGATGATGACCCTGCAAAGGAGGTAGGGTTACAAGAAGGAATGCACTCCATGTGCTAGCTATGAAGAAAAAGTACTACTTTAATTTCAACTTATGTTGTAACTAGCTTTGAACTTTGGTTGAGGACGTAGTTGCTTTTATGTTGTATCTACGCTATCTCCTATATATACAGCAAGAAGAATGGAAAATTGTTTTTTTTTTTAGGTGTCTCTGTAAGAAAATATTATGAGATGAGTTATATTATTTCAACTTATAATATACGAAATATTGTATATTATGAATATATTATAATGTTTCATACATTATGTATACAAATAATATTTTTCTTACAAAACACCTTCATTTATAGCATAAGCATTGAAGGTATATACATCACTGTGACATTTAATATTTTTTTCCTTATTTTTATTTTTTTTAAAAGTGTCACATTTAGATATTCACATTTAATTCAATATTTCATTAAAAAAATATTTAATTTAATATTGAGACTCAAAAGAATGTAACTGATCGACAATGGTACTGTGATTTTAAAGAAAATTTATTTATTTTTTTGATAAACTGACGAAAAATTATATATAAACGTAAATATACATAAAATTTTATATATTTTGAGAGATATTTACAGTAAAACTGGTCTCCAACATTATTCAAAATATATTCATTTTATTTATTTATGAGCTCTGTATATAAATGGTAACATTTGTATCTTTGTCTATGGTTTTGTTTAGGTACCTATGGTCATGGAATATTTCCATATAACTGCTCTTTCTATAATCAACGATTGTGATTTAATAAATTTTAAAAATCTTGAATTAGTGAGACACATGACTCATTCTTAACTACAAATAACTAAGAGGTATCAGTGTTCTTGAATTTATGAATTTATAGGGTATCGAAGAAACCCTTATATCTAATAAAACTTTTATTTTTAAAATTTCGAATGAGTGTAAGATAAGAAGGTATCTAATAATTTCGAATGAATTACTGGTGCTCTTGAATTTTATGGGATTCCGGATAAACTATGTACCTAATAAAAAAAAAAAATTTGAATGAGCGCTAGATAAGAGGGGTCCTCATGTGAATCAACCAATCTTTGGCGCAGGATACGGTTTTAGGTAGGGACCCGCTGGGGCTAAGGCCCAGGGGAGGGAACAGATAGGCCTCGTTTTTCTTTTCCTTTTCTCTGTGTACTGTGTTCTTTTGGATGTGTTGGTTCTGTTCATCGGTACTGGCCTTTGTGATTTTCTCACAACATATGCAAATATGCAAAAGTATTTAACATTTACAGTCACAGTGTTTCCAGTGGGAGGCATTCTACTGAAAAATTATATAAGGAAACTCTGTTAATTATTATTATTTTGTTTTTAACTTTTGTCACTGTATTTTTGAAAATTCGAAGTAAATTGTATAGGATAAGGCCTGGTTAGTGTATTAGTGGAGATTTAAACCATCTGTCTATTCTTTTTTTTTTTTTGACCTTTTTATGTGTTGATACACTTATAAAATATTTAACAACTCAGTAAAATATGTAAAAAAAATAATACTAATATCATAATATAATGAGAAAAAAAATAAAGAGGTACAAATAATTTTTCACTCACCACTATTAAAATGATTTTATCTGGCATTACCTTCTTTTTTCTTCCTTTTCACTTTTTCTCATTATCATCCGAACATACTTATGGACGTGAAATGAATGAACTGAATTAATTTTGGATTGGATGAAAGTAGGTCAGTAGTATAAATTCGTGGGTTACCGAGGGATTTGCGTTTCGTTTCCATCAGTCGTTCACAGTAATGGGGGATTTAACAAGGGAAGGATAGCCTCAGTAGGAATGGTTTTGGCAACTATTACTAAGGGAAACGAATGGAACCAAATCCCTTGGTCATGTTTTTGAGGGAATTACCAAGAGATTTTTGCCACATATCCCTTAGTAAAAGCCCCACAAAATTGTCATCATTTTCGTAAGTAAAATACTTTAGCAGAACAACGGTCATTTTGCTTTTTGGTAGAACAGAATTGTCATTTTTTACTGATGTATTTTTCTCTCCGAAACTAATAAAATAAAAAATTTAAAATTATCAAGGAAACGCCCCTCGGTAATTGTCAGAATTTTTTTTAAAAGCATTATCATGGGAAAATCCCTTGATAGCGGTCAATTTTTTTTAATCAAAACATTACCGAGGGAAAAGAAAATCCCTCAGTATTCGTTATTAGTTTTTTTTTTGGATTTTTCCTATTTTGCATAATTATTCTATTAATTTCTAAATTTGACTTGATTGTTAAATTTGTATAAAATTTAATTATTTCTAATTTATATCTAATGATAAATATTAAAATATGTAACACAAAAATAACAAGCATCAATTCCTTGAAATCATTAATTTAAATCAAATATTATAATTTAAACATAATAGTGTATAAAATATAATGGTCAAACACAATAACAAAAAATATAAGGTCATAACATATATAGAAAATAAAAGCATTAGTACTCATCACGAGTGTGCATCATCATCGATTTACTTAAAAACAAAAGCCTTAGTACTTATCGCAAGAAACAAATACGTGTCGTTTTACTTAAAACCTTACCATGGGAATTTTCCTAGATAAGGACCATAAAATGCAACGTACATATAGTATTTCAAATTATCGTGGTATTGTTTCCCTCTGTAACATATGTGATTTATTTTATTTTTTTTCTCAGAAAGTTGCCGACGGATAATATCTCTCGGCAACATGGACTCCAAAATACACTGTTTTTTCTTAAGTGATTATCATGTGATTTTCCCTTGGTAAAGTGGACCATGAAACACTTTTTAGTTATTGTGCGATTGCGTCCGTTGGTAACATAATTATTTTTTATTTTTTTCACAGAAATTTAGCAAGGGATAATCTCTCGATGAGTCTGCTACATAAATTGGCACCATATGGCGCTACCGTTATCGAAGGAATATCCCTCAGTAACGCCTCACACCATTTTTTCCTCGGTAAAGGCCAAATCCAACGTTGTTGAAATAACCTGATGATACCTATGCAAAATCGAAATTAAAAAAATTATTATGGTTTTAACTTGGTACTGCTTATCATAAAAGTAGTCGCAACGAAATTAGAAAAAAAAAAAATTGCACCTTGACCTCCCTATGCTAACAAAAAACAAACATCTTTAAGGGTATATTTGGTTGAAAAGTAAAAGTGTGATCGAGTAAAATTTACATGAATGAGTTTCATATGTAAATTTACACATAGAGTTTATTATGTACATTTTACCTCTCACTTTTCACTTACTCTCCTCTTTTCTCTTCTCTCTCCTTCACCACCACTCTTCAACAATTGTTGAGTAAGTAAATTCAGCCTTCCTTAGCTTTCAAATTTTTTTCCAGAATTCAATTTCATCATCGGCTGGGATCTTTCCACCAATAAGATTCATCTTTGAATTCTCATCTCCCTGTGTTTGCTTTTAGTTCACCACAGTTGAAATTGATGTAAATAAATTTGAACCTTTGAAGTTGTAATCTCTATGCCTCCAATCTCTATGCATCCATACAACTATTTAGTCCTACTAGCCATTTTTTAAAGTTGTTGTTTTTTAATTCGTTAACATATGGGAGGTCATTGTAGGTTGGAAATAAAGGAAAATTGGATTGAATTTTACAAAGTCTCATGAGTGGTAAGAGTAATTTATCCAAAATATTAAGATTTTTTGTAAGAATTTTTATGTTGAGAATATTTTGTTATCACGTAGGTTAACAAGCACATAACAAAGATGTTAGAAGTGATTAATGATGAAGAGTTTGAACAATATATATGAAGCGATCATAAGTTCAAATCTCATTGTGACTCATTAATAAAAAAAAAACATAACAGGTATTTTCCAAAAAAAAAAAAAACGTGATATCTATAGAATTCAACCTATGCTGCAACGCAACAACTTTTGATACCACAGGTCTATAGTTATAATTTTTTTTTATCACATGATATAATTTTTACCCCATAATGTTATATGTTATAACAATTTTTTTGGGAGATAATACTAAGCAGTCGGCAAAATTTAAGAATCATCTTGCCATGCCCAAGTTCATCCAATTAACACCATTTTACGACCAAAACTTTTTGTGACATTATGACCCACCACATACAGAGGGCAACCTCAATCAGTTGGCAAGTGACAGTGAGCGGAATTAGGCCCTCCATTAATTATCTTTCGATTTCAATGGTCAGAGAGACAAAGTTAGGAAATTGTAGGGGGGGTCCTTCCCCAGAAATCGAAGCAAATGTGTTACAGTTGCATGTGTGTCTAAATCCAAGGACGAAATATAGAGGCCATTAGTTGCTTGGCTTTATTGTATACGGCTTGTGCTGGTCGTCCCAAGGTTTCACAATTCACACTCTGTTTGTTAAGAAGAAAATAACATAAATACAGTCTCCATTTTAACCGCTCAAAAATATATTAAAAAATAAATTAGTTCATCAAGAATTTAAAAATAAACTACTGGTCTCTTGTAATTTAAAAAGGGATAAATTGGTTTCATCACACCAGTATATACAATTAAAAATATTTTGTATGAATCAGTATAAATAAACTACTTTGTTCCATTTTTAAATTACGAGGAACTAATAAGAATCTTTTTAATCATGAGAGATTTTTTTTTTTGAATTTCAATTGAAGTGATTGTTGCTTTCAAAGGAGAAAAAGAAAAAGAGATTAAGGTCGAATCAAGCGTTTGGCTATTCTTTTCAAGAAAATATTGACAGTACACCACACGGATTACACTCATAATACCTAGCCAATACTACACGTAATCATGTGCCGCATGGGATAATAATATTTAAAATTATTGTGAATGGAAATTTATGTAATATTTTTATTTTATGGAATTGCAAATTAGTTTTTATAATTTTATTTTTAAATGTATATTTTTACATATATGTAATGTATCTATGTTGTGTTTCTTTACTTGTAAAAGAGAGTCATTTGTTTTTTTTTATTATTAAGAAGTGTGGTAAATAGTTAGAATTATTTTTTTCAGGGAGAAGAAAAAATTATTAATATAAAAGTTTAACGGCACTTCCAAATTCAAATAGATATATTAGATTTAGCATATTCAATAAAGAAATAAATATATTCCATACTCTAAACTAATCAATGATATATGGCTCAGCTCCTTGTTTAAAGACTATTGATGTCTAAATATATTTCCTATCGAAGACCAACATGAAAATTATTGCTCATTGAAGAACATATTATGCATCTTCTCAACATAGATCTAAATACCTCAGTATTTACAAGACCTTCAAGATAAAAATACCCACAAGAAAAACTAAAATACCTATATATCAAGGGGACAACAAAAACCCACAAAAGGGACAATGAAAACACCACAATAACAAAATAAAACAACAAAATGTACCCTAAATAGTGAAAAGAAAATAAAACAGCAGAGCTGCCACCAAAGAATAAAAGTGGCAGTCCCCTTCTCAATATCACATAAGAAAAAATCAAAGAAAGAGAAAAGAAAAATATAACTAAAATTATTATTAAATTTTGTTAAATTAAAAGACAGTTAAAATAATAATTTACCTCATGTTTAAAAAAAAAATTGAAGACTAATTAGTATTTTAAATATTAAATATATATACACTGAAATTAAAAAAGAAATCAGTAGTAGCATAAAAAAAAATAGTAGTTTTACATATTTATTTATATGTCACCTCTAAATAGATTTCACACTAAACAGTCATTATGCTCCTACAATAATAATGCCATTTATACTTAACTTTTTCATATCATTTTTATATTATTTTCTTTTTAAAATATAAAATAAATTACATATCCTTCTTTTCCTTTATTTTTTTTAAGTATACAAAATGGAAAATAGTACTTTGTTATATAAACAATTAATAGCCTGTTTGGAAAATGTTTTTAAAAAAACAAAAAAAACTTATTTGAGTGAATGATTTCTCAACTCATGTTTTAAAAATAAAAAAAAATAGAACTACCATTTTTAAAACTGAAAATGAGAAATAGTTTTAAGTTGTTTTTTAGTTTTGTTGTTTTAAAATGAATGAAAAACACGACAACATAATTGTAAATAAGTCAAATTACTATTCTTTGCCATTCTTTGACTCTTATTGGAGGCTTTCTGTGTTATCTTTTGTTGGACTTCTTTCTCATTTCTCACCACACAACACATCCTTTTCACGCCTTTAACCAGAGAGTTGCTCATGAGACCCAGCCCTCAACCAAAGCATATAGAGTTCTCCGCCATTTGTCGGCACACGACTTGCTCCCAAGACCCAACCCCACGACCTCCTCCCTCAGATCCACTGGCGTCACGACCGCTCTTGAGACCCAGCCCCACGACCTCTGAAGCCCAAATCCGCTAGCACCGTGACCTACGAAGAGACCCAGCCCTGTGACCTGTGAAGCCTAGATCCACCAACATCGTGACCTGCTTCCCCCAATCCATCGGCGCACACGAGCTGCTTCCAATACCTAGCTCTGCCTCTGCCTCCACACTTAACCCAGTGAGTAGTGAGTCCTTCCCTTTCTCTTTCTCTTTATTTGCTTCTTTCTTGATTTGTAAAGACCATTATGTGTAAAGAAATTTGTGCCCTTTGAAAATAGGCCACAACCTATCAATGATAATTTTTCTTCAGTTGAACCACACGTATTATTGAAGACTTCAAAAGCAGTAAAACGGTCCTTTTTTTTTTCATTTAAGTCCTAGCTATAAGCGCATAGGCAGGTGACTGATGTTGTTTTTGTGGGGTTTGGGAAATCTGTTTAGTTCCTCTAAGAACAAGTTTTTGAGAGTGTGAGATCTTGATACCCAGCACTGTATGCAAATTTTTGGTGGCCATCATAGTGAAATTTGGTCTGTAGACATTGATTCGGATGAAAGGTACCTTGTCATTGGTTCCGTGGACAAGGAGATTTGGTTTTATTCAATTAAGCATGACAATCTTAAAGCCAGAGATGTGCGCTTTGCTAATCACAATAAATGGTATTGCTATTGGGATGAGGAATATCGGTTGATTTTAATAAGTTACTCAATGCTTATTTTGTAGATTGTAGGTAACTTGGATTATATTGAGGTATTTGGTCCTAGTCATTTTTGGTTCTTGCTCTTACTTTTTTTATTATTTCACTTGTTCCTTCTACTTTTATAGCTTCTCATTCTTTGAAATTTTGTTTCGTTTTATACTTAAGATTGCAAACTTGGAATCCCTAGTGCAAACAAGATCCTTTTTCTTATGCTAGCCATGGTGGACTATGAAACACTTAGCCTAGTGATCTTCTTTTGGTTCAATCTTAAGATCATGGAATTTGACTTTCTCTGTTATTGCAAGATTATCAAGACTTGCATGTTTTGTAATTTTGTTTTATAACATTGTAAGAAGTTCAGACGTTCAAGACATGTAAGATATTACATTTTATTATATACTTCGATAGAGTTTTATGTATATTTTATTATGAGAAATGAATACTTGTTATTTTCATATTTTCATTTTTCTTGAATTTTTTGGATGTTAAAAAGTAATTAATATAGAAATTATTATGAAGAATATAAATAATGAATTGAAACAAAAATTAAAATCTATGAATGACAATGTAAATTTAGATGTGAATTCCAATAGGGATATCACAACAAGATTGACTGATGAAGTTGTAAGGAAAATGATAGTACATCGTAACTAAATTACAAATTGGATATGGCTACAAGAAAATCATGCATAGCTTATAAATAGATTTATAAATATAAATTGACATCAAGTTGCATTAAGACTTTATTTATTAAGTATGTATGAAAATATTATCTATAAAACACAATATTATGCTAAAATTTATCATTTGTAGTAATGCAATTTGTCAAATAGTTTTTTGTTTATTAATTTTAAAAGTTATTTTTTAAAAATATTATCCAAATAGGTTTTATGTTTTTCACCATTATAAAACTGTTTTTGGCATTAACTTGCCAAACAATTTTTTTTATTTTTAAAAAATAAACTTAAACTTGTTTTCTAAAACAACTTAAAAAAAATTAAGATAAAAAACACTTTCAAATGCCATATGTCCTTTTTTATAAACCACCTACACATCCCCAAAAAACCAAAGTTAAGTTTTTATTTTATATTTCAAGTGTCTTTGTTAGGGGTATCCTTGCTCGAAAAGGCAGACGTATTAGTTAGTGGGTATATAATTTTATTTCATCTAATGATTAGCAAGATTTTTGTTAATGATTTTGTACATTTTTTTTACATCTATAGTATTACTATTGAAATTTCTCCAAACCTTTCTACAATCTCAAAGGGACCCCATGGTAGGTTTGGACAAAGTGACAACATCTAAAATTGCTCCTTTTCAAATTGATTGAAACTCTCTGGGTTGGGTCTCAAAGGCAAACCAAAAATCTGTATATGGTTGTTCACTATAAAGGGCATTAATTGGTAGTTCCTTTGTTGGTATATGACATTACAACATTGAAGAAGCAGTATATTTGTTTCGCTACATGAAGGATGATTGATGACATGGAAATTTCTCCTGAAAACACAGAAAAGTAAGTAAAAGCTAAGGTGCTATTCGGGCTTCACGACCGGAGAGTGGGTTAGTACTTTGTAAAGTGATGAATAGTTTTATTTGGACTATCGGACATAATGTCAACACACATTATCACACTTAAAGGTGTGTGGTGTACATTTATTATATAATTTTATTGTATACATAATATTATTTTTTTGGTTCAATAAACTTACATTTATCATTGGATGAGATGTGAGATTCAAATTAAGTGGGGTCCACATCCCATCCAGGGATAGATAGGAGTGTATCAATACGATATTCTACACATTGTGAGTATAAACAACATTTCTCTTAATAAAACTCTAATTTGTAAGATCTTTTGTGTTCTGTAAGTAGAGTGTTTAGGTATTTGAAATAATAGAATGTACAAATAACACTCATCTTATTCAAGGCTATCAAACTCGTGAGCTTACCTAAACTCATGAAGCCGAGATAAACTCAAATAATAAACTCGACTGATAAACTCGTACGAGTTTACTTATTTTAAAAATAATATTAAAAATATATATAAAAAAATTCAATTGCTTTTTTTTTTTATGAACATATAAAAAACTCAATTATAACATCATAATGAAGTGAAAAAAAAAATACAAATTATAATCTTAAAAAAAATAACAAATCAAGACTTTAGGGTGTGAAAAGTCAAAATAACTTAAGCCATTACATCATATCTATAATTTTGGAATGTTGACTTAAGAGTGTTCATTGTGAAATTTCATATTTTGTTGTTTAAGATACCAGATTCTAACAAAATATATATGTCGACTCGCAAGTTTATCCAAATTTACCCAGATCCAAATTGTTATGTGAGTTAACTTGATTTGGAAACCTAAACTCGTAAGAATTAATTTGAGAGTTCTATAACAATGTTCTTATTCATTTTTTCTTACTTGTGCATATAGAATCCTCATCTTTACATGCCCCTTAAATTTCTAGCTTATCGAATCATAGACACATGTAAATTTCAGTTGCAATAAAATATAATAAAATTTGATAGAAAAAAAAAAGATTGTGAACACGAACAGGAAAAGTAATTTGTATATGATGTTTTGATAGATGATTTACACTAATATAAGATAATGAGTAAATTTATTTGTATATGGTGTTCATAGAATCCGCTTGAAGTGGATTCTGTGATATTTTTATTTTACATTGAGTCTACTTTTGGTGCAATCTATGTTAATTTTTTTACGATAAATCTGCCTTTGATGGAATTTTTTCTTAAAACACCATATTGATGCAAATACACCATTCAAATCCCATATTAAAAAAAAAAAGACCCACAATAAAGAGGAATTACCTATACATCAATTACCATTTCTTTTCTTGCTAACGTAAATAGTATAGGTATTTATACCTTGCAAGGAAGAAACATGATCTTGTTCCAAGAGGATGGGTTGTTTTTATGAGCTGTTCATGTAATTAAAAGATATATAAAAATGATTTATAACTTTAGTCATTCAAAAGTTGCAGATAGTTGAAGATATTTGAAGTCATGAATATAAACAGTAAAGACTAAACCATGTTAAAGTTTTGGGTGTTGTTTAGCGTTTGTTCATTTTGCTTTCCCTGCCAAACTAGTGATATCAGAGCCAATGGTTTGGGTCAATTGAGCAAGAATAGTAGTTTGTGGATTCATGTATGGGGTCCCTTGTGTCCAAATTCTTCTTGACAATTTAGAGCTCTGGTGGCATGTTCCGTGAGCAATGATGGTGCAAGTGAGTATAGCTTGTGTCGAAAGTCTTCTTTGCAACATGAAGGCTAAGCGGAGTGTTTCGGGTGCAGGGTAGTACAAGTTTTCCAAGAAGAATTCTTTGGAAAGTTGTTGCAGTCAACTATTTGCTAGACTTTGGACTAAGGGGAGAATTTGTTGGGATTTAACCCAAAGTCCCACATTAGTAAGAATTAGAAGTTTCACAGTTGTTTTGGATTATAAATATGAGTTTCGGTTATTTGGGTTAGGCATCCTCCAATATTATGAGTGATCCATTGTATAGGTAGTTTTTAGGAACTATCCATGTAATAAAAAAATTTATAAGAATGGTTTGCAACTTTATCCATTAAAGAATTATAGATAGTGAAAGATTTGTGAAATTATAAATGTAGGTAGTGAAGACTGAATCATATTAAAGTTTTGTGTGTTATATAGAGTTTGTTCTTTTTGCCTTCCGCTACCCAATAGTTTATGCCAATAATCAATATTTAGCCTGTGAGGAAATTGTGAGACTTTTGCTTGCTTCTTACTATTATAAGAGATAGGGGTTGAATTGAGAAATGAACAAAAACCGAAAATTTATCTTGTGTCTATCTAGGCAAGCTCCGAAACTTGAGTAAACATTTTATCAATCCACCATAAATTAACATGTTTTGACCTTTAATGATTATGTTCATGACTATACAAATCAATCCACTAATTTTATCAAGAAAATACAATCTCTAACCTAACAATCTTTGTCAAACTCCATGCACACCCAAATTCACAAAACAATCTTTCTCACACAAATGAAATACTCACATTAAATTTTCTCTATCTAACAACAAGTCTCTCAAAATAATTTTACTCTCACCAAATACATAAACACATATCAAATCTCTCTTACTATTGCACCCTTTCTTACAACAACATTACATTGTTTGACAAACACAATCTTTTCTTCCACAATTCCTTAAAAATTATGCAGTTTGGATATGGAAATGGGTATGAAGAAGATATCTGTTTGCCTTGGAAAAGGAACTAGTGCTTGACCTCCTTCTAACCATAAACCAAAACACTTTTGTGAAGAGTGTGGGAGATAGTGTTTATGGAGTTTTTCCCCTTTGTAGTATTTTTCTTTTCTGTTTTTACATTTTCTTTGTAGGTTTAATTTTCAAGGAAACTACTTCATCTTACTTGTAACGGTGTGCAGGAAAGAAGGCTTAGAAAGGTCAGGAGCCCCCGCATGTGCAGCTTTTGATGCGGCTTATTCTTTAAGGCCGTCTTAATACTAAATATAAACTTTTTAAAACAAATTGCATTGCTGGGAATGATCTTACATGCTCTTTTTGTGCTTTGGAGCTAGAATCTTTAGATCATCTATTCTTGTCTTGCTAGGTTTCATCTTGTACCTAGTACAAATGCCTAAACTTATGGAATCTTTCCTCTTTCCTGTTGTCTCATCTTGGTGTTTTTTTATGCATGGTTTGGTGCCCCTTTCAGTGGCTTCTATGAAAAATTACGGTTGTTCCTTTTTTATGTGGTATGTTGGACATTCTAGAGGATGAGAGACAGTTGTGTTTGAAGGCTTTAGGCATGACTAGGAAGATATATTTCATTCTATACTGTTGAGATTGAGATATTGGACAAAAAGATGATGTAAAGATTTCCCCTATGATCCTATCTTTCTCATTATAAATCTCCAATAGGTCAGAGCTTAGTGTCCTTAAGCTTCATATTTTATTTCTTGTCAATAATCATGAGCTAGAGATGTACCTAGGAAGGGACTGATTTCATTTTGCTTGGCCACGAACTAGTGTTCCAATTGTGGGCATTATGAGGTTTGGTTGCTTACACTACTAGCTCCAAAACCCTATAAAAAGCGCTAATGCAATATGTTTTAAGTGATGACAATTTAGAGAAAATAGTTTGAAGAAAGACAAATGTCTTTCCTTGGGTTTCATGAAATAGTAAACAAATTTTTTCGAATTAGATAACACGTTCTTGAATCGAAAATAATTTCACTTTATATGTGCTAACATGTTTTATCTAGTTTAAAGAGATAGGAACTTAATAAAAGTGAATATTATATTGTTTAAAGTTCGTAGATATGCTTAATGGATTGAAGAAAATCAATTGTGAATAAGAAACCAAGGCTTGCATCTTCAAGAGTATAATGTGTCTTTAGAAAGTGCACATAAAATGAAGATGTCAAACCAGCTCTGAAGTAAATAAGTTCTACAACCTTCAATCATCATAATCGCAATCAAATTAATCATATACATACTCTAATTGAAGAATGGAAGATCATTTCTCACCAAGGAACTTATACCGTACTTCATAAAGTTTACTCCACAGTGAAACGGTGCACTCTACAGGAAAAGGAGGAAAATTTGAAATTTAAATTTAAAGTTAAACCTAGTTACAGACTAGCGTATCATCTTTTCTGCCAATTTAGTCAACTACCTCAGCTTCTGGAAGGAAGAGTTTAGAAACCCAATTTAGAAAGTGAAAAGTAGTTTTTGAAAGGACCTCAGAAACCTCTATCTTACAACAACTTCTACAATAGCTCTAACAAAAGACAAGCTACTCTTCTAGACAGCTTTACAAGATACAAACAGATGATAAACACGTGAATTGATCAAAGGCAATAGTCATAAATGACGACCATCTATATATAGAGATGCTGTGCTTTCAAAAGATAGATCTTGACACTACACAAGTGATGAAATTTTGAAAAAATCTCTCCTTTCTCTTGTAAAATTCATTACATCTTGTAATCAGTTTTCTTGTTTGTAAAACTCTTCTTTTTACATTCTTAATATATATTAGAAAGAAGTCATTCAAGTTTTTCCTAGGTCATTTATTGTATACTTTACGGAAACTTGAGTGTAGGTTAGTTTGAGTTGCAAACCCAAACACAAACCTTTGTATCCTCAATCTAGTAATGATCAGTGTGAGTTAGCTTAGAGTGGCTAGTTAAAAATTACTTGCAATGTGATAGTAAAAGTGCTATACTGGTCATGATTTAGTTTTTAGAAGGTATTCAAAGACTACTCGATTTAGCTTGGAGAGTCTAGTAAAAAACTACTCAGGTTGTGACAGCAAAGCGTACTTGCTGGTCACAAGCTCAGCTTGAAATGGTTGGTGAATAATTACTTGGTTTATGATAGTAGGGGTTGTCTAATGGTTATAGGTAAGAGCTTGGGAAGGCTGCTGCAAAGACTATCCATTTCTTTCTTTCTCGGGTTGAGAAAGGTTAGTGAAATTCAATGATAGTTGAAAACTGAATGTAGACAAGTTGGCTGAACTAGTATAAAAATAACTATAGTATATCCTTCTTCCCTATTTCTTTTACATTCACTACTCTGTGTTTAGTTTTTCATATTTGCCTAAATTCTATCTTATTTGCTCTTCTGTTACTAATGTTGTAATTCAGAAAGTTACTTTCTGAAATACCAAATAGTATTTCTGCTGCACTTCAAGCTCAACGCTTGATATCATCTTATTTAAGTTTTCAGAAGAAAAGAAGAAAATATAAGCGAAGCATGATTCAACCCTCCTCTCTTGCGCTTTTCTACCTACATACACTGTGGTCATCATGACTTCGTTCATGGATGCATTTTTAATTTTGTTTTTCAGTTTGGTCTATCTTCTTTCTGGAGCTTTGTATGATCCCTCTTCACCCTCCAACCTTGATTCCATTACCAAAAGGGTTGTGGGTGGAGGTTGTTTGTGACTTATGTTTTTTGCTTTGCTATTTGGTTTTTTTATGGTTTGTTTAGTCGTTTGCTACACTATGTTCTTACATGTGGATTAAGTTTTGAATTGTTGTACTTTTCTTGAACTTGCCTTCCTCTTTGTGGCTTTGAGCATGTTCTTTATCGGAAAAAGGAAACTCTCACTTATGCCTCATATGCACCCTCAAATATATTTGGTCCACCACTTCGAAAAATAAATTTATATGTACTCCACTTTCCTTTTTTATTTTAAAATAAAACGCCTAATCCAAGGGAAAAAAGCCAAACAAATAACTTGGTTTTTATTTAATAAAACTTTAGGTTGGGGGAAAATGGCATATCTCTATGTTGGGAAAATATGCCAATTTCCTTTCTTGAGAACCACCCTAAACAGAGAAATAAAATAGGAACACAACCAAAACACAAGAATTTAATGTGGAAAACTCCAAAATCGGAGAAAAACCACGGCCATTGCCAAACAACAACCAGAGAATAACACTATGTGAAAATTTTTATAACACATAGACTTCTCTCTCAAATACCCCCACCCCAGTATACCCACACTCTCCAAAGAAAATATTTGAATTACCCCTCACAACACTCTAAAATAGGAGTATAGAGGAAGAAAAAAATCAGATACAAGCTTAAAGTGTTTCTGACTGGTACAAATTGAAGCAAAGAACTTCGATCCATATATATAGCTATGACTTCCCCTCTCTACTTGCAATCCTAGGCGATGTGGGACTTGTTACAAGAAGCTTCCTTCTCCCCTTTTATTCCTGGGCGATGTGGCACTTCTTCCAAAATGCTTTATTTCAATCAAAACCAATATTGTTGAGGTTAAGTGTGAGAGGTGAAATCCCACATTGGTTAAGAATGGACTAAGTGAGTGGTACATAATATGGGAGGAGCCATGACTCATTGCCTTAAGGTTTTGGGTTAAGATGTGGCGTCCGGCCCGATATTGTGGTGCTCTCACTTAGCCCATTGGTTGTACCTCCCCCTGTTGGGCTGCCTGCCCTGACACTTTCGACTATTGGATCACTTACAAATAACCCACCAATAATAAAAGTATAAGAATCGAAATCAAGTCATAACAATACATAAACAAAATGTCAATCAGGTGAATTAAACCTCATTGGCTGGTTAATAATTTGATAAGAGTAATATTTCATGAAACTATATTTGAGAATATGGATAGTTTGATTAACAAACTCCTTATTTTATCATGCATAATATAATATATCAAACACAACAAAAAATCATTTATCTCTAAATCATGTCCCATTCTTTATCTCACCAATTAATTTTTTGCACGTCAAAGATGAACTATATATTTAATAACTATAACTATTTTAAAATTTTAAATATTACACATGGTAATAAATGATTGATCGTGTTGACTCACACCCCATCAATCATTGGATGAGGTGGACCCTACTTGAATGGGTCCACACTATATTTAATGATGGATGTGATATGAGTCGATATGATATCTCATATATAATGAGTACGAATAATATAACTGTTCATAGAGTATAGTATAAATTTCATAATTAACGAATAACACAATGGGTTGGTTAGAATTAATTTTGACCCCCCAAAATTGATTTTGCAAGTTTCTTATGTTGTTTGGTTTCAATATCTCAATTTTGACCCCTATAGAATTGATTTTGGAAAAAGTGAAAAATTAATACTTTCTCTTAGAATTAACTAGTGTGGTGTCCATGATTTGCATGGGTAGTATAATAGAATGGCAGTATAGCTTTATAATGCAAATGAACATGCTATACAAAGCAAAAAAAAAAAAAAGGGAAAATTATAGAGCAAACTTCAAATTTTGAGGTTCATCATGAACCACATATTATTGATCATTAGATGATTATTACTTGTTAGACGATTTAATTAAATAGCTAATAATATAGGGCTCATGATGGACCCAAAGATAAGAAATCCACTATAAAACCCACCCAAGAAAATAGCCAAAAATGAGATTAGCATTTGAAATAAAATAGTATCAATGATGTATAATCCAAACAACAAATAACTTGTATTTATGGTACAAAGTATTGCAAAACTCTGTAAAGTTGCAGCAACCACATCAACCATTTTCATAAAACAATGTTATATTCTAAAATTACGATAGGTCCTACAAACAATACAATGAAATTTTCTAGGTCTTAAATTCAGACATCAAGTCAATGTTAGTAGGAGGACCAATGTATTTGTGATTTTTGCTAATTTCCATTTCATTGCTTCTAAATTCGAAAGATGAATTGTATAAACTTAAACATGGTACTAACTAATTAGAGAACTATAGTTTTTTGTTTTGGTCATCATACAAAAATGGAGTAATCCCAAATGAAACAGTTGTTTTTAGAATGGGGTAATCCCAAATTAAACAGTTGTTTTGACATGCATAGTCATAGTCTTCAGTCATCCACGACGCCATAGCATTGTCGCCATATGCCACCGCAAGCCCAACCGGCAGTCAACATTTGTGAGACCCTATTAAGCCTCAGCCACTGTCGTGAGACCTCCATCAACTAGCACCTCGCCTCTACATCTCACCTTCAACCACGTCGCACCATCACCCAACCACAATGCTAGATTGCCCTCCTCACCACCGCATCCACTATGCAATGGTTTACGCAAATCATCATTATAGGGTTTCCAAGAAAAATGGAAAAGAAAGAATATGAAAGAGTATAAGAGTGTTGTGAAATGAGTACAAAAACCACAGTAGAATCAGAGGGAAATTGAAAAGTTGGAAGTAAATTTTTCATTATTAATTGAATTTATTGAAAAGCTTATCACAAAATCATTTTCTAAAATAAGTTTCTCTAGTAATGATGAGGCAAAGCCTTTTGATTGCCCTATCCTGAATAGACCTCAATAGGAGAGAAAAACAAAGAGACAATGAGTTGTAAAATGGAAAATTATGACTCACATTTGTTAATTTCCAAGACAAAAAGAGATAGTGAATATTGAACCATTAGTCAGCTTCCATAGGAAAACAAAATCTGCAACAATTGTGATAGTAAAAAGTGCGATTACATCTAGGAAAGACACAATGATGTAGAAGGTAAATAATTAAAGTCATGGCATAATTTGATAGAAGCTAGAAAGACAAATTGAAATGATCATATGTGAACATCTGGCAGAATTATTGAGGCAGGGAAATTGAATCACCAAGTGGCGATTAATAGTACCTGCTATTACCCCTCTTCTAGATAAATGAGTAGATGATAGGTCATAAATTGCTTAGTACTCTTATAAACTGAATTATAAATCACATGTAAATTAACTCAAGATTTAGTAAAGATTGTTTTTGTTCATTCTTTTGTTGCATTATGGATCATTAGTTCCAATCACCTAAAAAACTATCCAAACATTGTCCTCTATTTTCAATTAGAAAACTTCTTTATATATATCATCAAATGTAATCAAGTACCTTTGTAATCAAACTCTTTGCCAATTCTTCTAAAAAAAAGTCTCCAATGTTGGTCATTCTTAGTGTTTCTTTAATAACCTGTGTTTCATTAGAGTAAAACTATATAAAAGTAAGCCACCATATACTATGCATTGAAAAATTAAGATGATGCACACAATGTATTAGTTGAGGTTCTAAATTCTGAAAACATAAAGTCCAATTTAAACGCCACTAAAATAACACGATTTAAATAAATGAATCACCCTATAGTCTATCTAACACATCTCTAGAATGTTATTCCTCACAATGAATTGAAACAATTGCAAGTATAAAATCCAGAAATCAAGGATGCAAAATTACACTAAATTACACAATGTATTAGCAAATGAAGATCTTATCCTTACCACACCCAAATAGAGGACCATTTACAATTAATTACTAATACCCAATTTTAACAGATTACACTAAAATAAAATTTAAAAAGCATAAGTAACCTCAAATAAGGATGCAAAATCTCATATTATATTATATTTTTATTTACATATTTTTATCATTCACATAATTCATTGTACTTAAATCAACCATCAAACCTCAGCAAAAAAAGATATGATAGTCCAGAAATCATTAGCAAATAACACTTGTAGTAGCTAACAGCAACCATCATATAGGCCATAAAAAACAGGAGGTAGAGTGATTCATAACCACAAAAGTATATCAATCATGGATGTAGATAATTAACCTCTCAGACATTCAAATCAACATCAAAACTACTACTTCATCATCATCACAACATAGTCTAACGCAAATAAAACATAGTCTAACACAAATAAAACAAATACTAGCAAATTTAGCACAAAGCAAGAGCTTTTTTTTTTTTTAGGTGATGTGAGCAAAATAGAAACAATACAAAATAAAAGTTCTAGACGAAAAAAAAAAGCATATAGTACCAGTACATGACTTGCACCATGAAGACGTAAACCTGCAAGATAAAAAACTTCAGAGAAGTAAAAAAGAGACAATTACATAAATAAACCAAAAAAACACATCAACAGATATCATCCGAACATGGAAAACTATTTAGAAACTTCGTATATTGTATTTTTTTTTTCTTAATCTAAACTACCATATTTGAAGTCTAATGGCTATTAGACTTTGACTAAAAGCTAAATCAACACATACTATGAGCATAGAGCTTTTATATTGCTAGTTTTTTTAAGTATATGTGTGTGTTTGTACACTGTAAGTAAAACATCACAAAACAATAAAAATAGAATAACACCAATAACGCCAACAACACCAAGCTGGGATAATCTGGATTTTAGAAAATAAAATGACTAACAAATGTGTCTGGACCAAAAAAGTAGAAAGGAAAAGATTTGGAAAACATGTATCAAGGATTGGCTAAGAAAATTATTGATCAAGAAGAGCAAGAGTTTCTGTTCAAATATTCAAAGGAAAGAAAAAGAGAAAAATAAAATAAAATAAAAGGATTAAATGATCAAAACATACCGATCTTCTTGTAATAGTTCTTCAAGTATGGCTTCAAGGCCTAGAAGAGGTTGAATACCACTGCTAAATCCACCACCCAAAGAATTAGGATAAGCTAAACCATCATGAAACAAAATAATAGCACCCCCTTATAAAATATGGCACCAACCAAAAATGAAAAACACAAATAAAAGGCACAACAAAAATGATTTTATACAATAACCTTACCATTGAGCCACAGGCATATCTTGATGGAAGTTAGGACCCACAACCACACTCCAAAAAATTATTTTTTACAATGTATACTTTGAAAAATGGGGAAAATCAAATGAGTTTGAACCAGAAAGAGCAAGGAAAGAACCTGACCCTCTAGGAAGATCAATGCCATAGCAAACACAGAAGCATTCTCAAGGGTGGAGTCAATGTAGTTAGCTTACAACTGCAAATTTGCTATCAAAATAAAACAAATTGGAAAATCTAATTACAAGAAAAAAATCTGACATTTCAGGGGAAAAAAAGACATAAAAGTAAGTAATTTTCCATCTTTATTCATATCACAAATGTGCAATCAGATTCAACTTGGGAGCCATGGTCGACGATGATGAACGTTGAGATGGCGATAGTCTGGAAGTCTCCATAGGTGAATCTGTGATGCAAGGTGAGGAAATCGAATCCGATGGCCGCAAACAAATTGTCTTTAGCCAGATTTGGCAACGGTGAGAAAGTTGTCAACCAACAACCCATCACCCATGATGGGTGCTTTACCACCGCATGGCTGCTATCATCATGGTTGTGGCATTCCAGCAGTTTGAAATGGAGTAGCAAAGCAAGCTTGGAGAAAGGTAGAGATAGGAAATGCCACGGAAGAAAGATGGGGGTTGAAAAAGAAGAAAAGGGAATATGAGAGAATTATGTGATAAGGAGAGAGTAGACATTTAAAATAAAATTTTATGGGAAAGGTAGGAACTTCCTTCAAAACTAAAGCATCATTAAGGAGTAAACAAAAAGTTTTCAATTAATACTAGTAATTGGAAACTTCATAAAAGCATTAGATGCCTTATTATCATTGTTTAAAGGAAGATACAGCAAGCAGCATTGCAAAATTGCATTTCATCAATTGATTGGGCAAATAATCAATGTAGTGCAGATTCATTACCAATTACCAATGTTGTAAGGACACACTCTATATGAAGATAGAAAGATGATGGCAATCACATGCAAACATTTGGCAAAATTATATAGGTAGGAAAACTGAATTGTCAAGTGACGATTAATAGTGCATGCTATTACCCCTCTTTCACAAAAATAAATAGATAGATAGATAGATTCTAAAAGAACTACTAAATATAAATCATTTTATTTTAAAATTAATTCTAACATGATCAATTATGATAAAATTAATTCCACCTAAAATGAATTCTATATACCATGATCCAAACACGCACTGTAAATTTTTACCGATAATATGGAGAGTGAGAGTAGAAAAATGGAGTGAATACGGGCAGACAGCACCAACCATTTACATCCGAGAAACACACACACTTCTAGTTCCATTCCATTCCATATCTATAACTCTTCTCTGCCTCTAGTCCAACTCTACACAGTGTCAATTTCACCACAACACAACATAGTTATCTTTCTTTCACCCTCTTCCCCAAAACGCAGCATTGCTTCGCCGTAAAGCCCCATGAAGAATGCGCCGCGTTCCGCCGGAGCGCCGCATCCGCCGCCGGCCGGCGAGATCGTATGGGAGATGAGGCCCGGCGGCATGTTTGTCCAGAGGCGCGAAGTGGGCGCAGAGGATCGCAGCGATGGGCCAATGATCAAGATCACTGTCACCCATGGTTCCTCCCATCACGAGGTCTACCTTCCAGCTCAATCCACTTTCTGTGAGTCTCTTCTCTTCTCTCTCTCTCTCTCTCTCTCTCCAATCTACTGTGTTTACTGGATTTTGTGGCTGAATTTGAGACATGGGTTTTTGGTTTTATTTGATTGTTGTTTGACTTTTGCAGCTCAATGTGGTGTGATTGAGTTGAGGTAATTTTGCGAGGGCGTTTTTTAAAATGTTAAGTTTCGAAATTTGTGGGAATTTGGGATTTCTTGTTAAATGTTATTATGTGATTTTTAATGTTGGCGGAGAATTCCAATGGATACTAGATTTTGGTTGAGGAGTTGTTGATGTGAAGGGTGAAGTTATTCTTTGATGATTGAGTTTGGTATTTAAACACAATGCAGTATTTTGTGGAAAGTAGTGCACTTTGCTTCACATTGACATGGATGTCGAGAGGCTTAGAATTAGATGTTGCTTTATTTTCTTTGTGCTGTGAACTTGTTTTTGATTTCTAATATTCTATACTTGCAACAAAAGTTCAGTGCTACTGGATAAGAATTTGAACTTTGCCTAAACAAGCTGAGTTCTTTTAGTGCATCCAAACACAAATTAATGAGTACATATAAATAGGTGTTAGTGTTACAGGGAAAATATAATACAATATTTTTGTGGAAATTCAGATGAGCTGATGTAAACGATTGGTCATAGCCTCATAGGTGTTACCATGAGTGGCTAATGGTTTTGGGTCAGTTTCTCTCTTTAAATATAGTGCTGTGCCTCTAAGTTTTGAAGACCCAGTCACACTTGGTGGAGGCACCATAGTCCATAACACATATAATCAATAAAGTTTCACTTTTCTTTTTCATGGATCAGCATTGCAGTTGTCACTATATATCATAACTCGTGAGAAGTGAATTGCTTACTGAAAGTTTTGCATTCTATCCAAAAAAGAAAAGGAGCGACTGCCAGGCAAACTAGTTAGAATCTTACAATTCGAATCCCATCATTTGCTACGATTTAATAGGCTAGTAATATGTATCATGCAGTGTATCTTAAATGAGTATGAATCTTACGATACATGTATGATTCGAATATGATTCATACGATTTAGTGATTCAATGATTCATTAATTTCCTTTTGTTTTTGAACCTTTTTTCGCCAATTATCACAAGAGAAATTAAATATTCAAGGAAAATTAAATAGTTAAATGAATTAACTAAAGAGGTGTTACTAAATGAACCATAATTGACTATTCATTGCTCAGTTTTCATTCTAAAATACTGATATCACATAGTCAGTCACTCACTCACTCTATGCACATCTTACTTGGTTGTTCTATTTTTGTCCATTTGAATGGGTTTCACAGTTACTCCTTCACTCTATATGCATCTTGTTTGATTATTCCATTGTTCTATTTCCATTCTTCTGAAATTAAAAACTTCACAATTCACATAGTTACATTATGTTGCTTCTAAGACTAAGACAACAAAAGAGGATGTTACATGAGAATATTGTTTTTTTATGTTTCTTTATATGAAAATATTGTTATGCTATTTTATATTAATGATAATGAATCTTACGATTTATGATTTGATTCGATTCACATTTCGGAAAATAGTCTTTTGGATTCATGATTCTTATTCCAATTTGACAACCATGCTGGCAGGGACTAACTAATACCTCCAAGTGAACTTGCATTTAACATGATTCCATAGTGAAAAGGTAATTTATGACAACTGAAACTGCTGCCAGTTGGAAGGATGGAAGCAAAATCTTAAGATTTAGGCATCGTAAATTTTGAGAATATACATACATTGGCAATCTTTTCTTTATGTATTTGTATGGATTGGTTGATATATATTGTAAGATTTAAAGAAAACTAAGTTGATAAAATTGAAAGTTCAGGGACCTGGATCAGACAATTTGATTTCTTTCCATACCATGTTTATAACAGATTCATTTAATCTTCTATCATGATATTGGTTGTTTCATCATCTGGAATTTATTTGAGGATACTAGTGCATGTCATAGAAGTTGAGTCTTAATGCGGTCTTTGATAACAGGGGATGTTAAGAAAATGCTTGCACACAAAACTGGCTTACAGCCTGAAGAGCAACGACTATTCTTTAGAGGAAAAGAGAAAGAGAATGAAGAGCATTTGCACATGGAAGGTGTGAAGGACAAATCAAAGCTTTTGCTCTTGGAGGATGCTGCTAGCAAAGAGAGGAAACTTGAGGAAATTAGAAAACACAACGAGATGCTAAAAGCTTCTGAATCTGTTGCTGGAGTCAGGGCAGAGGTGGACAAGCTTTCTGAGAGGGTAAGCCTGTGTTTGTCATATTATTGTTAGTTTCATAAATGTAATATAATAGAAACCAGAAATAGAATGGCAGAAATGCAAGAAGAACAGTGCTATATTGCACTATAGAGAATTGGCTCAGTAAAGATAATGGAATACAAGAGAGAAAATTAGGACACTATAGCAGTCCTTACTCTCCTAAGCCTAGCCTTTGTCCAAAATAGAAAATGCCTACCTCATTCTACTCCTACTCAATAATTACACCCTCCTCTCTAAAAAAATTCCTCACACGCACACACTGCACATATGCAAGTTAGTTAGGACCAAGGCAGCCCCATATGATTCACCCCAGATCCTGACCCGTATTATCCATAATACCTTTGTATTCTTTTTCTTTTATACAATCTAATTCCCTCCACTACTTGGTCTCTATCATAATAACTCGAACTGTAGATTGAAGATGTGATTGATTTTAATGTTGCAGGTGTCTGCCTTGGAAGTGGCTGTGGATGGAGGGACCAAGGTTGCTGACAAGGAGTTTGTCATGTCTACAGAGTTGCTTATGAGGCAATTGCTGAGACTGGATGGTATTGAGGCTGAAGGTAAAGCAAAGTTGCAGAGAAAAGCTGAGGTAGTATTTATGGTTTTTGAGTTGCTAGCTTTAAGTTTGAACTAATTATCTGTTAATTGCATTTGCTTTCCTATTCATGCTATTCCATATGTTGTTAAGTCATGATAATGCCTTCTCTCAGTTTTACTATGTAAATTATAAAGCAACACATAAGGATTGTTTTATGATATGCATAAAGTGCTTTGCACCATGATATGTTGCACTTCAATGTGTCTCTGTTTATCAGATGTGTGTTTACTGGTGATTGATAGACTGGATTTTAGAGCTAGCATAGCATTGAATGATAATGTAGAAAATAATATTTATGTTTCCTTAGAAAACAATTAGAGTACTATTTTTGGAACTTATTATAATCTAGATTTTCATAATATATATTAGATGCGTGACGATAAGCCATCATTATTCGTTCATGAACTCCTATCTTCTTACAAAAAACACTTTGTTTTTAGATGAAGCTTTTTGAACTTGTGATACATTTACAAATTTGTGAGTAAAACTTTTCGCGTTTTTTGGTAAATAGATTTTCACTAGAAAACTGTGTTGGTTCACTCTGTTCCTGGTGAAGTAATGAGACGTTTGTCATCAATGATAAAAGGCATTCAAAGTGGCATTTGAAAAAAAAAAAAAAAAACCATTTCGTGATAGTAATAGGTTGTTTTAGGAATGAGAGTATGTCTTGCTGCATTCCTGCTTTCAACCTTTTAGGTTAATTTTCACAGAAGTTTTGATGTTGGTGGTGATATGGTGGCTTTTTTCATATCTCTCTACCTTTCCCTTCAAATTTATCACTAGCAAATTCTTGCCATATCATCATAATTTACTGCTTTCGGTCCATGTCAGGTGTTTAGATCGCTTACAATGTCCCTATTCTTACACTGCTTCATTGTTTTTCTATAAGCTAGATCCTAGTACATTTTCAATATCGCTATGAATTCTTTGTACAGAGCGGTTTTGATGTTTGTTAAGAGTTGAAACTTCCTCTACATGGTGTAAAAGGATGTATTCTTCTTCTGCTCAAATGTTTTGCATGGTTGTAGACTTCCCATTATGATAATAATCTATAATCTATAACTGCATTATTTTTTCACATTATATTTTAAGGCCTGAACCACAGCTTTTTTGCTGGTGAACAGGTGCGCCGCGTTCAGAACATTGTAGATGCATTAGATTCTCTGAAGGCAAGAAACTCCAACCCTTTCAGCAACAGTGGTAAAGCTGTCTCCGTAACAACTCAATGGGAGACCTTTGACTCTGGAATGGGAAGCTTGAATGCCCCAACCTCAGCCTCATCTTCTGCAAAGGTAACTCAAGATTGGGAGCAGTTTGATTAGCCCAGAAATTCCTGTAACATTAAATTACAAAGCATGTACAACACTATCTTTTTAGGCCTTGATTCTTTGATTCAAGGTTCAATATTTTTTGTAGTTTGCCTAAGACAAAATATGTGTAAACTGTTTGACTGCCATAGTGGCCTAGGGGGGTGTACTTTGAAGTTTGACTTAGGTACAAAAAAGGAAAATAGAGGACTATCATATGGATGCTCCAGCACATTATTCCTTTCACAAAATGATTTTAATCACACCCACGCAAAATACTGATCTGGGCTGAGAACATTGTGTGTTGTGATTATTACACTACAGCCCTTGCTTGACAAGAATCAGACCACAGAAATGGCACGACTTACCTAAGGAGAATGGCGAGTAATGTTAAATTTTCTGCTTCTAATTAAACCAAGGGGAAAGAGGCATCCTGTTATGAAATGAAACGTGTAGTGACAGTGACACAACTCTATTAATTTCTTCAACAAATTGTAATGGCACGTTCATAAGATTTGAAAAATAGTTTGACTGAAAACGTATAGGTGTGGATATTCTACAAGAAGAAACCTAATTATAAGCATCTTAAATGTTGTCCAATGAGGCATCTAATAACGGGCGTTGAAGTTTTAAATATTTCGTATATTTGGACTAGTTTAGATTAGTCTTTTTTTTTTTTTTGGGTAAACAAAAATTTAACATGAGAGGATGACCCCTAATAATTTTGTCATATTTACTTTTCCAACCCCTTGGGGTTAGTTTAGATTAGTTTAAAAATAGTTTATAATTACACTTTTTACACATAATTTTTTAAAGATATTTTTTTTAAAATAATTTATTGTCAAACATGCCGTTTACTTTTTCTTTAGTAATAAGCAACCTAGTTATAAGCTTCTTCCATGTCTAACATACGACTGACAAAAATGTATAAATAAATTTGTTGTTGAAATATACATATATATTGATAACTAAACACGAGGTAAATATATGCCAATTATAATGATGTTTTGTAGAATGATAAACGGGTTTTTCACTTTTTAAACAATTGAACGCTTTGAATTCATATCCATTAATTTCTCTCAATAATGCAGCTAAATTCAGAAACATGTCTCGGATTAAAAAATAAATAAATTAGAAACCAATCATTGGAGTACAGTATATATGAAATTAAAGAGCAAGGCATTTAATATCTGTTAACATGAAAAGAAAATGCTACCTGGCTGATAATAAGGGCAGCTGCAGTCAATTTTATCCACTCTAGAATTTAATGCTGGATATCAAGTAAAATATTTCAATTGAGTTTCAATTAACCTGTCTTTGTCTGAATTAATCTAAACAGATTTGCTTTTGAATATCAAATCTTTCATCAACAGATGTTCAAAACAGATACAAGTTTAGACTGTTGTACAATAGATTTCAACATATATTAGTGGCATCTCATATGATCATGAAATAATTAATATCTTATCGGCAATATCAGAGGCCGTTGCCTCTAAGATGATAATTCTTGTGATCAATGAATGTGACCTTATCAAGGTCCAAAGTGGCTGCTACATTCAAAGACTTTTCAAAAAAGTGAATAAAAGGTGAGCAATGGAATTGCCCCACTAGCCGGCAAGTTGAATTGCAGTCTCATTCAATTTCCATACAAACCAAGCCATATGACAAACAAAGAATAAATTGCAGTCTCACTCAAGTAGTTCATTTTCTTTTTCTTTTTTTCCACTTTGATTCTTCCAACGTGGATTAATTCACGTTTTTTTTTATAGAAAGTTCACTGTACACGCATAAATGTGGAAAGGGAAATTTTTATATAACAAATAAAAATCATCATGTTCTCAAAATTGGACAAGAAATTTTTTAAGTGCTCTTAGGTGAAAATTTTGTTTTATTGTATTCATGATACTTTAGTTATTTTTATTAAAAATGAAGTAGTATCAAATTCTAAATGATATAAAGTAAGACTTTTCCTTTACTCTTGAAGAGAATTTCATTACAAGGTTGCTCACCGTACCAGAGTCAATTGCTTTGGACAGAAGTACAATCTTAGTACCATGCCTTAGGAAAGTTTGATGCAGAGTTCATGAGAAAGCTTTCAATTTTTCTTACAACAAATCTAGATCTTTGAATTTTGGCCACCAACTTAAATTTTGGGTCAGTTTTTTCATATTTTATAATCATATAATTAAATGATAGTGTGCAAAGTGAATCAAAGTTAAATCCGTTTTTAAAAGTAGTTGGGAATACCTATGATTAAAACCCTTCTTTTTTAGTTTAAAATTTAGAATAGATTGAGGTTTACCAAATATAAGAAATCTATATTTTTGTAGTTAAAACATGCATATAAGAGAACATTAATTAGTGCAATAAATATAACAAGTATGAATTACACCCAAAATGCTGAATGATTGGAGGAACAAAAAGCATAGCCATATGTTGTTATCAAAACTGAAAACTTCCTTTCCTGAAAATCAAAATTCTACTTACACAAATCTTGAAATTAATATTCGCATTTGCCAATAATATCATACATATATGAATCCACTTTATACATGTGAGCAAGGCCTCACACCCCCATAACACTAGCACATCCTCTTCTTGAATCATAAATTTATGGTCACACCTCTTGCACCATTAACATAAGGTGATACTCCAGTGTTGCCAGTGTTTTGGGTGCCATGCCTTGTTGGGTCATATTTTTCCCCATCACCCCAAAGGGCATAAGCTTCCTCACCATGGGCAGCATCATCACCAATTTCAAGCTGATCATCCGGCATCCTCAAGGGTATGAACAATTGTATGACAAGAAGAATGATGGTGGTGGAGACCAAGTTCCATCCAATAACAAACGTGGCTGCCACCAATTGCTTTAGGAATTGCGCACCACCACTTCCACCATAGAATGCACCCCTTGAGTTAGTCACTGGCAATAGGATTCTGCAAAGGGCTGGTTCTGCTAAGAGACCTGTTAGGAGGCCACCTAAAAGGCCAGCTACAGCATGTGTGTGAAATACACCAAGGGTGTCATCGACCTGAATAAAATTAATTAAGATTAACAAAACTATAAGGATTAAAAACAAGACACATATACTATTAAATAAATTAGACATACTACTGCACATGTACCAAAATAATTACACTTATTGAACAGTTCATTTAAGTCTTGGGTATAATTTAAACGTATAACTTAACACTGTCATCAAATCAAATTTTCTTTATATTTATGACTTTTGAAGTAATGAAGTGAAAATCAAACATACTTAAACTTCTAAGTTTTTTAGGCATTTGCCTTTCTTATTATTAGCATATATGAACTGTTCTATACTTTAATGGGTTTTCATCTAGATTTTTTTAATCTATATATATATATATATATATATTAGCAAATACAATTTGAATATTTTTAATATAAAAAATTTTAATACCGAAAAGTATTCAAATTGTATTATAATATGTACAATTTCGTTGATAACTAAAAAATTTAGAGCAGAGAAAGTGAAGATTACAATAGTTACAAATTAAATTTGTAAGTTGATATAAATAGAGACTTCATACAAATTAACGGCTTTAATTTAGTATTCAAGTCTTCGACGATGTTTAATATTTTGCGTTTCTGTTTCCAGGATGTGAGCCATGCAAATGCATGAATGATGAAGTACTTTTCTAGGAACGCAATACAGAATAAATGAATAATTCAGTGTAGTGATTGAGGTGTAGTTGAAAATTTGATTGTATATGACGACAGTGACCTAGATACCATGCTTAGCCTAAAGGGTCGTCAACCCCATTATAGTAAGCAGAAATAATCTACGAAATTAATCAATTAATCAAGATGAAAAATCTTAAGTTCTAGATAAAGAAAGAGAATACAACTTTTCTAAGGCAATTTTAACAAACAAAACCATGTCTAACTCTACTTTTCCACCAGAAAAATCCAAGAGAGATAAAAGCAAAACGAGGATGATTTCATCTTTAATATCATGCCCCACCCATTAATAATAGTAAAAAAGGAAAGGAAAAAAAATTCAAAGTGGGAAAAATAAACAAAGTGAAGTGGTTGGAAGCAACGGATGACCTGTGATTTTAGTCAGTTTTTCTAACATTGAGTTGAAGAATTTACAAATCACGTGCATAACAAAAAGTGACCCTACTACACCTAAACTAAACTGCATGCTTAAAAAGTGAAAAATAAATTGTCTTGTTTGAAGGGAAAACTGGAAAAGGGAGACCCTCACCTTCTGCAGAAGGCTTGATTTTTTGTGCAGAATCATCATAGACACCCATGGAATGCTTCCAGATAGAATTCCCATCACTATAGCCGCCCACGATTGCACAAGCCCTGCAAGTTGCAGCCCAAACTTTCATATATCATTTGTCAACAAAGACTGCATCTTTGGTCTAGTGGAATCATGTTATTATACTCCCTTTCCCATATAATATAAGTAGCTTTAAAATTTTTCTTATATGTCGTTTTCAAATTGCAAGAAAATATTAATTATTTTTTGTTTATTTTATCACTGTATTTATGATAAGTGAGAATAAATAAATGTGAATATGATTATTCAATAGAGAAATATTTTATGATGAGTGATAGATAATATTTCTATTTTTTATTTTTATTTTTTTTAAAGATAAATGAAATTTAATCATCATCTTAATTCTCATGTATAATCTTATACGACTTACGTTATGGACAAGAGAGTGTAAGTTATAATAGCTATTTTCAGGGTATTATTTTTCAATTGTTTGCTATATTTTTCTTGAGTGTTGTCTTTTTTTCGAGTTATCAAATATTAGTAATAAATATTTCAGTTGGATAACAATGACCTATCAGTATCCATAAACCGCATTAGTAGTATACTGGTGTTACCTTATTCTGAGGAAGATATTATCTAATGTGCCTTAATATTCTAACTTTCATTGTTTTTAAAGTTTTTTTTTCAGTGAAATTTAAAGTAACTGATGATTTTCCTAAACATTAAGTATACCAGTGTAAAAACCCACAAACGAGAATAATATTCATCTAATATGCATTGTGTATGGCAATCCAATTTAAGCCATAATACTACGTACATGTTATTTATTAAAACATAATTTTGATATGTAAAAGTATTTTCACTTCGAGTTTAATTTAAATACACTATTGTTTACATAAAAAAAAATTATACAAATATCCAATCTTATCAACAAAAGTCAATCTCTCACTAAAAGTCATACAGATAAACAAAATGTGATTGGACCGGAGTGTGAAACTTTTATATTGAGAGCGTATTAAAAGTAATTAATTAAACTACTCATTTAATTGCATGTTAGTAATATATTATTTAAAGTTTTGAATTGTTTCTTTATCAAGAAAAAAAAAGTTTTGAACTGTCATAATAACTGTTTTGCAGAAAATTATATATGTACTGTAGTTAATGTGACTAAGGACTAGAAAACAACCATTGTTTTCTTCTTCTTTTTTTTTTTTGGTTCAGTTTTTTCAGCTGATATGATATAGCGTATAGGAAATGCATAGAGCATACCTGCTCCTGGGGTGATGCACACAAGTCCTGTCATCATGCCCTGTACGGCTCCAATGACAGAGGGTTTCCCGAAGAAGGCAACATCGAGACAAGTCCACACAAGGAGGCTGGTGGCTGCACATATGTTTGTGTTCAACACAGCAATAGGGGCCGCAGTGTTTGCTGCGTAGGGTGCTCCACCATTGAACCCTGACCACCCCATCCACAGCAACCCTGCACCCGCAAGCATCAGCAGCACGTTGTTTGGTGGGAACCTCTCCCTATCACTCTTCACCCTCGGTCCAACCTGGCACATACACAAAACATAAACCAAGTTAATTGCTGCACAATTAGTAATACAAATTTTATCAACAACATGGGCAATCAGTTGCTTGTTTCCATGAACTTGAAGTAATTGTCTTGAAAAGCAACAATCAAAGGCAAGTTATCAGGCACCGGTATACCAAAGAAGGAAAAAAAAAAATGAGAGTGTTTTAGAAAAGTGTAATTTCAAACTATTTATTCCTTGATATTTCAGTTATCATCATATTAAAAGTTTCTAAAAATAGAAAGCCAATGATAAAATTTACAAGCTCAAAATGTTAACTGTGATTCTATCTAAGAATTTGTCAAGAAAATCACCTCCAAAAAAAATAAAAAGAATTTGTCAAGAAAAAAAATATGTTAAGTGATAATTATACATATCTCCCATGGCCATGAGCAAAGGGAGGGGTACCTTTAGGCCTATGAGGCAAATTAGAAAAAGGGATATGAAGAGAAATAATATAGAGGAATTTATAGTGTTACCCAGTAAGCAGCAGTGAAGCCAGCGATTCCAGAGGAGAGGTGGATGACATAACCACCAGAGTAATCAATAACACCCCATTGGTAGAGAAACCCACCACCCCAGAGACTGAAGGCACCAACAGTGTAAGAAAAGATGAGCCAAAGCGGCACAAAAGCCATCCAAGCCTTGATGTTCATCCTTCCAAGCACAGACCCAGCAAGCAGGATCATAGTAATAGCAGCAAAAGTGAACTGGAAATACACAAGTGAAGCCATAGGAAAAAGGGGTTCCTCTGCTGGTGTCTCCACAGTGCCATTGTTGTAGTGGTGTGTTGTCTCAGGCACCTTGGCTCGCCTAATAAGGTACTTCTGGCCCAGTGCTGGTGCACCTTTCCCCCAAAAGGGAAGTAGCTTGTCCCCAAAGGCCATTCGGAAACCCACAAGGACCCAACATATTAGAACCGCTGCAAAGGCATAGAGTGCCATGAAGGCAGAGTTCACTGCCCATTTCTTCTTGACCATGCTTGCATAGAGGATCACAAGGCCTGGCATGCTTTGAAGCCCCACAAGTGTTGCTGCTGTCATCTGCCATGCGTTGTCCCCTTTGTTTAGCCAGTAGGGTGATCCTGGCAGGTGCTCTTGGTATGCCGGAGCCGCCATGGCTGAACACTAGTATTGTCAAAAATTCGCTGGTTATTAATTACTTGCGGATTTTGCTGTGAATTTTTGGAGCAATTGGGACAAGTGTTGATCAAACTATTGAAGTCCACAAGTGTGTTATATATATACATATATATATATATATGTTCATTATTGGTATATGGTTTGAAAGAAAACTCGGATACTCGGTTTGAATCTACGGAAGCTTCGTGTGAAACCGTAGTTTAATTTCTTTGAAATGCTTTGACTTTTAGTTGACAATGATGGGTTTGGTTTCAGAATTACACAGATTGCTTGTGCGTCATTGAGTGAAATTGTGGGGAAGTTGCGTTGATTGGTCGGTCTAATAGGTGTAATAATTGAACATCAGAGACTGTACGTGGCACGCATCAATGATCTCTGCTGCTTGATTAAGAAACGAGGAGAAGAGAATTTTACATCGTGATTTGATTGCGTTTTTTTATTTATTTATAAGATTTTTAAATCTTTTTATGTTGACAATATATATAGAGATTAAATTCGTAAATTAAAGATGTGTTTGGATAAATTTTTCACAAAATGTTATTAATATAATATTTAAAATTATTTTTTTTTTAAAAACCTCTATGAGAATTAAATCTTGTTTGCTTTTCAAAAATAGGTTTAATTATTTTACAGATCTTTATAGTTTTATTCAATTTTCAATTAAGTTTCTATAATTTTAAAATTTATAAGTAGGTCCCTATAATGTATAAGATTTTTTAATTAGATCCTGTTTATTATAAATAATGAAATATTTATGAAATATTCTATTTCTATGAAAAGGTGAAGAGGCAGATGAAAATAGAATATTTTATTTTTTATAATGATAAGGAGTTGATTGAAAATTTTAATTTTCTATATTAAAGGGACCTATATATAAACTTTTGATATTTAATTAAAAATTAAGTGAAATTATTGACATGTGGAATAATTAAATCTGAAAAATTTATTCAAATATTGTAAAAAAATTTAAAATTTAAAATTTCTTTCTTGTAAAATAGTTACAAATAAACGCACATAGTACTTCATAAAAGATATGTTATGCTTTGTACGTCAAAGTATATTAAAGTAAAGATATATTAAAAAAAAGAGTATAATCATAGTAAAAAGAAAAAAATGTAAAATGATTTGACCAGTGTAAATATTTGTGCTTTCAAAATTGTTTGTTCATCAGATACTTTGTGAAGCTCTAATGAACATTTATTATTTGCGGTTTTCCGTACTAGAAGTGGATGAAACTGAAATTATGATTTGTTATATAATTGATTGCTCACGACATTTACTGCGATAGGCTGGATAGAAAGCAACTGAAAACTGATATTCTGGTCTAACAAATGCGGTTGATAGGGTACGGTGGCAAGCAAACTAGTCAATGGATCGAGAAAGAGTGATAGTCTTTATTTTTTTTTGGTGACGGAAGAATGATCGTCTGAGAAGCAAAGCTTACCATGTATCCATTTTTATTGCAATAGGTCCAAATAATAAGCAATATAAATTATAAAATTAAAATTGCATTGAACACGTTTCTCCATAGTCAAAAAGAACAGTTGAGAGTACGGACGAGGAGAAATATTCCAAGGCTACCACTCAGTTTTTCTCATGATAAGGGCCACGAAACTTTGGCATGTGGCAAGAGCTGCCACAACCCTTTTTTTTCTTTTTCGTCCCTTCTTCATTTGCTTACATATTTTTACCTTTTTTTTTTAATGGGCAGAAAAGTGTAGTTGGGTTAAATTTAGAAATGACCGGAGCTTTTGGGATAATATCATTAGTAGCTATCAAAACTGAGATCTATTGTCTGCATATATCTTCTTTTAGATATATTTATGAGTTTAAAATTTAAAAGATAAAAGGCATGAAGAAAATAATTTATAATGTAAAGTTTTACTAAATCCTTTGTTCCATTTCAAAACTCAAACTATCCTCTCTTCTCAGATTTTGGGGTGGCAAAATAGATTAGACATATCAAATTGGTTCCCACCTATTTATACTTAACTCAGAGTAGAATGAGTTAGGTTGATAAAATAACTAAAAATATAATAAAAGATTGGATGACTTGACCTGTCAACCCATCATTTTTTTAATAAAACAAATTGATATTTTCAACACTAATATCCAAAATGGATCAACCATTTCTGTTCTGTCATGTTTTATGACCAACCCACGGGCTCTTTGCCACCCCTAGTCACTCTCCCACTCCCAACGACTTAGTTGACTTTTATTTAAAATTATATCAAATTACAAAATTAACTGATTTAAAATATTAGAACAAAACCAATGTTCTTCAGTTCTCTTAGCATTTCGTAATGGCATAGAAGTGTCAACCTCAATCTGAAACCTGAAGTTCCTAACCATGAGCTCAATCAATAAGTGACAAACAATCGTTTTTCTTTTTCTTTTTCTTTTTTTCGTTTCTCACAGGTACTTTTTCATATTATGACTTGAATATGAGATTAATGGTCAAGAGAAATAAGTCTCTGAAATAAATATCTATCACTTCAATCAACCATGTTTTGGTATCACAATTGCTATATTAAAAGTGAATGAAAAGGTGGATTTTATGTAATGAATGTCCGTAACAAAATATAAATTACATCTTTAATCTTTAACGAGTGTATTCCTACTTATATATTATTTAGAGCTTGAAACGCAATCCTCTCTTTGAGAATACGATTTGCCGATTTGCATAATTGAATTGAAATCGAATATATTTTTGATAATTTCTCAAAGAATCAATTTCAAAAAATCGGCATAAAGCGTTCTAATTTCAACATGTTTAAAAGCATTGCACTTTCTTTTTGGCGCTTTCTATTTCTACAGAATAATGAATGCAGAACCTATTAAAGAAAAGTAAATGTGTTGTTAAAAGAAAGCACTCATTAAGCCGCTGGGAATTGCCTAAATGATGAAGGGTTTGGATAGTATACTTGAAGTCCTAAATTTAAATCTCATTACAATCAATATAATTTCTGAATTATCAAAAAATAGAAAGCACTCATTGAAGAATAAAAAATAAAATTTTAAAAATATATAATTAATAATAAATATACTTCTCATTCGTTAATACGTTTCTAAAGACAGGTGCAACAAATTTATATATAAAAAAAGAATATATTTGATTTTGTTCAATTTAGTTTCTTTTGTTTTTTTTAGTTTGGAAAAAAGACACTAAACTTAAAAGTCAGAACGGAACTAAGGCGTACCTCTTTCAAGTTTAGGCCCAAAAATTGGAATGGGGTTCGGTAGTTTCATAATGGGTGAGGTGGCCCATCATTGGTTCTTATCAACTGGGCTACTACAAAGCTTAATCCACATGCCAGACAAGAAAAAACTTATAGTGAGACAGTTGCTCAAGAAAAAGAAACTTCCCTGACCCAAACATAAACAATTAAAAACTGACATAAAAAAATATGAGAGAGAACTGTTTGACCAAAACAAGAGAGAGGAAGAAATTGTATGACCAAAATCAAAAGATAACTAGATGGTTTTTTTGTTTTCAAATGGACCCTATGCAAGAATCAAACAGTTCAAGGGTCTGATAAAACAAAAACAAAAAAGTGAAAGGGGAAAAAAATAATCAATTTCTCTCTGTAACCAGATCTGTCCCTTTAATTTGGGTTCCTGACAATGATTTATTGCAATCAAATTGAGGAAAATATATTTAAACCGTAAAATCTAAAATTTAACTTAGAATATATTATTTCAAAATTTAATGATAATTCAATAATCAAAACAAAACTACCATTTTATAATTTTTTCAATAAGAATTCAGTATAACCTCATCTTTGTTATATATGTAGCTTTGATTATATTGTACATAATTTTTTCAACCCTATGTATGATAATATGAATAATTCGCAAGATGGCATAATAAAATATATAACTTTATAAAATATTATACAATACATCCTTATATGTGCATTTAGCTAAGATGGAATAATTTTAAAATTAAAAATAAAATTACGAATTTAGTATTAGAAAATAGTTATATTAAAGGCTTAATTAAATGTGTTTTTAGTTCCTATAAACATAGGTCATTGTAGTTTTAATCACTCTAAAATTTTTTGTTTGTTATTAGTTCATTGTTTTTCTAATATTATATTTTAGTCCGTATCATTTGTTTGTAATCTTAAGTGGTGATATTGATAAGGATCAAAAGAAGACTTTTATATTTATAAGGATAAAAAATAAAATTTAAAATATTTTTAAAGATTTAATTCATATTCTAAACTAATTTTAGAGACCTAAATATAAAGTGCAGAGACTAAAAACATAATATCAGAAAAAAGAGAGACAAAAAAAGCTAATGTTTTTTTAGAAGGACTAATACTAAAATAAGTTATATTTGTAGGGACTAAAAATATATTTAAGCCTAAAGAAATTATATAAATCTATTTCATTGAACACATTATTAAAGTATATTAATTTCTATAAGATTTTTTCAATTTCATAATTGAAGAAAATAAAAAAGTTGGTTCCTTTTCTCTTTCCCTTCCCCTTGTTATGAAATTTAGTCCGATTATCCTTCTTGATAATTGATATTAAATTTTGAAAAATAAATTGAAACATATTCATAATATTACAT
This sequence comes from Dalbergia cultrata, assembly GCA_031216105.1. Classification (NCBI taxonomy): domain Eukaryota; kingdom Viridiplantae; phylum Streptophyta; class Magnoliopsida; order Fabales; family Fabaceae; genus Dalbergia; species Dalbergia cultrata. The sequence goes on from CM062353.1 coordinate 62,930,428, forward strand.
GATTGGATGATTAAAATACTCTAAATTAGTTTTTCCCCTTAAAAATGGTAACTTTTGTAATAAATTAAATTAATAATTACAATTTAACGTGGTTTTAAAATATTAGATTTTTAAAAAATTAGTTTTTTTTCCTTAAAAATGGTAAATTTTATAAAATTATTATATTAATAGTAATTACTATCTGTTGTGCTTTTAAAATATTAGATTTTTTAGCAATTAGTCAGCGTTCAAATTCATTGCAAAAATTAGCCAGTACGTATAGGCATTGAAAAAATTAACTAATAAAATTTGAATTCAAAATTCACCATTAATTTCTTATTTTAAATTCGAGATTTTATAACATATTAATCATAAATGAATTCCATAGAAATTGAGAAGCTATTAGTGATCGATGGTGTTCGATGGTGTTTACAATGGATTTGTGCTAAGATTTTTAATAATCTCCAATTTATGTGTATACTAAATACATTTTCTCTTTCATAAGACCACAAATGAACATGTATTTTCCATCATCATGAACATATTCGACTTGATTTCAACAATTGAAAAAATTGCTTTCCAAACTGAAATTTAATTTGTTTTAAAGTTTAAATAAAAGGCATATAATTAATCTTTTCATACAATAATTTATTTTTAAGGATATTTTAGCAATTAAGTGACATTTAATTCAATGAAAAAAACAATAATATAGTCAATGTTATCAGAATACTGACCGGACCAGCTGATTTGGACTGGAAATCAATAAACCAGGCCAGCCATCATCAATTTGATTTGGTCCATTACTTGGATCAATTCTACAAATGACTCAGTCAAACTCGATCAAATTGACCGAGTTTGACTCTAAATAATTGAGGTTGAATTAGTTTTGAGTTTAAATTCATTAATCTCCAAAATGGAAACATGCAAGAATCAAACTAGGAACATGTGGGAAGGAAGTTGACTCCACTACCACCAAGCCACATGTATTCTTATTATAGGTTGTGTAAATAATAATATATATTCTATACTTAGTTGAATTATTTTTATTTAAATATATTTATTTAATTAAATCCAATTAAACCAGTTAAACCAATAAATTATTAGTTGAACTAGTTATCTAGTGACCTGGTACCTTAGCCTAGTACATCACCAATCTGAATTTAATAACTATAATTATAGTATGTTAAGGCAAAATTTAATAAAAGAGAGGAGTATTTAAGTTCAATTTTAATCAATGAGGATAGAGAATCTAACGTTAGTAAACATTATTTTTAAATAATTCAAATTATTAAAATTATTTATATTTAATTTAAGATTCTGTTCAATAAATAAAAAGAAAAATGATAAGTATACACCAAATGAAGGCAGCCATAATACCTTGAGAATATAATAAAAAAGGAGAGTATTTAAATTCAATTTTTATGAGGATAGAAAATCTAACCTTAGTAATTATTATTCTTACTAATTTAAAATATAAAATTATATATCAAAATATGTTAAATATTTAATTTAAAATTTTCTTCAATGAATAAAAGGAAAAATGATAAATATACACTATATTAATATAAAATAATTGAAAAATTGATCAAGGTGGGCACCCATGGTTATCACATAGACAGCCCTATATAAGGGCACCGAAGCCTAGGTAATTCATACCTATTTCCCCCACTTTCTGCTTTCTCTAGCATACAATAGGTACATAAGTTTTTCTTGATACATGGCAATTTTCTAATTAATTTTTCTCCTCTTTTATATTTCAATTTCTCTATATATTTTATTGTGTTTGTGATATGCTACTTGGTTATATCTTCAGTGTTATGCTGAATTAAATTTGTGTATATGTATATTTTTTTGTGGTTAATGAAGGTTGAGTACTCTATTGTGGAATTTGATGATGGAAGGAGAATGAATCAACACAACATCTGCCATGATTAAAGATGATGAAATTGCTCATGTTCAGTCACTGCCTAGGGCTCAAGCCAGCATCTCACCTATTGAGAATGTTATGGGTCCTATTTCCCTAAATTCCCCAACTTATATTGAAGATCTGCCTAGTGATGTTGACTCTGAGTTCAAAGATGGGATTATGGAAGGGTGAATTAATTACTAGTATAAGACTATGACCAAATATATATGATGCCCCAACAAAGATTTAAAGCAAAAATAACTAATCAATCGATTTTTTGCGGTTGTTAGTTTTCATACAAATTTATTTTGTAGAATGGAAGTTCATGTAGAGGATGATCTTGTGTTTGAAAGCAAGATAAAAGCTCTTGATAAAAGCATTGAAGACCTGCTGGTATGTAATTTAATCAAATTGTGGGTTCGTTTTCTTGTTTTTAGTTTTTTAGTGCTACTATGCAGACTAACTAATACCCTAAAATTTTGTTTCTTAGTTAAATATGATACATTCATTTTACTTGTGTATATTTTATCTTTTTTAATAATGGATATTTTGTTATTTATTTAACTATGTCAAAAAAACACTTCTTCAATATGAAGCATGTTGCTGTCAAATTACAAACAAAAGGTTAGAAAAAAAGACTACACGCATGAGAGTTGTCAATGCAGCTTACCTAGGCGGTGGGAAGATCAAGATGGTAAAAAGAGAGTTGTGTTATTTGCTCTATGTTTTTTTGGATGTTCTTTGACATATAGAGGGATATATGTGTTAATATAATAGTGTAGATCTCAAGTTAATTAATAGTAATTTGGCAAGACTATATTAATAAGTGATAATAATGTTATTTGTTATAGATAGACATTTATAAATGAGTTGAAGATTCACAGACATGAGTGAGGAATGAGAATGATAACATTTTCATTCATTATCGTTGTCACTCAATTCTCCATTAATCAATGTAAAATCCCAACTCTTAATACATGTATTTCCCTATATCAATGGGCATCCCAAAACTCCATGTGGTAGAATAATGTAGTGAATGAATCAATGGACAATTGGATCGTGAATCAAATACTTAATCGACTCATTCTCATGATCGATTTTTTGATTAAATCCATTTAGAATAGTCAAAGTTGATTTGGTTTAGTCCACACGAACTCATTGAACTTCATTTGACCATTGTTTTGAAACAAATATTCCTTTATATTTCATGATTTTAGAATATTTCATACTTTTGCATGTTGATTATTTTTATAATGTGTGTGCAGGTCTAATGCTTGAATTTGAATAAGAAGTTTAATATTAGACGAATGTAACCCCACAACTATAATATAAACTTTTACTAGTTTTCATTCCTATTGCATCATTGCATTTGTTTACTGACATATTATGAATCTTTGATTGCGATTTTAGTGGAACTCCAGGCTGTAATTAGATATCGACAGATGTTGGAACATAGTCTTGCCAACTTTCCTGGAACATCATGGATCCCAAAAAATCCAAGAATCTAAAGTTGGCAAAAGAAAGAACACATAAATAAACTGTTTCTGGTTTGTTATAAAATAGGTTACTCCTTCCATTCCTTAAAATAGTTGTGATGAGAAACAATACCATTTTAGTATAGTAAAAAGCTAATGTACTTGGGTACAATTTGTGACTACATAAATTAGTTTTTTAATGTACCAAATGGTACAATTTTCCACCATGACTATTATTAAGGAATGAAGGAAGTAATAGCAAAACACAACTAAAGGTTTTGATGTTTGTGCTTTGAGGAGGTCAGGCTTTTTTATCGAATGACTTAAAAGCACTTGTTAAAAAATAAATAAAAATTTAAAAGTTTTTCCAGTACATTCAATATATTGGAAACAATAATTTTATAATTTTTAATTAGTGTTCTTCAACCGTTATTAGCAAAACTCCAGTAAATTAAATTTCATTGGGTTATCACTTTCTTAGGAATGAGTGATCAATGTTATTTGGTATTTATCGAGGAATAATTATATGGGTGTCACTTTCATTAGGGTTGAGCTTTGTGTTTTGTTTTTTATGTAACAAAAAAAGAAAAAACTCTAATAAACTTTGATGGTCTTATGTAGCAACTATTTTGTGTTACCAAAGGCTATGAAATATTTCAAATTTAGCTTTGTTATGGTTGTCATTGAAATGGAATAAAAATGGTGTGTACTATTTCCTTACCTTCTTCATTTTCCATCTTTATGTTGCGGGTGAACACTAGCACAACTTAATGCCCAACAGTGAGTAATTATATTCATCAAATTGGATACTAACCCACGAGACAACCTAGATCAACTTAGCATTTTAGTGGGTTTAATTATCAAAATTCCAGCTTATATAAAAGTGGGACAAAATGCCCTAGCCCATAAAACCCGTGGGTTAAGAAGTTTGAGTTAGGTTGGCAGATGCATGACAAATTGCCTCTTGCATCAATGTTAGCTCCCTTCATTACCAAGATGGTTGGGTGCACTGAGTCTTGGCAAGTATGGTAACGAGTCGAGGAGTATTTTGCCTCATACACTAGGGCACGCATCAAACAACTCAAAACTCAATTAAAGGTCATGAAGAAACATACTCCAATCACGAAGTATCTTCTTGAGATCAAGAAGCCAGTTGACATACTTGCTTCAATGGGGTCACCAGTAAGTACAATAGAACACTTGGAGGTTATTCTTGATGGCGTTAATCGAGATTATAGCTCCTTCATCATAACCATAACTTCTAGGCTTGAGCCATACACTATCAAAGAAGTTGAAGTTGTACTCATGGCATAAGAACAAAGACTAGAAAGATTTGATCAAGAAGATGTAGAAGTGATTCAAGCCAACCTCACTCAGATAAATATTCATGCATGGTGCTTGAAAGTTCAATGGTGATCAACAATTTCAAGGAGGAGGATAGTTCAATAACAGAAGAGGTTGAGGACAATTCTAGAGAGGACGAAGATCAAATTGGTCAGGTGATCAAAAACCACAGTATTAAGTCTATGGAAAAGTCGGTTATCTCGCTTGGAATTGCTACTGTCGATTTTATCATTAATGCCAAACCCTAATCAAGGTTAATCACAACCCCCTGCATCCTCTGGCTTCCACAAGCCCCTAGCTTTTCTTGCTTCACACTCCTTGGCTCCACCCTCTATAGCTTCTTAGTAGCAACTGCTAATCTAACTTGGTACCTAGACTCAAGTGCAAGCCATCATTTCACTTCAAATCTGAACAACCTTGCAACTATAATGGACTACGCAGGCACATATTAGGTTCATATGGGAATCGGGCAAGGTATGGCTATTAAGCAAGGTGGACGTTCCCTCTTACATTCTAAGCTTTCAAATACTTCCTTGTAGCTTAACAAGTTAATGCATGTGCCTAGTAGTGCAAAAAAATTTGACCAAGATTCATAAATTATCCTGTGATAATAGTGTCTATTTTGAGCTCCATGCCAATATTGGTCTTGTTAAATCCTAGGCTACCAAAGAGGTTCTACTGCAAGCAATTTCTAGAAATAGAATGTATGCATTTGAAAATGTGTTCATATCCCCTACTTCTACTCCAGAGTTTAAAAGAGCTTTTCTTTCAAATAGTTTTATTCTCAATGTATTTTCTTTGTGGCACAATTATTTAGGCCACCTTTCTAGTTCAATTGTTAATCATATACTTTCCTTATGTAACATTTCCTGTGATATAAATAAAAATTACTCACTTTGTTCTTCATGTTTTATGGGCAAAAGTCACAAATTACTATTTCTTCTTAGCATAACTCACTATATAGAACCTTTATAGTTAGTCTACATTGATGTGTAGGGACCTGCCTTGTTGTGCCTTTATCTAGATATAGATATTATGTTATATTTTTTTTTATGCATTTTCAAGATATACCTGAATCTATTTGCTTCATGCAAAGTAAGGGGTTTTCTCTGTCTTTAAGTAGTTTAAGGCCATAGCTAAATGACAACTAAGCAAGAAGATAAATGCCTTACAATCTGATCATTTGGGGAGGGGGGAATATCTTTTCAATGATTTCAAATCTTACCTACAGACTAACGGCATTATCCATAGATTCACATGTCCCTATACTCATGAACAAAATAGCACCCTAGAAAGAAAACATAGACATCTTATTGAAATAGGACTAATTAACTGTTCTAGCCCAAGCTTCATCCTCTCAAACATTGGGATGATGTTTTTCTTACAGCCATTCACATAGCTAATATCCGAACAACACCTATTCTAAAAAATTCCTCTCCTTTGAAAACCCTATTTCACACTTAGCCATACTACAAGACCCTTAAAACCTTTGGTGTCTTTGTTTTCCCTACCTTTGGCTGTACAATACACACACACGAATTTGACTTGAAATCCAAACCCTGTACATTTCTTAGTTATCCTTTAAATAAAAAAGGCTACAAATGCATTCCTCTGATGGAAAGATTTACATTTCAAGGCAATATTATATTTGATGAAGAAAAATTTTCCTCACTCACACACAAACCCAACACTTCACCTATATCACCTACTATACTATCTATTGTTCCCTCCATTCCTTTAGTACCCTGTCCAACTGGTTCTGGTCATTCCCTAACCTTACATATTATCCCTATTTTTGTGACTATTAATTCATCTCCCAGTGCAAGTCTTGAACCTAGTGCAGGCATAGAAATAATCCTTCCAATTCATGAACAAGCTATACAAACCATTGTAGCACTTATTGTGGATCCTATGTCTACTGAGATACCTATTGCACCATTTACACCTTCCCTGCCAAGTTGAAATCCTATTTCAGATGTATCAATTTCCTTACCTCGGGTCTCCTCTGTACCTCCGTTATTGAATGATCACAACATGCAAACTCGAGCCAAATTAAGAATAAGGAAACCAAAAACCCATACTGCTATCTTTCAATCTCCCTCACCTAATATACTTGAAAAAGATCCTAGCTTAGTCAAACAAGCCTTACAATTCCCTCATTGGTTCAAAGCTATGCAGGCTAAATACCAAGCCCTTATGAAAGCTAATACTTGACCCTTTATCCCACTACCAAGTGGCAAACAAGGTTTTTAAAGTCACAAGAAATCCTAATGGCACTGTTCAAAAATATAAAGCCAGATTAGTAGCCAAAGGCTATCACCAACAGGAAGGCTTCGATTATTTAAAAAACTTTAGCCATGTAGTTAAGCCCTTTTCTGTTAGATTAATCTTGTCTATAGCTTTTTCAAGAGATTGGCTCATTTAACAATGTTATTTTGACAATGCATTTCTTAATAGAGACCTAATTAGTAAGGAGGTATAGATGTCACAACCTGAAGGATTCTTCTTTGTAGATAGTTCCTTAGTCTGTAACTCCATAGAGCCATCTATGGCCTCAAACAAGCTCCTAGAGCTTGGTTTGAAAAGCTTAGCACCATTCTCAAGTACCTTGGTTTCTCTAACACCAGGTATGACTCTTCCTTATTCTATAGAGTTCAATTAGGCCATGTCATCTATATTCTGGTGTATATTGATGATATCCTAATCATTAGTGATGACTCAGCAATAGTTACCACTTTCATTAGTAATCTTTACTACACATTCTCTCTCAAAGATATGAGGAAAATGCCTTATTTTCTTAGAATTAAGGCAACCTACAATCCATCCAGTACAGTTCACTTAAATTAGACCAAACACATGAAAGATCCCTTAGTCAAGGCAAGCATGGAAGATGCAAAGCCAATGCTTGCATCAGTGATTTGGAATCTCAAGCTACCTTCTACATGAGGTACATCTTGTGCCAATGCTTCTCTCTATAAGTCAATCATAGGTGGATTTCAATACGCCACTATAACTAGGCTTGAGATTGCATTTGCTGTAAACAAGCTCAGCCAATTTATGCATCAGCCTTTGGAACCACATTGGAAAGCAGCCAAGAGAGTTCTCAGATATCTTAGTGGTCTCTCACTCATGGTTTAGTGTTTTATTCTTGTTCAGATATGAGGTTGTATGCATTTTGTGACTCAGACTGGGGCTAATTTGGATGACAAGAAATCCACCACAAGCTTTTGTGTCTATTTAGGTAGGAACTTAATTAGCTTGAGGCAAAATTTAGAAGCCTAGTGGTAGTCATAGATGAGGTGACCTTGCAGCAATCCTTGTTGATTAAGTTGCATACTGAAAACCAAGGAGCTATACAATTAGAGCAAATCCTATTCTTCACAACATAACCAAGTATTTTGACTTGATTTGTTCTCTACCAGAGACAATATGATTTAGAAGAAAATGGTTATTAACTACATTTCCACAACTGATCAAACTACTGATATCCTCACCAAGGCACTATCTCAAGTCCAATTTCAAGGTTTGTGATTCCACCCCCTTGAGTTTGAGGGGAGATGTAAAGGAGAGTTCAGGAGAAAATTGAATTAGTTAGATTAAGTTAGAGTTAGCATTTTTGTTAAACATTCAATTGTAACTAATTCGTTGAGATAAGCATGCAAAGCAATGCAATGATAAATGTATATAAACCTTCAGTCATGTGTATCAAGAACACAATACAATAATCAATTTTATTCAACATTGAAACACTTTAATCATTTTACTCATTTATCTCAGCTCTCTCTCTTCTCATCTTTCATTTGGATCTAATATCTTTACCTATATCCTTCTTCCATGCATTCATGATCTTATCCTAATTCTTATTACCTCAACTATATCCAACAATCTTAACTTGAAATCAAAATGAAATGTATCAAAGCCCTAAACAATAAGATCAAGGTATTCTTCCCCTTTTATGAACTCTAGCCTCCTTCTAGCTATACACAAGTTAGTGCTCCACTATCTCTGCTCAGAAATCACTGGCAACATTGTGAGGATAATGACATCAATCACATCACGCCCTCATGGTCTTTGCGTCTTCTTCATGCCATTAATAACCACCACACATATGGTGGAGCACTTCCAATCTTTAATTTCTATGTAGTGTAAAAATATTTTACATTGACATCCCATCAAGTGCTGTAACATAATTGCTTATGTGGTAGCACCTAATTGGATGTCAAACATTGATATTTTTCGTATATCATTTATACCATTAGTGAATATTTGGATTTGAACCGTCTAATATCCTGATATTAAAATGTAAAGTGCTAATAGTTGATATGATAATCAATGGAGGCTCCTTTTTTTCAGAAAAAAAAAAGGGCCATTTGACCTTATATATCATAAACAAAATAAGATGTTTCTTTTTTGTTATTCATAGTTAATGCTTTTGACTTTACAGTTGTGAATTATTTTAATCCCTAACTTTTTAAATTAGTCCTAACATTGTAAAATTTAAGTTAAGTTAGTCCTCCTTATCACTTTTATTTAATATTTTATCAATTAAATGATGGTGTGTATTGTTAAGTAATGTCTTGCTATATCATATGTAATGAAATTTAAAATGGCTTATTTTTGTGTCAAAACTTGTACGAAATGAGTCATTTAGGAATTGAAGATAAAATTAAAGTGACTCATTTTGTGTAATTTTAAACACCAAAATAAGTTATTTTAAATTTAATCATATTATTCAGATGATATAAAGTATATTAAAGTATCACTTAATATCATCATTTAATTGATGAAATATTAAATAAAAATGAGTTGAGAGACTAATATGACTCGCATTTTATAATTTGACTTATTTTAAAAGTCAAAGACTAAAATAACTAACCAATGTAAAGTTAGAGACTAAAATAAGCATTAATTCTATCATTTACTATTAGTATTTGTACAATCAGATAAACTAATGACATTTCCATTAATGCTTGGTTAATTCAAATAGATAAATATTTAGTTTAATTTCCTTAAATATATAGATATAAGTTCGAGCCTTATAAATGCCAAAAAAAAAAAGAAGTCAAAAAAGTTTTACTCCCATAATGAATTGATCAGATTTAACTAAGATAGCTAGAGTTTAGTTGATTACAGATAGTGATACTTTAAACCGAAACACTAACCAAACTCATTAATAAAGAGTTTTTCTAACTAATTCCCTTAGACATTTATTAAGAAATAAAGTGTGAAAAGATTTTAAAATTTGTAATGCTTATTAGAACTTGAAGACTTTACATTTTCAATTAATGCTTTTTTTTTCCCTTGATTTAATTATTAACTAGTATTTGTAGGATACCAGTTATGAGAAAAACCTAAAAAAAAAAAAAGAAATCAATTAAAATAATAGCAATGCAATTGTGAACATTGTCAATTGGTGGGCCATCATTTTGGCTAATACTAAATTTTGATTGCTCAAACTCAACGAATAGGTTTAATTGAATTCAACGACAGAAAACTATAGTCATTACTCCTTAAGTCAACACTACCAAAATTAAAAAACAAATTTCCACAGAATGAAAACGCATCATTATATCATCCCTAACCTATTGAGATAGGAGGTACGCAAGAAAGACCCTTTTATTTTTATTGTGATTCTATAACTTGTGTCACTATAACCTTACTCTTTTACCATTTTCATCACGGTGGAAGAGTAGAGAACTAATATTTGGGGCTTCAGATTCTGATTCTTAGCACCTAGCTATAGTACCAGTATTTGATTTGATATAGACAAATTGTTATTCAGTCCACATATAGAAAGAGACAAAAAGAAAATACAGTTATGTCAGATAAATATAATAATTTGGATGCAAAATGCATCATTTCTGACAGGAACCTCAAGATCTCACTCAGAACTTGTCCACATTCAGATAGTCAGATCCAAACCACTGGCCCTTTTGCCTTGCTTACAATGGTGATCTTGTGCTTCCTTGAACCTGCTGCTATGATATGAGGAAGAGGATTGAGAGTGCAAAGAAAGTGATAGATTGCTACCAACTTCATGTTCCTCCATGGTTCCTTGGTTCTCAACAGTGACCCTTGAATTTAGTTTAAGAGACAGATCCAAATCAAGGTCAACATCTGAAGCCTTCCTTTTCATGGCCTTCTTCAGTTCCAAATCCAATGGATTTGCAAGCAATTTAGTGCTGTTGGGAATGAGCTGTTGAGCTCTTATTGGTTTTACTTGGCTTGATGGATTAAGATCAATATCCTGGTTCAATCTAGTCCTTGTGCATAAAGATTCATGGCCACCAAATGACAGGAACTGATCTTTTGGTTCATGGCTTGTTGATACTTCACCAAAATTGGAGGAATCTACTTGGAAATTGCTGTGTGTCCAATTGATGTTATTGTTGTTCCCATAGATCCTCTCAGCCATTCTGCCATAAAACCCAGCCCCGGATTCTTCCACTGAACTCCGACCCATGAAAGGCCTATGCACCATGTTTTCATAGACACCATCAAGAGAAGCACCTCCGTATCCATATCTGTTAAAAGAATAAAGAAACATTAATTAATGGTGAAATGAAAAACATTTGAAGGAATCTGATGTAAATAAACTTGGTGTGATTATGTGTACCTATAGACTGAACTTTGGCTTGGATTATAGCCTTGAAGCATGGGAAGCTGGCTGAGGTTATAAACATTTCTGTCTCCACTTTCTACAAGAAGCCTATGATCACCCAATGCTGTCATATATATTTATATATATATAATCAAGTCATATTCATTAGGGACTTTTGAGCACAAACCCTAGTCACATATTGATGATAGGATTATACAAAAAGAAGACCTTAACTGTACCTTGATTTGTGTCATCTACCTTCTTGCTCCTGTACATCTGCCAAAAGAAATAGATGGAGAGAAAAGAAATGAAATTAACCAAATTGGAAAACATATTAAAGAAAAAGCTTATTCGGAGAAAAGACTTTAGGTTGCAACATTTATATACCTGTAAATGACTCTTGACATGAGCAATACTTAAACCTTTGATATTCATTAGTTGAAGAACCAACTTTGGTGTTGCTCCTATACCCAAAAAAGCAACATAGTAAATTAGTTAAAAAGAAAATACAATAAAAAAATCAAATTAATTAAACTGTAATTACCCTAGCTAGCAAGGTTTAGTTTATGATGCCTACAGAAATTAATTAAATTGAAATCCAAAAAAAAGGAACGAAATTAATATGTGGAACTCACTCTCTTGTCCTCCAAGTCTTTGAACAGCATGAATAAATCGAAGGTGAAGATCAGGCGTCCAACGTAGCCTTGGAAGCTTGGATCTAACATAAGGCCTCACTGAAGTCTTCTTCTCATTCTCTTCCACTGTACTGTTGCTTGAGCTCCCTCCTCCATTGTTCTTGTTTTGCTTATTGCTCTCTCCTTCAGTGGCCTCACTCTCCTCACAATCACCATCTTCCTTAGGAGGGCTTGTCTTGGAACATTCTGAGCCATGATGGCTTTCTTCCATCCTCATATCTATGATAGCTATAGCAACCACAACTTTTTCAAGCCTCTACTAATTCTTGCCTTGGAGATTGGATGTGAAGATCATAAATTTGGGGCAAGACAAAGGTAATAGTCTCCTCTATGTCCCTATATGATAATTATTGGTGGAATCAAACCACTAATTTATGAAAGGAATAGTTTGAGATTTTAAAGTTTTTTGGCTTCCCCTCTCATATATACATATATCTACTTTAATTTCTCTCCCATTGTTCAATCTCCTCCAAGCTTGGAATTTGAAAAAGAAAATCATTGATCTTAGTAACACAGTAACACACTAACATAGCTATAGCCACAGCAATAGATGACAACCCATTTATACACCTAGTTATGAGATAAATAGCCTAAACCGTAGATTTCATCTTCACAAAGAATTTTAGAACACTTTCTTCTCTGGCCTTCTCTCTCTTTCTCTCTCTCCCCTTCTCTGTGCCTCTTTGGGATGAGTAAACGAATAATTGGGTTTTCATATCGTAAGCATGTTGAAGTATATTTTGTTTTAAATATGCATGGACATCGAGGAATGGTAGGAATATACTTGATTATTATCATGTGAGTCCAATCTTATCTTTCCAACTTGACAACGAGAGTTTTTTTTTTTTCATTTTTTTGATAATAAAGTAGTTTGGATAGATAAACTATAGCCAGTCATAATGTCTGTTAATATATATATTATGATAGTAGAACCGTACATACATAATATACAATAGGAAAAAACAAGTTTTGGTTTTCGACAAAATAGAAAAAGAAAAATGTTTATTTTGATAACATTTTAGACATAGGAGATGGATAGTTGAATTTAATTTTAATATATTAATAGTATAAAATAATTTTGTACTATTGTTACTTTAATTAATATGATTGACTTTTATATCTAATATTTAAAAAAAATTATGTAAATAGAAGTATTTAATAAGATATAATCGTGTAAAAGTTTTTAATATATTACTAATATATTAAAATTAAGTTCTATTTTAATTATTTATTTAGTGAACAAATGTAATTTTTTTTTTTCACTTAATTCACTAATATGATAACCAAAATTCCAAGATATTAATATGTGATTTTTTATATTTTCCTACTTGTAACTGATAATGCAACTGACATCTCCAAGTGATATCTAAAAAATCAATCTCTAAATAACAACAATGTGAGAAAGATGATCTGGATCGTCTTGTGATAGGAATCAAAGATTCTATCATGGATATCTTTATCGGTAGTAATGATTAATTCTTTCAAAGTATGAGCTTATTTAATAGTGTAAATATTTGGCCATAAAATTTTTTTCATACACCTCATCAAAAATTGAACCTCTGACTATATAGTAGTACTATATAGTAGGAGGATTTCCAAGTGCTTGCTGAACAGTAAAACGTTTGCCATATGGGCATGGTATTGATGATTGAGGTGGGTTAGACTTCAGCCTTCAAGTATAGGCTATGACTTTGGTATTGGGTATAAAAATAATAATAAATATGCATGTGCACACATATATAATTTTTTTTTCAAATATAATTTTGATGAATTTAATTTTAACATACTATAAATATAAAAGAATTTTGCATCATTAGTTAATATTGTAATATCATATAATAAAAGATATTTGATTTTCATAATATATTATCGATTATACATATAATAACATATGGTTAGGTGATGATTTAAAAACATGTACAATAATTATATATTAAAACTAAACTCGATAATTTTTTAAATATAATTGGATTAAATAAATTATAACATGGTTCGTAGGAAAAGTGGTGATGATTCCATTCAATATTGACTTTATATCGGCATGAGCAAAAAGATTCTTTAGTTTGGAAAGAATGAAAGGCCTAAATTTCTTAAGAACATAAAATCATAATTCCTTATTATGAAGACGATGAAAAACTGATCCTGGAAAATCCTGAATTTAATATTTCTTGTGTATTTAATTTTTCTTTTCCGGTTACCAAACCCAAAAAGTAAGAAATAACATTGTATTTCATTCCAGTCATTTTAATTTGTAATATATAAAATTTTATTGTCTACACCCCAACCACAAGCTTAGATCTGTTAAAAAAACTACTATCGATTATCGAATAAATCGTCTTATATTACACTTGTTTGTTATCACTTAAAAACAACTCAATCTCATGTTTTCTTTTTTATTACACTTGTCTGTGCCATATGAATGACACTTAAATATATATAACACAATTACATTATATCTTTCAAAATTCTTCCAATTTCTTAGAGTATGCCCTAGTCATGTAGGTGAAAAACTAATCTTTTAAGGAATAATTAGTTTTCTAAGTAGAGACCCAATTCTATCAATATTTTTTTCATACCCATGAATTTGAAAATTGAACCACAAATTTCACTGATATTTCACTTAGAAGTCTTCACTATCTTCATATACAAGGATTTAATTTTGAACCATACAATGTAATCATGTATTGCCAATCGCATCCGCAAACGTGAGTGACTTGTGGATCTTATATCCGATTGGATAATAATATAAAGAATTTATATAATTGTATCATAAACTCTAGATGTAAAATATTTGTTGGATAATTATCTAATTATGTATTATTATGTAATTAAAAGAAATAATATTTGGTTGGTTTTAATAATTTTGACATTATTTCTCTTAAATTAAATGATGTTTTATTTTATGTTTTGGAGATTAAATATTTAGCAGCCAGAGAGTTTAATTACTCTGTAACCGACTAAACTGATTCGAATCAATTTAGTTAGGACAAAATGGAATACTAATCTTAGTAAAGTCGAAAAAAATGTTTATATATGTACACCAGCTGGAATGACAGTAACAATTTTTATGAATTGACAGCAGTGAGAAAGGGTGGGTTTTCAATTTTTCATGGATTCATGTGTGCGTGTGACTGTGGAGTTGTGATGCTGCGCTGTCTCTGATGCAGACCTAAGCCTCTCAGAGATAATATGAAATATTTTCCCTTTAGTCGGGAGTCACGGGGTTGGCTCCTCCTTACATTATTTGCTTAACTCTGTTTTCTTTAAATATTTTAATTTCCATTTTATAACATTCCCGTTTTGTTTTGTTTCGTTTTTTCCAATGAGATGCAGGCAGAGATGCCATTGTTTATATTACTCAAAACAACACCATGAGATGTGGCATGGTCATAGCTCATCTTATTCCTTAATTATGTGATCGGGGGTTAGATCCTTATTCACAAGAATGGAGCATATTTCATGACCAGTCATTTGGCCCTTCAAAAGAGCACCCGCGATAAGAGAATTAGTCATTGTTATCGATAATGGATACCCTGATTTCAATAAAAAAAAATATTGGTCAGCATAAAAATTTGACGATCCATCGTCAGCCTTTAATCCAAATATTGAAAAATAAACTCAAATTTACCTTCATCATAAGAACAATAATGTGGAATTAATTATTTTCTTTTGTTTTTTTTTTCTAGTGTTTAAGCTTCATATTTTTTTATTTTCTTAAAAGCTAAATTATATATAATGTTTTCAATTATGAAAACAAAGGGCCTGTTTGACAAACAATTTTAAAAACTGTTTTTGGATTTTTTTTAAAAATATATCAGAAAAACCTGTTTGGAATGTTGTTTTCTCTATGTTGGTTTGAAAAACTAAAAAACACATAAAGAGTTTTTAAAACAGAAAAACAAAAATAGTTTTTAGATATTTTTAAAAATAGTTTTATTGATCTTTACTTCTTCACCCATACAACTCCTTCAATCTCCTCCTCCAACGCAATTCAACTATGGCGAGCACCTTCATGCTCCCCTGTTCAACGGCAAACCTTTGCCTCCACCTCCCCCGGCAAACCTTCGTGTTCCTCTTCCCCTGGCGAGCTCCGCGATAGCTCGATGACTAAGCCCGACGACCTCTGCCTCTACCTCTGCGTTTCTGCTTCAGCCTTGGATCTACTCGGCGACCTTCGCTATAGTTCCACGATCCAGCTCAGCAAGCTCCATGACAGCATGGCAACCTCCGCCTCCACCTCCTTGTTTTTTGCTTCACCCATAGATCTGCCCGGCGAGCTTTGTGACAGCCCTTAGCTGCGGATCTGCCCTCCACCACCGTGGATCTGCCCCTCCCGCCGCCGCGAACAGCCCCTGTTCCTATTCTTTGTTGCATTGCAATGGTTTTGGAAAAATGAGGTGGGTTTGTTTTTAAAAATGAGTATCCAAACAAATGTTATTTTTGTATTTTACTACTAAAAAACTATTTCTAAACTTGATTTTCAAAATAGTTTTAAAAAACAAAAAAAAAAAAACTGTACCAAAATTTGTAAGTAATATTCAATTCATTTATGCCTTTTACAATTTTTCTCCAAAAAGGAAGAGCTGAAAATAAGGCTGTTGGGGAGTGTTTTCTGCCAGCAAAGCTATGTATGAGACCCTGTTTTTTTCTCCCCTATCTGGGGTTGAGCTTGCTTATTTATATATAAAAAAAAAAAACAAAACAAAATTCAACAACAAATAAACTTCACATTTAATTTGACGATCTTCAACTTCAAGTTAATGAATTCATACCATATATTTTGCTTCTATCTATGACCAACATACCGTTTCCCATTCCACTTTGGTTCAAAGAGAGAGTGCTTTTTTTTTGCTAGGAGAACCTTTTTCATTCTTCACTCGTGCGTAGCCGTGTGGGCGCATCCATGCATGCATGGACCGTGCATGACTCAGATCAAAAAAGGCATGGAAAAGCGAAAACCCTTTTCAGTTTCTATTAATCACGAGGTTCTTGATAATGGTAGGTTATGCAACTCCACCATATGTCAACTTTACAATCCTGATGGCAGAATTAATTGGACTCTCTCCCTAATTCACATCGCCAACTACTTCAAATATAATGGAGGAAAAAGGGCGTTTCTTCATACATTTTTATATAAAAATGAAAAGTATATTATAAATCCATATAATTTATTTGAATAAACCTCTCAAAACATAATTAATTAATCATATTTGAAAGTTGTTATATATATATATATATATAAAATAAGGAATGACATAGAACGTTTATAGTTACCAACGAATTTTATTCCCTCAGTATTATCAGTGAATTTACTGAGAAATTGATCGCTCCTAAAAGGAAAGTGACACTAACAAGTGTACTAGGTTGTCAAGTAATAGAGTGAAAGAGAAGGTTGTCATACCCGCAGGGATAATTTAAATGACAAGCTGAAAAATTGAAAAGAGATTATATCAAAAGAAATAAAGCCTAAAGTGCTAAAACAATGGAAAAAGGGATTTGAGAATTGATTTGAGAATTGATGGAATAAAATGCTAAGGTGATTTATTTTAACTATGCGTGAATAATATGCAACATGAATATCAATATGCCTTGTCTAAATTTAATTGAGTGATGGTAGTATCTCTATGTTCATTAAAAGTCTTTCTCAAGATCATCTAATGCTACTCAATTAGAGTTAAACACCTAATCTCTTAGCATGCTTAATTCTAACTAAGTGATTTAATTATCAAGTCTATAAATACCATATGAATCATGTTTGCCTATCCTTAGGTATCATTCAATTCATGGCATTGCATTCATAGGCATGACTCTTACTCGTTTTCTCAAATTTATAATAACCCTTATAATCTTAAATAGGTAGTCAAGCAATTCAAGATAAACAAACTCAAATACAATGCTCACCATAAAATGAGAACAAGACATAAATTCATTCACATTAGCATATTATCAAACACATAGCCTACATAAATCACCCTAAGCAAAGAGGGTTTAGTTACAAGTCATGGAAGACAAAATAAAATCAATATCAATGGAAAAATCCATAAACAAGAAAATACTCAGAGTTGAAGAGTAATCCCAAGAGAAGTCTCCTTCTCAAGTGTTTGAGCTTCAATCCCCCTTCTCTCCAAGTTCTAGCTTCTCCTCTCTCCCATTTCGTGCTTCCTTCCTTCATTCTCTACTCCAATGTGTTTTTGTATCAATTATGGGCTGCCAGAGTCAATAGTGAAGCTCAATTCACATGGCAAGTTCGTGCACCCACGTTGTAGCATGGCTATGGCTATATGGAGCATAGCTTAAGTGAAAATATCAGAACTATGACAACAACCCAGGTTGTAGCTTGAGTCCCACACTATAGCATGGCTTCAGTTTCAGGACCCATGCTCAGCATGGATGTTTATATTCCAACATGAATTTCTGACATCCCTTCAGCTCCAATTCTTACTCATTTATATTCCTAGCTCAAATGCTTCCCTAATTCTTCTTCTAAAAAGCTACAAACCAATAGAAAACATAACTAGAATGCAAGGTTAATATGAGTGTAATCCATACAAGAATTTGAATCAAATGATGTAAAAGAGGTACCTATAAAAACTAAAACTAACTATCAACAAACTAAAAGTTTAAAGAAAACTGAAGGAAAACATAACTCCTAAGGGAGTTATCAGAAATTTAACAGAAAAACAAATTGGCAATATATTTACCGAAGAAATTTCTCTTGGTAAAATTCTGGTCAAATGGCACAACCATATTAAGCATGCTAGAGTTGCCGAGGGGATATTCCTTAATAAAATATTGGAAAAAAAAAGGCAGACTACCTTTACTAAGGGAATATTCCTCAGTATACAAATACTTGTTTATATTTTTTAAAATTAAATTAAAAATAGTGAGGAAAAAACCTTTCGAAAACTTTTCTAATTTTAATTTTTATATTAGCATTACCAAGGGAAAATCCCTTAGAAATATAGTGAATTTTTAATTTTATGAAAAACTCGCCAGTGGATTCCCCCTTTGTTTTTTAATTTTAGAACATTGACGCGTGAAACACTTCATCTTTCTCATTACTGGTACTTTAATAAAAAAAATTGTTTTGAATCCTTACAAGAGGATTTTCCTTCGCAAATTTATTGATAAGAAAAAGACTTAATTAGCACGCATCTTCTCCCCCCCCCCCTCCCTCCCTCCCTACTCTGAAGCACACCTTCTCTCTCATCTCTTTCTATCTCTATGTCTGCCAGGCATCATCGCATCTCCGCCACCACTGTTCGACTGCTGAAGACCACTGTTTGTGTAACACCCATTTATACTATAGCTAATAACATGAATTTACATAGGACGTACATCAATGAATATCTATTAACATAAGAACAAATAGAATGTTGTGACATAAGTATTTAATGTCATTAATTACAAACTAAATACTCTAATATGCATAATAGAAAATCACATATTAATCTATAAGTTCTTAGCAGCTGTCTTCTATTTAATGTTACTTGGCTAATCCAAAATCACTAGAAATAAAAAAAAAATGAGAATTGAAAAATTCTCTCTAGCTAGAAAAGATTTATTTTAAAAAAATTGAATAATAGTTGGTTTTAGTCGTGTCTGCACAGAAAATACATAGAGCTACAATTTCATCATAGCATAATTAATATAAATCATACAGAATATGTCATGCAAATCTTACAAAAATTATGATTTCTTTATTCTATTTTTTTCTTTCATTTGTCTGCTTGTCCCACACATAATCAAAAGGCCTTCTTATAAGGAAATCTAATTCTCTGTGTTAATCTTTGACATCGTGACAACAAGGTCAGATTTTTAGTCAGACTAACTAAGGTAAGTAATATAAAAGAATCTTAAATTTATGCTAATGCCTTCTAGACAGTTAGCCATGACAAAATCTTAAATGTTCTCATTTAAATTAACTCATTAAAATAAATAAATTGCGCCAAAATAATATAAACTTCATCAAATAATAAAGTAATATCTCAATAAAATTTATCAAATCATAGACTTGTATGTCAATCTAATATTAATTTCAAAATGGACTGAAATTAAGATAAATTTTTATTAAATTTTCTTTTGGCTCTTCATCAAGTTTATGAATTGGTCTTTTTCATTATAAAGTCATAATTAATTTAATATTCCAAATCCATATAAGATAACCTTTACTTATTTTAGTATTAGATTTTAATTATATTTTACCTCTAATTTAGGTCCATTGTAGAAATTACTACAAATATTGACAACTCAAATTAATAGAATATTATATAAATAACATGATAATTTCTAAAATAATGATAAAATAATATACAACAGATAATAATATAAATAAAAATGAACATT
The DNA here is from genome assembly GCA_031216105.1 of Dalbergia cultrata. Taxonomy (NCBI): domain Eukaryota; kingdom Viridiplantae; phylum Streptophyta; class Magnoliopsida; order Fabales; family Fabaceae; genus Dalbergia; species Dalbergia cultrata. The sequence continues at coordinate 62,950,774 of CM062353.1, forward strand.
AAATTAACTCAAATTAAATAATGGATAACATAAATACAAAAAAAAATGTAAAATAAAAAGAAGAAATCAGAGTGACAGTAGTCTGCACTGGACTAGTGAGGGGAGAAGAGAATCTTTCTAGTCAAGTGGTAAAATAAAAAGAATAAATCAAAGCATGAGAAACCAATAAGACCAATGAGGAGAGAAGATATTCTTTTAATTAATTAAGTGATTAGAATTATTCTGATTATAGTATTATTTTAATCAATGTTTGGGCTAATAATCATCCATAAATATAAAGGAATGTCAAAATAGAATAAGAATTATAATTAATAGTTAGCAACTTTAATATAAAAAGAGGGTAGATAATTAATAGATGTAACTATAATTTTATTTTACATATATCCATTGATATGTTATCCCATTTTCACTTAGGGATATCCATAGGTTGTAATAACCTCATAGGTTTTTTGTGCTCTATCTTAATTAACCTTTTGACAAGTAAGGCACCTAACTACAAAATTGGTTGCCTTTTTTCATCTCATCCCACCAAAATAATTTTTTATGGTCTTGGTACAATTTTTTTCCAAGATGCATGGTGAACTTACTCAAATATGCCCAAGACAAAATTTGATTTCTCAATTCTACATTATCTAGCACACATAACCTTCCCTCATACATCACAACTCCCTTTTAATTAAGGTGGAAATGTTCAAGTTTTTATACTTGAATCTTGCACTTAAGGGACTTTAAAAAATCATCATTCTCTTTGGCATTTCTCACTTCATCCTTCAAATCACATTCAATTCTAAGCTCACTAGCATACAAGCAGTAGGGTTGTATGGACACTGACATTTTCAAATCTTTAAATTCCACCAACGGATTAGAGATATGTGTAAGGACTTTCTACTCATGGCATCATCCACTATATTAGCCTTGCCAGCATGATATTTCAATTCAAAATCATAGTCTTTCAAAAATTCTGTCTGTAACACCTTAGTATTTCCAATCTATGCTTAGGTTCACATTCGGATTCTATTAGTTGTTTGATAACTCCAGATTATGGAGTTATTTAGCTTCTAATTTAGCTTAAATTGCATGTCTTGTCCTTGATTTTTTGTAATACTTGGTGTACATGTGTCAGTAGATAAGTTTCGTATGGTCCTAGGGTCCACTGAGACCCACCTATGTTGTCGGCTCTGGGTTTTCACTAAGTCTGGAGCCCTACACCTCCTTGGAGGGCTATATGTTAGAGCCACTTTCTTGGGATCAAAAGTCCTGGTAATTGCTTCCTAGATGGATATAAATTGAAGAGTGATTTTTAATGAATTTTAGGAAACCTCTAGATGTTCCTTTTCTAGCCCTCAAGTTTAGAAAATCACCGGAATTCTGGAATTTGAACTAAAACTCAAAAATGAAAATCTGATTAGTTAGAGTTTTGATTTTTTTTTATATTTTATTTGAATTCAAATGGGGGGTATTTTCTTATTTACATTAATGTTTTAAAGTTAATAGACTTTCATGCAGGCAAAGCTATTGGTTTTATGGTCCTCGGCTAGAGTTTCGTAGAGGTTGTGCTGTTGGACCTTGTGGTCCATGGCTGGGTTGTCCACGGCTGTTAGACTTTGCTGTCCATAGTTGGTTTTGCTGCCCATAGCTAGTCTTGCTGCCCACAGTTGGTCTTATTGTCCACAGCTGGTTTTGCTGTCCATGGCTAGGAAATTCCATAGAAGTAGTATAAGTGTTGGTGAAGCTAAAATGACAGCAAAATGTTCAATGATAGCAACAATTGCTATCATAAAAAGTTTCCACAGCTGAGCATGAGCTTTCACAGCTGGGAATAAGTTCCCACAGCTGGGAATGAGTTCTTCCCACAGTTGAGGATGAGTTCCCACGGCTGGGAATGGGTTTCCACGGCTAGGAATGTAATTCCATAGCTGTGTTAAGTTTGCCACAACTAAGGCCTAATTTTGTCACAGTTGAGGCCTTAAGTGCACAGTACCCTACCCTAAAAACGCAAATGGAGGGGTTAAAACCCTTCCCCCACATTTTCCTTCCATTTCCTTTGAACCAAAAACCCTCCCCTCTCCTTTTTCTCCCATTTTTCTTCGACCCCATTCCAATCTAGCTCCATAAATCATCAAGGTGAGTATATGTTATAAGATCTTGTCTCCATTTTTGCTATTCTTGCACATTCTCGAAATGGGCATTTTTATTTCTCTCTTTTTATCAAGTGGGGGTGCTCCTCCAATATTGCTAGGGCTAGATTAGAGTTATTTAGGTGTTGGTAAATTTTAATACTGAGTTTATTGGTTATTTTAGTTGACGTGGTACCTCCCCCTGCTCCCCGAAGCTCAATTAGAGTTGATGTCACCTCTCCCTCCCCTCCAGGTGAGTGGGTTTAGATCCTATTCCCTTTATATTGATCATTAGAGTTAATTTTGTTTAAATCATAACATGATTCTCTTGATTTTAGATATTAACTTATGAGATTTGAGTTTATGATTGGTTATCAAAATTATTGGAAGAGATGATTTTCAACATGAGCATGAAATATTTATTTTAATATAAACTCATAGGACCATTATTGATAAAAATGATTTTATCAAAGAGCTAGAATATGATTGTGACTTGATTTAGAGACTTTATAAATTTTCTCCAATGATTCTAAAATAAATTTAATTATGTATTATGGAGTTTAATTACTAGAGAAAAGCCCAGAGCAAAGATTTAGAGAAAATAACATATTTTATAAATTAGAGACCAGGCGATAACTATAGAGAAACAAATAGTGAGTTAATGACTGAACCCGATCGTTAACCTTGGTATCAAGTTGTCCAAAAGGACAATCTCACAAAATAAAGAATTGAACCTAGTTAGGTGTCCAATTTGGATCCCAGAGGCATTCCAGAGATTAGAGAAATTATGTCATGGTTGACATGCATAACCAGATAAATTATATTTTGTTATGCGAGGCATAACCAGAGATTCTTGTTTCTCTAATAGATTTCTGTTATTTATTCGTTACCAGAGAATTTCTAATTTTATTTCCTTTATGATGTTATATATTCAATTATGATCAGAGTTAATGCATTAATCAGCTGGATGTTTTTATATATATTTTTATGTTTCCTTATTGTTGTCCCATGAGGGGGTTATAGAGGAGGACCTACTCACTGAGTTTTAGATGAAACTCACCCCTTTCCCTTTTCCATTACAGATATGTTAGCTGCTGCGGGTTCCTCTCAGCCACCTCCTCCCCAGTAGTAGAGTTGTTCAGTTGGTGAGCTTCACTCGGAGTGAAGTACATTTTGTATTTTGTATAGTGATAAAGTGCTCCAGTGTATATTGCGGGCAGGGTCCCGGACCGTAGAGATATTGCATTGATTCATCATCATTATTTTTGTATTCACTTTATTATGGTTCATGGATTTATTGAATAGAGGACAACTCATATATTTTGTATTACAGAGAAATTTTTAGAGTTTTAAATACAATATGTTATTGATGAAGAGCATGATTTCAAATGAGCTAATTAATTAGTAGAGATGAAATAATATTTTATAAATGGAATTTATTATCTAATTATGCATATAGAGAGACTCAGAGGTCACGAGGCTTATGTGAGGATGGGATTCCTCACGTGCCGGTCACGTTCCTAAGTCGGGTCGTGACATTTTTCTAAGTGAAACACTTTAAAATACTGGAATATGGCTTTTTTTTTTTCTTGCAACTTTTGTTGATAAATTAAAGCTATAAGCATGATTTATCGAGGTGAGTTACAAATTTTAAATTAGAATCTTACTAGGTGATTTTTTACAATGAAAATTGTAGATTTCGGAGTTTAAAAGGAATCCTAATTGATAGTCAAGAGGAGTGAAGCAAGGCCTAAAGAAAAAGCCATTTAGAAGATAGCATTTTAGCTACTGAGTCACGACTTGAACCTGCTAAGTTGCAACCTACTGGATGCACAATGTGTTCTAGTAATTTTTAAAAGTCAATTCGCGACCTGATGTTTTTGCCAGGTTGCAATTCGGCGTGGCCCAAGCCCATACTAGTAATGTTTTAAATCAGATTTTAGGGCCATCAAAGGGGAGTTTATTTTTCTACACTTTTTAGCATATTTTCAGAGAGAAAATCTAAGTTAGAGAAGGGTTTAACACTAGACAGGAATTCATCTTGAAGATTGACAGCAAGAGGCGTAGAAGAGTTTCAAGGACTCAAAAGCGCCATCTTTTATTCATTTCTTTCATTTGTCTCTTGCTCTTTGATTTTCATTATGCATTTTGAATTAGTTGGTTGTTTTATCATTGTAATGTATAGCTAAACTGGTAGCTAGAGGATCCTATGGAGCCTTTTATGGATTTTGGATGTTGTAGATTTTCTTATTTCAATGCTAATGAGTATGGTTTTGGTTACTCATTTCTTATTTTAATGCTCTTATATGGCTGGCCACTATTTAAGTTGATTTAGGGGATTCTCTTAAACTAGACATAGAAATAAGGATATTGGACCTTGATTATAGGTAATGCTTATTCTATTGCACTTAATTGGCTTAAGTGTGAAGATTAGTCAATGGGATGAAAACATACCCATTGGCCTTGCATAGTAAATGCTCGATGTTATATATCAATGAGTTGAATTCACTCTAATTTACAAGGACAGTTAGTGTTTTAGGTGATGAAGACATGGTTAATTGACCTAGACATAGGCTTTTAACTATAATTGGCATGCTAACAAAACCAAGTTATTAATGTTTATTTAAGTGATTTGCATATCCAAGTGAAGTAGAGAGTGAAAGAGGTCCCCTAGGCCTTTTAACCTTAGTTGTCTCTCATTTTTAGTTATATTATTATTTTCTTTATTATTGGTTCATGTCCTTATTTGCTTTTAATTTCTCATTAAATCGATATTGCTTAAGTCTGAACATGATATTTTAGTTGATTGCTAGCATACTTCTACACAATCCATGTGGATACGATACTATTTTACTCATTATTATATTACTTTAGTGACCCGTGCATTTGTAATGTTATACACACTTTTGTAGATGGCCATCATTGTTACTTTTGTGCTTTGCAACAAACTCAAATCATTTTTTGTTCAAATTACTTTATTGAAGTTAGTGGGATTTTAAAACCAAAAAAAAAATCTTTAAACAAAATGAGCCTTAATCATGGAATGGATAAACACATGCCAAAAAGATAAAAACTAATAGAGTCCAAATACATACTTAAATGTAGGTTAGAACAACTAGGGTGTTATACCATCCATCTTCTTTGCCTCATATTTAATTCCTTTCTATTAGAAAGATATTTTAAACTCTTATGATCAATATATATCTCAAACTTCATCCTATACAAATAATGTCTCTAATTTTTCAAGGCAAATACTACAGCAGCTAACTCTAGGTCATAGGTTAGGTAGTTCTCTCCATGAGACCTAAGTTGCTTAGAGGAATAAGCCACAACTCTCCTTTCTTGCATCAAAACACAACCTAATCCTTTCTTAAATGCATCACAGTACACTATAAAGTTTTTGGTAGGATCAAGAATTATTAACAATGGGGTAGAGGTAAACATATTCTTGAACTCAAGAAAACTGAGCTCCATTCAAAAGGTTGATTCTTCCTAGTTAACTCAATCAAAGGTAAAATTAGTTGGGAAAATCCTTATGAACCTCCTATAAGAATCTACTAATCCAAGAAAACCCCTAATCTCAGTGTCTGACTTTGGCCTTTCCTAATGAACTAAGGCTTCAACTTTGCTTGGATCCACAAGTACTCTTCCTTGAGTGGTCACATGGCCTAAAATGCTCATTTCTCTCAACTAAAACTCACTTTTTTCTAATTTGGCATACAATTACTTCTCTTTCAGAGTCTGCAACACCATTCTAAGATGTTGTTCATGCTCCTCCTTAGTCTTTGAATAGATGAAGATATCATCTATAAAGACTGCTACAAATTTATCAAGGTAAGGCCTAAAAATCTTATTCATGTAATCCATGAGGCATCAAAAGATATTAATAATTGTCATACCTATTCCAAAAGGCTACCTTATGTATATCCTCTTGCTTCACTCTTATTTGAAGGTATCCTGACCTCACGTCAATTTTTGAGAAAATCGATGCTCCTAGTGGTAAGGGACATTTATCCCACTTATCTTGCTTCTAATTCTTAGCTTTTTGCATAAGTTTTACTATGTTATTGATGTGATTAATTAGGATTTTGACTTGTGCCTGATTGTGCATTTTTTATAGAATCATTAGCTATTGTATTGATATTGGAATAATTATTGGATTAGAGTTTGTTGCTTTTAACCTGTCTCTTTGAGTATGTTTTTGTAAATCGGAGATTTTAATTGAGTTCAAAATGTCAAGAGCAAAGCTGGGAACTCTTTTCATGGAGCTTGTAGTAGTGATCAATTTGGGAGAATTTGGGAGCTAAATAAAAGAGTTCTTGAGCTCATTTCAGCACATTTGCAAAAAGTATTGTAATTGGAAATCTGTATCTCTCTTTACAGGAATTGGATTGAGACAAATAAAGATGTTTTGGAAAACTCAAGAAATCTTCTAAAACTTTCATGTTCAGCTCAAAACCCAATTCTAAGAGCATATTGGTGAAAATCAAGTTGCAAGATTAAAAGTTGCTGATATTCTGATGTTGTCAAACTTGACCTCTAATTAGTATTTTCACAATATATGGAGCTACATATGTCCGATTAAGGTGATTTTAGTAGCGTTGGAAATCTTATTTGAAGGCTTCAATCTCTATTTCTAGTGCCAAGGATAGATTTGGATGTTTAAGGGGCCAACATAACTAAATATATAAAGACGTCAATTCTGCCCAGCACTACAGTGCTCAACAACACCTGAAACATGCCTTTCAAGAGTGTAACTCACTGCTAAGCTCCACAATGCTAATTTAGCATTGCAGTGCTCATGCGATGGTGTTTTAACAATTGATTAATCTATTTTTGGACCTAATTTTGCCCATTTTAGAGAGCAGTATATAAAGGATTGACATAGACTTTTACCCTAGTTTTTGACTCAGTTTTAGATCTATAATTAGGTTACTATTATTTTCTCCCTATATCTCTCTTTATCTTCTTCTTCTCTACATTCTTTCCCATAGGGATTCCATATGTGAATTGCTTTATTCTTGTGGATGGTAGCAAGGATTGTTCTTATTATTTCCAGGTACTCATTTAGATTCATTAATTGTAATCCTTCAGGGATTGAGGAGTAGATTTCTCTTACTAATATAGGGATTTCCGCGATAGATTGGGATGACATTTGAGACCATTTGTTTATATTAAATGCATTGGTTTTCTCATTGTTCTTCTACTTCTATTTCTACAATTATTATGGTGATTTAATTTTTATTGGAATAACCAAATTGCCGATTGTTGTTTGGGGAAATCCTTTAAGCATAAATTGATAAATTTATTCGTTTATGTTTAAGGGAGAGCATTAAAATTAACCTTTCAATTGGTGGTTAGGCTATAGTAATTAGTACCTTAAATCACTATAATTTCCAATTAAATTGAGATCTCATTCTTTAATTATTTTCATTGGTTATATTATAGGGATTGATTGATCTCTCATAGAATTGCTAGTAATTAATTACTAATAGTCACTAATGGGTTCAATATTTGATCAATGATAATTAATTCTAATCCTAGGAATATCATATACTAGTGCCTTCTTCATTGTTGCTATTATCTTATTACTATTATCTTTTAATTTTAATTGCTTAAATCTTATTCTTCAAAACCCCCAAATTTTCCAACTAAGTGATAAGGCCTCCTTGAGAGATGATATAGGTTTTGTGCTTTTTACTACATTTTTTTTTGTACAACTTGACATTAAAATAATTTCTAATTTGAGGATGTAGACGATAGCCTCTGTTCACCTAGCAATTGATCTAACAGGTCATCTATTTTGGGGTGGGTTCTTATCTTTAATTGTGATATTATTCAACTACCTATAATCTATACATAACCCCATGCTTCCATCCTTTTTCTTGACTTGCAAAATTAGCCTGATGGTGATACATTAGGCCTAATGAATCCTTTGAACAACAAATCCTCAATCTGTTTCTTAAGTTCATTTAGTTCTAGAAGGGACATTCAATAGGGTGCAAAGGATAAAGGTCCTATTCTTGGTATTAAATCAATAGAAAGCTCAACCTTTCTTTTGGGTTATAAGTTCACTATATCCTTGGGAAATATTTTTGGAAATTCTCTCACTAAAAGTATGTTGTTTATACCTTGTTCAATCTCATAATTTAAAGAATAAAGGAGAGCCCTTTGAACTTCTTCTAAGATACACTTTTCTACTTGAGTGGCATCGAAGGAAATGGCATCAAAGGATTTTTGTTTCTTGGTTGGGTCATCGGAAAATAAGCAAGCTTTTTTGAACAATCTACAATGATGCCATTACAAGATATATATCCAGTCCATTCCAATTATGATATCAATACTAGAAAAAAAAAGTACATAAACAAGATCAATAACAAAATGCTTTTCTTTAACTAAAATGAGACAATTTAAACAGGCATAAAAGGTGGAAAACTTTTTCCCCTGTGGGAGTAGAAACCAACAAATCAATTGACAAACAAGATAAAGACAAGTTTAACTACTTCACACAATTAATACATCTGAAGAAGTGCATAGCTCTTGAGTCAAACAATGCAATCAAGAGATGATTTTTAGGAAGCATGTACCTTTGATCATGCCCAAAGAATGAGTTTCCTCTTCTAGACTAAGAGTAAATACTCTCCCTTTAGTTTGCGGTCTTGGTGTAAGATTGTTCAATCGTTTCCAATTGGTTTACTCCTTAACATAGTGTCCTTGATTCCCATATTGATAGCAAACATTTTTTTTAATCAAAAGGCAGGGTTTGGAGCCATGAAATTTCCCATATTTGCTGCACGCAGGTAAAGGTTCCCTATTTGGAAACTATTTCCCCTTCCTCTATTCAGTCCACTCTTAAACTTCTTTTTCTTTTGAGCCTTAATTAATCTCTTTGTTTTAAGAAAATTTTGTCTTTCTTTTTCCAATTCCAATGGTAGCTCTTTTTGGCTATCTTACATTTATTGACTAGAGTGTCATAGTCTTTTATTCCTAGGGTGGACACTTTGTCTCTAATCTCGAGCCTTAAACCTAACTCAAATTTTGTTGCATTCTAACACCATCTGGGTTACTTTTCAGGTAAGAAGAGCATTTGGAAAGTTTATCAAACTTAACCATATTATGACCTATGGTCATAATCCCCTATTTGAGTTGTATAAACTAAGCTTAGCTTTTTTCTCATCCTTAATATTATTAGGGAAATTCTTCTCAAAGAAAGTAACCAAAAATACCTCATAGGTAATTTTAGTTCTGCTAGACTCTAACAAACTTTTAGCACCCTTCCACCAATATTATGCTTCCCTTTTTAACATATAGGTGGCATAGACCACGTTTTGTTTGTATATACATCCTAGAATAGTAAAAAAATTTCTAGTTACATAACCCATTTTTTTAGCAAGAACTGGGTCATAGTTCCCATGGAATGAAGGTGGTGAGGCTTTCCTCAACTCTGAAAGCCCTTGGTAATTGTGATGAGTTACAAGAGCTCCCCCAGTAGTGTTTCCACTACTTTCAGTATTATAGTTGTTGTTTCTATTTTGAGTTTCCTGTGTTTGTTGAAAAATCATTTTGTTTGATTTTATCTGAACCTTGACAGCTTTAACCACACTTATCATTGCCTACATCATCCCTGACAGAGTGGCATTTGGTGCACTTTGCTCCTTTAAGATTTCTTGATCTCTTGATGCCACATAGTCCTACAAGTGCATAAACAACCCAATACTGAGTTGATCAGGCTCAATATTGTATACTTAGTGCATTAAGAACACTATAAGTCATATAGAGAGAAATTGAGGTCATAACATGCAAATGATAAGGATTCAACTTACACCTAAATAAATTATATCTAAGAATGGGGTTCTGACACCAAAACTATAACACGTGTTCATACTATAGCCAATGACATGAACTTACATAGGAAGTACATTAATTAATATCAGTTAACATAAGTACAAACAAAATGTTCTGGCGTAAGTATTTAATGTCATTAATTACAAACTGAACATTGCTAAAATTCATAATAGAAAATCTCACATTAATTAAACATAAATTAATAAGTTTCTGGCAATTGCCTTCTATTTGGCCTTACTCGACTAGTCTGAAACCACCATAAATAAATAAAAATAAAACGAGAATTGAAAAATTCTCAATAGAAAATTAATTTTTTTTAAAAAAAATTTGAACAATGATTGGTTTCAGTCACGTCTGCACGAAAAATACATAGAACTATGATTTCATTATAAAATAAATTATCATAGCATAATTAATAGAAATCATACAAAATATGCCATGAAAATATTACGATAATTATGATATCTTTACCTTAGTTTTTTACTTTTATTTTCCTATTTGTCTCACATATAGTCAAAGGCTTTCTCATAGGGAAATCTCATTCTACATGGTACTTTTTAGCATTGCGACAACAAAATCAAACTTTTATGTCACATTAATCAAGGCAGATAACATAAAATAATCTTAAATTTACCCTCTGCCTTTTTGGCAATTAGCGGCAAAATCTTAAATGTCCTATCTTTAAAGCACTTGTCAAAATAAATAAACTGCATCAAAATAATATAAACTTGACCAAATAATAAAGTAATATCTCAATAAAATTTATCAAATCATAGTGTTGTCAATCTAAATATTAATTTCAAAAGGGACTAAAATTAAGATAAATTTTTATTAATTTTTTTTTAAGCTTTTCATTAAGATCCATGAGTTGGTCTTTATCATCACAAAGTCATAATTAATTTAATATTCCAAATCAATAAAAGATAACATTTACTTATTTTTAATATTAAATTTTAATTATATTTTACCTTTAATTTAGATCCTTTTTATAGAAATTACTATAAAGATTGGCAATTCAAATTAATATAATATTAAATAAACAGTATGATAAATTTTAAAATAGAAGAATAATAAAATAATGTGTAATAGATTAAAACATAAATAAAAATGAATATTAAATTAACTTGAATTGAATAATGGATAGCATAAATATAAAGAAAGGGTAAAATAAAAAGAAAAAACTCAAGCAATGATAGTTTGCATTGGACAACTGAGGAGAGAAAAGAATTTTTATAATTAAGCAATAAAATAAAAAGAAGAAAACAATGTGTGGTAAACAAATGAGACCAATTTGGAGAAAAGAGAATCTTTTTAATAAAGTAATTAATATTATTTTAATCAATATTTGGGTTTATAATAATCAATAAATATAAAGGAATGCCAAAATAAAATAACAATTATAATTAATAGTGAGCAACTTTAATCTATAAAGATGATAGATAATTAATAGATGTAGTCATGATTTTATTTTATATAAAAATAAATCCATTTTGTACTTATAAATTATTATAGAGATGAAAAATATGGGTGAAAACTGAACTTTTCTCTTCTAATCTTCCTTTTCTCTCCTTTCTTTCTTTGCTTGCTTGCTTCCTTCCTTTAGTAACTCACTCTCAACACTCTTTCTTTTAACCTTCTCACGTCACTCAAACACTCATACACAGCACTCCCTTTTTCACCTTCTCGCACCTGCACTTTTCACGGCACACACACACACCCACACTCAAACACACACTTGAACCAACACCCAACACTTCCTTATGTAGCCCCTAAAAGTGACATGCCATCTAATTCTCGCTGGTAAATTGGTGGCACGTAAATGCGCTGTCCAACTACCCTTTTTTTTTGTTCACTTCTATCGTTACTTATTCTATTTGGTTGTATAAAATTATATACCTTATTTTTATCATTTAATTTAATATTCTTTCTATATTATAGTAAATTTTATTCCCAATATTTTTGGGCATTTCTTTACTAATTTACAGCCATATTTTAAATAGTTAATATCTACATTTTAACTTCTTAATCTATTAGTTGAAGTAGATGTTGATACAAAATTATCAAGTAGGACAAATAAAATATTTTAGTTAAATAGAAGAATTAAAACTACCATTGTACAAATTATTTTGAGAAAATTGAATGTTACAATTCCCCCCTCTCTTTTGGAATTTTACCCCTAAAACTCACAAACCTGTCTGGTATAATTAACTTTGGATAAGTTTTCTTAATCTCATCCTCTAATTCCTATATTGCTTCTTTGGGTGACGACTCTTTTCAAACCACTTTGCTAAAGGAATTTATTTTCCTCTTAAGTTTTTGACAAATCTATCTATGATTTGTATTAATTTAGTTTTATTACGTTAAATAATCCTTTACTTGCATTGTCTCATATTCAATGATGTGTGAAAGGTCAAAACAATACTTTTTGAGACGAGATACATGGAAGACATTATTAAGATTAGAATGATTAGTGCAATTTGGTATGCAGTGAATAGCCTACTCTTTTAAGAATTTGAAATGGACAAAAAACTTTAGGGCTTAACTTTTTAAATTTTAGAATTCATCCAACTCAAGTAGAAGGAGTGGCTTTAAAGAAGACATGATCCCCTTTTTTAAGGCCTCCTTCTTTTATCAGCCTAACTTTTTGGTTGAGCAGCTTTCTCTAATGAACTTAATTTTCTCTATGATTTGTTGCACTATGTCGGATCCTAGTAAACTTTTTCCCTCAATAATAATGTGAGAAAATTATTTTATTTTCTTAATTTCAACTGTCGGTAGAGAATTTCCCTTAGTAAATGAATAAATAAAAAATTATTTTCTCATCATTATTAGGGAATTTCCCTCCGAAAGAAATTGTTTTTGTTAAAGAAATTATTTTTAAACCAATTATTTAGGGATTATTTCGTCGGTAATGTTAACATATCCACCACTAAGTTATTTTCCTTCAAAAAAAATGGACGAATTATTTTTTTCACCATTATTGAGGGATAACTACAAAAAAAAAATCCCTTGAAATTCATTTGAAAGTAGTTACAAAGTACTTTTTACCAAGGTACCTTTTCCCTTGATAATTCCATCGATAATTAATTTTTTCGTCTATAATTAATTAAAATATGTTGATAATTTGTGTATTTCTAGTATTGTGTATTGAGGGTTTGGTGTTGCTCAAGTGTAGTGTTGTCTGTTTCTCACGTTGTACGTATGTATTTGGAGTGAGTGTTCTATTGTCTTCTAGTGTTATGTCGTGTCTCGTGGTTTTGTTTTGCTCTCTGGTCTCTACGAGATCCCTACTTTAATGTTGTTGGGCATCCCTTGAATCTCTTTCAGTTTTCCCTTGGTACAATCTTTAGTCATCCTTATTTATGAGGGAAAAAATGATTTAAATACAAATTCAATATTATAAAAATGAAAAATACACCACTCCCTCTATTTTTTAGTAAGTGTTCATTTTCACATGTGCATAAATTAAAGAAATGATTGAATATGCTTAGATGTTAGGAAAATTTAGCAATATTTTACAAAACAATATATCCATTTCTCCACTTACTCCCTTTTATACATTCTTTTTTTTGCAAAGAAGAAAATTTTATTGGTGAAGAAGCCAAATGACATATACAAATTGACACACATAAATCAAAGCTAGATTGAATAGGAAATAAATATATTTTACACTATAAATTAACCAATGCTATGTGACTTTGCACTTTTCCCAAAGACTATTGATAATAGTAAATCTTTCACATTGAAGATCAATACAAAAAATGTTACAACTTGAAGAAAGCATTATACGTTCTTTAAAGGTAAATCTAAGCATCCCTTCATCATTAAAGACTATCAAAATAGACATACCCACTGGATAAACAAAAATACTCATAAAGAGAACAACAAAACACCCATATAGAGGTTAACATAAATACTACAAAAGTGACAATAAAAACAAAACAGAAACTTAAAATCCTAAAAAATGAAAACAAAAGGAAAGAATGGTAGAGCTGCCGCCAAAGGATAAAGATGATAGCTCCCTTAATAATACTCACATAGGAAAAAGATCAAAAGAAGAAGAGAGAAAATCCCTACTATACTATTTGATAAAGATATAAAAAATAAAATATAATTAATATTATCTAGATTTATTTAAAAAGTAAGTAGTTATAAAAAATTAAATTTAAAAAATGAACAATTATTCATTCACTACGCCCCCAAGATATATTATGGTCAATTTTTACGCGAAGGAAAGATCACTCCAAATTGGACATTTAAGCGTCAGATGAAGTCAACGGTGAACAGTCAGTATACTGTGTCCGTTTTCTTTATTTCTGTAATTTTTAATTCTAATACGCCAGCTACAATAGAGTGCGTGAGCCTATAAATTCGGATCAAACCTCATTTTTAGGGTGCAAAAAGCCCTTATTACTATCTTTATTACAGAATGAGCATGTCTGTCGTTTTATGCAAGTCTTTCCTAAATTATTTAGATATGGAATTATTAAAATATTATAAATCTCTCACCAAAAAAAAAAAATTAGAAATCAAGCAGGGCACGATCCTTACGTATATTGATTCCTCATTCCATATATTCCGTATGTAAAATATTCAAGCATCCATGCCATCTTACACACATCAGATTCAACAAAACAAGAATAAAGAAAATAAAAGCACATGATGACTAATAAAACTAAATATTTTGTAACATGTACAAGAGATTATTCGTCAGAGAAATGTCTCAAGATCGATTATTGCTCCAATGTTAGATTAAGATATAGTATATGGTCATCACAAAAAAAAAAAGAAGATATCGTATATGTTATATATTACCGCAGTCTCCAGCTAGTCAAAACTGATTTCAATACTCATTAATGCTTACACATATATTTCGAATATCAGATTGAGTTCAATTTGTGTGTAGCTTCAATAATATACTTTATCTACCTGTCTGTAGATTCATAAAATAGTTAATCCAATCTGATTTTAAAATTGAGCAGTGTTTGTTTAAAATGCATTTTCTTTGACAAAAAAAAATTTTGCTAAAGAGGATGCTCCATCCAGGAATTGAAGGTACACAACAAATCTCAAATCAAATACTAAAGGTATTAGGCTCATAGACCTTGACAGAGAGAACCCCAAGAGAGTATAAACACAGTGTATATTGATGAGAAGTGCTTCAATTCATTTCAAGGAGCTAGTGATATTGTACAAGGGGAAGAATACATACAAAGGGGTAGAAGAGTTACAGCTGCGCTGTTACCAAATCGGTTCCAACAGATGAGAGATACAACAAAATCATAACTAATAACTAACTCTTTTACAATTTTAAATACATGGCATAATACCCTTTCATCGCCCTATAATACAAAGAATATAATATCTTTTACAATTGAGAGATACAACAAACTCATATTTTATCACCTTTTATGGATGAGTTTTCACATTATGAGTATGTCTATTTGCTGGAAGATAAGTCTCAAGCAATTGATGCTCTTGAGATATATATTAATGAAGTTAAGAGACAATTAGATAAAAGGGTGAAAGTCATAAGGTCTAATAGAGGTGATAAATATTATGGAAAACATGGTGAAATGGAACAATATCTAGGTCCATTTGCAAAACTTCTAAAAAGACATGACATTGTGCACAATACGTAATGCCATACACACCACAACAAAATAGTGTGGTAGAAAGGCGTAATTAGACGTTGATGAATATGGTTAGAAATATGGTGAGTACTTGCTCTTTACCCAAATTTTTGTAGATGTATGCATTAAAGACTGCTATGTATTTGCTAAATATAAAGTAGTTCCTAAAACTCCTTTTGAGTTGTGGACTAATAGGAAATATAATTTAAGGCATCTACATATATGGGGTTGACCAGCAAAAGTAGGAGTACATAATCTATATGAAAAGAAGTTAGATTCTCGAATAGTATGTGGCTATTTTATTGGCTATCCAGAGAAGTCTAAAGGGTATATGCTTTATATATTGTCCTGACCATAGCTCAAGAATTGTAAAAGCTAGTAATGTGAAATTCCTTGAAAATGATGAAATTAATTAGTGGGAGTGGGGAATAACAAAATGTGAATATAGAGAAAATTAAAGTGAATATTCTTATACCTATAATTGTTCCTTTGTCCACAGTTGCTCACAATGTTGTTCCAACTATTGTTGAACGCTTCGGCCATAATGAACCAAAATTTGGATGATAGGATACCCAATGAAAAAACTAACTCACAAGGGCCTGAAGCAAATAAGTCCCAAGAAATGCCCTTAAGGAGATCTCAAAGAGTAAGAAAAATAGCCATTCTAAGCTATCATAAGACTTATTTACAAGAAATTGACATTGGAAATAATGGAGATCTAATGTTATTTTCACAAGCCATAGATAGCGTTATGGATTGATGCCATGAAAGAATAGTCAAAATCTATGGCAGAAAACAAGGTTTGGACCATTGTGGAATTGCCAAAAGGTGCTAAATGGATTGGTTGTAAATGAGTCTTTAAGATCAAGCGAGACTCAAATAGCAATATCAAATGATATAAAGCTTGACTTGTTGCTAAAGGATATACTCAAAAAGATGGGGTTGATTATAAAGAAAAATTTTCACTTGTCTCAGAGAAAGATTCATTGTGTATCATTATGGCACTGGCAGCTCCTTATGACTTAGAACTATACCAAATGGATGTGAAAATGGTTTTTTTGAATGGTAATTTTGAGGAGGAAGTTTATATGGATCAACTTGAAGGTTTTCCAATTAAAGGAAAATCTTACATGCTGTGTAAACTTAAAAAATTAATATATGGACTGAAACAATCAAGTTTCACGATAGTGGTACATTAAGTTTAATCATACCATTACTTATTTCAGTTTTAAAGAGAATGTCATCGACAGATGCATATACTGAAAGGTTAGTGGAAGTAAGTTCATGTTTCTGGTTTTGTATGTTGATGATATCTTGCTTACAACTAATGATTTGGGTATGTTGCATGAGATGAAAGAATATCTCTTTAAGGACTTTGAAATGAAAGAAATAGGAGAGACATCCTATGTGATAGGAATTGAAATATTTCGTAATAGGTCACGAGGATTATTAGGATTGTCTCAAAAGGCCTATATTAATAAAATTTTAGGGAGATTTAATATGGCAAATTGTTTCACAAGAATTGCACCAATACATAAAAGGGACATATTTAGTCTTATGCAATACCCAAAGAATGATAGAGTGGAAACAAATGGAATTGATTCCACACAATTCTGTAGTGGGTAGTCTTATGTATGTGCAAACCTACACAAGACCATATATTAGTTTTGTGGTTAGAAAACTAGGCAGGTATCACAATAACCATGGAGTTGATCATTGAAAGGCTACAAAGAAAGTTTTAAGGTATCTTCAAGGCACAAAGAATTATGTGCTCATGTACAAGAGGTCTAGCCAATTAGAAATAATTGGATTAAGATTCACGTATTGGTGGATGTGCTAACACAGGGAAGCCTGCAGTTGGCTAGTTATTCCTATTTGAGGAAGCAACCATATTATGAAAAAGTTATAAGGAAAGTATTACCGTTTCATCTACATGGAGGCAGAGTTTGCAGCCTGTTTTGAAGCTAAAGTTTATGCATTATGGTCGCGGAACTTTATTTCCGGCTTGAGGTTGTCGACACTATTGCCAAGCCACTAAAAATTTATTATGATAATTCTACAGCAGCATTTTTCTCCGAAAACGACAAATACCCAAGAGGTGCCAAGCATATGTAGTTGAAGTATTTTGCCAGTAAGACGGAAATTCAGAAATTATGAGTGTCTAGAGAGCGTGTTAGAACAGACGTTATGATTGTTGTTCCATTGACTAAAGGATTGCAACCAAAGACATTTAGGTAACATGTGCATAGAATAGGTCTTGATTCTCCTTTTGAATGATATATGTACAATAATGTCAACACTCCGAGCTCATTATATTTATGTGTTTATGAACATTGATAGTTTATTTGTTTCAAGTTAGTGTACACATGATAATACTTTGAGTTATAACATAAATGCCCTGGAAACATTTTTGGGACCTGGATGAAATTTTGAGTGTTGTTTGTGTACCTTGAGTAGTGAAACACTAGTGCTTGTGAAATATGGATGGAATTGTGTTGGTAAATTAACGCATGGCCACCATAACTCGCATGTGATATTTTATTATATTGAGGTAGTTGTTGTGTATTTGTGAGAATGAGATTTGATTTTAGGTCAAGTGGGATAATATTGAAAGTTACCGGGTTGCAACTTTTGTTAGTGGCTTAAAATGATAAAGATAATGATGGCTAACTATCAGTTTTAATTTCAAATTAAGTTAATCACATCCGTTAAAACTTATGCGTGATGGATGCACTAGATTGAAAGTTGTTACACACATAAATTGGTTTGTATGTATGACATTATGTGGAATTTGACATGTATTTTGAAGTGATGCATCACTGACGTGAGCAAAAATTCTTCCCAGAATTATATGGGTAGACCTTTGCTATGCCTATCTACATCCAAAGCTCTGCCTTCACCCACCAAAGATAAAGAAAAGACGGGTCAGTTTCAATATACACTCTAGCGTTGTGTTCATACCAACTTAAATGGCATTTTGTGGAGATATTGTTGACTCATGCAACTATTGCAGCCAATAAGCTCACCGAAATACGTAACATATATAATTTGCCTATCTTGAATAATGACGAGTCATAAGATGGGACCATTGGCACTTCTTATTGTCGACTTTGGTTTGGTGAAAAATAATAATAATAATACTGATTGAATCTTCACCTATAAATAGTTGACAATCGACTCAGTATGTATTATATCTTCCGAGTATTTTCCCACTTTTTCTTCCCAAAAAATTAATAAATTTCACGTTTACAAAGAAACCAATAGAATATCAGATTTAAAATGTTTAAAACTAAGGAAAATAGTGAAAGATACACCACAACAAACGTGATAAAAAAAATCGGCTTAAATATTTTTTTTTCTAGAAAAAAATAAGTGAATTTTAGCTTTGGACTTTGAAAATTTTTTTGGTTGATTTTGGTTCACAATTTTTCAAAATTGTTTGCTTTTAGTCCCTATCACATATGATTGTAGACTATCATGTTGAAGCAAATAACCTAACTTTTATTAATCAATTTAGCATTTAACATAAACAATCCAATAACATAGACTAAAACCAACTAGGTTTTAAATGTCTGGGATTGAGAGCAAATAACAAAAAAATTCAATGATCAAATCAAATTTTATTTATCTTTTAGGGGCCAAGAATATATTTAAGTCTATATTAAAATATTAATTGATGGATTATTTTGGGCTAACCAGCTCTATAATATAAGAATGTAACATTGTACACCATGAACCAGAAACAACTGTAACTCGTTGCTGCAGGCTGCCCCAAAACCATGATCGATAATTGCATTAAAATTCAACGAAGCATACACTATGTACCGATCACTGTGATGTGTGTGATGCCTACCTTTTAGTTATTGAAATGAGGATTCTTGCTATAATATATTATATCTTGTTTTTATGCGTATACTATATATATTATATCTAATAATATCTGCGAATAATTTTTATTCTATTCTGTTATTATTTATGTACACACCTGGGTCCCCACTCTTATATTTTGGATTAATAATGTTGCACATGGAAAGTTAACATACTAACATTGGAACTTCTGCATATATTTGTATAGAATCTAGCAGTTCTGATCATTTTTGTTCTGTTTAAAAGTTATTTCTCTAATTTTTCCATTGCAATTTGATTACTCACCCAACCAAAATATTATTTGTTCTCTTATCTTCATTTGTACAAACAAAGCAATCATGGGATAAAAGACGATGGATAAACAACTTCTATTGCCCTTTGTATTTATTTATTTATTTTATTTACTACGGGGAATTAAGCCCGATGCCCTTTTTATATAGTTTGATCTGGATTAACATCATAGAGCAATACTCTTCGTTTTCTATCAATTATATTATATAATTTTTTGTTATCAATATAGCATCATCTATGAACTGAAGATTATCTAAGATTTTAATTCCATCACAAATTAAGTGCTCGGGAGTTCAAGATTTCTCTAGAATAGAATAAGATATAAAAAATTTCTTTCATTTTGATATCTTGGTAATGATTAAATCATTTTAAATTTTAGTGTGTGATATTCATTTTAATTATTTTAGAAATGTTAAGTTTTTCTTTAAAAATTTTCAAGATAATGAACGCTTTTATTTTTGGCTTTTATTTTGATTTTGATTTTTTCCTTTTTGAGTCGTGGGGTGGGGGAAGAGGCCCAAGATTCGAACCCGACTCTCAGATCGGGTGCATTTGCCGAGGCATTGCTTTACTAATTACTATTTTTTACTTTTTGGTCGAATACCAATTACTACTGAGCTATCAGATTATTATTACTATTATTTTGGCGTAGCTATCATATTATTTAAGAACATATGTTTAGATCAAAACAGCATGTGGCCCAAAAGGTCCAGGTATACCAGACCGTAATTGTACCAGGCGTAATAAGAAGGGCCTAATGTAACTTTTTGGGGTCTTTGGGGCTTCGTTTTGTTGTATCTGACAAAAAAATGAAAGGGACAAGATTTTGCAGAGTGTGCACAGCCAGGGTCGCAGGTTCGAGTCCGAGCGTAGGCTCTGAGAACTGAGGTCAATTGGATGTGGGCGCAAATCCGTTAATCCCAAATATAAGTCTTATACACTTATACTCTTTAATAACTCGTTATATAAATTAAATTTAATTGATCCAACTATTGAATTGTGTGATATTATATTGATCATCAAGTATGTCAAATTTTAGAAAAATTGGATAACAATAGGCATATGATTGATATTTACTTGTATTTTTAAAAATATGTTATCGGTCTAAACAAAGTAACATGATGAAATATCAAATCATTTTTAAACTGTATGAAATTTGATATATTTGATCTACTTAATAAGAACTTTGAATTTAATGGTTGAATTAATGAAATTTTATACACATAAAAAGGTTATTGATAGGTGTGAGTGTACCAAAATTTACCCCCGATGTAAAAGGATCTAGTTGGAATAGTTAACGAAACAATTTTGGGATGAGGGAGATTTTAATAATTTATTTGAAGTTTTTAGCATTTCAAGCTAAAAAATAATGAAAAGGATGTAGGCTTTTTTACTGAAATAAATCAAGAAAAAGAGTATATACGGAAGTGCCACATTTTGAATTTTATGTATGCATCTATACTTATTTTTTATATTTGTAAAATTAGTTAACTATTAGGTGATTTCACAAAACAAAAACCCAAAGGAAGTAGTCAATACTTGACCCATTTTTGTTGATTATGTTAGCCATAGAAATCGATTAATAGTTGAGTGATTCCATAGGAGCTGAATCAGACGACTGGGGTTTGCTGGTTGGTGTGGCTGGGAACTTAATTTCACCCGGTCCCACTACTTGACCAATTTCTGTGGAAAAGTCAATGGACAGAAATCGGTCAGGTCTTAACCGCTTCCTTTGGGTTTTTGTTTTGTGAAATCACCTGATAGTTCACCAATTTTCCTAATATAAAAAATAAGTATAGATGAGTACATAAAATTTAAAATGTGGCACTTCTGTATATAATCTTTTTTTTTCATTTTATTTCAGTAAAAACAGCCAAGGATGTAACCATAATGATATTAAATTAAGCAAGCGGTATTTTTTAAAATTTAGAAAAAAAATGAGTGTAATTATAATAGATTTAAAGAAAGCTCCCTGTAATTTATCCTAAAAATTATGATTAAATATCACTTATCTATTAAGTAATGTCATACAATAAGAATAAAATAACTAAAATTTTATACAAAATATATGATAATAATTGAATTAAATATAATGATAGGACCCACTTATTTATTCAAAACTATTTGCTTTTATCAAGTCATTTCAACACTTATTTTTTGAAAAAAAATTATGAATATGTATCATTTTTGTTATCTTTTTCATCCTGTACATTCAAAAAGCACAACAAAGAGAGAAAGAGATAAAAATGAAGAATAATATTTGATGTATAATTAAATTGCATAATAAATACACATCACACAATTTATTACTATTATATGTGATGTGTGGTATCCATTTATTTATCAAATCTAATAATAATAAGGTATATGATATGTATTTATTATATAATTTAATTATATATCTAATATCACTTAAAAATGAAGGAACCACCGATGATGATAACGATAGGTCTTCCTTTAAAACCATCGGTAATAATCTCAAAACGTCAAATTTGCACTCCGAATAAACTTAAAGAAAAACTGATATTCTGAACAATTTTTCAAGTTTTCATATTAAAGATGTATTTAATTGCAAAGTAAAAATAAAAATATATATTTTATAAATAAATTTTATATATAAAATTAAACATGTATCTCACTCAACATCTCACTATCACCCTAATTATCTATTTAAAATTGTGGTGAAAAATCAATGATACTCGTTGCAGAGTTTAGTTAAATTGGGCCCACTGGGAGGACAATAGATACTCGTACTAACCTACAGTTAGGTAATCAGTGCTGCCAAGAAAAGTAAAATGAAGAACGAACAGACGCATGGGTTGGACCCACACACGATCCAGTGAGCTCCATCTAGATCATGACCATTGTCATCAAAGCTTTTGATAATCAGAATAATACATAGCTTTTGGTCAGAGCTTGTGATGAGCTCTGACTACAAGCTCTGACCAAAAAATAAGAAAGTGCCGATACGTGCGCGTAGTTATGTTTAGCGCCAAGATTTTGCCCGCTCCATCATATGTCATTTTAGCATTGTGATTTTCCTACGCGCTTCATCTGGCTCGTTGCTTTGAAAACAAAATTAGTCATATTTTCATAAGAGTTTTCCTTTTCGTACAAGCTTTTCTCGCGTCACTTGTGTTGTATTTTGTTTTAATTTTGGGCTTTTTTTGTTTTTGTTTTTATTTTTTATTTTTATTTTTTTTTGGGGAGGCACTTAGCATGACCGACATTGGTGGCAAGTGGCAAATGGCAAATGGGTCTGACTTCACAATGAGAAAAAATTGGAAAAAGAAAAACTAATTGTACAATATAATTTATGTGCCGCATCATTTGGTCCGGTCAAATGATTGGGCCACTCAGCATTTTCCAGATTATATATAAGATTTGTCAACCAAAAATTACACCCAATGTTTTCTTTCCAATCAAATACATTGTAACCTTATAGGAGGCAAATTATTACCCTTTAGGATAGTTAACTTACAAAAATATTTTTTGTACATAAATTTTTAAAATAGGGAAATCACAAGTTAAACTAGACTTGTTAGATGTAAAGGGAAATAAGAATAGTAGTAAATTATATTAATACTCTCTCTTCATTCATTAATGTTTTTATAGTAGTTAAATATAAATCAATTTTTTTTAATTATAATCAAATTCGTATAAGAATTAGTTAAAGCTTAAAAGTTGGATAAAATCGATTATTATTTAAATATTTAATTTTACTGTTTTATTGAACTTTTAAATGTCTTTAAATTATTTTTTGGTAAATTTAGATTAATTGTGAAATATAAATTATTGGAATATTGTGTAATTAGTTCTTTAATTGATTATGACAAAATTAATTTAAGATTTAGACATATTAATTAAGATGATTTTGAGAGAGCTTGTTTAAATGGTATGAAAAAATTGTATATCTATAGTACAAAAACAACAGCAAGTGAATTTGTTTAATGGATAGTAAATTATCGAAAGGAGACGAGTGAATTTGTTTATATTATATCATATTCAATACTTGACAAAAATATAATGATTCTAAAATAATCAATTTTCGCTTATAATCAAAATATTCGAGTATAAATTCTTTTAAAAAATTTATTTTTCGTATATATAAAATAAATTGAAGATTATAATCAAATTTGTCTATTTTACCAAACAAATCAAATAATATTAAAAATATTTGTTTTAAAAACTATTTTTGAAAAATAACCATTATTCTTAGACTACCACTTCTATTTAATCCAAACATACTAATATAAATCAATTAACATTATTTTTTTTCCGGGAACACCAGGTATTATTTTTGAGATTGTACATGTGGTGGGAGGATGGAATTGAGAATTCAATGATTCACTTAGTTTTGTATTCTGTATTCTCTTCCCGGCTAATGATGGCTATGACATTAACCATTATAATGCTGGAGAGTGAATAATTGGTTCAACATCTGAAAAAAATGCTTTAGCTCTTTGCAATTGTCAATTATCATCAAGAATAAGCATTCTAATAATTTTTTGGGCTTTTTCCCTGTTGTCAATTAAAAAAAAAAAAGGCATTATAATAAGTCTAAAAGCTAGATATCTCAACAAAAGAATCTAAAAGCTGAAAACAAAATTCTGAATCAAAGTCTTAGTTTATTGTTAATTAGTTTTTAAATCGAAACCAAGTTTCTAATTCAACATTCAACATCACATTCAAACTACCTAATAAATAAATGACAAGCGTCGACTCGGAAACTCCCACGTTGACAAATTCATCATCAACATAAGATAAGAACATTTATTTGTTTTTGATAATAGATATAATAGATAAAAACCTTTATATGCATCCAAGTAATAGAAGTCCTTAATGTGCCTTAAGTAACTATCCATTGATAAGGCCAATTTTTGGGGCATATTATTAATTGAACTGATAAAAGGCAGGGCAACAAGACAGAAAAAAAAGGGCCAATGAACCGAAATCGAATTGAAAGGTCACATATATTGCTGTGATCAATAAATCAACAAAATAATTAGCTATCATGTCATTTCATCCCACGCGTTTTCTTAAGCCAAAGGAACATCATCGTCCTTTTCACGTCCTCAAACAGAGTTACAGAGATAATGGGTGCGGCGCTGTGGCAAATTAGTAATAGAAAAATGTTATTTGTTTTCATTATATTGAAATATAGTATTGATTCACATTTTATCTACTATTAAATGAGATGTGAATCATAATTGAATATATTTCATATCCGATCCAATAATAAATAAAGTAGGTGTCGATTCTACACATAATGAATATAAACAGTACATCTTTTATTGAAAATAGCATATAAGATATAGAGGACATGGCATGATAATCATTGGTTCTTTTTTTTTTTTAAATAAAAAAAACATTGGTCCTTTTTTGTTGGCTACCTTCTAAGAATTATTAACATTATACACGCGGGAAGATGGTGAAGACATTGGCCTTGTTGCGAGAGTTTTAGAGCGTGTTTGGTATGGCTCTTTTGTGTTTTCATTTTCGGTAACAATGGAAAATGAATGTGAAAACATGTTTGGTGTAGTTTGTTTGAAAATATTTTTAGAAAATGTTTTTGAAAATAGGTGAAAATTTGGAAATAACATTTTTTTGTTTTTAGTCTTTTCTTTGAAAATTTTGGAAATGAAATCCAAGTGAAAAGGGGGTGGCATTTTTGCAATTACAACAAATCCACCTTCAATTGGGCATCTCCTTCATTTTCACGCTATTGAAGACCAGAAGCAGATTACTGAAGGCAGAATGGGGAGGAGGGAGCAAAGGGGGTAAAACAGTGGCTTTCATGCATGAAGCGGAGGGAGAAGCTGTCGGCGATGGGGTTGGTTGTGCGGTTGGAGCCGCGTCGCGCAACGGTGTGACGTGAAGGAGGAGGGACCACGCCACGCAGCGGCGGATCGCTCGCGGTCTAGAGGGGGCATTTTCGGGGCAATAAGGGGGTAGGTCCCGGAGGCATGGCGGCGCCGACCTAGATGGACGGTGTAGCTGCAACCATGGGAACAGAGGCGCGGTGAGTGGGGCGTTGCGCCTGGTGCGAGAAGCTTCGTGGGGAAGCAGAAGGCAACGACGTCGTGAGGTTTTGGAAAGGAGGTGGCTCCTGGGATTCAGCGGCGCCCGACCTTGACAGCGCGTAACGATGGAGATCCCACAGCGGAGGGGGAGGTCGGCTTGCGGTGGCGCCCAACATTAGGGAAAAGCTTAGCGACATTCGGTGGCGGAGAGGGAAGGGTTGCTCGCGGTGAAGGGAGCTTTGGCAGTTGAGAGGTGGTCGCCGGAGGGCACGGCGATCCACATCTGCTTGGTCGTCGCTTGCTTCCTCCTTGACATGGATCCTCAATTCTTCTTCTTATTCTCCTTCTGTTAGATTTGTTTTTGAGTTTGTTTTTGTTGTGAGTTTCATACTGTTTCTGGAGCTGAATTTTTGAAATGTTGATGGTGGATCTGAAAATAGAGCTACGATGGTTGTTGATCTGAATTTGTTTTTCTGGATGTGTTGTTGAATTTGAATTTGTGATGTTGAGATTGTTGCTGATGAATGTTGGATTTGTGTGTTGAAGTTTTTGATGCTAAACTCTGGAAATATATTTTGAAATTACGCAAACCAAACATATTTTCATTGTTTTCATTTTCTAAAAATAAGATTTGCTTTTATAAACCAAACACATTTCCTAATTTTGAAAATGAAAATGTTTTTCAAAAAAAAAAATAGAAAATATTTTCACAAACCAAACACTCCCTTAATTTCATTTCATTGAAGTGTGTGTTAGACACATTGATTTTTCACTTTCGAGAAATACTATTATCCAAAATCACATTTGGCAAAGCATTTAAGTATGTTTGATATGTTGACTAAAATAATTTAGATATAATTTAAATTCAGCTGCCCAACGTGAAAAAAAATGTAATTTTTTATGTGATTAAAGAGTTTAATTTTTATACAATACAACATAAAATAAATAATTTTATATTATTAATAAAATTTATAGAATATCATATTATAATTAGTAAATATTTAATATGACTCAATAGTCTTTAAAATTTTAATATTCTTTTAACATTAATATTTTTCAAATTTTATTCATTTTTACTATGAAATTATTTACCTTCATGATATCTAGAAACAAAACCATATTTATGTTAATTTCTTTTTTTTTATGTTGTATATATAATTTATTGAAGACTCATGCCTCTGACTAAAATTTAAGATTTTTTCAAAAAATATATAGATACATACGTATTTTATTTAATTGATTCAAGGTTAAGATATAAAAAAATTATATAGTTACTCTTGTTATGTTTTTGTTTATATTTTTCTCATTAGCTAAATTTTTTAATATGTCACTGTTCGTAAAAATTTTTTCGTTAGGTTTTAAAAAAAGATAAACTTTATTAGATTGAATAATGCTGATTTAGATTTAAAAAATTAAAAAGTAAATAAAAATCCCCATAATAAGTACTCCTTTGTCTCGTAATAACTGTTGATTTTTGTCTTTTTAATATTTCAGAATTTCTATCAACTCAACTAATTAGATAGTATTGATTATTTTTTCAATTATACTCTTAATGTAAATGTATTAATTGTCAAGATAAGCAATAATGACTATATAAAAATAATTTTATTAACTCATAATTTTTTTATTTATTAAAATATTTTTTATATTTTTAATATGAGTATTGTTTGATTTTTTAGTGATATTGTGAAATGGAAATGCTAATAACCAAAGCAAACTCCCCTATTTTCTTTTGAGTTAATACTCATTTTAGTCCCTCACTTTATACTCGTAAGTTATTTTACTCCTTAACTTTATAAATGAGTAAAATTAGATATGAGTCATGTTAGTCCCTTAACTCACTTATACTTAATATTTTATCAATTAAATGATAGTAGGTAATCTTGAGTGATACCTTGACATATTATATGTTATTTGAAGTAGAATAAAATTTAAAATGACAAATTTTGATGTTTAAAATTATACAAAATAAGTTATTTAAATATCTATTTTAAGTCATAAAGTGACTTATTTTATGTAATTTATAATACTAAAATAAGTTATTTTAAATTTCATTTTATTTCAGATAACACATGGTATGATAAGATGTTACTTAACGTTACACATCATATTTAATTGATAAAATATTAAATAAAAATAAAATAAAATACTAACTTGATTTATATTTTAGAATATTAGGAATTAATTTAATTTATTTTAAAAGTTAAAAATTAAAAAGAGTATTAATTTTTTTTTCTTGAGAGATTTGAGGTCACGTAAATAGAGTGATCTGCCTCCTGCTCTGCCTTCGAACTTTTCCGATTTGCCAAATCCAAACCAAACGCGTGGAGAACAGAACACCTTTTTTTTTTTTTTTTGCCAGTGGAAGAAAACACTCGTATTTAATGCTAAGCATGTGTTTTAGTTGAGGATAACAAAAGTTATACACTGTGATAGGCTGACAGCAAGAGAGAAAGACAACAGAGAGTGGCCGTTTCAACGGCCACCTCCACCACCACCACCACCTCCACTTCCCTTCGTTCATTCCTTTATTCTATTTTCCCCCCCTTTTCCTTCATGTTCTCAAACAAACAAACCCAAAAATACAAAAAAGGGAATCTCAGTTAACCAAAAACAAAATGGGAATCTGAGCTTAAAAAAAAAAAATACTCACCAATTTTTTTTTTTCTTCTTCTTTGCGTGCATCCTATATTCCCCAGCACTACTCTCTCCCTCTAAATCCATCTTCAAATGCCCCAGTTTTAATTTTTAAAGTCTCAATTCTTTTTTTCTTTCTAA
Source organism: Dalbergia cultrata (assembly GCA_031216105.1). Taxonomy (NCBI): domain Eukaryota; kingdom Viridiplantae; phylum Streptophyta; class Magnoliopsida; order Fabales; family Fabaceae; genus Dalbergia; species Dalbergia cultrata. The sequence continues at coordinate 62,979,328 of CM062353.1, forward strand.
AATCTGAAATCGTTGAAGTTTCCAATTTCGGCGAAATCGTACCCAAAAAAAATAAAAAAAAAGGAAAGATAGGAACAGGTGAAGAAGATGCAGCACAACATCTTCACCTCGATTCGCAGCTTGAAGATCATCGACGGTTGCAAGGGCACTCAGGTCCACGCCCTCAACCCCTCCCCCGCCGCCGCAGACGGTGGTGCCGGTGTCGGGGACAAGCCGCTCCACCACCTCCACGACCACACCAAAACCCAAACCCAAACCCTCCGAGCCAAACCGGCTCGGAACTCCCAAACCACATCCACAACAACAACAGCACCAGCGTGCGACGTCGTTTCCGAAGGCCTTCTCCCTTACGGCCTTCCAACGACAGAGCTTCTAGAACCTTCCATCGAACCTTACCTGAAGCCACTCGATCTCGTCGAAACCCTCGCGGAGGTTCATCGCCGCGTCGAGAATTGCGACCAGCTCGAGAAATCCGAGGTGTTTCTTCAGCAGGCCGCGGTCTTCCGGGGTCTGCCGGACCCGAAGCTGTTCCGGCGGAGCCTCCGGTCGGCGCGGCGGTACGCCGCCGACGTTCACGCGAAGGTCGTGCTGGCGTCGTGGCTGAGACACGAGAGGAGAGAGGACGAGCTCGTCGGATCCTCATCAATGGATTGTTGCGGAAGAAACATCGAATGCCCCAAGGCTAACTTAATCCCCGGCTACGATCCTGCGTCCGTATTCGATCGATGTTCTTGTTTGCTTAGAAAGGCTGTTGATGATGATGATGTTGGTGATGGTGAAATTGTAGATCAATGTTCAACTTCTGATGATGATGAAGTGTGGTTTTGCATTGGTGATACTGAAATTAGGTGTAGGAAACACTCAATGGCCTCGCTCTCAAGGCCGTTTGAAGCTATGTTATGTGGCGAATTCGCCGAATCGAGTAGGGAGAAGATAAATTTCTCCTCTAATGAGGTTTCCGTGGAGGCATTGGTGGCTGCTGAGGTTTTTAGCAGGACCAAGAGGTTGAGTCAGTTTGAGCCTAATGTTGTGCTAGAGATGCTTTCTTTTGCGAATATGTTTTGTTGTGAGGAGATGAAGTCTGCTTGTGATGCTCATTTGGCTGCTTTGGTTTGTGACATGGATGATGCATTGTTGCTCATTGAGTATGCGCTGGAGGAGACCGCACATCTCCTCCTTGCGGCTTGTTTGCAGGTGTTCTTGAGAGAGCTTCCTGGTACGTTGCGCTGTTGCAGTGTTATGAGATTGTTTTGTAGTCCTGAGGGTAGGGATAGGTTGGCTATGGCAGGGCATGTGTCCTTTTTGTTGTATTATTTTTTGAGTCAGGTCGCGATGGAGGAAGAGTTGAAGTCTGATATGACTTTGATGCTCTCGGAGAGATTAGCAGAGTGTGCTGAGAAAGGTTGGCAAAAGCAGCTAGCATATCACCAATTAGGTGTTGTGATGCTTGAGAGGAAAGAATACAAAGATGCGCAGTGTTGGTTTGAGGCTGCGGTTGATGCAGGACATGTTTATTCTTCGGTGGGTGTAGCGAGGGCCAAGTATAAGTGTGGTCACATATATTTGTCATACAAGATGATAAACTTGCTTATATCTGATTATAAACCAGCTGGTTGGATGTATCAGGAAAGGTCTTTGTATCGTATTGGGAAGGAGAAAATGATGGATTTGGTCTCCGCAACGGAATTGGATCCGACTCTCTCGTTTCCATACAAGTACCGCGCTGTTTATTTGCTGGAGGAGAACAAAATTGGAGCTGCCATTTCAGAAATTGATAAGATAATTGGGTTCAAGGTTTCTCCAGATTGCCTTGAATTGAGAGCTTGGTTCTTGATTGCTATGGAGGATTATGGAGGAGCACTCAGGGATGTCAGGGCAATTTTGACATTGGATCCAAATTATATGATGTTCCATGGGAATATGCGTGGCGACCGCATGGTAGAACTCCTCCACTCTGTTGCTCAGCAGTGGAGTGAGGCTGATTGCTGGATTCAATTGCATGACAGATGGTCTTCTGTTGATGATATTGGTTCCTTGGCTGTTGTACACAAGATGTTAGAAAATGATCCAGGGAAAAGTATTTTGCGTTTTCGGCAATCTCTTCTTCTGTTGCGGTGAGTGTCACTTCAGCCTTATAGTAATTCAGTATAAGTTTTTTTGCCTCATAAATATCTGCTGCAAAGGATTCTCTTTGTTTGGAATTATCTTTCTATGGGTTTGTTAGCTTTGTTTTATGCTTCTCTCTGTTATTAGTAAGGATGATTTGTACCTAAATATGGATTGATTTGTTTTTGTTATTCTTTTTAAGTTTGAACGAACATATCTTTGCGTGGAACTCATGGTGCTATTTGCTGCTAAATAGATTAGTTTATCGTGACCTGTGACTTTGTACTATGTCAAAGTCAGAGGAAATTGTGGCAAGTGTCCATCCATCAAACTAGGCAAAGTAATAGGTAATGACATAAAGCATGGCAGTTTTAGTTTCCTCTTGGATGTTTCAGTTGATGCTATCATTTATTCGCCGTTATATTTTCTCAGAGTTTATATGAGCATGAACTATGAAGAATTTTACACAATGAAATAGGCATATGAGGAAAGATGAAGTGTGTTTTTTTTTTTTTCTGTGGGCGTGATACGAGAGATGTGAAAAAAAGCATGGGGAAATTATTCTCAACCCAACCCATAAGCACTTCACTTGAAAAGTCATGGAATTTTCAATTCCATGTTCTCTTTGTACCCACTGAACAGAAATTACAAATTTGGTGGGCGCTGAATGGTCTTAACATTTTGTGGGTGACTTGAGTGAGTTTCAATGAGAGGTTTGAAAGTAAGCAGGGAGAAACTCTCAATCATAGAGCACTTAAAAAGTTATTAGTTTTACAAATTTGACAGGCATCATTAAAAGGTCTAGCAATTAATTGACTTATTTCTTGCTTTTATTTAAGCTGTTATTAGTTTTGATCCAGATAAAGTACTTTTAGTTTGTTATGATATAAAAGCCATCATGTTCTAGCTAACAACTTTAGCCTTCGGAGGAGATGGTTCATGATATGGTATTAGAGTCTCTTTGGCCAAGTGGTCTGAAGTTTGATCTTTGATTTCAGCACAAGGTAGGTGGACCTTTGCATCATCCATGCTTAAGCATGAAGCACTTTTGTGTGAGGGTGCATATTATTACAATATAAAGCCCATTCGTGTTCTACCTAACAGTGTAAACTTTTGGAGGAGATGATTTATGATATAATTGTTATTGTGTCATCTCATCCTGTGAGATGCATGGAAGCTAATATCTCTCTACAAGACCAGTCAGATGATGTGTTGGTATACTTGTTATTCATAGCTAGTTTTTTTACTCTTAAATATCAATCACAAATGTAGCCTGCCAAACTATGAACTCTTTTTAATAAATTTTTCTTCTTGTCCGAGTAAGATAGTTAATTTGTGTTTCAGTCTTCCATAACTTTTAATCCATAAACCTTTCTGCTGTGGGCATTAATGTTCCTGAATCTTGCAGGTTAAATTCTCAAAAGGCAGCCATGCGTAGTTTGCGCCTAGCAAGAAATCATTCTTCTTCTGCACATGAAAGGCTTGTCTATGAAGGATGGATATTGTATGATACTGGTCATCGGGAAGACGCATTAGCAAAGGCTGAGGAATCCATTTCTATTCAAAGGTCATTTGAAGCTTTCTTTCTTAAAGCTTATGCATTAGCTGACTCAAGTCTTGATTCTGAGTCATCAAAGTGTGTGATCAGTCTCTTGGAGGAAGCTCTTAGATGCCCTTCAGATGGTCTTCGCAAAGGACAAGTGAGTGTTATATTGTTTTCGGATTAAACTATTTAACTTTATTTCAGTGTTGAAATGATGAATTTATCTGTCATTCTTTTACATTGTAGGCTCTAAATAATTTAGGGAGTGTTTACGTAGATTGTGAAAAGCTGGACCTTGCTGCTGACTGCTACAAACATGCCCTCAATATCAAGCATACACGAGCACATCAGGGTTTGGCACGTGTATATCATCTCAAAAGTCAACACAAATCTGCATATGATGAGATGACCAAGTTAATAGCAAAGGCTGGAAATAATGCTTCAGCTTATGAGAAACGTTCAGAATATTGTGATCGTGACATGGCAAAGAGTGATCTCAACATGGCAACACAGTTGGATCCTCTAAGGACTTATCCTTATAGATACAGGGCAGCAGGTAAACTCCATACAATTATATTATTCTCTGTTGTTCTCCGTATATGTTTGGGCCTGTGGGTTGGGTAGGGAACTTTTGTTGGGATTGTAAGCCATTGCTTGTGTTTCAAATATTTTTTGTGGAAGATGCAGGTCCTGGTCAGTTATAGTGTGATGATTTAGTTGTTCTCTTGGTTTCAGGCATGCTGTAATCTTTCATGATTTTTGTTTATAATGGCTTGTAGAACCATATGGCGAATCCAAGAAATAATATGATGGAGAATCTAATTTTGAGGAAACATTATATTTTGGATAAGTTCGATGAGTAGGAAATCCTTATGAAGGCTTTCCTCTCCCCCTTTAATTAACTTTCAAAATCAAACGTTGCTCTTTCCTGTGTTTCCTTCACTTTCTATACTAGTGACTACTTTCCTGCCAACTACTGAAATCTACACTCGTGCTTAAAAGTTTAATCAACCAATAAGTTTCTTGTATCCTTCTGCCCAAATTGTTTGCTTGGCATGTTTTTGGCCTCCTTTGCTGTATAGGATGGACACTTTCAATGTTTGGGATTTAGCTTGTAAAATCTTTTAACATGATGCATCCCATGCTTGCTTTACATCTTTTACTCTATTTTCATGATCCACCTTCTAGCTTCTGCTTTATGCTTAATCAGAGTAACTTCATTGACAAATATTGCAATTTTCCTTGAAAATAATTACAGTTTCTCGTGCTTTGATTGATTCCATTGTAATTTAAGTTGTAAATTCAATTGCTTGAACAATCATGGTATTTTAATCCTTCAGCTGTCTTCATTTGCCTGTTTATGTACCCTAACGCTGCTTGTTTAAGTTGGCAAGTTGGCAGCATGTGTTCGTCTAACTTAGTTGGAACATTGACATGTGGATCTTTCACACTCATTGATTTGACAATGAGTTTCAGCCATTGTTTTAATTGTTGAAAGAATATTGTTGCAGTTCTGGTATGTTTGTGTTCATGAAATGCCTCAAATTACATTTTTTTGGAGGGTTCCATGCTTATTTTGGGGTGGTTTATCTTATCAGTAGCAGTCATTTATGAAGTGAGAGGAAACAATTCTTCTCAGTTCGAGCCTATTCTTATTCGATGACCTAATTTATTAGAGCCTCGTTGTTGTTTTGATACTTGGCCTTTGTTCATGCTGAAATTCTTTGTCTGCTATGAACATCATGACGGAGAGATATCATCATGATTTACTTGATTTAGTCTTGAAGAACCATTGAAACCAGTTAATGAAATGTGTCATAAGTGTGCACGGTTTTTCTAACACGCAACCTCTGTATATCAGTCCTAATGGATGATCACAAGGAAGACGAAGCAATAGCAGAGCTTTCTAGGGCCATCAATTTCAAGCCAGATCTGCAACTATTGCATCTTCGAGCAGCATTTTATGATTCAATGGGTGATTTTGTTTCTACTGTCCGGGATTGTGAAGCGGCCCTTTGTCTGGATCCTAGCCATGCTGAGACATTAGAGCTTCGTAATAAAGCACGGGAGCGAATTAACGTACAAGAGTGAGAGAATCAGGAAATCAATCAATAATCATGTTTTCTGTGTTCCCTATGAGGACAAAGCCTGTTCTTGGCAACTGGCACTTTTTTACACTTGATGGCCTGGCGATCGTCAGTGCTATTTATCTATTGAATGGTCTCCAGAAACAGTATGAATTATATATCTTTATGCTGGCATTCTGGATGCAGAAATACAGAAGGCAAAAGTGAAGGTAGAGAGATAATTTGGATTGAAACAGAAGGGGAAGCAGGGGGGCAGGATAGCTTGTAAAAATATATATTTAGGATTATGGTTTTGTCAGCTTATGGCTCGAGTAGTACAGACAGCTGCTGCTGTTGCTATTCTTCACTGTGCCTCGCCAGCAAGAATGCTGATTAATTACCACAGTTGTAGACGACACTTGTACATGAAAGTCAATTTGTTATGTAACAGATTTAGATATTTGCCACCATATTTTTGGCTGAGCAATTGCCAATTTACATCATGCTGTAACTTTATTGAACTCCTCTGTTGTATAACCACAGAATTTTCCCTCGCAACTCTTTTAACAGTGTCCTTGTGATGAGTTCTCTGTAAACTGTAATGAACTATATCCATCCCACTATGTAAAAATTGTCCTGCTCGTAATTCAACTGTACCTGTTTTTTTCTTTTTTTAATCGTCTTGTTATATGTTCTTTTTGTTGGAAGAAATTAGAAAGGTAGGAAATCAGTGTTGAGAATGAGGGAGGCTCATCTTCCTTTTTTGTGGATTGTTTACAGTTTCTTCAAGTCATTTTTTAACTTGTAAAATGTTATTGAAAATTCAAAACACAGCCATGTCAATTCGACTATTTTTTTCAACTCTTCTTAATTATCTTACAATATCTGGCTTGTTATTCCTCTTCCCACATGGAAGGGGCTTCTCCACCCACTTGTGAATCTGTGACCATTGTAAAGCAAGACTTCGGCTTTAATGATTTCCACGAGATATCCATATTTTCAACTTTATTCCACCTACTAGGTGTCATGTCCTCTCTGATCTCAATTTTGACCTACTCTCTCTTTTGATTGCTCCTGTCATAGAAGCTCCCCCAACATGGAAGAACAAGCAGAAGAAAATGATGAGACCATGGATTTGAAACATCCTAGAAAGTTAAACTTCAATGCACCCTTTTTGTCAACAAGGCGTCTTGGTTTCTCAGTTGTTGCAGATACATATTGCTCATCAAATTCACTTGCTACATTACAAAACACAAGTGTTCCATTCTCATGGGAGCAAGCCCCAGGCAAGCCAAAAGACATGAAGAGGAGTGATAGCATCCATGATGAAGATACCCCTCGGCCAAGACTACCTCCTTGCCTTTGGCATCCGCCAAAAGCCGCAGCTAAAGCTGATGTAGCAGGTAATAATGTTCTTGCATTTGATCAAGATGATGGTTGTGATGGCGACGACGACGATGATAATGATGGTGATGACAAAAAGAATGACGTTTACAAAGATGCAATGGATGCTTTGTCTCTATCTGAGGCATTCGACACTGTCCAACAATCAGAGACAGACCACAGTGGCAGCAATGAAGGGTTGAGACTAAAGCTTGCAGAGCCTAATAATGGTGATCAATCTCCGACTTATATGATTAACCGCTTTCTCCCTGATGCCACTGCATTGGCTGCATCATCTGCTGCACATTTTACCAATGATGCTAGGCAATCATCTGCTTCTTCTCCAAAGGGTTGTGGCCTGGAACTTCTGTTCCCTCTGCGTGTGAGGCATAAGCTTTGTGATATAAAGAGCCCTGTCCTTGCATGCTCTACAAATGTGCACAAGAATCAGCACAGTTCAAAAAATAAGAAACATTGTTCATCACTTCACAGGACATGTAAAAATGTGAAAGAGGATATTTGACAGATACAATGTTGGTATATTACAATGGTGAGGCTTCTGCCCTGATTTGATAGCCTAGTTCTTTTTTTTTTTTCCTTCCATTTTTCTTTTATACTCAATCTTTTTGTTCTCTGTTACCTTGTATGCCAATGCTTGATATGAGTCAGTCGCTTAATATAATTATTTTGATATGTCAAACGAAATTTTTGCTTGTAAGCCGACACAGGGACACCATATCAGGCAAATAGGACCCTTCCCTGGTCCATCACGCTAAATGCTCAACATTAGACGAAACTAAAGAAAATTTTTGTTCAAAAGAAAAAAAAAGAAGATGAAACTATAGATGAAGTAAGAAGTAAAAGTAAATCGTCAATCAAAAGAAAATATAAAGTAAATATATATAGTTGGAAAGGTGCTTCCCTGGCAGACAAATGTGGTTAATCATATAGTAGCTAATAGTTTGTGCTAGCTTTCTTAGATTGTGCCCCTTTTTTTAAAAAAAAAATAAATTTGGGACGGCATGAAAATGTTAGTTCATAGTGATGTCTTGTAAACTGCTTAATTCTCTTACTATTAGCGAATTATACTATGGCATATTTGAAAAAAGGGTGAAATGATATACACATGCGACCAGATCCTCACAAAACAATAATTAAGTACTTGAAATGCGGCTCATCCATTTGATTTATCCCTAGCAAAAATTTACCAGCCACTTGTTGTCCTTGGAGGTTATGTCTTTGTTTGTATATATGGTTTCTATTTGGAAAAAAATAAAAATTCTAAATTCTTTTATCAGAATCAAGCTTCACTAACTCACCAATCAAATTGAAAATTGATTAAAATTTCAAATAGGTCCTTGGTAAAGGTATCAGGCCTGAGGAGAGAGAGAAGAGAGAGCTCAAAGAGAGCTGAAGAAAGATGTGTTTGTATTGAATGAGAAAATGAAATACACTACTGACAATTAACACTGAGTCTCGAATATATATATATATATATATGGTAAGCTAAACTTGATTGAATGTAATTGCCTGTAACTAACTAACAATCTCCTAACTGGCAGTAGGTAACTAACAACTGGTTTGTTAGCTTCAGGAGCTCTCCCTTTCATCCCCCCTCAAGCTGATGGGTGAAGAATCATGAACTCTTAGCTTGGAGCGGAAGGGAAGGAATGAGGCAGTGGATAGTGGTTTGGTGAGGATGTCAGCCACTTGTTCTGACCCAGGAATGTGGTTGATGAACATCTGTTTCTGCACAATCTTGTCTCGAACAAAGAACAAGTCAAGTTTAAAGTGTTTTGTGCAATTGTGTAAGATTGGGTTGGTAGCTAGTAGAACAACACTTTGATTATCTGAGAAAATGAGAGGAGTAGTGGTACATGGTTGATGCAGCTCAGACAGAAGGGATTGAACCCATGTAAGATCTGTCATAACTGATGCTATACTTCGAAACTCAGCTTCAGTGCTTGATCGGGACACCACTTGTTACTTCTTAGAGGACCGGGAGATTAGATTAGGACCATAATAAACATAGTAACCAGTGACAGACTTTCTGTCTTCAAGATCAAATCCCCAATCAGCATCACAAAATGCAAGTAATCTGAGATCTGAGGTTTTGTTAAAGACTAGACCATGGTGTAGAGTTCCAGAGAGGTATCTGAGGATCCTTTTAACTGCTACCCAGTGTGACTCAAGGGGTTGGTGCATGAATTGACTAACTTTGGTCACAGCAAAGGAGATTTCTGGTCGAGTGATTGTGGCATATTGCAAGCCACCTACAATGGATCTGTATAATGAAGGATTGAAGTAAGGAGGTGATCCTGAGGATGTAAGTTTTAGGCCACTAGTCATTGGGGTGGGCATGGGTTTGGAGGAGAGCATTCCAGCCTTTGTTAAGAGGTCTGAAATGTATTTGGTTTGCTGAAGGGTTACAGAACCTGATGAAGAATATTTGGTTTCAATTCCTAGGAAGTAATGGAGGTTTCCTAGGTCTTTAAGAGCAAAGGTGTGATGGAGGTCTTTGATTAGTTGAGAGATGGCAGATGGATTATCTCCAATGATGAGAATATCATCAACATAGACTAGAATATAGGTTGTGCTGGTTGGTGTAAACTTCACAAAGAGTGATGAGTTACATTTAGTGTTGGTGAAGCCAAATGTTTGAAGGGCTATTCTCAGCTTGTCAAACCAAGCCCGTGGGGCCTGTTTGAGGTCATATAGTGATCTATTAAGCTTGCAGACCAGGTTAGTGTCAGAGGTTTCAAACCCTTCTGGTTGTAACATGAAAACTTCTTCTGATAACTCACCATTTAGAAATGCATTGTTGAAGTCACACTGCCTTATTGGCCAGCCTTTAGAGAGGGCAATTGTGAGACCACTCTAATTGTTGAGGGCTTCACTACAGGGCTGAAGGTTTCTGAAAAATCAAAGCCTTCTCTTTGGTGAAATCCTTTAGCTATACTTTAGAATGCTTCCATCAGGATTTTGTTTGATTCTAAATACCCATTTGCAGCCAATGGGTTCCCTGTTTGGTGGTAATGTGACCAATGACCAGGTATTATTCTGTTGTAATGCATTGAACTCCTCTTTCATAGCTTGCAGCCATTGTGAAGATTGAGGGGCTTGCTGAACTGATTTTGGTTCAGTGTTGGCCAAATTGGGAGGAGTGGTGAGGGCAGCTAGATAGGTCTTTGGTTTCACAATACCACTTTTGGCCCGAGTTTGCATTGGATGCTTGTTTTGAGGTGCTGTGTCATTAGTGGCAGTAACAGCAATGTGAGGCAGCCTTATTTCAATACCTGCAATTGGAACAGTACTACCAGCTGATAGAGAAGTGTTAGCAGTAGTCAGAGTAGGAATAGAAACATGTGTGACATTCTCATTAGAGTTAGATGGTGATGAGATGTGATTTTGTGTTTGGATAATGGGAATGGAGGGTGTTGTGTGCAAGGTAGGATTTATGGTAGGTGGAGAAGGTTTTGGAAAGGCTGAGGGAAAGTGTGACTCATCAAAGAACACATGTCTAGAGATGTATATTTTACCATTAGGAGCAAGACATCTGTAACCTTTGTGATTCTCAGCATAGCCTAGGAATATGCATCGGGTGGACTTAGGACTGAACTTGTTTTTGTTGTAAAGTCTGAGATATGGATAGCATGCACAACCAAACACCTTAAGAGAATTGTAGTCAGGTGCTTGGTTGAACAATTTTTGGACAGGAGAGGAGTGTTGTAGGACAGGAGTTAGAAGTCTGTTAATGATGTGTGTGGTTGTGAGGAATGGACTGTCCCAATGAGAAAGTGGCAATGAGGACTGAGCTAACAAGGTGAGGCCAAGTTCAGTGATATGTCGATGTTTTCTTTCTGCTGAACCATTTTGTTGGTGAGTGTGTGGGCATGTTAACCTATGAATGATGCAGAGTTTTTGCAGATATGAGGTGAAGGCATTAGACATATATTCGCCCCCATTATCTGTTTGTAATGCTTTGATTTTCTTATTTAGTTGAAGTTCTATCATTGCCTTAAATCTAAGGAATGCATCAAAGACTTGAGATTTGGCACTTAGTACATAAATCCATGTGTACTTGGAGTAGGCATCAACAAAGCATACATAATAATGACCACCAGAGAAAGAGCGAGTAGGAGCAGGCCCCTATACATCAGAGAAGATTAATTCTAAAGGTTCAGTATATGTGGTAATAAAGGGATAAAATGGAAGGCGATGAGCTTTGCCCAAGCAACATGCATCACACAATGAAAACATTTTATTGCTTGATATGTGTATATTACAGGAATTGAGAACTCTTTGTACAATCAAGTCAGATGGATGACCTAAGCGATTATGCCACAATCTAAACAAGGAATCAGTTTGTACATGCTGAGCTAAATGAGCTTTGCTTGGCAGAACTGATACAAGCTGCAATGGATGCTTGATCAAAGGGGTAAATGCCATCTTTAATAGTTCCATGATGCAGAATTTCTGCTGTTTCTTTGTCAGCGTGAAATTCAAAGAAAACATGGTTGTCTTTGGCAAATTTATGTACACTTAGTAGGTTCTTGGATAATCCAGGGACATGTAAGAGTTCTTTAAGCTGAAATGATGTGTCTGAGATATAAGAGTGTAAAAGAGAATGTCTTACATGTTTGATAATCATACCTTGGCCATTACCTACACGAACTCTGTCTGAGCCAGTGTAATCTGTTATGCTTGTGAGGTTGCTGTGATCTGGAGTCAAGTGGTGAGATGCTCCAGAGTCCATATACCAGGAGGAATCAGCAACCAATTCAGGGGTTGCAATGAGTGCTTGTGGATCATGAGTGTATGGTGTAGTGAGATAGGCTCGAGGAGCATTGTGAAATTGTGCAGGAGGTGGTGGAGGTGGAGTATGCATGGTAGCTTGATGAGGATTTGGAAAGGATTGATCAAATCTATGACAACAATTCCATGCCATATGTCCAAGTTTGCCACAGACTTGGCATTGTGGTATGCTATTGTTGGACCATGAGTTTCTTCCTCCTCTTGCAAATCGGCCACCTCTACCTCGTCTTCCACCACTAAATCTTCCTCCATAGCTAACTCCTCTGTTACCTTGAATTGAGGTTTGAGCCAGGTTGGCTTGAACAACATCAAGTTCATGCTTTCTTCGTTTCTCTAGTCTTTTCTCTTGAGATATGAGAAGTGCCTCAATTTCAGATATTGAGTAAGGATCTGTTCTTGAGACTATGGAGGTGATGAATCCGTCATATTCTTCAGGAAGACCTTCCAACATGATCTCAATATGCTCAGCTACACTCACAGGTGAACCAACAGCTGCCAAAGTATCCACAATTTTCTTGATGTGCAATATGTAATTTGCAATCGAACCTTCTTTCCTTGATTCTTTGAGTTCAGTCTTTAATTGTGCAATCTTTGCACGTGTCTGAGATGCAATATATTCTTGAATTCTACTCCAGATCTGATGAGCAATGTTGCAACCAACCATGCGCGTGGTAAATGGTGAAGTCATCGAAGCAAGTAGCCATGATATCAGCAACTTATCTTGGCGCCGCCAATTCTTGAATTCTTGGCTGATTTATCCTCTTGCACGATCTTCATCAGAGGAATATTTGTCAGGAACTTCATCAGGATCAAGATGATTCTGCAAATCATAGCCATAGATGGTTGCTTCTGCTTGTTGCGACCAAGAAAGGAAGTTCTCATCATCCAGCTTGTCAGAGACTGGATTTGAGAACGTTTGCACTACAAACTTTGAAGAACTTTGCTCTTCCGCCATGAACGAGGACCTCGATAGCTCTGATACCATAAAGGTATCAAGCCTGAGGAGAGAGAGAAGAGAGAGCTGAAGAAAGATGTGTTTGTATTGAATGAGAAAATGAAATACACTACTGACAATTAAAACTGAGTCTCAAATATATATATATATATATGGTAAGCTAAGCTTGATTGAATGTAACTGCCTGTAACTAACTAACAATCTCCTAGTTGGCAGTAGATAACTAACAACTGATTTGTTAGCTTCAGGAGCTCTCCCTTTCACTTGGAAGAGTTGTGGGATGAATATATCTTTGTATTTAGTTTAATTTCTTTAGAGATCCATTGTTGTTATCCGGTTGTGTTGCTCATTCTTACAATATAGAAGCAGAATGCTTGTGGTTTCAAACGTTAGTTGTATCTCTTTTATCTAGTTTTGTGCAAAATTGTTTAATAATTAAAATATTAAACACATCGAACTATAAAGGGAAAAAAGAAAAAATAAAAATTTTACCCCGTCTTTAATGGACATGTTGTAAAGATCACTCCTCTTCTTTAGTTATTGGATTCTCCCAATTATAAATTCTGTGAATTTACACCATTGATTAAGATTTTCTGTGAAACTCAATTTAAAATCCACTTCTCAATCAATACTGTGAATTTATACATAATATTGTCACGTGCATTTTATAATAGAAAGGATCTATTTCATGCAAGTATATACCTTAAGATTGTCACATGTTTTTGTTTTGTGTTCATATGTTCCTCATCTTTGGCTCTGATTTGCCTTCATGTTGGTCCTCAGTTTGGATCCGAGACATTTTGACCATGATATTGCTTTGGTTTAGAGCTTTAGATCGGGTTTGTGTGGTTGTTTTGGGTTTGTGACCGTTTTGTTTTTTATTTTATTTGGCCGTTCAACTCGAGCATTCACCGGCGGTTGTCACGTCATGCTTGTTGGTGAACTTACGCATGCAACGTAATATAATGATAACGTGTTATTAAAATGTTACATATAAAATGATATCAATTTGAAATATATTGCACTCATTTTAATATCCAAACTCATATAAAATAAGTCATTTTATGGTTTATAAAATGACTTAAGATTTAAATGATTCATTTTGTGAATTTCAATGATTAAAATGAATCATTTTAAACTTCATGCGATTTTAAATAATACAAATATCACTTAATGTCTTATTAATTGGTCACTGTACAATTCTATTAGTGTTTAAAGGATAAAATATATATAAAAGGGATTAATATATAATATTAAAATCTTATGGAACAATGAGTTTAGTTTTAGATTTTAAAGGACTAAATTATCTTGTGAAATATTTTTCAGGAATTACATATGGACTATTCACTCTAAGCTATAATCTAAGAAGCACGGACGCATGTCAGTGTTCGACACCCATACGACACGTGTTGAACACGTATTTGTATGCGTCTAATTAAGAAAATAGTTTTTTTGAGCTCGAACAAGCACCGAATACGGTTGGACACTACTCTAATTCATTGTAGACATGACTTGGACACCCCATGGACATGCCTAAGCTGTTTTCTTTATTTATTTTTTTTCAAATTTTTAAAATCAACATGAGTACAAAATCAATCATAATTTTTTAGTTAGATCCATGTTATTGACTCATTTTATTTTGAAAATTATTCAATTGATCACAAGAAAAAAAGAATAATTAATTAGATAAAAAATTATAAAAATACGACAAAAAAATTCAGACAGAAAAAGATGAAAAAATAATACAAAAATAAAAATAAAATTATATATATATACACACGAAATATGATACTGACATAAACACAGAAAAGCATGGATTTCATATATATATATATATATATATATATATTGACATAAACAATATCCATATTCTGTAATTCTTTAAATATAGTATTTTTCTGTGTCCATGTGTCCATATTCGTATCGAATTTCATATATGTGTGAGCGTGTGCTTCATAAGTTATCATATGATCTTTACGTATAATGTTAACGCGTTGACTCATATTTTGACTGTTTGCGGCCTCGTACGTGCCTATCCTTTACATAGTAATCTGCAATAATCTGAATGCTACACAAATTTCTCACAATCCCGACGCGGTTATGATACGTAGGTAGCAGTATATTCGCCCGCCCTATAAAGCATAAACATTATATATGTAAATAAGTTACGTTATTTGTAGTTGTCATGTATAGGATATGAGACACTTTATTAACTTATATCTTATTTATTATTAAATAAAGTATAAATTTTATTTAAATAGGATTCACATATAATTTAATGGTGAAAAAATGTGAATTAACTCAATATCTTATACATAATGGGTACAAATAATATTTTTCTATCTAAATAGAGATGCTGCATTATGAAACTATCTGTCCCTTCGCCCCATAAAGTACACACATTTTATGTAAATGAGTAATTGATATTACGTTGGCAGAACAAAATAATATAGTATTAGTAGAAAGAAAAAGGACTAAAGTTAGTGGCTTAAAGGAACTTCATTATAGTTAAACTTTGTTTTTTTCGAATAATTTAGAGATTAATTATTGATTAAGCTTCTGAAAAATCATTTTTTTCACTAAGAGAAAAGATAGGAAAGCGTGTTTTCCCTGATTCCAGCAGCGTTACATTTTACTGTGTGTTTGGTTATAACTTTGTTTAGGACGGGATAATTTTTATTTGATAAACCAAGCAAACGATTTAAATTAGGAATGGCGAGGTAGAAAAAAAAATGCATTTGTTTGAAAAATATATCAGTGGGAATGAGAATTAATATTTCCTACCTCCCCACTTAAATAATTTCATGATGAACATAACTACAAAATTATATTCACTTCATCTCACTTAATTTAAACGTTCAAGCATAGCATTTTTGGTTGATGCATGCAACCACAGGATACTGGCGTAAGAATTGAGATGGGCCTAAATGAGGAGTCCATAGCACTCGGGATATGGAATCCACAGGAAAGAAGGGAAACAAAATCATCATTAACAAATTTTTGAATGGGTAATGTTACTTGTACTCACACTTTATGGTACACTATACTGACACCCTCTTATTTACTATTGGGTGAGATATGGATTCCAAATTAAATTGGATCCATAACCGATTTAATGTAAATAATAGTGTGTCAATATGGTATCTTACAAATAGTGAATATAAATAATATTTCTCTTTTTTTAAAACATGAACAAAGCCCTTGTGGCCATCCAAGAATGGTGAACATTTGTTTGTCGTGAGATATTGTTCTTCCTTTCTTCCCCCTTTTTTGTGGGGTCAAGCCTATCTCTTCCAATTATATTAAAAAAAAAATGTTCAGCATAAGGTGTTTGGATGGTTTAATGAAAGACATATTCCATTATTTTAAATTTTAGATATGTTCATATAGAGAGTAAAAATAGGGATAAATTTTTCATGATTGAGTTTTGGGGTTTCTTTTATACCGCTATAAAATTCAAGAATACCGATATCTTTTAGTTGTTTATAGTTAAGAATCAACCACATGATTCACTAATCTAAATTTTTTTAATATATATCAAATCACAACCATTTATTATATAATTTTATACATCAAACTAAAAATAAAACTTATACTAATTTTTATCCTCTAACTAAACATATAAAAAATTATTCATTGTAGAAGAAATTTTAGCATCTCAAAATAACCCAAAAGTCAAATTAAAGGTAAGTGGGTAAAACATGACTTTGTAATGGGCTAAAACCTCATGATACAATTAATAGCATAGCTCACTTGTTTTCGGTTGTTTTACATAAAATAAGAAAGTTTCAGGGCAAAAAAAATAAAATATATCGATCCTTAAAGAAAACGGAAGGAAACAAATACAAGGACATCATTTATGTCTCCTTTCACTTTAAATTATCACAAAAACTTTTAACAGCAAGTTATTGATTCTTTGCCACACATCAAAGATGCTTTCAACTTTTAATAACGCTTCCATAATGGCGGATCCAAAGCATTAACCTATATTTAAATGAATAACCTGCGAAAGAATTGCTCTTCTAGTCCATGTAAATTATCTTGAGGCGATTTGTGAACTTCACGTAGACTTGTTGAATTGATGCTTTGGCTGTTTGAACTTGCAATCATCTTAATTAGAAGTTATGAAACCATAAAGGGTTGTAAAATAGTACAAACGAAGAAGTTCCAAAGACGGCGGGTTAAGGCAACGTTTATTATAATGAGAAAAATATATATTATTGAATTCATGAGCTTATGTGGCAGATCGTTGGTCTTGGCAGTTAGAAATTAGAAAGGAAAGTGATACACATACATAAATTTTGCCATAATTTTATTGTCAAAACAATAAGACATGCCTATTTAAATAAATGTATCGTATCACTTTACTACATTGAATAAAACCATGATTTTTGTTAAATATTATATACATAGCGCTGTATAATATTATTTAATTAGAAAATGACAATAATCTTATGATTTTGAGGTATGCATGCCAGATCATAACTATATAAAAGGAAGCAACTTCGTTTTATTTGTTGACCGTTTTTACAATTCATCATTTGTGGAGTGCTCAGTTTCAAAACTTCAAAGGATTTGTTTGACTTCATTCAAAATTATATGGATTTGCAGATTAGATTCCATTTAGCAAAGGCCAATGCAGAAAAATCCATAATCTGTCATCTGATGTGGCAAATTGCTTCAGAAAATTCCACCCATATAACCTAGAATATTATGAGAAGGGATACGAATGAACTATCCATAATTAATTTGTATATATAGGTCTGAAAATACTTCTTATCAAATTTATTGTACAATAAAACTCAAGTTCCAATTCTAATACTTGTCCTATTTATGTTTTTGAGGTATTATTTGAGTTGGGTCATGTATATTATCTCATCATGATGCAACTCTTTAGTATGATGCAAGCTTGTCTGACTCTAAATATTAAAGAGTTCTATGTTCATCCATGCAAAGAAAGGATGCAAACAATAATGATGAAGTTATCAACTACATATATATACGCCACACATGACATTTGGAATTGAGGATAAAATTGAAGTTTGGAATTGAAATTGGGCATCACAATTTTCATGTTTAAAGTAACACGTAAAATTGGAATTGTAATTCCACAATTTAATTTCATGAAATTTAAAAATAAATAAAATAAATCATTCTCAATTTCTAACATATACCATAATATGAATTGTCAATTTCAAAACTCAGCAAAAATTTGTCTCCCCATTAAAATTTGTATAATGCTTTCTTTTTCTCATCACTTTTCAATAATCATGTTACAATTCTTTAGTAAACTAAAATATGAAATTTAAGATTCTAAGTCAATTTCAATTTTTATTTTTAGGATTAAAGCTGAAATTAAAATTTCATATTACAATTCTAATTTCAGCATTCAGATGAATTTTTTGAGAAATGATATTTGTACATAGCAAAATTGATATGATGATGATAAGGTTTGCTATGTATATATTTTTTCTCTTAACACTTTTATTTTTTTATTTTTTGGCATACTTCTCTCACTAAGTATATGTTAATATTGTATCAACTTGTTATGCAGAAGAGAAGTGTTACACTTATTTTAATTATAGTTAAACAATAGTTTCGATAAAAATTCTCAGCAAAGTAAATTATGCTCCCCAATGTTGGGCACAGAGAGAGTAAACACTATAAATAGAAATTAAAGACGCAACATTCTTATTTTATGTAAGGCTAAGCTGAGTTTGTGGCCTAAAGCTTTTGATATTGGCCAGTATTGAAAGATATTCAACCTCTCAATGGATACCTAATTAAGCTTTCATGCAATATTATTATACGTTTTTAAGAGAAAGAAAGCTTTAAGAAAGATGATTGACCAATTCTGTTTTGTTTTTTTTAATAAATCAAAAGGCTAAAGAGCACAGCCACAAGAATCAGAGAAACATTTGATTACGTACAAACATAAACATGCATCAAAGGCTGTGTATATAAAAAGAATATATCAATATTTTGTTACAAATTTCAATGAGTTTATAAATATTTTATTAATAAAAGTTTTCTAGAAGAAATTGAATTCAGAATTTTTTTTAAATTTATTGATGTTAAATTTTTTTCATCATTCACTGTAAGGAATATTAGGCCTGTGTGGTTTGAGTTTTTAATTTTTATTTTTTCAGATTTTGTGGAGAAAATATTAAAAATTTTAAAAACTGTAAATTCCAGTTTTTAATTTTTATTTAATTTTCAATTTTAAGTATTTTCTTCATAAAATCTTGAAAATTAAAAAACTGAAAATAAAAATAAAAAACTGAAACCAAGCAGGAGGATCGATTTAATTTCAGTTTTCAGTTTTTATTTTTAATTTTTTAAGATTTTATGAAGGAAAAACTAAAAACTAGAAATAAAGATTGAAAAATTGAATTTTATAATTTTCATAATTTTTAATATTTTTTTTATAAAATCTGAAAAATTAAAAAATTGAAAACTGAAATCAAATGTTCCTTTGAATTCCCAGCATTTAGAGCCCTAATCTTGTTTTATTTTCATAAGCACCTTTCAAATGATTAATCGAGACTAACCAACGCGTGTCGCCGTATTAAGGAGCTTCCCTCGCGGATGCGTATATTGATATATACGACACTATTCAACTATACGTACACGGCTGCGCTTCATGCGGTCAAGCTTCATCACCATTTAGAGGAGCTTGGATATCTCATGAAATCATACGTAAATGTGTTGAAAAGACATTAACTATTAATTAATCATATTCTTTGATTATAAAATTGAATAGTGATTTTCAATTGGTAATTACGGGCTCCCACAATATTTCGATTCTATCGAAGCTGCCAAATAAGGAAGAACAAATTGGCACGCAGCCTAGTAGGAATTAAACTCCGTAGAAAGTGGGTGAAAGTGATCTGGTAATTTCCTATTCTTTTCCATGAAAAGATAACGATCAGCCAATAAATAATTTTTAGTCCTTATTGTTTCTTATAATATGTAGATTTGGCATACATACGTATAATAATACATCGGGGCAATTTTGTGTTAGTTTCTTTTTAATTGTGCGCAGGACTTGGTCTAGAGTGAAAATGTGAAAATGATAGGTTAAAATTAAAGTAAAAATGGCCCGTCAAGGAAAAATGAAAATTGGTACAAATTAGTAAATGCAAAGTCCCTTGGGGAAAAGAAAAAATGCAAGGTAATTGCCTATGTATTAAGTATCAGTCCAGTCTTTTGCATCAATTTTAGGGAACGGGTGAGACCTCATACACTCAAATCAAAATATTGGTAGAATGAGTGATTTTATTTTATTTTATTAATTCAATCTTTTATATATTTTGTTTTAATAAACCAAGAGTATTTATTGCACAAAGTTGTAACTAATCTCCTTAAAGATATTTGTGGCATCACAGGATAATTATATTATTAGTTTTCTTGATAAATAGAAATTAGATCAAGGATTGGATTAATATGCTATTAAAAAAAATACTAAATTAAATTAAAATAATTTGTATTACCTGAAAAATATCCACCGCTGATCGTGCTGATCTATTCTTTCAACACACGGAACACTCATAAAGTTATAAATCACCGGCCATGAAACTCTTTCTATACTTATTATCGATAATTGAACTCTTAACTAGACACTTTAGGAACTTAGCTAACTACCAATTATGCTAGATTTCATGATTCTGAAATATAACATTTAGATTAGATAATCAACAGATAATATATGGAAAATGACAAATTATATTGACTTCATTTGAGGTTTGAGAACATTCATCTCCACTTCCCTTTACTTGTCTAATAGATACTGATCTTCCCTGAAGATATTGTTTAATGTGTAATTAAGAGGATGACTACGTAATGATTTTATAAATTTATAAGAGATTTACGTAATGATTTCACAACCCAGAGACCTCAAAAATAAATTTTATAAATATAGGAGTGTCAAGGATAAATTTAAGTAAATGTAAAAGAAGTTTGTTATGATCTGTCCCTTAAAAAAAAAGAACCATTATTTTGAGATTTTTAAAGAGGGGAAGAAGGGGAAGTAGCTTCACACACACACATATATACATATATATATATATAAAAGAACCATTGTTTTGAGATTTTTAACGAGGGGGAGAAGGGGGAGTAGCTTCACACACACACACACACTCATATATATATATATATATATATATATTTCCCTTTCTCTAAATTCCAAAATTTCTTTGCCAAATTAAGTTGCAGGGGAAAATAACATTTTGGATTGAATAAAGTGAAGTAATTCTTATGAACCATGATATTGTAGTGACTCTCATGTATCCATTTTCTTCCGTTTTCTCATCTGCTCAGTAACTTCCAAGATAGCATTAAAAAGTAATATTAAGAAGTTACAAAAGTAATTTACCTCTAGCCACTTCCCTTGGTTTTGACTTGTCTTCACATTGTTCCCTATTATTTTATATTTCTATAAATATCAAACTGGACCACCACTCACCAAATATCAAACTCCCCAAACAAGACCCTCCTCCTTTACAGTGTGTATAGAAACCAATAGACTTAAGATGATGCAGCCTGAGATTTTTCAGTCCCCATGGTCATCACTCTATGAAGACATGATGAGGTCAACTTTTGATCAAGTTGTTGATGAGCCATATTGCTTCAACATGGATGATGACCATGTTGGTGATTGTGGATTCAGTGCCATATTCAACACTCCCGAGAACACTTCTTCTTCTTCTTCTTATGAAGTATGCTCCATCCCTTTTCCTTCCTCCACCATGTCCACCAATGATCATATGCATATCCCATACACAATTGATGAAGAAACCCTTCAACTCCCTTCATTGATGGATGATTTCCCAATGGAATTGGATGATGATTTTGGTCCCATCATGAGTGCTCAAGTTGTTGGTATTCATGGCCTTGGATACCCTCAAGAAGAAAGTGAAGGGAACTTCCCTTCACAAAATTTGTCTAGTGAAGTAGAAGAATATGCATGGAGTCCTACCCTATCAATGAAATCAGAGTTGTCCTCAATTCAACAATCACTTATCATCCCACAAGAAAACAAGGAAATTGAGAACCAAGTGATCCTTCCCATCTTGCTTAAGGCCTGTGGAGAAGCCATGGAGCAAGGGCATAAGCCACTAGCTCAAGAAATCTTGAGGTGCATGAGCCATAAAGTTTGCCCTCTTGGTGAACCTCTTGAGCGGCTTGTATATTACTTGTCACAGGACATGACAAATCATGGGGCCTATCTCAAAGGGGAGGCCTTGAAGAACTTTGAGGCTGCTTTGAGGGCTTTCTATCAAGGGACCCCATATGGAAAATTTGCTCACTTTGCAGCTATTTCTGCAATTATTGCAGCCATACCAGAAGATTGTGATGCCATACACATAGTGGACTCTTATATGGGTCTAGGGGTTCAATGGATTCCAATGATTGAGGCCATTGCACACCTGAACAAAACACTGAAATTGACATCAATCAAAAGGGGTGATGAAAGCCCTGAAAGTACTTCAACTCCTTGGAATTTTGAGGAAACCAAAAGGCAACTCTATGAGCATGCTAGATCCTGTGGTTTGAAGCTAAAGGTGGAGGAAAAGGAGGTGGAAGAACTGGTTTCTGAGCATAGGAAAATGAACAAAAGGGGTGGAAGGAAAGTGTTTTTGGCCTTCAATTGCATGGTGGGTCTGCCACATACGGGGAGGGTAAGAAGCAGAAGAGAAGCCATGGACTTCTTAAGATTAGCCGAGGATTTGATCAACAGCTATGGCAACAAGGGAGTCATCACTTTCGGTGATGGGGATGCATTTGAGAAATTGAAGAACAGCTTGAATTTCTGGCCATTCTTTGAAGGACACTTGGTGCATTACCATGCCTTGTTGGAATCAGTTGAGTCACATTTCCCAATCCATTTCTCAGAAGCAAGAACTACCATGGAGTGCCTATTTGTTGCACCTAATATCTCTCCTTTTGCTTGGTTAGGAAAATTGGAGGAGATGAAAAGGGATTGCCACCTTCAACGGGAAATTGGCATGGATGCTTGCAAATTGAGCAAAAATATTTTAGAAGAAGTGAGTGAAATGTTGGGAGGAACTGAAGGTTCATATCAGGTCAGGATTGAAGGACAAAATGACAATGAACTGGTTTTGGAATGGAAAAAAACAGAACTAGTGAGAGTTTCAGCTTGGAGAAATTAAAGCTAATTGCTACAGGGCAAGGAGTATATAGTGCACAGTAATTTTTTATTTATTATTTTGTGTGCCAATTAAACTTGGGTATTCATATATGGGATAGTTGATAGTTAATGTAATTTGATTTTTACAAATTCATGTTCATAGGATCATTGAGTTATCAGTATGTCTCCTTTCACTTTCAAATCAACACAAAAACTCTTGACATCATGTTATTATTCTTTGGCACTCTAATAAGAGACACCTTTCACCTTTTAATGGCCCTTTCAATGTTGGATGCATATAGTTGTAAGCATTAACCCATAATTAACTAAATAAACTGCGCAAAGAAGAAGTCATCTTTCAATCCATGCAAATTGATTTGAAGGCGATTTATGACCTTCACGTAGGCTTGCAGCGTTGATGCTTTGGCTGTTTTGACATTGTTATCATCTCACAAGTCACTAGCTAAGAGTACCATATATGGTCATCAAATAGTACAAAAGAAGTTACAAAGACAGAGGGTTAACGCAACCATTACTAATTTACTATAATGAAATAAATATCTATTATTGAAATTCATGAGGTTCTGTAGCAGAATGTTGGTCTTGGCTGTTAGAAATTAGATACTGACATGCCTATTGGCTCTATGAGCATTTAGCTTAGAGGCTTAGAGCAATATTTTTTGAAACGACCTATAAAAAATTATTTCATTTTATTTTTTTTCATTGAAAAGAAAAAATGGGTGAAAATATTATTATTTCTTTCTCCCCTTGAGGGAAATTGAGGATGCTTTACGCCTATTTACTTTTAGTTTTCAGTTTTTCATAATTTGTAAAGGAAAAACTGAAAAAACTGAAATTTGTAGAGGCTGTTTGTTTTCAATTTTCATTCTTAGTTTTCCAGTTTTCTAGAATTTGTAAAGGAAAAATTGAAATTTTGAAAATTATAAATTCTAGTTTTTAGTTTTTCCTTTACAAATTCTAGAAAATTAAAAAATTGAAAATGAAAATTAAAAATTAAAAGTAAACAGTCTCATAATTTTTAAAATTTTTAATTTTTCTTTATAAATACTAAAATATTAAAAAACTGAAAATTGAAAGCAAACCATTGCCCTCTTTCCATGCTCCTCTTGACAGGGTTCTTTTTATCTGGTTACCATTCTATCTTGTTCCCATCGTCTTTTTGTTTTTGGCATATGAGACTCAATGGGCCTGATGCAATTTTTTATTATTTCTTTTTGTGTGGGTGGCAGCAGCAATTATAGCTATGAAGGGGGAATTTGAAATCTCGGATTTAAATCCTGGCCAGTTTTTTTCATTTTTTAAAAGTAAATCCCAGCTTACTCTTAACAAAAATAATATCAAATAAATTAATCCATAAAAAAATATATTTATTAATTATTTATGATTAAAAATATAAAATAAATTAGTTTATTATTTATATTTTAATGAATTTATTTGTCTGATTTAAATTTCTGTTAGGAACTAATTTATCTAATTTTATAAATTATTAGGAATTAATTTATTCAATTTTAATCATAAGCAATCGAAGAAGGTTTTTCCTCTTTTAGGAATTAATTTGTCCCAGTGTTATTTTCAGATCAAATTAGGGGCTTATTTATTTACTTGTCAACAATCTCGGTCAGCGTTGAAGGAGCTATTGCGCAAACAAGCTAATAGCAAATAAAAAGAGGTTGGGTTTATTTTGCAAATGAAATCTTGGGTTAGTATTACAATTTTTTAAAATGTTGGGCTTGGATTTTATAATTTCGCTGTTAATCCACACATTCGCCCGAACGAAAAACGTTTCCCTCCCATTCCTGATTCCACAATCCAAACTCCAAAAGTTCAACTTTTTCCTTTCTCTCTCTGCGGACACACACTTCACTTATTCTCTCCTCGCTGAAAAAAAAGAAGAAGGAAAAAACAAAAAAAACGAAAGACCCCTCTGGTTTTGCTCCCTCACGGAAGAAGAAGAAGAGGAAGAAGAAGAATGGCAGATCCTTCTAGAACCATCGACGTGGAGAAGCTGATCTCATGGAGCAACGACCTCGTGAAGGTTCTCCGGGACCATCAGCGCGACACCAGCAGCCTCGTACTCTGTCTCCAACAGACCGCTTCCCTTTCTTCCACCTGCGACTCTGACCTCAACGATGCCCGAAACTTGCTCCAAGGTCAATTCCTTTTTCTCTTCACTTATTTTTTGTTCCTCTTTGGTTGGTAGTCTAACAATTTCGCAATTGTAAAATTAAAAAAAAAATGGTAGGAATTTGAGATCTCTCTCTCTCTCTCTCTTAAGGAATTCGTTCATTTGGTGTGTGCATTGCTATTGTTGTGGTTATGGTCCGTTTGTTTGAGTAGTTAATTTTTTTTTAATATATATAATTGAAAAAGCTGAAAATAGATTTATTTGAGGAACTGCTCATTTTAGCTTCTGAAAAAATAAAACCTGAAAATAGATTTTTTCAAGAAGTTCTAGTTATTTTAAAGATTATTCAAATATACGAATAATAATTTTTTTTTGCGTGAAAAAGGTGATTGGCCTGCGCTTTGGGAGTACCCATGTTTGGGGGCAAGTTGATTTTTCCATACCAAATTGGTCATTTTTGTTTTTTATTTTTTGTCCCTCTGTTCTAATTTTATGCAAAATTTATGCTTCGAATTCAGAATTGTATGCCTTCATAAGTTTTAGTGGGTTTGTTCAGCTAACATGCTTTTGATTTTCACTCCTTATTCAAATCAGAAAAAAGTCATTAACTTACTTTCACGCCTAAATATGAAATTGAATGCTTTAGTTTAGTATAGCTAAAGGGCTTTCATTATAAAAAGAAAAGTTTTGATTCTCTGGAGCTGATAGGATGCTATGTTTAATTTGGTAAGTTTGTGTGATTCTTAAATTAGAGCTGAAGTCAATTTCAGTGTTGATGTTATCTGTTTGATAGCAACAAGAAAGGTAGATAGGTGAGAAAAGTCACGATTGTTTTATTGCAGACCACATTACTTGATGCAGTCACAATATTGCAGTTGTGGCCACCACAACAACTGCATCACATCACAGAAAATGACTGCAGTATAACCTTGATGCAGCTGGATCACATCATATCACCAGTTACTTCATTTTTCTTTTTCTATAGTATTCGTTCAGATTATTTTGTTTCTGTTCCCATTTGTGGAGGATGATTTAATTGAGTGTTTGATTCCTGGATTGGTGGATAATTGTTGAGTTGCAAACAATGATTGTAGTGAAGTGTGGGAAATGGGAATTGAAGTTTTTTTTTTTTTTTAAATTCTCTTTTTAAGTTTTTCCTTTTTCTTGATTTTCATTGTAACCCTTGTATTGCTCTGGTTATCAACATTGGCTTATCATTATTTGCTGGTTATCTTTCTTAACTTTTTTTAATATGGTGAAGAAGAATGTAGTTTAACAAATATTGCTAATGTTTCACTTGGGTTTAGCACCTGTCTTTGTGGAAATTGGCTTTGTTTTCAAGAGGGATGACTAGAACCCTTTTCATTTTATTTCTAGTTTAGTTAAGATGGTACTAGTTTGGTGAAGGTGTGGATCTCCGACATCACTGATCCAAAGTCTTTGTTAACATTTTGAAAGCTTGAGCAATATTATTTGTTTTTGAAAGTGGAGAGGAAGTTTTTGGCAAGGTGTAAGTTTTCAATGTTTGCATATGCATTCCCCTTCTATGTGTATCTCTCTTGGTTGTGGACATCAACCTTTGTGATTTATTTAAATACAATAAAGATTTAATTTAAATAATGATGATGTTAAATGGAAAGATGCGGTCGGTTTTGAAGTTTGCCTCTGATTCACGCAGAAGTAGCTTGCATATGTTATGCCTTCTACTACAATAGAGTAGACCTTCACTACAAGTTCTATTTTATCTCTTCTAGTTCATATTCTTGTTATCTATGATAAGTATGTCTTCTAGGTTCTAGCTGTATGATGCAATTGAATAGTGCTTATATGGATCAGATTATCAGAAAAAGATAGATGCATGCAAGCAGAAAAAAGAGGAAGCTAGATGTGAGACTGCTGCTGATGCAGAACTGGACATTCTACAGAGAGAATTGGAGGAGGAACTTGAAAAAGAACGCTTGTTGAAAGAGGAGTTTAGATAAGTCTCTAGTTTTCAGCTTTTCGAGTGCATGTCTTTTTTAGATTGTTAACCTTCTGGCGTGACATATCTGAAGATCTATTTCTTCTCAACACAGCTATCAGCAATGAGTTTAATGATCTAGAGCAGCAGCGGATTTCTGTCCAAGAGCAAAAGAAGGCTTTACTGAAAATTGAGCAAGATAAGATGAGGGAAAAGTAAGAGCTCATTTGGATAATATAACTTATAACTTTTATTTAATGTTTTTGAAATAAAAAATTACATTTTTAACTTTTTGTCTTGTTTGGTTATACAACTTATTACTTCCCAAAACTCATTTTTATTGGTTGTTTAGAAATTAAAATATTTAACTTTTCAAGAAGCACTTTTTAAAATACTCAAAACAAACACTCCTTTTACTAGAATACGTACCAAATATAAAATAACTTATTCATAAGCTATTTTTCAAGAATTCCTTTCTCATAAGGGCTTAAATAAACTATTTATCCAAACAAGCCCACTTACATTCCAAAACTCATCCAAGATTGTGAAATATCCACATATATGTACTTTTATTTGTTATTCATCCTTTCTTTCTAGTTAGTTTCTCAGTCCTGTGAATATGCCTTCTCAGTTACAATAGAATACTCAAATAATTGTTCTAAACTGATGATGGTTCTTGACTTTCACTTTTTCAATATATGTTGCAACATAAATGCATTATTTTATTCTGTTTCAGGATGCTACTTTCTATGTATGCTTCCGTCACAAATATTGTGCCAAACTTGGATGATCAGTCCAAAATTTCAGGCTGTATCCTTTTGTTGAGTTACTACTCTCTGCTCCCTTGTCTTTTTTTCTTTAGGTCTTCCGTATATGTTTTTGGTCAAATACAACAATTATTTCCTCCTTAATTCTTTATTGCAGACATTGTGAAAAAAGAAAAAAATGCAGTTGAGAAGTTTGAATGTGATGCCTCAAAGATGACTACCGTTGATGTATGTAATGACATATGGAAAACAATAAATACATATACGTGTTAAACATGCCTCCTAGATGATTCTAGTTACAAATATAGTTTCTCAATTTTGAGTGGATTCTAGGAATCCTGCAGTTGACTTATTTAATGATGTAAGAACTTATTTTTCAACTTAATATGAGTGACATTCTCTAATGTTGATGTTGACTAGTAGGCAAGGGGAATGTAGCTTTCCATATTTAGTTTCATTGGTTGGTTTTGTATGACAATAATCAGATACTCTTGGTGGGGATGACGTATCTAATTATGTGATCAATAAAAGGTGTTTCATACGCTTCTGGTGGGGCTGGGTTGGTTGGTATGAACTTAGATCCTTTTGCCTCCTTCTAGGTCGGATTTGTGCGGGTCTCAGTCGCACGTGTAGGGTGCTTGATGGGGGTTGGGTTGGTTTGGTTTTTTGACCCTGGCGGGGTTCGACCCCAGGGTTGTGTTGACTTGCTCCTCGTTTCTAGCTCGACTTTGGTTTTTTATTTTATTTTTTTGGTTTTCTCAACCTTTCTTCCAATTCTCTAATCGTAGCATCCCTTCTTCGAAGGTGGGCTTTCATCTTCCTTTTTCGAAGGTCGTCTCAAGCCCGCTTCTCATCATCCCACCTTTGCTCCAGCTCGGTTTCCATGTTGACAAGTCTCGTGTTTTGTTCTCGTAGCAAGTGTAGTACTTCTTGTTATGGTAAAGTGAATGATTAAGGGATTTTAGCTATTGACGTTGGCCACCTTTTGGTCAAATTGTGGGGTGGCAACGTTTGCATGGGAGCAACTTCCCCTTTAGCAACAGAGGGTTCTTCAATGGCATGCGAGGTTGAATTTGAGGCCGATTGTCTATGCAAAGGATGGGGGTTTGGGTCTTCAATGTCTTTTTTTGGTGAGCTTGGTTCTCGCCATGGAGGGTGGGGTTGTTGTTTTCTTGTTCGATGATGGAGTGTATTATGAGGGTAGGGGCGAGCCGTAAATGCACCTGAATGGGCAAACACAGGTCCTCGGCAACGACGCCAATTGTTGCATGGGGTTACCTGAGAAGATTATCCACGACGTGTATAAGGCTAGAGAGTGTTGGTCACCAAAGTGATTTTGGTGTCTAGAGGGCGTACTTGTTAGGACTCTGATACTTAAGTCAGCAAGGATCCAGAAGGTTGTACTTGGGTGAATAGAATAGGATAGTGTGCCTTTTGGGAAAAGTACTTCGTCTATTTATATCTTGAGAGTAAGATTTGCTACCAATGAGCTAATAAGAATAATCAGTTTCTTGTTGAGTCAACATTCTTCCAAAATGTTTTAGAAGATGTAGAAATATTTGGGAGACGAAGTTGCAAAAATGCTGTCATTTTGCATTCGTGACCTCTCACCATATGTCGGGGTGCCCTCCAATCTCGAGGTCGAGGGGAACCCCATGACAGCAATAATGGTATGGTGTGCGTGATAATTTGGGAAATTCATGGAATGTTTACAATAACAATAGAATAGTAACGTAAAAGATCTATAATTTGCGGATCTATATTCCATGAGCAATGTGACCCAAGGTTCTGATTTTAAAATAAAATATTTCACCCGAAGATCAATCTTGACTTGCTTTACTTCCCCAATATTCAAGACGAAAATAAAACTGTCCAATGTTTGAACCTTGTCACGCCAATGATTAAAGAAAATATTTGTGCCCAAAAATTAAAAATTTAATAAAAACAGCGAATGAATTCATCTTAACACAATGTGAAAGTTTTAGTCCAATATATGACGGGGCATGGCAAGAAGGAAGCACGCCGCTGCCCAGAAGAAGATAAGGATATAAAGAAGGAAGGCGGCGACTAGTTCTCCAGATCAAAGACTCAAAGTGAAAATCCTTCGATTTTCCATAATTATTTTTTTCAATTTGAATGATTTCTAGTAATCAAGAGGATTGATAAATTAAGGATACAATGTATCAACAGAAGTCTAAATTCAATTTGGGCCTTTATCAATCACATATTGAAATCCCAAATTAAAATCCCAATTCTTTTCGGTTTCATGTTATATATTATTACGATATTCTCGAACATCCAATCTTTTGACCAAAAGACAATCATAGCAATGTCAAAAATAATTAATTTGGGCCAAAAACAATCCCAAATTTTGACTGTTAGGGTTCATAATACACGATTTTAATTTTCACATACACCCAATCTCAATTCGAAAAAAAAGAAAAAAAACACACACACACACACAAATTACAGTCATAATCAAAAAAAAGAAAAAAAACACACACACACACACAAATTACAGTCATAATCAAAGATCAATTTGGCTCTAATATCACTTGAAGGAATTTTAGATATCATATAATATAAATACCAGATGAAATATCTATATCCTAATGATTAATTTAATTATGAATATGACATGTATAATAATACCTAGACAATTGGGTTAGAGTTACCTAGAATGATAGATGATGAAGATTAGTCCTTATTTCTTAGCTATACCTGACAGATAAAATCACAAGAAGTTAGAGAGCATTTTAATAAAAGGATCTTAGGAGATTTACTTCTCTTATTCCATATATATTAGGTATTATGTGCCATGATATTAATGACGCAATCAAACACCCGATATATAAGGCTAGGAGTAGGGCCTCCTCTTTTGTCAGTAAAGTACAGGACCAAGCTACCTATCATAGCAAAACCCATACGCAAGGACCCATATACACACAAAACCCATACACAAGGACCCATATACACACCCACAATGAACCATGGTTAATAATAATTAGCCCAATAATGACACTGATCACAAACCATTAGGTTTAAATAATAAACTCTAGTTATTTGACGTCTAATTAATTTTGGTCTAAATTAAATGCAACATTGATTTATGTTAGTTCACAAAATTATTCCAACACTATATATTCCGAATTTATGTTTGAAAAGAATATGAAAACTAATTTGGTATTATGGTTGGATGAATTCTAAGTTATGATTAATGTATTGGAACCATGTTGAGATATTATGATATGTTGGAGACGCATTTTGAGAATGTTCGATGGCCAAGTTTTATGGATTTTTCTATGACTATTGCATGTTGTATTTTATTTTGGGAAAAGGAACGTAACAGAGGAATTATTGCTTGCTAGGAAATATATTCCCTATGCACTAGTCGCAGCCTAGGTTGAGTCATGACATATTTACCTTTTGTTTCTTTAATAAATTTTTCACACTGTAGTTTTGTTCATTGAAATGCATGTTTTGATTTTTTTTTTTTATTAATTCTTGCATAGCATAGTTCATTTGAGTTCGAGTTCTAGGTAATATTTCTTATTACATTCATCTCATTCTTGTAAGGTTTTATGATTTTTTTTTTCTTTTATATGGATCTTTCTCATTTTACTCGATGTTTAATATTTGTTTTGATTTTGATCTTACATAATGTAGTTTGAGTTCAAGTTCTAGCTAGGCAATTTTTTTTTATCGTATCCATCTCATTCTTATAAGGGTTCATGATTATTTTTTTTCACTTGGAGCTTTCTCATTTTACTTGGTTCTTAATATTTGTTTTTATTTTCATCTTACATAACATGGTTGGTTAATTAATTAGGATTTTACCTCTCACTAATATTTTTTCATTCTATAGTGATAAAATTTTCTGCTAACCATAAAAAGAAAATTCTTCTGCAAGTAATTCCATCTTTTTTTTTTTCATTCAACCAAAATTTTATCCATTTACATGCATTTACAGTTATTTTTTCAGTCATATTTTAATTTTAATATTAATTTTTCTTTTGGTAATTATTATGCATAAATAATTGTTGTGTTTTTATTTACCTATAATGAATTGCTCTATATCTAACATATGCAACGAAAGCAAATGAAATCATTTTGCAAATATTTTATCCAATTTGATATGATATATGGCACACACATGATGGTACGATACATGTACTGGATAATGAATAATTATTGATAAGTTTTGTTTTTTTGTACCTCTAAAATTACAATGGTCATATTAAAGTTTGAACTTAAAATCTCATACATATTACCCAAAGATAATATATGATATATGAATAATAACGATTATTTATCTATGTTATTATTATTCATCTATATATTCAATTAATAAAATATATTAACATATAATTTTAATCTTATAATAAATATTTTTAATTGTGGGTTGAACCCAGAGTCTCATAGTTGTGATTATCTCCCCCATTCTTTTAAGTGAGTGGTTCCATGCTAGACTTCCATTTTGCCTCTTTGCCTATGTCTTTTAAGAAGAGTTCCTAACCTTAATACTTTTATCGTAAATAAATAAATATTTTTAATTATTGTGATGGGTATTGATTTGATATCTTCATTCTTATTTGGTATCATTCTTTTGATTTTATTATTCATTGATATCATTTTTTCATTAGATTTTTGTTTTGCATGATAAGTTATACAAAATCTGTAATAGCCCAGACCTCTAGCACCGTAGATATTGTCCGCTTTGGGACTTTGTGTCCTCACGAGTTTGCTCTTCCCTCCTCGTGGGGGAAAACACATCTAAATGGAGCGGTAACCACACCTTTATAAGGCGTATTTCGTTCTTCTCTGCAACTGATATGGGATTCGCTCCTCTGTAACATTTGCCATATCTGAATATTACATATAGTCATCTCTAGTGTAAATGTAAGACTCGGCATGCAAATATTGTCCACTTTAGGGCCTAACTAGGCACTCCTCATGGATTTATTTTTCCCCCCTCTTAAGGGGAAAACGTGTCTTCTGCATAGGGGAGATATCCACACCAGTGAAGAGCATAAGGCTCCAAAGCAGACAATATCAGCATCACTGAGATCTGGGTTGCTACAAAATCAATATATTCTAATTCAACTATATTTTTAATACATATTATTTTGTCAATTTTTTAAAATTCCTAAATGTAAAATCACATCCATCACACAACTGAAAAAAAACAGTTTTTTCTTTCAAAAGTATAATTGAGTGTTTTTTGGTACTCATAATTTAGTATTTTAACTTAACTTATGTAACACATCAAGACTATTTATTGCGATTGATAAGGGATTTGTTTCTTTTTCCTTTTAAGCATCTATACAATAGTCATATGACTCATGTCATTTCTGCTTTTCGGTGACATATTTTGATTAAGAAAATTGTTTGTTTCAAATCAAAATCCAAACACGTCCTTCAATTAATTAAATACTCAAAAGGAAAAAAAAAATAAGATTCCATTATCACGAGAATCTAGTTACAGTGTTACACTTATAATTTTGAAGAGTCTTTAATTTTCTTACACGCCTTTCAACTTCTTCATTGTTCTTCTATTTGTTATTTCGAAAATACATATATCAAAATGGAAATGACACACGAATTGTAAATGCATAAACTTGACATTTTATCTTTTATTGTGATTTCCTAATTAGCATTGTGATATGGCATTTTATGTTTGTTGTTGATTATAAAAAAATACAATAATGTTTATAAAATAATTATCTTTTGCTGTGGTTGCTAATATTGTAATTTGATCTCTACATTGGTTTCTTCCGATTAGAATTTGGATGTTGTCCGTTACAAGAGCAGATTGAAATGTTTTAAAAACGGTAGAAATGTAAATAGAAGTAAGGAAAAAATTTTGGGACTAAATCGAAATATTAATAAAATATGAGAGATATAAATGAAATTTTACTCTTAAAATATCATTATCTTGTAGTCACTTGATCTTTTTATTAAGTGTCACTTAGTATAGTTATTGATTTTATAGTTGGTTGTTCATGAACATTCTCAATGAGCACAATGATGAAAAATGAATGGTTTTTATAGCGTGATTGTTAAGTATGCATATATGCAGGTTTCATGATCAGGCAGGCCTTTGGCAAGAAATCATTATCAAACATGTTATTACATGTTTTCTTTTCTTGTTTTTGATAATCCATCCAACGTGTTTTCTGATGTGCTCATGCTGGGCAGGGAGAGGGACCCAGAGAAAGATGGAAAATGGCATTAGGCAACAAAAATTATATATATATAACAATACATGCATGCTATTATATTGCTATTTAATTGTTTTCTTTGATCGTTTTGTAGCAAGAATCTTGTACATATATAGTGACATGATTTCACTACCTTAAAGATAGCTTTCAGCCTAATTTTTCTTCTCATGTATATGAAGCCATGCTTGGTTGATTTCCGTAGCAGTATAAGCTTTTAATTTAGCTTGCATTCATTTTTAAAGAAGTTTGCATGCTTCTGGAATGGCAATGCCTCTATAAGCCTTGCAAACATAGCTTGTGAAATTTTCATATTCCTGAAATAACACAAACAAAAGCCTTTCTTCACGAGTATTCTTGCAACAATCAAGAACTCACACACTGGGGATAAGTGTGCGAGAGAGAGAGAGAGTGAGAAAAAGAAGATCAAGAGAAAAGGATAAAAACCTTTCCAATTGATTGATTGTTTACCACGACCCATGGCAGCAATGTATGGGGTGTGTGAAGGAGTGCGGTTTCATCAATATATTTTTGGGCAAGCTGCATGCCGATTTCAAATTTAATGTTAAATTAACTTCATAAATTAGACTTCAAGAAGTTGAAAATCAATTACATAGAAAGCTGTAGTTTAAGGTTAAAATTGAATGCAAAATCTATAGTATAGTTTTGCATAACTCTATAATCCTAAGTGCACGTTCGGATAGAGCAATTATAAGGGGAATATAATTTTTGAAAATATTTAAAATTTATTTTGATAAAATATTTTGTTGGATATTAACTTGAAAGAAATTGTAAAATTTAAAGTATTTTAAAGAGAGATTTAATCTACCTAAATATAGAATTTTAATTTTCACCTATAGAGAGAGAATTTTAGAAATCCCTATATATACAAGTATACATTTTCTTATTTTGATAGGTCTCACTTTTATTATATTTCTTTATATTTATGAGATTTTCATTCAATGATATTTTTAATTCATTTTGTTGCATTTTAAATTTTTTAATATTAATTTTATATTAATTATATGATGTTATATTTACATATTATTCCATTTTATTTATATAACAATTAAATTTTATAATTCAAATTTAAAATAATTTGTTAATGAAATTTAAGATACTTTATGAAATATGAACTCATTATAATTTATTTTAGATCGGTTGAATTTTGATTATTAATAAAAAATTCTAATTTTTTTAAATTATCTTATGTTTTTCAAATAAAATATGTTAAACTCAAGATAATGTAACTGCTCACCCAAACAAAGTATTTTATATAATGAAGGAAGTGTAATTATTTGTCCAAATAAAAAAAAGTTAAAAATAAAGAAAATTTAATTGAAGTATTTTAATTTTCTAACATTTTAAATTCCTTTATATTTTAAAAATATTCCATCTAAATACACACTAAATCTATTTATTAGTAATAAAAATATTATTTAAATACTTAAAAAATAGATGTATATTGAGACACTTATTTTAAAACTATTGAATTTCACGTGAGATTAACCATTATTCACGAAAAAGTGAAAGTAACCTGGGTCCCATCTCCAGTGTCGTGGCAGTTCACAATAGGATCCTTAGGCAATCCCAATTGGCTGAAACAGTCCTTCCAATTCTTTTGCCGGCCCTCAATTGCCAGAAACTCAAAGCACACAATTAAAGCATAATTTTTATCCTGCATCATAAATTGATTGTAGAAAGCTGAGATCCAATTGAAAGCACGATCTATTGCACAGATTTTTTTATGTTTACCATTCCTGAGGTAAGGTTGCTATGTTTTATCTAAAGAACTGGGGAAGAGCATCACACTCACCACTTCATTCCAAATGTTGAGGGCACAACCTTCCAATGAATTAAGCTCACATTCATCTGGGCCATTCTGCAAAGTTTTGTTGGAGATGTAGTTAAATTACAAAATCTGATATGAGAATAAAAGAAAAAATATACTAAGGGATAATCCGAGCTGGAATTATATCATTTATAACAATGGGAGTTGAGTTGATTATAACAATGCAATGACCAAAAATGCATGAAAATAGAAATTATTAAAAGACATGATTAAAGTTAAACGCCCTTTTAGGTGAAAAGAAAGTCCTAAAAGGCATATACAAAGCAAATGAACTTATTCCAAAAAAGAATAATATAAAGCATATCAATCTAATAAGCACAACCATCCAGCTGGAATGCCTGTTAGTTGCATATTGTACTGTAAAGTTTGGCAATTATTTATTTTCCTATAAACGGTGATTCTATATTTTGAATGGAAAATTGTACTTTATTCCTAATTTACGGGTCATGTGAACTTTACTCCCTGAAATTTTAAAAATGTGTAAATCAACCTCCTAATATTTACTAAATATGCACCCTAGCCTTTTGTTAAATTTTGGTTGTTGTTAATAAAAATTAGGTGTGCAATATCCTCCTCAAACTTTAGCTGAGGTGGAACCTAATGTTCAAAACTAACAAACAAGTAACATATAATTTGATGCCCTAAACATTTTTCAACAAGTCCTATTTTTCATAATAATAGCTGAAAATTTTAACAGAAGAGTCAATTTACACAATTAAAAATGTTAGAGGGTCAATTTATACATTTTTAAAGTTTTGGGAATAAAGTATATAAGACATATAATTTAAGGATTAAAGTACAGTTTTTCCTACTTTTAAATTTTAATCCCCAGAACTCAGAAGCAATAAACTCGTCTACCCTGAGTTTTTGTTCATGCCCTTGAGCTTGGTGTCACCTCCATGAAGCAACCAAATTGATATCAGTGTTTCCAGTGAAACGGAAAAATTCAAAAGTGTTATAGTTGCTGAAATTTTTAACGCTTTGCATAAATCCAAAAGAATGAGATTTCAGCAAAATTTTATCAGCACAATATAATATAGTAGCATACAAAAACAAGAGAAACAAAATAGAGACCTGACATATTATGGAATTGTTAGTCTTATTGACATGAGCATTGGCCCAAGGGAGTAGCTGGAGATTGATTATGCTGATGAGATCGTTGTAGAAGATTTCAGCCAGATTCTTAATGATGAAAGTTGCACAAGGTAGGCATAGGCTTTCATAGTACACTGAGAGGTTAACTTTCTGAGAGTCAAATGCTGTGATCTCAACATGTGAACTAGAAGGGTAATAAGAAGCACCACTA